>OW121702.1:45252494-46591994 GCA_933228785.1 Lasioglossum pauxillum | reverse complement strand
CGTCGTGCTTCTCACGCGAGCCGCCTCGCGATCACCGGTGCGCGCCTTTTTGCGACCGAACACGCTCGCGGCTGTTACGCCTCGCGGAATAGAATTTCCTTCGTCGGTTCGATACCTTCCTTCGCGAATTCTCTCTCTCTCGAAGAAGAAGAAGAAGAGCTGATTCACGGAGACTGAAGAAATACGCATCGGATACCGCTGCGAAAATAAAGAGGTCAGACGAAGCCGGGAAAATCGAATCGCGAGAGACGGTCGGGAAAGATCGGCGAACGAGAATAAAAGAAAGCGAGCGCTTTCGATTTCACGTGAAACGGGTCTGCGGTTGGACGCGGCTAGCGATATTAGCGCGGAGGGGATTCCATCGAACGGGGAGCCTGTTATTCTCCGCCTCCCCCGAGGCTGACACAGGGCATTAGGTAAGTGGTAGATAATAATAGGTTACACCCCACCGATGGCCGAAGGTAGTTCATCGAGCGACGCGGCTTCGCAGGACGAACGTCGGTTCCCCGGCATCGCTCGTAGCCTCTCTAGCCGCCGTGGCATGTTCGAAGTTGGCCAGGGAAGGGAGACGGTCCACCGCGCGCCGCGTTTGGAAACGTTTCTGGAAACGGCGGGTCGGGAGTACGCGCGGAAATTGGAATCGAGAGGACTGGAAAGAGAGTCCGGTCGGAGGATTTGGCGAGTAGAAAGGGGCCGAACACGATCGAGAAGAACCCGAAGAAAAAGGAGAACGGTAAATGAGAAACGACCGGCGGATCGCACCGAAACACGGGTAAGAAGGTTTGAAGCGAGGAAGCGACCGAGAAAGAAAGAAACAAAGAGAAACGAGCAGAAGGAGAGTGTGCGAGAGAGACACGGGGACGTATCGAAAGGAGGAAAGGAGGGAAGGCAACGCGAAGGGAGGAAGAAAGAACGAAAGGGAGAAAGGGGAAGAGAAAGAGCGAGTATAACAGTGAAGAAATTAATAGCCATAAAATATGAATAGAAATTAGCAGGTTCGGGGTGGCGTGACGCGTTTGCTCGCTCATTTCCTTTCGGCGCGTTGAAAAACAACAAAACAACACAAAATACGGTCGAGCCTGTAATTTACCCGGCTGCCGCCTAGCAGGCCGACGCGCGATCGAGCCGCCTCCGTGTGTATGCGGCCCTCGCACACCTCCGGCCGGATCGTTTCGAGCGGCGTGTACGTGCAAGCCGAGCGGAGCAGCGTCGTGTACGTCCGTGGTCCGTAGCGAGTAGCAAGCCGGTGTGAGTGGCCTCTCGAGAACCGGAGAACGCGTACGCGCGAGCGAGCGAGCGAGCGAGCAAACGCTCCTTCTTCGACGTCGTCTCGTCTCGTCTCGACCAGACTCGACTCCGAGTCTCGCGAGTCAGGCCATCATCGTCGTCGCACGGTAGGTATGGAAGGTAATGATCAGGTAATGACCCTGCCGTGTAGGATAGCCAGCCGATATACGCGCGGCGGCGTTCAGGGTGCTCCTCCGCTTCCCCTCGCGCACCCAAACGGACCGCAGCCTAGCCGAAACCGAAACCAAGAACCAAAAACGCAGGCTAAACATCAGTATTTGCGTTTTAGACGCCGGTTATCGCCGTTTCCGCGACGCTGATCTTCGCCGATCCTCCGCGAATCGACCAATGGGACTCCCCGGTCCGCTGACCGAGCGAAGGAAGCTCGAAGGACCTTGATGGGTGCGGATTAGCTAGAGCTGTCTTAGTTGTCGTCGCGACGCCAACTTTCGATGTCCGCGAAACCGAGAAACGAGCTCGGGATCCTTCTCGCTCGAGGACGATGCTCGAGACAGAACGGGAACGGGAACGAGGGAGAGAGACAGAGGCCGACAGAGATCGAGAGGAAGATAGAGAGAAGGAGGAAAGGGAAGAGAAGGACGATGGGCTTGCGAGGGGGAAACGAGGAAGAAGACGGCCGGAGCGGCAACGGTAATGACAGGCCGTCCGCTCTCGAAGCTAATATAGATGAATGCCCTGCCCTCCTTGCCCTCCGGAGCCAGCACAGCCAGCAGAGGGAACAACGTGAAATCGCTCTCTTTCCCCGACCCCGTCCTCGTCGTCCTCGGCTCTCCGACACTCTTCCCGACCGTTTCGACCATTTCGACCGTTTTGTGTTTCGGCAACCTGAGAACGCGTCCTCGAGCACCGATCGCGGGAAGACCACGCGATAAACGTCGACGTTCGCACGTTTTACTGCGCGATCGAGACGCGTGACTTTGATCGAAAATTGACGAGTCGTTTGTCGGGAGGATCGATACCATCCTTCGATCCTCGGAACGTTCTCTCTCTCTCTGTCTCTCTCTTTGGACGTTCCTGAGAGCACGCCCGTACCGGAGGAGTCGAAGCAATTTCGAGTTTCTCGCGGCAGCTGACCGTAAATTTGGAGCCGCGGGACGAGAGAGGGCGAGTCGGAGAACGGTGGAGGAAGCCGGGAAGAAGGACGGGAGAGGAGAAGAAGAGGGACGAGACGCGACCGCGTTTTTATAAACGGTTCTTAAATTTTCGCAGTTACCGTAATATCTTTATAACAACGATTTCGGGGCTTTTTGCGGGCACGTATGCGAGCGCGGACCCGATGATGGTCGGCGAAAGGGCCGTAACAGTCGAGGGAACGGGGTACGGAGAGAGAGAGAGGAGCAGGCTAGGGCAGGGGGAGTGAGAGAAAGGGCGAAAGAGAGAAAGAGAGGATGGAGGGGACGGGAAAAAGGGCCGGAGGGGCATCTATCTATCAGCGGCGGCGTGAAGTGGGCGGGAGCATGCGCCGTATTGCCCCGTACGGCCGCTCTCTCATTAACTCCGGACGCCGCCAGAGCCGCATCCGTGCATCCGAACACGACTGCCGTAACCGCCAAAGCCGCGCGTTCCCTTCCGTTCCGTTCCGCTCCATTCCTTTTAACCGACCGAATCGAACCGTTTTCTTCGATCTTGCACACCCTCTTATCGCGACCGATGCGTTCCGGCGCGGACCCGAGCGGACTCGACCTTTGCCGGTCTTTCGATGTCCCGCGAGCGGCCTCTACCTCGCGCGCGTGCTGGGAAAACCGTTTTCCTCGGTAAAGTTCTCGGGCGGGACTGCCGAGACGTCGAGAACTCGAAAGAGAGCTCTAGATGGTCGGCCGCTGGCCGACGGAATGACGGGGCAAGATATTTCGTGATCTCGGTTAGGCAGGTGCTGATTTGAGGAGGGTCGTGGTGGACGGACCAGTGATTTCGGAACGATCGTCTTTCCTCCAAACTGCCGTGTCATTAAAGTGGTCGATCGACGACCATACCGCGTCGCGTCGATCCGTTAAGAGTCGAATTTAGCCTGGGCAAACAACGGGCCCACGACCTTCCCACCCCGTCGAGTCGTCATCGATCGTGTCTCCGGTGATTTCGTCGGTACGAAGAATAGGAAAGCTGTCGACTCGTCTCGCTCGTCTCGCTCGTTCGGTCTGACGTTTCACGAAAAACGTTGAAAAGCCTGTCACGCCCACCGGTTCTCGGAAACGCGTTAAAACTCGCGGCGAACGCATTAGTCGAGGAAAGGACTCTGCGGTTCGAGCGAGCTCTCGACACGCCTCCGATTTGCACGTGATTACCGGCGAACCGCTCCTTCTCTTCTTCTTCTTCTTCGTCTCTTCTCTTTGCCTCGTCCCACCTATCCTATCCGTCTCGGGAACCGAAACACGGCCGTCCGGTATAGCCGGCGGACGGTCGTCGAACGCTTCGACTTTCCTACGAAATCCGGGCCGCGCGACACGTTTTCCCGAGCGAAACCGGCAGAGTTACGGCGGCGGTGCTAAAATCTTTTAATTATCGCTCCATTACGGCCGAGTCAATTCTGCAATCGCGTCGATTGCACGATCCCCGAGGCAGCAGGTGTTGCCGCAGACGGCGCGCACGATCGTCTCGAAAGGACGAGACCAGAGACGAGAGAAGAGAAGGCGATGTCGCTTTCGCGGAGCGATGCTGTCGCTTTCGCGGAGCGATGCTGTCGCTTTGGCACCTCGTGACCCGTCGAACGACAAAAGACGACTTTAAGCCCTAGTTCAGACACGGCGGAAACCGCGCGTTTTCGACTGCGCGATTTTTGTTTCTGATTGTTCGACTTTGATTAAAATGCCAATGTAAATACGGTCCGCGCGGTTCAAATCGCGCGGTCCAAAACGCGCGGACCTTATTTACATTAGCGTAATTCGTTCACACGCATCCGCGCGGAACATTGATTTGATTGATGAACAATCAAAAACAAAAGTCGCGCGGTTTCCGCCGTGTCCGAACGGGCTCCATTGGGTAATCGTCATCGATTCTCCGCGCCGAGGTGCCGCATCGCCGGGCGCATTTGCATGAAACCTTGAGTCGCGATCCGAAGATCGCCGAGACCGGCCGTGTAAACGATTTAGTGGGCGTATTCGCACCCCGAGAGCGTGGTCGCCACCGTTCGGCCGCGTTAATTGAAGAGAAACGAGCGGATAACCGTTTCGACGGGACTCTTCGCGATCGTTGCACCCGCGGTCGATCCGTCGAGACCCGCGCGACAGGATCGGTCCCGCGAGGCCAATCGAAATCGATCCGCCCGGAACGGTCGATTATCGCGCGACGCCGCGCGCTAGCCAGCCATCTGCCAGGATTAATGAAAACGTTGCTAATTGGGGCGTTAGTTTGTCGCCGTTAACGGCCGAGCCATCGGCGCTTTGCTCGGCACCGCGAACGCGAGCAAACGAACACGAACGCGAGCGAGTGCACGCACGGGCGAAAAAGAATACTTCTCTGTCACGCGTGTACCGCCCTGCTCGTAAACGCAAACTCGAACGCGAAGGCGCGGCTCGGCTCGGTGCGACGACTAGCGAGCGACCGAGCAGGTGCATCGTCATTCATGTAGATAGATGATCGCGGATAACTCGGGGAATCGGCCCGACTGTGCGCGCACGCTTACCCGGGATCAAACGCGCGCCTCTCCTTCAACATTTAGCGTTGTATAAATTTCCACTTTTAACGAGATCTAAGAGATCGCGCGATAATTCGGCCGGCGCTATGATTAAGGTGCCGACGTTATAATGGCGCGTAATGATCGCTTCGTCCGCTCAGACTAGCCTCCCGTCTCCTCGCGCAGTCTCTCTCGCTCCGCGCGACGCGATCAACCCGCGAGAGAAACAAATTGACCGATTCGTCGACCAGCTAGCATCTGTTGGCATCGCATTCGCTGCTTTCTTGCTACCTACCGATCAAAGTCCGTCAGCCTCGACGAGTCCCGGAATCCTTTGGCGAACGGGTTGCTGTCGATCTTCAGCTTCGTTATCTGCAACACCGTCGTAATCCATCGATTAGGGGAAGCCCGGTGTACGGTTTGAACGAGTTCGATGGGAACGTTAACCAGGCATGAATATTTGAGCTATTTTATTTGTTCATTTACGTTTTCGATACACGGTAGACTTCCATTTCGGAGGCAGTGGCGCCAGATCGGGGAAATCGAAGAGAATATACATTTTACAAGGGAAGGCCTCTAAATGTCCGACTTCGATTTTGATAAACTTTTGTGTGACGATGGTACATGGATCCCTAATGATGTGTGCACAATATTAGCTGTAGTTACTCAATAGTTTTAAAGATATGAACAATTAAAGTTTCATAACTATCATGGCAGGGGTGGCCAACCGGTGGCGCATGCGCCAAACGTGGCGCATTGGATGATTACAAGTGGCGCATTGGATATTTGCGACTATACTTATTCTTTTGAAGTAGGTGCCATATCTGAATCCATCTTCATATTTTCAACACCTGAGAGCTCTCAGTTGAATTTATTCAGCCTTCTTACTCATCAATTCTTCGCAATTTTTTGACAGTTTACAATTATACGATGGGAATTGCGCTGTTCAAGACAGTAATCGCCCTATCGTCCAACGTATGTCTTTTCGACTGGCGTAAGTTAATTAATTTTGTTGCGCCATTGAGTTATCCCTTTTCCTCCCCTAACCGAAGCAGATCCTACCCCTATACAACGAACGTAAGAAGGTTGAAAAAGTGCTTGAGTTGTATGGCGCCCCTGAACTCGTAGGTGAAAAAATTTTGCGCATGGTATGCAAAGGATTGGCCACCCCTGTTGTATATCGACAAGGTATGAAACTTTAATTGTTTATATCTTTTAAACTATTGAGTAACTACAGCTAATATTTTGCAGACGTCATTAAGGATCCATATAAAATCGTCACACAAAAAATTATCAAAATCGAAGTCGGACACTTGGAGTCCTTCGCTCGTTAGTGTAGGATGTTGGAGTACGCTCCTGGTGCTGGAGTGGGATAATGGAAGGGGAAAAGGAGGAGAGGAAAAATCGACCAGTTCTGGTCGATTCTGGCGCTACTGTTCGGAAGGCTCTAGATGAAGGATTTCGGAGCAGAGTCACCAGACTGGCAAAGAGAGGATAACTTTTCACCCTCGTCTAGCGACTCTGCTTCGCAGCTAGTCAATGGTTTCATCGTTTCCGTGTAAATAATAGATCCCAACAAAAACATTCTGTAAACAGGAGCCAAGTTCTTATAGCCGTAAAATGTTGTGAGATCAAACAAAAACAAAACCGCGAAAAAAGCGTTTGTAAAAATTAGTTTAAAAGAACGCTATTTAATTTTTAATGACTTACATGGAGTGCTAAATTATTCAAACTTGGCCGCTACCTTTTGTGGCCATTAGTTTAAAAAGTAACGGCCAAGTTTGATTAATTTAGCACTCCATGTAACTCATTAAAAATTAAATAGCGTTCTTTTAAACTAATTTTTACAAACGCGTTTTTCAGTAATGCAAGAGGTATTTCTAAGCTAACGAACTTGGCCGTATTTTGTTTGATCTCACAACATTTTACGGCCATCAGAACTTGGCTCCTGTTTACAGAATGTTTTTGTTGGGATTTCATCACTTTTTGTTGAAATTTAATGAATTATCAAGTTTATGGTTATTATTACTCTTATCCTTGATTCATTAAATCCTAAACATTTTTTATCTTTTTTTGGTATATATTGGCAAAGAATAAAATGCTGTAACGATAAGATTTTTCGTTTAAGACCTTATTTTTTTTAATGACAATTTCGCATTCATTACGAAAGAACCGATGCACTAATAATATGCATACTAATAATTTATCTGTATCTATACCTAATAAGCAATTTTCACTTCTGTCGCGCGTGATTTTCCACGCGTAAGGTATTTTTGTGGTTAGGGATACCCTATATGCTATAGGCAGAGTTGGGCAAACATGTTATGTAAATAAAAATTTCGAATAAAGTAGGTTTTTTCCAAGTGGGTTTTAAACCGACTTTATTTGAAATTTTTATTTAAATAAAATTTTTGTCCAACTCTGGCTATAGGTTACCTTTTGAAAATTTCGTTATTTTTGCTGTAGGACGCACCGTTCCCGAGATACAGCCATTTTCTATATGTTCTATCCTACGTACCTATTTCGTAATGTTTTTTTTCAATGCCTAATGTTTTTTTTCAATTTTTTTCTTGAAAAAATCAAAAGGCTACATACGTCATGTGATTGGGCATACCCTACATGCCTCGTTTAAGGTCTTTCGAAAATTTCGTTATTTTTGCGGTAGGACGCACGGTTCCCGAGATACAGCCATTTTTTAATTTTTTTTTGTTTAAAAAATCGAAAGATTACATACGTCATGTGGTTGGGCATACCTCATATGCTTTTCGGTTGAGCCTTTTGAAAATTTCATTATTTTTGCGGTAGGATGCACCGTTCCCGAGATACAGCCATTTTCTATATGTTCTATCCTACGTACCTATTTCGTAATGTTTTTTTTCAATGCCACCCCCTTAAGGTGTAAAATTTCAAACTTTGACAATTATTCCTTTGAGGGTTTGTTATGGTGGACCTGTGTGCCAAATTTCAAGCTTGTAGGTCAATGGGAAGTACCCAAAAGGTTTTGATGATCTGTCAGTCAGTCAGTCAGTCAGTCAGTGACAAATTTAGCGATTTTTGAGGTCCTATATCTCGGAACCTACTAATGTTGGAAGATTAATGTTTTGTCAATATTGAGACATGATAGCATTTAACAAGTGTTCGAAATTACATCTCTCCATCTGCCTCCAGTGCCGAGTTATAAGCCTCTAAAAAACGCCTAAGTTGTTTCGTGTAAAAGGAGGTAGTGCAAGAACTTGGCTGGTGCACTACCGTGCACCTATATCCGAGAGAATTTTCGGTTGATCGGCAACGTTCAGCGTAACTCGTAAATAGGAAATATCCGGTTGCACCCAACGTGGAGGCTTTGAAGAAACAAGACGAATTCGACGGTGAGAAAGAGATGTTTCGTCGTGGTGCTCACCAGCTGATTCTGGTAGGCCGTCACCGCGGTGAAGATCGCCTCGGGGAATATGAAGGTTTTGTGCTCCTCCTTCTGCAGATCGGTGATGTGCAGATTGTTGTCGTCCGTCTGCCGGCAGCGGACCAAGTGTATCCTCGGCTGGTATCGGTGCATCGAGTTCAGCACGATCTGAGAAAGAGAACGAAACGGGAAGAAACCGTGAAACCAGATATGTCGATTCGTGATTTATAAAGTCTTAATTAGAGTCTCGGGGGAAATAAGCGGAAGCGTCGTATAAATCCTGTTCGAGTTCCGAACGTTAACAGGCGACGACGGGTAATAAGTCTTGCTCCGTTCGCGAGGAAAAGAGCGATCGTCAGTCTCGCTCGCTCACGCTTGTTCTCACTCGCTCTCGAGCGGGCTGAGCGCCGCGCATCGTTATCGCCGCTTATCTAATAATCGACGAGGAAATCGAAACGATATCGCGATTTGCATTGGACGACCGCATCGGGGGACCCCGTTGCGATTAAGCCTCGTTTCGCAATTGTTTCCGTCTATTTTGCGATCGCAACAGGTACCTGCGAGGGACTAATTCGACGATATAATGCGCACAAATTTCGGTGGATCAACCAGTGCGACTAAACCGCGATTTTAGGTTTTATCGGCGACCCGGTTATTTTCCGTCCATTTTGCGATCGCAGCAGCTTCGTACTCGGGACTAATTCGACGATAGGTAGGGTAAAGTGCCCAAATATGAACCACTTTTTGTTGATGTCATTTTTTAATTATTTTAGAATGCTCTTTTCGACCAAAAAATTACCAGTTGTAGACTCATTTCCTCCCTACAAGATTCTGGGGTCAAGTTTGTTCAAAAATTAATACAGCTTGGGAAAAATATTTTGTTTTGTGCTGTGTCATTTGCAGGTTCCAGGGAAAGATGTTCTTAATATGGTACAGCTTGAGTCCCTAATAAACCACTTTTTGTTGATGTCATTTTTTAATTATTTTAGAGTGCTCTTTTTCGGCCAAAAAATTACCAGTTGTAGACTCATTTCCTCCCTATAAGATTCTGGGGTCAAGTTTGTTCAAAAATTAATACAGCTTGGGAAAAATATTTTTTTTTGTGGTGTGTCATTTGCAGGTTACAGCGAAAGAGGTTCTTAATATGGTACAGCTTGAGTCCCTAATAAACCACTTTTTGTTGATGTCATTTTTTAATTATTTTAGAATGCCCTTTTCGACCAAAACATTACCAGTTGTAGACTCATTTCCTCCCTACAAGATTCCGGGGTCAAGTTTGTTCAAAAATTAATACAGCTTGGGAAAAATATTTTTTTTTCAGTGTGCCATTTGCAGGTTCCAGCGAAAGAGGTTCTTAATATGGTACACCTTGAGTCCCTAATAAACTACTTTTTGTTGATGTCATTTTTTAATTATTTTAGAATGCTCTTTTCGACCAAAAAATTACCAGCTGTAGACTCATTTCCTCCCTACAAGATTCTGGGGTCAAGTTTGTTAAAAAATTAAGACAGCTTGGGAAAAATATTTTTTTTTCAGTGTGCCATTTGCAGGTTTCAGCGAAATATGTTCTTAATATGGTACAGCTTCAGTCCTAATAAACCACTTTTTGTTGATGTCATTTTTTAATTATTTTAGAGTGCTCTTTTTCGGCCAAAAAATTACCAGTTGTAGACTCATTTCCTCCCTACAAGATTCTGGGGTCAAGTTTGTTCAAAAATTAATACAGCTTGGGAAAAATATTTTTTTTGTGGTGTGTCATTTGCAGGTTTCAGCGAAAGATGTTCTTAATATGGTACAGCTTGAGTCCCTAATAAACTACTTTTTGTTGATGTCATTTTTTAATTATTTTAGAATGCTCTTTTCGACCAAACAATTACCAGTTGTAGACTCATTTCCTCCCTACAAGATTCTGGGGTCAAGTTTGTTCAAAAATTAATACAGCTTGGGAAAAATATTTTGTTTTGTGCTGTGTCATTTGCAGGTTCCAGCGAAAGATGTTCTTAATATGGTACAGCTTGAGTCCCTAATAAACCACTTTTTGTTGATGTCATTTTTTAATTATTTTAGAATGCTCTTTTCGACCAAAAAATTACCAGTTGTAGACTCATTTCCTCCTTATAAGATTCTGGGGTCAAGTTTGTTAAAAAATTAATACAGCTTGGGAAAAATATTCTTTTTTGTGGTGTGTCATTTGCATGTTCCAGCAAAAGAGGTTCTTAATATGGTACACCTAGAGTCCCTAATATGACACTTAGTGCCATATTCGGCACCCACTCCAAGAATGGTAATGCCATATTGGGAACTCCACGTGGACTGATAATACTAGCTACTAGTGATGGGCACCATCGACTAAAAACTATCGACTACATCGATAGTAGCGAACTACTATTTTCAGTCGATTGATTTTTTAAACTATCGACTGAATTTAGTAATGTCGAAGTTACTATTTTCAGTCGACAATAGCTGATATCGAATAATTCGTTCAATAAGCATGTGTATTTAGCATAAATAACAGTTATTATACTACAAATATTATACAATTATTAAGTAACAATAAATACTTATATATTGCATTTATGGGAATAAAATATTAATCATAACCTAATGAAAAAATAGTATTTTATAATTACATCTATCGATATTCGATATTTTTTTAAAAAGTTCATTAACATTTTGCCGTTATATTGCATTATTATTAAAAGATAAATAATAATTTATATACATTTTTAAATTATTGATTATATTTATTTTGTGAGAAATGAGATCTATACGTAGGCATAGAGTATAGACCGCAATCTAGACGTAACCACTAAAACGAAATTTCAGTCGACTAAAAACTATCGACTAAATATTCGATAGTATGTAGTAACTAAATAGTAATTAGTCGATAATTGAATTTAGTCGATAATGCCCATCACTACTAGCTACTGACAAAGAGAAAATGAAAATCACCTGGAACCAACAGTTGGCAAACATTAATATAAATAAACTGGAACTACAGGTATGTTCAAACATTTCAAAAAATCACTCACCTTCCTCGAAAAAGATACCATCGAAAATCTAACCTCAAAAATATTCAGCACGTGCAGACACAGCTGGCGGAGGATCGATACTAAACTCAATAACATGGTGCGAACGCAATGCACACTGTTGAGAAAATCATTTGGGGATTTTTTCACTAGAAATCTCCTTTAGAAGATATAAGTACTGCCATACGAGGGGACTATACCATATTTGGACACTTTAACCTACAATGCGCCCTTTCATCGGCGACCCGATTATTTTCACACGGACTCGTCCGCGCGATCGGTTACAGCCGAACGCGAAAGCTCAGTCTTCGATTTCCTGTCCGAAACAATACGACGCGACAAGTTTTCCGTGTAGATCTCGGCCATGCTCAGGGAACACGTAAACCTCGAACTTAAAGACCTAACGTTTCTCGACGCGACTGCAACAGCAACTTTCGTGACGTTCTAGCTCGCTGATTTTTCATACGTGGAACTTCGTTGACCGCGCGTCATCTTTTCCTAGATCTCGGCTAATCGATAGTTTCGCGGTCTTCCACGGAAATCTAGAGTTTTACCGTGAGCCACGAACCCGTGATTCCATCGACGATCGATTATATCGTTGGTTGGTCGGTCGGGCCGGGAAACGCGAGGCACGAGTAGAGGCGACAAGACCGTCGGTGACGCGCGAATCTCGTCCTAGTTAGAAACGGAACACGAATCGTGAGAGGACGGGACCGAGTTTCGAGTCTCGAGCGGATCCGACGGTGCTTTGCTACCTAGGCTATCGGTGATACACCGAGGAACGAATTGAGCCGTTGATTTTGAAAGTGGCCTAAGTCCATTTAAGTTTGAGGTTAAGAGTTTGCGTTTCAATGAAAGTAACACTAGATATACCAAGTAAGTAAGTAATACCTTATATTAATGACAAAATTGCACTTATTTAGATCTCGTTCCAGTTTTGTTTAAATATGAGCTTCAGTAAAGAAGTTCGCTAAAAAAATTTCTCAGAAAAATATATTTATAGTATCAATATTTCTAAAAGAAAAAATCTGGAACCAGTCATTTTGACACGCTCCTGAAGTCATTTTGACTGGTTCCAAGTGTATCTAAGAGAGTTAAATTTACTATTCCCATTAAATTAATAGCAACTATTAAGTGAATAATATGTGTCTTCTTACCACGAATGGACTTAAGCCAGTTTCGAAATTAACAACTAGATTTGTCATAAAATTTGAAACAGCCCAAGTCCATTATTCGATATAATTTAAAATGCTTGAAATTGAAAAAACAATATTCAATTTATTTTATATTTCGTTAAAAAACTTGAAAAACACCATTTATGCAATTCAGGAATCTTTGAACAATACAGGGTGTCCGGAATTTAAATGGCAAAACTTCAGGAGCGTGTAGGGGACTGTAAGAATAAGACAAAAAGTCTTTTAGAGATTTGCTCGCTTTTGCTTCGTTTTGGAGAAAATCGCAAAAAGAGAAACAAAACAAGTTTTCATTTTTGTACTTATTTATTTACAATTTATTTAAGTTATCATCTATTTAATGTAGATATTGTTCAAAATGTTTCCCTGTTGCAGCAATGCAAGCATTACATCTAATCAGCGTATTCGATATTAGAATATGTACGCGGCATGTGAACATTAGAATATGTAAACAAACGAAAGAATGTAAAGGATAACATCAAGTGTTTACATATCTCACTGTCATAACTCGCACAACAATGTCAAAACAATCACAAATACAAGTGTATACAACAACTCAAGAGAGCAACTGACAACGAGATATTGAATTTTTGCGATTTTCTCCAAAACGAAGCAAAAACGAGCAAATCTTCAAGACTTTTTGTCTTAGTTTTTCGGTCCCCTACAGGTCCTGAAGTTTTGCCATTTAAATTTGGGTCACCCTATATAAATTACATAACAATTTACACCATATTTGCATTTTGTGTGGGAGGGATTTGAAGAAGTCATGGTGCTCCGGTGGTATATATCGTAGCAAGTCCATCATATCCTTGTATTTTGCTGTTGTAATTTGTCTTATATTTTTATAAAGTGGTGTCAATACAATATTTACGAATTTTCTTGGTCTACCCCGACGTGGTAATAAAATCAGTATTTTCAACTCTGCATTCTCACCCATTGATATCTTATAGAAAATTTTGTATGCCATTTTGTATGTTTTGCCGCCATTTATCGATTGGTCAATACAGACATCTTTGTTCTTCGATTCGTTTTTAGTTCAAATCTTCACGGTTTACCCAGTCCGCATGTCATCGGCATGGAACCAACATATTGTTCCGTAACCTTTAAGAATTTAAATTAATACTTTTTTTTATAAGCATGTGAGTTTTTACACACTTTTTGAGTTCAAATCCCCTTTTTTACTTTCTGCTTGTGTGAAAACACGTTTTCCTAACTATTTAAAAATGTCTTTGATTAATTCTTACAGACGCAATACTGAAATTTTCTATTCTTGAAAATGGTTTAAATTGAGACCGAAACGTTGAATTAAATTTCATGTGATATTTTTGCAAATTTGCTTATTTTCCAATTGATCGAACCAGTGCGCCGATAACATTAATTGTAGTTTAAACAATTGTCGATCGAGATTCAGAGAACTGTTAAAATTTTGTATGGTTCATTTCTCAAAAAACGCATCCGGCATGTTTTTAACCAATTTATCATTCCTCCGTTAGAATTCTTTACTCTTTTAAAAATTGCATCCTCCAAAAATCTTGTCGATCATTTCATTTAAAATAAAGTTATTACTTTTCCGGCACTTCTTGATAACATTATAACAATCTTGAGATACTACCGTAACATCGAACAACTGACAAATGGACTCAGGCCACTTTCAAAATAAAAATTTGTATCATTCTATTAACCAGCTAATTTCCTTTTCACAAAATCTTTGCGATTTTAAATATATTAGTTACAATTCGCTTCAGAATGAAAAGATAACGTAAAAATGTGAATATTAAAATTGCTAGTTCGATTTTTCTCTAAAATGAACTTAGTCCACTTTCAACATAAAGAGCTAAATTAGAGAATCGCTAAAAATTCTCCGCGTTCGACTCGTTGCAATCTCGTGAAAAGAAATCGCAAGCTGAAGCCGCCGCTTTCACCGTCCCGAGTTCATCCTTTCCCGGAAAAGTTTCCAAAATCGAGCGTCTCCGCACAGTTCGAGCAAACTACAAAATCATCGTGGAAGATCGAGATCTCTCTGGCAATTCGTTCAATTCGACGAGATGCCGTGAAGCTCCCTGACAGCTGTGTCGCCAGACGAGAGGCGAGAGAAGACGAATCGAGGGGAACAAGTTACCCTCTCTCCGCCAGTAACCTGCGTCACGTGACGCGGAAGGTAGAGTGGGGACACAAATCTCGCCCGGGGCCTTCCTGCATCTCGCCACAATAGTTTTTCATCGGAGTTTTATCTAATTTCGTAAATTAACTTTGTTCGTCGCGAGTTGCTCATTACCGATCGCGATCGGTCGAAAGCTAGACCGTATCTCGCACCTAATTGGCGAGCGGAGAGAATTAGGCTCGTTGGTCGCGCAAGATTTGTCGCGTGTCGCAGCAATCGTCGAAGCTGTTTCATTATGTTTCTTTTTTATCGGTCACGGTTCCATCGAAACGGGAGCGTTATCGGGCTGTTAGCGTTGTTATTAAGGTCGAGGATCGTTGCGAAAGTTACGGCGCCGCGTGCATCCTTGGGAAAGCGTTATTAAATGCGATTTTTATTAGCGACAAGATTATCGCTGAAAATATATCTCCGATATCTGCGGCCGGGATCGCGCGTTAACACGCTGCCAGACATCCAACGACACGAATATACTACCGTGTGCCGCTCCAACAACGAAAAAAAAAGGCACGCCGCGAACACGACCTGTCCGAATATCGCGTGAAGCGAAACACGCGTCGTTATCGCGTCGTTCGATAATTAACTAAACGTCTCAATTTTTTGTCGAGCGCCGCCCGGACACGAGTCGACAACGTATACAACGTTTAACGAACCGCATCCCGAGCGAAGACGACCGTGTTCGAGTCGCCTCTCCATTCCGAGTTTCCTCCTTTCGCGAAATCGCTGACCTTGCCGAGCCGATCGATAAATTCCACGTCCTGCCAAAAATTTCATAATTCACCGCTCGGGTCGTCCTTTCGCCGGTCGCGATTCCCGGCGCTGATAAAAACCGCAGACTCGAATTTTCCTCGAAGTCTCGATCCTCCGCCGACGCACAGTGGGCTCGATTGAAGAAGTACGCGACATTTTGCGAAAAAATCAACTTTCTAATTTTGATATTTTTTCAATTGATATCAATTTCTAAATGTCCACCGACCACGAAAATGATAAAATTAATCAAATACAATAGCAGTTCTAGTTGTGATACACGCATGAAGTTAGACAGTTTAAGAATATCGATTTTCCCTACATAATTTGGCTGTTCATTCTTAAAGTGTCCTGATAACTGTAATCAACTTCTTGCCCTGAATTTTTTTCTACATCAAAATGCACACTTTATTGATAAGAAATTATACTTTTCATTGACAATTATGATATATAACATATTTAAAAAGAATAATGAGCAAAATTAAAATAATCGTTGAAAATTTTTATCTTTGACATGCGCGATCTTTCAGGTCCCAGGAGATCCCAGTTTTTAACAAGTAAGGATCTTTTCAGTGAACCTTCCTCTATGTAATGTGACAAAAATGATTTCCTCCTTCGAGTCCTTTTTCAAGATATTATTGTCTGAAGACATCCGCGTCGCGTTATCTTGTCCGCGCTCGGACGCGCGCTACGCGCTAAATTCGTCAACTATGCAGCCTCTGAAAGTCTGACAGAACTGTGTTGAATATTTATATTTATATTATATTTTTATTTAATATTAATTTATATTTTGCAGTGAATAAGTCAGTCTTTCATCTCCGATATTTTGCCTGCGTAGAGTTTGACGAATTCTTTTCGACCGTGCATAAGTTACATTGTAATTGTTTACGAAATCGATCTTCAAATCTTTTGAAATTTCTTTTCAAACGTTTTGTTTTGTCGACACAAATTGTGGATCGAAACAGAATTATTGTCAGTCAGAGCAGAACTATCAGCCTGAGCAGTACTGTGATTCCGATATTATTTTCAGTTTTATACGTTTTCTGTTCATACTATTTAATATAATACATCAAGTAAGTTAATATATATCAATTATATTTTATTTTTAGAACTTCATATACAATAAGGAACATAACTGATTCCGCACACTTTAAATCAGAATAACTTTTATATGAATTGACCACACGATTTGAATTTCTCTGTAAGGCTAGAAGAATTAGTTTAGTATATGACGTCTAATAAATAAGTTGAAAAAATGCATTTGGTCGGAATTGTGAAAAACAATACTAAAAATTGATTTTTACATCTTTCTTAGCTGGGCCAATAACGAAAATTTAAAAAATGTCTTTTGTCAACTGTTATAAATTATATATTCTCTGAAAATTTTATTGAAATTGATTAATTGGTTTACGAATTATAAACGATCAAAAGTGGTAAAAATTGCAATTTTTCCAGATTTTCGGCCACAACAAATGTTTCTCAAGAATGTAAAACTTAAACATTGTATCTATTTGCATTAAATAGCGAAAATATGAAATACATTATAGAATAAATAATTTATAAAGCTGTTTTAAATGAATAAAAACGGTTAAACAAATGTGAAATATATTAAGTTAAAAATCATTGAAAAGGAATGATTTTTTTATATATTTAGTTCAAATTTCATTGCAATATCTTCACTGGTTTAAGAGTTATTCAAAAATGTCGTGTACTTTTTCAATCGAGCCCACTGTGCGACGTCCCCGATCGCCGTTGCTTTCTTAATTATTAGCCTGGCTCGAAAGCGTACTGCTTTATTTCCCATCGACACGCTTTCCTTTCCCATTGTTTCCGATTATCGCGCGTCTTGTTTCCGATTATTCGTCTCCAGTTTCGAAGCTGCGTCCACACTGCAACTCTCTGTCGCGTCTTCTACTCGGTAAGAGAAGGACAAGGCACGCTGCTTCGGCGTGTGGACGCAGCTTGACGTTGAAGAAATTTCACTTTCGATAAGTTTTCTCCGTCTCCTTCTTCGTAACTCCAAAACGAACGATTTTACGCAGCGGAAAACAGCGCACGAGGCTGTAATACGTGGTATGTAGTACCTCGGGGCATTTCTGTTCCAGCGGATGAAAAGCTGGTGAGATCATGACAATGGTAATAACACTGCGGAACGCCAGCATGGGCGATCGACGGGCGCGGGCTCTCCGAAACCTAACCCAGACCTTGAATCGCTTCGTGTCAAGGAACGCGGTTAATTTCGAGCGAGAGACTGAGAGAGAGAGGGAGAGAAAAGAGGACAGGAGACTTCGCGGGAAGCCACGCAGTTAACGCGCGTCGTAATCGATGAAGCGGACACCGGACACCGGGCCACCTCGACACCTTGAATCGAAATTATACATACCCTCGACCGGTTAATCGACCGGTCTGGTCGCGACGCGTGGAAACTCCGGGCTACGGAGCGATCGTGGTCGTGGGACGCGAAGGAAACGTTGGTTTCCTCTCGCGGGACGACAATAATTGGCGACGCGAGAATGTCGGGCTAACGGTTTCGGTAAATACTCGTGCAACCGAGCCGGGGAGGCAGCGCGCAAACGGAAGAGGAGGGACCCTGTCGCGTCGCGGCGTCGCGTATTAATTTCACGGCGTAATCTCTCGTTAGAAAAATAAATTACGACCGCGGTGCGAGCGGATTAAGTAACAAAACGTTCCACGGTTCCGAGCTCCCGGGGACAGAGACGGGTCTTTCGATCGTCTCCGCTCGAAGTAATGCTCCTCCGGCTCCTCCGCGCTCCTCGCTCCTCGCGCCACGCGGAAACGAGAAAAACGACCATAAATCGCGCATGTAATACCGCTATCAGCGTGTATTACATAGACGCGGCGCGTCGTTTGATGAATCGTTGGATGCAAATTACGTGCGTCCGACGATGAGACCGAGATCGAGCGAGTTCGGCACGAGAACAGGCTGTACGCGCGGCCGAACCGCTATTTACCGCGATAATTTCGATTTACGGGAACGTCGTGAACGCATACGCGGCCGCGGGAACGCACGCGAGGCCCCCGACACACACACCGCGCCTAAGTACGCGTTACGCACACGCTAACGCTAATGCTAACGCGGCAGCCTCGCCGATTGTCACGACACGATACAATAAAAACCGACCGGGTCGAACCTTTACGTTTCTATCATGCCGGATGGAAACAAACCAGAAACCGCGAGACAGCTCTCCTCCTCTATTTTGCTTCATTTTTTTCCCCCGTTTTCTTTAATGGTAGCGTTACGTCGCATCTGGTGCTACGTTATTACCGACGATATCGTACGATACAAATTTTATGGTAGAGTTTGGCGTCCTTTGCACACGCTCGAACCTGGAATCTTCCGCGCTCGTGCGTTAAGTGGACGATCGTGATCTCGCCCCGCTGCAGATCGTGGATTATTGTATTATTGTACGTAGAATGTCCGGTCTCCAATCTCCTCGCGACGACCTCCTCTGTCCCGCTGCCGTCCACAGCGCCACCTACCGAGGCTTCGGGCTCGAGTAGAATCGGGACTAGCTTGGGCCTTATTTACGGTTCAGGCGATCAGTGTCGCTCCGAAGAAATATTTTTCATCTCGGAGACGAGCCTACGGTGAAACCAACGGTGCGACCGACGGTGGACCCCGAGCACAATTAGACTGTGGATCTTTATGCAACGATGGACATTTTATTCGGCCATTACGGGACACTGGAAACGTGTGGAAATTTCTTTCTTTCTTTCAACAATTGTCTGAGTGAGGTACGCATTTCCTTAAGAGTTCGTGTGGAGCATATTTTGTTGTTTTAAAGTGTTAAACAACAGTACCTTGGGCTCTTTTTTTAGGAAATCGCTTATTGAGATTTAGTACAACATAATGTGCATTGCAGACTATAGGGAATAACGGGAAACCAACGGTGCGACCGACGGTGGACCCCGAGCACAATTAGACTGTGGATCTTTATGCAACGATGGACATTTTATTCGGCCATTACGGGACACTGGAAACGTGTGGAAATTTCTTTCTTTCTTTCAACAATTGTCCGTGTGAGGTACGCATTTCCTTAAGGATGTTCTGGAGGTACAATGGGAGTCAAAAGTACAAGAAATCCGAAATCCATCAATACATGGCAATGAAAGCCATACACGAGTATATTTTGAGTATATTATGCATTAACTTTTGCGAATACTGTACCCTCTGTAGCTATATTCAGTGGTCTACACTTGTCGCGTTTCCATGCTAGTGAGAGACAACACGATAAATTTGACGTTTTGTAACAGTTTATAATTTTTTTGCTCTGTAACTGTTTAGTGAATCCTAATAAATTTTGAACATAATTAATTACATAATTTTCACTACATATAAAAAAAAATTGGAGTTTCTAGTTGCGTTTTTTCAAGGTTTAAATAGGGTTTGAAGTGGGATTTTATGAATTCTCCATAAGAAGACGTGTTAAAATGTGCAAACTTCAAGTTGCTATAATTCTTAAACGGTGCAGTGAATCGAACCCAAACTTTGGTAATTGCATTAATTTAGTAAGAATTATATCTTGTCAAATTTTCAAAAATTTTGTTGCGTTTTTATATACCTCAGAACATCCTTAAGAGTTCGTGTGAAGCATATTTTGTTGTTTTAAAGTGTTAAACAACAGTACCTTGGGCTCTTTTTTTAGGAAATCGCTTATTGAGATTTAGTACAACATAATGTGCATTGCAGACTATAGGGAATAACGGGAAACCAACGGTGCGACCGACGGTGGACCCCGAGCACAATTAGACTGTGGATCTTTATGCAACGATGGACATTTTATTCGGCCATTACGGGACACTGGAAACGTGTGGAAATTTCTTTCTTTTTTTCAACAATTGTCTGAGTGAGGTACGCATTTCCTTAAGAGTTCGTGTGAAGCATATTTTGTTGATTTAAAGTGTTAAACAACAGTATCTTAGGCTCTTTTTTTAGGAAGTCGATAATGAGATTTAGTACAATATAATGTACGTTACAGGCTATAGTGAATAACGAGAACGTTAATAACATTGTGAGAAGAGAAAAAGAACTGAAGATCTTTTATGCGTCTATTCCTAAATTCTCTGAATCTTTTACCACGTTTTTTAATACTAAACATACCGAGCCCTAAAAGTAACTGGTACATGTTCCCTTATACAAATGATGACAATATTGATTTTATTTAGACTTTGTGTGAGACTTTGTACGTATTGTAATACGTGCTCTACTAAAGATATCTATACAACCATTCCTTACGAGATCATTTTTATTATTTCAATAATTTTAAAATAGAAAATCTGGAGACGGTTATTTTAACCGGTGGTTTAGTGTTAACGATGGAACCGTCACCTCGTCATCCTCGTCATAAATGCGTCTACTGTTCCTCCTCGAGATACTCGATTCGATCTACAAGACTCTACAGGGTGAATTCGATAAAGCAGGTCACCTAAATATCTCCGTTACTTTTCGTTGTACAAAAAAACTTCGTAGGACAAAGTTACACTGTTTGAAGGGCCACATATAACGGTGTAAGGGGAAAAAAAATTTCAAGGTAATTTTTATGAGATTTCAAGGTTATCGATGTTTTTTTTAATGGAATGAGGTATTTTTTAATACATCAATCGATGCAGCTGGGCATTCTTTATAAAAAAGTACTAACCTATGTATGTCGAAAAGTTATTAGTTCACGAGATATTTCAATTTAAATAACTCAACTTCAATTTCAATATCAACTCTTCAACTTCATTTTCAACTTCAATTTCAACTCTTCCATTTCAACTTTAATTTCTACTCTTCCATTTCAACTTCAATTTTTCAATTTCATTTCATTAATATCAACTATAATTTCAATATCAACCCTTTCACTTCAATTTCAATATCAATTCTTCAACTTCATTTTCAATTTCAGTTTTAACTTTCTCATTTCAACTCCAATTTCTACTCTTCAATTTTTCGATTTCATTTCATTATGAAATGATGACATCATTTCAATATCAACTCTTCAACTTCATTTTCAACTTCAATTTCAACTCTTCCATTTCAACTTCAATTTCTACTCTTCCATTTCAACTTCAATTTTTCAATTTCAATTCGTTAATTTCAACTCTTTTATTTCAATTTCAACATCAAATTTTCCATTTCAACTTTTATTCCAACTTCAATTTTAACTCTCCCAAATCAACTTCAATTTCGACTCTTCCATTTCAACTCCAATTTTTCAATTTCACTTCGTTAATTGCAACTCTTCAATTTCAATATGAATTTTTCCATTTCAACTTCAATTTCAATATCAACTCTTCAACTTCATTTTCAATTTCAATTTTAACTTTCTCATTTCAACTTCAATTTCTACTCTTCAATTTTTCGATTTCATTTCATTAATTTCAACTTCAATTTTTCAATTTCATTTGTTAATTTCAACCCTTCAAATTCAACGTCAATTTTTCAATATCAACTTCAATTTTTCAATTTCAATTCGTTAATTTCAACTCTTTTATTTCAATTTCAACATCAAATTTTCCATTTCAACTTTTATTCCAACTTCAATTTTAACTCTCCCAAATCAACTTCAATTTCGACTCTTCCATTTCAACTCCAATTTTTCAATTTCACTTCGTTAATTGCAACTCTTCAATTTCAATATGAATTTTTCCATTTTAACTTCAATTTCAATATCAACTCTTCAACTTCATTTTCAATTACTGTCGTACTAAGACGTTAGTGTTTACTTACTTGTGTAACGTCTTGGTACGACAGTAATGGTGTTTTAGGGTTCTTTAAATTGAAATATCTCCTGAACTATTAACTTTTCGACATACATAGGTTAGTACTTTTTTATAACGAATGCCCAGCTGCATCGATTGATGTATTAAAAAATACCTCATTCCATTTAAAAAAACATCGATAACCTTGAAATCTCATAAAAATTACCTTGAAATTTTGTTTTCCCTTACACCGTTATATGTGGCCCTTCAAACAGTGTAACATTGTCCTACGAATTTTTCTTGTACAACGAAAAGTAACGGAGATATTTAGGTGTCCTGCTTTATCGAATTCACCCTGTATACGCGCAAGTCCAGGCTATTCTCCCATAAGCGTTCCGATCGTGCGCGATAGACTGCTGTCCAAGCGATGGCTCTTTTAGGGCGAATCGAGACACGTATTTCCAGTCTCCCGTTCGACGGCAGACTTTACGGACCGACGCGGTTCGTCCTGGTCTGCCACGGTCGACAACGGTATTGTTCTCTCGATTGCGCAATCGCTCGTAAATTATCCGTTCACGTAGCACGATAGACGGTAGCGCGGATATCGGGGACAGGTCTTGAACGGTGGAAACGATGTTCTCGGGCGCGAGCGCGCGACCTTCGGTCCCGGGATTGTTCGGGAGGAGAGAGCGCAGAAGAAAAAGAAACAGAAGCCTCGAATTTAATTCGAGTCCGGATAACGAGTACGCGGTCCCGGGGTCTCTCGGGTCCCAGTGCGTGGACCGGACCGTAGGTTTCCGAGCGGGCAACTTTATGCCCGTACGATTATAGGTGTCTGGGATCCCGGGGTGCTGCCCCTATCCGTTTTCTCTGCACCGTTGGACGGTGGGACACCCCACTGCAACCTGTCAGAACTCCAATTTGCTCTACTCTGTTCGGCTCGTCGGTGTGGATTCGCCATCGGACGCACACACCGGAGGAAACCCGAGCGGAGGCTCGCGATTCGACCACGTGAGCCAACCGAGAAACGACATTCTTCCGTTGCTTTTTATTCGGCGCATTTTAAACGATTCGCCCGAACGGCTCGCGATGTACACCCTCCTCCCGACGAGGAGTCCCACGATAGGAAAACGCGCGGGAATGCTCGCGTAATACGCGCGTCGCGAAAGGGAGAGGACAGGAGGGACCGCATAAATTTGTCGTTGAATTTATCAAGCTCGTTCGGCCGCAGGAAGCCGGGACGCGAAATTTAATACCGGCGCAGTCGCGGGATCGTGAGAGTCTCGCGCGATTCCGCCGTCCCGATCGCCTCGACCCGATCTCGTCCGAAATTACCGAACCGAGGCAGCGGCAGCCTCGCGCGTGACGCGAGCTTCGAGACGCGAACGACATCGATGCGAGATTAAAAGTGATTTATGAAGTGTCCGTCAATTTTTTCCCGGTGCACGCGCGTCCGCGGCCCTATCTTTCGCGAGTCACGAAGCCCGGCCTCTGCCCATCCCGGCCGCGATGGCGGAAGAAGAAGCCTAGATCAGACGAGCGCGCAATGGAGTTTCTTAGCGGTCTCGATCACCAAGCGATAGAGAAACGACATCGATAACGGTCGAGAGAGCTTAGCGTTTCATCGTATCGATTCGTACCAGTCGACGCCTTCTACTACGCCGCGATTTCGAATCGATGGAGCGCAATCTGCCCGCGGGATGGATCATAAATCCTTTTTAATCTCAATATTATGGGCGAATAAAGCCGCTGGCATCTCGAATGCCACGAGCACGCCGCGTTAAGAAATTATTAATATCCTTCGATTTCTGCTTTTCCCGCTCGCGCGCGTTCCCTCATATTATTCCACAGACCCCGTCCACCGGTCTTTTTTCCTCTCCTTCTCTCTCTCCCGTGGCGTGTATCGCTCGCTCGGCTCTGTCCGCGATGAGTCAGTCACGGTAGACTGTCCATAGAACCGATTACGGCTGCGTTCCACGAACGAAAAGAAATCGTTCTTCTTCGGTATATTTTCAACGGAAATGTCAGAAGCACATTCAATCGCCCCCCGGAGACGTAAGAATTTTATTATATACGCGTCTCTCTCCTCGTTCTTTGTTTAGACGATCCCCGATCGACGATGACGATGCCGGACGTTGATCCTCGATCGACCGGGAAACAAGAAGAACGAGAAGCAGCGCGGAGGAGAGGCGAGAAACGGAAAAAGAAAGGGGAAAAAATATCCCGTCGACTTCGCGTTGCGCCGCGGTCGTACCTAAAAACGTTTTCGCTTGGCGTTTCCAGCCGCGATAATTTATATTTCACCCCGAAGTGAAAAGTCTCGGCCGATCCGAGATTCCAGACACGCGTGTATAGAGAGAAAGAGAGCGAGGCCCGAGTAACTTTCCTCCCCGCAGGTGTCGCGAGAGGACTCGACGTCGTCGTCGACGTCGACGTTACACGCGCGGCTCGCCTCGACCCGGCTCTCTCGGCCCGACTCACCTTGTCCACGGTGTGTCGTGGTCGCAGGTGGACGCCTGCTTTTGGACCACCGTGTAGTAGCCAACACGCAGGCGGGGGTCTTATAATATCGCGTCATACGAAACGATGAAATAGTGGCCGTAGCGAAGGAATGTTCCCTACCACTTGAGTCGTCGAGTTGAGTTGACTGGCGTTGCGTGGCTCTCCCGGCTCTCCCGGCTCTCCCTGCTCTCACCCTGGGCTCCCGGCTCGGCTCCGCTCGGCACGACTGCTTTTAACCGGTGTGTCTGTTCCTCGACACTCGGCTGCCTAGCTTTTTCTCCGTCTCTTTCTCTTTCTCCTTCATTCTTTACTCCGCGCGGGTTCCTCCTGCCTCACATGCCCCGGCCCCTCGCGCTTCCTCTCGAGCGCGCGTTCCCCGCGATACACGCGCGTTCTGCTACGAGCCATTTCTCGACGAATCGCATAAAATCCCTCGCACAGACAACCATTTTTTCCACGGACAGCTGTACATACCGATGCCCGCAGGAATTTTCGCGAGATTGTTCAAACTTTAGGCAGGAGTCACGTTCTTGCGCTTCTTGATACAAAAGTATTATACCGGAGCATCCCCGTTCTATCTAGCTTCAAAATGGCCGATACCCTCGCGGACGCTCCGAGCTAGACGATTAAAATACAGTAAACTCCGCGATTAATTCGTACCTTACAACAAACTCGGAATCCGTAGAAATCAGATATAAATTATAATTGCTGGGGGGTTTATTTACTATATCACGCGTTTGTAAGATTACCTTGTCCAACTCGACGAGACTACGTTCACTGCCTCGTCGCATTGGGCAAGGAGTGGGTACGCGGCGAATTAAGGTACTTGGCAGCAATCTGGAAGACATTTTTCTGGTCCATTGTCGCTGCGTGTTGCAAGTCCTCGAGTCCCGGGGCCCGTGTGTAAAACGACGGAGATTGGGTCGCGATAGGACCGGCGAGGCAGGTCTTTACCGTCGGAATCGTAAGTCTGAATCGGCGCGAGAATCTCGCGGTAACGAGCGTCTAATTACGCCGGTTCGAACCGCGGTTGTTCGTTCCGAACGCGTGACCGCATAACGCGCGGATACGAGTGCGAATGCAGTCGCGATTGCGATTACGAATCCGAGGCGAACGGAACGCTGAGCGAAACAGTTTGCGGGAAGAGAAAGAGGAAGAGCGAGAAGAAGTGGGAGCGAGCGAGAGCAAGAGGAACAGGCTGTGGAGAGAGATTCAAAAGGTGCTCAACGGGCCAAGCGTGGGCTACTCGTGATCATCATGACAAAAGCTCCGGGCAAACATCCATTCAATTTATTAGCTTATAGGCACGCCGTCGTGCCTACTATACACACCACCTACGACACCACTACCAACCGCCTATAATGCTCGTAACATTATGGCCAGTCCGCGAGTGGATGGTTCGCGCGACCCTTGTCTCGCCTCTCTTCTCTCCTCGCTCCCCCTGCTCCTCCTCTCTCTCGCCTCTTTCCGGATACACTCTTTTCGCCGTAGAGTTACACTTTTTATGGTGTTAAGTTGCTCCGGCCACGAGATATTTCACCGGGCCGAGAAAGAAACTGACTCGGCTCTGTTCCCGTCCGCTGCGCCTTTTCCTCCCGCGAACACTGAAAACGCCATCTTCTTCTTCGTTTTGTTCCCGAGGCTTGTAACCCTGGACCGCGTCGGCTTGGCGGTTGTTCGAGTCGAGTTCGGCGTATCGATCCCGACACGCTCGTGTCCGCGGATCCACGCGAGACCGTAATTAAGCGATACGGAGCCGCGGCGGGAGTACATAGAGGAACGCTACTCGCGAGGAAGGTTTAACACGCGCGCGGAAAGATTGGTTTGTCATCGATCGGCCGACACGACGATGGAATATTACGTTTCACGGGCTGGCAGCTTCGACGCCCACGATTAACGAGCGGTGTTGATGATAACCACGCCTACGTGTCCCTCGGTAACGCCAGGTATCCGTTTTACGAGGCCATTCTCGATGCGCGCGAACGTCCGAAATCTCGTCAACGACGTCGTCTCCCCGATGCCTCGCAGCAGAGAGGAGCGGAGCGAAGCAGAGCGTGGCGGAGCGAAACTGCCGCGATTCCGCCGCGTGAAAAACGACACTGTAATCCGTGAGCATCGTCGACGTCGTTGACACCGGTCGTTCGTTAAACGGTCCGCCTTATTTCGCGCGAAACTTACGCAAATCACCGGGCCGATCGACGTGAAACCGCGCGAACGTGCGAATTTACCGATAAATAACGCTTACGGCGCGCGCTGTCGCTAAGCGGCCGTTCGATCGTCCGGCCCCGAACAACGGACAACGGTCGCGACGGGGATTTTTCGTAGAGACCGACCCGCTATGATCCAACGTGGAACGCGGCTCTGTGGTCGCTTTAAAACTGTCTGGGAATGCTCGCGAGAGTACGCGTCTACGTCGGAAGATTTCTCTTACCTGTCCGTGTTTGTCCATGTCGTTGTTGGTCAGCTTAACCTTCTCGAACGAGACCACCTGCTTTCGGAGCTGATCCCCGGTGAACGGCGAGTCCGGGTGCACGTAGAGACGGGCCGGTGCCGGAGGATCCGCTTTGCCCGCAACCAGCCAGCAGCTCCTGTGATACGCGTATCGGTACCGCTTGTTGTCCACCGGCACGATGTCCATCAGCACCGCGTACTTCCCTTCCGACTTTAAGCCGCTGAACGACACCCGGCAGGTGGGGAACATTCGCCTGGAAAACACCCGACGAATTTTATTTCAAATCTTTCCGTTCGTCGTGGCTGCTCTCTTCCACTCTTTCGCCCCTTCGTCGGGAATCTACGGGGTCTGTCCGGAAAGTAATGCAACCACATTTAAAAGAAAAAATCTATTAACCCCTTAACCTACGTGTTTGCGCGAAGAATTGGTAAGACTCTCGGCTTTTACCAGTTCGTTTATTTTTGTAAAGAAGTTGTAAATTCCTTTACTATTATACGAGGGTCATTCAATAAGTAAAGAGACAAATGGCTATAGCTCAAAAACGGTTTATTTCAATCTTTCAAAATTAAGGCTATTTTTCAACATAATCACCCCCCATAGTTATGCCCTTGTCCCATCTTTCTTGCAGCTTCCTAATTCCCTTGGCGAAGAATTCTTTCGATTTACCCCGAAGCCACTTTTGCACCGAGGGACCAGAAACTTCCAATGGACGTCCACATCGGGGTTCGTCACCTACACTTGTTCGGCCACTTTTAAACCGATCAACCCACTTGTAAAAAATCGCACGGTTCATACAACTTTTACCGTACTGTATTAACATTCTAGAAAAAATTTCACTTGGTTTTACACCTTCTGCGACTAAAAATCTAATGACTGAGCGCTGCTCTTCCAAGGTGCAATCTTCTAGTGGACTTGCCATGGTGAATTGAAAATTTTTAGGTTATGTCGACATAAAATGATGAAACAGCTGATCAGAGCGTATCCCAAGGTTGCCAACTAACACCCCTGAAAAGATTGTACGCATTCATTGAATAGTTTTAAAATTATAGAATTTGTCTCTTTACTTATTGAATGACCCTCGTATTTATGCCATAATTTAAGTGGTGTCGAAGGAGGAATATCGTAGAGGAACAATTTCTTTTGTCCGGTCATTTTTTCGTAGTTTCTTCAAGATCATCGTTATCTTTTTTTATTGCATTTTATAGCGGCTGAAAAAATACATTTGAATATGCGTAAGTCATTAACAAGATGAAAAATGACCGGACAAAAAACATTGTTCTTCTATTGGGTTGGCAAGAAAGTAATTTCGGTATTTTAAGGTGAAACAGAGCCCAATTTTTTCATTCAAGCAATGAACTTTAACGAATAAGATACTTTGTAAACTCAAGTTTGTCCAGACGGTGTGAGACGTTTGTACATTAAGCGAAATTCTACGCGTGTGTGTTGTTAGACGCATTAGGCGTAACTCGATTGCTTTGTTTGACGCATTAGGCGAAACTCGACTGCTTTGTTTGACGCATTAGGCGAAACTGATATTTTCAGCGTAGTGATCGGTTACGAATGATCGAGCGCCATAATCGAGACGGCCGAACTTGTAACGTACATAAGTAATTAGATTCCTCCTAGATGGAGCGTCTAGTACTAATTGATGCTTTAACTTGAATACGAAACACTACGATTTACTTTCCGAAAATTTTGGACGAAAACGTAAACAAGCCCGATCATCGTACAATATTACGGGCTATGCTCGTAATTCACGTTTGGCCCGATCATCGTATTACGGGTTATGCCCGTAATATTCACGTTTGGCCCGATCATCGTACTACGGGCTATGTCCGTAGTTGTAGGTTAAGGGGTTAAACATATGGTGTTTCGTTTGGAGGCTGGTCGATTTGGATGAGGATGGTTGCCGCGAGATGGTTGCCACTTGTGTGAGAGAATGTCCACTGGTTTGATGTTCACAAGTACGGTTTATTCGCGTTCTCGCGAGACCTGATACGATTACGAGGAACTCTCGGACTGGTTTAAATAAATCGCGGGTACGATTTGTTAGGCAAACGTGTTTTAGGCAAACCATTTAAAAATGTCTTTGATTAATTCTTACAGACGCAATACTGAAATTTTCCATTCTTGAAAATGGTTTAAATTGAGACCGAAACGTTGAATTAAATTTCATGTGATATTTTTGGAAATTTGCTTATTTTCCAATTGATCGAACCAGTGCGCCGATAACATTAATATAGGCATACAATTTATATCAATTTTCTCCTTGCTTCCACCAAAAAGTTCTAATCTCCGAAACCGTAAAATAAATCGCAGGGCAGGGGGTTAAATCAGGCATGTCAAACTCTTTTACCACCAAGGGCCTCATTAAGTATTACACATTAATTCGAGAGCCGCAATCGAGAAAAGCAGACTTCGAATAAAAAGGGAACACGTTCTTTTATTAACATTATTGCTGATACACAAGTTGTGTTTTTTTCAGGTTTATTTGAATAAAACTATTTCACTTTTGTTTCGAAGAAACTTGGCAATGTTTTTGAGTAATCAAATTCTCAAAATTTAGTTGAATTGGTTGAACTGTAATTATGTTTGAAATTGATTGTATTCGCTGGTCTGTTCATCTTTTGACCTTTCCGCAATTTTATCATTTTTTTTACGTTGAAAATAGTGGTTCGCACATATAGGTATGTGCTACCACGGCTAACGAATATAGCTGACATACGCTTAATTGGCAATTATTAATTGCACATAACATACCAGGAAATCGGTCCACAGATAAATAACACTGTCCAACAGCCAAAAATGATTTCGATTCTCACTATGCAATCCTCATAGAGTTTTTTGCGCTGATTCCGAATCTGTCCTTAATTTTTCTCCTAGACGCACAACAGTTTTTGAGAAATTTGAGTTTGAAAAAATGACATATTTTTCAACTTTGAACAAATATTGTGATGTTATTATAAAAGATATTGAATTGATCTTTACAGCAAAAGATTCCTCAGGCTTTCCCGAATACAGTGATATCCAATATTAATACATTGTGATTGTTTAAACATGTTTAAACGATCATTAAAGACGGAGAGACACCACATTTGCACCAATTTTTTACGATATTTTTGAATTTATCTCAAAAAATGCAGCAGAAAATCGAACTATACCACGCGACAGAGCAGATTTTTATCTCGAGAACCCACCCTTTTAAGTTTTGAACGTCGACGTTTCTACGTCGAATAGAATAGGCGTTCCACGGGATACGGCGCGGCGAACGCCCGTTGTAGCGAGAATCGTTTGCATAGTGAGAATCGAAATCCCCCAAAAAAGTTGAAATTTGTTGGACAGTGTAATTATAGAAATGTACGTGGAAACACAACATCCATATATCTTTGTTTCAATACGGAATCACACTGCATTTCGATTAATTCCAGTTGTGCAGGTTTTGCACTCAAAATTCATTCTTCTACAAGTCAATTCCTGTAAATCGATTTCATCCATTCGCAAAAGGTTAAATTTTATTTGCGAAAGGGTGAAATTGACTTACAGAAAGTTGAAATCGCCTTGCGTAAGGGTGAATTTCGAGTGTAAACCTTATAAATTGTCATCAACAGTTTCAAAGTTTTTGGTCGGACCGCAGACTATTCATAGTTGGTGCTCTCATCGCGGAGAATCTCAACAAAGGACGGCGAGTCGCTCGTCGCGATGATCGAAAGCACGGAAGTTGCTCGCGAGTCGTTCGTCAGACATGGAAAATTCACCGTACAACCTTATAACCTCGCCGACCGAACGCGAAGAAGTATGCGTGCGCGAAAACTTGCGGAGCGCGGTTAGCCGACGGGACGGGAGCCGAGCCTAGAAGAGAGGAGTCGAAGAAAGCGGGCCCGGTTTCTGGAACCGTGTCGAGACTCGGTCCCGAATTCTCGAGTTCCCGAGTTCGACGCGAAGGCTCGTCCAACTGCATGGTAGTCGGTTTGATTGAAAGGAGCGCCCGCAGGCCTTTCAAGCTTCGTTACGAGCGGGCGAGTCACCCTTGAACCTCGTTATATGCAGTCAAGTTTTCAACACCTCGAGCGTCGAGGCGCACGCGCCGGCAGATGCGCGTCCTCGTTGACGCGGATGCGCCCGAGCACAGCGAACACTTTCATACGGCTTCGGGGACGCTTCTCTTACTCTCTCTCTCTCTCTCCCACGGAAATCAATCGGGAAGGACGGCGAGAGAAGATCGGCTGAAATATCCAACGAGCGCTCATCGTCCCGAAAGATCCGACAGATCCTAGAGAGCCGAGGATGAGTCGATTGCCAGAGTGCCCGGGCCCGTGCAACCCAAAGAACAGAGCCTGTCGGAGAGCGTGCGCGCAGCACTTCGCGGCGCTGCTCGAGGAGCTTCCTCCGTGCATCCGCGCGAGATTGTGCGCCGATGACATCAAGGCGATGTGCGCGAACGATCAGCGCGAGCCGAGACCTCCGACCTATCGCGACGTGTCTACCAGCTCGAAAGAACTCGAGAAGAAAGGGAGGAAGGTCGTCGAAGAGCCAACAACGAAGAAAGCTCCGCCGTCAGCGAAGCAAGGCGCGGTGTCGGCCGTTTCGTCGGACGTTACGACGGAGAGCTCGTCGATCGCCTCCGCGAGCGAACAACCGGCGGTAGGAACAACGTGTCAGTCCTCCGCAGAAGACGAAGGGAAAGTGACCGTCCGCGGGCTTGAAGCGGAAACGCAAACAACCGGATCGGAAAGCTACGCGATCGCCGAGAGACTCGATTTGATTCGTGCTCGCGCCGCGAACATTTCTGACGGCTGCAAGAAGACGATGTCGCGGCTGGCGCGTATGCTCGGTATCACGTCAGCGGGCTGCTCCTGTCGCGCAGTGAACGCGCTGGTGTACACGGGCGTGCTGCTCTTTCTGGCGAGATTCGCTTGGGACACCTCCTTCTACGAGCTCTTTCTGTCCAGTCAGATCTGCGGCGTCATCGTGGTTGTCTGCTGGAAGATCTCCGGCAGAGTCCCGATTTGATCCCCGTTCGCCGAACAGTCTCAAAGTCCCCGCCGATCACCGATTTAACGACGATCGCGTCGAACGCAACAAATTGCGAGCGCTCATTGAAAGCCGGCCCGAGATCGTTTCGAGACATTGGAAACCGCAAACGCCGCGATCGTTGCCGAGTCCGGGCGACCGCAAGCGTCCAGTCACGGACGAACGAGCCCCCGACCGCTCCTCTTTCAGCATCGAGGAACATCGCGGAACACCGGGGAACGCCGATCATCTCGATCGGACGCGAGCGGGTCTTGTTAGACGCCGTTCAAGAAGAAGCTGTCGAGATCCGAAGCAGCCGCAACGTCCGCCGGAAACGCTGCGCCGCCCGCCACATCCCCACCCCTCCCGCACACGCACGCGCTCCCGTGTTCGTAGCGACAGAGCGACGCGATATATCATCGAGAAAATTAGCCGTCTCGGAGGGTGGTCTCCCCTGTATCCGAGATAAGTGGAAATACATTGAAAAGACTATTAAGCATCGATAGTAAGTCAATCGAGCGTTCCCCACCCGCCATTCCTAACTCCTCGCCCCATTCCGCGTTACGCTTCGAGCCCCTGCGTGGATCGCAATCCCCAACGACGCGACCCCGTTTATCTTTACACGAAATCACGACCGACGCGACGCGCGACGAGTCAATTTGTCTCGAGTCGAATCGCTCCGCTTTTTTTTTATTTCGCGCGATTTTACGCGATCCGCGCGATAAACCCCGCCCCGCGAATCAGGCGAAATTTAAATCATAGGGAAACGAAGCGCGACGCGATTAAACGAAACGATTCGACGATTCGACGAACGATCGCCCGCCCGTATCGAGAATCACGGAAAAAATCGCGCTCCTGTTCGGCCGCCGTGGTTCTCTTTCTCTCGTTGCGGCGCGGTTCCCGGTCAAATTAGGCAGAAACAAACAGGCTAGGCCCTCCATGGGCCGTGGCTAACGAGCCCGTAATCGCAGGAACACCTCGACCCCAAACCCACCCCGAATAGAGCACCAACACACAACAGGCGCACGTATTGCCGCATCTGTTTCGCCGATGCCACCCCAACGGTCTCGCATTCCGCCCCGTGCAATCCCTGTGTACCAGCTAATTCGTTCGATCGGCTAACCTTAAATTACGCGGAAGCTGTTCGTCGCGCGTCGCCTGTCGCGTATCGTATTTCGTGTGTCTCGTACGAAAATCCGAGGAACTTCGCGATAGAAATTTTTACCAATTTCGAGGTCAGGCTACCTCGAAATTCACGTTGATCTCTCCTTAGCGGAACCTACGTAAATAACTAGAATTTTATGCGTCTAGCTGTGACAAAAATCAGCACAGCAAATGTAAAATCGTGAAAACGTTTGAGGAATTTGGAAATTGTATCGTTTTTAATTCGATGAAATGATTAACGACAGAAACAAGTGTCTACATGTAGCTCCTGTAACGTGTAATTGATACGGACAATACTTGTAAACTGGGAATCTATATGCAAGATAATAAAACCATACATTTTCTGTTGTCTATTCGTTTTTACTATAAATGCATCAAATCCGCAGTGTACTTGTAAAACGACTCCATTTTACCACGTTTTTATTAGCTCGCTTTCTTGTTTGTCTGTTTGTTTGTTTGTCTGTTTGTCTGTTTCAAATCAGTTATGTTGTTTCTTACAATAACTATATCTTCGTCGTTTGAAACCGTTTAGACAGAAGATCAAAATTATACCTACACTACCTTGCTCATAAGTGTTTGAATACTGCTCTTTCATGATAACTTTTTTAGAATTGTACTATTGTTTCAACTTTTTTGGGAAGCTAGAGCAATTAGTTTGCTATAGGATGTGAAAAGAAATTTTTTCAAAAATTGTAATTGATCGGAATTCTAGCAAAAATACTAAAAGTTGCGTTTTCAACTTTTTATGTAGGGCCTATTTGGACTAATTTGGGCTAATTTAAAAAGTACGTTTTGTAGATCTGCGTTAATTAAACATATTCTGAAAATTGTGTCAAAATCGATCGACGTTGCAATGAGCTACAAAGTTTAAAGATGGTGAAAATTGCCATTTTTCACGATTTTCGGCCTATAACTGCAATAAATCTAAGGATTTTTTTCTATAATTGCCTGTCATTTTTTCCCCCATCAACCGGTTTCGATAAAACTTTCATAGTGCATATAATTGACACAGATCTACAAAATGTACTTTTTAAATTTTCAATATAGGCCCACATAAAAAAGTTGTAAAATGCAACTTTACAACTTTTTTATACAAGTGCAACTTTACATATTTTTTCTACAATTCCGAGCAATTGCAATTTTTGAAAAAATTTCTTTTCACATTCTGTAGTAAACTAATTGCGCTAGCTTCCCAAAAAAGTTCAAATCGTATAGTACAATATTTAAAAAGTTATCATGAAAGAGGAGTTCCTAAATACTTATGAGTGGTAGTGTACGTATTCTCCAATGGCTAGATATCGATTACAACAAAATCGAAATTTATTTTGGTTCAAGGGATTTTATTGTGTTTAGTCGAGTCAATTTTTTTCGAGATCGGGACGAGTTCTCGAAAATTTTGAAATTCTCGATTATGTCAAGATTTCCGAAAATGTTCGAGATGCTCGAAATTATAGAGATTCTCGAAAGTTTCGGAATTTTCAGTACTCGATTTTACCGTTGTAAGACTCAATTTAAAAGCAATCGTAGTATGAGATTCTCGATATTTGAGGCGTTCCCGAAAAGTCTACGTTATAAAATTTATTCATTGAATCTACTTTTAAACCGATTTCGAAAAAAGGAAGAGGTCAATTCGATCTGTATGTGCCTTTTTTCCATGTATGTTCGCCGATTACGCCGAGATGTATGAACCAATCGGAACGAAACCTTTTGTATCTTGTAGAGTATGTCCCCGGGGTGGTCTCGTGAAAAGAAATTTTGCATTTCTTTTATTTCTTACAATTTTATTCGCGAGAAATTAATTATTTGATGTATGTTCACCGATGGATAGAGGTACTCCGAGATGGATGGACACAATCAGGACGAAATTTTTATTGCAAATAGCCAGAAAACCATCCTACGGTGTTCTACAAATTATGCTCATTCCACTAAAAAGTGTAAAACAAAAACTTAAACCGACTGCGAAACGCACTAAAATAAAAATGCGCTCAAATGTATGAAACAATTTTCATTTAATTTATGTGTATAATACACACGAACTTAAATACAATATAATCTTTTCGGAGGCGGCGCGAAAGTGAAAATTTTCGACACTGGAAATTACGAAAATCCTTCAATTCTTCTATATACTTGCACATATTAATGTATATTCTCTTCCCACCTACTGATTTCCAAGTCCACCATATTCCAATGAAATCGTAATTAACAACATCTGTCATTGGAAAATTTTCAATTTTGCGCTGCCACCGAATACCACCGAATAGATTGCATTGTATTTAAGTTCGTGTGTATTCACATAAATTAAATGGAAATTATTTCATACTTTTTAGTGCGTTTCGAAGTCGGTTCAATTTTCTTTTATAAAATTTTTTTAATCCCGATACATTGCATTGTATTTAAGTTCGTGTGTATTCACATAAATTAAATAGAAATTATTTCATACTTTTTAGTGCGTTTCGAAGTCGGTTCAATTTTCTTTTATAAAATTCTTTTAATCCCGATAGATTGCATTGTATTTAATTTCTTGTGTATTCACATAAATTAAATGGAAATTATTTCATACTTTTTAGTGCGTTTCGAAGTCGGTTCAATTTTCTTTTATAAAATTCTTTTAATCCCGATAGATTGCATTGTATTTAAGTTCGTGTGTATTCACATAAATTAAATGGAAATTATTTCATACTTTTTAGTGCATTTTGATTTTAGTGTGTTTCGAAGTCGGTTCTATTTTCTTTTATAAAATTCTTTTAATCCCGATAGATTGCATTGTATTTAAGTTCGTGTGTATTCACACAAATCAAATAGAAATTATTTCATACTTTTTAGTGCGTTTCGAAGTCGGTTCAATTTTCTTTTATAAAATTCTTTTAATCCCGATACATTGCATTGTATTTAAGTTCGTGTGTATTCACATAAATTAAATAGAAATTATTTCATACTTTTTAGTGCGTTTTGATTTTAGTGCGTATGGAAGTCGGTTCAATTATCTTTTATAAAATTTGTTTAATCCCGATACTTTCGAGAATCTTGATAATTTCGAGAATCTCGAACATTTTCGGGAATCTTGACATAATCGAGAATCCCGAAATTTTTGAGGAAGCGATCCATCCCGATCATCGAGATTATGACATTTTCGTGTTCTCGCACAGTCCTAAGTAGATTCCGTCCGACTTCTTCATCGCGAGACATCGCCGAAGGTCGCTTCGGTACGTTCTCCCGCCGGACTATCTAGAATCTAGGTAAAGACGTAGCGGAGATGACAGTGTGCAGTTTGTTCGGAGAACGGATAATTTACGAGCGATTTAAGGTCCTCGAGTAGTCGCGTGAATCAGCCTGCGCGCGGTTTAGGGGCGAACGAGTGTGTCGGAGAAGCCATCAAGCCCTGGGGTAGGATGGTTCGCAGCGAGAGGAAGCGAGAGGCGAAAGAGAGAGAGAGAGAGAGGGGGAAGCACGGCGGAAGGGCTCGCACAAATGGATTACGGAAGCAGTGGATATTATAGCGATCCGAACACGGCCATCCGAGTTACTTAAATGTTTGCCGAGCTAACGACTTCGCAGCGGCGCAGCAGGTGCTGTCGCCGTTATAATTATTATGCCGCGCGAGCGCGGCTCTTTCCTGCCGGGGTACGTAGTGGGTAGATTTTCGAGGATTCGAGCGAACGAACCTTGCTCGCTCGAACGAACCCGGTTAATCGAGGGCTGACCGACGGGTACCGACGAGATCGACGATCCCCTGGAATTTTCAACGCGACGGCGCACTTGTCTCCTCCTCCTGTTTGCTCGAACCGTCGATATGCACGTTGCGAGCCGTACACGCATCGTAGTTACCCGCTCGGGTTTTCGTTCTGGCCGAGGAGACCAAGTAACAGGGATAAATAGACGTTTACCGTCCTCTCTCTCTCTCTCTCTTTCATTCTCTCCGCTCCGGGTTTCTCTCTTTATCTGTGTTCCCAGTGTTGTCTGTATTTTCACTGCGACGTGTACGGTTGTTCGGTTCTCCGCGCGTCGTGTTTCGCGATCCGTGCACGTCCTCGCGTAACGTGCACGTTCACCCCGCGAAGCCACGTGTGAGTGTGTAACGTAGGTTGCTGGCACCTTGATGAAGGGTTCGCGTGACGAGTACCCTCTATCCGCCGGTATCCTGTCTCTCCCTCTTCGCTGACCCGCTCTCTCGTCCACACCTCCCTATATTCCGCGCGCTCGCGCTCACAGTCTTCGCCTTCGCCACCTTCCCCCCACCCCTCTCTCTCTCTTTTTCCCTGTCGCCTACTTAAACTTCGAAAAACACACGAACGGCTGTCGGCTTGGTAAACTCGGGAGTACGAGTGCGATTTTGTTCGACTTTCCGACATTTTAAGCTGCGAATGCACTAGCTAAATAGTAACTCCCGCGACGTTTCTCGCGAGAGCACCTTGCACAAGCGTACTGCCTTTGAAAATATTAGAAATCTATTGTTCTGCCCTCCGAGAGCAACTGTCGCGAAGTTCAACTTGTCGGCCGCTGCCTCAGGGACGTTTAATCGTGCCAGAACATGTTTCAAGGTACTCGCTAGTGCATCCGCAGCTTTAGTTGCTTCGTTGCTCCCCGCTCCGGCACGAATGAAGAGAAGATAAAAGTTCGTTATTGGGTCAGGTGGATCGGGGATCGACGAAAACTCGTTGATTATACGTTGCGAGGCTGACGGACAGGGCCCTGTGGAACAGCCTTTCCTTAAACGATTCGAGCGAGTTACCGAGCCGCGCTCGCGCTCGATCCTTTCGCTTCCTCCTCTATCGTCATCACAATGACGTCGTTCGACTCTTTGCACGCTCGAAATTGCCTTTGTTCGTCGCGCCGAAATCGAGGCCTACTAGCGGCAAGGACAGCGACGCGAAGGCAAAGAAAGCGTCGAGGGGCTCGAACGGAGAAAGAGAGGAGGAAGGAAAGAAAGGGAGAGGCTGAAAACTGGCGGATGCTAACGTGGGAAAAAGAGAGGCCCCGTGAGCACAGCTAGTCCTCGCGGAAGAATCGGAGGAGCGCATGGCCCCGGGCACCCCGCGGGGCCAGACAATTCCACCTGATTGGTCCGAATTCGTATTGTCACTCGACGGAGTGACGTTTTCGTTTAGCCTTAGCGGGGATTTCGTGGCGAGTTTCTCGTGCTAACGACGCTATTCGTGCATCGTCGCGTTCTTGATATATCGATCGTCGCCGGGAAGAGGACGTCGGCCCACCGGCACGCCCCGGAATCGTTTCGAAAAATGTTTTTTTCGACGGTCGACGACGTCACGCGTCCGATCCGATCTGTCCAACAGCGAGAGCTCGCGATCTGCTTCGCGTGTACGCTTCGAGGCTGTTCTACTGCGCACTGCGCAACCACCGAATGCATCTACGAGCGCACGCACGCACCTCGCAACCTACGACCTTCTTCGACCGGATAAACTTCGGAATCATTCGGAGCGTGTGATTCCTGATTGCTCACGGTTGGCTCCGAGGTTTCGCTAGTTTACAGCGAATACGCATCGATCGACTACTCTCTCTCTCTAAACTATAGCCTGCTTTCTTCAAAGAAGCGATCGTAATAGACACCCGTCGCGTCGTATCGCCGTCGCGCGTCGCTAGAGTCTACTCCAGCTACTAAAACATTAAAAAATGCTTTCTACGTGAAAATACACACGCAACGTTTGAAAACATTCCGAGATCGATTCGAAGGCGACGTCGCGTCAAACTCGCTGAACTTTGTTGATTGCCACCTGTAATCGCGCCAACTTCCAACTATAAGCGTTGTTCCCCAGCGTATTTGTTCGTATTTGTAATTTTGTAGCCACCGGCGCACATACGGCCGAATGACCAAATTACGACGACAAAAGTCGATTTAACAATTTTCTCTAAATTAATTTTAAATACCATCATTACGTACTCTAAGAAACGGCCCACAATGTAGCGTGAAAATTGTTATTGTTAACGCAACGCAGTAGTCGGTGCACCTGTTCAAAGTTAGGCTATGGTTCGGACGGTAAATCTCAGTTGTTCGCGTCAGTAATTTTGACGACGTAATTGCGTTAATCCTGTTTTCTCCAATTGAAATTCGCTAAGTTATCCACATGGATATTGAAGCGTCAGGTTCGTACTTTCATCTGCAATTATTGTTAACACAAAGATAAGTTGTACATACTGTTAATATACTATATTGTATCATATACTATTCTTGGTTAGGAAATATTGATATGCTTACTTTAGCTAGAGTTACAAAAAAAGTTCCAAAGAGTACCCCGATCATTCTTTACTAGTTCGAAAAAATGGCTTATAACTAATATAAAAAATTAAAAAATAAGTCCCCCCTTTGTCCCTTCGATCAATAGAGCGGATTCTTTACAGGTAGTCGCGTCGACCGTGCTGTACAGGAGATAAAGATTACGAGAAAAGAACTATTTGAAGTGTTAAGAAGTGAACAGTTTTTCAAGTTTTCGTCATTCTGAACATTGTATAATACAAATAAAATGTCTAGTTATAGTGTTTGTTTCGAAACTTTAAATAAAAAAAAATAATAAAAATAAATAAATAACAATAAAAAAATAATTAAAAGAAAAAATAATAAATAATAAAGAAATAATTTAGTGTTTTAATTCATTTAATTCTGTTTTAATTAAAATAATCTGGACCCTTAACCCTTTTTTATGACACCAATTAACCCTAAGTAGCTACTTTTCCGATGATTATTATTAAGCAGTCTTCTTATAAGCATTTCTAACCAGAATGTCAATATAAATCTCATTTCATATTTTTGTCGTCGTACTTTGGTCATTCGGCCGTATGTGCGGCGCGTTGGAGAAACGAATTATAATCGGTGCTATTTTTGCATGGATAGACGACAACCCTTGCTCGACGCAGCAGAGCATGTCCTTACACCTTCATCCTTGTTTGGGCGACCAGAATATTCAGAAAAATATAGCTTTGCTGTTCGACGTCTTTGAAAGGCATTATTCGATGTAATAGCGAAGAACAATGGGTGTGCAGAGCAGTTTTGCAATATTTTTAGGAAAACAGAAAATTCAGCGGCGGACATAGGGCTTTATTGGGGGACCAGATTAAACCTTTGCACTGGGTTGTCCCCTCTGAGGCACCGTCAAAAATTGCTATACCATTATTCAAAATATTGTTTACATTATTAAATATATCGGTGTCTAACCAATTACTAAACATTTAGGTATTGAACGAAGTGTTATACCAATTTCATATCCATCAAATTTCAAAAATCATTAGGAATGGAAATATTCTAGATCGAAAGAAATGTTTATTTTTCCAGTTAAAATAGCTCCGAGTGCAAAGGGTTAAATACAATGGAATTATTCTGTCTGAAGAAAGTATTTACTATATCAATTTCATATTCATAAAATGAAGAAATTTAAATACAATGGAATTATTCTGTCTGAGGAAAGTATTTACTATATCAATTTCATATTCATAAAATGAAGAAAATTAACACTTTGCACTCGGTTGTCCCCTCTGAGACACCGCTAACAATTGCTGTACCATTATTCAAAATATTGTTTACATTATTAAATATATCGGTGTCTAATCAATTACTAAACATTTAGGTATTGTATGAAGTGTTATAGCAATTTCATATCCATCAAATTTCAAAAATCATTAGGAATGGAAATATTCTAGATCGAAAGAAATGTTTAGTTTTCCAGTTAAAATAGCTTCGAGTGCAAAGGGTTAAATACAATGGAATTATTCTGTCTGAAGAAAGTATTTACTATATCAATTTCATATTCATAAAATGAAGAAATTTAAATACAATGGAATTATTCTGTCTGAAGAAAGTATTTACTATATCAATTTCATATTCATAAAATGAAGAAAATTAACACTTTGCACTCGGTTGTCCCCTCTGAGCCACCGCTAAAAATTGCTGTACCATTATTCAAAATATTGTTTACATAATTAAATATATCGGTGTCTAATCAATTACTAAACATTTAGGTATTGTATGAAGTGTTATACCAATTTCATATCCATCAAATTTCAAAAATCATTAGGAATGGAAATATTCTAGATCGAAAGAAATGTTTAATTTTCCAGTTGAAATAGCTCCGAGTGCAGAGAGTTAAATACAATGGAATTATTCTGTCTGAAGAAAGTATTTACTATATCAATTTCATATTCATAAAATGAAGAAATTTAAATACAATGGAATTATTCTGTCTGAGGAAAGTATTTACTATATCAATTTCATATTCATAAAATGAAGAAAATTAACACTTTGCACTCGGTTGTCCCCTCTGAGACACCGCTAACAATTGCTGTACCATTATTCAAAATATTGTTTACATTATTAAATATATCGGTGTCTAATCAATTACTAAACATTTAGGTATTGTATGAAGTGTTATAGCAATTTCATATCCATCAAATTTCAAAAATCATTAGGAATGGAAATATTCTAGATCGAAAGAAATGTTTAGTTTTCCAGTTAAAATAGCTTCGAGTGCAAAGGGTTAAATACAATGGAATTATTCTGTCTGAAGAAAGTATTTACTATATCAATTTCATATTCATAAAATGAAGAAATTTAAATACAATGGAATTATTCTGTCTGAAGAAAGTATTTACTATATCAATTTCATATTCATAAAATGAAGAAAATTAACACTTTGCACTCGGTTGTCCCCTCTGAGCCACCGCTAAAAATTGCTGTACCATTATTCAAAATATTGTTTACATAATTAAATATATCGGTGTCTAATCAATTACTAAACATTTAGGTATAGTATGAAGTGTTATACCAATTACATATCCATCAAATTTCAAAAATCATAAGGAATGGAAATACTCTAGATCGAAAGAAATGTTTAATTTTCCAGTTGAAATACCTCCGAGTGCAGAGGGTTAAATACAATGGAATTATTCTGTCTGAAGAAAGTATTTACTATATCAATTTCATATTCATAAAATGAAGAAATTTAAATACAATGGAATTATTCTGTCTGAAGAAAGTATTTACAATATCAATTTCATATTCATAAAATGAAGAAAATTAACCCTTTGCACTCGGTTGTCCCCTCTGAGGCACAACTAAAAATTGCTGTACCATTATTCAAAATATTGTTTACATTATTAAATATATCGGTGTCTAATCAATTACTAAACATTTAGGTATTGTACGAAGTGTTATACCAATTTCATATCCATCAAATTTCAAAAATCATTAGGAATAGAAATATTCTAGATCGAAAGAAATGTTTAATTTTCCAGTTGAAATAGCTCCGAGTGCAGAGGGTTAAATACAATGGAATTATTCTGTCTGAAGAAAGTATTTACTATATCAATTTCATATTCATAAAATGAAGAAATTTAAATACAATGGAATTATTGTCTGAAGAAAGTATTTACTATATCAATTTCATATTCATAAAATGAAGAAAATTAACCCTTTGCACTCGGTTGTCCCCTCTGAGGCACCACTAAAAATTGCTGTACCATTATTCAAAATATTGTTTACATTATTAAATATGTCGGTGTCTAACCAATTACTAAACATTTAGAAATTGTACGAAGTGTTATACCAATTTCATATCTGTTGTAAATCGGATACTTGGATCGGCTTTTGAGTGGGCAAAGAAACTCTGAGATCTGTATTCACAAACACCTTTAATGAACTGTATTGCACATCTAAACAGTTACAGGCGACAAGACGATACGCGACGCAACGAAGCAAAAGATACGGGATAGAGCGGTAAAGGCAATGCGAGAAACGAGCTAGAAGAAAAGTGATTGCCTTTAGCCGAACGGTTTAAACGCGATTCGTGTATACAATACAAGCGAGGAGATAAAGACCCCCAAAACTCGAAGAGTCCCGTGTGTATTAGTATATTCGAGGTAGTCGAGCGTAACAGGCGCAAAGTGGGAGGATCGACATGCGATGACGTCATTCGCGCGATGAGCAGTCGTTACGGCGGATCGATCTAATATCGAGTGGCCGGAACAATATCCATCAAATTTCAAAAATCATAAGGAATGGAAATATTCTAGATCGAAAGAAATGTTTAATTTTCCAGTTAAAATAGCTCCGAGTGCAAAGGGCTAAATACAATAGAATTATTCTGTCTGAAGAAAGTATTTACTATATCAATTTCATATTCATAAAATGAAGAAAATTAACACTTTGCACTCGGTTGTCCCCTCGGAGGCACCACTAAAAATTGCTGTACCATTATTCAAAATATTGTTTACATTATTAAATATATCGGTGTCTAATCAATTACTAAACATTTAGGTATTGTATGAAGTGTTATACCAATTTCATATCCATCAAATTTCAGAAATCATAAAGAATGGAAATATTCTAGATCGAAAGAAATGTTTAATTTTCCAGTTAAAATAGCTCCGAGTGCAAAGGGTTAAATACAATGGAATTATTCTGTCTGAAGAAAGTATTTACTATATCAATTTCATATTCATAAAATGAAGAAATTTAAATACAATGGAATTATTCTGTCTGAAGAAAGTATTTACTATATCAATTTCATATTCATAAAATGAAGAAAATTAACACTTTGCACTCGGTTGTCCCCTCTGAGGCATCACTAACAATTGCTGTACCATTATTCAAAATATTGTTTACATTATTAAATATATCGGTGTCTAATCAATTACTAAACATTTAGGTATTGTATCAAATTTCAAAAATCTTAAGGAATGGAAATATTCTAGATCAAAAGAAATGTTTAATTTTCCAGTTAAAATAGCTCCGAGTGCAAAGGGTTAAGACTTGTGTCCGGTACTGGCAGAGAGGTGGTTACTTTTCCGAAAAAAAAGCGAAAGAGTCGCTGCGACTAACCCAAATTTGAGTTCATTTGGGATAATTGGCTAGGCCCCAAAACATTGTTCGCCCGGGGCCCTGAAACTAAGTAAATGGGTGAGAATGAAATGGAGTAGATGGGTCGCCGGGTGCCCGGTTGGCTGCACAGGGGTTAATCGGTGCGATAAGACTTTTCGAGCCACCCAGCGCTATCGAGGCCATCGACGATACGGTGATCTCTTTTTTTCAGATCGATCCGATGCGAACGAGCGACAGCCACCTCGGTTCGAGCGCAGAGCGTATCGTGTAACGCGTAACGCGCAATGCATTACGCGTCGAGCACCGCGAAATCGCGTTGGACTCCGAGTTGTCGTTTTACGAGAGGACAGCGGTTCGGAGGCGAGGTTCTGTTCTCCCTTGCGTACAAATATCTCGTAACACGGATGCGGTCACGCATCCTTAGAGCGCGCAGCTGCGGCCTCCAGTTTATTAGCATACCTATAAAAATGAACGCGCGCGCGGTATATCCACAAAGGGGCATAAATTGCCACGATAAATTACACCCGAAACACCCTTAAATATCTCGTAAAACGTCGCTCAATGAAATCCATTAGTTCGAGTACGCACGTTCGAGCCGAACTTTTGTTTGAGCGGCCGCAATTTCCTCGTAACTCGAACAGAGCGCCGACCATAATGCAGAGGAGGCCTGCCCTCGTTGTCACGGGAGTCTAATAATTAATATGGCAGCGAACGGTATAACGACGCGTAATTGCGATCCCGAAAAATTTCATTTTCTCCGTTGGGCAGACACGCGGCCGTGTTTTTCGCTCCTCGACCCTTCGAACGTGTGTTCGCACGTACTAAATTGAGGCAATTAGGCGAGTCGTAACTCGAACGAATGCCAAAGTCGATCTCTCTCTCCCTCTCGAGCTTTCCCCCTCGTGTGTTTGTCGTCTTTTTCTCGTCGCACGATCCCGTCTCGCGATCTCGTCGCGATCTCGCCGGAATCGGTTAACGTCGAAGCGAGACAAACGTTCATTTACTCTCGCAATCGCGTTTCCTCGCCTCGCGTCGTCGCTTCGTGCCGGTCTCGGCCATCTTCCGGTGCACCTGCGCGGCTGCGCGACTTCGCGACTGCGCCAGCCACACTACCAAGTTCTCGCCCCCGATGAGAACACCGATTCGTTTTCGTTTGGGTTTCGGTTTCAACCAAGTCCTAGTGAATCGGCCGACCGATATTATGTAGGATAGGCTGCGGGAAAACAGTGGATTACCCGAACCTTTAATACTCGGAAGGCTTTAATACTTCATCAATTTTCTAAACATATTTTTCTCGTTGCACCCGACTGCACGACTTTCGATCGAAATTCATCAAGCTAACGGATGGCCAGGTGATGAGTTTAAAACGCCGGGTCTAAACGGACCCGGACCCCGCCATGCAAGCGTTAAATACTCATCAGACTGCGGATTTTACGCATCAATGATCGAAATGAATAGGTTAAATATAAAACTAGAAAGGCAGAAGAAGAGTTTAATACTGTTAATGCTTAAAAGAGACAGTAAATTTTCATGTAACTTCGATTTCTGATTATTAACTTGTTCAATCATTACTTTGCAGTCTAATAACACTGTCCAACAAATTTCAACTTTTTTTATGTTCCCTAATTACTGTTGGGTCCTTCTTATAGAGTTTTTTGCGCTGATTCCGAATCTGTTTTTAATTTTTTTCCTATACGCACAGTTTTTGAGGAACATGGCTTTGAAAAAAAAAACATATTTTTCAACTTTAAACAAATATTGTGATGTTATTATAAAAGATATTGAATTGTTCTTTGCAGCAGAAGATTCTGTAGACTTTCCCGAATACGGTGGTATCCAAAATTAATACATTATGAATGTTTAAACATGTTTAAACAATCGTTAAAGGCGGAGAGACGCCACTTTTGCACCAATTTTTGAGGATATTTTTCAATTTATCTTAAAAAATAAGGGTCCAGCGGAAAATCGAACTATACCACTCGAAAGAGCAGACTTTTATCTTGAGAAGTAAAATATCTTCGCCCGACATGAGATGCCGCCAGTGGCGCTCGGGACGAGATACGGCGCAGCGACGGGATACGGAGCGGCGAACGACCGTTGTAATGGTGAGCGCCACTGGCGGCAACTCATGTCGGGCGAAGATATTTTGCTTTCTGGTTCGAAAAAAACATCGACGTTTCAAACTTCAAAGAGGGGTTTCTCAAGATAAAAGTCTGCTCTATTCCATGGTATAGTCCGATTTTCCGCTGGACTCTTATTTTTTGAGATAAATTGAAAAGTATCCACAAAAATCGGTGCAAAAGCGGTGTCGCTCCGCCTTTAGTGATTATTTAAACATGTTTAAACAATCATAATGTATTAATTTTGGATACCGCTGTATTCGGGGAAGTCTACAGAATCTTTTACTATAAAGAACAATTCGATATCATTTATAATAACACTACAATATTTGTTTAAATTTAAAAATATGTTTTTTTTTCAAAGTCATGTTTCTCAAAAACTGTGCGTATAGGAAAAAAATTAAAAACAGATTCGGAATCAGAGCAAACAACTCTATACAAAGGACCCAACAGTAATTGGGGAACAAATTTGGTGTTGGACAGTGTAATCGTTAATAGAAAGACGCACAGAGCCACGAGAAACAGCGCGTTCGAGGGTTGAACGTTTGAAAAGGTGCTCGCCTCGGATCGTTGAAACGCAGGCACGTTTCACGGGCACGGTTCCGTAGTTTTTAGGTCAGGCTCGAGTCCGTAAAGGGAACGGCGCTCGAATGGCCCTACACAGTGATCCGACGCGACGGGACGCGACGTTACGTTCCGTTTCAAAGTCAAAGGATACGAGAGAGAGCCTACTGCGAGTCGAAGATACGAGTGAAATACAACACGGCTTACCTGCCGGTCTTGGTGATGATCATCTCGGTGCCAAGGTCGTTGAACTTGTCCCACAATTCCTTGGTCTCGAGGTGGCACTCGACGTCCCGAAGCTCGTCGGAGTTGCAACTGGTCCTGAGCCGGTGCTTTCGTTCGTGATCGCCGTGGACGTCCTGACACTTTCTCCCGGAGGTGACGCTGAGGTCGTCGGGCGCTGCGTGGACGGGCCCGTCGTCGACGCTGCTGCACTCCTCGACGTCGACGTCGACCTCCTCGTCCTCCTCGTTGCCGGACTTCTCGGTGCCCTCGCTCTCGCCCTCGCAGTTCTCGACCTCGTCGTCGGCCAGCAGAGCCTCCTCCGTCACGACGGTCGCGGTGGCCACGATGTTCACCGGCGACGTCCTCAACCCTGCAACATCGTTCTCCGCGTTGTACGAATCCGTCCGACTAGGATGAGTCTGATAAAATGATACTCGGAAGGAATGCGAAAAGGAAGGAACCGGCCGATTGGGTCAGGTGCGCGCACAGTTCGGTCTCGCATCGCGTGACGGTGAACTTGTTCGCTCCCTTGCTCCTGTGTGCCGAGTGCCACGTTACGAGACACGGACGGTACATGGGACGTCCGACATCGGCATAAAGACGCGAAGCGAGTAAACCGTTTCCGTTTTCGAGCGGACGGAGACCGACAGAGGCAGATACGCGTCCGAGGGCCGTGTCGCGCCGAAGGGGAATTCGAAAAGGTGAGACCGAGCCGTTCTTTATCGACGCGTTTACCATTAAGCGTGTCGATTTAACCGAGTGAGATGTACCGGAACGATACGCGGAGTCGAGTGTCGGAGGGGCGAAAGGGCGAAGGGGCGGGGGTAATTAATCGAACCGGGCGCGCATCTGCTACGAAGGTGGCGCCTAATTAAACCGTCAGATTTCAAGAAAGCCAATCCACCGCGCCAGTGTACACAATGTTAATTGCTCCGGTCACGATACCGATCTGTTAATTTGTACTATTCCGCGCGAACAATGCGTCTTCCGGCCTCGTATCTCAAATTGGATCCGCTACCGATACCGTGCATTTACGTACGCTCGCGCGCCGCCGCTGAGTCCACGCACACCACCGCGCTCTTGTAGACGAATGTCGCGATACGCCGAGGAGAAAAATTACTTCTGCCGAGAAAGTATTACCCGGCACAAGGAGGGACCGGAGTGGCCTCTTTGTCTCCAGCGATCGCGCCAATTTCCTCCGGCACCGCGAAACGAATCGGGCGTCCTCCGGGGAGGGGGACTATCGACGAATCTTCCCAAGGGTTCCTACTCGCGAACGTTATCGAGAAAACGTTGCTAGCCGCCGTTACGCGCAAGCACGGTGCGGGCCACGCGTGCTCAAACCGGTTTTTCGTCAAATTTCCAACGACGCGCTTTTGACAGCGATGGCGTCGACCAATTACTTTCACCGTTTCGCTCTAGGGGAGACCCGGGGGACGACGGAGCGCGACGCGACGCGACCGTTTTCTCGTTTCGTCGAGTGTGTACAAATATTTGATAGCGCTCGACGCCTCCGTGCAACCGGTTTCAACTCGAACATCGAAATCAAACGTTGTTCGACCGCTCGTCGAACGATCTTCGAGTAGATAATCGTACGAGAGAAGAGAGAGAAGCGGCGCGGCGTCCGTGTACGGAGGGGGCGAGAGCGAGTACCGGTGAAATTATACCTGTTGGCCGGTCGACGATCGTCGAAAACACGGTGAAAGAAAGAATACACGGAGGGAATTTCGGCCGCGAATTCGCTCGACCGAGGAGAAACGGCGAGGACGCGCAACGCGCGTTAAAAAGGAAGGTAAGTTAGCGGGGCATCGCGTGCGACCCTCGGCCGTTGCGTGCACTCCCGTGCACTCCCGTGCATCTGCGTGCATCTGCGTGCACGTACGCACTCACGCAGGCCGCGCTCATTGTCATCGGCACTTGTCGCACACGCAAGTACGGAGCGGGTTCTTCTTCGCTCCTCTTTGATCCTGCCTTGCTCTCGCTCTTTCCCTCTATCTCCCACCTCGGCTGCCTCCTCTCACCTCGACCGCTCTGCTCCGGGAGAGTTTCCCTCAACAATAACGATAATAACGTAGCCTCCAAGGTTGGCTCGCGGCGACGAGAACGGCAACGAGCGCTGTTCACCTCGCGAGAATTTTCGGGACGAACGGTGCCGCACGCCGGACCGGGTGCTCCGAGTAGGCGTGGCTCCGTTGTTCTCGCTTTCTTCGGTGCCGAGACAGTGCTCCGCGGAGCAATTCGGATCATAGAACATCGGCGAGCGGCGGTATAGCTTCCATCTTGTCCCGCGCAAGTGTATCCCGAGTAAAAGTCGCTTCCCGACATCCTTTGAAAATCGAATTTGGACGGCTCCGATGATTTCTCTCCGTGTACAGTGGCATCGGCGAACGCGATGTCGTGGCTCTCCGCTTCGTCGGAGCGGAGGCGCTGCCCCATGGAGCGATCTGTGCCCATTCTTGTTCCAAACTGCGAGCTAAATAACGATAGGTGAACAGATATGCAGAATACTGTTCATTTCGCACTTTCCTCGCGCAACGCGGCCAGAGGTGTGGCTTGGTTGCTCTAGCTTTCGACGAATCGGTGCCCCACGAGCCCGTCCGTGCTCATTGCGAGGATCAGAAGTGGTACAGGGCCAAACGGGAATCGCGAAGACATCGTTGGACAAAATCATCCGGGTGCCATTGTCGCGAACTAGCCGTGTTTCGCGAAACGAGCGAGTTCGCTCGCAACGGCAATGGCAACGGCAACAGCCGGTCGACAGCGGCAAGCATCGGGGAAAGCCTGGCGTTAAAATTAACACCTCGACCGTGCGTGTTGCGTGTTGCGCCTCGACCTCGACGTTCTTTCACGAACATCACGCGTTCGCGGTTTTCATCTCGAATTCCTGTTTCACCTCCGTAAGCGGGCTCTCCCTGCACTCCCTGCGCTCCCTGTTCAGCTCCTCGCGTCCCTCTCTCTCTCCTGTCCCGTTCGGATCCTCGGCTCGCCCCGGTTTCTCCATCGATTCGCTCTCGGTAGCGTTTACGCGCGACAATTGTTCCGGCCAAGGTGAGTCTCTCTCGAAACGGCTAATTTCGCTTTGCCGACGCGAATCACGAGCGTAATGGGTACATACGCGGCCAAACACGGTCGCAACAACAACCTGCTACTCGCTCCCCGAGGCGTGCCTGTGTGTGCATTAATAATCTTCCGCAACGACACGCGAGGCGAACAGAAGCGAGGAGAGGCAAGGAGAGAGGAGAGGCGTTGCTCGTACGACCGCGAACCCATTGTTGTATCCTCGCGTTCTCGTTGCACAGCGAGTCGCCGATATTTGCGAATCGTTCGAGGAATCGCGTGCAGCGAATCCTGCAAGCAGGAAGAAGATTTCGGGCTCGTTAACAGGAAAAACAATCGATTCGTTGTCGAAGACGTTTCGCCGAGGAGGGACCAGAGCGCGGTCGGTGTAAAATATTCGATTAATTGATCCCGGAGATCGCGAAGGAGTTGGCTAAACCGGAAGTGTCGCACGGTCGGCCGATCAGTGGCTGGCCGCAGAGAGGTGGTCCCATGTTCCATGATCTTAAGGCAAGAAGAAATATGACCGAGCTACTGACGTCAGCTTCCTTTTGCCACGACCGACAGCCGACCACCCAGAATCCTGTCACCACCCAGCCGTTCGAAGGACGGTGCTCCAACTTGAGAGGATCGACGGAACGAGTGGAGCGACGGAACCTGGAGCACTCTCTGGATTTCCGAAAAATCGCGGGAGAACGCGATCCAGACGATCCGCAGGAGTTCGATCCGGCGTTTATCGTCGTCGGACATACATACGTCGTTGCTCGCAGTGCTCGGCGAGTTGTTATTATCGCGCGCACGCCACACCGCCGTCAGGCCGAATTGATTTCGCGTCGCCGTCTCGCTACATGGCGCTTTTGCACCGAACTCCAAGCCGTTCGTGCACACAGTTTTTTTTTCTCCCTCGGCGTCCCAGCCGACAGCGTTGCGCGATATACGCGCTCTCGCGAGACAATGATTACACGTGACGGCGGTACGAGATCTTATGAATCTAATTGCGGGTTGGTATTTAATGTTTTCCACCTCGGCCGCTCTCGCTCCCTTCTCTCTTGCTCCCTTGCTCCCCTGCCCCTTGCCACTCGCCTCTCTGTCCGCTATTCTCCGTTCTCTGTTCTCGTGCTGCGGTCTCTCTCCTTCTTTCCTTCTCCGCCGACACGGCGAAACTTGTTCTTGGGAACGATTAAGAATCTCTAGATTGCCACGGGAGCCGTAATGGCGTCGTTAAGTGCGCTAATGTGATTACCGGCTGAAAGCGGCGAACGGTCGACCGCTCCGAGACAAAAACAGGGGCAATTTACGTTCCCTCGTCGGAAAATTGGCCGGTCGTGTAACAGCTCGCCTTTTTCCACTCCGGGAACGCGCGCGCATCGACGTTTTCCGCTTCGCCGAGGCATCGAGAAGAGCGTCGGGTCGTCGCGCGTCCCGTCGAACCAATTTTCCGTCCACGCGCGCGCGGTCTTCCTCTCGGGCCGAAATTACACCGGCGCGACCTCAAAGATAGCTCGCCGATCGTTAATTTCGGTGCGAACAGGTAAAATTTACGCGCGATCCGTTGGCAACAATTAGCCGCTTTATTTTCTGGTCCGCGGCGCTCCCGTTTCGCCCGCTAATTATCATCGGTCCTCCCGCCAGCCGCCGTCTCCTCGACTACGCTGCCCACCGTCTATTTTCGGCCGACCGATGGATCGCGAATTTCTAATTAAACGGACGGAGAACGAGCGAGTCTGACGCGCTCGGATCAACGAACGTCCACGAGAATCAGGCGCCGCGTCTGCACCGGAATTACATATTTCTCGCCGGTATTTCGCGGGCGGACTTGATCCACTATCGTTCCCTTCTGTAGTCGAGTAAAATGTGCCCAGGATTTTAAAAAACGCGGGCATGGGCCGTTTCCGAGAACGCCGTCTTTCCGAGAAGCAACGCCCGAGCGGCCCGAGACCGTCCGACGGTAGAGGACCGCGGTCGGCGCGAGTTCGCATTCAAATTCAACTCGTTTCTGCTGGTTTGGGACGAACAATCCCGCGAGAATCGAGGCGAAAGAGGACATTGTCAGTCTCTGAATCAGCTGTACTCCTCCCTCTTGTTTTTCGGAGCGACTATGACGAATAAATAAGCACGACGTACATGTTCCCGCTGTCAGACGACCGAAAAATTACTTAATAACGAATACAAGTGTCTCGAACCGCACATAACTTGGCGTGCCGCAGATCGAGTACGGCTGATCTAACTAGTAATTTCTCTAATTCTCGCTTCCGCCGATCGCCGATCGGCCGGCAGGTAGAGGAACAAGAAACGTGCAACGGGTAGAAAAATGAATACAAGACCACAAGGCGCGAGATTAAAGCGACACGGGTTAACACGACTCGACCGCTGCAGGGACACGGATACGATCTTTATCGCGGTTTTTTCCCGACTCGTCCGTAGAAACTTGTCGACACCTAATCCGGCCGAGGGGACCGACGCGACGCGCGCGACGTCTCTTTCAGGAAATTGAACCTGTTAACCGGATGATTTTTGAAACTGCGGGCAGCAGGATTGCACGGATTGAACTCGAAAACGCGTTGGAGGGGGACCTGTCCGAGGAGTCGTTGACAGGCGTGAAATGGTTTCCTGGATGTTGCCGATTGGTCCCGACGCGACGGGGTAACTTTCGTCCGAAAGAGGTTATCGAACCGAGACGAAGAAAAGAAAGAAAGAAAGAAAGGAAAAAAAAGGAAACTTACGGTGATCGAGCGCGGAATTGGCGACGAATCCTCTGCCGGTCGGACACTCCAAGTTGGTGTTAGCGGTAGCGGCGGTGTTGCCGATGCCCTGCAGGTGGTAATGCCCGAAGGACGGACCCCTGGGCGCCATGATGGCCGCGATGCTGAAGTCCGTCGCTTTTCCCCTTTCCCCTTTCGTAGGCATACCTTCTCGCGCGACGACACCTCGATTTCCAACTTTTCCGAAAGCCTTCCGACCTGTTTCTCGAGTGGTACGCGTCTCCCGAAGCTGGTCCCTTGTTCTAGGGTCGAGCGACTACGGTCGTCTCTCGATCGCTCGATCTTTCTCCGAATAAGTAGGTACGGTCGCAGGGATCACCACCGTCACTCGCGAGCAGACGCGACGCGGCTCGTCGGCCTGATCGTTTCGCGGTCGACGCGTCGCTGCCGTCGACGATACGGCGATGAACCGCGAGACGACGACGCACCTCCACTTCCCATCGACTTTCGTTTCGGCGATCGCGAGGTGCGCGAACGGTTCGAATTCTCGGACGACCGGTTGTGAGATCGACTGATCGACGTCGACGTCGAGACGTTGTCGTCGTCGCTGATGATACACGCGTTGCTCGACGCGCAGGAGATATGGCCAAGACTAGGATCGGATCGTCGCGGAGCAGAACGAACGCGTCTGCGCTGCTCGACTTCCCGAACTCCACTGGGCCGCCGCTCCTCCTCCCACGCGCACCGTTCGCCCCACCAAGCCGACGAGGGTGACGGCAACGGCGCTCGATCCTGGCCGCTCACGGACCTCCGATAACGCGAGGAGACGCGACCATGCCGAGCCCTCGCGTGCAACAGAGAGGGAGAGTGCGCGCGCCCCGAGGGGGCGGGGCCCCGCCCAGTTCCAACGAGGCGGGCGACCGAGCGAGATGGATCTGGGGCTGGTCGCGCGAGGCGAACCGACCAGCCACGCCGCGATACGTACCGGCTAACCCAAGGGGCGGGCTCCGACTTCCTCTCCCTCCCCCCCACCGCGCCATCTCGCTCGCGCTCCCCGTCGACGGGCCACGCCCCCCTTTTAACCACCGACACGACCACCTCGCTTCGCTACCTTCGACCATCGTCGTCGACGCTACCACCACCACCGCGATCGCGCAGCCACCTCCGCCACCTCCACCACCTCCATCGCCATACCCGGCACCGATACCGGAGGTATCTCGAAGCAGCGTGGCCGCGCAACGACGAAAGAGAGATCGATCGACCCCTCGCGCACCGGATGCCCGGCGTTCGTACCTATCTGCGTATGTACCACGACTCTACGAACAGTGGCGTAGCATTCGGTCCACCGGCTCTCGGAAGACAACGTTTATTCCAACAGTGGCCAACTTTTACATACTATGCGTCAATTTGTTTGTCATACCAGTTCAGATGCGCCTTTTAACTCAAGCACGTTTCTACTTTCTTACGTTCATTGATGGGGTTGGAAAATAGGGATAATTCATTTACGCCAGTTCAAAAGAAAAGACACACGTTCATTGGAGCACCATCTATAATAGTGAGAAATGATCTCTTGGACGAGAGGGCGATCGCTGTCATGAATCCCGCAATTGACATCCTACAATTGTAAACTGTCAAAAAATTGCGACGAACTGATGAGTAAGAAGACTATGAATTCAACTGAGAACACTCAGGTGTTGAAAATGTGAAGATGGATTCAGTTATGGCGCCTACTTCAAAAAAATAAGTAGCCGCAAAGTTGCAATGCGCCTCCTGTAATCATTCAATGCGCCACGTTTGGCGAATGCGCCACAAGTTGGCCAGCCCTGGTTTATTCCATCGCGATGTGTCAATATTTCGCTCGCAGCTTCTTCGCCAAAGAAAACTATGTATTCGGTAGAAACATTTTTATATTTCGATCGACTTCCATTCGAACAGAAGCGAGAAAGCATGGCGAACAGTTTCGTTTGTAGTCGACGAACCGAGAACGATCTGAGAACGATCACGATGCATTATAAATTTACGGAAAAGTTGAGCTTGAATCGTCGCGACGAGTCGCGCGAAATGCTCCGGGATCTTGAAGCGCTCTGTGCGAAGAGCAAAATTGCTTCTCCCAGCCTCCGACAGCTCGGGTATCGCGATTACGCCACTGGCGTTGGCCCAGGCGTCGCGATACACATACATACGTATCCACGCCGGCCGCTAATAGAGGCGTACACCGTGTTGGATCGACTTTTCAGGCGGAATCTCGCCTCGTGAATTTATTCGAGGCCGACGATTCCGTGTTCGTCGAGACGGGACGCGACGAGTCGCTGCGCTGTCTGCTCCACCGATCTCACGGAACGCTGCAAGTCGAGAGGGAGAGAGGAAGGTGTGGTAGCAGTAACAAAGCGTAAAAAGGAGAAATCGCGATAAAAACCGTTGCCGGTATCTGGCCGCTCGTCCCGATCGATCAAACGTCGCCGGGATCGAGGCTGACGGCTCGAAAAAGGGCGCAACTTGGATGCGGCTCGCGTACGATCGCGGAGAGACCTCTCCCGCCGCTCTCCTCGGATCGTGGAGAGCACCGGGGGAGAGATTTACGGCGTGTGTTTAGGCACTTGGCCGGTCTACGTAGCCCCCCTCTTTATTATACTAATTTCTCGGGCATGTCAAAATACCTATCGTGTACCGGCCTCCTGAATTCTATTCGACACGCTGGGTGCCCCCGTAGTCGACCGCATAAAGGATCCCCATCCCGTATAAAATATGAAGACCCGTCTCTTCCACCTCCTCGCCTTCTTCAGGTAGCTGAAAAGGACGACGCGCAACACTCGACGGAAAGAGAGGGAGAGCGAGAGAGAAGGAAGGATCGAGGAGTGAAAAGTCTTTCGAACCGCAGGAACGAACGAGCTGTCCCAGGGACCCCCCGTTCGCTTTGGCATTCGAATGTTTTTAAGGCAGTTGCGGATGCTCCGAGGTGTCACCGTCGCCTTTCAAATTCGTCACCCATGGCGAAACTCGGCGTTTAACGGGCTACGACTGTATCCACTTAACTCGAGTTTCTTGTAGCAAAATGCGCAACCTCCCACGGGTCGAGGTTCGCCCGGTCGGAGATCCGTCGTTGTATACCTGCGGTTAACCATGGACCGACGACGCCGTCGTCGTTGCCCTCGTTCTGACTCATTTACGAAGAGGCGCGCGCCATTGTTTGGACGACAACGCGGGCAACCGAATCCGCATCCGCGCCGAGATAAATGATTTCCATTGTCCCGCGAGCCACGATCACCGACCGAAAGTCGACTTTGCTCTACTCTCTCTCTCCCTCTCCCGAGAAGAGTGGCGCGGTGGCAATCGTGGATGCAAATCGTCCGTTTGTTCGAGCGAATCGACGGAAACGGAAGAGAAAAGGGGAGAGAGTCGACGCGCACCAGGACCTAATGCGAACGAGTCGAGCCAAGCGACTGAGAGAAGACGGAGCTGCGGGGAGAGTTATACGAAAGTCATTCATCATCGGAAGAGAAGAGAGGCCTGCGCGAGCTGCCTCGCCAGCCGGTAGTGGTTACCGTTGCCGGAGGAAGGTGGACGCTGGACGGTAGTGGTGGTAGCACAGGCCACCCACGCAGCGCGCGCTCGAATTCGGTGGCGAGCTCTCGATTATGTTCGATGATCGCGTCGAATCTCCCTCGTGCAGCTACCATGCCTCTCGTCGGTTTCCTCCGGGTCGCACGGAGACTCGGAACGAGGGCGAACCACTTCTGAACCGTGAACCGAGTTCGAGTTCTGGTCGACATTGATCACGCCGCCGAAAGAAAAGACGCGTTCCACTCGAGAGTTCGGTCGGCTCCCTGCATGCGCACAGCAAAGCACAAGCACACCGAGCGAACAGAAGCAGCACACGGTAGGCGGAGTATAAACGAAAATGCTTCGTGGCACGAGCTTCTCTTGCAGCGTCGAGTGGCCGGCCACTCTGGAGAGGGTAAACACACGGTCTCTATTCCTCTCCTCTCTGGGTGTTCCTAATAATAACAACGAAATTGCCGTTCGCGGCGGCGATAACGAGGAGACGATGTCGAGGGAAGACCAGACGAGTAGTAAACACGAAGGGCGAAAATGAACAGGACGAGTTCGGCGTGTCTTTGTGAAAGGACATCGGGTCCCAGCTACTCGAGAGCCAGACGAGACCTCGGCCAGACCGTCGAGAGCGTCGCGGCGCCAGCTCTCGCGTCTGAGACGCTGTCGGCCGAATACGCCCGCGTGGAAAATGTAAACTGTCTCGCGTCGGAACCGGCTCTTTACACGGAAAATTTCCCTCGGTTTTTACGATGGCGCCTACTCGGAAAGGAGTAAGCAGTCGCGTCGGTCCGATTCGGGCTGCGCGACCCGTCGCGGAGAGCAGATACTCGAGCGAGCATCTGCCGCGAAGGATAAAGCCGCGAGATAACGTTGCCAGCCGAAAGCGAACGGGCGAGGCAACGAGCGACGATTATTCAAATTAAAACAGATACGAATCGCCGAAAAGCCTCCAGGCTCGCACGGGAAGGATTTCTCGGTTGCAGCTCGCTTCGCGAGTTCCGATATCACTGTCTTCTTGCTCGGTCTCTTGCTCGAATCTTGCTCGCTCGCTCGCGCGACGACGAACCGAGCGTACGTAATGCGGCCACATGCCGCGCGCGACACATTCCTCCTTCGCGACCTTTTTCTTTCCTCTTCTTCCTTTCTTTTTTCCCACTCCCTTCCCCTACTGTGCTTCTCCTCCGCAGCGCGCATCAACGAGATTACAATGCGTGGGCTCTCGAAAGTAGCCAGACCCGAACGCAGAGGAAAAAGAAACGACGCTGCAAACAGATTCGGAGGATGACTCGGGAAAAGAGGACGACCGCGAGCAGCCAACCACCCCGGAAAACCATATCCTGCCATGCGATGTATCGCTGACGGCTATCCGTGGCAGACACGACCGCCCCGACTTTGGTAATAACCCATCAACGGCAACCTTTCGATGCACGTAGAGATGACAGAAACGGAAAAGAAAGAACCCTGCTCAACCTTTGACTATTTATTCACCGTAACGCGTAGGAAACGTGGCAATTGTAGCATCATCATTCTACTTTTCCTTTTATCTAGGTGCACGGTAGTGCACCAGCCAAGTTCTGGAACTACCTCCTTTTACACGAAACAACTTAGGCGTTTTTTAGAGGGTTATAACTCGGCACTGGAGGCAGATGGAGAGATGTAATTTCGTACACTTGTTAAATGCTATCATGTCTCAATATTGACAAAACATTAATCTTCCAACATTAGTAGGTTCCGAGATATAGGACCTCAAAAATCGCTAAATTTGTCACTGACTGACTGACTGACTGACTGACGATCATCAAAACCTTTTGGGTACTTCCCATTGACCTACAAGCTTGAAATTTGGCACACAGGTCCACCATAACAGACCCTCAAAGGAATAATTGTCAAAGTTTGAAATTTTACACCTTAAAGGGGGGTATTGCAAAAAAACATTACGAAATAGGTACGTAGGATAGAACATATAGAAAATGGCTGTATCTCGGGAACGGTGCGTCCTACCGCAAAAATAACGAAATTTTCAAAAGGCTCAATCGAAAAGCATATGAGGTATGCCCAACCACATGGCGTACAGTGATTCCCATTAATATTCGGACGCTCTAAAAAAGACGATAACTTTTTTCATATTGTACTATACGATTTGAACTTTTTTGAGAAGCTAGAGCAATTAGTTTACTACAGGATCTGAAAAGAAATTTTTTCAAAAATTGCATTTGGTCGGAATTGTAGAGAAAATACTAAAAGTTACATTTCACAACTTTTTTATGCGGGCCTATATTGGAGTTTTAAAAAATACGTTTTGTAGATCTGTGTCAATTATATGCACTGTGAAAGTTTCATAGAAATCGGTTGATGCGGGGAAAAACGACAGACATTGAAAGATGTTAGAATCCTTAGAATTACTGCAGTTGGAGGCCGAAAATCGTGAAAAACTGCAATTTTTACCATCTTTAAACGTTTGTAGATCATTACAACGTCGACCAATTTTCATGAAATTTTCAGAATATGTTTAATTGATACAGATCTACGAAACGTGTTTTCTAAATTTTCCATATAAGCCCACATAAAAAAGTTAGAAAACACAACTTTTAGTATTTTCTCTGCAATTCTGACAACTTGCAGTTTTTTTCAAAAATTTTTGTCACGTTGTGTAGCAAACCAATTATTCTAACATCTTCAAAAATTTCAAATCGTATATTCCAATATTTAAAAAGTTATGATCTTTTTAAGAGTGTCCGAATATTAGTGGGAGTCACTGTATGTAATCTTTCGATTTTTTAAACAAAAACAAATTAAAAAATGGCTGTATCTCGGGAACGGTGCATCCTACCGCAAAAATAACGAAATTTTCAAAAGGTAATCTATAGCATATAGGGTGTCCCCAACCACAAAAATACCTTACGCGTGGAAAATCACGCGCGACAGAAGTGAAAATTGCTTATTAGGTATAGATACAGATAAATTATTAGTATGCATATTATTAGTGCATCGGTTCTTTCGTAATGAATGCGAAATTGTCATTAAAAAAAATAAGGTCTTAAACGAAAAATCTTATCGTTACAGCATTTTATTCTTTGCAATATATACCAAAAAAAGATAAAAAATGTTCAGGATTTAATGAATCAGGGATAAGAGTAATAATAACCATAAACTTGATAATTGATTAAATTTCAACAAAAATTGATGAAATCCCAACAAAAACATTCTGTAAACAGGAGCCAAGTTCTTATGGCCGTAAAATGTTGTGAGATCAAACAAAATACTCCCAAGTTCGTTAGCTTGAAAATACCTCTTGCAATACTAGAAAAAGCGTTCGTAAAAATTAGTTTAAAAGAACGCTATTTAATTTTTAAAGAGTTACGTGAAGGGCTAAATTATTCAAACTTGGCCGTTACTTTTTAAACCAATGACCATAAAAGGTGTTAGGTAGCGGCCAAGTTTCAATAACTTAGCCCTTCCTGTAACTCTTTAAAAATTAAATAGCGTTCTTTTAAACTAATTTTTACAAACGCTTTTTTCAGTGTTGCAAGAGGTATTTCTAAGCTAACGAACTTGGCCGTATTTTGTTTGATCTCACAACATTTTACGGCCATAAGAACTTGGCTCCTGTTTACAGAATGTTTTTGTTGGGACCTTTATGACTGGACTGCCAATTTATGTGCGAAATACAAATTTCGGAATTCATCACGACATATAAGAGCTACACACGTGTTTCTTCTCGTAAACATTTTAGTGAGTCCGAGATAATGAAACAATGTTTGTAGATTCCTCAAGTAAATTCTTCAAGCAATTTTATTTATCACTATACCCGCATTGCTACTATACGCAATCTTTTTTCGTTGAGATATTGTTGAGAATGGGGGACCAGGATTGTTAATAATATTGCTATTAGTCAGTGCGACAACGTCATCGAGTCGGATGACGAATAGGCACTGCCTCCTCTTTTCCAGCAGCAGACCATGGGTACAGGGTGTACAAAAAGTAATGGTCATTCGTCCTAGGAGTGAATCTACACTTCTGGATTGGTGGACATTTGTTAGAGAAACTTACCGCAAAATTGTATACATATAACAAAGAAATTGTTGGTAAAGTTGTTTTTACATCAATACATTCTACTCATCCAGAAGAGAAAAGTTTGAAAGAGGCCACATGTCGCAAACAATTAGTTATTGAGATATAAGCTGTTAAAGTTTTTGCAAAATTTGATTGCGTGGAATTGTACGTAAAGTATATCCCATGAGAGAGTAACAGATTCTGTGGATTTTAAGCAAAACTGATCAAAAGTCGTGTAAAACTACAATTTTTACCAGTTTTAACTGCTTGTAACTCGTGTGTAATCGATTTCGATGAAATTTTCATCACAAGTGTATAACTAACATAAATCACAAAACATAAATTTCAAATTTCCATTAAGGGCCCAAATAAAAAAAGTTTTAAAAAATGCCTTTTTTATTCTTGTATATAACCTTGTAAATTATAATTTTTAGAAAATATCTTTTGCATATCATTTCATAAACCAATGATTTAATTGATTATAACAAATCAGGTCGTTTGGTACAATTATAAAAAAGTTATTTTGTCTTAATGGACGTTCGAATGCTTTCGTTAGCCACTGTATGCATTCCAGTCCATACAGTGTTAGAGAACATATTTTAATAATAATTTATTAAATATCTCACCGATGATGATAAATAATAATTATTATATTCTCTTTTCATCTACATATCCACCGCGCGGTTTTATGACCGTGTTTACTAGTCGTGGCACCCTGGCTATTAACTTTTTCATTGTTTCAGTATCAATAAGGTCCCACTCGGATTCTAACCCTTTGCACTGCGAGTTATTTTAACTGAAAAATTAAACATTTCTTCCGATCTAGAATATTTCCATTTCCTATGATTCATGCAATTTTATGGATATGAAATTGGTGTAATACCTCATACAATACGAAAATGTTTAGTAATTGATTAGATACCGATATATTTCATCAGCAATTTTTAGTGGTGCCTCAGAGGGGACAACGGAGTGCAAAGGGCTAAGATTTCCCACAAATGTTTTTCAGATTTGGGACATCGTTCTCGGACTTGTCTATCTATGTGATCCCAGAGTTTTTCTCTTATTTATTTAAGAAAATTGAGTAACTGGATAGTTCATTTAGTACTATTAGAATACATTACACACATATCCATAATAGAATTTAGCAACAAACATTGCTTGATAATATAAATATACATTAGATATCACAAATTTCATGAACACGGTAAGTAAGTGTTCATATACTTTTTACTCCACCCTCGATTTTGTTGAAATTGAGCTAACGAAGGTGCCGCAAAATTGATCTTGACCTTGACCTTGAATTTTAAGGTCAGAAGGTCAACAATTTTTTTTAATTGCATCGCATTTTACTCGTCGCGATTCAGTTACGACCCATGATTCCTTTCGCACTTTTGACCCTCGCGACGAGTAAAATACGATGCAATTAAAAAAAATTGTCGACCTTCTGACCTTAAAATTCAAGGTCAAGGTCAATTTTGCGGCACCTTAGTTCAATTTCAACCAAATCGAGGGTGTAAAATCATCCTACGGTAGCTGCGACATACAGGGTGGTTCACGCAACTTGCACACCTATACAACTTCCAAAGTATGCGTTGCACGAAAAAGTTTTGCATGGTATTTATTTTTTTTGCAAGTGAAAGCATTTCGGAGATTTGAAGGTCGACTTCGTCTTTTTAAATGGAATACTATATTTTAATTCTAAGTAAAAAATTATTGACCTTCATTAGCTTTAAACCTAATAATTAAGAGTAATTTCACTTTATTTCCTGAAAATTTTACTCGTTAATTATTAGGTTTAGGGCTAATAAAGGTCAATACCTTTTTACTCAGAGTTCGACATTCTTCCATATTTTGGTATAAAAGCTATAGTATTCCATTAAATAAAAACAAAGTCGACCTTCAAATCTCCGAAACGCTTCCACCTGTAAAAAAAATAAATACACTACATAATGTACCCCTTCAGACCATGCAACTTCTTTATACAAAACTTTCTCGTGCAACGCATACTTTAAAAGTTACATAGGTGCGCAAGTTGCATGGACCACCCTGTATAATTTCTCCACACCCTGTACGCGTATTAGCAATAATTTTCTTACATTTTTCGAAAAGGTCTCATCTCTCGAGCATCGATAGGCTGCCGTTAACAAATCATTATCGCCGGTATCGAGCACCGGGGCCGTCGGTGAACGAATTTGCATCGCGAGAGGCGACAGGCTGTAACGAAGCCGCCATTGGTCGTAGGCGCATAGATACCGCGCGAGTAATTTTGCTGATCGCGACGCGACAGCCGCGAAATATCCAGCAGTGGTTGACGGCACGGCGCGGAGCGTCGAACTCGAGCGAACTCGATTAACCTCGCAGCTATCGTCGACAACTCCGGAGCTGGAGGAGAGCGGATCTAGTCTTGACGCGATAAACGCGGAAAGTCCAGGCGCGAGATCCGCGGGCTGCGATAATGATCGGCACGCGAACGCGTGTTAAACAACTTGCACTACGATACGTTTCCTACGATATGCACCCTGCACGTTCTCCAATGGCTGTGCACAACAGCAGAACTTTTAGGCTGCGCTCGAATGGAAGCGCGCATCGCGCGTCAGTCGGGTTTCCGAAATGGCCGATACTAATATCGAGGCGACTATTAATTACAGGCTGGCAGGCGAACGGATATAATGAAGTCGGCATTTTATTGCCGCTACCGGTAGTAAGTTCTTCCCTGGGAAGAACACCCGGTGTCTAGGAAGCGACGGAGTTGTAAATTTCGAGGAAGGGAGACCGCGTTGTCCGAGAAGATCGCTCCGGCCAGATAAAAATCTCTGGTTCGGAGATACTGGTCCATTTTCACGGCGTTTTGCCGGCTCTACGGAACCTCGTTCAAGGCTCCAACCTGCCGAAAGTCGAATTTTCTTCTCATTTTCGAGAGAACGGCTTTACGAATCTACGGGAGTCGCGTAGAATGTGAACGAAGAAGTGATCGATGGCATTGGAAGATATTGCCTCTACTCGCGTTCTTGTGAAACGGATCGCTGAGGGATTAGGAAAGGGATAAACGAAAATCGCGTTTCGGCACCTGTATACATCCGATGGAGGTGTGTAGCTGGAAGTGGTCGACTCTGTCCGAATCGATGAAACGCTTTTCACCGAACGCTAACGCGACAGCTTCGTTCCATCCGGCAGGCTGGAATTCCAGGAGGACCGGTGGACCCGGCTACGAGTTACAACGTGTTTCACACTTCGGGTTACTCGCCCACGCCCCCAAACAAACGTATAATGCGACATTAGAATAACAAATACCGGTTGAAGCATCCACGCCTAAGAGCCGCGGGGTGCCACGGGCCACGGCCCGTAGCTGCGCGCCAACATAAATACTAATTCGCGCATAAATAAATATGTATATATCTTTGGAGCGATTCGCTGGGCAGGCCTCGGGAGGCCTCGGGAGAATCGGGGAAAATTCTGCGGATCTCTCGAAAGGTAGAGAGAGCTTCGTCGAACGGTTTTAGGCTGCTCGGAGTACGAGACACTATGGTTCCGCGTTTTGTGCAGACGCAAGGGAGAGCCAAGCTCGTTAATCGAGAGACAAACTCCCGGGATATTTTTGCGGGCTAAAGCGAGACACCGTAAAAATTCGAAGCTTCAGAAATTGCTCTCGGCTTCCTCTTACTTTGTTCTTTACGCAACACCCACACAACGCCGCGGTACGAAGTTGGAAACGCGCAACTTTATCCTCCACAGTTTTTCACCCCTCGCTGCCGATGCCCCGCGGCTTGTACTTACACGATACCGAACGGCCGCTCGGGGACTCTAATCGAAATTAGTTTTTTAATTGGGGAGACTTATTTAGCCATTAGTAGAGAAACAGCAGGGGTGAGAGAGCGAGAGGGTGGAAACGGGAGAATCGAGTGGAGGAGCGTTGGCGGAAGAAAACGGGATGCTCTCGCGTAGGCTAATCGTTTCGTTCTTTCCGCCGTCGCGCGTCGGTTTCCGGTGACCCAGTTTACTTTGGTTCTGCCCAGGTCGGTAATTAGAGGCGAGGCGGCAACGTCGGAGGTGGTGTCGACGCCGTAGAGGATGGAAAATTGAACGGGCACACCTTCGAATGGAAATGGTCCTGGGAGACGATCGTTCGGATGGTCGCGGCCGACGAGGACGAGTCCCATTAACACGGAGTAACGTTTCTTTGAACGACGGCGAATGCGAAGACGCCTCGCTTTTCGCTATTCGCAGCGTAGAACGCGCGGCGAAGGTGAATGGGACCCGGGGAAAAGGGGGAAGCCGCGTGGGAGGGAGGCGGGAGGGGATAATGAGCAGGACGAAGGGAGTACCGGTGTAATTCGCGCTCAAATATTGCTCGAAGAGGCTCGACGAACCGAGCGGGAGAGGGAGAGAGCGATGGAGAAAGGGAGTAGCCGTGTTCCTGTGTACGCAATTTCATAATTAGCGGGAGCGGGGTGGGCGAGAGGGGCGCAAAAAGCGAACGGCGGCTGCGAGTTCCATTAGGCCGCGGAGAAAGCGGAGGATGCGGAGGAAGCGGAGCTGCTGGGAGGGCCTATTCAACTGAAACTATTAAATGGAGCCTCCCTCTTGGCCCCCGCGCCGCCAAAAAATTATAAACGCGCTCGTTTGCCCGCGATCTATAGCAGCGAAACCGGCCAAGAGGGTACCCACGTACCTCGTGGTCGTCTCGCTTCGAACGAGGGAGATGAGTTACGGCGCGATACTTTTTTATCGATTCCATTAAATGGCGGCTCCTTCCGGCGAGTCTTTCGAACGTAGCAGACGTTGTCGAAGGATCGAACGCGTTCCTCGGGGCCGAGACCGCTCGGTTCTGGTGGTGGTCGGCTCGAGCGTTTTTCGTTTAACGAGCCCCTTCGCGCGTCGCGAGCCCGAATTTTTCGTAAATTTCTCCGGGAGGAAGAGGACGGAAGAAATTTACTTTGCGAGTCTTCACCCTCCGCGAACCGACTCGTAAATCTGTGTAAGGTCAGTGGAATGGGTACCGGGGAAAGGTCGGAGGTGAGGCGCGGAACGGAGTCACCCTCTTTCGAGATTGCTCTCTTCGAGCGGGACAGCTCGGTCGATAAAACAATTGCCGGGGGGATAATCGGCATTATTTACGCCGGATTCTCCGGCAGATAGGAGAGGGTAGCAGCTGGGGTGCGCGGGGATCGGCCATGGTACCCGAAGGGGCGGCAAGAGGGTTGCGTGTCGTATCACGGCTCACGGCCCGGAATACTCTTGGTATAGTGGAGTGTAGAGTATAGAATGTAGAGTGTACAGTATAGAAGCAGCCTGTGCCTGCTTCTGCTGCTACTTCTGCCTCCGCTTCCATGGGGTAGCTGGAAAAGAGAGGTCCGAAGAGAAGATTCCCCGGCAGTTATAAGCCTGGGGTGATCTCGTGCAGCGGCTTCATCGGCTTACGGCTTATCCCGGTGATCCGCCCTCGCCGTTAAACTGCTCCCAATTAGATACGTCACTGGATTTCGATGTCAACTGGCTATATAAACCCGCGATTTCTCCCTCGGGACAAAACCGACCGACCTGCCTGCCTGCCTGCTGCCCGCCTGCTTTGTCCCCGTGCCTGTGTGCTTCGATGCCTACCTTCCCACAAAGCGAACCGCTCTTTTTCGATCGATGTCCTCGTAGCTAAACTTCTTTCTTTTTGTTTCCCGCCAGGTTGCTGCAGATAACTCGACGTTCGATAAGTTGGCCAACGGACGGGCAGCCCGAACGAGAACGGCCGATAATTTCGCGGCTAGAAATCGACGCGGACAAAGAGTTTAAACGAGAAAATTGCATCCTAAGTAGACGCGCCCCGTCGGCCGAAAATGATGCGGCGAGCGCGGTCGTATAACGTTGTCAGAGAATTGGATCAATTTCGGTGACAAGCAATTACGAGGAGCACGCGAGACTTCGAGCTACAAGGTAGAATCGGTTGCCGCTGCCATGCCGCTCCGATTAGCTCCGGTTACCTCCGGTTAGCTCTCCGTTTTCGTCAAATCCAATAGCGTTGCGGTTCGATTGTCTTCCGGCTACCGGTTTTTGCAGAATCCCGAGCGTCCATTGTGTCGGACGCCGCGGCGGAATGAGAAAGACCGATGTCCACGCCAACCAAATGTTCTCCGCAACCCGTCATTTCGCCGCGTCACGAGTTTAGCTCGCCGATGCGACGCGAGGCGAAACGACGCGACACAACGCGACGTAACAGTTGCTGGCCAAAGATGGCCGACACAATGGCCGCGCAGTTTCCCCGAGGCGTCGCGTCGCCCCGTCTTCTCTAATGCTCGGGCAACCTAAACGAGTACTGTTACCTTTCGCAAAAACGATGACACGCGATTCCTTTGACGCGTCAGCCGCGCGCTCCTTTAAACGCCAATTTGCTCATCCGTAATCGGTCACGATCCTTTGTCCCGTGCTTTCACGCCGCGGCAGAGATCGGCGCGTCCTCTCGACTATTCTGCAGACCGGCTCGTTTCCGTTTCCCTTTTTAGCACGTCAGCTTTCTTCGATCGAACAACGAAGCGCTAACGAGTCGCGTTCTACTCGGAACGGTTCAGCCGCTCCTCCATTTTTCTCTGCAATCTTATTCTCGGTCCGTCGCACGCGAAACTGTCGACGGAACTCGTGCTCGGCCGTCCGTTATACCCGCGATTAAAACGTCGCAAATACCGATGATTTATTCCGTGTGCAGCTAACCCTTCGCGCTCGAAGCTATTTTCACTGGAAAATCCTGATGTTTCGCCTGGCGTAGAATATTTTCGACTGAACTGCAACAAACAATGATTCGAATACGTTGAGAGTAATATGTACATCAGTTACATTTGTTTAATCCGTATCTGCTGCTGTAAATTTCACTAATTTTCGTTATAAATGAATCATCACGTCGATGTACAAGATCGAGTGTAGATTCGCTGGTATCAGATTCGGTAGAATGTTCGGCAATTTATTAAACACAAAGACACTTAGCAACGCGCAGGTACTGTTTCGAATTCTATCGGGCGTTTAATCTGCTCGCCAATGAGTCGCGGAAAATAAAAGCGGCGCAGGCCTTAAAAGCTGTTCAAGCCTCTGCCGTTCCAGTGGACATTGCTGCTAAAGAAACTGCATGATAAACATTGGATTCGATGCTCGAGTTGCCATGAATGGGCTCGTTAAGCTTGTCTCTGAATCTCGGAACGTTCGAATAATTACGTGAGCCAGTTTCAGAAGCGAACGCTTCGAGCCATCGTATCGTTTCGTGAAATCGTCGAGAGCGAAACGTTCGAGAAAGATCTCGTTTAGCTTTTCTTTAGGTACTACGTGCCTCGAAAAAACGCTCCTCTACGGCGATAAACGATAGACGATAGGTTTGGGTTAGCGGTCGTGGCAACACGCATCTCCGTTTGCACGCTGGTAACCCTATTTACACAGCGCCGCGGGCACAATTGCACGGGAAGCGAGAAGATAGGCTCGTCGATCGGCCGGCAAACGAATCCTTTTTGCCGGACGGGGTGCATGCGTAATAAGGCAGACACGGGCTTTCCCGCTCCCTTTTCTCGCGTCCCATCCGGTGCGGTATCGTCTTCGAAATCCCTCCTACTCGCCCCGAACACAGCCACCCTAACGGAAGGTAGGCGGAGTGGTCGGTCGCGTCGCGAGGGCCAAATCCTCCGGCAAATACGCCACCGTGTGGCAACTGTTCGCCTCGAGCTCGGATTCGAATTCGGACGCACAATGGCTCCCGATCGGTATGCAAATTAAATGCGAAATCGACGCGACGATCGACGCCGAGGACTGCTTCGGCCGAAGAGGGTCGCGACAGGCACGCATCGGGATGGCTGGCTGTCCGTTCGCCTTCTGTCAAAAAAGGAAAAAGCTAACGTCTCCTCGCGGAAGCTACAAAAGACTTTCGGCCCGATCTGCGGGGACATTGTGTCCAGGGGATGGATCGCCGGACAGAGCTCGCCCACAGAACGAATGACCTTTCTTCTCCTCGTTACCCAATCGTTCAGCCCTTGTTTGGATAGAGCGGAGCCTAACCGAGCGGGGAATCCTCGAGCAAACAGAGAAAGGCAAACGGTAAACTGTCAAGGGATGTGACGGGTTCGCCTGTCGAATAGCCGGTTGTTTCGAGGGGGCGGATCTCGCAGATCCGACCCCTTCCCGCGTAGGTACCGTTTCCTAATTATCGTTCCGTCGCGCGTCGCGGCGAATAGCGAGTCTGCCGTACGCGTTGAAAATAAATGCCAAGAATTACAGCGGCCGCCTCTCTCTCTCTCTCTCCCTTTGCTACGCGGACGAATCGCGAGAAATAAAGGACCAGGAACGTAAAAGGGAAGCCCGTAACCATTCCGAGACTTTTACTGCAGAGAGTTTTCCTGATGACAGGAAACATTACTTACACGTGCATGCGGTTGGATGTGCGCCGCTTCCGCACGCCTGACCGTACCGCACCGCTTCTAATCATGAAATTAAGTCCGACTCCAAGAGTCCGCGGTGCGTAAGTTGCCGTATCGAACGAGAGACCGGAAATATCGCGGCGAATTGGACGAGCGACTCGGTCCCATGCTTACAAATTTACGCGTTTCGTCGACAAGAGCTCGATTTTCACGAGCTCTCTCTTTCCACGCAACCCCGGCATCCTGTCGTTCTCCGGTTTCAACGGGGAACGACTTCTCCACGCGCGGAGAATGGAAATCGAGAATCATGGAACGAAAAGTACAATGGGTCGCGTTATCGAGGCCACTCCTTCCTAATGCGACGGAGATCCAGATCGCCCGCAGCGAACAACGAATTCGTAGATGCTCGTTTGTCACCTACGTTTATCTTCCCTCGCTGCGCTCTCAATCTTTCCCCCTCCCCCTTCCAGCAGCATCGATCATCCGTGATTCGATGAAACACGAGAAACCGACGTAATCTCTTTATTACGCCTATACCGATCGAATCGCGATGTATACGCTACCGTTCGTGCGATCGAAATCTCATTACGAGCTCTTTATTTCGGCATTATCATCGCGCGACCATAAATTATTCGGCTGTCGGTGGGCGCTTCGAAAATCGCCTATAAAATAATATAATAAAATGAATACATTACAACGAATCGTCTGAACCATTTTGTTTCCATTCTAATTATTATATTGTGCATCTTTATGCAAACCAAAAATTGTCTGCGCGAACTGCAAGTGGTCATTTAGAAGCTTCTCTCTTTCTTTAATAATCTTGGAAAATTGAAAATGGTACATCGACATTCTTAAATTCTGTTAATCTGTTTATTGCCTTAAATTGCACCAAGTCAATTTTGTTAGATATTCATAAAATCCACAGTCCCTCATCATAGAAAACTGCACGTCCACGAGGCGACGTCGAATATCATTTTCATCGTGCGTCTCAATGTGAAATGGAAGCGATAAGAACGGTGTGATCGGGGACGTCCGATCGAAGGAACCGTTTCTTCCGTATCTGTCGGAGAAGTCGGAGTTTGCGAATCTTTGCGAACGGTAGCGTACATTCGAGGGTGGTGCTGCCATCTAGAGACGCGGTCGGGAACCGAGCCGCTGGTTTAAGGGATGAAACGCGCAACGCTTTCCCTGTTGGTTCTTTCTGAGTTTGAAACGGACGAAGGCGACGACGATAGAAAAAAGAAAAATTCGTAACCGAATTTAGGGTAGCGGGTCTCGATGAAAATGATGGACAACGAATGGTAGGGCTACGCGAAAAGGGAAATCTCGGGTAAAGAAGTTTCGGGAAGCTGTGTCGCTGGATCGACCTCCCGCCATCGGACAATATTTCACGATATCTTCTCGAATTGTTCTCGGATTGTTCTCGGATCGCGGGGCTACGGGACCCCCTATGGCCACCGGCTACACTCTACACGAAAACATATACGTCACTGACGCGCTGTTCGCGGTGATTCCGATGGATCCTGGGATTCGATGGGAACAAAAGAATGTTGGTTTAGCATGGAAGGCGTGTTTGTTATTTTGATGAGGTATAATGGGATGGATCTTGGGTGTTGATGCATAGCGCGTAGCAGGGTGCCGAGTCCAGAATCCCGTGGATCCAAATGGAGATTGGTACGGGGCCCCGTAGGCCCCGTGGGCTCTCGTCCGAGACCCCTGTAGACAGGGGCCGCAACACGTCCATCACGTGTCACGGTTATGTATTTAGACATATCTCACTGCTATCTTCTGTATCGTTCTTCCTCTCGCGCTCTCTCTCCCTCTCTGTTCCTCTCCCCGTTCGCCCACCGTTCCCGTGCCTCTCGTTCGGCTCTGACCTTTCGTTTACCATTTTTCTTCTTCCTTATACGATCCTCGTATTCGTCTTCACTTGCTACCAGCTTATCGTTACGTTCCCTTCCCCTTGAATCCCTCGTAATCGAGACGAGAAACCGCTACAAAAATATTACCTTGCCCGTAAGTGATTCCGAGCCGAGGGCCCGCATACCACGAGACGATACAACGATGTTCGGCGTCCTCGACATCGGGACGATACGAACATTCAAAGAATCTTCGGACCGTTGCTCTCGTTTTCGTTCGGGCCTCTTCTCGCTCCTGCTTCTTCCTTTACGGTCGCCCGTCGCACGCTATATCTCAACGTTCATTTCCCGTACGGTGATGCATGACTCAACCGTCTCGTCGTGCATCTGTCTCCGTCTTTTCCTCTCTTTTTGGATTCGCTCTTTGCCCGTCCTTTTCTCATTCGGAATAATCGCGCGTCCGACCCAGCGATCCTCTATTGCCGCTCGTTAATATTGCCCCGTGCATTCTGGAGTCGGTAGTCACTGCCGATTCAATTTCTTACTAGCTACGCACAGAAGCCTGCTTCGAACCGGTATGCCGACCGACCCGTTGCCTCCACCGCGCCAGTTTCCCAGAGGCTCCCGGTTCGAAAAATGAAAAACGAACTCGCGCTTGCCGGCCGCCTCGCGAACATACATTATTGCGTACAGAGAATAAAATAACAGAAATAAATACTATGAACACGACGATCGTTCTTAACAGTAATCTCTCGGCTCGCGAAAAGACATCGTAGAAAAGCGCAGGTACATTCGGGAAAGTTTAGCCGTTCAGCTCGTTACTCGCCGTTCGCCACAGGCGCCGCCGCTTTCACCATGAAGTTGACGAAGCCGTCGACGTCCTCGAGCTCTTTCGAATAGAATTTCGCGGCGATCGTCGCACGGCCCTCGAACTTCGGCACCATGGAGAACGAACACTCGGCATCGGCGTCGACTTCCACGGTCTCCGACAGCTTCAGCTTCAGCTGCTCGTCCAAGCCGGGACCTTCGATCAGGAAGCGGCATTTCTTCAGCGGTATCGGCAGCGGATTCTTGAATTTGGCTCTCGCGTTCAAGGTTTCGCCGACTCGCGGCTCGTCTTCGATCTGCAAATGCGGCCAGGTTATCGTTTCCGCTTCAAAAGTGTAGACAAGCATTGTATGTACTCACGATGATTTTGATGTCGGGTTTCCTCACGCGAAAATCGTCCTGTGCAAAGTACTCGAAGTTCGTGTCCTTGACCGTCGCCAAACAGGCGATGTTGAACGCGCACTGGTTCATCAATCGGAGACCGTACTCTTCCCAGGACACGTCCATCCGCACCTCCTCGAGCACTCCCGGTCTCACCAGACGATCGATGTTCAACCTCTTGACCGGGTCGCCGACTCGGCCAGTGTATAGCACCGTCTCGACCCTCAAAACCACGGAGACCCGGTACTCGTTGGAGTCGCTCCTATTTTTGATCATCAACACCACGCTGGAAAAGTAAAGCGAGATCCATGTTATATCGAGCATGGTATTTCCACGTTCTATCCAAATAGAACGGCAATTATAATTTCAAGAAGAAGAGTACCTGAACGGTTGCCCGATCACGATATCGTCGCGGAGCTCGAAATGGAACGTGATGTCGTTAAACTCCTCGTTCAGGTAGTAACGGCTGAACAACGATTGGCTTTGACGGAGCGCCCTTAGCATGGCAGCCCGCTCCTCGTCCGATCCTGCAAAAAAAGAGGTTGCCTCGTGAGGGCGTTCGATCCGGCAACAGTAAGATCTCGCAGCTGCGGACAAACTTTTCGCAGAAAGTTTGGCAAACGTCTCCTACAAGCTAGCCCCCCACTTGTTAAATTAAATAATTTCAACAGTTGTGCTGAGTTGTGCTAAGTTTGTGCTACATTGTTCTCGAATATTACAGCTATAATATCAAAAATAACACTAAAAATTGAAAAAAAAAACGATTTTTGAAGTAAGCCCCACTTTTCACTTTTTTAAATGTTCTCAATTGTGCCAAGTTGTGCTAGGTTGTGCTAAGATTGTTCCAAAGTATTACTTCATAAAAATAATAAATAAAGAAGTTATGGTAAACAATCGTTTTGGCCATCTAATTAACGTTTAAGTTAGTAACAATTATCCAAACAGCACATAATCATATATCTGAGTTGTGCTAGCCTAGCACAAGTCAGCACAACTTCCGATTTCTCCAGCACAACGATTTAAAAGGCACTTTACTCTTGTCACAACTAGAGCACAACTCAGATATGCAATATCATGTTTCTGGGATGAAGGGAAAGCCCAATTATGATATTTTCGCGAAGCGCGAAGGGCCGCGGACAAGAGTAAAGTGCCCTTTAAATCGTTGTGCTGGAGAAATTGGAAGTTGTGCTGACTTGTGCTAGGCTAGCACAACTCAGATATATGATTATGTGCTGTTTGGATAATTGTTACTAACTTAAACGTTAATTAGATGTCCAAAACGATTATTTACCATAACTTCTTTATTTATTATTTTTATGAAGTAATACTTTGGAACAATCTTAGCACAACCTAGCACAACTTAGCACAATTGAGAAAATTGAAAAAAATGAAAAGTGGGGGGCTACTCCAAAAATCGTTTTTTTTTTCAATTTTTAGTGTTATTTCTGATATTATAGCTGTAATATTCGAGAACAATATAGCACAAACTTAGCACAACTCAGCACAACTGTTGAAATTATTTAATTTAACAAGTGGGGGGCTAGCTTCTAGGAAGTGCAACAGTAAGATCTCGCAGCTGCGGACAAACTTTTCGCAGGAAGTTTGGCAAACGCGATTAAGAAGAAGACACGTGGACTTACTTTCGGGATACTTGTAGGTGTAAGTGATGTCCTCCCTGGCCCACCTTCCGACCGCCTTGGTGCTGATAAATTGCCCGATTCTGAAAATACCGTGGAAACGAAGAATTATATAAAGATAGAGGGATCCAAGGCAGTGGTATCGGGAAACGATCGTCGAGACTACACTGAGAAAAAAAAGTAGTTACTTCACTAACACGCGTGTTATTGTAATTTTTTACTTCGATGAATATCAATGTATTCTTTTCAATGGTATGAAATTTAGAAGCAAATCGTGATGTATTTGAATTGTCTATCATGAAATGATTGAAAATATTATTTGATTCAATACCGTATATTATTATTCGTAATATTTCTTTTTTTCCTTCAATCAGATATGTTGTTAAAAAAATTTGGGAATTGGTTTGAGGCCATATCGTATTTTTTTGAAAACATTGATGGTCAAGCTATTGGCTTATATGATTCGCGGAAATGAGTTTTGCTATTGAAATTCAATAGTATTAAATATTAAAATAAGTTCATATGATATTGGCACTATTCTATAGTATTGGGTTGGCAAGAAAGTAATTTCGGTATTTTTAGATGAAATAAAATCCAATTTTTTTATCAAAGCAATGAACTTTAATCAATAAAATATTTTCCATTTTGTTGTATGATCTTTTGCCATCTTTCTGGTAGCTTCATAATTCCGCGCTCATAAAACTTCTGATCCTTTTCGGTGAAAAACTGATCCAAGTGCGATTTCAGATCATCATCATTAGTGAATGTTTTACCATTCAAAGAGTTTTGTAAACTTCGGAATAAATGATAATCTGATGGTGCAATGTCAGGGCTATATGGTGGATGTGACATCACTTCCCAACCAAGCTCCAATAACTTTTCACGTGTTATCAAAGATGTGTGTGGCCTAGCGTTATCATGGTGGAACACGATTCCTTTGCGATTTGCCAATTCTGGCCGTTTTTCTTTGATTGCTATGTCCAGTTTTGTTAGTTGTCGACAATAAACATCTGAATTGATGGTTTGGTACCTTGGGAGCAGCTCAAAATACACAATACCTTTGTAATCCCACCAAATTGACAACATGATCTTCTTTTGGTGCAATTCAGCTTTCGGTGTAGTTTGGGCTGGTTCATCACGCTTGGACCATGATCGTTTTCGAGTTGTGTTATTGTAAACAACCCATTTCTCATCACCGGTGATGATTCGCTTGAGAAAAGGGTCGATTTCATTTCGTTTGAGATGCATATCGCATATGTTGATGCGTTGCATTAAGTGAATTTCTTTCAACTCGTGTGGAACCCAAATATCGAGCTTCTTAACGATTCCGAGACTTTTTAAACGATATTCTATGGTTGTATGCGAGACATTTAACCTGTCTGCAATCTCTCGGACAGTTATATGACGATCCGATTCAATAATGGCTTTCATTTGGTCATCATCAACTCCAGATGATCGACCAGAACGTTGGTCGTCTTTAAGTGAGAAATTTCCAGAACGGAATTTTTTAAACCAATTCTGGCACGTGCGTTCTGTTAAGCAATCTACACCGTAAACTTCGCATATATCTTTGTGAGCCTCGGCAGCTTTTTTACCTCTACGGAAATAAAAAAGCAATATATGCCTATAATGTTCGTTTCTGCACTCCATGTTCAAATTGACACAGAACTAACAATTTTAATCAAAACTAGAGGGCTATTGTTGCTCGCTCGCTTCGCTCGCTCGCGAGTAGGGTTGTTTTTGCTCGCACGCTTCGCGAGCTCGCGGGTAGGACTGCTCTTGCGAGAGGGTTAGTGATACGCATGGCTAGTAGGGCCTACTGATATTAATGTTTTTTATTTGGTGTGTGACTCTCCAAGAGTCACACAAAGAACTTCCCGATTCGTTACTCTTTCGCCAACATCGCTACCATCGTTTTTTTTTTTTGTACTTTCATCGATATTCTCCCAAAATGTATTCTTGGGAGTAGAGATGATAAATTCACTGTTGCATTGGAATAACTTTCGATTATTCCAAGCGGTAACATTAGCATCAGTTAAAAAAAAAATTTTTTTAAATCTAAGAAAAAAAATGTTTTTTTAAATCTAAAAAAAAATTAAGAAAAAAATTTTTTTTATGTAATTGCGTTTGGTTCTTTGGTGGAAAATTTTCGTCCTCCCTTATAAATTGCATTGTAGAATCAACTCTTTTCGAAAAAAAACTAAAAATCTAAAAAACTACTTGACCAATATGGACCAAAATCTAATCAGCTCAAAGTTACGACGGGTCACATCGATTGCATCATTCATCATTCTGATCGCGTTGTTACTTTTTCTGAAAACGTTAACGAAAAATTTGATTACATAGAAACGGCCATACGCACACACACACACACACACACACACACACACACACACACACACACACACACACACACACATACGAACATTTTGATAAAAATAGTCTAAAATGACTCCAATGACCATGAAACGTGAAGATCTGCTACAAATTCGATTTTCGATTTTCGGGGTAATTACAATAACTTCCCTATAAAATCGGGAAGTTAATTACGTGTAATTTGCTTCAAAAGTAACCTAAAAGATGCAGTTATGAAATGTCAGAAAGAAAACAAACGCAACGTTAACAGAAGCCAATCAAACAAAACATAACGCCATCAGTTAGTGAAAACCGAAATTACTTTCTTGCCAACCCAATACATCTTATTGAATCAACATATATTTTTTTTGTTTCGACAGGATTTTTTTCTCAGTGTAGTGTTCCTGATTTCTCAACAATTTTCATTTCTCGAGAAATGAGAGATAAGACTATATTTCTCGAGAATTTTTAATGACATAAAAAATATTGGGAAACTTATGATATTTGGAATATCGTTGATAATATTTATTGAAAGCGCAGAAAGCATTAAGTCAATGTTTATTCCTGTCCAATATGTACATTAGGGTGGGCCCAATACTTGCAGAAAAATTTTTATCAAGATACAATGCACGCCAGTATTGTTCCTTTAGGTGAGAAAAAAATTTATGCAAAAAGATCGATCGGATAAAAGGATGAGATGTGCACTTACATTGTAAATTTTGAAAATTGTGAAATTTATCTTAACTATGGAAAATGACACATCGTTGGATTTGTTTTTTTTTCTGAATAGCAATATAGAATAATTATATGACCTCCTTTAAATAAAAATAACCTACAATAAAATGTAGCATATTTTGAGTGATGGTTAAATCAGAACAACTTTTTTATGAACGTACCAAACGACTTCAATTTTTCTGTAAGGCTAGAAGAATTAGTTTAGTAAATGATGTGTAAAAAAATATGTTGAAAATATGCATTTGGACGGAATTGTGAAAAACAATAGTAAAAATTGATTTTTACGACTTTTTAATTGGGCCAATAACGAAAATTCAAAAGATGTGTCTGGTCAACTGGTATAAATTATAGTATACACTCTGAAAATTTCATTGAAATTAGTTAATTGGTTTGCGAATTATAAACGCTCAAAAGTGTTAAAAATTGCAATTTTTCCAGATTTTCGGCCTTTTTACCACTTTCGATCGTTTATAATTCGTAAACCAATTAACCAATTTCAACGAAATTTTCAGAGCATATATAATTTATACCAATTGACAAAAAACATTTCTTAAATTTTCGTTATTGAGCCAGCTAAAAAAGTTGTAAAAATCAATTTTTGGTATTGTTTTTCACAATTCCGACCAAATGCATTTTTCCAACTTATTTATTACACGTCACTTACTAAACTAATTTTTCCAGCCTTACAGAAAAATTGAAATCGTTTGGTCCATTCATATAAAAATTATATATATATATTATATATATATATATATATATATATATAATATATAATAATAATAATAATAAATCAGAATAATTTTTATTATATATATAATATATAATAATAATAATAATAAATCAGAATAATTTTTACGGACCAAGGTCCTTTTATACAAATGTATACAGCTTTTTACAGTATAACTGATAAAAACAAAAAGAAAACTTAACAAAGGAAAGGTCTTAACCTAAAATTTACATAATAATGGACCGCGCAAAACTAAACAAATACAGGTACAATTAACAAATAGTATTGCGCAATTTTGTTTTGAATGCCTGTAACGAGCCATTAAAAAAATCAATATTGTTATAAAATATGTTAGAGCTAGCAATAATGCGATTTATTGGATTTATTACTCCATATGAGGATTTGGATTTCATTGTTTGAAATCCTGCTCTTGTTCTCAAAACTCGTTCAGGTACATAGAAATTTATTTGCCCCAGGAGTCCTGGACAATCTATATTATTATTTAACAGATTAAAGATAAAGCTCCGGTCGGAAACCTTCCTTCGATCGGATAATGTTTCCAGGTTGACTGTGTTTAATATTCTTGAGTAGTTATGATCAAAAATTGACATTGGGTTGTTTGTCTTATATGCACAAAACCTGAGGAATTTATGCTGTACTCTCTCTAGCATGATTTGATATTTAACGCTATTCGGAGACCATATAATTGAAGCATATTCTAACTGGGGACGGACAAGGGTAATATATAACAACCTAAGTGTACGGATTGAATGAAAATCTGAGGAAAAACGAAGTATGAAACCGAGCATTCTTGAAGCGGAGTTGACAATGTGATAAAAATGGTTGGAAAAGTCTAAGGTAGAGGAGAAGTGAATTCCTAAGTCTTTAACTTCTGTTATTGAGGAGAGAATACAGTCATTAAGACGGTAAGGATACATAAGAATACAGAACGACGGGAAGACCGCATAATATGGCATTTATTAATGTTGAGATCCATACCGTTCCTGTGACACCAGTCACAGAAACGATCCAGATTTAAAGTGGAATCAGTTATGCTCCTTACCGTATGTATTTGTTCATTCCCGAAAATATGTTATAAAATAAATGAGATTCATAAGAATTTTCCTAGATTTAAACTCGAGAAATACTGTAATTTCTCGAGAAATGAGAAATAACCAATTACAAAATGTCTCGAGAAGGAACACTAGTCGAGACTCACCCGAACTGGTCCTTCCGAATCAGCTTCAAGGGTTGCGTCGGTCCGTTGTACCGCCAAAACACTTTGTCCGCGTTGACTTCGGCGAAGAGGAAGGCGTTGTCGTAAGGACGAAGGACCTCGCCCTTCTTTACGGCAGCGACGGAGGCCGGACCGCATCGATACGCGTCCTCGCTGAGCTCCTGAGGAGTCGCATCGATCGCCTGCCAACCGGAGCAGTCCGGTGACAAATCCAATCGCTTCATCCACACCTCGTTCCACACGTGGAAGTTCCTGCAGATGAAAAAACCAACGACAAAAATAGGTTCGTATTCCCAAAGAAGATCGGAGAGACACGCTTCGCTACTCGCCATATCGAGTCGCTGTTCAGCTCCTCCAGCACGCTGCCGTCGGCGTCCACGAAGTAGTCGACGGTCAGGCTGCTCTGGGTGTCGTGGGCGCTGGAGTAATTGGTCACCACGCGGCAAGGCAGGCCAAGGGTGCGGCAGACGGTGGCTAGAACACCCGCGAACACCCAGCACTGTCCGTACTTAACCGGCTTCTTCGTCTTGTAGTATTGCTGCAGGATCTTCTGGGAGCCGAGCCACTTGGTCGGCGGCGTGCCGCCCCCGAAATCGTCCGACCAATTGCCCATCACCGCTCCGTTGTCGTCCGGAGAGTTCACCTGAAGCGACAAAAGCGATAGAACCGACGAAGATTCCCCGGATAAAAGTAATTCTCGGTGTACGCACGCTCGCGGACAACACGCGGGATATCACCACGGGGTCGCTCCTGCCGGAGATTCGAACTTTCCCGACTCGCGTCATCAGATGCAACGCGCAGTCCAATATGTCCCTCTCGAACTGCGAGTACTTCCACACCGTTGGCCGCAAACGATTGTAACTTCCGCGCCATATCAGCCCGTCCTCGGCCAGCACATACTCCTGCCGCTGATCTTCACCTTCCAGGTAGACCACGTCCTCTGAAACGTCGCGGCGCGATCTTACGATTAGACTGTCTATCTATACCAATCTTTCGTTATTCGAGAAATGTGGCCCGTTGCCAAAAATTCTCGTTACCTTCCGACCACGGATTGAAGATCAGGTAGAACGGGTGACGCATCGAGTAGCTGACAGCTCCGTCCAAGTTCTTGTTCTTGGTGTCGATCTCCATCTTCCATTTCCCTATGATGGCGTTGGCATCCGGGACGATCTGAGAACACCAGAGTGTGTTATTCGCAAAGACTTGGGATTGCTTTCGACGAAGCTTGCCTTTAAACGAAGAAAATTCGATTGGATCGCGTCGATGGTCGCTTGCCAGGATCCTTCGGAGACCTCTCCCGGATAGAGGACAGGCGCCGCAACCAGAGTTCCGTGGCCGTACTGCGGCTTCTCAACCCCGTCCACGGTAAACACCAACGACATACCGTCGAGGTTCGGATTGTAGTCTCTGGACAGAGTAAGGTGCACGAAGAATGGTTGTCCGCGCCTGACGACCAGCCGGGCCTTGTCATCTTGCCGTGACATCAAATCGTATCTCGACGTCCTGTGGCTCTCTCCGTTCTCCGCTAGGCACGGATCCACGTCCGCGATCGTCAGCACGGGAACATCGAAATCCTCCCCTAAACACAGCAGAACGTTAGTCTCAACAAAACGATCGCGCCGCCTGTCAAATTGCCGGGTAAAGATGAGGAGAAATGATTTAAGAACGCACTATTCTCGTCGGGACGAATATTCATCAGAAAATCATTCACCTTAACAAAATAATACATATGTATATATATAAAGAACACTTCGCGGATCTCGTGAAGCGGGAAACCTCGAGCGAAGGTCTTTTCCCGCGTCGATGGAACAAGAAACGGATTGCCGCAACTAATTATATGTTGAGACGAGCGATTAGAGAATGCGATCGCGGAAAAACAAGAGCACTCACAGTAGAACCGGTACGGAAACGGCCTGAAGCGACCGGCATCGTTGAAAGGCCGGTAGCGGTCGTAAAATCTATAATACATTCTTCGAGGATCGGAGGAGGCGAACTCGTCGTCCCTTGAAAACGAACGAAAGACTGAATCCATCGATGACAGTCGCGACGAAGTCTTTTAGCTGTTCAGGCAAGTTCCGCGAAATCACTCTGACAAATCGCACCGCCTTGACTCGAGACGAAGAGGAAGGAAACACGTCGTCGCGTCGGACGATGGACGACGGCCGTCTCGAGCGTTGCGTCTTGCGTCGAGGGTAGGGCTTTGCGAAGCGCGACGCAACGCGTCGCAGCGTGTGTCGGGTGGGTTGCTGCGTTCTAGGAGAGCCCGAAGGTCGTTTCTGCATCGGCGAACGCGGCCATACATGGTGTCATCGATGACTTTGGTACCAGTAGGTGTCGCCTACTTTTCATTCTGTCAATTACTCCTTGTAATTTATTTACCGACGCCAAACGAGTCATTTGCTTCGCAGAGATGTCGATTCCTCGTATCCGTTACGCTTCGCTTAAACTGCTCGGATCGGTCGACTTCTGGGTGGAAAGTCGCGGAGGCTAACTAAACGAGTCAATTAAGAGTCATTTCGTTGACAGAGTTGTTACCGCGAACCGGTGACAAGCCCACCGGTTCTGGATGGAATAATTGATCGATTTACGAGCGCCGTAATCGATCCGAGTTTTTATCGAGGCTCGATTTAGAAAAATCTGAGGACAGCCGATCGGTTCTTATAGATCTATGTACGGAACGGACGGAGATGATTTTAGATTCTGTATCCACGTGCACGGCCAGCAAGCCTCTCAAAGGAAAATTAAATGGAGCGCCTGTACCGTCGAAGACGCGGCGCACAGTGCGGCGTTCTTATGGTCGCAGTGGACAAAAGTCTGTTCTTGACGGATTCCACTGTCCAACACCAAATTTGTTCCCAGATTACTATTGGGTCCTTCTTATAGAGTTTTTTGCGCTGATTCCGAATCTGTTTTTAATTTTTTCCCTATACGCACAGTTTTTGAGAAATTTGAGTTTGAAAAAATTACCTATTTTTCAACTTTGAACAAATATTGTGATGTTATTATAAAAGATATTGAATTGTTCTTTGCAGCAAAAGATTCTGTGGACTTTCCCGAATACAGTGATATCCAATATTAATACATATGCTTGTTTAAACATGTTTAAACAATGATTAAAGACGGAGAGACACCATTTTTGCACCAATTTTTGAAGATATTTTTAAATTTATCTCAAAAAATAAGGGTCCAGCGGAAAATCGAACTATACCACGCGATAGAGCAGACTTTTATCTTGAAAAACCCCCCTTTGAAGTTTTCGACATCGACGTTTTTACCGAACCAGAAAGCAAAATATCTTCGCCCGACATGATTTGCCGCCAGTGGCGCTCACCACTACAACGGTCGTTCGCCGCTCCGTATCCCGTCGCTGCGCCATATCTCGTCCAGAGCGCCACTGGCGGCAACGCATGTCGGGCGAAGATATTTTGCTTTCTGGTTCGGTAAAAACGTCGATGTCGAAAACTTCAAAGGGGGGTTTTTCAAGATAAAAGTCTGCTCTATCGCGTGGTATAGTTCAATTTTCCGCTGGACCCTTATTTTTTGAGATAAATTTAAAAATATCTTCAAAAATTGGTGCAAAAATGGTGTCTCTCCGTCTTTAATCATTGTTTAAACATGTTTAAACAATCATAGTGTATTAATATTGGATATCACTGTATTCGGGAAAGTCCACAGAATCTTTTGCTGCAAAGAACAATTCAATATCTTTTATAATAACATCACAATATTTGTTTAAAGTTAAAAAATATGTTTTTTTTTCAAAGCCATGTTCCTCAAAAACTGTGCGTATAGGAAAAAAATTAAAAACAGATTCGGAATCAGCGCAAAAAACTCTATAAGAAGGACCCAATAGTAATCTGGGAACATAAAAAAAGTTGAAATTTGTTGGACAGTGTTCTTATAGGAAATTTCACGCTGTTCACGAATATACCATATATGTAGGAAGCGTGGACCTGTATGTTTTGTATTGTTTTCTATTGTATAGGTACTGCGACCGCGACACATCAAAAATAAATAAATAATCAATAAATAAATACAAGACGTCTTCTAGAAAATTCGCTAAACAAAACATCCGAGCGATTAGTTTATAAAAGGACGCGTTCACGCGTCGACTTCACTTTTTCTCTGTAAACACGAATACGTCAAGTTATATATAATACAAAATACGGTTAAAGAATTTAATGTTATTTCACTGTTTGTTAAATTGTATATAAGTCGTGTGCTTTCTTTTCTAAAATAAAATAACTGTTTAACATCTCTTCTCTTACAATTGGGGGCTCAGCTCATAGAAAACATACAAATCCACACTTCCTACATATATTAAGTGTCCCTGAATAGAGTTTAACAGTTTTTTCCGCAAAATATCATTTTTTCGAAGTTTTTTGAGTGTTTTTGCGTGAAAAAATGGTTAAACTCCATTCAGTGACCCTTAATACTATATTAATAATATACGAAAGTATCTTTCTTTCGTTTGGGATCACACTGTATATTTTAAATGATGGAAACAGGGGTCAGTTAAGAAAAATTGCTCTTCAATGCATCATCTACAAAAATGAGGAAACATGACCAAAAATTAAATTGAATTTTATTCAAAATTGAATTTCGAATAATATTTTGTAAACATTTTAACAATAATAATGGACAGAATATGTAGGTAACTTCACGATAATGAAGGTATGCCTATTTACAGAATATAGGCCATAAACTATACCTATGGAGCAGATATTTATAAAATCACTAATTATATACACTAATAAATAAGAAATTATTCTCGATCGTACATTTTTAAATAAATTTGGGGTTATGTTCACGGGGTTATATACACTAATTTTATAACAGAAGAAATTTTGAACGAATAGCTTAAAATTTTGGGGAAAAATATTATTAATCATTTAACTGGATTCGGTATTTTATGGAGAACCAAGGAAAAAATTATTTTCTCTTTTTTAGTGCATTTTAATATAAGCGTGGATTCTAAAAAGTTTTTTATATATTTTATTTTCTACTTTTATTGCCATCGGAAGCAAGTGTTTATATAAAATTTCAGCAAGATTGGTCTATGGGAAGAGGCTTAAAATTCGATTCAAGATTTGACGCATAAGCGTGGTAAAAAAGAGCACAGAGCCGTTCAAAACAGTTTGAAGCAGGAAATGTTTACATATTTGTGAAGTGTAATAGTTGTGAAATCGAAATACGAGGGTCATTCAATAAGTAAAGAGACAAATTCTATAATTTTAAAACTATTCAATGAATGTGTACAATCTTTTCAGGGGTGTTAGTTGGCAACCTTGGGATATGCTCTGATCAGCTGTTTCATCATTTTATGTCAACATAACCTCAAAATTTTCAATTCACCAAGGCAAGTCCACTAGAAGATTGCTCCTTAGAAGAGCAGCGCTCAGTCATTAGATTTTTAGTCGCAGAAGGTGTAAGACCAAGTGAAATTTTTTCTAGAATGTTAATACAGTACGGTAAAAGTTGTATGAACCGTGCGAATTTTTACAAGTGGGTTGATCGGTTTAAAAGTGGCCGAACAAGTGTAGGTGATGAACCCCGATGTGGACGTCCAGTGGAAGTTTCTGGTCCCTCGGTGCAAAAGTGGCTTCGGGGTAAATCGAAAGAATTCTTCGCCAAGGGAATTAGGAAGCTGCAAGAAAGATGGGACAAGTGCATAACTGTGGGGGGTGATTATGTTGAAAAATAGCCTTAATTTTGAAAGATTGAAATAAACCGTTTTTGAGCTATAGCCATTTGTCTCTTTACTTATTGAATGACCCTCGTATATCAAAACCCCAGGATGTTTTGACCCGAAATTGAGAAAAGCTTATCTGAAGATATTAACGTCTATAAAACTTGATTCTAACTTAGTATTTTATTATTGCTACGAAACTATCTTAACGGTTAACGAAACGGGAAAAGTGGTTATTCTCCATCTTCTTCGATACCGTCCATATTCAAAATTTAAAGAAAGGACACAAAACAACGTTCTTGATTACAGAAAGTCAGTAATTGATTGGGCCAAGTCTCGCGTGAGTTCTCCGATGAGCTCTCTAACGAGCTCTCTGCCACTTACGCAAACATGATTCCTGCCGTTTGTTGTGCTAATTTTAGATTCCCGGCATTTGTTTCATACACTAGAGACATTTCTGAAGGGATTAGTGAAGCCAAACAAGGTGCGGAGAATAGTTAAATTTTCGACTTTTGTCCATAGGCGACCGTACTGTGCGGCGCACAGTGAAACCTTCCGTCCAAATCGGAGACAAAATCAAAGAACATTCGATAGAAATGAGGTAGAGCGATGAAAGTTTTTTAAAATTAAAGCTGAAACTTGGCAGAATATGGGAAAAATAGGAAGCTTATGGTACGAACGTTTTATAACCTTGAGAAAATTCGTTAAACAATTCGTTCACAAAAATCGATTTCTTGTAAAATCCTGAGGTCGTAAACAAATTTTGAGACCAGATTTAAAATCAGCGTGAAAAGATCTACAGGAAATGATGTGCAGCCTGTTAAAAAAAAATATTTTCCGCCGTGTTATTGAAAAAACCGCAATTTTCTTGAAATTGTGAGAGTTTAACGAATTTTCTCAAGTTTATAAAACGTTCGTACCATAATCTCCCTATTTTTCCCATATTCTGCCAAGTTTCAGCTATAATTTTTAAAAAATTTCATCGCTCTACCTCATTTCTATCGAAAGTTCTTTGATTTTGTCTCCGATTTGGACGAAAAGCTCCACTGTGCGGCGCGGCTGTCAATGGGATCACGCATGCTCGCATAAGCTCACCCGATTTCATTCTCGCGTCCAGAGATTCGTAGCGCGAGCAAGGAATCACGGTTCCGGTAAACCGCTTTATCCGATCGCCGAACGGATAAGCGAGAAACACGCATCCTCCTTCCGGACAACCGGTTGATTACGTTACTTCGATGCTATACGTATCTACACCGGATCGGTTCTAATCGGCGAATTTATAATTTTTTTATTTCTAATCAGACTAAATTTGAAATGATTAGAGATTGTCCATCGTGGTGTCCACCCTCCCCCGTGGAAATCCATTAACGCGAATATAACAGCCCCGCTGGCTCGATCGGCGGTAAATATTGATCGATCGCGTAATTACGGGAGCGATAGTCGGCCGGCCGGCTAATTATGTAATAAATATCGTGTCAAACGATAACGATACAAAGTACCTGCGGGTCGATCGCTTCGACCGGTTTCGTACGGAACCGGTGCGACGGTGTTTCGACGATTTAATCAGTCGGCCTCGAAATTATAACGCGAACACCACGCCCACGGATATTGTTTCATGGATCTACTTCAGATCTAACAATAAGCGCACGTGTGCACGCGCGAGCGTTCGAAATCCAGATTATCCGTAACGATCGATGACGCGCGGTGGCAATTTCGTCAGACATTAATACACATTCGATATACTACCGTTCTCGAGTGCATTCAGTCAGCCGCACAGTGCGCCGAACCATTGACAAAAATCGAAAAAGTCACTGCTTCATACTTCATATCGATTTAAAACTATGTTCATACTATGTCAAAATGTCCAAATAAATCATTTTTTGAAAAGAAAATTTAAAAAGTTCAGTGTGAAATTAGTTACGAGCGAATCTGTAAGCGAATTTTAGGAAGATCAAATAGTATATCAGTTCATAGCGTAACTTGTTTCCGTTTCGTTATGAACAAAAGACGTTTGTAAGAAATAATCTTTTTAGAAAATGATGGCTAAGGGTTGGCTAATTGTAATTCATCTTAAAAAATTTTGTAAGACTTATAGACAATGTTATAATTAACCTGAAATGAAACTATTCAGTTTTATTGGCTTCCCTAATCTTTAGAAGATGTTAAAAAATAAGTGACTCCAAGTAACTCTGGGATTTTGTAAGATAGTATATTTTGATATTATATAAGTTAGAATTGCTACTACTTGCAAACATCAGAGTTATTTAACAAAATGTGTAGCAAGAACTGGTCAGCAAGCGAGTACGCGGATATCCACCTGTAGGAATATGAGATTTCACTGTGGTTATTGAATAAATAAAAGAATTTTGATATTACGTTAATTACAGATCCGATAAAATAAATAAAAATTAATGTCCTAATAATCATTGATAATCATTGACAAGAAGGTAACACCGTCCGGTCTCGCTGATTTTTTAATATGTTGTCCAGGTGATCACTCTGAATAATTGTAAATATTGGGTTGGCAAGAAAGTAATTTCAGTATTTTTAGATGAAATAAAATCCAATTTTTTTATCAAAGCAATGAACTTTAATCAATAAAATATTTTCCATTTTGTTGTATGATCTTTTGCCATCTTTCTGGTAGCTTCATAATTCCGCGCACATAAAACTTCTGATCCTTTTCGGTGAAAAACTGATCCAAGTGCGATTTCAGATCATCATCATTAGTGAATGTTTTACCATTCAAAGAGTTTTGTAAACTTCGGAATAAATGATAATCTGATGGTGCAATGTCAGGGCTATATGGTGGATGTGACATCACTTCCCAACCAAGCTCCAATAACTTTTCACGTGTTACCAAAGATGTGTGTGGCCTAGCGTTATCATGGTGGAACACGATTCCTTTGCGATTTGCCGATTCTGGCCGTCTTTCTTTGATTGCTATGTCCAGTTTTGTTAGTTGTCGACAATAAACATCTGAATTGATGGTTTCGTTCCTTGGGAGCAGCTCAAAATACACAATACCTTTGTAATCCCACCAAATTGACAACATGATCTTCTTTTGGTGCAATTCAGCTTTCGGTGTGGTTTGGGCTGGTTCATCACGCTTGGACCATGATCATTTTCGAGTTGTGTTATTGTAAACAACCCATTTCTCATCACCGGTGATGATTCGCTTGAGAAAAGGGTCGATTTCATTTCGTTTGAGATGCATATCGCATATGTTGATGCGTTGCATTAAGTGAATTTCTTTCAACTCGTGTGGAACCCAAATATCGAGCTTCTTAACGATTCCGAGACTTTTTAAACGATATTCTATGGTTGTATGCGAGACATTTAACCTGTCTGCAATCTCTCGGACAGTTATATGACGATCCGATTCAATAATGGCTTTCATTTGGTCATCATCAACTCCAGATGATCGACCAGAACGTTGGTCGTCTTTAAGTGAGAAATTTCCAGAACGGAATTTTTTAAACCAATTCTGGCACGTGCGTTCTGTTAAGCAATCTACACCGTAAACTTCGCATATATCTTTGTAAGCCTCGGCAGCTTTTTTACCTCTACGGAAATAAAAAAGCAATATATGCCTATAATGTTCGTTTCTGCACTCCATGTTCAAATTGACACAGAACTAACAATTTTAATCAAAATTACGTGTAATTTGCTTCAAAAGTAACCTAAAAGATGCAGTTATGAAATGTCAGAAAGAAAACAAACGCAACGTTAACAGAAGCCAATCAAACAAAACATAACGCCATCAGTTAGTGAAAACCGAAATTACTTTCTTGCCAACCCAATATTTTACTCGGCGGTAGTTGTCTATAAAAAAGTAATTTAAAAAAAGAAGTTAATCTACTTTTTACAGTTACTCGCAAAAATATTCGGACGCTCTAAAGAAGACGATAACTTTTTTAATACGATTTGAACTTTTTGGGAAGCTAGAGCAATCAGTTTACTACAGAATGAAAAAAATTTTTTTTTCAAAACTAGCAACTGATCGGAATTGTAGAAAAAGTACTAAAAGTTGCATTTTTCAACTTCTTTATGTGGGCCTATACTGAAAACTTAACAAAATCGGTCGACGTTGCAATCAGCTACAAACGTTTAAAGATGGTAAAAATTGCAAATTTTCGTGATTTTCGGCCTACATCTAAGAATTCTTACATCTTTCAATGCCTGTCGTTTTTCCTTGCATCAACCGATTTTGACGAAATTTTCAGAATATGTTCAACCGACACGGATCTACAAAACGTATTTGTTAAATTTTCAATATAGGCCCACACAAAGAAGTTGTATGAAAAATATTTAATTTAAAACGAAGTTTCAGTTTCGGAAAAACTGAACTGCGAATTCGTCTACTGAAAACCACCAATAAAACAAAATTTTGTTTATAAATATCGTTTTTCAATTTTTAAATAAATGGCTATATCTGTAATAATATCGTATTGAGATTGCTTTTAATATAAATAAAAACCCACTATGTTTCATGTCTCTATCAAAAACAGAACAAAACTTATTGAATTTTGTCCAAGAAACAGGCATTTCGGCGCCCTGTGAGCCATGAAATTAAAATCAATAAAATTTTAAATATTATAATAATAGATAGTTAATAATAGATTTAAATGATTTATTATAATAATTATTAATTAATCTTGAAAAATATAAAAATATTACTATAATATTTTCATTAAAATTAAAATATTTTATATGATCGAACCCCGGAAATCGATGGTTAAGATACCGTTTTCTCTCCCTTTTCGACAGTAATGTGACATTTAGATCATTCTGCGGCGCACGATGGACCAAAATCGCAGAAAGCTGGATAAAATTCGTGTCCCTGTTAGACATTGTTAATTACAATTTTATAGAAACCGCCCACCGTGCGGCGCCAGACGCTCGTCCGAAGGCTCGTCCGACGAGTGTCGCAAAGAGTCGCGCGACGTATTGATAAGCATTGCGCAAAGATCGCAACAGGCGTACACAGCGCTCGAACAACAGCGACACCCGCATGAAATTAGCATCCTAGATTGTGGATGCGAGATGTTGGCGTGTCGCGCGCGGAACATCGGCGGATCTCGCGCCTCGAACGAACACGGAACTCGCGAGATACCTATCTCGTGACAAATTGCAGTGTTCGCGAGTTAATCGCGGATTACTTCGACGTTATCCGCGAATATCCCGCGATCGCTCGATCGATAGAGGATGTAAAACCGCGAACGCGTCCCGTTCGGAATTTCGGGAAATGCTTGAATAATAGAACTCGGCCTTGCGTAATAAGGGGTGACGTCATGTTACACGACGGTCAGGGTACCGCTTGCGCGATCAACACTTTCATTCATTCACCCAGCGCGATGCGGATAAATACCCGTCGAGATCGTAATTGTCTTCCACTCGCGAACGGGTGTCGATCGATCGGCAAGGGATCGTTTGGATCGTAAGACAGCGATCGGTCGAATAAATAGGTTTACGAGGAAACGAGAGCGATCGTTCGCGAACGCGAGGCGCCAGAAGATGAGATTTCCCATCTGGCCGCGAGCCCGAGTTTATTTTCCTTGGTGAAGCACCATCGAGCAAATCTTTGAGCAACGGAAGAGGCGCGCTATTAGCACGATTTTTGTTTGCTCTTAATTACATTCCACGGGCACCAGTTGGTTGGAAATGATTTCCTCGAAACGGCCTTGCCTCGAGGCTCGCGGACGCTCGAGTCCGGAAATGTGAACGAGAAGAATGTCCGAGGACGCGAGGACGTTGAAAGTGGAAAGTTTCGTGCGCGAGCTTCAAAGATAGTCACCGCGCCTTTAACAAATTAAGGAAATATTATACTTGGGCGACGGTGCGCGATGACATCATCGGCATGAAAAGCGCGGAACGCGGCAATTCGGTACGCTGCGTAAACGCATCGAGAAAAGATGATTGGAAACACGTTGCGACAGGATTTAGTACCGAGCACGGAACTTCTTAAAATAGGTGTTGTCGCGATTCGATGCTCAGCGCGGAAGAACAATATCGACGCGTTCACGCTGGAAATTTCGGAAAACTTTTCCTCATTGCCGACCGCTACCAACGCGAATGCTATAAACGTGTATTAATAGTAGCATCTTAACGAAACATTCCATTCTCATGATATCGCTTTAGAAACGCCTTCAGGTCCGTGAAATTTTAGCCGCGACGCGCAGTGGTCGGAAATCGCCAAAACGTGGCCAAAATAGGAACGAGTACTCCAGTTTAGTTAAAAATGCATACTCGTAGGTTCCTCGATCGCTAATTATGAATCTGATGTCAAAATTACAATATACAAAATAGCGGATTCAATATGACAAATGGGTAACCCAAAAGATTATTAGATTCTCTTGGAAATTAGTATTCCCATATTTCTCGTGCCGGCGAATATGAATCTGATGTCAAAATTACAAAAAACGAAATGGCGGATGCGTTATACGCTAAGTGAAAAATTATTTGATTTTGTTAATAAAATGATTTACCGAAATTTGATTAAACATTGTGTAAAGTTAGTTTCGTCTGATTTATATGCAATACAGCTTCGAAAACATTTTCTTTTATTTTTTGAAAGCAATAAAAAAAATTGTTGTTGATGTTCGAAACTTGTATCAGAAACTTCTATAAGTGCAACCATGCAATGCTTATTTAACAAATTTTATTATATCTTCTAAATTGTTCCAGAAAACATGCTCCTAACTAGTACCGTGACTCTGCGTCACAAAAATGGATCGCATGACCCTCCAGGCACTTTTGGGCAGCTACTTTTTCAAAATGATGTAAGATAGAAGTATCTACTACAAGTCTAAACGAGAAACTCTGTGGAATATTGTGGAATATACAACTTGTAGTATACATTTTTTAAATTTGTGCACCAAATTTCATCTTTGACTTTATACATTATAAACACTAATTAATATAACTCCAATATTACTATTATGCATAATGCTTACTTCCAGGAACAGTATACATCGTACACACAAAAAAGAAATTTACTTTTCGTAAAATTACAAGCTTCACACTTGTTTTTTCAAACCGTAGCACACTGCACGAAAACTGCGTGACGACTGAACACGATTGATTTTTGCACTCCAATTTGTAAATAAATGATAAGATCTTGTTACTTTGGGTTTACCAAAGAGTCATTCCTGAGTAACCAATACCTCAAAGGCCATACGCCTAACGTGAAATTCATTTTTTTGCATTTTGGCCACGTTTTAGCGATTTCCGACCACTGTGCGACGTGAGACACGAAGACCTAGATTCTTCGGCTGCATCTCTCTCTGGACCTTCCCACCGTGTTTTTCTCTAATCGCTGCATTCGCGTGCATCGTGCATGCATCGCGCACACAAAAAGTGCGAAGCAAACGAATAACTTTAAAATTTATAGATAATTGCATCCCAAATCGAACTATCCCCTGCGGAGGATATTGACCCGAGAGCACGGTATCAAAGTCGAGAGAGTAAGCTAGAACTTTCACTTGAACGATATACTTATAGTTTATCTCGGGTGCGACATCGTTGACCCTACAGTTTCCATCGGTACAGTTCCCCTCCGACCTATCATTTTCTTAAGACATAACGGCCAGTTGACCTTGTTCGACTATGGGTCAATCTACGACGGCTGTGGCCAGTCACGTCAAAGACACATCGAACTGCCAGGTGACTAATTTCTAGGGGCACAAGATCAAAGTGTTCGACTTCGGCGTTATCGTATCTTCGATTTTAATATCCATAATGTCCTCGAAATCCAAAATGTTTGCATCGATTGCAAGACACGTTTGTAAATCTTTTTAATATGTCCATTGCTTTGAATTGTACGTGCTCATTTTTGTCATAGATGCATAAAATCGGCAGTCTACATATAATAGTAAATATAAGTGTATATATAATATGATAAATTATTATTATAAGAGGAGATTACCTGAATCCACTGTGGTGGGTGGACGTGGCAAGCACTCCGGTTTGGTGCAGGTATACCTCGTAGTGCCATCCGTTGTATCGGTTTGGGGTTTGAAGACCGCTCTGAATCGCGAGAAAAAGGAACAACACTTGCCCATTTTGGTTCGATCTGTTTGGTTCGGCGATGCGATGATTTACAACGAAGGCTGTTCCACAGGTGTTTTTTCCCGACGCGACGCCGCGTCACTGTTTTAAATCCGCGCGTCCGCGGTGTGCGTCTGCTATTCGCACGTGTTCGCGTTCATCTCGGCGCGCGTTACAGTTCGCTCCTCCGTAGGTGGACCGAAGCGTGTATTCTCCGGAGCACGTATCTTGGTCGATTATGCTTCGTTGGATGTCGCCTGATTGCTCTCAACTTGGCGTACTCTCGAGAAAACCTGAATCCCGCGGCAATAATCGTCCAATCAAGGGCGTCCAGTGTAAGTAGACAGACCATCGATTCATTCGCGCAAAAAGTTCACGCTTCGAAACGATTTCCTTGACCGTCCACGCCGACAATCTCAGACAATTTCGAATTGCTTTCGAGGGACCGACGATCTATCTTATCGCGCCTTGTTCGAGCACGAAAAAAAAGACTGGCACCAATTAAATACTAGACTAGTCGGTGATGATATCACGAGGCATTTTAAGCGCGACCGCGAACCGATCGAGAGCACGCGTTCCGTCGATCTGCTCGCAAGTAGACGAGCGACTGTCAGACCGCGAGCTACTGGCATCCGCAACGATGAGACGAGACGCGACTCGTGTTCCGAGCTCAACCTTCGGTTGATTTTTAGGCGAGTTACTAACGACGCCTGCAATTTTTCACGTGGGCAGATATTCCATCGTGTTCTCCGCCTTCGTAATTCAATCGTGCGAAATTACCGCAGAAGAATGTCCGTCCCGCGATGATTAAGTCGACTCGGACTTCAGACTCTCGGTAAAAAAAAGCGTTTCCGATGAAAGCACGGCGCTAACTTTCCTTCCATGAATTTATGAAACACAACTATTTTAAGAGTCACTCGCTTTAGAAAGAAAAACTGTTACTCATATCCTTCAGGGAAACCGACCGCAACGCGTATTGGGCATACAATTAGTCGTGACTATTTCGAGACTGTTAGTCGCGAATAAACACAACACGTTCTCTCCACGAGCATTACGGTTTTATTCGCAAAAGAATATTCATATTAAATGCTGCAGATCACTGTCTGCGAGCACACCTGTATATACAATATATCAAACCTACTACTCGAACGAGTTGAGAATATTAAATTATATCAAACTCCGTGTCGATAAGGTGGCTCTGTCCCTCTCTGTTATCTTCTATTTTTATAGTAGTTTGCATGATATCATCTATTAGTACGTACAAGTATCTGTACACATAATCGCCCGATTCGTTCTGCAATCAATTTGAACGTGTTAGACGACTCTATGGTCTAAATACGTGCGACCCTGCAATCACTTACTTCTTGTACTTCTAAGGTCACTGTGCCGCGTCTCCTTATGCCTTGGACATAGAATTGCATTCTCATGTGCCGGACTCCGTCTTTCACGAAGGTAACGTGACTGTAAAAATAATGCGTTTGAACAGAACATGAATAGAGCGACGTACGAAGCCTACCTAACGTGGTTACGTCTACGCCGGTGCTCCTCTCCGTAACCTCTTATAGGTTCTCCGAGAGCATCTTTCACTTTAGGTTCTTTCTTGCAGCGTTCCAACGCTTTACTGTAAACGTTATTTGGACTTTTACTGGAGAATAGTTCGTTGAATATCGCGTAAAACATTAAACCTGTGATTCCTACGCCACCGATTATTACACTTAAATATCCAACAGATTTTGTGTTCTCTTTAACTGAAAAATAAACGATGTTGAATAACACGGATTATTCGGTGACTCACGCCATGGGATAACCATATGAAATTTACCTACTTCCGCAAATCCAACTTGGAGCCTTTTCTCTTGCTCGACCTCATTGGTCTTAACGAGCGTCTTCCTCGTGCAGTAGGAAGCATTTGGCGGAACAACAGACTCCGGGTAGCAACGAGAACAAATACGTGCATTCGATAGACCGGAGACAGCTACTAGTCTCCTAAATGGAATATAATTAATCACCCTTACAGAAACCATCTCCTAAAAAATAGATACACTTTAACAAGGTTATCATCAATTTCGTTTAAAAAAATAAACTTAAACGAATATATCGGTTCGTTGCTTACTACTCTAAACAGAAATTCTATTTCATGTTAAAATATAAATTGAAAACCTCGGTGCGAAAACCAGGAAAGTTCATTTATCGGTAAAATTGTACTTGTCATATCGTTGATTGTTTGCAGTAAGAAATAAACAATTGTCAAAGTCTGAACTCACCCGGTTTCTATGTCAAGATCTTCAATTATAGTTACATTATCAGAGTTGTCGAATGCGTTGCACCAGAGATTGTATTGTCATAATTAAAGATCAACTTACGACTGAAAAATGTGTCGCCTGCAGAATCTTACAACGTTTGCAAACAAAAACCGATAATAAGGTATCGAAGAAGAGTCAATTCAGAGAATCCGACTATAATCCTCGATCATGTTTGCTCATTACACGATCTGCGAACGTATACGATGAAATTAGGTTATGATGCTGAAAGACAAGACAAAACACAACATAACCTTTCGTGAAAGCGAACTGTGCTGCGTTCATCGAAACGGTTGCCCTCGACGCAATTAGAGATCAAGAGGTTGAATTTCTTGAATCGGATCAAGCGGATCAGGTTCAAATTCGCAATGAAAACTGCTCCGCATCAAAGGCTAGTGATGGTTGGTGATCGTGATGGGCAAGTATTCGCATAGCTATTTTATCCATTATCAATTTTGATATTACTCTACAATCTCGATCATTCGAATATTATTTCGATAAATCGACTCCTTTAATTCGTGTTTGTATTTTCTTAATCTTGCAATAAAAGTTTCAAAATCGTTACAGTTGACTACAAAAAAGAACAGTGACTTACCGTATTGTTGTTTCTATTTTAGGCTGAAAGAATTATTACGTCGGCGTTTGGTCGAATGTGGTTGGAGGGACCAAGTAAAATTAATCTGCAAGGAATTAATCAAAGAACATGGTCACGATATCACGTACGATAAGCTACTTTCTGTGGTCACAACCAAAGCGAGAACGCTCGTGCCGGACTCTGTGAAAAAAGAGCTTTTGCAAAAAATAAAGAATCAGCTTATCGCGCAAGAAGAAAAACTTAAAATGTAACGAATCAAAATCATTTATTTGTAAGCTTTCATGTTCCAAGAAAAGAATCTGTGGCCAACAACTGTGTTCGAATCTCGATATACCATTTCCATATGTACGACGTACAACTAAATACGTGTGATAAAATTATATGTGTAATTATAACTTTTAATCTTACTGTATAGGTAGTTAGAAATAAATTATATATACCACACAGAATTTAAAGCAAGCGTTGTTTCATTGATGACAGCAGAGGATTATTGCATTTAAACATAACATATATCGATGAATAACCTCAACAAAATTCAATACTTTTAGTTATATGGGATACAAATGATATCATTAAAATAATAAATCGAACATAAGAGTAGACCAGTCACCACGTGGCGCAGTCAAAAATCGATAACTTAAATAGTGTTTGGTCAGAGAGGAATTTAAAGAGGAATCTCTGATTTATAGTTGATGTCATGATGTTGAGTCAACATTGTTGACGATGTTGATCCGTAGCAGTGATGCCAGATGCGGGGAGTCACGGTGAAATGATGTACCCCCTCTCTGATGACGGGGAATGAGTGGAGCAAATGGGAGACACGTTGCACGTGCGCGATGGGGACCGTGGAGTGTGCGCCTGCGCACGGTGCTGGAATGGAATAGTGGAAGGGGTAAGGAGGAGAGTACGGGAGCTCCGTTTGGAGCTCCATATGGCATCACTGATCCGTAGGTCCATGGTTGATCCCATTACCATTGACTATATAGATAAAAGAATAGACGTAGCATCGTTGATCACTGTTATACAGGGTGTCGCAGAAAGAATGTAAGCGAAAGAAAAGGGTGATTCCTGAAGTACAGTAAAAGTTCCATCTAACAATAAGAAAAACTCGGGTCCGTGCTGTTTCTTAGATCGAATATCTACTGTAATAATAAATTTGCCATTGTCCGAGCCGGTATCCCTCAGCTGTAGCCGCACTGTGATTGGTCCGCGAGTTTTCCGTTAATAATTCTTATTGTTAGTCGGACTATTTCGAAACTCGTTGTTTATAGACTTAGACCATATTTCCTTATAGATCCGGCTTCGGATAACATGCCGTGTTCCAAGATTACTGCATCTACCAGATGATGGATGTGGGCAAAGTGCTATAAAATCACCGACGAGGTATAGAATAGACCTATCATCTTATGGGACTTCGTGTCCATGCTATGAATTACCGACTGCGCAAAAAACCAGAGGTTTTGGTATGCCCTCTACGATTTAGAGTGGTGAGTTTAGGAATTAGGTCGCATTTCAGATATCGAAGGTGTAGTTGCCAAATCACATTTGAAAATATTCGTCGCATGGTTGCCAATTTACTGTTACTGCTATGTAATGCATAGCGCGTATTTTTGCTATTTTCCACGTTACAGTCACAATTCTGGAAAAGTGAACGAAACGAGTCGAGTCAGTCAATAGATGATTAATTCAACCTGAATATTTCATCTCTGTTTAAATATAATGCTCCCTGATTCTATAATGATTTTAAAACTGAATAAATGTTTTCTCGATTTATATAAATAAACTGTTATTTATTGATAGCAAACAAAATAATAATTGTGGTTGAAAATTGAATTACCTATTAAACGCTATTTTTATCTTGAAATTTATTCATATAAAGAGCGTTAATTGTTGGTTTCTTTAAACCTTCTGCTATAAAATACAATATAACTGTAATAAATCTAAGGATTTTTACATCTTTCAATGCCTGTCGTTTTTTCCCGCATCAACCGATTTTGATGAAACATTCATAGTGCTTATAATTCATATACAGATCCACAAAACGCATATTTTAAATTTTTATTACGGACTCTAATCAAAAAGTTTTATAAAGTGTCTTTTTTACTTTCTCATGTAATTCTTATCAATTGCAATTTTACATGATGTTTTAACGGGTGTTTTGTAATGTTCCTGAAAGTTTTCATAAAAATCATTTGCTATATAATGCACATATGATTCAATTAACGATACATTCATTTTACTTTATTTTAAAATACGTATTAATATTTGGCTGTTTGCAACATTTCGAATTTTGCAGTTAAACATATATTGTTTATTGTACGATGACTTTTACAAGGACAAGACAGCGGTTTCGCGATCGCGCGCTCGAGACACGAAAACAATAACGAGACGGCACCAACGCAACGGTCGAGCCACCTTCGTTTGAATGCTCCCGTTTAGGCCAATACCGAAAACTGTAAAAAATTAGATGGCAAAGTGGTCAAGGGAGTGCTTGTCCACATCGTTGGCAAAAGGAATGATTATAAACATTAATTAGCTAGAATTAATAAATGTATCATAGTATTATGTTGAATAAATTAATGCGTGCGGATGTTCATGGTTTAAAGATATTCTGTATCTCGAGTTTTATTGTCACTTTGACGAAAAAATTAGATGGCAAGGTAGTCAAGGGAGTGCTCGTTAACATCATTAGCAAAAGGAATTGTTATAAACATTAAACAGCCAGAAATAATAAATTTATCTGTGAATTGTATTGAATAAATTAATGCGTGCGAATGTTCATGGTTTAAAAGTTATTCCGTATGTCGAATACTATTAGCCATTTGTACTAAAAAATTAGGTGGTCAGATAGCCAAGGGATTGCTTGTGGACATCGCTGTAAAATAGAATTGTTATAAACATTAACCAGCTGGAAATAATAAATTGATCAATAATTGTCACGGCGATCGACATCGATCGATATTCGGTTGGAGTGAGGGCCGTTGAGCGTCGAGCGTGGGGCGCACGGCCGCGCTCGGTCAGAGTGCTCCGTCAATCAGTCAGTCGGGCGGGGGAAGGCGGCGTGAGCGGTCGAATTCAGTCGGGCTCCGGGACCAGGAGGACCAGAAGGACCGGGGACTTACCAGAGGTGGACCAGAGGTGGACCAGAGGTCATCTACAGCCACCCTGACCTACCTTCAACAATCCTATTTTGAACTTCAACTGTTCCTTCAACGAACACCGGTAAATTTGATTACTAATATTCTTCAATGCTTCCTTTGCCTATCTTTGGCCCAGTTTCAACAAACCTGTCCTGCAACCGTTCATTCTACGAATACCATCAACTGTTTTCTCTAATTTTCATCGAGACTTTCGGTATTGAGTGTTTTTCAAATTTATAATTGAATTATTCATCAAATTTATATTCTGATCGCCCCACTCGTGTGCGGGGTTATAATTGCTCTTGTGAGCTGCATCGCTGGTTGTTTTCGCACTCGTGTGCGGAGTTACAATTATTCTTACAAGCTGGTTCGCTGGTTGTATTCGCAATTCTGTGCGGGGTTACAATTGCTCTCATGAGTTGGTTCGCTGGTTGTATTTGCGCTTCTGTGAGGGGTTACAATTGTTCTTGTGAACTGGATCGCTGGTTGTGTTCGCACTCATGTGCATGGTTAGGTTTTCGCTTACGTGCGGGGTTGTATTTGCTCTCGTAAGCTGGTTTCTGGTTGTATTCGCACTCCTGTGCACGATTATAATTGGTCTTGTGACCTGGTTGTATTCACACTCATGTACAAGATTATTAATTATAATTGCTCTTGTGAACAGGTTGTATTTGCACTCATGTGCAGGATTATAATTGCTCTTGTGAACTGGTTGTGTCCACACTCATGTGCTTACGTTCGGGATTATATTTGCTCTATTCGCATTCGTGTTATTTCTGAATTTTCAATTATTGGCGTCGGAACTTTGACAAGACCCTTTTCTAAAAGTTATCAAATCTTGTTTGAAATTGGTATTCCTCCGATCGGAGGTCCCCCAGGGGCTCACTCACGGATGGAGCCGTGAGTGAGTACGGGGTGTCGCGTCCCCGGGGCTACCCGAATCGCCTATAGGCCGCACCCGTGTGCGGGGTTAGTTTGGCTCTCGTGAGCTGGTGTTAGGTTGGCTCTCGTGAGCTGGTTTTATTCGCACTCGTGTGCGGGGTTAGTTGGGCTCTCGTGAGCTGGTTAGATTCGCACACGTGTGCGGGGTTCGTTCGGTTCTCGAGAACTGGTCTTAGGTTTGCTCTTGAGAGCGGGTGTTATGCTTGCACTCGTGTGCGGGGTAATGTATTGTAATGTATGATGATATGTCTAATTATTATTAGTCTGTTTTAGTTAGAATACACTCAGAAGAGGACACAGCAAGAAGAGGACATACTAGGAAGAGGACACACCAAGAAGAGGCCATACTATGAAGAGGACAAACTAGGAAGAGGACACACCAAGAAGAGGACACACCAAGAAGAGAACAAACGAGGAAGAAGACACACCAAGAAGAGGACATACTATGAAGAGGACAAACTAGGAAGAGGACACACCAAGAAGAGGACGTACCAAGAAGAGGACACCCCGAGAGGAAGGCAAATCAAGAAGAGGATATATCAATATGTTAGTTTTATTTTCCGAGTGAAGTACCCCAGGGGCTCACTCACGGATGTTGCCATGAGTGAGTACGGGGAGTCGCGTCCCCGGGGTGCCTGAATCGCCTATAGGCCGCGTGCGTTAGTAATTAAGATTTTATACCGTCGTTGTAAATGTCGAGTAATTATTGTCTTAACTTCACTTCGCTCGTTTTCTTGATTCCGATACAGCCTTCTGCCGTGTCGGACCTTGCTTGTATGTACCAGACCGGTTGGAGTCGGTATTCGGCGTCGATACATTGAGAGAGGTGGTTCATTGAGACCTGTTCACTCGTATTGCCATTCTCTCTGTCATCCTACCGGGTTCACCTCAACGCTTTGCGATGCCTGGTGGCAGGTAGTTGGCAGAGTTCTCTCTGTTTGTAATCCTACCCGGGTTCACCTCATCGCATTGCGTTCCTGGTGGCCAGGTGGTTGGCAGAGGAATGGTGTTACGATTGAACACTTCTCACTGTCCATTTCTCTTGGTGAGGACACGTTGGGTACTGGCTCTGACCGAGAAGTGCTGCCAGCATTGTACGCGCCGCGTCCCCTTCGAACCAGAGCCTTCTGCTCTCGTTTTAGTTTCTCTCTTTTGAAAGAATCAGAGCCTTCTGCCTGATTCGCCTTTGATCCCCCGTGGATCGGAGACTTCTTCTCCGATCTTCTTCTTCTTCTTTTGCTCCGCAATAATTGCTCGACTTGCGTGCGTAATTTAGTATGTAACGGTCCTGGTTCCTGGTGCGCGACTTTCTCGCGGTGGTGCTCCTCGTAGCCGGTATAGCTCGCCGCTCCAGGGTTCGTAACGACGAGGAGAGTGTTCGGCGCGGGGAAAGGAGTCGGTACGGTGATAGAGAAATAACGAGACGAGTGTTTCGAAATATAACAGTGCTCGCTGCCTAGCGACTGATTACGTTCCGGTGTTTCGGCGTACGGTGCTCCCGGACGTGATATTCGATTTCGATGCTACGGTGCGCGTGTGACGATGTACTCGAATGCGGTCGAACGCGGGGGTGCTACCTGGACCTGTAGGAGATTGAGGACGGACTCAGAGTAGGTGGGAGGATGGTAGACTGCGGCTATTGCCGAGGTCTCCCTACCCAGGCCGGTTCTACTGGATCTTGGAGGTCGGTGACGCACCGTCCCTCAAATCTCCTCCGGACAGTCCAGCGGGGAGTTCGACAAGGTGACGCACCTTGTTTTGCTCGTCCGACCTCGAAGACGACTCGTCTCCCGAGGATGCAGGTGACGCACCGTGCTCTAGGACTTACTAGGCGGTTCTTAGGCGACGTGGAAGGGTGACGCACCACTTCTCGTTTTGCCGATTCTGCAGGCGACTCGCCTTGCTGAATTTTTACCGGTGACGCACCGGGTGTTTGCGAGGTGGAACGCGGTTCTCACCAGCGGAAATGCAGGATGTCGGACAGGAGACGGGTTGCTGGAGTTGAAGGGTGACGCACCACTTCTAGTCCGACCGATGTCGTAGACGACGCGTCTCTCGACGTTACCGGTGACGCACCGGGGAATTGTCACGGCGGAACGCGGTTCGCGCCGGCGGGTATTCGGGGTGCGGACAGGAGGTTCCTCGACGCGATGAAAAGGTGACGCACCTTTTCGTGTTCGTCGGCTCTCGAAGACGACGCGTCTTGCGAGGTACTCGGTGACGCACCGGAGTATTACGGCGGCGGGACACGGTCCTTGCCGGAGTGAACCAGGATGTCGTTGACTGGAGGTTCGCACGGCAAACGGCTCGTAGTCGACGGCGGATACGTGGGGACCGGTTACAGGTAGGACACTCACAGAGCTGGATAATACTGCGTAATGATTCCTGGATAGCTACAGGTAGACTCAGGTGGTTTTGACGTTTTCCGGACGGCTTATATAGGAGTCGTTTGGTGGTGAGGGATGGTAGTGCGGGGAGGTATTTTCTGTTTTGGGAATTTGATTTTGATTCCGTTGGAACAGGGAGGTCGGAGCAGGGGTAACCTGGTACGGCCGGTGCTGTTTTGTTGACGGGGGGTCGACGGTACGTTGCGCGCTTTGAATCTCGCGTATGACCGGTGGAGGTTTGACAGGGGTATTCTAGTAACAAACCTACGTTATTGTAGGTCTGTTACAAGTATAAGTCCGCCGTTGTTAGAAAGGGAGCCAGAAGGAATATTGCATTCGTTCTGACTCTCTTTCGGGTCTCTTGTGCAGCAACCTCCTCGTGGTGAGACCTGGGCAATCGGTATTATCCTCTATTTGTAAGAACTTCTAGTGTCTTATGAATAAAGGATAATATCGAGCTAATAGCTGCACATTTAATAAAGATGTTGATTTTCAGTAAATTCTATTCCTATACCTACTGTCTTCCATAACATTTTGCAATTTCACCTTCCTTCAGAACAAAATGTTTGCATTATTCAAGCTGATTCGCCCCGGTCGTGAGCAATGTTATATATCGTCTGGTTCTATTGAGATAAAGAGACGAGATGGTATCTCGTCGGTGATAGTATTATAAGGCAATCAATATGTGAGCATTCTATACTATATCATTCTTCTTCTGCTTGGCGAGTATCTCGTCGGTGGTAGAACTTTTAGCGATTGGTATTTCAGATCACTGTAAGATCCACGTTATCCCCGTGCCCGGTCACGCCCTCTTACTGGTCCCGCTGAACACAGCTATTTTTTAATTTTAATTCCTACCACCACCGACGAGATGTAAACTCGTCTGTGCTACCACTAAGAAAGCTGTCAGCACAAACGAGATATAGGAATCCTATTCCCTATATCCCATCTGTGCTGTCAGTCTATTTTAGCTGTCAGCAGCCCCGACGAGATCGTGCCTGGGCCTGGGGCTCCAAACCCGAGTTGGTAATACAGGAAATGACAAGAAAAAGAGGCCAAGTGGCCTCAGCAAAGATGGCCGCCAAAATACATTGGATGATAGGTCTATTCTTGTATCTCGTCGGTGATAAAATGTTTGTGAAAAGATATATTTGTATCACGGTTTTGTCGTTCCTTACAATTCTTTATGCAACAAGTTTGCACCATTTTTCCAAATGTTTACGAAGTAATGCGTAAATACACTTGTACATCTCGCTTTTATATCGCTATATACCATTTTGAATTATCTTATGACGTGACTTGTGGGCTCCAGATACTCCGTTATCTTGGAACACTACGTCTATAAGTATATATATGGTCTAAGGTTTATGGTTACGATAAAAAACCAGAAGTGGAGTTCTAAACGCATAGATTACCATCAGATGGAGACACGAACGACTCAACCGCCTATAGTCGAATAGCGTTTTTCACCGAAAGCACAGGTGATTCGCGGTAGAAGTTTGTGTCAATATTTAATTTATAATATTATAATAATTACCCGGTTACTTCATATAACCCGTGAAGAATGTTGATTAAAGTGAAGGTAAGAACAATTATCAGCGATATTGGACATAAAACTGTTATAATCAGACCGGAAAATATTCTAACCTTGTTTCAGACTCTCACAGGGAAAGAGGCAAGTAATTGCAAAATGATATAATAAACCTTCCATCGATTTGCCGTTACGAGCGCGCAGTTACAGTTTTTCGATGTACTTCTCAAAAACAAGTAACGGGAACATTCTTTTCAGCGAGATTGTTTTTGTCATTCGTGAATAGAAAAGTTGACTTTTGATGTGTTGTTAATAACTAATCGACTTCATCGAGTTCATATCCTTATATGCATTGTATCGTTCTAACGTTGTATTATGTCACATATTTTGTTGAAAGATAGGCAAACTCGCGAGTCTCACTGTTATCAAGAGTGTTGTTGTTCTCATAGATCGAAATAGATATAGAACCCACAGATAAAGTGGAAAGGATCAAGGAAAGGGTAGAAGAGAAGGAAGGTATACCTCCGCAACAACAACGATTAATATTCTCTGGAAAGCAAATGTAGGTATAATTGCAAGTAGAAATATTTATACAGTTGTACAAGAAAGACGTTCTTTATAGAGAGAGAATTAGGCTCAAATGCTTTATTTGAAGTCTTGCATGGTATGAAAATCCTTGAAGCAAGGCGTTACGCATAATCCTACATTACAATAAGCACAATAATATCGTGATTCCTTTCTCACTCCTTTGGTCGCGCAAACCTTACATCTTCTTGTAGCGTTAATCTTCTTTGGAGTTGACGGAATGTACTCTGGAAAGTGACTTTGCGTAGTCCTTACTGAATCTGACTCGCATAGTGGTTTCGGTCTCCTTGTCCCTGTTCCATCAATCACGATGTTTCAACGTTATTTACTCCAGCATTTTTGTTTAATTGTTTGTTTGTGAATCAAAATATGCATCTTATAATTACAATAAAACTTATAAATTGCATGAACCGTGCAACATATTTGTGTCTTTGGGATTCGATTAAATTCTAAAGCAATCTAAAACGTGATTTGAAGGGATAAGTATAACGGGATGTTCTGTTGTTTTTTTTAGGAGCGATGACAAAACGGCGCAAGACTATAAAGTCCAAGGTGGATCGGTATTGCATTTGGTACTCGCATTGAGGGGAGGTGTACAATTACAATAACGACATTCCTCAGTTTGATACGCTGATACGACGAACGTTAAGAAATGTACAAGATCAGCCACGAAAATATATTCAGATATTTTCCAACGTTATTTCATGCGCACTGTGCTTGCAAGGACTCAACGATCATCTTTGTTTCTCAATATGATTGACGAACGGTTACATCTAGAATTTGAAATAAATATTTAATAAAATGATTCATCCATAGAGCCCTAGTGTCTCTCCGTTTCGATGGAACGACATACTCGACAGGATCCGTTTGCGCTACGAACGCGTCCCTCTAGTCCCTCTCGTCCTACCGGTAGTAGAAAATCTTGGAAGCCTGTTCTGCGTACAAGCGAGACCCGATCCGTAATTCGTAATCCGCAATTCGCGACTCGCAACCGAGTGGAGGATAGACCAACAAGGACTACAGCACTACGATTCGACCCGCACTCAGTTCCTATGATATTTGCTGTTATGAGTGGCCAAGCTCCACTTCGTTTTAAAAAATCGCTGGCAGATATTGCAGTACGCGGTAGAGGTTCGTGATTCTTCGTGTTTCGATGTAATGTGCCGTAGAAGAGCGTGCTGCGTTGTAAACGTAATACCGCATTTATCGCAGAATGATCCTGGCGAATGCAAACTCCATGCCGGTGTCCTTGCGTGTGACTCTATAAATTTTATTTCTTCTTATAACTAACACTATAACGGAACAGGATAGTTGTTTGTTTTTTGTTTTGTCTTTTCATTTTATTCTTGTCGCGTTTAATATATCTCGTTCGAGACAACGTTCTCTCGTGACCATTCAAAAATTACTCTACGGTCGTTCTCATTTACGTAAAACAGTTAGCCATTGATGCGTCACTACCATTCATCTATCGATGCAAGATTGTACTCGAACAAGAAAGAAAACATTAAAATGTCGAAACAAACGATGTCAGTGTGTCTATTCTCTAAACGCAAGAACGAGCCACGTTTCTACGAAATCGGTAAATCGATACGAAGTAACGAGGGATTTTCGACGAGCTGGGATTCTTGGATCTTCGCGAACTTATGCTCCACCCCTCGATCAACGGCCCTTAACAATTCCTCTCGCCCGATTACGCGTGTTGTCCGACCGATCCAAAGCAGTCTCCAAGAATCTCAGCGGTCGTTCCGCGAGGAATAAACAGTCGAGAATAGTCTGTGCAGTTTCCCAAATTCGCGCAACGTGTAAGCAGAACACTGTTAGACGCCAGCACTATTTCAAAGTACGCTGAAGCACCCACTCGCTAAACGCACCGAAGACCGAAGACAGTGTGCCGAGCCGCATACGTATAGTATGTACTTATGCATATTCATTAATGATTCCTCGCGTCGCGCGTCGCGTCGTCCTCCGCGTTCCGTGAAAAACATCAAGACTGAAGCTTCCATTGTAAATCGATTTATTTACATTGCTGTAATAACATTTTAAAGCATAGTTTTATACCGCTTTTGTTTTTCTTTGAGTTCGCTTACAAGCTCACAATGAAGTACGTACACGTAACAGAATCTATCGAAACGAAAAGTTTGCGACGATCGACGATATCTACAGCGATCGCTTTTACGCGATCTGCGCGTTCAAGCACGCCATAGTTTCCCAACGTGCAGGCTGAACGGGGGGTGCGTTCAAGATTCTATTTACTTTCAATCGGATTTTTTCACATTCTATCTACCGGAAGCCTACGATGTAAAAATATTTAAAAAATCTCTTTCAGATAACAATCCCAAATGATATAACTGAACCGTGTCACTGCAAAAACCTGTTTGACCGATAAAAACATTCTTTGGATGCTTGGAAGTTTCGAAAGATGCTACAAGCCGAAAAACTTTGGGAAACTATGAGGCACGCGATCGAAACGAAAAATCTTACGGAAATATAGTGTACCGTTTCTGTGTGTTTGTTTGATTGTGTGTGGCGTGTGTGTGTGTATATGTGTATGCGTGTGTGAACAGTGTGTGATATTTACCCATGCGTCGTGCTGCGTTCGCGAAAACTTTCTGACTTTCCGAACGCGATTGTTTGTTGCAAACTGATCGTTTCTCGTAAATGCACTGATCCTTGGACACGACGGACGAAGTATCGTTCGATCGGTACGACGACGAGACGGTGCCCGTGAGAATAACCTATCGAACTATCGTTGAAGTCGTTAGCGTGGTCTATCGCGCAGGACACGACACAAACTCGCACACCGTCGTTCTACATACCTTACTTACGGGCTAAGTCTTACGAGCTAAGAGAAAAACGTCTCGCACCAATCAAGTACATGTTCCGCTCGACATTCGATTAATTACAACGCGACGAATCCGACGCGATTGATTGCTCGGAAAGAGTTCTCTCTCACTCTCTTTTTCTCTCTATCATTCGTTCGTTCGATCTCTCACGCACTCACCCGCACTCTCAGGCTTTCTCTCTTCATCAAAGCTTCGTGCGATCTTAACAGCGAACAACTACACTTTTTTTTCGTTAATCTACGTAAACCTACGATTAAGTGCTTTATCCTGCGGAAAACACATTGTTCCAGTTCGAAAGAGGAAAATCAAAAAGAACTCTGTACGGTACGATTCGTTTGTTAGAGGATACGGCGTGTCTAGAAATTTCACGAATTTATCGCATATACATTGTTCGGCGAAAAGAAACGGTGAATTTGTCGATCTACGAAAGAGAACGGAAAAAAATCGAACTTTCAGAACCTTTCTAGAGGTTCGCGCCTTCTTTTTTTTTATTATTGTAATTACATCGTCGCAATGACACGTTAATGAAACATCGTTTCTTTATTGGATATAATATAACAACGTACACATAGGACTTATATAGCGTAAGATTCTGAAGCAACGTTGATCATTGAAATCGAACGAATCGCGATAAAGCGGTACACAATGTTATAGCCAATACGTAAAAGTTCGACTTTTTCGAGTGAGATCGCTATCGTCGACGATCACGAAAGAGAGCTTTGGGAAAACTCGCGAGGAGCTGCGCGACGAGCTTTCCGAAATCCGATCCTCTTGTTCCGTTCAAGAAATTCGCGTTTGTTCTTCTCGACATCGGCAACGATGACCGCGATGATCGCGAGGAAACTAAGGTTCGAGCGAATGCAAAGGACAACACAGTCCGTTCGAAACAACGGAACGGAACGAAATCGAAAAACGAAAGCAGCCCTTGGTCGGGGGCACGGTGTATTATAGAGGTGTTCGGAAACTTCTCTCGGAAAGGTGTGATGGATAGAGGTTAGTTCTCTGGTCGCCGCCAGATGGAATACTAATCATCATCACGGATTTCAACTAACCTCTATTTATCACAAAACGTCAACCTTACAGAGGTTCTTAGTCGTAACACCTCTATAATACACCGTGGTCGGGGGCTTTCGGGGGGGAATCGTGTTTCCACTGAGTGTTCCGATATTGCCTAAGATTTTTCGTACGATGGATGGCCGCTAGAGGCGCTGCCAGCCTCAGTAATGTAAGATTCTCGATAAAATTGGATACCTTGAGCACCCTGCAGAATTTGAAAAGATTTGTATGATTTGATTCGGAAAAATTAATGTATAACATGTGTATTTGTGTATATTTTGTAACTTGTAGGACACGTCCCGAAGTTTTTTTGTCCGGAACAGGTTGTTTCGGTACTTTCGCGCCAATATAACTGTCTCAAGGCGCAGGGCTCAACTACTTCGTCATTATTGATACGTTACTGTTTTTTACGCGTAGCGCCTCTAGCGGCCATCCACCGTACGAAAAATCTTAGACAATATCGGAACACTGTCCGGGAGTAGGAACGCAACGAAAGGATCTGGGCCGTAAAACGGATTCGTAGCTTCCACACCGGATCGATCGATCCTCGAAATTCTGTTCCCGTCCTACAGACTACAGATTGTAGACTGTAGACGGTAGATCATAGGCGAACGAACAAGTATTCTCTAAATTTTCATCGAATCTCGTACACACAGAGACAATGTTTACACGAAGCCACCGGCGAAAAGAATAAAGGAATAAAACTGTGTTCGGTTCTCTTATAGTCTCTCATACGCGTTCAACTGTGGTAAACATCTGGAAAGTCAATACTGTAGAATCTGTAAAACTATTCGAGTGTAAGGCACTGTCTATGCGCTCCTTCGAAGCAGCTAAAATCCATCTTGGTCGCAACGAAAAGGTCGAGTATACGCGAACAACGGACGTGTAAACAGAGTCGGTGTAACATTCCGATTGATTTTTCACCGTAACGTGACCCGCGTTCGTAACATTGTAATTCTCTCTTTCTCTCTCTCTTTCTCTCTCTCTTTTTCTCTATTGATATGGACATCTCACAATGTAGTCTCTAGACGCTATTTATTTGTCAACTAACGTAGAATATTCGTTTTGCGCGTCATTGGTAACGATCGCTTGTCGAACAACTGTTTCATCTTGTCGTTCTCGGTCTCGAAACGACAGGTGTACCTTAATCTACCTAGTCGCACAACACAGGTTTCAACTTATCGAAAATTTTGCTTCCGGCCCAGTGTTCCGATTGATGGTGCACTTTCTCGCGCATGCGCGGCAATTTCAGCCTCAGTAACGTAACCTTTTCGATGGAATCGGGTAGCTTGAGCACCACGCAGACTTCTAAAAAATTGGTATGATTTGATTCTGACTAATGAATGTATAACATGTGTATGTCTGTATATTTTGTATCTCGTAGGACACGTCCTAAAGTCTTTTTGTCCGGAACAGATTGTTTCAGTGCATTCCTGCCAATATAACTGCCTCAAGGCGTCAGGGCCCTGGCCGCTCTGCTGTGATACGCTACTGCTTTGGTCGCGCATGCGCGAGAAAGTGCACCATCAATCGGAACACTGTTCCGGCCTCGTTTGGAGGACTCTGGCCCGGCACTGTGCCGTCGTCGATCGAACAAAATCTATCGTCGGTATTTCGAACACTTCGGACAAGATCAAATCAGACGATGTTTCAGCGACAACGCTTCAGCGCCGTACAGTAATGACTAGAATCGATACAAAGTCGAGGACGAGCTATTATACTCTGAACTAAATAATATGCATTTCGATCCCCATTCGCGACGTTCACGTCCGCGGATCAGAAGAAAGGTGTATCTCGCCGCGAAATCGTAACGGAGAGGCAAACGAAACGGTAGATAATAGAATCCGGACCAGGGTTACCATATTCTAGTCTCGCCAGGCCCCTTACGCATCCGCCCCTCGCCCAGCTGCGCAGCGAAGCCCGCCTTTGCTTCCCCCACTCTGACGCGTACGGTACGCGTCATCGTTAGTGGGAAGAGCGCAGAGACGGGCTTCGCTGCGCAGCTGGGCGAGACTGGAATATGGTAACCCTGGTCCGGACGATCAACGAACGTCGATCGTTCGGGTTGTTGGACACTAATCTCTATTGGAAACCGACAGTGAGATCGGGAAACGATAAATAAAATTAAGTCTCATGTTACTGTCCTCGAATTTCTGGTTCCAAGGATTCGCGCGTCGCACGTTCACGCTGACAGTTTTTCAGCACGCAACACAATGATCGCTGTCCAAAGAAGAGTCGCGACGATGTGAAATTCCTGCCCCCGTCTTTCACGGCGAATTCCGTGCGGCGCGTCGATCACGCTTAGTCTTTCCACGGATATTCCTGTTCGCTTCCTCGAAATCTCAAATTCTATGGCGCGAGCTTATTAATTAAGACCGAATTTCATTCTTTTTTTCCGTAGGAAATAGTTCTTGTTCGCCATACAAGTACGGAGGTATTTCGAAATCCCGTACGAAAGGGGTCGATCGTGGAAATCGAACGGAACGAAAAGAAGACGGGAGAAGACGGGTTCTCCCCGCCATTGCTGCTGCCGGTGCTGTTTGTTGCTGGTGCTACTGTATTCGACGCGGATGGGAAACGAAAGCCGAAAACTCGAAAGGAGAAAGTATAAAGGGTAGCCGACGCGCGAGTAACTCGACAGGAAAGGAAAGAAAAAACCAGGGCGGAGCGAGAAGCAATGTTCCTCGGCGCATCAACGTTCAAATCTACGAGTCCAATTCGTTTTTCGAGCTGCGCTGCTTCTGGATCGTTTTTTGCAATTGCATGTTATGTTTCAGACGCATGTGACGCCGCAGGTCGGTTCTACGACTGAGAGTGGTGTGACATAGGATGCAGGTTGTCTGGTTGCGATGCACTTCAAGGTGCTGGGTCAGCGAAGCAAGGTGCTTGTAAACGCTTCCGCAGAGTCTGCACGAAAAACGCCCTGGACCCTGCATCACCACTTGACCAGTTGTATCGCCAACATGCTTCCGATTGCGTCCCACCCCCCCTGCAACACATTAACAGCCACGTCACCCGCCGATTCCTCATTCCTTGGTTTCTAATCAATTACATTGATCAATCAGTCAGACAATGGGGGACAGTAACACGTGTAACACAGACTAGATATACTCGTAGGCTCTACCTGTGCTGGCTGATACTATTTTCCCTCGTTTGCGTCGCACTTCTATCCCCACACACCCCCGTCCAATACACCGATCCTCTTCGTCTCTCAGTTGGCGACCACCCACGATCGTCAGCCGATCCGGAAAACTTGTTCGTTTCTTTCATAGACATATACAGATAGACTGCGCCGTCTTATGGGCGAGTTGAAGCCCGCAATGGCGGCGCGCGGTACAAAGAGTGAGAGAGAGAGCGCCCTAGTAGCACAAAAATATTGGATAAATATTTTTTAAGCCACACTTTTTAATATGAGAAAAATATTTCTTCCTATCTTATAAGTTAGGATAAAAAATAATATTTGGTACTTAATATAAAATAAATATTGTATGTATATTTGAATATTAAAAACAGATTGAATCTGATATAAATATTTATCCAATATTTTTGTGCTACTAGGGCGTTAACCGGGGTCCATAGCGCTCTCTTTTTAATTGATGTGTCGGTGGGGAAAGATTCCCCTACTTGCTTGCTAGATAATGTAGATTTCTACAAAGTATTGATTGAATTATTAATATTTATTTGGTTTTTGATATTTATTTGTTTTTTGGTTTCCTACCAACGAATTGTAAAATAATAACAAATGAGAATGAACATTTAAAGACACACGTTTATTTATTTATTCTGAATTTCTCATTATAAAATTGAATAAAGCACTTATGTATACTGGTTTAAATATTGTTTCTCATTGTCAAGGTGAGGGTGGGGGACGGCGAAAAATTGCTCAGCACGCAGGCGGCTGTACACCCAGGAACGGCCCTGTGTGGAGGAACGTTCTCCGATAAATAAACGTGTGTCTTTAAATGTTTATTCTAATTTGCTATTATTTTACAATTCGATGGTAGGGAACCAAAAAACAAATAAATATTAACAAATTAATCAATACTATGTAGAAATCTACATTATCTAGCAAGCAAGTAGGGGAATCTTTCCCCACCGACACATCAATTAGGAAGAGAGCGCTATGGACCCCGGCTAATGCTCTCTCTCTCGCGCGCCGCCATTGTGGGCTTCAGCGCTTCGTACATGCCGCGCAGTCTATCTCTATATGTCTATGGTTTGTTTCCTTCTTTCTTTACTCGCCAGCGTTTGCTCGATTGCTTTTAATGCTTGCTCGCTTGCTTGTTAACTTCTCGATTTTATAGGGAAGTTATTGTAATTTCTTTGTTTGTATCCCCCGCAATCGTGCGACGCTAACCAGGGAAAAGCGTACCTGTTACCGCGCCTGTTGTCTCGCCACCATCGATTACGATCGTGGATCCTCGGTTGATTCGGGATCGACCGACGATCGCACTCCGTCCAACAAAATTTTCCTTGCGTTCCGATAATCGGCAGGCGATTTGCAGGTCCTGCTTCGACCGTGAAGACTACGCGAATTCTTCTCGCGCTCTCGAGACTATGGTTAGTTAGGACTCTCCGGGGTAGTATCGTTCACGCGTAAAACATGTAGGTTTGTGTTTATACTTTGTCGAGCGAGACGAGGCAGTAAAGGTAGAGTTAATGTGTATATCACTGCCTCGTCTCGTTCGATGTAGAACCGTCTGAAGTCCAAGGAATTTTGTAAAAAAGTTTCGCGTAGCTTCCCAGATCGAAGGGCAAGAAATTCTGAAAGTTGAACGTGGAGGATATCGCTTCGCCGAGCGATTATCGGAACGCGAAATGGGTGTGCCGTTCGTGTCGAACAGCGTCAGCGTTCCAACGAGTTCTTCGGATTTCTGGTTCTATCGCGACAGCTACAGCATCAACCGTGTTCAGACGGCGATGCGTCTCGATTGCTATTAGTGTGCCAACATCGAACAGAAAAATAGAGAGACGTGGCAGTGAGAAGCGTGAAGATTTCCAAGCGTAGTTTGATTTACGCGACGCGATAGGGATTGCTGGAGGTGAAACCCAATTACACCGTGCGACAACACCGTCTTTCAAACAAAACCACCACACACCGGGCTCCCGTAATCCGTGAAATCCGTCTCACGGGGACAATGTTCCGCGGCTCGATCATTCGTTTCTTTTTGTCGATCGATAAGTCGCGCGTTTGCTCGCAGACGCCGATCCGCTAATTTTCTCTGCGTGTCGCATCCTCGCATTCGCGGTTTGCGTTTCTCGTAGCGATCTCGAGTCTCGTTCGATCGGTCGCATACTTACTTCACCGACATTTCGTTTAACGATGCGCACGACCGATTAACAACATCTTTACAACGTGATCGTATGAAAATTTTGACAAGATACCACGAGATATATATATATATATTTTTATTTAAGAAAAATGACTCGGTTCAATTCACATGTTTAAACTTTATTCACACATAAATTTTTTTGTTCCACTTACATCGTTAACTCGCATAAGCCAAACATAGGATTACGTAATGATATATTATAATATTTTTACGTGTATATATATGTATATATATATACTTTCTTTCTATATATACACACATATATATATATTTATAGATTTATGTATATATATATATTTATATATATATATTTATATAGATGTTTCTTATTTTTATAAATAATCAGAGAAAGAAATATCAATTCGTCTAAGGTAATAATTGGCAATCTTGTACTTATTTGTATTATGGCTTCTGAGGAATGTGCACATTCGTTTCCTTTAAATTAAATATACGTGTCTACCATGTACGTGTGTGTAAATAAACGCGTGTATGCATCTCTCTATGGTATTCCCCGTTCTTCGCAGAACTCAACTTACATCTTAACGTAAGCTAACATAAATAGAAAAAAGAAGTAGAATCAACGTACAAAGAAATATATCCGTGTTAGTACGTGTCTGTGTGTTGGGTAGGTAGGTGGGTGGAGCAATTGTGTGTGTGTGTGTGTTTGTGTGTTCGCGTGTATCGCGCTAAACATCGATTCGTGCCACTAGCGAAGTGTGTTGCTAATTCCGATAAAATACGTCGAAATTATATAATAAAATGTAAACGTGCAAGTTGTGCGACGCAAAGTAGAACAAGCACGAAACGTATCGCATGCGATCGCAAATGTAAACGCAAGCACTATTGATCCTTGCTTGGAGGAAGATTTGCTATTTCGTTAAAAGCCTCTAGAACGAATCGTTCGATTCGGGCTGTTCGGGCAACTCGAGCAACAATGGAGTCACCGCCGCCGGTCACGAGTCGATTCCTATTCAAAACTGAAATTGAATAACGCGCGCGCGACTAGCGACTTGCGACTTCCCACCGATTACTGTATAGATCAGGCCTGGGCAACTGGTGCTCCGAGAGTCGATGACGTAGGATAGGCCAAGTAGGATTCCCCCAACAGGCCAGCGGAGCGCGATAGTGGGAGTTCGGAGGCGCACTGGTTGCCCAAGCCTGGCATAGATACTACACGAGAACAAAACGACGATCAACGATCGATCGCCGAGTTGTCCCAATCTCGCGTCTGCAAACTAGCTTCGATTTGTACTTGGTCACGTCGCGATCAAGCTGTCGCGTTCTCTATCATAGGTACTGTAGGATTTTCGAAAAAAAAAGAGGTCACGAGCTCGAACTCTCCGACTTTTTGTCTAATCTCCGTACGTATTTGGTCTGGCGCGATATCCCACAGTACTTTATGTATATAATTGTATACTATATACAGAATCTACGCGGTAGAGTTTTCCGACTCGTTGCGCTCGATCCGCAACGTTTCGTGACTTTGGCATACAGCAAAGATTGCATACGAAAAGGAAACGCGAATAAGAGATCGCATCGTGGATGGATCGTTTCCCTTGTCGATCCAGCAATAGCCTCTTTGTAATTGCACAATAGGAAAAAGGAAATAAAAATAAACTGAAAGGGTATTCCCAGTGTAACGTGTTGAACACAAAAACGACATTTTTCCTCGCGGTTTGGTATCTTAAAAATCCATTTCCGGAGTTTTAATGTTGAACCGTGAAATTTCAGGTTAAACGAAGAATTGCACGTGTCCGAATTGCTTCCAATCGACGGATGACAGACCTCTCGGAAGAGTTGCTAAACGGCATAAGCATGATTCCGCGCGTAAACAGACTTCAGAGAGATTTCAAATTCTGACAAGAAAGGTATTTCAATCCCGACGAAATGGATCAGTCGCTGACAAATTTCAAGAAAAACGCGCGAGCTACTAGGAAAACCCCTCGAACGAGGATGGCGGGCTCGCCGCGTGCCAGGGGCAAGGTTCTTTGGATTAAAATTCAGTTCTAATGGCGTCAGGCCGAAACGAAATTCCAACTAAAAAGAAAGTGAAAATGAACGTGAGAGGAAAAGAACAAACAATAAAGCACAACAAAAAATAAACGAGAAGACAGGCAACATAAAAATAATATAGAGCGAAGGCGTTATAACATTCGCGTCAACGACGCGATAAACATATAAACGAAAATAAAATTCTGTGTAGATATACATATACGTGACGCGTACACGTGTCCGTGGCGGTACGGATACGGTCACGGGGGTATTATAGAAATATACATCTATACGTATACGCGGTTAGGACCGCGAAAATTTGGCGAATTTCCGAGCTTAAAATTAAAATATACGAGTATGTTCGATACACGAGCGAAGCGCGTGGCACGGCCGATCCTCGGCCCGTGCGACACGTGCTCGCCGTCAAACAATAGATCAGGGAAAATGGCACGATCTTTGGTACTAGATTGTACATACGATTAAAAGAAAAACGAAACGTTATCGTCTCTCTCGGTACCGCCGCGCGTAGAAAAATAGTGCTAAAGCGATCGCGCTGTTTCGAACAGCGGGGCTCAGTTTCGGCTCCATCGAGACGTTCGATGCTTTGGTAACGAATCTACCTACGGCTCTTTCCGGCGACGCGGTGCTCGCCGAAGAACGAACCACGGAGAAGGCTGACGTGCGATCCGAAGGGTTTCGCGATCGTGGGTCCCCCACGAAATCGCCTTAGGAACAGATCGAAATCGAAATCGAAGCGATCGGAGCCTCGAAACCAATTAAACGATTACTGTTCGGTTGCGCGTCTCGCCCAATCGTTTCACGGTCGTTCGATCGCACGAAGAAAGATGCACATTCCTCCTTAACGCTATTAAGTACCGAACTCATTTGACTAGATAAAATAATTTGCTTTTTTTTTTCTTCCCGCCTGTGTACGTCTTTGGTTACAAAATCGTTTACTTAGGAGTTCCGCGGAGTGGCCGCGGGCACGATCTCTTCATTCCCGTCAACTTTAATCTTCGTCTTCCTCCTTCGTCTCCTCCTCCCAGTTTTCCCTCCTGTTTCTCTTGGTTACTCTTCGTTCTCCTCTTCGTCTTTCTCTTTTCTTACATGCATATACACATATACATAAAGGTAGGTGCGACACGCGCGCGCGCGCGTACCCGCAAATGACTAGGGCGTACGTACAGTGTAAGACAGGCATCTTTTAAATAGGTTTCCCGTCGACGACTAGAGTGGAATAGATTGTAGGTACACGATGAACGCCGTGCGCCGCGATTGCAACGAAATCGACGACTTTTCCGCGCACGGCCTCCGATTTTTTTAGAGTCGCGCGAACACAATCGTGAACCGGTACGTCCGACTATCTCTTCAGAAAATTGTTCGCTGGGCGAACGCGAGTCGGACTCCGTAACTAATAAATAATCTACACGGTGACAAGATACGCGGCGGTCTAAAACAAAGACTAAAATCTAAATTCGTTTTGTCCGGAAACGACGGAGCAAATGAGAAGCAGACACGCGGGGGCGTGTTGCTCGAATCAAAGGACGAATCAAATCCTTTCGCTCGCAACGACGCGAACGTTCTCCGGTTCGAAGAATCATTCGCATCGCGACAGCGACAAATACTCGAGGTTCGGATCGTCGAGAAAGCGATGGTCGTCCGTGCTAGATCCGATTCCTCGTAACGCGTCGGATGGTTCTCCGATGCTGATAGTTCCGTTGAAACCCACTTTGCCGAAACGATTCGCCGACTTCGAACGTTGGTCCGACGAGTTACGAGGAATGATCGATAGAACGGACGCACATCGGTCTCTGGAAGAAGACGCTAACAGGGCGGGCGGCTGTATATCTCGACTATCCTCTCTCTGTAACGTCGACGGGGTGTCTCTACGTGGTGATGTAGGTGGTGGTGATAGTAGTTGTAGTTGTCTGCGTTGTAGTTTTCTGTGGTTTGTCGTGGCCGGCTTAGGGAGAAAATTCGCACTAAGGAATAGGACTAGAGGTGATTCGTTCGACGCTGCTCTCCCTAATGCGTATGGTGGTGTAGGTGGCGCTGGGTTCGAGGCCGTCGGTGGGACTTCCGGCGTTTTGTCGGGCGATGGCCGCGGAAGAGACGGAAATGGGGGTCGGTGGATGCGGAGCGGGCGTCGCGGCGGAAGCGTCGACCGGACAGCCGGGCACGACGCTCGCGGCTGTGGCGTTGCTAGTCACGGCGGCGGTGGTAGCCGCCGCGCTCGCTGTTGCGGTCGCGGAACTCGCGGCCGACCCGGAGGCGTTCCCTCCTACGGTGGCTGCGGCTGCGGCCACGGCTGCGGCGTTCGCGACTGCGGCTGCGGCTGCTGTTGTCGTCCCCATCCCCAGCCAGCCGTGCCGATTTTTTAAGTGTCTCTTCATGTGGGTGGTGCGGCTCAGCACCTTGTGACACACCGGACATTGTGTCGTTCCCTTGTGCATGTTCATGTGTTTGTACATCGAGTCCCGATTCCAAAACGTTTTACCGCAGAGTTTGCACGAATGCGACGGCTGTTCGATGACCACCGTACGAGAATCTAAATCAGATATAAACACGTTCATGTGGTAGTGCGTGCGCCCGATGCCCGATCATCGGTGTGTCTGTATCCCTATCGTGTCGTGTCGTATTCGCGTCCGTGTTCAGTGATCTGTCGTCTGTGTGTTGTCTATTTTCTTGTAGTCGTCTCTCTGTTTAGTAGTGTTAACCATTTTTTGTCGCGTTCCGTCAGATCGTGGTCGTGTACCTAGTGTTCGTCTTTCGTCGAAGAACGAAGAAATCGACCATTGAACAACACCACAAGCTACGTCGATCGAGTAACGAGTTCCGGCAACGTCGCGCACGCACCTATTCTCTTTTATCCGTTTCGTTCGATAGGTACATGTATCTATTTCCGTTTGATATTCTGTTCTCTAATCTGGTCTCTAATCATCGTCATCTCGGTTTCCTCGTTAATTCGTTCTCTTATTCTCGGTTTCTCTCGTTTTCCAACGGACGCGTCGTTCCCTATCTACATTGCACTCTCACTCGCTCACTACTACGTCTCCTTCGATCCATCAACGGTACCAGGAGATGAACGGCAAGATAAAAGGCAGCACACACGATCAGTCGTATACAAGGAAGAGCAATCACGATGCGATATAAAACACGCAATCGTAAAAAACTGGTTGGAGCGATTGTCATGCTACTGTGTACGGGGTGTTCTGTGGAGGTACGGGGAGAGATAATCAAAATAAAAGAAATGTCAAAACGACAACAAAAATAAAATAAAACAACGTGTGTACGAAACAAAAGAATATTCAATGTTCAATATTCATGCAGAAGAATACGTATTGTGGTCCTATTTGGAGAAGTGTGCGGCGTCGATCGGTTGCAGTTAGATCGTGAATGCAAATTGAAAAGTCACACATCAAGCATTTTTTTTTTGGTTTGGTGATTACGGCGATCGTACGACGGCGCGAGCGCGCTGGTTCGGAGAGCGCGATCAACTCGATCGGAGATCAGAGATCGGCGATCAGGCACAGCGAAAACACCCGCGGACGTTCCCGCGCTTCTCGTGCGCAGGTGAACCGACAATCATGTACTCCTTTTTCAAGCCGATGCTCAATCGCGTCCTACGCGAGCGTGGCTGGTGCGTGATACGGAAGTGTGAATCGGTCGCGAACGATCATCCGCGATCCGTTCCGTCCCGCGCAGCATCAAAAAATACAAGCCATTTTCTACGTGCTGTTTATTTCTCAATGTTCGTAAATACAAAGGAAGATCTCGGGCGATCCGTCGTATTCGCAACAAATTGTACGCTGTCTACGGTGTACGCATTCGTAGCCTCCCTCTCCTCTCCTACTTTCTCCTATCCTATCCTGTTCGGCTGCAACGTCGCGTCGTTTCGATCGCAAAGAGCGAAGACGGAAGCGACGAGCAGCCCTGGGGAGCACGGAGAACGCTCTTCGTGGAGGATTTGTGCGCGCAAAACTAGCTCCGCGGTGCTCGCAACCGCGATCAATGACTTCGTTCGAAATCACGAGGAAATCAGTCTATCCGAGAAGGAACTTCCGTCCCTTCGGAACGAAGCGCGGTCGAAAAGAAACCCGACCGAATTTACGGAAAAATCTGATCGGCGTGCTAACCGGATTCGTCGCTTTCGAAATTTGAGCAGCTGCGTATCGAGACCGTCGATGCAGGAGATTACTTTCGATTTTCGTGCTTCGGCGGGGCGGGGAACATTCGGTCCGGTTTCTTTTCGATAGCCGCTCGTAGAATGGAAAGCAACGGGAAGGACGAAGTGAAAGACGCGGTCCTTTTTGCCCTCGCCGGGCAAAAGTAGAAAATAGAAAATCTATCCTAGGATCGCGAGGCGTTGTCGCGGTTCCGGTCAGTCTCGTGCTATTTGACGCCGTGTACGTTCAACATGTGACACCGCATCGTGTACTTTCGGGTGAAGACGACTTGGCAGATCGGGCACACTGTGTCTCCCCTGTGTATGCTACGGTGGTGAGCCAAGGAATCGCCTCGACTGTAAGTGCGACCGCAGACGTCGCACACCCACCGACCGCTCTCGTCGTGCAGTGGCTTAGACCTGCGCCTTATCCTTTCGAACCCGATACTCGTCTGTTGGAATTGCTGTTGTTGTTGTTGTTGTTGTTGGTGTTGCTGTTCCTGTCGTTCTCGCTGTAGCTGTTCGTGCGGTGGTTGTTGTGGCTGTTGTTGTTGTTGTTGTTGCGGGTAATCTTGCTGCAGTTCCTCGCGAGGATGCTGTCGATGATGTTGATGACGCTGACGATGATGATTCCCAATAGGCGTGGTATCGTGCTTTGGTTCTGCGCACACAATCCAAAGTGTTCCCATACACACAGACAGCCTCATACTTATGGGATATAGGTTCGGCGGGGTTGTTCGGTATGCTTCGAACCTCGAGAGCACGAGACTTTGCTTCCCGTCGCCAGTACTCGTTGCTTGTCTTTTCGTTTAGCTTTTTTTTGCATTTTCGTTCGCTTTTTGTCCGTCCCGTTTGTTCTACGATGGATCGGTCGGGCTTCGGACAGGAATGGTCGGTTTGTCAAGAAAGAGAGAGAGAGAGAGGAAAAGATAGAACGAGAGAGAGAGAGAAAGAGAGAGAGAGAGAGAGAGAGAGAGAAACTAATCAAAACGCTCGAAGAGAGCTACTCCTCGCCGGTCGGAAAGCTTTAGAAGTTCGGAATGCTGCGAGCTTTTTCTCGGCGCTGCGGAACGTCTTTTCGGTCGCGTATCGCGTCCGGCTTGTCTTTTATTCGCTCCCTCCCCACCCCCCGTTTTTCCCCAATCATTTCGTCTCCCGTGTTCGTGACGGGGCCCTAGCAGCACAAAATATTGTATACACATTCATACAATATCAAAAAGAGATTCAATCTGTTTTTAATATTCAAATATACATACAATATTTATTTTACATTAAGTACCAAATATTCTTTATTATATAAGTTAGGAAGAAATATTTTTCTCATATGAAAAAGTGTGGCTTAAAAAATATTTATCCAATATTTTTGTGCTACTAGGGGGAGACTACGATACCCGTGGCCCCTACTTTGAAGGTTATATTTATGTTCTTGGGGTTATTTCAAGAAAAAAATGTATGTATAACATGGTGTCAAATCGGCCTGGTTTAGTCGGTAAAGTAGATTTCCTGTTTTTTATAAATTTGCAAATATCTCGGTAACTATGCGAAATATGGCAAAATATCAAGAGACTTTTCTTGTAGAAAATGAAATTTTCAACAATTTATGTCCTATGACATTTTTTTATCAGCTGCGCAGTTTCCGAGTATATTTATATTTAAGTGAAGTTGCAGAACAAATGCCTCCGGTAAATATAGCTACGGGGGTACCCAACCCGGATGACCTTCACCTTGACGTGTGTTGTCAAGGACAACATTCTGAACAACTTCTGTCAATACATCTATCGGACTTAGTTTTCGAGATATTTACGAAAAAGCTTTGTTAAATTTTGGTTGCAACTACAGTAAACTTTACGTTTAGGGAGGCAGCTCCCCACACAGACAATACCACGCACCCTGTGTTTCTAAAAAGAAGGTTATCCATATATGTATAACGAGAGTGACGTACTACTCCTGGATTTTCGTATGCGTTTATTTTATTTTATTTGTGAATATTTTTCGTGAAAAATGGAATTTTAACATCATTTTAACGTTTTTTATAGAAAATTCAATTTCCTACAAAAAAGGTCTCTTCATATTTTACCATATCTCGCATAGTTTCCGAGATATTTGCAGTTTTATAAAAAACAAGAAATCTACTTTACCGGCTAAACGGAGCCCATTGGATACTTGTTATATACAGATTTTTTTCTTAAAATGATCCCAGGAACACAAACATAACCTTCAAAGTAGGGGCCACGGTTATCGTACTCGTGCCTGACAAACTGATGAAACTAGTTTGCATTCAGTCGTCAAGTTATTCGTGTTGTTATTCCTACAGTTCTTTAAACTAATTTATAAAAATTGAGATCGCAACGAAATTTGTTTCCTCTGTCACGCGGTCTACCGAGTGGCGAAAAGGAACGCGTAAAACCGACGGTCTAAAAGGAAGAATGCGCGAGATCGACGGAAAGGACGGATAAGAATTGAACGCGAGCAGCCACCGCGAACGATAGGGCAGGCCTACTGTGGTGAGGTGACAAGAAGACAGTGTCGCCAGATCGAGAAAATCGAGGGGAATACATTTACCCCCTCTCTGATAACCAGATTAATACGTGACCAGTTTACGGTCTTAGTGGGGGATGTTGGAGTATGCTCATAGTGCTGGAATGGGATAGTGGAAGGGGAGTTTTAGTCGATTCTGGCGGCACTGCAAGAAGGTCCCCGGAGCAAGACTTGTGTTCCTGTTCTACCTTCCCCCTCTACGACGCTATTCCCCCCGCCGCACAGTGGTCTAGAACAGGGGTCGGCAACCTTTTGAGTCGGAAGAGTCAAAAATTACAATTTACAAAATTTAAAAATTTTTAAAGAGCCACAAAATTTTTTCTTGCCAACAATAAATAGTACTCGCATAAATAAAGTTTTTTGATAAAAAAACTAATCTATTTATTCATAAGAAAAAACATCCAAAGAGCCGCATGTGGCTCGCGAGCCGCAGGTTGCCGACCCCTGGTCTAGAAGTCAGTTCTAGTGCGAATTAATTATTGGGCGAGGAAAAAATTGACATTTTGTGTAATAATTACTTTTAAATGTTTGAGTACAGTAAATAAAACATAATTTACAATACTGACTAATTGTTTATTAGTATAATAATTGTTAATCTAATACTACATTCATTAAAACTTTTTAATGACCTTCCAAGTCTTGCGGGTTCAAGTTCGTAAATGTCAATCTCATTAAAGGGGAATACTATGGTCGATTCTAACCAAGTCTTATTTTTTGACAGAAATCTTTATATCTATTCTCAATATTTTTGATAAAGTTCTCTAAAATTCCTTCAATATTGAAATAGCCTCTAGTAATCCACTAACGCAATCCTTTCGTTTCAACTTCTTCAATTAGAACTATTCTTCGAACAACTCTAATCGGATGATCGTAGATAGTTTACTAAATTATTAAAATAAAATGATAATGGGATTGCGGGGGATCGCGTTTTCTCTTCGCCGTTTATGGAGATGAAGTAAGCTTTCAAATTAAATACTTCGCAACGCGTGCAAATTTTGTAAAACTTACGACATTTTAATAATTTTTCTTAAAAAGTATCAGTTCATAAAATATATCATAAACTGTGTGAAGGATTCGTAAACCTACTATTTCCAGTTACAGCCATACTGATAATATCATATATAAGAAGATACTAACACTATTTATGCACACTTCAAGAAAGAACTCGATATTTTGAGGTTATAATTTGTAGCAATTGACTAACGCAGAAAAACAAAATGTGGTTACTGGAATGTCGATACTAACACAATTTATGCATACTTCAAGAAAGAACTCGCTATTTTGAGGTTATAATTTGTAACACAAAATACCTAAAAAATCTAACACAATTTATGCACACTTCAAGAAAGAACTCGATATTTTGAGGTTATAATTTGCAGCAATTGACTAACGCAGAAAAACAAAATGTGATTACTGGAATGTTGATACTAACGCAATTTATGCACTCTTCAAGAAAAAACTCGGTATTTTCAGGTTATAATTTGTAGTAATTGACTAACGTAGAAAAACAAAATGTGGTTACTGGAATGTTGATACTAACACAATTTATGCACACTTCAAGAAAGAACTCGACATTTTGAGGTTATAATTTGTAGTAATTGACTAACGCAGAAAAACAAAATGTGATTACTGGAATGTTGATACTAACACAATTTATGCATACTTCAAGAAAGAACTCGACATTTTGAGGTTATAATTTGTAGTAATTGACTAACGCAGAAAAACAAAATGTGATTACTGGAATGTTGATACTAACACAATTTATGCACACTTCAAGAAAGAACTCGACATTTTGAGGTTCTAATTTGTAGCTATTGACTAACGCAGAAAAACAGAATGTGGTTACTGGAATGTTGATACCAACACAATTTATGCACACTTCAAGAAAGAACTCGACATTTTGAGGTTATAATTTGTAGCAATTGACTAACGTAGAAAAACAAAATGTGGTTACTGGAATGTTGACAGTCTTGCCAACTATAACACGGTGATGTGATTTACTAATTTTGCTTTCGTTATTGTAGTATACATATCAAACTATCATACAAGTATAAATTTTACCAGATTTACGTTAGTTAATATTTTTAATTTATTCGCGCTAGAACTGACTTTTAGACCACAGTACGCCGCGGCTTGGTCACGTGACGTGTTTGGTCCAGTACTGGCAGAGAAAAGGTACCTTTTCCCCTCATCTGCTGCCAGGGACCGTCTTGTCATCTCACCACAATACGGATCGCGAGCAGTGTTGTGAACTGCTACGGGAAAACTCGCGCATGCGCGGCGAATCCAGGAACGTATCTGCGTTCTACAGTCCGTATCTTGTGGGGCAAGTTAGGGCGAACGATTTATTGACGAAAATAGTGAAAATCTGCCATTTTTACCATCTCTAAACGTTTGTAGCTCATTGCAGCGTCAACTGATTGTGACGAAATTTTCAGAATATGTTCAATTGACACAGATCTACAATACGTATTTTTTAAATTTTCAATATAGGCCCACATAAAAAAGTTAAAAATTCAACTTTTAGTATTTTTTCAACAATTCCGATCAACTGCAATTTTTGAAAATATTTCTTTTCGCATCCTTTAGTAAACTAATTTCGTAAATACAAATAAATAAAAGTTCAAATCGTATAGTACAATATTGAAAAAGTTATCGTCTTCTTTAGAGCGGTCTTAAACTTTTGTCCGCTACTGTATATATACAATTAGAATATATTTATATATTACATGTACATACACATCAAATTTTAATATAACATACGCATGTTAAACGTCATGTTTGAAAATCGAGAAGAAAAGATCTTGCGAAGCTATGCGGGGCAACCGAGATGACCGATTTTGTACTTCAGTGACGCTAGAATCGTCGCGCATGCGCGAGTTTTCCCGTACCAGTTCACGACACTGATCGCGAGTTCGACGAAGCCGATCAAACCGAAGAAAAGAGAAACGCGTTCGCGTCGGCTGGAAAACCTCGGATCTGGAAGCGTGAAGCGAGTGAAACAAAAGGATGCATATACATATACTTATGTACATCGTATTATGTATATATATATATATATACATAAATATATATATTTGTTCGGAGAGTTTTATTGAAACTTCCTAACAACAATTCAAATATCAACGTATATCTCCCTCGAGACTGTTTCGTCCCGTCTATCAAAATCGTATACAAACATCCTGTAATAATATAAAACTTGAGTTATAAATAGGTGGAACGCGTTGACGCGTAAACATAAAAAATACGAACGGAGGTACGCAACGCATATTATACTGTTTAAAGTTTACGGAATGAAGTGAGCACGATCGCCGATCTACTCGAACGTAGTAAAGCGTAAAGAAGAAGAAGAAGAAGAAGAAGAAGAAGAAACCTTATTCGATAAGGCCACGGTGCGGCAGCGGGGGGGAAACGATCTCAAACTCCTTCAAAGTCTCAATTACCTTCTACGTACTTTCTACGCGTCTTTCTGAGGAACTTTACGTATTTTCGCGTCATCTTTCGTCGATGGCACCTTACGAGTCTTCTGGCATATCAGTCTGTCGAACGCGTACAGAAGCGACGCTTGCCTCGATCTGATCGAGCGGCAAACACGTTCGGCGAGTATTTCGGTCGACTTTTATCGCGGGAACCTCTCGGATTGGTTCACAGGCTTAATCGTGTAGGACGTGAATGCGCTGAGAGCGTGTAAAACTAAGTAAAAAGAAATATAAAAAAGATAGTACGAATAAGAGCAGGTGGGAGAAAGAAAGTCGTGGACGAACGACGACGGCGGGATTGGCAAGCGACGCAAAACGATATCACATATCGATTAAATGGATCGCACAAGGTTTTTGTTTTCTCTCGTCGATCGGTACCGGATCCGTTCTCGCCGTTCGAACGAAAATTCCCGCGCGCTGAAACGATCGAACGGGACGATATATCAGTTGCGAAAGTTCAATTTGGCGTCGACACTGAACGTGCACTTGTGGATCCGCAGCAAGTGCGCTTTCATGTCGTAACTTCGACTGAAGATGCGCTGGCAAATCGGACACCTCGTTTGCCCCGTGTGCAAATCCTTGTGCAGTGTCAACGACATCGGATGCTTGAAACCCTTCCAACAAATTCTACAGCGAAACAACAATTCAGTGTCCGTGGACTGACCGTAGTCATCGTCCGAGACGAGGTCCGCGGTTCCAGGACCGCCGCTACCACCCCCGCCCCCAGCGGTATCTCCTGCTCTGGTATATTCTACAAATAAACATAACAAACACACAAGATCACCTCTGGCGTTAACCACTTTCTGTCGCGCACCTTTACCGTCACCTATACCTGTACCTGTAGCTATACCTAACTCTACGAAACGGGAGGACTGGACGCAAACGCACGAACTACGCGGTACCGGTCGCAAGCATTTCGCACGAACTCTTCGACAACTTTTATTCGAGTTACAGGCTCTGCAGTCGAAATTTGCCATTTTACAGGTAATCAACGTTTTACAAATGATAATCCATCCTCTTGAAATTTAAAGTTTCATCGCGTGTAACCGCGAACCAGATGTGAACTACAAAATCATTGAAAAATACGATGTGTACATTGTAGAGGCTACTACACACTTTCTCCAAATTATGTACATTCAATTCATGTAGCAGTCTCCTAAAGAAGTTCGCAAAATACTTCAAGAAACCGTGAAAGGTTTGCCTTTTGGGTGCAAAGTATCGTTTCATTCTCCAGTCGCCCACAAGATGAATCCAAACTGTAAAAAGGTGAATTCGGTCTGTGTACGAAGAGTTAATTTCGAGTGGAAAGCCTGTGTACCCCATAGTCTCGAATACTTGTATGCTGTGTTCGATTTACGATCTGCCAGAAGCGTCGGAATACATCCGGAAGAATTTCGATTCGACCCTAGCCAACGTTCCGAAATCTTGCGAAAATGATAATGCCAATGCAAAGCGGTGCATTCGAGAAGATGCGACCGCCCGTCGAAATGCTTGCGTTGGTAGAGGCGGCTGGCAGTGGATACTACATACTCTGTGGCGCGGTGATATCGATCGATTCGTTCGATCGTGGATTTCCACGGATTTTGGCGTAGTCTGGTTCCCTTGCCGTGCGTAGAAAGCGCAAGCTGAATAGAATAAGTCCGATCAGACCAAACAGAGAGACAGAGGGCATCAAATCTACCGAATGGATACACCACCGAAAAAAAAAGATTGAAGCTCGCCAAGTTCCCAGGCTGCCGAGATACACGTCGGAAGTGACAAGAACGCCTCGAAGCCTCCATCGTCCGCCATTTGCCGATCGCTACCCGCCGTCCGTCGTCCCAGAGTCGCCAGATCGAGGCTTGCGTACCCGCTCTACCTTCCCCTTCTACGACGTTATGCCCCACGCTTCGTCAGTCACGTGACGACGGTAACTGATAGAGAGAGGGTGACACGTTCCCCTCGACTCGTGCTCCCGCCCCTGATCTGGCGACTCTGCGTCCACCGTCCACTATCGGCTATCCGTCTCGATGCAGACCGCGTCGCAACATAGGTTTCGGGAAAAGGGTAAGCTCTCGTCGATTACAACTGATTCGGTTCCTTTTTTATTACAGATCCGTCTATGCATCTCCTCTCGTGTTTATTTCACAAAAATTGCCTGCCGCGAGACCACTTGTCGTCGAATTGCGCGGCGTCCCGTTACAACGTTTCACGCTGCGTTCGATCGACGATGTCGACGGAGAGAAAGTATATATATTCGGCAAAGGAAAAGACAGAGAACGGACTGGACGGCATATATATATATATCCTTCGAATTCTGGGTTTCCCCGAAGAGCTACCCTACAGAGAAGGTTCCGGGCAACCTTCCGAGTACTACCGGATCCGCAGATCAACTATGTCAGTCTGTGAGTGCTCGCAAGAGAGAGAGCATTCGTTACTCGACTCGACGAGACGTAGCGCGCGAACTTACTTCTAAGAGATCTTCGTAACGTTGGAACGGCAACGACAAAGAACGCGTCGACTCTCGCGGAGATACCGCGTACGGTACCCGTCCATTTTCTTCTTCGTTGGCCGCAACGAGAATACAAAAAGAAAACCGGGCGAGCGCGCGATCCTAGAGATTATCACTAAAACAAAGAGTTATCCGGTCGACGAGTTCACCTCGTCGCAGTCTTATGTATACAGTCAAAGATAAATTAATACGACTACGTGTCAACCTAAAGGTAATCCTATCGCTAACGCTGAAGTGTACAAAAACGGTTTCCGAGGAGCGTCATCGTCGTCGTCGTCGTCGTTGTTCCTGCGAATACTAGTCTAACCGATAATTTACAATAACACGCGAGTTATAAATAAACGTTAAGAGATAAGCGAACGATACGAATCCGAGTTGGATCCTCGAACCCTCCGGTGCTCCGAATTTCAAAGGGAGTCTCGTTTTCGACGGAGGAATCGCGAGGCAGGCGACGCACGCGAGAACGATCACCGGCAGAGGACCGCCCCCCCGTTCGAGCCTCGCATTTCCACGGCAACGCGCGGGCGAGGCGAACGGTCCGTTTCTCGGCCGCGAGCGAAAAAAGAACGTCATCGTTTTCCGTATCGATCGCAACGAGAAGGCACCAAACATTTCCCCTCCCTTCCTCGATCTCCAGTCCCAGGGTACCAGTCCCAGTCCCAGCCAACGTCCCCCTCCTCCGCCTCCTCTTACTCTCTCTCTCTCTCTCTTTCTCTCCTATCATAGTTTCCTGATTCGCGTATCGCCGGCGTGAAAGAGCGAAAGGATTCGAAGGAAGAAGAAGAAGAAGACGAAGAAGAAGAAGAATAATAACGATACTCGAACAAAACACGGAGGACACCGATCGTAATTAGTTGAGTAGCGATATTAACTCGACGCGGCCGGAGGGGGCGAGTTGGTGCTATGGGGGCGGGATGTGCGGTATGGCGCGCATTTTATGGAAATCGACGAAACATGGCCAGCGGCACAAACAGGCATTGCAGGGCCAACATTTGAAGCGCGTCTGCCTGAGCTTTCCACGTGATGTGACCATTCCGCGCTGCTTGCAGTGTACACATACTTTTCCGTGGCCGTTTGCTTTGCTGAGGCTATGCGGCTGACCAGATACGTACGTAATCCCTCCTGGAGAAAACACATTGGCCAAACACTTTCGGTTAGTCAGATCTTAAGTATATGTGCACATGCAGGCAACCATTAGTAAGGAAATGTCTTTCGTAACTTATACACTTTGATTACCGTTCTTGCATATGTTCTCAATACATCTTTATCGCATCTAATTTGTATTTTTTTGTTTGTTTTGCTTTTGTTTTAATGACCAATCCCAGCACCAACCAATCCCGTAGCCGTGAAAGCCAGTCTAGAGTATATCAGCGATACACCAGTGAACCACCCGCGAGATGTGTTCTGTACGTAGATACATAGGTGTATATATTATATTATACATATATATGTATGTATGTCTTGTATATATATGTACAATATACGCGTGTATTGTAGGTGGAAACATAGCATCGAAGATTCACAGGTGTTTCGGGTGTGCTAACCGAATCTCTCGCATCAGTCGTTCTCTTTTCTCTCGTTCGGTCTCTCGTCGGTCTCGCGAGCTCGCAAACCTCTCTCCACTCCGTCCCCGAACCACGAAATCGTCGTCGTCGTCTACATCTTCTTCTCTGTTTCGTTTCGTTTCGTTCCCTCCCCACCCGTGACCCAGCCCTAATTCGTTCGTCCGATTCGCAACAACGCAGCCTGGCAAACACGATCGATTCGTGAAATCTTCTCTCTGGATCGCAAACAGGATCGTCTCGTCTCGTCTCGGAGATATTCGTTCTACTCCAAACGTTGGTCGAAGAGCGTGTGTATACGTTTAGTCGGTCCGCCGTGTTCCAGCGTCAATGTTCACGTGGCACGTGTGAATCGGCCTTGTTGGGTAAACTCTTCCACTCGGGAACCGTGAGATACGGGCATCGTATCGATATCTCTTGGCATCGATGTACAATTTACGATTCAACGATTTACACTTTTCCGATTTACTTTTGGTTCGGTCCACGGTTTCTCGGGTTGCGACGTCTCGAGCACGCCGCAATCGCAACTCGCTTCCGCTTCCGTCTATATGGTTCACTCAGCGTTCGGCTTACAGTTTTCGTTCGTTTCTCGCAGAAAGAGAGTGAATGAGAGAGAAAATCAGAGTGAATGAGAAAGAGAGTGAGAAAAAGAAAGAAAGAGAGAGAGAAAGAAACGGAAGGAAATCGAAAGGAGAACGCTTCGAGGAGACTTGGTTTCTTTTTGTCCGGTGGTTTTCGACCGGTTGCGGATTAAATGCATCGGTCGATTCGTGCTCCTGCTTGGACCGGGTAGCAACGATCGACGCGAGGATGTTCTGCTTACCTACCTGCCAGAATTCTTGTCTAAGTTGATACGAATCTCGGATCGGGTCGCGTTATCGCTTGTTATCGCGTCGCGTCGAGCCGAACCGGGGCCGAAAGAAAAGACGATTACGCGATCGCGTGTACACACGAAAGACCGAGCGTGTCGCTCTATCGATCGAACGTTGATGACGGCGAGTCAGCGGTGTTCGAATTCGTTCGCGTAGAGGCGTTATCGATTCGACCTGAATATCGGATTCCCACGCACCCATATCGATCTCTTCAAGTATCGCGATGCACAACGAGAAGAAAGGATAAGTATACACACAGAGAGCGAGGTATTAAAGTATAGAAGAAGAACCGTGTAAATACATGCTATTATCGACAGCACCATCACCGTTGCTACGTCAAATTAGTCGTCTGGCAAGGCTACAAGATTTTCGTAACGATAATCAATATGTTGTGACTAAGGTCTCGCAAGTTAATCTTAAGTATCGCCGTTAATAGCAATCGCCGTGTTTTCATTTTATTCCAGACACGCGTAACCGTGGAGCGAACGGATCGCGAATCGCAGCGTCAACGACGACGCCGCAAGGGACGCGCACGATCGTTTCGGGACTCGAGAATTAGAATCCGAGCCCGCGACTCGTTCAGGCCTGACGAAATCCCGACAGCAACGGAATTCCCAACGATTTTAAGATTAACTTTGCATGCAAGCGATGCGGCATGTGCGACAGCGAATGATACACGCGCGCGCGCGAGCGCGAGCGATCGAATATTGCCCTGTACAGTTCTACGGTTCTTACGGAAGTAAATCACCCGATACCAGCGTTGAGAAAGTATTTTAGTGTATACAGAAGAGTATGCTTACAGTTAGTGCGCATAAGGAGTATAAATGATAGGTGGCTTTGTTGTTTGAGTTATTATAGGAATGTAGATGATTGTCGGCACACATACAGCACTTGGCAATGCTCGCTAATGTCTACGGTTCAACCTACACCCCGAGTGCCTGTACACCATTTAATGTTTATTCCAAAAACCATGCACTCTGTACTCGCTATACAGTACAGTCTTTCTTTTTTTTTCTATACGATTAATAAGAGGTAAAGTGACTTTCTAATAACACAGCAGGAAATGCATTTCTCCAAAAAATATCTTGCAAGACGTTCTCACGTCTGCACGGATCGTCGACGCCGCGCGCGATCGTTTCGTTAACGCGGCAGTTCATTATTATCGTGTTTCTCTTTTTCGGTTTTTCCACGAGTCGAGTGACAAACAAAAACAATGGAAACAACTAAAGTGAACGAAACAGATGAATTGCAGTTACAGATCGTTATCGCGCGCGCGTCCGATGGATCTTAATTTCCTTGGAAAACTTCTCTCTTTTCCGTTATCCCGCGAGATTCGTTCGAGTCCACGAGCGAATCAAACGCGTGCATACGTTCGAACGCTGTTTTTGATGCTTTTATGCTTGTCGTTAGAGTCTTTGAAAAATTTTGTACCCGTTCGAACGGTGCGAAGCAGTTGTATTGCACACACGCTACCGAATTTCTTGCACGATTTTCCGTCAAATCAAAGAATAAGTTCACGCAACTATCCCCACGGATCGATCAAAGAAATTAATTCCCTCCTACACCGCACAATTCAACGTCAAACTCGACTCAATCTAATCCAAGTTACGTATAAATTATATGTAGGTGTGGAAGGACTGTTTTGTATCCACGTTAACGGAATGCGCCGCACGCGCGTTGCATCTGCATCTCGATAGAATACTAGAGCTTCACCAAAGGAGACAAGATTTTTTGTTCGGTGTGCGAACGCAACGCGACTCAACTGTCCGCGACTGTGCTCGACTTGGAGCCGACTGCGAAGGACTGTGACCGACTGTGATCGCCAGTCAATGGTTCGCGGAGAAAATTTGTCGATCGACAAATATTAACGGGCGCGATACGTGGGCACAAAACATAAAACTCACAGCCATGCCATCTCTTTCAGTTCGGGGTGACCGGAATTTTGCAAAATAGTCGATTATCAATTTCGAACACGCTTCGCCGAAGTATACTATCAATGTACGAGTCACCGGTCGAACTCTTCCAAATGTTAAAAGATATGGCAAAGCATAGCGTTTGCATTCTGCAGACACAGGGAAAGATAGCGATTGAGAAACACTTACCCTGCACTGCTTCTTGCGTTAATCTTTCCCCGGATGTACCAGGTTTCGAAAGTAGGTGTCCTAATTCAAACACAAAATTACAATATTACATTATAGCGCGTCGCAGTATTACGATAACACTGTCCAACAAATTCTAGTTTTTTCTCACGCTCCGGTAATCGAGTGGTGGTGATTCTCCGTGACTATTCGACAAATCGAATAACGAATGTTCATTTCGCAAGACATAAAAAGAAATCCGAAGATAATCTACCCGGACTCCGTTTTCGACCGAGACGACACAGGTGTGGCGGCGGCTGAAATCTGTGGGAGACGAGGAGAAGGAAATGGAGCGTTTCGTCTTGGGCTTGGTCCTGCTAAGCGGAGACATCGTAAGGTAGTAGCGGGAATGGTGTTGTCTAATTGCCCACCTGCTGGCAAGCGTAGGAGATGGCCACCACACCAGGAATCGGAACGCGAAGAAGAAAGAAAAATTTGTTGGACGGTGCAAGATGGTCGACTGTTAATCATTCATGTATACGCACTATTGTACTTCTTACCGACATCCGTTGATTGTTTGAGATCCAGATTATCCGAAGTAGATTGACTACTCGAATAAAACGTTTGACTGATATCGGGTTTCTGGTCTTGGTCAGGCGTATTGGACGACGTGTCTTCTATACCCATCTTATTTAACGAACTGTCTCCTAAACTCTGATCCTCGTAACTACAGCTACTTCCGTCTTGTACTAAATATTCAGGCATTTCCAATTTCAAGTTCGGCATGAGAGGAATTATTTCAACGGGATCGGAACCGGTCGACGTCTGATTCTCCGAGGTTTTGTTTTCAGAGTCTTTCGCGGCCAAGGCGTTACCAGCCACCTTCTCCGTGTTTGCGTTTGCGTTCGCGTTCGCATTCTCTCGACATTTTCGTCTTTTGCTTGGTGGAGCATCTGGTTGCAGATCGACTGCGTGATAAGGCAAAGGAGACGACGGTGACTTGTTCCTTTTGCTATCCGTTGATTTACTAGACGTGTTCTGAAGTTGAATTTCTGGCTCGTTGGGAATTTCCATCTCCTCCTGAAACGTGATTTCGACGTTAGTCAAATTTCTCCGACAATTATTTGATGGGAATGCGACTCAAATGGACGTGCCTCCACCAAACTGTCATTATCTTTTCCTGTGCCATCTGTCAGACCTTGTACCGCCAATAGTTCCGCCGTAGTTAGAAAACTGGCTAGTTGTTCTTGAACCACATTCACCTCTCCCTGATACATGAAATCGACCAACGCCGCCAAATCGTCAAACTTTACATTACGAAAAATTATAACTGGATGCTGACACGGATTTTCCTGTGACAAATCAAATGGTATCAATAAGGAGTTTTTGATATATATTGATATATATATATTAATATATATATACACAACATCCAATATTGCTCAGCTTTACCTTAAACAAATCCCTGAAATATGTACTACACGCGGATAGGAGCATCTTATGCGCCCTTATTCTCTTTCCCTCGCAGCTCAACGTTACATCGACCAAGTCCTCTTCCGTTCTCAACGTGTCGAATGCACAAGTAATGTGCTTTAAATAATTATTCCACCTAAGAGAGAACTGTTGGCTCGAACCCATGCTGCTTCTCTACAATAACATAGATATACCGTTGAAACGATCAGAAAACTATTCCGTTTGCAGAGACCGAGAGAGAAATAAAAACGTAACGCGCAATACTTTTTCGTTTTGTTCATGCGTTTAATACTCATAAACGATGTTTTACCGTTTCTTGCAATGATCACGCTCCCCAAAATAATGCGAGTGAGGTCGAGAAGTTTGTGGCTCTTAACACGTAGCACGATTACTATTGTCGATTAGCGGTCGCACGATGTGTCCGTCGGAACGATTTAGTTATTAAATGTATGTGGAAGTGGCTCTGTCGCGTTACTCTCGATACGTTCGCCGAAAAATAAAAACTGTAAACAGTAAAGCGGAATAGAATTTCATGGCACTATGGAAGGTTCACGGGTTCCGCATGTAGATGAAAAGTGGCGTCGATCTACCAAACGATTTTAACGTTATGTAATTGCATCGTGCTAAACGGTCTTTATACGCGGTCGAACGACTTTTCGCAAGATTCTGTGTCACTTTAAAAGCCACACTTCTCGATTAAATGACAGCTGGTAGCCATTTTCCTTCAGGAAAACGCGTAAGATGCGCGAAAAGAACTCCACTTCCTATAGAAACCACGCGCGATGCGTGGGACGTCGCGATACATGTGTGGAACACCGTGCAGACCTTGTCATTGGTGAATTTTTCTTTCTACCGATTTCTATGAACGTGACCGTTCTTTATATATATATATATACATATTTTTATTCGATCCACAAAGATAACGATTGAAAAATCTCTCATAGTATCTTACAATTAATATTTTCATTGTGATTCTTCGAGTATAGCTATTTTCTCAATAACTTATATATGACAAATTCTCACTATGTACGTATATATATATAGATATCCGCGTAACCATTTTCTTGAAACCAAGTAGAAAGAATTTCATCGTGAACCAATAACAAGTATAATCGTTATTGTCTATCATTTCTACAGTAATTCCTTATAACTGAAATATATAATAGAACAGAGCATTGTCTCTCTCACACGTAAACACATTTTAGGGCCAGTTCACAGAGCCAACCTTTTCACAGAGTAACGCCTTCGTAAATTTTCTAGATTACCACTATGCCATCATAATCATTTTCAAATTATAATCCACTTACCATAAAGTACATTTTTCCCTCCTTCAATTTGACCCCTCAGAAATGAAACAATCTCGCGAGGGAAGCATCGAAATGTTGTTTTATGTTCGAATGTGAATGATTCTTGCCACTCTTGCTATAAGACGAAATGCAAACTCCGACAAGAATCATATGCCCCGTTCGGGGGTCCGTATAGCGTCATTCCATGTAGCGACAAAACACTCAAACTGCTAGCCAAAAGTCTCGACGGATAACAAATAGAGTTATCGCATTGCTTGCCTCGCCCGGCCGATTATATATGGAATATCCTACAAAATAATCTATACAATAAAAAAGAAATAAATTCCGTAAGTTAAAAAAAACACATTTTTCGCTAATGTTTATTGATAAAATATAATGAAACCACACCATGCATAAAAAGACGCAGCCTGTCCTGATCTACAGGTTTTGCCTAACATATTTTTCAACGCGGTAAATAGTTTAGAAAATACTCGAAAAAGAATGATTTTGACAATAAAATTTGTTTATTGAAAAATTTTATGGCAAACAACGGTTGCGGTAAGGAATTTTGCCTATCGACCGAGCTCAATGCATAGTGTCTGAGTCTGTATACGTGTCGTACTTTTGCGTATCTAAAATTTGGTATCTATGTTTATTAATATAATATTATTGTACTGATAAAGATAATTGTAGATATATAATATAATGACATCAAATAAAGAAAAATAATTTGAACATATAGTTATAACATCACAGACTCGACTCGTTAGCCATTCGTATTTGATCGTTTTCGTGGATCTATGTATTTAGTTCCAACATTTATATTTCTATTATTGATCTATTATATTCGAGCATACGAATATCAAAGATTTCAATTGACGTTCCACAGTTCCACCTCTGTTTCACTATGGTCAATGATCAAGATGGAGGTTAGGATTATTGTTGTGACAGATGCCAAGTTCTTATAGTGTTTCTTGCATAAAACAATATTTCTTGAGTGCACATCATGGATTTGCCCGTAAATCAGGAGAACTTGGAGCACATCCTTGAAAAATTATCGGAAGATGAGGTTTGTAGTCTTATCTTGGTGTTTCTTCCGTTTTGTTTCGTTAATAGAATCGAATCGAATAACAACTTTTATTTTGTAGATTAAGACGGGAAGAGCTTTGGAAAGTATACTTTCGAGACAATGCCACGTGGAAGCGAAATTGCAAAACATAAGCAGGGTATTACCTAATGTTATCATAGTACGAGAAGAGGGTGAGAAATTTTACAACATGATTGCACGAACTAACGAGTTGGCTAAGAATGTCAGTGCGAAAGTAAGACAATTAGATCTAGCAAGGGTAAGTCGAATAACTACATTGGCTTTCATTCTATTACAAATTTTTAACTGTAAACATTTCACCGATAGAGTAGAGTTTGCGAATGTCAAAGACGAGTAAACGATATTCTAGATTTACAATTATGCAGCGAAGGTGTGGCTATGGCATTGCGCAATGAAGATTACGAACAAGGAGCTGCGCACGTACATCGTTATCTGTCGATGGATCAGCAATTATTGGAAAGAACAGCCGAAGATATTTCAATGGACCATACTAATATAAGCAGTTCTTTGATCACTTTACAGCAAGCAGCGCTACAACTTAGAACAGTAGTTACACGCAAATTCGACGAAGCGGTCAAATCGGAAGATCTTGCTTCCGTCGAAAGATTTTTCAAAATATTTCCTCTGTTGGGAATGCATTCTGAAGGGCTTAGAAAATTTTGCAGTTACTTATGTTCGAAGGTAATGATGCAAATAACATATGTTTTCAACTATGTTACTAAGTATTCCATTAAAGCTCAATATTCTTGGTACCAGTTACATGAAACAGCACAAAAAAATTTGAAATCAGCTTTGGAAATTAAGAGCAATGATAAAAGAGCCCCTGTCATTTTTGCCGATACTATGATATTGTTATTCGAGGGGATTGCACGTATCGTGGAAATACACCAACCGATAATCGAAACATACTATGGCCCTGGAAAATTGTTGATGACAATTTCTATACTACAGAAGGAATGTGATAGGTAAATACGAGTATATGCGTGTAATTCTGAAAATAATGTAAACAATTATCATTATCGTTCGTTTCTTCAATAGGCAAGTCAAAAAGATTATAACAGAGTTTACAAAACACAGATGTATATCTAAAAAGCTACAAATGATAAATGATCATCTCCGAAAATCTAGTTCGGAAAGAGCTGATCCAAAAGAATTTGATTTATTATTAGGAGAAATGATTATAATGCACTCGCGAGCTGATTTGTATATACGTTTCTTAAGGAGACGAGTTAAAGTAATGCATCTATTGTATTTTATGTCAACCAATTTGTTACATTTAATCTTTGCATACTATCAACCATCACTTTCATTGTAGAACGATATCGAAATTAGTGCACAGGACGATGCACAGTTCAAAGATTTAATGAATGAGTTTGAAAACATAATCAGTAATTCCGACTTAGCGCGCGGAATGCAAGATCTTCTGGGTACTTACCTTGCGTTGGAAAGATATTTCCTTGAAGAAAGCGTAAATAAAGCATTGGGAATGGACACCTTGGATCAGGATCTACAAACGTCAACCATGGTGGATGATGTTTTCTTCATAGTACAGAAATGTATAAGGTATTATATTCATCATAATGTAAAGATTCAAATGCGTTTTCTTTATTCGAATTTGATTCGAAATTGTCTTGTTTAGGCGTTCCATGTCCAGCTGGAGCATAGATGGTATCTGCGCGGTAGTTAATATGGCTTGTGGTATATTGGAAGGAGAGTTTGCGAATGGATTAAGGAATCGATTGCGTCAAGGATATCCAGCTGGATACTTGGATTTGGCTCAAGCATATAGCGCCCTTCAAACAAGTATACAACACGGTCGTTTGCAAACTTCGGATACAGAGCTTGCTCGTCTAATGTTTTTGGTAACATTAATTACAATTTCGAAGATCTTTCTTTTCCAAATACAGAAATTCATCGTACATTTTATAACCCGACACAGGCTTACTTAAATAATACCGATGTTAGCATCGAACACGTTGAAACGCTGTGTAAAAGTCTAAATGCTTTAATAGACGCAGCGTTTCCTAATATGCAAGATAAAGATAGAGGTAAAATTGATAGTTGTTTGTCTGGTCTGAAGAGTGTTATATCGATTTTACGAGCCGTTACAGACTACGGATTAGAACAGCTACGCGTAAGTGCTGTTAAACCAAGAGTCACTCCCTGGGTAGACGCATTTTTATCCGTGGATCATCATATTAACGAAGTAAATTAAACAAAGAAATTAAAAAGTGATCGCACATTATGGTCATTATTCGAATAAAGTGTAAATATTTCTAGGATGATCTGTTACGATACGAAACGGAAGAACCATTTGTACAAACTCTAGTTATGAATTTAGAGGGTTTACTACGAAGTTTTAAAGACGGTTTAACCACGTCCAATTACGATGCTTTGATTGGCCTTCTCACCGCCGAAGTCACAGCCCGATTAGAAAAAGTCGTTTTGAAGTCCACATTTAACAGAGTATGTATAGCTGCTACTTATTATTTGCATACATTTAACACGCTTCTTACTTTTTTGAATTGTTTAGGCAGGAGGTCTCATACTCGACAAAGAAATAAGATCATTGGCAAGTTATTTAGCTGCCGCTACATCCTGGTCCATACGCGACAAATTCGCAAGACTGACGCAAATAGCTACTATACTAAGCGTTGAAAAAGTGGAAGAGTTAGCAGACTATTGCGGCGCAGACGCAATTGCTTGGAGACTAACTCCTGCCGAAGTTCGTCACGTCGCATCTCTAAGAACTGATTTTCGCCCGGAAGATATAAAAAGACTAAAGCTTTAATTTGAAGTACGTTTATCGTATTTGTTAATATGTGTATACAATTGTTCCATTTAAACAAAGGGTCAAATACTATTCCAATTAATGAGAAGTCTTCTATGAATCCTAGTATTTTATATTTTTTCGCAGTATTTAGAAGGGGAAATATTGATAGATTCTAGGTTCAAGTTAATTTTCGTTTATTCACAAAATTTTTAGCATTAATGGTACATTAGAATAAAAAATACATGCCGTATTTAAATATAAATTGTATATTGTATACTTTTTACGCATGGAATTATAAGATATTGTATATACATATATATGGTTTTATCACAGTTAATTTATTTAAAATTAAATATTACGTATAATGAACTTAAATTAAGATTATAAAATAAAAAATTGAATAGTAACTGGAATTAAAATTTCGTTAGAATGTGAACAAATAAGATTCTGCGATTGTAGACCTAGAAACACAATCGCCTAATCCTGGATGTCACACGATGTCCTGCTTCTTCTTGGCTGTCCCACGATGTCCCACGACGTCCCACGATGTCCTGGCTTCTCTTGGGTGTCCCACGAAGTCTCCGTCCTAGTCCTCTTTCATGTACCACGAAGTCGTCCTCCTGGTTATGCTTCGATGTTCCACAAAGTTGCGGTTCTGGTTCTGCTTCGATGTCCCACGATGTCCCACGAAGTCCCACGAAGTCGTCCTTCTCGTTTCGTTTCAGTGTTCCATGTTTCAACTAATTGTAAGTCATTGCTATGCTGTCCCAATGTCCTAAAGTTCATCTAGTCATTTATTTATCTAAGAATTTATTCTCTTCGCCAATCAATTGATACAACCAAAACGAAATTTCAAAACTATTATTACTTTTCAACATTTTATCTTTAGATTTTAAACAGTTGTTATCGATAAATTGTTAAAATTATTTCAGAGTACAATATGCACAGAAAAAATTTAATTCTATAATAATATATTGATATCGACACGAACATAAATCAATCTACCGTAACAATCTACTAGTATTATAAACATTGCAGTAAAGTGACTAGTTGTGATGAACTGACAAACTATTAATTTTCAGAAGCTGTTGTGCTTGTAGTATACAACGACCTACCACCGATACGATTTGTTTTCGCTTGCTGTATTGTTTTGTTAGCCGGTTTCTTTTCTCAGCTCACAGTGGAAAGTACTGTATCGAAAATGTCTCCTTTCCCTTTCTAGAAAGTCCTTGCGCTACAATTTCTTTTTCTGCATCTAACAAAGTCCCGCACTAATTGTTTCTTAATTTACATCTCACGAACTTCTAAATCGTCAGCGTCTTCGTCTCTATTGCAAACATCTCTCGTCAACCATTTTTTCTTGCTCATCTTACAAAGTTCAACATCAGGAGTTCTTTTCTCCTTATTCCAAACAGGTTTTGTATCTACGGTTACTCCTTTCTGCTTTCATCAAAATCTATCAACGTCAGCTTCTTCTTGATCACATCACTGTATCCTGTATAGGTAGTTCTGCCAGTTTCGTTTTTTCTACTCTTCACGACGCCCCACGTTAAGAAATTTTTCTTCTATTCTTCTTAAAATCCTGTGGCGACAGTTAATCCTCTGCATGCCATAACGAGAATTTTCTTCTGCTCTTCATAAAATTTAACGACGCCAGTTTTCCTTCTGCTTAGTTTAAAGTGTTACAATAACAGCTCCTTACAAAATGCGATGACGTCCAAGTTTTCTTCTATTCTTCACCGCGTTCTACGACGATAGTTTGCTCTTCTTCATCCCACGAAGTCCCACGATGATACTTTGTCGTCTTGTATTACACAAACTCGCGTGGCGATAGTTTGTTCTTCTTCGTCTTTCGAAGTTCCACGACGACAGTTTTATCTTCTTCAGCCCACGCAGTCCCACGACGTTGGTTTCTTTTTCCCCAGCCCACGAAGTCCCACGATGTTGACTTCTTTTTCCTCCATCCCGCGAAGTCCCACGACGTTGAATTCTTTCTCCATCCCATGAAGTCCCACGACGTTGATTTTTTCTTCCTCCATCCCGTGAAGTCTCGCGAAGTCCCACGACGTTGATTTGTTCTTCCTCCATCCCGCGAAGTCCCACGACGATGAATTCTTCCTCCATCCCGCGAAGTCCCACGACGTTGAATTCTTTCTCCATCCCGCGAAGTCCCACGGCGTTGAATTCTTTCTCCATCCCGCGAAGTCCCACGACGTTGAATTCTTTTTCCATCCCGCGAAGTCCCACGACGTTGAATTCTTTCTCCATCCCGCGAAGTCCCGCGACGTTGATTTCTTCCTCCATCCCGCGAAGTCCCACGACGTTGAATTCTTCTGCCCCCATCCCGCGAAGTCCCACGACGTTGGATTCTATTTCCTCCATCCCGCAAAGTCCCACGACGTTGAATTCTTCTTCCCCCATCCCGCGAAGTCCCACGACGTTGGATTCTATTTCCTCCATCCCGCAAAGTCCCACGACGTTGGTTTCTTCTTCCTCCATCCTGCGAAGTCCCACGATGTTGGATTATTTTTCCTCCATCCCGCGAAGTCCCACGACGTTGGTTTCTTCTTCCTCCATCCCGCGAAGTCCCACGACGTTGGATTCTTTTTCCTCCATCCCGCGATGTCCCACGACGTTGGATTTTTCTTCTTCTTCTTCTTCTCGAATACACACAGCCTCGTGACGTTAGGTTTGGTTTCTCCAGCTCATTAAGTCCCGCGACGATAATTTGTTCTTCATCATCCCACGAAATCCCTCGATGACTGTTTCTTCTTGAACCCACGAAATCTTACGTCGACAGATAGTTTTTACTCTATGACCCTGATTGTCTTATATCGACAATTTATCTCTTTCATACATTTATAGCTTTTTTATGTATCCTTAAAATACCAGTGCCACGTTAAAGGTTTTTTCACGTGTTCAAAAACTCCCAAATTTTGTTTAATGTATAACGCATATGCCATCTAGAGGCATATACTGTTAATTCCCCTTTCCTTGCATTTGTCTTGTAATACAAGATTTTTGCCCAAGCTTCTCATCCATACTTGAAATATTTATAATTTGAATTTGAGCACCTAAATCCTATAGGAAGTACTTTTTCATAACTGTTACTATAACTTCATTGGGAGCGTTCACAGTGACTTCGAAGATGTTTATGCGTATCGTGCTATTGATTAATATTAGCAAAGTTGATAATTTAAAATGCTATTTCCCTTGTACTAATGATAACGTCATAATTTCTCTTCCAATCTATTTCAAGCTAGTTCAACGCAAAACTAGATAGAAAGCAATTAAATCTGAAAAGAGATAGGATCCCATTAATTCGTTTCTGCGCTGAATGTATTATAAAAGTGTTTCGACAAAGGCTTATCTTACTTTTTCTATAGGGGAAATAGACTTTTTTGCTGGAACTCTGCATCGATGACTTCACACGCTGTATCGCACCGCAAAAATCCGCATCCGTGTTTAAAGCCTGTCGAAAACTCGAAAAGAAAACGCATGGCCCCTCGAATCGCCTTCTGCTTCAATACGACGCAATGGTAACTCGCAATCCCATCAAAGAATGTAAACGAATAATTCAGCCACGAAGTTAGTCCCTCCTTTTCGCATAGGACACACTGCATAGGGTAATGATGCACCGCGGTGCATTGTCAGACGCATCCTCGCCGGATCGGACCACAGGAAAAAGTTGAGTTTCATCGCGACTTCGTTATTCCAGAGCCTTTTCCAAGAGGGTACATCCTCCAACTATCGATAGAATGACGGACAAGCCAATAGGACCACAACTCCATACGCATCCGTACCCAGATCGCCAGAGGGTGGAAGAACCACGGATTCGGACTCGGTAATCATTACTCGATGGAGTCACGACAAATCATGTCCCTCTCGACCCTCTCTTCGTCCACACGGAACTCGATACTCGGTAAACAGGTTCTAAAACACTTGGTTAGCTTTTCCGCCACGGCAACACGAAAAATACCAAAGTAACTCACGCCTACAAAGGCCCATAGCAGAATCTCAGAGATGAATTCGAAATATTTTGTAACATAACAACCCATTCCTTGACCCATGTCCTTTAAACGAATTTTTTGAAATTTTATACATAGCTTCCTCAAGCATTTCATTCATCCTAATTGTTGGCTGAACAATCCATCGCACCATTTCGGTAATAATTAGAAGAAACGTTTATGCTGCAGAAAACTATTCTGTAATATACGGAACTTTCGTCGGGTTAATGCACATCCCCCACCCCCTCACCTGATATCATATATTATACATACATTGTATACTCGTTTATAATTATACACAAGAGAATCGGCAATAGAAAATGAACTGTAGTAGAAGTAAAATGTACAGCACATTCTAACTATCTTTATGAGGAAAAGCCATCAAAGCATAAAACGCAACACTTAGAGCATTACAATAAAATCATAAGAAAGCTATGTGTGTCATTCTAGACGCTGTCTATAAAAGAACTATTAGTTGTCCGAAGAAAGTAGACATGGAACAATTACGCACTCACCAAAGTCTTTGAACATCGAAACTGACTTTCCTAACACATATACTTTTAAATTATCCAATGTTAGGTAGACTACTGTGTACAAAGCATCATTCACATTCACTGTAGGCTTTGTTATCGTAAAGCTCGAGCTGCTGCATTCTTCGTAACAGTGTTCTTGTTTTTGCATAACGACAAAACGATTTGATATATGTATATATCAAGCACTATAGCGGACAGCAAGGATATGGTGTAATGCTATTTTATGGTCTTTTATGCACTTTTGTAACAACACGCTATTCGACTGAATTTGAAATGCAATTCACAAAACAGTTAATGCACATGAAAAAAACAATTTCCATTGATCGTTAGTCTCGTTTTCATACGTAATAAAGGAATTTCCTTTGAACCAGAATGATCTTGTTTTCAAGAAATAATTGATCATGTGTTAATGTTGTCTCACAGAAAAAGAAACTCTAGCACGAGCAATGAATCTGCAATAGTTAGGTCAACAGTCTCTTCAGTATCGTGGTAAGGTCTAATTAAAATTATAGTTAGGGGCTGTTACCTGATCGAAGTCTGGAGGATGTTCGTTTGCTCATTTCTCATCTATGCGTTACTTTGTACACAAAGCACAAGCTATTATTTCATAAGGACTTGCCATGTTTGTACTCGAACCACGATGAAATGAATCCACAGGAATATATTGTTTTTGTACTGCTAATCGACCGTAATATGTCTTCTTCCTAACAACGTGATATAAAAATAATGTGGATCCGGGCAATACATACACGTTTTTCGAGAGAAGTGCCCTCCGCTAGATCAATGGCTCTTAAGAAAATGTCTAGTTTGAACATGATAATTTCTTCTACTTTCCAAGGGGAAGACCAGAAAATCCACTCGCCGACAAAGTATCCCCCAACGATTCTTGTTCAAGCATATAAACTATCCTAACTCGGTGACCAAATAATACCATTATATATACACACATATATATATGTATATCGAAGAGTTTATCACTATCGTGCTGTCATGCTTCGGTTGACTTTATAACAAAACTTCAAACACATGTCCACCTGCTAATATGTGTCTGTGAAAAAAAAAGTCAAAATTGTTTATATCCAGCCCCCGCCCCACACAACATGTTTCTCCAAGGCACGAATAATTTATACAGTAATTTCTAACAAATAAGTCTATACTATTTGTACGCACTAAGAAAATATATTAAAAATGCATCACCTGGTTGAGCTAAAATACCTTATGAAGATAGCGCGCTATAACGATAATTTAAAACGAAGCAATTTATAACACAGACGTTCCTTCTCCTATTTGTTCCTTGGACGAGTATCTCCAAATCGTGTTGAACACCTCTAAACAACCAGGAGAAACGAAATGTGAAGGGGCTCGCTCGCGTACAGGTGCCATGCTTGTTAATTGCAATATATAGTTGTGTGCTCGTTTAAATATTACTGAAATTGTAGGATGATATCTTGCTGCTACTACACAGAAAAACGAATGGCGCGTCCCAACATGAAGAGCAATCCCGTTTCGATAATCTTATCCACTGCGATGCAGGAGGTATGTAGTATGTACAGCTTCAGTCCTGCAGCTTACACAAGATTGCATAGCCCATCCCCAACGTTTTCCCCCACATACGTCTAATATTTACACAATACGAATTGTTCAGCACGTTGTTAAATCGTTACCTTCGTTCAGAGAATTTTGTACATACACATCTGATTCATCGAACATACTATTTTTCTGAATATATCCCGAATTCCTCATAGCAAAGTATATTCGGCACGATTACATGTCAGGATCCAGTTAAAATTCTAATGTAACCAGCTTATTAGTGCGAGTTGATTTACACGAGTGTGCTTTATAGTCAGTCTAGCTGGAACATAATATTTTCTCCACACCCCTCTCCCATCCTTCTACTTAAACGTACCATAACACGTGCCTTTGGAAACCTGACCGCGATATATATCCAGTAACAGAAAATACCAGTTTTCTAGCGGTAGTTATAGAGCTGTGCATCCAAAGTACGAATGTTTCACGTATTCCTGCAGTATAAAAGACATCTGAACAGAAACTACCCAACCAACACATGTATGTATGTATGTAGTATATATGTATACTTAGAACGCAATTCATAAAAATGTTATGAATATATTATAGTACATGATGATACCGTGCCCCGGCATGCAGGAGCAAATTTCTTTCGAACCATTCGTATACCAAACCTTCAGCTGTTCATATTCTCAATGACAAATGCGTGATTACGAAATCTCTCCTGTTTCTCGAGATGTCCGATTACTCGCATAAACGCTTCTTCGTGGTCAAACGAATACTGCACCACTTCGTTCCATTAAGATAAGAAACCTCGTTTAGGTTAGTACTACCATCGTACCATCTGCCGATAGCTGCGCCGTAATGCCATTGATTTCCTATTCGTAGCGACTCGGACGAATTGTTTTCTGCGATGAAGAAAATGATCTCAAAATACCCCCACCCACCCATCCCTCCCTTCTTCCCTCCTCCCTGAAGTTTAACCAGAAAAAAGCCTTTCGAACATGTTTCTCGAGATCAACATGTTTTAATTTTAACTGTAATGTAAACTGATACCTCTCGTTTCTCTCTTTTTGCGCGACTTCCGCAGAGCTCTCTCGTTAGCGTAATCTTACTCTGATCTAAAACATACTTTACACACATATCTTCTCGTCTTTGTACTCGAATAACGAATTCAGCATCATCGAATCTGTGAAAATAATGATCTGGTGGCGTGATGTCCACAAAACAATGTTACAATACCAGTACCACGCGCATAAGAATCGTATACTCTGAGCCTTCGTCATGGTAATATTCGCATGCTCTTATTGAAAATGAATTGTGTGCTACTTGCGATAAATATCTGGCATATCTGGCGTTTCTGGGTCGTCTCAAGTCGACAGACATGCAACGAATTACTCATTTTCTTTCTCTCCATACCTCCATATACCTTCATACCTCGAGGCCCTTAGCCTAATTGAAATGGGTCACCTATGCGGTGTTCCTGGGCTAGCCAGCTTAGTCGACGTGTTCGCGTTCTATTGTCAATAAGCAGAATAACTTGTGCACCGTATAACTTTGTGATGCAAGCGTCACGTCGGGGGAAACCTTTTCTGGACCTGAGAAATTACGTTTGCACAGGTAACGGAGAGAAGGGAATAGCTCACCAAACGAGGCTCGATTTTTGCTGCCGTTTGTCGCAATGAGCCCTGAGCGCTGAGCCCGAAACTGTGCATCACAACAGCCGGATGACGTTTGGGAGAATACTTGATGCTTGGTCGAGATATGGAAGTGTGTGAACGCTAGGTGTTTTCTATGACTTGATTCGCCGTGTAACTCAGCCGCAATACTTGCTGCGCAAATTTCTAGAAACAAACAGTTTGCCCCTTTCCTCATCCCATACTAATAATCCTCTCTCACCACCACTCCTCTCATCTCATCTCATTCTTATGGTTACATAGATAGGCCACTGACGTCGGAGATGACGAGCAACAGCCTGGACGACATGTGTGCGGGTATCTCTTGCGTGCGATACAAGTTTGTAAGGTGTATGCCATACTGAAAAGGATTGCTGGTATTAATAATGGTCAATTAAGAGTGTCACAGAATAAATTATCAATTTCTTTTCTTGTCCATATTTATTAATCTTTTTCATCGTTCCTCTTCTGCTATATCACAATTCTTGTACAAATGTTTCAATTGACGCTTTGCATTATTCTATTAAGTATTAAACCTACACGAACGAGTCTCTCGGTAATCTTTGGAATAACAATCGGTCAGTACCGTTTCACAGCTAAATCTATCTGTTAAAGTAAATACGTATGTTGTACAAATTTCTACGTTTCTATACAAATGTACATTTATGTATTAATGTCTCGACAGTAGCGTTGTAGCTCTGGAAAAAAATAAAAATATCCGAGATCAAATGTTCTTCGAGAGTATAACAACAAATTCGAATAGTTCCGTTATTCGTATCTCATTTCAATACTAAAACTGCAAAGAGAAATACATTGGTTCCGATACAGGTTACAAACCAAACTGGAGAAAGGCGTAGAGACTAGAACATGGAATCCCCCTTGCGGTGTGCCCCCAGCATCACTGCAAACAGCAACCTCTCCCTCCGCCTGTCCCATTGCCATCTCAAACGGTGAGACTGCAAGTAAAAAACAGCCAGATATACACCAGGATAGTGATGCGACTTCTAGCCCCACAACACCGACACGGTGCCGAGCATTGGTTTCGAGTTGATGTTTAATCACAACGTTGAAATGACCAGCAGCTGGCCAACGACGACGGCGACATCGTCTTCGATGAGTCTGGATCAGAGACGCTATTCAAGGTTTTTCAAACCAAGACGTCCAATTTTCGTCTTTCTTCATCGCTGCAATGGGACTTTTATTTCTCCCAACTTCGACATGAAAGAGTCCAGGCTGCTCAATTCCGCACACAAAGGACCTTGCCAAGGATCCTCCTCTTGATAAGATCTAGAGTCCACGCCGTTATAGAAATCACAGCTTGCATAGTCTGTCTCTCTTAGGAACTGCTTCTTGAACTGCTGCCATTTTGAAATCCTGGATAACTGCTTGCTGCGCAGTTCGTGTTCGGCCTTGAAAAGAGCACAAGTCAGCACCGCCTCGACGCGTAGATCACGTTTCCGGTTTCGACGGCACATCAGCTTCTTACAACGGACTCTACTGATCCAATTGGCTAACTGTTCAGTATTACTCGGTTTGTCGATGTCTATTTCACGGGGTCTTGTCGAAGCCACCATGATGAGTCCCAGCTTGCGCTCCTCCTCTCCTCTTTTCTTCTTGCGTAGACACACCGTAACGAACTGTTCGTGTACTTTTCGCTTTGTTTTCTCGAAAGACCAGAGAACGGACAAAGCTCTAACAGCAGTCACGCCTCGCACCTTCTTAATAAACTCTGACCTAATTACTGAATAAGTAAGAAGGACACCAACCTGTATCAAGCTCGTGTTTCTTGTCGACGGAAGAGAAATCCCGTGGTAACTCAAGAGAAAGAAAAATAAAACTACTGCAAGCCAGCGAGCAAGATACGGCCTTCACCGGTTGAGGATGACTCAGGAAATGCCAGGGCGCCGCCCGATGGGGGCACCTTATATACCCCCAAGCTCTCTACTAACTGGTGTACCTCCGCGCGATCAATAGAAAATAGTTCCCCAGCAAATCTATTATTAATATCATTTCCTAAATGTATTTTACAAATATCTTTACTCGGTCCATCCTCTGCTATACACGTAACATTTTCCATAGAAAATTTTCTCTATATTTTGCGACACTTGTCAAGATTCTCAAACTCCGAAAATTATTAGCGGCGTAGGAATACGTTCTACGGCCACCGCCCCTCCACCGGCGTACTCTTCTTCAGTAGCGTCGTGTGGTTTTCCGTTGCGGATAATCCGCAGCGTTGCCAAACTTCTTCGCGTCGTTTCGATCAATGGTGCAGCTTTTGGAGTTCTACGTAAATACGTATATATGCATGCATGTACCGTTATAGATCCATTTTCGCATTTTTATCGCAGATTTCGTTGGCAAAATTGAATCTTCAAGAAAACAGAACTAAATATATGTATATACATTTTCTATTTAAAGATTTCTATCAAAATAAAATCGTATCGAACGAACGTTTCTACAACGTTGAACAAAGACAATTGTAATAATTGCTATTGTACGGTTCTCGCGCAATCACGATTTCATTAAAATACACAATAATATACGTGTATGAACGTAGTGTAAATATTGAGAATTTGGAGTAAGGCCAAAAAACGAGATACTTTGTGTATTGATTGCTATTATTGCAATTAAAATTTATTGTTTAATATAGAATCGTTGGTTTCTTTTGCAAGTACATACTAACAATAAGACGTTACGCAAATGGAAGCATATACTTTAGAAAAATATGTACGTATAATTATGTATTTTAGTTGTATGGACGAGAGTAGACAAGATGCGGCAACGCTGGAAAAAGTAACTGTGTATATTTGTCAGAAAGGACGCTTTCCTTTCTATATAGGTATACATATATTCCTTTCGTTTTGTAAGGAATAGAATAGTCCTTACCCAGCACATTAAATTAATCAATGAATTTAAAAAAGATCAAATAAAAGAATGAACCACAAAAAATAAGTTATATACACATGTATAACTTATAAACATTCATGCGAAGTATATGTAGAATAAAATGTGTCATATTTTTTATAAAAATTCCACGTTTATTCATCCTTCTTTCATATTAATATTACACACAAGTCAAGTACGTGACGTTAACGTTAAACTGTGCGCTGATGACGAATTTATACTTTTTATATCGCAATGACGCAATAAAGGAAACACGAACCACATGACTCAGTAATGACGCAAAAAGATGCGCATCGATCTGGCATTATTTAGATTTCTTAAAAATACACATTTCCTTCAATATATTATGGACATAAGCTGCACTTTTATATTTATTATCTATAATGTATTAAATTCGTACATTCTGGTTTTTCCGTAACAAAAACTAGCGTAATAAAAATCGTCTATTTTTTAACATATATAACTCCATATACATATAAATATAACAAACGACCAAATGTATATATTAATTAATTTATTTCATTTACATGCAAACAAAACATAGAATCTTTACTTATATGTAATAAAGTAAGAACTATAGATGGATTCTGTTTATTTTAGTTATGTACATATAAAAATTATATAATGGCAGTTCGAGTGTTGCTGTTGTACAATAAATTTACACAACCACAGCAGCATAAAGTAATACTGTATTTGCATACAGTATGTATGCGAGTAACACTGTGATTGTAAGGCATATATTCTACAAAAAAATTTGTACATTCACTTGCGAGCTCTTTTTACGATGAATTCATTAGGTATTGCCAGAAAACATTTCGTTAAATTATTCTAAAATAAAGTTTTTGTTAAAAAGCATAATGATTGTTATTCATAAGTGATTCTATGGATTCTTTGATATTAAAATTTAATGCTCCTAAATATATATAATATAATGATAATTTAAATAACGACCATTGTTTTGCTATGGAGAGCTTCAAACTTATCCAAGTATTTGTGCATAATTTTAGTCGTTCTCCGTAAACAGAGTGTATGCAACATTTCGACATTTCCAACATTCCGAACATTCTAGATTCTGTCTTTAAGTTGTGCTCAATAGAACGTACAAGATCGTTTGTTTTGAGAATTAACAACATTTGTCTGTTTACTTTTTCAAGCACATTGCTAATCTCTGGTAACAATAGTGGTATTTCTTTTTGGAACTCCTGCTTTTCCTTAACATCGTATTTAGTTTTCTGTATGCCTGCCATAATGGCATTCCAAGACCTACCCGATACCATGCAAGCTAGTAACCCGTATAGATCTGCAACACCCAACTTGGCGCAATGCATCTGCATCGCATTTTTGTCACTATTAAATATTGCTAACCACAGTTTTGAATACTCCCACCGAAATTCATTGGAAAGATCAGCATACAAGCCATGATCCAAGAGGACTATTTCTGCTTCGTTATTTTTCTTTCGAACTAAAATGTTGCCGGGATGGGGATCAGAATGTACAAAACCAACAATAAATATCATGTGACTGTACAGTCGGCCTAATTTGCTACTGACTTCGTAAGCGTTTAAGTTATTGTTCTGGATATATTTCAAATCGTTGACTTGACCTCCGTCTATAAATTCCATTGTTAATACACGACGCGATGAAATATCCCAGTAGATCTTTGGTATTTTCAACCAATGGTAATGAGAAAATATGCTTTGAACTTTCTCTGCATTTTTCCCCTCCTGTAAGAAGTCTAATTCTCTAGGAATGTTCTTCTTAGTTTCATCCACGAGCCAATCGAATTTGAAGTCAGGAAAAACTAACGAAGTAATCTTCACTAAGGCTGACATAGTTTTTATATCCACGTAGGAATTCGTTTTAACAGACCGATGTTGAATTTTAACAGCAACAACGCTGCCATCTTTTAACACAGCTTTATGAACTTGTGCTAAACTAGCTGTTCCCAATGGTTCGGGATCGATACTATCAAATATTTCGTAAGGATCTTTCTTGAAGTCTTCTTTGATCACAGTCAATACATCTTTGAAACACGATTGCGGCGCAGAACTATGTAATACTCGCATAGTACTGACATACTCTGCTGGTAGCAGGTAATCCAATGCCCCAATATGTTGACCTACTTTGATATAAACACCTTTATTCTCACAGCAGAGCTCTAAAAGCTTCTGTGCTCCGAATTTGTGCACTCTTGATTTTAGATCCAGATACTCTGGACTATCTTCTGCTAATTTACTCGTGTATAATTCGTTTTTGTAATGTCTACCTATTACAAAAACTTTAACTGCGGCTCGTCCAAGTCTTACGATGCCTATAGATCCTAAATCGTACTCGTTAGCTCTCAAAGAGGCCAACGTACCAAAACCGATGATTCCAAATGCAGTTGTTCTCAATAATCTTCTAGAGATAAACATTGTCAGTCGATCGTAAATAAAACAATAAGATTTCTCGATAATTTTTCTATTCAGCCTGAAAGGAAATATTGTTCATGAAAACACTGCAAACATGACATAGATACATGTCATTTAAATAGAACTTGTCATTGGGCGAACTTACCTTAAAAACGAAGCTGATATCCACTTTTCCTTGGTAATTGGTTTTTACACGATAAAAAGTTACGTAATGTATTTGAGTTTTCTGATTCAAAAATTGTTCATTAAACTTCAAAGGTCGCGTAATAACCTAAACTATTTACATAAGAAAAGTAGGGCCAAATTTTTCACTAAAAATTGTTCTATGTATATAATATGATTTACTTTTTCAGTTTCTCCTTTAAAAATACGCAATTTGTTTCATCGTATGATATTTTACGAATCTGTTTCTTTTGGAAAAGTGACATGATAACCTGTATCCATTCATGCACTGTTAATCTTTGTACACGTGGTACATACGACGAAAATTTGCATAAAACATATTCAATTTGCTTTGCATTCTGAAGTTTGTTACTACATATGTAATCGTATGTCGTATACCTATACACATCAAAATACCAAATAATTTGATACATCTGTTGTTTTCTTTTTTGAGAAGTTCAAACAATTTCTTAACCTAAGCATATCGAATATGTCATATGTAAAAAATTTATGAAAACATATTCCTGTTGTTCAGTATTTAATATTGCAAATATATTACAAATTTGTATTTACATTATATTACTTTAAATAATTAGAACTATATAGATATATGCCAGGGGCCATTATAAGCAGGACCATTGTAAAAGTCTTTATTGTAAAGACGGTGAAAATACGATGTTAGAAGACTAGGCTTTGCGTCAACTTTTAAAACATCATTGACTTACTGCTTTGCCAGATGCGTGTTCTATCAGGGCTCTCTGAAATAAATCATATACATAGGACTTCAAACAATATAGGAAAAAGAGAATGATCTATTGGGTCGGCAAGAAAGTAATTTTGGATTTCTTTATTCAAGCAATGAGCTTTAATCAATAAAATATTTTCTTATTTATTCTTTTTGGCAAGAGATCATCGAACAAAAGGGAAAATATCTTATTCATTAAAATTCATTGCTTGAATAAAAGAATTTGGGCTCTATTTCACCTTAAAATATCGAAATTACTTTCTTTCCAACCCAATAATTCGTCTTCGTTTTTGTTATTTGTGTTTCACCTTTAGTAATGGAATAGCATTCGTCAATTGCAATCCTAAACTCCTCGCGAGGACGATGGGAGCCGCAGTTCCTTTGTACAACCGATGTAACGCGTCGATCGCAAGCATCGTTGGAACATTGTATCGTTGTCTCAGCGTTTCGTATTTTCTTAGATACATTATGTCGCCTAAACAAGCTCCATTAATTGTAGCTTCTGCGAGAAGCTGGACCAACAGCGTTACATCTCCAAAACCCAGATTAACACCTTGACCAGCTAATGGATGGATTCTATGTGCTGCGTCCCTAAGAATTTAATCGTATGTATGTATATATGCATCCGTTAACTGCTGGTGAAAGTTATTAAACCATAATCTATGACGTCATTTTTTTACAAACCCAATCAAAACAGTTCCTGCTTGAGCATATGATACTGAATGACCAAATTGTAAAGGAAAAGCTGCACGCGATCCTTCTACGATAGCCGATATCGACGGTTGCAATTGTCTCACTACACCCGTTTGTAACGACAAACCTTCGAGTAATTGTTGGAGGGCGCGCATACCACTTTCAACTATTCCATCTTTTGGATACAATTTCCATAAAGCATCGTTTATGCTGTCAACAAATTCCTCTTCGGAAACTTTTAAAAGTCTCTTTGCTTCGTCCATCGGTAGCGACCACACGAGTGAACTAAGCGAATCTGTTAGCTATCGTGAAAGTAAGGGTCAGTGTGTAATATTTAGCCCGTTCAAACCAGTTTATAAGAAAGCAAGAAGAACTTGTAAAAATATGTAAAAATTACAGGTAATAATGCTATTGGACCCATTGGAAGGAATCTCTGCCACGCGACAATGTTTTCTGTTGGCTGGAACACAAATATAATTATTGTGGACTTCAGTAAAAGATTAAGCAATATTTTAACAGCACAATCCTGACCTCTGATAATTTAAGAGTAGCAACAACACCCAGTTGATTATAATTCCATTTCACATATTGCGTACCCATAGATTGCCGTACCAGTGAATTGCCACCGTCTGCTCCAACCTGCAATAAACCAAGTACTCTTTAATGTTTATTAAAAGATTTATTACTCTATGATAACAAAAAAAATGATCGAATAAAGGATCAGAGAGAAAGAGAGAGAGAGAGTCCTATAAAGATATTGGCAGTGCTGTGCCTGTAGGAAGGGGAATTCTCAGTTATGAGACTGCAATATGTCTGGAAATAACTTCAGTCCTCTGCTACGCTTGAGCAGAAGTACTGAATGCACGCTTAAACTGTTTTACACTTGACCTTGCTGAAATGAATCACTTTTTAGACACTATTCTTATATTATGATAAACGTTCTAATTCCATTCATTGTAAAGTGTAACCATAATAACTGTATAGTTTTATGCTTACGCAAGGGTGGGTAGATACAATACGACTAGAATTTTAATTTAAAAAATTGCATAAACACTATACTTCATTTTGAAACCATATACAACCTATGTTTGGTATTCTAAGGAAAGTGTAACATGTAAATACAGTTGGTTTCCTCAAAAAATGTCTTTATCAATTACAAGAATAAGTACGTGAATTAAAAGTGAAATAGTGTAAAGTACATATAAATTTTATGTACGATTCTTCGATCTGAATGCTAGAAGAAAACTTGAGGAGAGAGAAAAGTTTGTAACAAGGAAGTTCCTCTTGATTCATGTGTCCAGCAAGAAGTAGTAGGAGCTAAATATATGCCAGTTCTGTTTTATAAACACTGAGGAACATGTGTGCTCTTGTTCCAAACCATACAGGCAGCTGAAGTAGTTTTCAAGTACTTCAGAATTTGAAGCAGTGCACCATGTGCAGGTACCATAGCACTTTTATTTCTTAGGCATCGAATAACGAACAAGAACCAGCTTGCGACGTTTTAAGTTTTTAAACGTAGCTTAAACAAATCCATACGAGTTGACATGTCAGTCCAAAAAAGAAAGCCTCTCCTAAGTAGATTTTTAAGTAGTCGCATTTCTCATGAAGAAACAAATACAACCGATGTAATGGCAACGCCGTCTATTATCCTGAACGATACCGTAAGTATGCATGAAGCGTTGTTTAAACTTCTTTCAAAATAAGCTTGTCGAACGTAAATCATTTCAGGAAGACTGCGAACGCATTTGGATGGACGATAGAGAAAATAACAGTATAAGTTCCGAAAATAGTTCCGATTCGGTTGCTTATCACATAAGAGAAAGACAAATGACAAAGGAACAACCATGGAGCAAAGAAGAAATTGTTTCAGCTCTCTCTAATTTGCCAGTCGGAGAACATGCTCTTTTCATCGTCCCGACTCTTTACGGCGATACGTTGCATAAAACTTTAAATGAATTTTTAAATGACAACGGCAAAATAGTGACGCCAAACATTAGGAAAATTTCTATACCTCCGTATGAAAATGGGTAAAACGATTATTGTATTCGTTGTCATAACAATTGCATTGAATACAATTTGATTGCATACTGTTTGTGTTTAATATAGAGGCGTACAAACTCCATTATTAAGCATTGATAATGATGCAATTAGTAGTGTGACCGTTTCACAAGATTTAAAGAACTGGCCGAATACTTATCTCTTAGTCTCTTGTTTTCTGGGTCATGTAGAACTGGTGCAAGCTTTATTGAAAAGAAACATGAACCCTTCAGTTAGAGACTGCGACGGCAGGTATAGAAATTAAATAAGAAAAGAATCATGTTTGAATATGATAAAGTCGTTGTCAATAATTTATTCTATAGGACACCGTTGCATTTAGCTGCTTGTTCAGCTTCGGTGAAAATCTTGGAAGAGTTATTAGAATATGGCGCGAGTCCAGGTGAATGGGATTTTAACAAGATTTGTACACCTTTACATTGTGCTGCTGCTACCGGGGACATCTCCTGTGTGAAATGTTTGATAAAGGCAGGAGCAGACGTGAATGCTGGACTCTCTGGAAAAAGTCCGCTTTATTATGCCGTTTCAAGCAACGCGGGAGACTGTGTCGAAGCTTTATTACAAGCAGGCGCTTCTCCTAACAATCCTCAGGTACAAGTCTATTTTATTATGCCGGATTCAAAGCATATAACACTGGGTGGGTGTTGATATTTCTCGATTAACATTGTCCCCACAGGTTTATACGGAAACAGCGTTACATGTAGCGGCAGGTCTTGGTTCTGTTACGTGTACAGCATTATTATTAAAATACGGGGCAGACGTTAGAGTCCAGTTTAGTTCTACGAGATCGACGCCTTTGCATTTAGCAGCTGAAGAAGGCAGCGCGGAGTGTACAAAATTATTACTAGAAGTTGGTGCGACCTGCGAAGTAAAAAATTCACGAGGTCAAACGCCACTGCACTTGGCAGCTTTATCCCAATCGGCAGAAACTTTAGATGTGCTTCTAAACGCTGGTGCGAATGTCAATACAGAAGATAACGACGGTCGTACTCCGTTGCACTCTGCTGTTGCAAAAGCTACCAGAGGAATAGAATTGGTCAGAATTTTAACGCAGGTCAGTTTACTGGTTTAAAATGTTCCGTGGAAAGTGTCTTGTACACATTTGTAACCACGTACATTTTTCCTTGAAAAGGCTGGTGCTTCGATCAACAAGCCAGACAAATTTGGCTATACACCGTTGCACATCGCTGCCCTAAACGAAAGCTCGTCGACAGTGATGATGCTATTGTCAAAAGGAGCAGACGTAACTGCTAGAACCAAAGGTGGTATTTCTGCATTGAGTTTTATCGTTCGCAGAACGCCTGATGTGCTACCGCGATTTATTTCGCGCTTGGACCAAGCGATTTCTTTACACGATCACGAATTGGGCGACGTCGATTGTGAATTAAGATTAGACTTTAGACCTCTGGTACCAGGCGGTAGAGGGGAAATGGATTTAATGTTGTGCCTTGTAGAAGTTGGACAAAGACATGTATTAAAACATCCGTTATGCGAAAGCTTTCTCTACTTAAAATGGTTAAGAATCCGTAAATTTTTCTTGTTAAGTTTGATATTTCATTCCATTTTCGTTGCATTTTTCACCGCATACATAGCAGTTACATATTTCTGGAACATCGAGAAACTCCGAAAAATAGTTTTCTGGCCAGTATTGATGTTTACCGTGACTCTTGCCTGTAAAGAATTCTTTCAAATGGCACACGGTTTATGGTCTTACGCCAAAGGCTGGGAAAACTGGCTCCAGTGGAGCGTTATTTTGATATCCGGTATAATATTGATCGAGCCGATTTTTCATTGGCAGCACCATGTAGCAGCGCTTGGCATACTTTTAATTTGGATAGAGTTAATGATGGTGGTTGGGAGATTTCCAATGTTCGGCCTTTATATACAAATGTTTACGCAGGTCTCGATTAATTTTTTCAAATTCCTTGGCGCTTACATGTGCCTTATAATTGGCTTTTCATTAGGTTTTAGCGTATTACATAAGAATTATAAATCGTTTGCTAACCCTTTGGTTGGTCTATTGAAAACAATTATAATGATGTCCGGAGAATTAGAATTCGAAGACGTATATTTCGACGAAAGTGCACCAATATTGTATTCCGGTACAGCACACTTAATGCTTCTGAGTTTTGTCATCTTAGTGACAGTAATTTTAACGAATTTAATGATGGGCCTTGCTGTATCGGATATACAAGAATTGCGAAGATGTGCTGGATTAGACAGATTAGTACGTAGAGCAGAGTTAGTAGCACACTTGGAAAGCATGTTATTTTCAAAGATTTTGGATCGCGCGCCGAGTAGAATTATGAAAACGTGTAGACGAGGAGCGCTTCTTTTACATCCACCATATCATTGCGCGCTTCATATACGTCCGAACGATCCCCGTGAAAATCGTTTACCACGAGAATTAATAAAGGCTACGTATCGCTTGGTGAGCGAGAAAAAGAATCGTAATACAAATATTAGAAGCACATCTGTATGTAATAGAAGCAATACCGAAGCCAGTAATTCGAAATTAAGCAGACTCTATAGCACAACTTCGACCGGCGATAACAATCAGCAACAGTTCAACGAATTGGCTGCTGAATTAAAAAGATGTTCATACAATATTGGTGCACGCCTAGACAATTTATCTAATAAAGTAGATAGTGTCATTAGAGAGTACAATAATTGAATAAAATGCGTGGCATTTGATATATTAAATTTTTCATTAACTTACCAATAACTGAGTTTTGTATTTTTTTCCATTCTGCAATTGTATCTTTGCGGCTTCTCCTTGATTCTTGGGTAATTTAATATCTTCAACTTTGGACGCATAAACTACGTCCACATTTTCCTTCTCAACCAGTTGTTTATTTACCGCATATAGCAATAGGTCATTTTCAACGATATAGGCAACTTCTTCCGATAAATGATCTTCGTTGAATTCGATCATAGCATCGGAACAGGCATCCCATATCTACTAAAAGTATCATATTTAATGCAATGTGTATTACAGTATGTAAAACATTAAAATCTTTTACGATACATCATTATATGTTATTTCAATTTCGTACAATACCTGCATTTTTCGTACTGGGCAATATCGTACTGCTTCTATGTGCTGCCATGCTCCTATACTTGACAATAAGGTACGTGTTTGTTGATTTAGAGCAACCACACGATTAGAATATTGTTCTTGTAGTTTGTATTCAACTTTGTTGCTACCTTCCAGCAACAGAATGCTCTTACATTCAAGTTTTCTATTGTTGGCTACCACAAGGAAAAAGTATTATCTATGACAGTTATTGTAACATCAATTTTTAGACAATAACAAGGTATGTATAATGATAAGGTACAACGAATGAAAAGAAACTAACCTAATGCACAGGCAAGTGTGGTTCCAACCATACCGCCACCAGTGATGATGATATCGTAATTTTCTTCATCTTGAGCAGTTGTACACAAATGTTTCGATACAATCACCGATGCATTAGGAGCAATAGATCTTTTCGAAACTGATATTAAACTTCCGCAATGCGAGAATCTTTTTATCAAAGTCGCCATTTCTATTTATGCTTTGTATTGGATTGATTGTATCACTGTATGTTAATACGCACTAAATAAATACGAACGTACGATATAAATACGTACTTTAAATACATATGTAATGTAAATATACATGGATTCTTTACATATAATATGTATTTATCTACAGTCTACAGAAAATATACACGTAATAGAAATAATGTTTGTTGTAAATAAGTAGTTGTAAGTGGTTGTAAGGTCGTTTGATCTGTACATACGATAAAAGCTTCTCACTTCGTATCACTTCGTTTGGGGTGTATTTATATTAGAATGAAATTGTTGTCTTCTTTTGTTTCTTTCTTATATGTATATATGTATATCTGTATATTCAATAATCAGAGATGGCTCAATGTGGCTCAACCGTCAACCTGTTGAGCAAATATTTTGTATTTATGTAGGTACATATATATTTATAATATATGAATACATAACATATTTATGTATGTGTATCAATATTTACAATATATTATAGTTTATAAGCGGATAAAAACGATATTATTTATACATCACTAATATTTTACAAAGAAGAATTGATAAGATCTTTTTCGTATTATCGTTGCTTCTGACAGAGAGACTTCTGATTTACCATGGTGACGAATATATCAGGAAGATTAAATACATTGATCTTTTCCAAGTGTGCACCGCATAGCGAGCTCACTTTGCTGATTTTTCAATATATTTGTCGAAAATGTTGCACAACGGCGATAAATTAGGAAGATATATTGCGAATTGTATATCGTAATTCGTATAAATCATTTTCAAATATTTCCGCCGATAATACAACACGCGAACCGTATAAAAAGACTGGTAAGTATTAGTTACCTACATATACTTGTATACCTATATTATCAAACAAAGTTAGACGCTTTTCATTGTACGAAATAATTCGATGTTAATGATTCTAGGTATAAAAGAACAATTCTTTCTATTTTTTGAAAAAGTTTTTTATTTTTTAATAGATAATGGCAGAGCATAGAGGCACATCATTCTACAACTCCTGTGTAAAAGTTCCAGTGGATCCTTGCAGTAGGCAACCAACTCCTTCCTACGAACGTCCCAGACTCGCAAGAAGTTGCAAAGACAACTATGCCAACAAGGCAAATAAGATAAACTTTGCATCGGACAGTCGTATCGTCAGCAAATCAGAGACATCGAGTCCCAGAGAAACTGTAGACAACTTTCTAGAATTTTTGGAGAGTATCCCGGACTATGGTCAAGTTCATCACTTGTCGAATGAACAGTTTAAGCAAAAGGTTGACTATTTAAAGAGGAAACAGAAGTTATTATTAAAAAATTTGGAACATTCGCTTGCCGATGATGAAGAGGCAAATATATCAGGGTCATCCGTATCGAAGTATGATCAAAAATCAAGAGCACAAAATAAAAATGTTACAAACGACTTGAAATTAAATGGTAAAAAATGTTATCTGGAAGAGTTCAGGATAGCTACTCCTGTACTTGATTCATCCGACAAGTTTCTTTACCTTACGGAGGATCAAGATTTTCCAACGAATAGGTACGTGCAATGAACTAGGTACAAGCTCGCTGTATACATTTGACTGTAGTTTCTATACCATGCCTGCAGACATAAGCAAAGGGATAAAGAGTCTAAAACGATATGTAACGAGCAAATACATTTGGCCGATAATAGTTGGAGACTGTGGGACGAATCAAAGAGTCAAGACAATTCAGAAAGCGACACGGATAGTATAGGAACAAGAAGTTTGCCAGCCAGTACCTCTAAAGAGTGGCATCCTACCGTACCTAAGCCATTTAGTTTTACTTTAAGGTAACATATATATAGATATATATGTATAAGATTAAAATGTATGTATAATGTAAATCGACTGTCGAATGTTTCAGAGAAGAAGCAGAAAAGTATATGGAGCAAGTTGAAACGGGGGATACGCAGCGCAAACATTATGGGAATGCCGATAAAAGTCCTGGCAGAAAGCGTCGCATAAGACCGATTCCGCTTACATCGAAAATTCCGCTTTACGACAAATTATTAGCGAAAAAAGAAGAACGGTTTGATCTCGTTTGCGTTTTCCTCACAGGTTGAGTCAATAAGCAATATCATGTGAATCATTGGTTTATTTTCGAGACCCAAAGTCAACTCAATTTCGAATTAGTGGTTTTTGCCAGTTCGATTTGAAAGAAATACACAGTGTTAGCCGACGCAACCTGTCTATATTATATAAAACACTTTCTATATCAGTTTTTATTGATTCATCCAGTATATATTTCCTTTTTTTCGCGATAGCAAACAGATCCAAGTTACAAGATACCGTCTTTATTTTGTAGAAGTCGTCTGATTCGCGAAGAAAGTGCCTTAAACCTAATGTCTCAGGTGCGTCCGTTTCGGCTCGAATGCGATCGTCGAGCACGGAGATCTTTGGTACGATCTAGCCCAGAGATCCGCAGTAAAAGCGTGAACGTGTGCACGAAATTCAAAGCTAAACCCGTACCGAAGAATCTCTTCAGTACCGATATATACGATCGTATGCTCGAGGACGAATATTACAGGTCAATAGAATAGATCAATTGTCGCCTAGAAACGATTGATTCTACGCAGGCATAGCTAATCAGAATCGGCTGGAATGTTCAGGCACTTGCAGAAAAGAGTCAGAGCGGCAGAGTTGATGAAGTCTTCTTCTTTGCCGCCGTCGATGGCGAGGCGAGAACGCGTGAAATCCGCGTGCACGCGTTTGGAAGACGCAAAAAAAAGTTGCGACGAGAATCTGGGCAGCAGGAATTCTCTCCGGTCGTCGAACGTTACGTCACCGCCGCTAGAAAGATGCAGATCAGCGATGTCGCTTTTGCCGCAACGAGGAAATAATTTAGCAGCTATTTTGAGGTGTCAAGTGTCACGGTGCTTATCGGAACGCTGTTTGTCTGTTTGTTGTACCCGAAACCGTTCGCATCACGCTATATCGCACTCTCGTTTATGTTTCAGAGAGAAACTCGAGCGCGAAATAAAGGACAAAATGGAGGAGAAACGTCGAGAACAGGAAATAAGAATGAGAGAATCTTGGATCGGACGGAATCCCGTGTGGAGAGCACTGAGGTCCGCGGCAAGGTACGACTCTCTTCAAGTAAGATCACCGTACGCGTATCATTTTAGCGCGAGACGTTCTCACGACGAGTAGGTACCTACAAGTATATACATTTTGAACATAAGGCACGATCATCAGAGGGACCTTAACATCCGAACCTCGCTTCGTCGCGACGAAGCGCGCGAACAAGCGGAACGTCATCGGCTACAGATGGAAATGATGCTGGATCGCGTGACTCAAATACCAACTTTGTTCGAACGTCACTCTCAGGTGAATCGAGCGAACTTTGTCCGCAGGATCGTGGAAAACCGTTAACGAGGTTTTTGTTTCAGACTTACCAGGTGCTGATGGAAACGCAACAAAAAGACGGACCGAAGTTGCTGCAACGAAAGAAGAAAAGAAAACAACAGAGGCAACAGTCGCGCGTAGTGGGCATGAACTCGTATTGTATCGACTACGATAGCATTTGTAGACCGGATTCTGGATCACTCACCAGCTCCTCCGGAACGTTATTGTCCGCGAGTCAATCGTCAAAATCTTCGGACGCATCCATGTCGCATGCTTCCGACAAATCGACAGCGAAATCTCAGTGTTCGTTTTCGAAAAAGAGAGGAGATCGCGGTCAATTGAAGGTTTCCATAAACGAGACGGCGGAGCTGATCAACGATCAAACTGAACACAACGAGTTACACGACGAGCTACACGACGATCGGCGTTCTTATAGCGACGAGCACAATGAGAACGCGTCGCAAACCGGCAACCACGATATCGAGAGTAACGGTAGTGTCAATCGATGCTGATACATAATCATAGCAATGACATTATGTGTGCAACGCTTTCTTCGGTCGTCTTGCTTACGATTTCAATACGATTATGTTTTTTGGACTTCGAATGCACAATAAACGGTTCTTTAATCAATAGTGATTTATTGTTAACGTTATGGTAAAATTTACAAAGGTAAAAATATAGAATCGTTGGAATGCGACCACCGTACACAGTTTTACGTACGCGTAACGATTACGACCCCGCCGTATCGGAAATTACAGCGTTGCAAAGTCGGTTGAAGCGTTTCAGCGAAAAGACTGCGTATAAAAGATGTCAAAGTCCTAAAAAAATGTCGTGTACAATAACCTAAGGTCTAACGATGCCCAAGATCCAGTCTATGTAATAGACAACGTTTGTGTAAACGCCGGGGACTCCTTCTATGGCGCAGCCACGTTGTCCGAAGCTAACGATCCCGAACTGAACGGATTTCACGGAGTCCTTGAAGAGCGTCGGTAACTGGAGCGGTCCACCGCTGTCTCCGGTGCACGCGTCCATCATTCTGCTTCCGCCAGCGCACAAGTGCTTGTGCCAGATTTGCGCTTTGCCCTTGTAGGCTTGTGCGCAATCCGGCAAAGTGGCGATCGTCAATTTCACTTGCAGCAGGGCCTGACTGCGCATACCGGTCTCCGTCGTACCCCAGCCCGTCACTACCACCTGTCGTCGAAACATTCAGAGGAAATGGTCACGAGAATGCTTCGAGGAAAACTGAGCTTATTCAAAGCTGACAAAACTTACCTTTCTCCTTGGCACGGTAGAGTTGAAACCGACCGGCAGGCAGATCGGCCTCACGTTCTTCGGCCTGTAATCAGCGTCTCCGTTCAGTCGTAACAGGGCGATGTCGTTCCGCGCCGATCTCGGCGTATAGTCAGGATGAAAATGCACACTCTCAAGGCCAAAGTCTTGATACCTCTCCGCGCAGGCCACCTCGAGTCCCTGGTCGTCTTTGTCACAGTCGCGTTCCGTGGACAAATCGTGTTCCCCTATCCGTACGCCGATCAGTCTCATACCTGAGGATAATATATCGGTTGTTCTATTTTTACTGCTCCGGCGGTAATAGTAGTAGAAGTAATAGTAGTATCAATAAACGGGACCCTTTCGGGGTTCAGGTGTCCGGATTAACAATAAGGACCGCGCGCTCGGGACGGAATGGAGGCTTTAATTGCCCTCTCATCGAGGACGAAAGTCTTTTCTTTGGAAAACCGAAAACTTGATCGACGCTAGGCTACCCAATAAACGGGACCCTTTTCCTTTCGGGGTTCAGGTGTCCGGATTAACAGTAACAGCCGCGCGGTGCGGGACGGAATGGAGGCTTTAATTGCCCCCTCATCGGGGACGAAAGTCTTCTCTTTGGAAAACCGAGAATTTGTTCCACGCTAGGCCACCCAATAAATGGCACCCCCGCACTTTCAAGGTTCTGGTGTCTGGACAAACAATAAGAGCGCGCAGTTCGGAATGCAATGAAGGCTTTAATTGCCCTCTCATCGGGGACAACAGTCTTTTCTTTGGAAAACTGAAAATTTCGTCGACGCTAGGATACTCTTTCGTATAATATTAGGTTATGGAATACTGACTTACCAGAGGGTAGCCTCGTGACGCAGTGAGCAGCGGTTAGCACGTATCGCTTGTTGATCAGCGTTCCACCGCATTTGAAGTCCGGGTCACCGGTTCCAGAATCGTAAGCGAGCAATGCCATCCACGGGAATTCGAACACGCCGGTTTTGTTACCACCGAAGATTTTTTGCGTGTACACCGGACCACACGATTCTTCGTTTATCAGATGTAAGTTCGGGTGGTTGGAAACGTCCGGGGGTGCGGGCACGTTTGCGAGATCGACCTGCAGGCTCGGAGCTTCCGTTGACGTTGGGGGTGGTTCCGTTATTACAGGCTGAAACGATTGTTATATTATTCATCGCAACTCCTTTGTAGCGATCAGCTACGCGATACATCACAGCTACGATGAAAAATCAACGGTATCGAAAACACAAATACAGTAGAACCTCGATTATCTGTGTTAACACATTACCCACCGGTGATTATCGCATAATTTTAAGAAATCTATGGCACATGGCTAAACACTTTTTAATGGAACCTTCAATGGCAACAGCAATTTTCATTGAGAACTATCAAGTCACCCACAATATCGTCACATAATAGTTTCATTTAACCCTTTGCACTCCGAGCTATTTTAACTGGAAAATTAAACATTTCTTCCGATCTGGAATACTTCCATTCCCTATGATTTTTGAAATTGTATGGATAAGAAATTAGTAGAATACCTCATACAATACCGAAATGTTTAGTAATTGATTAGATACCGATATATTTAATAATGTAAACAATATTTTGAATAATGATACAACAATTTCTAGTGGTGCCTCAGAGGGGACAGCGGAGTGCAAAGGGTTAAGATTGCAACGTAAAAGAAAATTTCTTTGCTTTCTTTTGGTACAGCACAATTATAAAAAATCCTGTTAATAGGCTTCCGGTAGGTAAAGTGTTAATTAGTGGAACATGATTGTATGCACCCGAATAATGCAAATTACGACTCGTAAACGAAAAAATAGAACTTTTGAAGGCGATGGCGCCCTAGATCGATCTTTTATCTAGCGCTTTTGACTACTGAAAAGAAAGCGAGCTAATAAAAACGTGGTAAAAACCAACCCCAGTTTTGTATTATCGAGAAATAAGAACGCGCATCCTGGAAAAACGATTCTACTCCATTAACGCAAACTAATTCTTCGCGGAAAGTATTGAGACATAGAATAATTCAGATAAAGAACTCGAACATCGGAGGCCCGGATAACGAAGGTTTAACAATCGAGGCGTCTAACAGTTTTGATCGAGGCTGTACGTTGTAGTTGTACACGGCCCGTACACAGGCACCTGTTTATATTTACCTGCTGTGCGCAACAAACTTTGGGAGTTCTGCCCTCGAAGCCGCATTGCAATCTCAACAAGTAGTTCCGAATTTCTGTGGTCAAGGGTCTTTGTTGCAAGAGTTGAACCACTGCCGGACAATTCCGCGCATTGATACACAGACCGGGTCTATTCTCGGGCGTGGAGCACCTGTCCTCTATCCGGAAGAAGAAAACTCAATATTATCGGACATGCTTGGAAATTTTCGCGGAGTTTTTGAAAATCGAGGTCCGCCGGCTCATCGTCGGCACATTGGCTCGTCGGATCCGGTAAACGCGTTACGTACTTATGCGAAATTATACTCACGTGCAGTACACCTCTGCAGAAGAAGAACCACCAGCACGGGGAGAAGAATGCGACGAGTCATTCTTGTGCAGATTCTGACAATCGCTTCTCTTTGCTTCGGAAAGACGTTCAAAGATCAGCGAGACACTTCGCGCACTGTTCGATCGTGGATCGTTCGCAGGAGTGCGTCACACGATTCTTTCTCCCGTTACACCGATCCGATTCAATCCGATCCGATACAATCGTTTGAACAAACACCGACGTCAACAACCATTCGACACTTGTCTGCAGTCAGTGATTTTTCAAACCGCGTGCGAAGCAGACAAACCTGTTTCGGGAACTGTTTATTTTCTGGTTCTGCGGAGAACGTATACCCGCGCGACGGTCCTTGACGTTCTAACTGCTGCCATCTGTGGACTTCCGTGAATCTTCCGAGTCAGCGAAAAAATAGTTTGCAGAGGGGTGGGGGGCTAGCAGGAAAATTCTTCCAGCAAATGGAAACGCGCGATGCAAGTTTAAAAGTCTGACCCCTGCTCGGTTCCGGTCGCGCGGCCACGTAGTTGCGGCCGTGACCGTCTCGCTCTTTTCTTCTTTTTATTCGGCTAAACCGGTTCCGAAGCTAACGTTGTTCTTCCTTGCGAGAAAATTTCGAAAAATACAGTTGCACTTGCACTTCTGCAATCCACCGATGCAGGTGCATTTTCCCATTCCCATCGAACGACGCCGACGATCGTTTAGGTATTCCCAGCAATTCCCGATAACTCCTAATAATTCCCAGCATTTCACAGCACGGAGGAAAAAACTGCGCGTCTCAGAGTCATTCGTCGCGGTTTATTTGTTGCGGTGCGGCTTCCGCGAGTATGGGAAAATAATTGGTCGCATGTCGCGCAAACAGAACCGCGCTCCCATTACATACGAGTGTGTATTATCAATTACAGCTGCAGACTATAACTACTCGCTAAACACGATAACCTCTCGAACCGATTACGATAGCGATGGTTTGCAAAGAAAAACATTCTCCTCTCGACGAATTGCACACGTTAAATCTCGTTGAGATTTGTATTTAAAGAGTGTATTTAAGGTTGTATTTAAATAGGTTATACTGTAGAATGTAGGTCGGGAAGAGGCAAGCGTTGGTCGGGGGTATGACAACGATACAAGTACAAAATAGAATGGATAGTTTTACAGAAGAATTCGCTGCGCAGAATCGGAATTTTTCCTTCGAATTTCAAGGTCTCATCTTGCTGAGTATCCAAGGCACGTAGTCGCTGACTTTGGTGTAGACGCCAGGCCACCCAGGCATACCGCAGGGCGATACCCCGAAAGAAACCACGCCGATCGCGTACCACTTTCCTATACCCTCCGGAGTTCTCTTCAAAGCCATCAAAGGTCCTCCCGAATCTCCACTGCACGAGTCCTTGCCCCTTTGTCCACCGGCGCAGATTTGGCCGGCGCCGAGGTTGACATTCCTGAACCCGTAAGCCAACCGACATTGATCCTTCTCGACGTAAGGAACCGAGACCTTCAGCTTGACGTTCGACGCCGTTTCATTCTCCGTTCTCCCCCAGCCAGCGGTGTACAACTTTTGCCCGACGGACCCGTTCGGCGGTAGACAAATCGGTTTCACGTAGTTGGTGAACGAAACGTCCCGGGTCAACCTGAGCAACGCGATGTCGTACTTCCGGTCTGCCGAGGCTGGCCGATAGTTCTCGTGCACGATCTGTTCCTCCACTCCGACCGTGATAGGCTCGTCCGCACAGATCAGGATCACGTTTCCGTCCCGTAAGCAATCGGGGTTGGTATCCATGTCGTATTCTCCTAAACGGACGTTCTCCAAAATCGTGGTCTGGGGAAAATCGCCGCGCTTGATACAGTGCGCTGCAGTTAGGACGTAACGCTTGCTGATCAGCACTCCTCCGCAATCCGTTGATCTTCCGTCCGCTAGAACATACCTAATTATTATGACGGCCGGGCCTGAGTACGTTTGATTTATCTAGGTACACGGTAGTGCAGCAGCCAAGTTCTGGCACTACCTCCTTTTACACGAAACAACTTAGGCGTTTTTTAGAGGCTTATAACTCGGCACTGGAAGCAGATGGAGAGATGTAATTTCGTACACTTGTTAAATGCTATCATGTCTCAATATCGACAAATCATTAATCTTCCAACGTTAGTAGGTTCCGAGATATAGGACCTCAAAAATCGCTAAATTTGTCACTGGCTGTATCTCGGAAATCAAAAAATGGCTGTATCTCGGGAACGGTGCGTCCTACCGCAAAAATAACGAAATTTTTGAAAGACCCTACGTGAGGCATATAGGGTATGCCCAACCACATGACGTATGTGGTTTTTTGATTTTTCGAAAAAAAAATAAAAATTGAAAATTAAAAAATGGCTGTATCTCGAGAACGGTGCGTCCTACCGCAAAAATAATTAAATTTTCAAAAAGGCTCAACTGAAAAGCATATGTGGTATGCCCAACCACATGACGTATGTAATCTTTCGATTTTTTAAACAAAAAAAAATAAAAAAATGGCTGTATCTCGGGAACGGTGCGTCCTACCGCAAAAATAACGAAATTTTCGAAAGACCTTACGCGAGGCATGTATAAAAATTGAAAATTAAAAAATGGCTGTATCTCGGGAACGGTGCGTCCCACAGTGGGGAAAAGTGACTTGCCTCGCTTCAAAAAGAAATAACTTTCGATAGAAATGAGGTAGAGCGATGAATTTTTTTTTAAATTAAAGCTGGAACTTTGCAGAATATGGGGAAAATAGGGAGATTACGGTAAGAACGGTTTTTAACCTTGAGAAAATTCGTTAAACTTTCACAATTTCCAGAAAATGTGGTTTCTGCGTAACCACGGGCAGAAAAAAATTTTTTTAATTTTTGCTATATATCATTTCCCGTAGATTTTTTCACGCTGATTTCAAATCTGGTCTCAAAATTTGTCTACGACTTCAGGATTTTACAAGAAATCGATTTTTGTGAACGAATTGTTTAAGGAATTTTCTCAAGGTTAAAAACCGTTCGTACCGTAATCTCCCTATTTTTCTCATATTCTGCAAAGTTTCAGCTTTAATTTAAAAAAAAATTCATCGCTCTACCTCATTTCTATCGAAAGTTATTTCTTTTTGAAGCGAGGCAAGGCACTTTTCCCCACTGTGCGTCCTACCGCAAAAATAACGAAATTTTCCAAAGGCTTAACCTAAAGCATGTAGGGTATGCCCAACCACATGACGTATCTAGTCTTTTGATTTTTCAAAAAAAAAAAAATTAGGCTCAACCGAAAGCATATAGGGTATGCCCAACCACAAAAATACCTTGCGCGTGGAAAATCACGCGCGACAGAACTAAAAATTGCTTATTAGGTATAGATACAGATAAATTATTAGTGCATCGGTTCTTTCGTGATGAATGCGAAATTGTCATAAAAAACAATGAGGTCTTAAACGAAAAATCTTATCGTTGCAACATTTTATTCTCTGCAATATATAGGATGTCCCAAAATTCGTGAACTTCCCGAAAGGGGGTGGTTCCTGATTCCATTTCAAGCCACATTTTCCTTTGCAAAAGTGTTATCCGCGGCTTTGTTTAGGAGTTATTAACGAAAAACACGGACCAATCAGAGCGCGACCTAGACGCGAGTTGCCACAGTCGGCCAATAGACAGTTGGCGCGCCGGACCGACTGTGCCAACTCGCGTCTAGGTCGCGCTCTGATTGGTCCGCGTTTTTCGTTAATAACTCCTAAACAAAGCCGCGGATAACATTTTTGCAAAGGAAAATGTCGCTTGAAATGGAATCAGGAACCACCCCCTTTCGGGAAGTTCACGAATTTTGGGACACCCTGTATACGAAAAAAGATAAAAAATGTTTAGGATTTAATGAATCAGGGATAAGAGTAACAATAACCATAAAATTGATAATTGATGAAATTTCAACAAAAAGTGATGAAATCCCAACAAAAACATTCTGTAAACAAGAGCCAAGTTCTTATGGCCGTAAAATGTTGTGAGATCAAACAAATCACGGCCAAGTTCGTTAGCTTAGAAATATCTCTTGCAATACCGAAAAAAGCGTTTGTAAAAATTAGTTTAAAAGAACGCTATTCAATTTTTAATGAATTACATGGAGTGCTAAATTATTTAAACTTGGCCGTTACTTTTTAAACCAATGGCCACAAAAGGTGTTAGGTAGCGGCCAAGTTTGAATAATTCAGCACTCCATGTAATTCATTAAAAATTAAATAGCGTTCTTTTAAACTAATTTTTACAAACGCTTTTTTCAGTATTGCAAGAGATATTTCTAAGCTAACGAACTTGGCCGTATTTTGTTTGATCTCACAACATTTTACGGCCATAAGAACTTGGCTCCTGTTTACAGAATGTTTTTGTTGGGATAACATCTACGCTAAATGGACAATGATTCTTACGTTTCGAAAATTCCAAGAGGGCCATCCAAGGAAATTCGTCGATGTTGGCGCGTTCTCCGCCCGTGATTCTCTGAGGCAAGTCCCTGCCACATTCGGTTGGGAGCAAGGGATTATTGGTTAGGTCGTATGGTGGGTTCTGATCTACGACGGGTCCAGATCCAGGACTCGGAACAGTCCCCGAGAAGTACATTTCATCAGTCTGACGAATCGTGATAACGTCCGGACTTCCGGTTGGACAGCACACCGGAGGGTTCTTCCTCTCATAGCCGCACTGCGATTGTCTCAAAAACACGACCGCTGCTTGTGGAAGTGGTTGCATTTGAAGGATGTTCAACAATATCGGACATTGTCGAATTCCAATGCACACGCCATTCGAGCCGTTCGGCGATACGCAGCTCGATCCTGCAGGTTCCGCATATTCTGAAAACCCAGACGAAACGAAGGAATTGTAAAAAATCGCGTTACATGTCGAACGATCATCCTGCCGGTTGGCCTTGACGCGATGACATTGTCGACAATCAGAAAGTATCATCGTTGCCGTTTCGATGATTGACTTGATACGGCGGCCGACGGGTCTTCCCATCGTTTCGTAATTTTATTCGCACCAGTCGAAACCGCTGCGGAATGCAATTTCTTCGCCGAGTGCAGCTGTTATCTCTGATCTTCGAGACGCGGATGTTCTATTTTGGTAAATTCTGCAAGTGTTGAAACCAATCAAACTAATTTTACTTACGTGCTTTGACAGAGTACAGTAGCAACGCTTGGAAAAACACGCTCGAGGCGAACAGGTTGATCATTTCCGAATGCGTCGCTTCACGCGGACAGAATGATTCTTGGATTTCAGTCCTCGAATGAGATCCTTAAATAATTCGATGCGCCAGCGAAATTCGTGACCGTTTTGTCGAAGGTCGGGATACAGTCTGGCGGTACTTATGGTCGGCTGTAACTATATTTAAATGATTGGTGGCGCGATTTCTCTGTGTAATCAAGTGCTCGATGATGAAATGGGTAAAACCGGGTTAAAAAAACGGTATAAATCCCGTCTTTTTTATCTTTCTTATCCACTCATTCTCTTGCTTTCTAGCCTAATTCGTTCGTTTTTTGGGAATAAGAGGATAGTCGAATCGAGAAACAAATAAGATAAAGCTACAATTAACCAGTCAGCTAGGCCTGCCTCGAGCAGAAATCGAGCCCAGCCTGGCGAGCAGGTAACGGGCATTATACTGGCCGAACGTCGCACAGTGGGGTATTTGCCCGATTTCAGCGGTCAAAATTCAATTTTAAAAATTTTACATAAATTGTAAAATGTTTGTGGCTTGAGTTAGTTGAATGTCTGAGGAACAATCTCCCATCATTCGTTTTCCCATTCATGTATCCATTAAGCACTGAAAGTCGGAAGTTGAAGTTCCGTTAACTCGCTTTCATTTCTCAACGAATTCACCTATTAGCAATTCTTACCTTATTTACATACACTAACAGATTTTTGTTTTATAGAAGTTTTTTTAGCTAAGTATAGGGTATACTTTTAAGAGAAATTCACTTTTGTACCATATACATGTTTGGAATTATTAATATTTAAAGATAACCAACGATGAGTCACTTTCTTGATGATTCTAAGACTTCGGTAATGATTTTGTTATGCTTCCGGATGAGTCCCGGTGTTCATTTCTGTACCATTGTATTCTTTGAGGTTTTCTGATTAAGATGCAAGAAAAATTGGATCTGACTACGACTGACTCCGTGTTTTATAGTTGATTTACGGGAAAATGGCCAACGCGCGGGTGCGAAAATCGCAGCATTTCTCACATCCTGCATGTTCGCATTCGCTATATTTTCGTATTTACTTAAGTAAATACTAAATAATAATAATAAACACACAATATACACTAAAATAAGAAAACAGTATACACATGAAATTTAAATAATATACAGGGTGGTGCAATAACTATGTACACTTTGAATATTGTCGTTATTTGTAATAATATGAAAAAATGTTATGAACAAAATTTGCACGGTACAGAGGGGGACATGTTGTGGCATAAACATTTTCTGCGTGGGTGGAGGCATAGAGGAGATTTCAAGGTGACCTCGATTTTTTTAAATCGAAAGACCTACTTTTTGTATCATGAATCGATAGACTATCGAATTCTGATTAAAAATGTATTGATCTCCACATGTCTTAAATCTAATAGTTAACGAGATATTATCGAAATAATTTTCTTTCTTCTTTTGATAATATCTCGTTAACTATTAGGTTTAGGACATACGAAGGTCAACACTTTTATACTCAGAATTTGATACTTTATCGATCTATGGTATAAAAAAAGGACATTCTGTTTAAAAAAATCAAGGTGACCTTGAAATCTCCTCTGTGCCTCCACCCACGCAGAAAATGTTTGTGCCACAACATGCCCCCTCTGAACCGTGCAAATTTTGTTGATAACATTTTTCCATACTATTATAAATAACGGAGATTATTCTTTGTAATAACTATGTTAAAAAGATATTTTAATTGTAAATGATTATACTTTTTTGATAGTGTACATAAAATAGACGATTAACGTTAAAATATTGATTATAATCCGCAGTACTTGATTGAAAAATAGCTACAAACTTTACAATCTGATACGCTCCTCTTTATGGACAAATTTTGCATTTAAAACATCCGTTTCAGAAAAAACGGCATACAGTACGAAAAGTAGAAATCTCAAGCTTTAAAATGGTTGTTTTTTCATACAATTTGGATAAATTTTAGCAAAGTTACAGCAGTTTCAATATTGAGCGAATTTTGAACTATCTGTGGCCGCTGAAATTAGGCAAATACCCCACTGTGAGTTGCTCGAAGCTGCTCGAAGCAGAAGATGCTCGATTTTAGACGTGCAGCTGTGCGCGTATATGCTTGGCACAAAGACCGAGCATCTGCCCAGCCCGGCTCGGCCCCGACAGAACCGCTCGGTCCTGAATGAACAATTTAAAAGATGTGTTTGGTCAACTCGTATAAATTATATACGCTTTGAAAATTTCATTGAAATTGGTTAATTGGTTCGCGAATTATGAACGATCAAAAGTGGTAAAAAGGCCGAAAATCTTGAAAAATTGCAATTTTTACCACATTTGATCGTTTATAGGCCGTAAACCAATTTCAATGAAATTTTCAGAGCGTATATAATTTATACGAGTTGACCGAACACATCTTTTAAATTTTCGTTATTGGCCCATCTAAAAAAGTAGTAACAATCAATTTTTATTATTTTTTTTCGCAATTCCGACCAAATGCATTTTTTCAACATATTTTTTACACATTATTTACTAAACTAGTTCTTTTAGCCTTACAGACAAATTGAAGTCGTTTGGTCCATTCATAAAAAAGTTATTCTGATTTAAAGTCTGTTGAATCAGTTATGCTCCTTACTGTAAGAACGACGTGAAAACGCGGTCTAAACGACGCACAGTGGAACTTTTCGTCCATTTCGGAGACAAAATCAAAGAACTTCCGATAGAAATGAGATAGAGAGCTGAAATTTTTTTAAAATTAAAGCTGAAACTTGTCAGAATATGGGAAAAATAGGAAGATTATGGTACGAACGTTTTATAACCTTGAGAAAATTCGTTCACAAAAATCGATTTCTTGTAAAATCCTGAGGTCGTAGACAAATTTTGAGACCAGATTTGAATTCAGCATGAAAAAATCTACAGGAAATGATGTATGGCATGTTACAAAAAAATTTTTTTCTACCCGTGGTATTGCAAAAACCACAATTTTCGTGACATTGTGCAAGTTTGACGATTTTTTTCAAGGTTAAAAAATGTTCGTACCATAATCTCCCTATTTTTACCATATTCTATGAAGTCTCAGCTGTAATTAAAAAAAATTCAGCTCTCTATCTCATTCCTATCGGAAGTTCTTTGATTTTGTCTCCGAAATGGACGAAAAGTTCCACTGTGCGACGGCGCACAGTGGGAAAAAGTGACTTGCCTCGCTTCAAAAAGGAATAACTTTCGATAGAAATGAGGTAGAGCGATGAAATTTTTTTTACATTAAAGCTGAAACTTTACAGAATATGGGGAAAATAGGGAGATTACGGTGCGAACGGTTTTTAACCTTGAGAAAATTCGTTAAACTTTCACAATTTCCAGAAAATGTGGTTTCTGCGTAACCACGGGCAGAAAAAATTTTTTTTAATTTTTACTATATATCATTTCCCGTAGATTTTTCACGCTGTTTTCAAATCTGGTCTCAAAATTTGTTTACGACTTCAGGATTTTACAAGAAATCGATTTTTGTGAACGAATTGTTTAACGAATTTTCTCAAGGTTAAAAACCGTTCGCACCGTAATCTCCCTATTTTTCCCATATTCTGCAAAGTTTCAGCTTTAATTTAAAAAAAAATGCATCGCTCTACCTCATTTCTATCGAAAGTTATTCCTTTTTGAAGCGAGGCAAGTCACTTTTCCCCACTGTGCGGCGTGTGCTATCTAGGAACAGTTTCGACCGAGGCTGTACATTGTACACAGCCCGTACAGAGGCACCTGTTTATATATAAACAGGTACAAATATATTTACCTGCTGTGCGCAACAAACTTTGAGAGTCCCGCCCTCGAAGCCACATTGCATGCTCCGCAAGTATTTCTGAATTTCTGTGGTCAAGGGTCTTCGTTGCAAGAGTTGAACCATTGCCGGGCAATTCCGCGCATTGATGCACAGACCGGGTCTATTCTCGGGCGTGGAGCACCGGTCCTCTATCCGGAAGAAGAAAACTCAATATTATCGGACATGCTTGGAAGTTTTCGCGGAGTTTTTGAAAATCGAGGTCCGCCGGCTCATCGTCGGCTCATTGGCTCGTCGGACCCGGTAAACGCGTTACGTGCTTATGCGAAATTATACGCACGTGCAGTACACCTCTGCAGAAGAAGAACCATCAGCATGGGGAGAAGAATGCGACGAGTCATGCTTGTGCAGATTCTGTCAATCGCTTCTCTTTGCTTCGGAAAGACATTCAAAGATCAGGGAGATACTTCTCGCACTGTTTGATCGTGGATCGTTCGCAGGAGTGCGTCACACGATTCTTTTTCCTGTTATACCGATCGGATTCAATCCGATCCGATCCAATCGTTTGAACAAACACCGACGTCAACAAGGAAGACGAACGTCACGTTCCGAACGATCCGCTCACATTCGACACTTGTCTGCAGCCAGTGATTTTTCAAACCGCGTGCGAAGCAGACAAACCTGTTTCGGAAACTGTTTATTTTCTGGTTCTGCGGAGAACGGATACCCGCGCGGCGGTCCTTGACGTTCTAACTGCTGCCATCTGTAGACTTCCGTGAATCTTCCGAGTAAGCGAAAAAATAGTCTGCGGAGGAGGGGGCTAGCAGGAAGATTCTTCCAGCTAATGGAAACGCGCGATGCAAGTTTTAAAAGTCTGACACCTGGTCGGTTCCGGTCGCGGGGTCACGTAGTCGCGGCCAGGACCGCGCTCGCTCTTTTCTTCTCCTTATTCCGCTAAGCCGGTTCCGAAGACAACGTTGTTCTTTCATCCGAACTAATTTCGAAATGAGCCATGTAACCGATTTCAAGTCTCTAGCTCATCAGGAAGTTAGTTTAAAATCAATTGCAAAATTTTCCACCGAACAAACAGACAAACAAACAAGAAAGCGAACTAATAAAAACGTGGTAAAATACAGTTGCACTTGCACTTCTGTATTCCACCGATACAGGTACACAGTTAGCAAAATGCTCGATGTTGGACGGGTATGTACGCGCGCATAAGTAGCTCTTTCTGCTGGCAGAAAGACCGGGAATCTTCTCGGGCACAATGCTGGCCGCTCGGTCCTGGATTCTGCTCGGCAGATGGGCTCGATGTCTGCTCGAGGCAGGCCTGGCTGACTGGGTACGTTCTATTTGCCCCTTCCCATCGAACGATGCCGACAAACTTTGACCTCGGCATACTACAACCGCCATGCGTTGCAATCGTTTGGGTATTTCCAGCAGTCCCCGATAATTCCCAGCAATCCCAGCGCGGAGGAAAAGACTCCGCGTCTCGGAGTTAGTCATTCGTCGCGCTTTACTTGTTGCGGTGCGGCTTCCGCGAGTATGGAGAAATAATTGTTCGCATATCGCGCAAACAGAACCGCGCTGCGGTTACATACGAGTGTGTACTATCAATTACAGCTGCAGACTATAACTACTCGCTAAACACGATAACCTCTCGAACCGATTACGATGGCGATGGATTGCAAATAAAAACATTCTCTTCTAAACAAATTCGACACGTTAAATCTCGTTGAGATTTGTATTTACAGAGTGTATAGTTTATACTGTAGAACAGTGATGAGCAACCCCATGGCCCGCGGGCCGCATTTGGCCCGCTAGCAAACTGCCTGCGGCCCGCCTGAATGTAGCGCTGCGCGACGCCGCGCGGCGTTCTTCGTCCACGATTTTCAAACGATTTTACGTATTGAATATTGCGTTCGTTGCTGGTTGCGGCCCGCGCGTAGTCCTATGTTTCCACTTTTGGCACGCAATACGCCGCGGATGCTCACCACTGCTGTAGAATGTAGGTCGGGAAGAGGCAAGGGTTGGTCGGGGGTATGACAACGGTACAAGTCCAAAATAGAATGGATAGTTTTACAGAAGAATTCGCTGCGCAGAATCGGAATTTTTCCTTCGAATTTCAAGGTCTCATCTTGCTGAGTATCCAAGGCACGAAGTCGCTGACTTTGGTGTAGACGCCAGGCCATCCAGGCATACCGCAGGGCGATGGCCCGAAAGAGACCACGCCGATCGCGGACCACTTTAACGTATCCGCCCGAGTTCTCTCCAAGGCCATCAAAGGTCCTCCCGGATCTCCACTGCACGAGTCCTTGCCACTTTGTCCTCCGGCGCAGATTTGGCCGTCGCCGAGGTTCACTCCCGCGTTCCCGTAAGTCACCTGGCATTGATCCCTCTCGACGTAAGGAAGCGAGCTCTTCAGCTTGACGTTCGACGCCGTTTTATTCTTCGTTTTCCCCCAGCCAGCGGCGTACAACTTCTGCCCGATGGACCCGTTCGGCGGTAGACAAATCGGTTTCACGTAGTTGGTGAACGACACGTCCCGGGTCAACCTGAGCAACGCGATGTCGTACTTCTGGTCTCGCGAGGCTGGCCGATAGTTCTCGTGCGCGATCTGTTCCTCCACTCCGACCGTGATAGGCTCGTCCGCACAGATCAGGATCACGCCTCCATCCTGTAAGCAATCGGGGTTGGTATTCGTGTCGTATTCTCCTAAACGGACGTTCTCCAAACTCCAGGTCTTCGGCATATTCTTGCCCTTGATGCAGTGCGCCGCCGTTAGGACGTAACGCTTGCTGATCAGTACTCCTCCGCAAGCCGTTGATCTTCCGCCCGCTAGAACATACCTAATCATTATCACGGCCTAACTACGTTTAATTTACGACATCTAAGCTAAGGGACAGCGATTCTTACGTTTCGCGTATTCCAAGAGGGCCATCCAAGGTAATTCGTCGATGTCGGTACGTTCTCCGCCGAAAAATTTCTCAGCCAAGTCCTTGCCGCATTCGGTTGGGAGCAAAGGATTATTGGATAGGTCGTACGGTGCGTTCGGATCTACGGCGGGTCCAGGTCCAGTTCTCGGATCAGTCCCCGGGTAGTACGTTTGATCTTGATCAGTCCGAGGAAGCACGGTAACGCTCGGTCTTCCGGTTGGACAGCACACGCGAGGATCCTTTACCTCGAAGCCGCAATGCGATTGCCTCAAAAACTCCACCGCTCCTGGTGGAAGTGGAAGCGTTTGAAGGATGTTCAACAATACCGGACATTGTCGAATTCCAATGCACACGCCATTCGAGCCGTTCGGCGATACGCAGCTCGATCCTACAGGGTCCGCATATTCTGAAAAACCAGATGAAACGAGGGAATTGTAAAAAATTGCGTTATATGTCGAACGATCATCCTGCCGGCTGGCCTTGACGCGATGATACTGTAGACAATCAGAAAGTATCATCGTCGCCTTTGCCGTTTAGATGATTGCCTTGATACGGCGGACGGGTCTTCCCATCGTTTCGTAATTCTATGCGCACCAGTCGAATTGCTCGTTCTTTCGTGAACGACGCGTTATCGCTAGCGTGCGATTTCTTTGCCGAGTGCAGCGATTATCTGTGAACTTCGAGACGCAGATATTCCCTTTCGCGGTAAATTCTCTCGAAACCAATCAAACTAATTTTACTTACGTGCATTGACAGAGTACAGTAGCAACGCTTGGAAAAACACACTCGAGACAAACAGGTTGATCATTTCCGATACGTCGCTTCACGCGGACAGAATGATTCAGTCCTCGAATGAGATCCTTGGATAATTCGATGCGCCAGCGAAATTCGTGACCGTTTTGTCGAAGATCGGGATGCAGACTGACGATACGAATGAGCAATGTTAGACTAACCGGAGTCACGGTCAACTGGTTCCCCCACTATTTGAAAATGTTTCGTTTAACTAATTACACTGTCCAACAAATTTCAACTTTTTTTATGTTCCCTAATTACTATTGGGTCCTCCTTATAGAGTTTTTTGCGCTGATTCCGAATCTGTTTTTAATTTTTTCCCTATACGCACAGTTTTTGAGGAACATGGCTTTGAAAAAAAAAAAACATATTTTTCAAATTTAAACAAATATTGTGATGTTATTATAAAAGATATTGAATTGTTCTTTGCAGCAAACGATACTGTAGACTTTCCCGAATACAGTGATATCCAATATTAATACATTATGAGTGTTTAAACATGTTTAAACAATCACTAAAGGCGGAGAGACACCACTTTTGCACCAATTTTTCAGGATATTTTTCAATTTATCTCAAAAAATAAGGGTCCAGCGGAAAATCGAACTATACCATGCGATAGAGCAGACTTTTATCTTGAGAAACCACGCTTTGAAGTTTGAAACGTCGACGTTTTTTTCGAACCAGAAAGCAAAATATCTTCGCCCGACATGAGTTGCCGCCAGTGGCGCTCGGAAGGAGATACGGCGCAGCGACGGGATACGCAGCGGCGAACGACTGTTGTAGTGGTGAGAGCCACTGGCGGCAACTCATGTCGGGCGAAGACATTTTGCTTTCTGGTTCGAAAAAAGCGTCGACGTTTCAAACTTCAAAGCGTGGTTTCTCAAGATAAAAGTCTGCTCTATCGCATGGTATAGTTCGATTTTCCGCTGGACCCTTATTTTTTGAGATAAATTCAAAAATATCCTGAAAAATTGGTGCAAAAGTGGTGTCTCTCCGCCTTTAGTGATTATTTAAACATGTTTAAACAATAATAATGTATTAATATTTGATATCTCTGTATTCGGGAAAGCCTACAGAATCTTTTTCTATAAAGAACAATTCAATATCTTTTATAATAACACTACAATATTTGTTTAAAGTTGAAAAATATGTTTTTTTTTCAAAGTCATGTTTCTCAAAAACTGTGCGTATAGGGAAAAAATTAAAAACAGATTCAGATTCAGCGCAAAAAACACTATACGAAAGACCGAACAGTAATTAGGGAACAAAGATGTTGGATAGTGTTATTGATCCTGGATTTTTCATGCTGATCACCGACGCCTTTGTGTTCCCCGTAAATCACCAATTTGCCATCAAATTCTTTTCTCGGTCCGAACGGTTCAAATCAGCTCGAATCTATGCTCGGACATTTCGGCTGTAATTGAATTTAAACGATCGGTCGCGCGGTTGGTCTACGTCATCCGTAGGACGTGCTCGATAAGGAACGAGGAAAAACGAGGAGAAACGAAGGAGAACGAGGAAAAGGTCGATATACCCGTCTTTTTTACCTTTTTCTACATCCATTCTCTTTCTTTCTCGCAGAATTCGTTGGTTCTTTTTCGGAAAAATTATAGAATAAGAGAATATTCATATCGAGAAATTAGGTATTTTTCGCTATCATAATGTCAGGTCATTTCTACGATTCAAAGTATTTTTTAAACAATTTTCAACCTTTTATTTTTGTGTCATTTCGCTACAATTGTGTACATACATACATATATACATAAGCTGCACCCGAAACAATTTTTACGTAGCTAAATGGCAATATTATTTATTTTAGTTTTGCAATTGCAATTGTCTATGTTGTCGATCGACAAGAGAACACCGGTATCGATATCCTTCGATTTTGTTTACGTTTAAATTTCCAGCTCCAGCTAAATTTGTATTCCGCGGATAAAACTGAAAATGTCCGCGGAATATGGTACTCGTTCGTCCTCATCGTCCACTTCGTTGTCGAATCCACTTTCAATCAAGGAGAAGGAATTTTGCGCAAATGTGAGCATTGTTGATACATACGTAAATTATTTTTCTTCTAAGCACGCCGTTGTACAACGAGAACAGTATACGTGTAATCATTATTTCCAGCTTACGCCGCGCAGATGTTGCCGCAAACCGTATTACTATGTGTGCCTGGGAACTTTGGCGCATATGGTACACACGCAAATACAAAGAAATTACACGAAAAGCACACGTTTATACTCGACTGGTTCAAAATATGCGCAAGATCTCTATATGTGGGTGGGCCGATGCAAGTATAAAGAATTATTGGTAGATGACTTCTACAGGTCGTTTATCGCTTCGGTAGTCCTATTTGCAGTGGGCGCCAAACTCGTCAACGAATTAACAGAATGGAAAGTTTCTTGATATGCCCGGAACGTATTTTTGAAAATAACAATAATATTCTCGAATGAAATACCGATTATTTTATTACGCAAACACTTGTACAATATTACACACAGAATACAGAACAAAGAACTTATATGGTATTACTCAATGGTAATTAATATTATGGTATGGTTAATACCATATTAGACGACACTTCACCTCTGGGTTCCGCCGAATTGAAATCTAAAGACTCGCTGCAATCTATCGGAACAGTATCTTTGTTCGATGGTGGCGCGTTACTTGAATCTTTATTGTCTACTCGACGATCAGAACTATCTTCTGAGTAATTACTTTCCATCCCGGTTATATTCCCGCTAATTCTACCGCTTTCGTCGCTAGAGTGTCCACTATCGTTTGACAATCGTTCAGTTTGATTCGTTTTGATAGCTGTTGTTTCTTCATTGCAGCTATCATCGGAACTATCCAATTCGTCTGAGTCGATATCGATATCCAGTAATGTTCTCTTCTTATTCGGTTTAAATTCTTCATTGTGTTTTCTTTTTAATCCAGACTCTCCAGCGAGCTTGAACCCTTCCTCCACAGCGTTACCAACCCTTTCCGTTAAGGCCGATCTCTCACGATCGTATGTATGATCTTTGAATTCATGTTTCGGTTCGGCGCAAAGTCGTTCCAATTTCTTTTTCTTACGTTCCACAGCTTCCTCTTCTCGCTTTCCTTGCTTCTCGATCCAAGCCTTTAATCTCTTCTCTTCGTTGATGTCGCGAAGTCTACGGCCACGGTATCTCGGGAACGGTGCATCCTACCGCAAAAATAATGAAATTTTCAAAAGGCTCAACCGAGAAGCACATGAGGTATGCCCAACCACATGACGTATGTAATCTTTCGATTTTTTAAACAAATCTAGAAAGCTATTGTTGCTCGCTCGCTTCGCTCGCTCGCGAGTAGGGTTGTTTTTACTCGCTCGCTTCGCGAGCTCGCGGGTAGGACTGCTCTTGCGAGAGGGTTAGTGATACGCATGGGCGGGTCAGTGGCTCAGGTGGTAGAGTGTCTGATTCGTAGCAAGAAGGCCAGGGTTCGATTCCCGGGGTGGCATAAATTTCCAAGGTGTGGTTTTTTCTCCTGTTACGGACTCAGTGCCTACTGTCGGGGTCATGGGGCAACCAATGGCAACGAATTTCCCCTTTATCCAGGGAATCGGTAAACTATTGGGAGCCCAAGTTGGCCATCCCGCCTCATAAAGGTACCCGCCGGCTCTATCTCCTCTGTTTGGGGGACAAGAGTAAGGAAGGGGGTGGTCAGCGAACAAATGGTACTACTGAGGAAACTGGAAACTGGAAACTGGGCATGGACCCTACCAAAAAAAAAAAACGGAATCAAAAAACGCAAACGGAACATCACTTAAAAACCTTTAAGGGAAAGGCCGGGTGGACGGAGCTAATTGCTGAACACCGACCAGAACCGAGGATGGTGGTCCCATCCGAACAAATCAGCCATATTTTCTAGGATGTGTCAAGCCCACCCAAGAAGGAAGATCCCGATGAACCTGATATCAAATCTCTGAGGAGACAGATTTCGGTGAAGTTGGTGAACCCTTCCTTCTCAACCCCATCGCGAAGTAGGTCGGCAGGTGAAGACCGAATGGAATTGATATCTCGGCCCAGCCGAGATTTCGATGAAGTCGGATTGGATCCGAAGTAGCAGTAACTTCTTCCCAATGGTCAAAAACAATACGCGGTCCCTTGCATTTGTACTCCCAATAGACTCACAGCATAGGCGGGGAGGGATTAGCCCTAGAGGGTGTGGAAAGCCCTAGGGGAGGGTGTGGGTAAGTTTCTGGACTATCCGGAAACATTGTAGGGACGGGTTCAAAACTTGACACATTCGACATGAAAATATGGTGAAGGGGGGGAGTCTAAAAGGGCAGGCGAGACACCCTGCAGGTCTGAAGGTGAGGGGGCCCGACGTTCACACCGAGCCGTAAAACAGCTCAAAAACTCAAAAAATTAGGTAGCATGGCCCGCTCATCAATGACGACCGACCCGTCTAGTAAGTCGACGACTCTGAAAATGGCCCGGGCCGAATAAAACAGAGGGGACGGCTGAAAAACGAGGAAAATTGCAACCCGCTAAAGGGCCGAGTGCCGGCAGCGCCAATTGTGAAACTGGTGTTTAAAAACCGGTGTGCCCTAAGGAAGCGAGGGGCGGCCGAACCGCCCCTCCCCGGCAATAAACACGACTACTACAGTAAATGCTCGTTCGTTGTGAAGAGGCATGAGAGTTGAGGTCGCAACGAGCGAATAGTGAAGCGATTTTTGATTTATGATTGCGTCTAGATATCGCGCCGAGCGCGCCGAGCGCGCCGAGCGAGACTTCAATAGAGAGCCGAACATAGAGAAGGACAGAGTGAAATACGGATCGCGTGATCGAAGCTCGAGTCAATGTGTGGTGTTCACACCTATATACCCGAGCCGACATCAATGTTGCCGCCGTGCGGAGCGACTTGGCCGACTCGGCGTTGACAGGTAGTGGAGGGAGTAGGCACGTCGCAACGACCGCATAGTCGATTTTTCACAACGAACGAGCGTTTACTGTACTACTACTACTACTAGTGATACGCATGGCTAGTATGGCTTACTGATATTAATGTTTTATATTTGGTGTGTGATTCTCCAAGAGTCACACAAAGAACTTCCCGATTCGTTACTCCTTCGCCAACATCGCTAACATCGTTTTTTTTTTTGTACTTTCATCGATATTCTCCCAAAATGTATTCTTGGGAGTAGAGATGATAAATTCACTGTTGCATTGGAATAACTTTCGATTATTCCAAGCGGTAACATAAGCATCAGTTAAAAAAAAAAATTTTTTTAACCTAAAAAAAAAATTTTTTTTAAATCTAAAAAAAAATTAAGAAAAAAATTTTTTTTTATGTAATTGCGTTTGGTTCTTTGGTGGAAAATTTTCGTCCTCCCTTATAAATTGCATTGTAGAATCAACTCTTTTCGAAAAAAAACTAAAAATCTAAAAAACTACTTGACCAATATGGACCAAAATCTAATCAGCTCTAAGTTACGACGGGACACATCGATTGCATCATTCATCATCCTGATCGCGTTGTTACTTTTTCTGAAAACGTTAACGAAAAATTTGATTACATAGAAACTAAAAAAATACAAATTGAAAATTAAAAAATGGCTGTATCTCGGAAACAGTGCGTCCTACCGGAAAAAGTAATGAAATTTCCAAAAGGCTCATCCGGAGAGCATATGAGGCATGCCCAACCACATGACGTATGTAATCTCTCGATTTCTTAAACAAAAAAAAATTAAAAAATGGCTGTATCTCGGGAACGGTGCGTCCCACAGTGGGGAAAAGTGACTTGCCTCGCTTCAAAAAGAAATAACTTTCGATAGAAATGAGGTAGAGCGATGAATTTTTTTTTAAATTAAAGCTGGAACTTTGCAGAATATGGGAAAAATAGGGAGATTACGGTAAGAACGGTTTTTAACCTTGAGAAAATTCGTTAAACTTTCACAATTTCCAGAAAATGTGGTTTCTGCGTAACCACGGGCAGAAAAAATTTTTTTTAATTTTTGCTATATATCATTTCCCGTAGATTTTTTCACGCTGTTTTCAAATCTGGTCTCAAAATTTGTTTACGACTTCAGGATTTTACAAGAAATCGATTTTTGTGAACGAATTGTTTAAGGAATTTTCTCAAGGTTAAAAACCGTTCGCACCGTAATCTCCCTATTTTTCCCATATTCTGCAAAGTTTCAGCTTTAATTTAAAAAAAATTCATCGCTCTACCTCATTTCTATCGAAAGTTATTCCTTTTTGAAGCGAGGCAAGTCACTTTTCCCCACTGTGCGGCGATTGCTATCTAGGAACAGTTTCGACCGAGGCTGTACATTGTACACAGCCCGTACAGAGGCACCTGTTTATATATAAACAGGTACAAATATATTTACCTGCTGTGCGCAACAAACTTTGAGAGTCCCGCCCTCGAAGCCGCATTGCATGCTCCGCAAGTATTTCTGAATTTCTGTGGTCAAGGGTCTTCGTTGCAAGAGTTGAACCATTGCCGGGCAATTCCGCGCATTGATGCACAAACCGGGTCTATTCTCGGGCGTGGAGCACCGGTCCTCTATCCGGAAGAAGAAAACTCAATACTATCGGGCATGCTTGGAAGTTTTTGCGGAGTTTTTGAAAATCGAGGTCCACCGGATCATCGTCGGCTCATTGGCTCGTCGGACCCGGTAAACGCGTTACGTGCTTATGCGAAATTATACGCACGTGCAGTACACCTCTGCAGAAGAACCATCCGCACGGGGAGAAGAATGCGACGAGTCATGCTTGTGCAGATTCTGTCAATCGCTTCTCTTTGCTTCGGAAAGACATTCAAAGATCAGGGAGATACTTCTCGCACTGTTTGATCGTGGATCGTTCGCAGGAGTGCGTCACACGATTCTTTTTCCTGTTATACCGATCGGATTCAATCCGATCCGATCCAATCGTTTGAACAAACACCGACGTCAACAAGGAAGACGAACGTCACGTTCCGAACGATCCGCTCACATTCGACACTTGTCTGCAGCCAGTGATTTTTCAAACCGCGTGCGAAGCAGACAAACCTGTTTCGGAAACTGTTTATTTTCTGGTTCTGCGGAGAACGGATACCCGCGCGGCGGTCCTTGACGTTCTAACTGCTGCCATCTGTAGACTTCCGTGAATCTTCCGAGTAAGCGAAAAAATAGTCTGCAGAGGAGGGGTCTAGCAGGAAAATTCTTCCAGCTAATGGAAACGCGCGCGATGCAAGTTTTAAAAGTCTGACACCTGGTCGGTTCCGGTCGCGGGGTCACGTAGTCGCGGCCAGGACCGCGCTCGCTCTTTTCTTCTCCTTATTCCGCTAAGCCCGTTCCGAAGACAACGTTGTTCTTTCATCCGAACAAATTTCGAAATGAGCCATGTAACCGATTTCAAGTCTCTAGCTCATCAGGAAGTTAGTTTAAAATCAATTGCAAAATTTTCCACCGAACAAACAGACAAACAAACAAGAAAGCGAGCTAATAAAAACGTGGTAAAATACAGTTCCACTTGCACTTCTGTATTCCACCGATACAGGTACACAGTTAGCAAAATGCTCGATGTTGGACGGATATGTACGCGCGCATAAGTAGCTCTTTCTGCTGGCAGAAAGACCGGGAATCTTCTCGGGCACAATGCTGGCCGCTCGGTCCTGGATTCTGCTCGGCAGATGGGCTCGATGTCTGCTCGAGGCAGGCCTGGCTGACTGGGTACGTTCTATTTGCCCCTTCCCATCGAACGACGCCGACAAACTTTGACCTCGGCATACTACAACCGCCATGCGTTGCAATCGTTTGGGTATTTCCAGCAATACCCGATAATTCCCAGCAATCCCAGCGCGGAGGAAAAGACTCCGCGTATCAGAGTTAGTCATTCGTCGCGCTTTACTTGTTGCGGTGCGGCTTCCGCGAGTATGGAGAAATAATTGTTCGAATATCGCGCAAACAGAACCGCGCTGCGGTTACATACGAGTGTGTACTATCAATTACAGCTGCAGACTATAACTACTCGCTAAACACGATAACCTCTCGAACCGATTACGATGGCGATGGATTGCAAATAAAAACATTCTCTACTAAACAAATTCGACACGTTAAATCTCGTTGAGATTTGTATTTAAAGAGTGTATAGTTCATACTGTAGAATGTAGGTCGGGAAGAGGCAAGGGTTGGTCGGGGGTATGACAACGGTACAAGTACAAAATAGAATGGATAGTTTTACAGAAGAATTCGCTGCGCAGAATCGGAATTTTTCCTTCGAATTTCAAGGTCTCATCTTGCTGAGTATCCAAGGCACGAAGTCGCTGACTTTGGTGTAGACGCCAGGCCATCCAGGCATACCGCAGGGCGATGGCCCGAAAGAAACCACGCCGATCGCGGACCACTTTCCCGTACCCTCCCGAGTTCTCTCCAAGGCCATCAAAGGTCCTCCCGAATCTCCTCTGCACGAGTCCTTGCCCCTTTGTCCTCCGGCGCAGATTTGGCCGGCGCCGAGGTTCACTCCCGCGTTCCCGTAAGTCACCTGGCATTGATCCCTCTCGACGTAAGGAAGCGAGACCTTCAGCTTGACGTTCGACGCCGTTTTATTCTCCGTTTTCCCCCAGCCAGCGGCGTACAACTTCTGCCCGATGGACCCGTTCGGCGGTAGACAAATCGGTTTCACGTAGTTGGTGAACGAAACGTCCCGGGTCAACCTGAGCAACGCGATGTCGTACTTCTGGTCTCGCGAGGCTGGCCGATAGTTCTCGTGCGCGATCTGTTCCTCCACTCCGACCGTGATAGGCTCGTCCGCACAGATCAGGATCACGTCTCCGTCCTGTAAGCAATCGGGGTTGGTATTCGTGTCGTATTCTCCTAAACGGACGTTCTCCAAACTCCAGGTCTTCGGCAAATCCTTGCCCTTGATGCAGTGCGCCGCCGTTAGGACGTAACGCTTGCTGATCAGTACTCCTCCGCAAGCCGTTGATCTTCCGCCCGCTAGAACATACCTAATCATTATCACGGCCTAACTACGTTTAATTTACGACATCTAAGCTAAGGGACAGCGATTCTTACGTTTCGCGTATTCCAAGAGGGCCATCCAAGGGAATTCGTCGATGTCGGTGCGTTCTCCGCCGAAAATTCTCTGAGACAAGTCCTTGCCGCATTCGGCTGGGAGCAAAGGATTATTGGATAGGTCGTACGGTGCGTTCGGATCTACGGCGGGTCCAGGTCCAGGACTCGGATCAGTCCCCGGGTAGTACGTTTGATCTTGATCAGTCCGAGGAGGCATGGTAACGCTCGGTCTTCCGGTTGGACAGCACACGCGAGGGTCCTTTCCCTCGAAACCGCACTGCGATTGCCTCAAAAACTCCACCGCTCCTGGTGGAAGTGGCCGCGTTTGAAGGATGTTCAACAATACCGGACATTGTCGAATTCCAATGCACACGCCATTCGAGCCGTTCGGCGATACGCAGCTCGATCCTACAGGGTCCGCATATTCTGAAAAACCAGATGAAACGAGGGAATTGTAAAAAATTGCGTTGTATGTCGAATGATCATCCTGCCGGCTGGCCTTGACGCGATGATACTGTAGACAATCAGAAAGTATCATCGTCGCCTTTGCCGTTTAGATGATTGCCTTGATACGGCGGACGGGTCTTCCCATCGTTTCGTAATTTTATGCGCACCAGTCGAATCGCTCGTTCTTTCGTGAACGACGCGTTATCGCTAGCGTGCGATTTCTTTGCCGAGTGCAGCGATTATCTGTGATCTTCGAGACGCAGATATTCCATTTCGCGGTAAATTCTCTCGAAACCAATCAAACTAATTTTACTTACGTGCATCGACAGAGTACAGTAGCAACGCTTGGAAAAACACACTCGAGACGAACAGGTTGATCATTTCCGATACGTCGCTTCACGCGGACAGAACGATTCAGTCCTCGAATGAGATCCTTGGATAATTCGATGCGCCAGCGAAATTCGTGACCGTTTTGTCGAAGATCGGGATGCAGACTGACGATACGAATGGGCAATGTTAGACTAACCGGAGTCACGGTCAACTGGTTCCCCCACTATTTGAAAATGTTTCGTTTAACTAATTATTGATCCTGGATTTTTCATGCTGATCACCGACGCCTTTGTGTTCCCCGTAAATCACCAATTTGCCATCAAATTCTTTTCTCGGTCCGATCGGTTCAAATCAGCTCGAATCTATGCTCGGACATTTCGGCTGTAATTGAATTTAAACGATCGGTCGCGCGGTTGGTCTACGTCATCCGTAGGACGTGCTCGATAAGGAACGAGGAAAAACGAGGAGAAACGAAGGAGAACGAGGAAAAGGTCGATATACCCGTCTTTTTTACCTTTTTCTACATCCATTCTCTTTCTTTCTCGCAGAATTCGTTGGTTCTTTTTCGGAAAAATTATAGAATAAGAGAATATTCGTATCGAGAAATTAGGTATTTTTCGCTATCATAATGTCAGGTCATTTCTACGATTCAAAGTATTTTTTATACAATTTTCAACCTTTTATTTTTGTGTCATTTCGCTACAATTGTGTACATACATACATATATACATAAGCTGCACCCGAAACAATTTTTACGTAGCTAAATAGCAATATTATTTATTTTAGTTTTGCAATTGCAATTGTCTATGTTGTCGTTCGACAAGAGAACACCGGTATCGATATCCTTCGATTTTGTTTACGTTTAAATTTCCAGCTCCAGCTAAATTTGTATTCCGCGGATAAAACTGAAAATGTCCGCGGAATATGGTACTCGTTCGTCCTCATCGTCCACTTCGTTGTCGAATCCGCTTTCAATCAAGGAGAAGGAATTTTACGCAAATGTGAGCATCGTTGATACATACGTAAATTATTTTTCTTCTAAGCACGCCGTTGTACAACGAGGACGGTATACGTGTAATCATTATTTCCAGCTTACGCCGCGCAGATGTTGCCGCAAATCGTATTACTATGTGTGCCTGGGAACTTTGGCGCATATGGTACACACGCAAATACAAAGAAATTACACGAAAAGCACACGTTTATACTCGACTGGTTCAAAATATGCGCAAGATCTCTATATGTGGGTGGGCCGATGCAAGTACAAAGAATTATTGGTAGATGACTTCTACAGGTCGTTTATCGCTTCGGTAGTCCTATTTGCAGTGGGCGCCAAACTCGTCAACGAATTAACAGAATGGAAAGTTTCTTGATATGCCCGGAACGTATTTTTGAAAATAACAATAATATTCTCGAATGAAATACCGATTATTTTATTACGCAAACACTTGTACAATATTACACACAGAATACAGAACAAAGAACTTATATGGTATTACTCAATGGTAATTAATATTATGGTATGGTATTAATATTAGACGACACTTCACCTCTGGGTTCCGCCGAATTGAAATCTAAAGACTCGCTGCGATCTATCGGAACAGTATCTTTGTTCGATGGTGGCGCGTTACTTGAATCTTTATTGTCTACTCGACGATCAGAACTATCTTCTGAGTAATTACTTTCCATCCCGGTTATATTCCCGCTAATTCTACCGCTTTCGTCGCTAGAGTGTCCACTATCGTTTGACAATCGTTCAGTTTGATTCGTTTTGATAGCTGTTGTTTCTTCATTGCAGCTATCATCGGAACTATCCAATTCGTCTGAGTCGATATCGATATCCAGTAATGTTCTCTTCTTATTCGGTTTAAATTCTTCATTGTGTTTTCTTTTTAATCCAGACTCTCCAGCGAGCTTGAACCCTTCCTCCACAGCGTTACCAACCCTTTCCGTTAAGGCCGATCTCTCACGATCGTATGTATGATCTTTGAATTCATGTTTCGGTTCGGCGCAAAGTCGTTCCAATTTCTTTTTCTTACGTTCCACAGCTTCCTCTTCTCGCTTTCCTTGCTTCTCGATCCAAGCCTTTAATCTCTTCTCTTCGTTGATGTCGCGAAGTCTACGGCCACTCAAGTCTCTGCAAGCCTCGCGATTCGTAGTTTTCTCGATTTGTGCACCGATTGCGCGCAACATCGATCCGAAGCCTCCTTTCCCTCCGAGCAAACGTGGAACGACAGAAACGCATCCATTGTAGCAAGTGGCATTTTCATCCACAAGTTTTCCATTGTGTACGATGTAAAAGTTGTCTTGCGATAAATTCTAAAACCGAAAACTTTTGGTCAGTTAAATGCAACATTTTAAGGTTAGATCAAGTAATTGCGCTACTTACCGTTAAATCTTCAATCCGATTACGCAATTCAGCAATTTTAATAGATGTGTCGACGGCAAAAATTTGCTTTACGCCAGATGCGGTACTTATTTGTACATTTAGCATTTTGATCACTTACAGGAGAGCACTGTCAATAAACAGTATACAGTATACGTATTCGCAACGCTTCAAACAATGCGAACACATCAACAGCAGAGAGTTCAACACAAGATAAGATTTCACCCCTGCCAGTGAGTTTACTTGATCTTGATCTAGTTAGGCCTGAAAAGCGCTAACTAACACTGGATCTCGGAACTAAACAAAATCTCCGTTTGGTTACCGACTGCCAACCTTACCGAAGATCCTGTTACTCAAATAATTCGGTGTTTTCTTACACTCTCAATCTGCTATCATTTAATAATATGTGATCGGTGGTTGAAGGGTTGAAGCAAGTTCTGATCCATGCCACAGATTTAATAACAGTAAACTTTACTGAGTAAAGTGGGTTCTGTTTCCTGCTAAACATAGTGTAGGTTCTGTTCTATGCTAAAGATGATGTAGGAGCTGTCCCAGTCTAAATATGATGTGGAGACAAAAGTGGCACGGCCAAACCCCGGGCGTGAGCACTCTCATTTCCTCTCTGCTACCAGCTGACTAATATGGGCAAAGTACTATAGTCTGTTGAGAAATCGCAATACCACGAAGCTAAAGTGTACCTAGAGGGGAAAGGGAAATCGTCGCCGTATCTCATTCTGTATAAATATATATATATTTATGGAAACATCATTTTGAATTATCTTGTGACGTGACTTGTGGGTACCAGATACTCCGTTATCTTGGAACACTGCGTCCTATGCATATTCTATACCAGAGTATTCAAAATCAACATCAGTGTCACGTGTCACTTTTACTAAAACACCTGTTAGATACTCTGCAAAGTAAAATCCGCGGCTACCAAATTCAATTTCATTTGTTTATAACTTTGCAACCATGAAATAATTGCAACGAAGCGTTTCTAACCGTACGTCAAATAACATTTTTTTCTCGTTTCTACTTGTAGAATATGCTCCTGTGTCCCGTAGTTCGGCCGGAAAAATCTAGGACACCCTGTATGTGACAGCCGGACTCTCGCGGTGTTGCCATTTTTACCTTCAGCACGGCAATATTAGAGCAGAAATATTGGAGTAGACTGTGACACTGGCAGATACCAGCAGATACATAAATAAATACAGGATCTTGAAATGGGCGAGGGTGGCGTCGAACAAGCATTGATAATGGAAAACGAAAGAGCGGATACATCGAAAAAACGAAGAAAATAATACTAGCAACTTGATATCACTTGATATTGCTTGATATCCTCGCGCAGAGAGGAATATCCTCTTTGATCCTCTCTGCCTGGCGTTTACATCTTCCTAACCCAAGTGGTGCGATATTTGTAACCGTTAGTATCAACTTAGTATTCATATTCAGTAAGAAATAAGTTTTATATGAAGATTATTCGCTGTGATAATTTCAATGTATTTTTCTAATTTTATATACATCACACACACATGTATGTATTTATAATGGTGAAAAAGAAAATACAGATTTTCATGCTAAAAGTGATAATTATACGATTGTATTACAGAAAATTCGATTAAACTATACAAAATCGGCACAGCAAGGAAAATTACGGTAAGGTATTCGTTCTCGTCGGCTAAATTACAAAGGAATAAATGATAATGAATGTTCACAGCGAAAGAAAGAACATGTTCAATAAGGAAACAAAGTTCAAATAAACAGACCGTAAGCGAAGCCTGATATGTACAATTGTCTGTATGCCGATTAAAGTTCAATAGAATGCCCACGATAGCCAGTTCCTCTTTAACATACGAAATTCTCATGTACCTAAATTCATTTTATTTCGGTATGTTTGCTGTTTGCGAGATAGGCATGGGATTCTTCAAGGCTGCGAATTTGCCTTCACCTGGTACGAGCACAACACTGACCGAGTTTGCACTTTTATTCTTCCTCATAATCACCGAAGGAGCTAGAATTTATCTCGGAAGGAAAGGAAACTTGACCGAACACGGATTACCAATTCTTATTGGAGTTGTTTTGACTGTGCCCAGCTCTTTGGCGACATTGTATTTTTTGTTCTGGCAAAACTATGTGCTCAGGCTGGAAGTAATACTTTGCAGCATACAATTAGTTTTGTTGGCATCGGAATTAATCATTTCAATCTTGTGCCTTATAGCTATTTATCGACCACCATCTCCCGAAGAGTAAGCTCATGCTAAATTCTGTATTCATTTATAAGCGTAACCCAAAGTTTCAATATTACAGAATTTTAATGTATACAATATACAGATAAAAAAGAAATGAAAACGATGAAACTTGATCCGTATTCGATTTTTATACCTTCAGTACTATGTAACAAGTACTTCTATGTACATATGCACGCACACATATCTGTTTTTATTTTTATAAACATTTGTCAAAATGAAATCTCTATATCAACAGTTTCTTTTTCTATATATAAAAATTACTCAATGATATAGAATATTTACATAAAGTATAAAAAAATAAACGCAATCTTAGTGAACAAGTTATGTTGTTTTATGTAAAAAGTTGCAGTAAGAATTCTAAATTTTGTCTTGGAGGTATATGTAGTAGAATATTAAACGTTCGAGTTCAATTGATCGCGATCGATACGTTATAGGCCATAGGCAGTAATCGATTGAAATCAAGAGCAATTCATCGGATATGTGTTTGAAGAATAAAATATTCTTAAAGAATATACCTATTCTCTGTATTTTCATGATCAATCTTTTATACTGTTACTCGCGGCTCTACGCCTCCTAATTGCACGCAATCTATTATTACAATATATTCGTAAAAACACAGAACCAAATACTAATAATATACCAATTATTCCGATAACTGTCACCCGATGATGATATATCAAACACGACAATAATATTGCTAGACCCTGAAACAAAAAAATAAATTTAATTTATACATCACATATTTCACTGGTATTGGCATACGAGATATAAGTAACTTTTATTACCTGTCGGATTGTCATTATTATAACAAACGTCACTGGGCCGAATTTTGAAATTGTATAAAATATATATAACTGGCCGGTCGCAGAACAGATCGAAATAAGTAAACAATCGATGATGAACCTGGGATACTATAAAAAAGATGGTAGCATTTTCATAATTATACAAAAAACTTATTCCATTAGTCCATTTTCATTTGAATTACCTTTGTCATGAATGAAAGCATGAGAGGAAAACTCGATTGTTGGAATAAAGACATTGCGGTAAACAAACAGGAGAACATATTAACTACACACATCATTTGTACGCTCGTTGCACCGTACTCTGTAAATAGCGCATTTTGCCAGGTACTTGTAAAGCTATCTAATATTAAGTAGCCTCCTAAGAGAATGATACCAGAGACAGTAGTCGCGTTGCCTGAAAATATTTACATGCAAAATAGTGATCAAATTTCAAAGATAATGTGATTGATATAAGAAACATTACCATTTCTGTAATCAGAACTATCTAACATAAATAATGTCATCCCAATAGAAATAAGTATGGCTGTAACATACTCATAATACTCGTACGTAGTACGTGAGATTATTTTTCCCATGACCATAACTGGTATAATTTTAGAAGCTTTTGCCAACACCTGAAACATTTAAGTACCGGTATAACTTTTCAATATGAAAGTTTCAAAGGAAAACAATAATACTATAACTACCTGTGTCGGAAAGCTAACATATTTTAATGCTTCGTACTGACACCAACTGCTCATGATATTTGACAAAGAACAAAACGCATATTTATAAAGCGGTGCTTTATGTTGCGGTTGTCTTTGAATCATCAAGTAAAATCCTGACATTAAAAATGCCAAAATTCGATTAACAAATACTAGAAATTGAGAATCTTTAAAACGATCCTTATTACCGTTATCATCTTCGTATTCCTAAGAAACAAATATTTTTATATCTTTAAAACCTTCAACTCTTAGAGTCGTTATTGGACTGCATTATGTATTAATGATTTTATCTCTTTAGCACTTTTACCTCGCTTATACTCACTTGTATCAGTACCAAAAATAATTTCCAGACCATACCTGTGTCATTATCTTTTCTTGTAAATAACCCCATGATAAGTAGCTGACTTGTAAACCAAAGAAGCAGTACAGAAGTAGTAAGGCATCTTGCATAAAAGTACGCTGATTAAGATTAGACGGCGAGGATGTATAAGAAGAGTCCAAGAGTCCCGTTTCACAGTGACCCATAAAACATGAATGTATCAATCTTGGAAGATATCCTTTCCCTGTTTCGCAAGTAAACAGTATTTTATATAACAATTTATTTTACAATTCATAATGTCTCTTTTGTTTCTTTACCTCCTCTTTGTATGTATTTGGTGTGACGAACATATTTATAGATGAGGTAACCTGGTAGCAGTACAGTGGCATAACTCAATAAATTTAAACACAAACGAACAATCCAATTGTAAGAAGAAGATTCTAACAACTTTTCTCCGGTATTTACCAGGGACTGAAAAATTTCACTCGCTCCAAATATAAGGCTTACCGAGAGTAATAATAATATGCTATAAAAAAATCATTCTAATATATTTTCATGTTATCCAGAGTTTGTTACAATGTACAATTTATACCTGCTACTTACCAAATTATGAAATCGCTCACAAAATTTCGCATTGTTTTTATTATAATTTCACTTACAGTGTAAAATGGATAATTACTAATTGTTTTACAATATTGATGGTTACCAATTGTTTTGCAACCTTGGTCAATCGACGTCGAATGATTTTCGATTGCGAAAATGTAATATTTCTATACGAATAATTTTAAAGTAATATCGCATTACATATTGCGTATATACATGATACATAATATCTTTAAATCATAATTTCATAAGATAGAAAATTCTTCTTATGACAACGTAGAAAATTGATTAACCATCATCAATGAAAACTACAACGTGCTACGTTCCGATTGATAATTTCTAACGATCCAAAAATGATCCGTCAAATCATTTTTTGAAGAAAATTGTGTCGTACTAACGAACGTCAAATCCATATCTAAATACTAATGGACACGACGACACGACATGTGAAATGATGTGAAGTCTTAGTATCGATTGTTGCCGTTCGACACCCGCGAACACATGTTTTGAAATTGTACTGAATGAAACTTATTTCAAGGACAAACGTATTCCACTACCTATATACATATATGCATTCGCTAATACAAATACGAAATAAAATTTTTTATTCATTCTGTTTATAATGGCATAGAGTAGTGATGGCGTGCAAAATGACTAACCGTGATTTATCACAGTGATCACAGAATTTAATTTTTTAATCTAGAGTAAAGCTCACTGCCATCCTCATTTTTTATCTCGATTGAATTAGTTCTGCTTGCATAAAAATATAACATAAATTTAGAATTACAACTTTCTTTTCCATACCTTATTTCAGTATTTTAGAAATAAAATAATTCTTCCACTCGATTTCGAAACAGTGTTAGGATATTGCACGGTTTTTTCGCGCACGCGCGACGATTTTCGCGTCAGTAAAGTACAAAGTTGGGCTAAACTGGGGTACCTTGGTCATCCCAATAATTTCGCAAGATTTGTTATGATTTGATTTTGAAATATGACTGTATTCAAATTTAATATGTATGTACATATAATATATAAACTTCTGAACTCTCTTCCGGTACTTTCCTATCAGTAATAGTTTCCCACTATATTCGCCACAAACTTAGGACGTTCCTGGCGAAACTAGCGCATGCGCGAAAAAAACGCACAATATCTCATCACTATCTAAATATATAGGACGCGAAACAACGATACAGAACAGAAATGGACTTATTTATTTGTTTGTGGCACGAAGATTTTGGCATAAACTCGTCTAAATCGCGTGAAATGAATATGGTAATGGGGTTACGTGGCCTCCGAAAAGTTAGTTAGTTAGTTTGTTCTTTACCCTATTATTAGGGATGGCGTTGGAGAGCCGAAGCTCTATCTGCCCAATTCAAACCTATCATCACATTACATGCCCATGGTTTTCTGGACCGTAAAAATAAATCGGATGATGGTCTATTCTTATACCTACATAGTCGGTGCAGGCGATCGCCCGACAGCGCCCTATCAGCATAGCAGATATATAGTATACAGTGCTACTGATTACTAGTAAGCATGTAGATCTATGTATACGAGTATTCTAAGGCTAGGTTACATCGAATAAAGCAACCGACAAGGGAAAAAAACATTAAAATTTATTGATCATTTTACAAATAATACGTTGTAGAATAACAAACATTCTGCAGTCATGACTTTTATTGGTAAGTTTCAATCGATTAACTAGCAATATTTAAAGTGGGCATGAAACCCATACGTAAATACTCGCAAGTGTTTTGTGACAGTGGTGTAACTTATTTGATTCATTTTAATTTATCGAAGTGGGTATATCTTTTAGCATAATTATAGTTCCATAACAATTAATAACGCGTAATATAAGAGTTCATGTGATATTTGCAATTTGTCACAGCGTATATTTACGCGGAAGCATGCGGTGAACCTCCATTAGCCGGTTTTTCTCTGTCGGCAGGAATGTATCTACTTGCATTAACTTATTTATATTTACGTATGCATATCCGTACCTTGAATTTTTTAAAATTTTTATTGCAATAATTAAAACGTGTACATATATTGTAGATTCTCTTCGTTTAAAAACATGTATTTTAGTGCGTCACACGACACGTCCGTGCAAACATTACACAGATTCTTCCGGTGCTTTCCCGCCAAGATCATTGCCCCACTATTTTCTCTTCATGTATAGATACGTTACTGTTTTCATCACTGATACGGTTGTGTAGTTGTGTTAGAGAGTTTCGAGAGATACCTTCCCGCCTAAACAACTAAAGTCTCGGTTTTCGTTTCATAGCGTAGGTCGATTAGGTTTCTTCCTTTTTTTTAAAGAGTTTTTGTTTCATTTCGAACGGTAAACAATACTATATGAATTTTACAGTAATTCAAAATGTTTTCGAGTGATAATACTTCATGTGTATTTCTTGTACATTCGCAGGGAAGGCTGTGATCACAGTACTGTCAAAAATGACTAACGTACCTTATAAATTATACAAGCGACCGTTTACTGTGTGCATAGAAGGAAACATAGGAAGCGGTAAAACAACATTCTTAAGTCACTTTAAACAATTTAATGATACCACGGTCTTAGAGGAGCCTGTAGAACTCTGGCGCGACATAGCCGGAACTAACTTACTGGTAAGTTTTCAGAAAATTCAATATATCAATGTTAAGTTACAAAGAAACTAAATTAACGAGCATGTATCATTGGTGTTTAGGAAATGATGTACACCGATACGTCTCGTTATGCTTTCTTATTTCAATCTTACGTGCAGTTAACAATGTTACAATTGCACACACACAAAACTCCACACCCATATAAAATTATGGAAAGATCCGTGTATAGCGGAAGATGTTTTGTTGAACACATGAAACGTAAAAAGATTTTGAATGTGACGGAAGGTGCTGTTTTAGACGATTGGTACGAATGGAGTATGAAAAGTGCTAATATAGAAACCAATTTAATAGGTAATATGTCGACGATGTTTTATAGGATAGTTGTGCTGTTGTAAGCTAGAAGTAAAATATTAACTGTTTGTATTAATGCTATCTGTATTTTAAAACAGTATATCTAAGAACATCTCCTGACATTGTGTATCAGAGATTGAAAGCAAGAGCAAGAAAGGAAGAGAAGTATGTGTCGCTGGAATATTTGGAAGATATTCATAATATTCACGAAGAGTGGCTGTATCATAAAACATTATTTACCTTACCAGCACCGGTCTTAATATTGGATGGAGACAAAAGTTTAGAAGAAATGGTAAACGAGTTTGAGCATTGTAAAAATCGCATTTTTGGTACTAGGATAGAAGGTAAAAGTTGCACAGGAAAAATAGATGTTCCAGTAAGTCCCACATGTTCTGAACCAGAAGTTAAAACATGAACGTCCAATTAACAAATGTAAATTTCAATTAGTTAAATGATCACCTGACTTAATTAAATTTATTTTATTTTTACTCGATCACATATATATATATTTAAATATATATATATATCAGATGATTGCATAAGTTCGTGCCCGATTTTTATAGATTTCACAGCGGAGTGTAAAAATATATGGTCACCATTCTTTTATAATTGTAGAGAAGAATGGTAACTATATAATTGATTAATAAAGCTGTACTCTTTAAAATTTAACCATTGAATTGTATTTTCAAATCGGGAGGCACGAATTTATGCAATCATCTAATATGTATATATACGATCAATATACAATTTCAATCAAAATGAATTAACAAAAGTTTAAGTTTAAGTGTAATTTTGACATATATTGCTTGTACGATATTAAAATAGTATATTCGAATGTGCATATATATCATAAAAATATCTTTAGTTTTATAAGCAATTATTAGATGACTTTATCTTCAAAGACTTGTGAATTTATAAATAAGTATTAAAACTTGTACAAATTTTATGTAATATGTATATCGTAAATTGCGATTATAAAAATTGAATCGTACATTTATCCATGCATTGTCTCATTTGTTTACATTAAACAGTATTAAAATATATTTTCGGGTTTCAAATTGAATCTTTCCGGGAAGACGCTAATCTTTTTGCACAATCGTATTCTTGACAAACCCAAAGTGCATTTGTTAAATGACCAATTTCAGCGGCCTTTGTATTAGCCTGTTTCCAGTCTAAAAATATCTGATAGATTACCTGAAAACCATTATTACATTATTAACACCTATATTAAAGGAAACCATAGCAGGCGCATTCTCATATAGTAACTCTATTTACTTCGCTTATTCCTCTGAATCCATAATTTTCTTCAAATTGTTCGATTTGACCATCCGAATAGAATAATCTTCTGGCAACGTCTCTCCAGCCATGTCCAATATGAGTCTTAACAACAAATATATCTTCCAGAGTAACTTCATCGGTGCATTCGCATAGATGTTTTACATTCGCAGGCATTTGTAGTTCCTGTGATTTCGACTTGGACTCTTCCGACGACGCGGTATCTTTTTTAGGAAACTGATTAACATTGCAAATGTAACTGGTTCTCGAACCGATTTTTACTCCATTGGAATTGATTATATTATAATTTACAACACGCGCTGATTGTGCTAGAGAAGTAATTAATACGTAAATGTTATGATTCAACCTGTTAAATGGAAACAATCGAGTCGAATCGTTCCTTTTTGAGGAAATAATTTGCGACAGTTACTCCATACTTACGGCATTGTTTCGACTTTGTTCTTGTACTAGTTTTGGTATTAGATTTGCGACGTTGTCTTGAATCGCAAGTGGGAAATTTTTCTTTGTCTTTTTCTGTCGTCTCAGAACGAGTATTTGTTGGCACAGAGTCATCGACTTGTGATTTGTTAATTTCCGGTGTTGCATTCGATTTTTCATTTGTCTCGTCGTTTAAATTATGAGTGTACCCTTTAATCTCTATTCGTGGTGGTTGAGGTATTGAATCCGTTGTCAACATATGAAATCGTCGAGACAAATTGGAAAGTATCGGCATTTTATTTTACCGAATGTATTCTGTTCAAATATTAAATATCCAGGATTATGAACCTCCAAATGATTTCTGAATTGAAACCGCGCGTTATCGTTTACACTGTATTATCAGTTCATTCTGCGATTGTGACTGTGACAACTGACTGACAACTGACATACGGGATGCAACGATGCAAGGAAGCAACAAGTTGCGGGGATATCCTCTCTACTTTAGCGACTTTAGCTGACTTTAGCCAAAGAGTAGGGATACAGCAAAAGACACTGATAACAGAGACTGATAAGTGTATTATCAGTGGCAAGAGACGACACTCCGGGCGGTACTTTTGATGTCGGTCGTTCGATACGTGGTCTCTGGTCACATCTATTTGATTTATAGTTTATGGTCATCAAGAGATAGTTCGTACATTTTGCCGTCAATGGCGCCACGGACATTTTGACCAATTTATCATATTCAAAGAGAAATAAAATATATATGTAAAAAACATTAAAAACAGTACCTGTTATAGCATGTTACCATTTCAGAAAAATTCCATAAATATTGTAGCACTATTGCAAAAAAGTATTTAATCGTAATTGTTAAGTCTTTATTCGAATCAAGGCAGACAGCACGTGTATAATCACTTGTTGGTAATTCTTGTCCCCATAAGTTGTTGATGTTTGTTTATATCGTTCATATTTTAACAAAACAATGATTGCATTAGATTCATCAGTTAAACTTGGAAAATCTCCGAAAAAACCACAAGGTTGGTAATCAGATTCATTTTACTATTAGTCTGTTTTCGAAAAATAATGTTTCGTTTATGTACCTAACCTCTTCGAGGTAAAGATTTTATTAAGTACACGTTATAAAAGTGTTATTAATTCTAGAGTCTTATCTATTACAAAAAAGATTGAATTTAATTTAAAATTGATTTCATTTTAATATCTTCTACGTAGCTATGGTCACCTCTGACATGAAAAATTCATTATCGTCGGTCATTATCGTGAGTATTTTTGCAGTATTTAATATATTTATATGTATTTCGATAATTGTAGTGGAATTACGAGAAGACAGCGATGACAGCGGACAAGATAGTAGTGATGACACCATGGAAACAGAAACACAAGAATTGGAAGGTGCGGGAAATGGATTCAGAGAAACAGAATCTGAGGAAGACGAGTCCAATACTCAGAAAGTTGATGGGAATCCTAGTTGGGCGGATGCCATGCAAAAGATTCTGAGGACGAAGAAGCCAAAGCGTAAAAAAACCATAGTCCTATCCAAAGCTAAAAAGCTATCCGATGTTGTAATAAAGGAGAAGAGTGAAGAGCTATCCTTCGAAATCAAGAAAGAGACGGAGGAAATAAAAACAGAGGAGGCAGAGGATGTTGATAATAGTATAGAAAAGTCATTGAAACAAGTGAAGGAGAAGAAGAAAGATCATTTGGGTATCAGACTGAAGCCGAGTATAACAGACAGAGAACGTGAGAGAATGTTGCAGAAAATTGCAACCAAGTAAGTATATGTTATAGTAACGGTAGGGATAGTATATTATTTATTTGGTTAAAGCAACTGAATTATTTCGTTTTTTTACAGAGGCGTGGTGCAATTGTTTAATGCTGTAAAACAACAACAAGGTGAAATTAAGAAGAAGTTAGCAGAGGCTGGCCCATTAGAGAGAAAACGAGAGCAAGTACTTAAACACATTGATAAGAATTCGTTCTTGGATGTTCTTATGGGTGGAAGCAAAAGTATTAGAGTAGACAACGACGTGAAGGATGAAGAGCAAGCAAATAAAAATGTTAAAGAGAAGGTAAATATATCGTATATTTTATAATTCTGTCGTTTATAAATTAATATAACAATTCATAAAAATTAATCTTTAAAAGGACAAAGAAACATGGAACGTTTTGAGGGACGATTTCGTAATGGGGACGAAGTTGAAAGATTGGGACCGTAAAAATGACGAGGACGAGGATTCGTCGGCGCCAGAAGATATGGACAGTGATAATTAAATTATACAAATATGTAAGATATTTTTCATCTTGTAACGATGCAATTGTTATCAAGTATACTCAGTAAAATTGAGTAAAATTACTGCTTTGAATTTATAAAATAATTACTCTTTCTCTTTCTTCGAATAATTCGTACGATCACGAAAATGGGAAAAAGCATCGATTTCATATTAAATATTCAAATTTATATCCGATATCTTTCAAGCTACTCAACAACGGTAATAATAATGTGTACAATGTATAATTTCTCATATAATTTATCATATGTTTATAACGCATACATGATCCTATCTAACGTTAATTCCTATTGTTATTTTATTTACGCCACGTGATCGTGGCCGAAGAATAGTGCCATAATATTTTCTTTTTCCCGTAAAATGACACAACATATATCTTGTGTACTGAAGCCACAGCTTTGGGATAATAAAATTCAAATTCAATTTAGGGATATGGTGACATATACATAGTCTGTACATAGGACTTGATTTGTCCAACAGTTATTCTATACACATCTTACTTTTATTTGTCTTGTCCTTGTCACTTTTAATGATATCGTCATGTTACCGACTCAACACGAACATGTACAAATACAAATCATAAGCATCTCGTGCTATACTGGTATCGTCGCGTACTCATCACGCTGCGTCTCATAGTAAAATAATACAAAAAAAGCAAATGTATAATAAATAGGTCCTAGCATGATCCACTAATAACATGTACAAAATATTTAACTTGACTTATGGTGATTATTCTCTTAATATATACTGAATCTAGTGTGTAGATTAACCCTTGGACGGACTGACCTAACATCATCGTATCATTTCCCTTCGATTATTGTGCCACAATGAAATTGATTGTACATTTTGTCGTATATAAAATTATGTTTAGAACCTCGGTCGTACTATAATCCATGATTCTGTTAGGTGGTTGCGTAGAATGTAGTAGCGTCAAACTTAAAATTACATTATCTGTACAATTTGTTACAGGCTTTCCCGGAGTATCACAGCTACTGTAACAACCGATTAAAATATTCTTTAATCCCTTTATTCGATGCTTAAAACAACAGCAATTAAATTCAGTCAATGAGTTCTACCGTCGTGTCTCATCAAAACGTGTAATTTAGAGGATGAATCGATATAAGCACCAGTGTATTCTTCCACAGGGTCCAATCATTTCGATCTGCCTTTCGAAGAGGAGACCCGAGCGACCAATGGCTGACCGTTCCACAGTGATCAGTCTTGAGTGATTATGGTGGACTCGACAGCCATTAGGAGAAAATATTACAGGTCTCCTGTTTCAAGAACAGAATATAACAACATCTCTCTCTCGGCCACTTCAAAGTAAAATATTCTTTCTAAATTTCTAGATCTCGCGTTACACGCGACTTTCACGGATGTCAGCGAGGGCTCCGAAATTCCTGGTCTCCTCGTCAGAATAATTGGACTCCGTTTCCCCTGCCTGTGACCTGCCGGCATCGTCGGAGCCCCTATTTCTAATATAATATCCTGCCGGATTAGATTCGTTGTTGCAGTTTGATTCGTTTACTTCCTGGCCTTCGAAGTGCACGTTCCTGTGACTAGACGGTTCCTCTTGGTCTACCTGCGACCTGGACCTATCAGTCTCGTTGCACCTTTGCGAGGGCTGCCCATGACCATCCCTCTGCGCATTCTCCACGTTGTTCCTGCTCTCCTGGCTGATCCTCGACAGGCTCCTAGCTAGATTTCTAGAGTTCATTACCTCGTTCGCCGGGACTGCGTTTCTGGATACCTCTCCGGGCCCGTTTATGCCCATTCTTTCGTTGTTTCTGACAGTGTTGTCGGTGGTGGGGCAATAGTTGCCATTTTCGGGCAACGTCTCGCCGTCTCGTTGCTGGTTTCCGTTCCCATTGGCTATGTGGAACGAGGTCTCGTGCTGATAAGTTCTCAGCGCCTCGAAGTTCGCGTTGCTGAACACACGGGGTACCATGCCCTGCGTCATACGGTAGAACTCCAGTTCGTTGTCCACGTAGTAGCTGTCCAACGGGTTGCTGATGATCGAGGGGTTCCTGGAGACGTTCCTGCGCGGGAAACTCTGGCTGGAGAAGTTCGTCATGTAGGGGAACGCCAGCGTGTCCATGGGGTTGCCTAATATATGGGGACAGCCGTCCAGACTCTGCATCTCGATCTCCTCTTTGCCGTCGTGGCAATAGTTACGCATGTCTAAGTCGTGCGGAAGATTGGCGAACCTGAGGATAAATCGTGCCGGTAATTATGAAATTGGCGTAAGTCATATATTAAAAAGAATTTGCCAAAGAGACTATTCTTTTTTATAGTGAAATAAGATTGCTCTATTGACAGGTGTTACGTTGAACGTGGAAGGTTGAAGTTGCACAGGGGCAACCACTGTTGCTCGTGCTTACTTTACAATTTTAAAGGACTCTTCAGGGTGTACCTGTGCAATAAAATGTCGGAGTACGATGGCGGCATGTCCGACTCCTCCTTCCCGTAGATGCTCTCGTACGTCGGGGGTGGGAAACAGCCTACGGACCCTAGACTATCTTTGCTGGGCGTCTCAGCGTCCATTTCTAGTATGCTACCCTGGCTGTTCTGCAGTTGGTGCCGGTTTATACTTCGTGGATTCCTCTGCGCGCGGAGGACGCTGTCGCCGAGCTCCACCAAGTCTAAACCTGTTAATCAACGAGTTCATGATCACTTGACATTTAAGACGAAAAGGGTGCAATTGAAAATAGTAAAAACATTAGAAGAATTTAAAATACTGTCCCATTATTTTCCGCCTATTAAACATATATTCACATATATATTCAGTATAAAAGTTTAATGATAACGTATCACCATAAATGTATACTTAGATGTCCATGCATTTATAGCATACCGTTTGTGTTAGCATATCCAAGGTTACTTACAATTGCTCCAAGAAAATATTAAAAGAATTAAGAAGGGAACGCTCGCGACATTTACATCTATTGTATCGAATTAAATAATCTCTGGTATTCGATTTTACGATTCTTTGTGTGCCTGTTTCCCTTCTGCACATGCAAGGAGCTAACAGGTGCGGGGGTTGGGGTAGCATGTCAGTGGCCTTGAACCGGAAAGGAACGCCTTCTTGAAAAGCGGGTCAAAGATATAAAACGAAATAGCTCAACGCGGAGCTCCGGTTTCGAGAGAATTGATTTTAAAAATTCAGCTGTCGTAACAAGGGCGTTCTATTCTCTCCGCTAATATCGGAAACATCTTCTCATAATTTTAGTAACCGACGCTTAGTGTACGAGTTTAGCGCCTAATAAAGCCAATCGTAACATCAATATTTATGAGAGGATGAATGCGTTTATGGTAGCACAAAGTTTCCGATGCGACCGTGTGGGTATGGTCACGGTATCTAGGGGGCTAAACTTTACGAAGTGGCAATTGCGGTAAGCAAAGAACAGATTAAAATACAAACTACAAGCGCTGAGTTCTACGGAAAAAGTTGGACATAACTACGGAGGTTCGAGGATGTGTATATTGCATCTCGGTACGCTAAGGGTTGAAGTATCCTAAGGACACTGAACATTGAATACGGAAGGATCTAAGATCTCCGTGTGAGGGCCAAGGGCTAGTATCCAGTTGCAATCTCACCAGTGGGATCGGTTTGGAACTGCGTGAAGATTGTGCCGTCCACAACGAGCATCCTACCGTGCGGCAAGAGGATGATGGTAGGCGTTGCAACCATCGCCTGGTCGCTGTTGCCGAATCGGGAGTCTGGTTCAGGGTCCTCAAGCCGGCAGCAGCAGTACCGTCTGCACAGGGACCTGCAGAAGGGAGCGCCCCAGCAGCAGTACGCGAAGATGAAGCACAGAACCGCCAGCATCACCAGTAGGGCAGCTACCCCTTGGCCCTGCTGAGCGGCTGCGAGGGTTGGCCCGCCGGCGACGCCGACGCCTACGCCGACGCCGAACCCTAACCCACCGCTGCTGCTCATCTCGCCTGGAACGTCGTTCGAGTCCATCAGTCTGTGTCTAGCGGGACAATGGACTGTATCACTTCAAGGTCTACTGACAATCTTCCTTAGGGGGTTGCACAATCATTACTTCGTCACTTTTAGGATTTGTGTAATTTTCTTGGCTCGATTTTCAATTTTTGCAGGTGGTTTTGTATTCGAGGTAAGCACAAGATCATTGTTAACTGTTAATATACATGTTTTAGATCAATCAACCTCCCTCTACTCTTAGGGGTCGTCTTTGCTTCAATCACGTTTTTAACACGATAACATGTTCTTTCTTCCCTAACATTGTTTTCAGCGGTGGACATCAGTGGTCCTCAAAAAGTAATCAAGCGGTTGATTTATTATTATTACAGCCGTAAAGAAGGAGATTTCAAAAGTGATGGCTGCTCGTAAACGGAAGGATGAATGGTTCCTCATAAACTCGAGACGAACAGGAATTTAAACGGCAGTTAACAGGCGACGATTCTCGAACTTTTTCGGTTAAGACGCATTTAGAATCGTGCGTTCTCGCGTTAACACCAAAGTCGTTTCTCGCGAGCAATAAAAGGTTTCGATCCGCAATGCGGAGCACATGGCAAGCACTAACGTACGTGTTCCTGGCACTAGTCCAGTGATGATGAAGTTTTCTAAGTCTGATTCAACCTTACTCTCCGTCTATCCCCGTTTTCACTTGTCTCGCGTATCCAAAAGATCACACTGACCATTCCTCCCATGAAAGCGAGTGTTAGTTTCGGACATCACTCTCTCTTATGCTAATAGAATAAATTTCGTTCGACGCTCGGAAGAAAGGTGAGGTGAAAGTAGAGGAGTGCGGTAATCTGGTCGTATTGTAGTCGGTCCCAGTGGGTCAGCAATTTTTCAAAAAAAGAACGTGACTGACAATCGTGTGATCGTCGGGCAATGAAGGCCGCTCGAAAGTCATTCGAAACAGGTGCTTTAAAAAGTCTAGAAGTCCAAAAGCCCATTTGCAAGCTAAATTTTCAATCACGAATTTTATAACGATGCTTGCTTGAATTCCAATAATTATAATATGATGTTAGTGTTAAAAGAAGATTATTAAACTTGTTTTACATTCAAAAAATCATTAATAGGTTTATGCGTGGATGCCCAATACGCAATTCCAGCAATACTCTGCATCAATTATGTTGTTTACTACATTCATACAGGTTTAGAATCTATTAATATGTAGAGCAGGTTGGCAATGTAACAAAAATAGTAAAGAATATGTTGTTATGTCTCTGTAAATGTACTATACACAATTTCGGTGACTCTATGTATCACTTGTCTTGTTTACTACGTGCGAACAGATCAACAGTCTATTAATATTTGAAGCAAACTGCGAATGTAACAAGAATAGTGAAGAATGACAATTCGTATTTTCCTGTGAATGCAAATCGCACAGTTCGATCAGCCCCATGCACGAACTTATGCCGATATTATAGCGCAATACCTTGGGTGGTGATATTGTAGAGCCAAGTGGTGCCCGTCGTGGTCGCTGGTTCCGATGCCTTGCGCGTCCCGAAAACCATGTATGCAGAAAGTCCTCTCGTACCCCGAGAAACGGCGAACCCTTCTCTCCTCAACGGTTTCGAAACGCGAGGCGATCACATTGACAGTCGTCGCGTGTAACGCGTCGCATCACGCGATCAAGCTTGTATACAGCGGCCGACTATCCAATAACCCGAGAAACCAAATTAAAAATGGCGCTCCATGATACGAGCCAATCCTTGACGAAAACGGCGATTCCGTTCCACCGGCGATTCCATTTCTCCGTTTTGCTCTTTATTTCCTCTTGCTCCCTCCCTCCGACTATATTAATCGGAACTCAACAAGTCCCGGCGCGCCGGGCCGTTAATAACATCGTAAACAACAAACGGTGTCGCCGGTGAACAACGGCCCGGTATTGTTTCCCCGTTCCTATTGACGATCCTCCGGACCAGTCCGCAACAGGATCAATCCGCGAGGAGACGTCGTGCTTGAGATCGAACGGTGTGCACTGTCATCGCAAAGACACTCTTGACCCATTTCAAATTGTCTCCCCACTTTACTTCAGACCCGTTGGTTTTTGCCGTCGACGAACCTCTATACCATAACAGGGGACCTCCTTGTCCACCTCGTCAATACGTTTCTTTATCTGTACTTTCGACCAGCCCCCATCTCTCAACGAGTGCCTTTGTTCCTCGTCCTCGAGATCTATTATTATGACAGAACATTAATTCCTCCGACCCTATTACCACTCTCCATCCGCTTCTCACCCCCGTCAACGTTTCTCCTCTTACCGTGTGTCGGCGTGTTCCTCCTGCTCCACGGTGTGCCAACGATTGCGATCAGACGCAATGCAGTATTTAAATAACAACAGGTCCGAGAGCGGTCCTATAAACTTTGCGAAACACTCGATAACGTCGTACGTATAGCTTCCGGCCGATATATATATCTATGTATCTTAATCCTCATCGGTTATGTATCCTATATACGCTCTCTATGTAAGTCTCATTTAGCCAATGTTTTACTTACAAGTAACTAGACATGTTCCTTGTGAACGGTGCCGCACGGTGGATCGTCCGTCGTCTATTGGCTTATTAACGCAAGGCATTGTTCAAACCACTGGCATCCCCTCGCGTTCCGTGAGTTTGACGTCACCGACTGCAGATGAAGCCGCGCCATATTATTTACTATCGATGCATTGTGCGTTCACCAGATACCCCCTTCAAACACCTTCGCCGAATTCATAGTGTTCAATCTCAGCGAAATAATCCCACATTTTTTGTAGATAAATACGATCAAGCAAGAATTTAACTGACGTCGCTGCCGACGATAGTCAACAACCCCTTCGGGATTGGCATTGATTGATCACAGTATCGTGACGACATTCGAGTTACATCTGCACACACAACGAATTCACGGAGACTTTTTCACTGTTGTCGCGTCAGCTACACGGTATCTCCATTCGAATATCGATTCGAACGAAATGCTTCAACGATATTTTTAACCTAAACCCGTCTTCGGTTTTGTTCTCGTTCGATTTCCTCCACGGGCACCGCCGATCACGACACCTTCGCGCGACAACCTGGTCGCACGCTTGTTAATATGTGGGTTACCATGGGGTTTACCAGGCCAGTGTGTCAAATCTGCGACCACCGTCGAAATTCGCTGCAGTTTGTAGGGCGCAGCGGTCTCCCCACAACCCCTCGAGACACTGGCCAACGATTCGTCGATGGCCTCGTCGGTGGCGCTTCTTTTATTTTTCCCACCCCTGTGCTCCGGATGAAAGCGACTTCTTTCGCCCCTTCCCACTTCGATCCCCACTGCCCCCTTAATTCTAATCCCCACTCTTCGTTAACCTGTTAACCGGAGATGACGAGGACACTCGTCATTTGCATCCTCTTCCACAGCTGATACTTCCTTCCTCGTATACGTATATTGTATACATAGATAAATCACATCCACATCGTTAGAAAGCAAAATACAATTATATATACGAGCTGTTTCAAAACAATCAACTCCTCTCGAATTTTTTCAATTCTGTTACCAAAGCATTCGATTGATGATCGGCTTTCTATATTTAACCCTTCGTTATTGAATATTTCGATTTTATTCATATGAAACTGATCCAATTTACACATACAATACTTATAAATGTTTTAGTAGTTTGTTAAACACTAATAATAATAACAGATATTTTGAATAAGTATAACACTTCGAATGCTAATAATTATGCTTCCATCGCGATTTCCTTAGCACCAGGAGATTTCTCTCTATAGTACCGCTAAATAACGAAAATTGTTTAAAATTGGCACAGCTAATTGATTTATCAAATGAGTGGTTCATATCTCCGATTTTACTTATTGTTAATCAAATCGCTACACATCATTGCCGTACTTACTTGCGTGTTCACGTATAGGTGTTTGCGGTCGGAAAATCACCTGATTAACCTGTTTAACCGGTCAGGTACGCGCAACAGGATAATTGAAGATAAACAACAATGATTCAGAGCGATTTACTTCGTAATTAAACATTTTTCTCATCGATAAATGAGAAATTAAATGACAGTAATTCGGTCTTTTCAAATAAAATTGTCAACAATAGAATGGTGAACTACAATTATGCTGCACCAGCTGCACACTGTTCAGCCTACGAGAAAATCTTCTAGAGTTTAATCTCAATAGAGATACCGCTATCTTTATTGCGTCACTTATGTTCATAAAACGATAACGTGATCGTATTAATGTGACTGTATCTTCCTTTCCAAACATGTCTCATAGCGAAAGGAAACAAAGAGATACGGTTTATTCGAGATATTGACATTCTTTAAAGCAAGTATACAATGATTCCTTAATGGTATATACAAAAATAGAAATTTTACTTTTCAGGCAAAATCTCTAGAATCCACTTTTTAAAGGATTTGATTTCGGATACAGTTAATTCGTGGTGTGCACCCTTCAGTTCTGTGAACTGGCCTGTTATGCCCAGTTCCTTTAAGTTGTTATAGGATTCTGCTCCCCATTTTAGCGGTACCAGCTCATCTTCTGTGCCATGATATTGTACCAGAGGCGGTGTTCTTCCTTGATTTGTTTTTAGATACTGAAAAAGAAATTGTAGTGTTGCCAACCAAGAAAAACGAGTACAAAGGTTGATTCTATTGTACGCGTACCTCGTATACCACTGAGTTTCTGTTGAGGAAGCAGGACATAGCAACGCAACCTGCTAGAGAGGTTTTATATCTGTATGCTAAATGCAACGACAATGCACCACCCATGGAAAAACCAGCAACAGCAATATTTTCATATGGGATTCCCTTGGAAACCTCTGTGTCCATCAACTCCAATATACTTGTACACATAGAATTTATAGAGTCCAATTCCTCGGGTACATTTATATGTATACTCTTGCGATCAAACCATACATTGCTAAGCTGGAAAAACAATTACTTCAGCTATCACCAATTTCCACTTGCAAGTTGTAATGTAGGCATATCATAATCGACTTACCATTCTATTATTAGGCGTATAAGGTTGAGCCGGTGCAGTAGGGTAAACGATTTTTATGTGTGGGAACTGCAAGTCTTCTCTTAGCTTCAGTTCAATCCATGCTTTCATATCATCTCCAGAAGATCCTGAAATCGAGTTGCATTTTATCGGAGTTAATACAGAATTAAAAATAGCAAGCTTAATTATACCTAACACCTTACCTGAGCCATGAAAGCAGAACAAAGTGGCTCTGTGTTTCTTCGTCGCGTTCACGATATTAAACTTCGGTATCTTAACGATCCCTGACATGTCTCTTCATCTGTTGTTACATAAAAGTCGGCGAAAACTGAAAGTTAATTCAAGAATTATCGCTCCGTTTATCAGCATCGCTCGGTGTTTAGATTCACATAACCATTACATCCAACGTTCGAAGTCCATAGTTCCTAACCGAACTCAAATATTCCTATGATTCAACCTAGTCCACATTGTTGAGAGCGGAATTTCCTCTTTTCAATTTGATGTAACATTACGAAGTACACAACACTAAACAGGATTATACACGAAGTATTTACTTACAGGTGTTATAAGGTTAGGATAATGTGGGAGGTCGGGAAAGTACATGTATAGACTGTTCAGCTATACATAATAAAATCTGTCTTATAAGCTGTATATAAGTTTTAGGGATTGACAATGCAATTTTCTGATTTTTTAAACAGTTGTCAGAGTTCATTTATGACAAAGATTATTCATTTTATTGATCGTGTACTCGAAATATCTTGTACACCATTGGGTTGTTTAAACTGGCGCTTTTCATAAAAAATTTGAATATTTCGAAATTTTCGACTCCATGGGACGTGGACGTGACCAACCTGGGTAATTAATTAAAAAATTATAAATTCTATTTGTTAGAAAATTTTTAAAATAGTATTTTATGTAGAGGATTCTCAAAATAGTGAGAATTAATTTATTTTTTCTCTTATTCTTAACGATTAAATTTTATTTCTGAAAATCTTAATGTACAGCGTGTATAAGAAATAAGAATAAATCCCGTCGTAGTGCGATTCTATAATTAGTGGAGATTTGTAAAAAAAATCGTGCCAAATGTCCTTGACCTGGATTTTCAAGGTCAAACTGTTTTTCATTGCATTGTAGAGTAGTCGTAACGAGGAACAAAAATCTCGGAGGTACCATATACAGTGTAAAATGAACCTCTCTTGAAAACGATTTTTTTCCATACGTCTACAGGGTGTCCTAGCATTGAGTACAACCGATGAGGAGGGGTAATTCTACATGAGAAAATAAGCCCAAAATTTGGATTACATTATGATTTCTTGCATTCTAATATTACCGGTTTGCTCAATCTACTTCCATCGTCAAGGTATTCTTTTAAATACTATCCAGCGCAAAGTTCAAATATTTTACGTTATGTTTTAGATTATCAAAATAAAAATATTCTATTTTATGTTTTAGATTATGAAAATATTTCATTCGCGGAAGTGCCCCTACTATTTAAAATCGCTATTTCATTTGAATCGTGGAACAACGATTATTTCAAATAGGAATTGAAATATTTTTTCTCCAAAATTTCACCTATCTCTGGAATTATGTTTGAATATCGAACCGAGCGCGCACCTGCAGCTTTTATACGTCCTTGGATCTTAAAAAGTGTACGGTATGAAATATCAGTTAGCGTCGGCAGCATTCGAACGGTTAGCGGTCGGATTGGATGTTGTTTGAATGGTTTCGCGGCGGTTCTGTTCGCAGCGTTGATCGAGTTGTTTATGGGAAGTCGTTGCTCCGCGGGACCGTTGACATAACCGTGTTCCTGCGCACGCATGTCTCGATTTCTGCTCGAGCCTCTTCCGAGATCGTTTGAAAACGCTTCGCAGACGGCCGGGTCTGTGTTGTAGCACAGCACGAGTGCACACGGTTGCGTTGACAAGGGATACACTGGTAGTTTGTCGCGTTAATGGATACGTCGGCGGTGGCTCGCTGATTCTCGTCTCACGTTGCTCGGCCGACAGAGTTATGTTTAATGAGTCGTCGTAACGATCCACCGGAACGATGCAGCGAAGTGGTGAGTAAACGATCAGTCTCTCTCATGTATCTTCTCTCGATTCCCGTGGAAAACCGACGGCGACCATTTTGAAGGCGCCAAATTTTTGCGTCAATACACAGCGCCGTATCTGCCCGGTCAATACGACAGCCAACCTAACCTACCAACCTATCAAGACCACCGCTGCTCTTTTAATTTAAAACCATTTCGACCGTGTCATTTTCCTAATTTCATAACCCCGTCCAACGTTTCGCATACACGAATCTATTCAAACCAGAGGTTCAAAACAACACTTATTGTCAAAATCTTTTTTAAAAAAGGCATTCATTGAAAATGAATACCAGTTACGTATCAATGAACCTCAAAGTAATTTTCCAAAAAATGATAATATTTAATATTGAATGATATTCATTGTTCATGAGAACAAAGCTTTTTAGTTACCGCATAATCAATGTCGTCGATAAAAATTGGTTATGGTTACCATTCGACTACCGCTATCATTACTACTTCGTGACTAGACGAATTTCCTTGAAATACTGTATGACATTTGTATTGTTGTAACTAGTTAACGACGCGTGACATGTCAATGCGTGACGGTGAATAATTCTTTTTGCTGGGAGGTTCGATGAATGTACATATTACGACACCGATTCCATCGAGCGCGTTGGGCTGGGTAGTTTGAACTTGACGTGCGTAGATTTTCGTGGCATTGACCTTTTTACAGAGTTGAATGGTTCCCTATGATTTTATATTTTCGTTCTCGCCGAGGTATGACGTACATTGTGAGCTAGCGGTGTCTTCTCTCACTTATCGCCGACACTTATTCAGCCAGACTCGAGTTAGTCTAAATAACACGGTGTAGATTGCCAGCCCGAGTTAAACGGAAGGGAAATCAAAACAAACGGGCTCGGAGAGAGAATCTCTCTCGTCTTCCTGTTTATTTCAAGTGCATTCTTCGGCTGCTCTGCACTCGCGCGCACGCAACAAGAGCGATACGAAATTTAGAGTGGTATAGAGGCGACTGCAGTGATTATCGATTCCGCAGAGTCGAATAATTAATCTCCACGTAATTGTGCTTATGCTTTTTGTGCTACGCTAATAAATTAAAATCTGTTTCGATAATTGATAGCAGAATAACAATCTGGTACATGATGTCTAGAGATAAGGAATTTTAGAAATATTTTTTTGTGAAAGTACAATAAAAGACACAGTCGATTATTTTAGCGATGATGTCGCCGTCACATGTTTAGCTAGTCGAGTCATACGTTGCTCTAGTCGGGCTAGTTTCCTTCGGCACATGAAACATTAAACTATTATTCCACACGAGTCGGTGAAATCATATCTGCCTTCGTACACACTGGGTTTAGAAGTAACGCAATAATGGCAAGCTTAACGTCTTGTACAACCGTTGCTTTCTTTTCAAACGACGCACTCGTTCGTTTCGTAGCGGAAGAAAGCTGCGAACGTTGACGGCGGATGTTTATGCAAAATGAAATTTCTATGCGTCAACTACAATAGACAGGAGCCAGATAGACGTTTATTATCGTTACAAGTGCATAAAATCCGCAGTCCATTCACAGAGTAATCGAACTTTCTCCGATTTTTGCGCACGATCGAATATGACTTCTTGCCCCGAGGAACGATCCGAAAAACAGGGGAATAACGGTCGGTTAGGTCGTTTGTTTGCGACGCATTCCAAACATACATAGCTTATTGCACATTCATTTGTCTGACCTCGGGAGCTCTGGCGTTGAATGAATAGCAATCTGTATTTAACAGCATCTCTGGCGTCCTCTCGCGTATCGGAGCTGCATTGCGTTCTTATCTGTTACGCATTGATAACGGATCGATAAGGTTATCGAGATGTCGATCACGAAGCTGTATTAAGGTTTCAAACGTTGTGGTTACGATCGCAACTCCAAACGTAACTGTAACTAAAATTCCGAGCGCGTACTGCCCCTTCGCAATACCAGGCACGAACACTACAGCAATTCCAACTGAAAATTCCAACACCCACCGTTCCCTTTTCTCGCAATAACGACCGTGATTCTCGGCACAAACGCAGTCGCAATCTCGGATCACAATTGGAGCGACAATTCCATGCTGCCGGGTTTTGTTTGTAGTTATTGAAATTGCGATTGCGAATGACCTCCGAGCCATGCAATTGTAATTGATCTTGCACTCTGAATTCCGCGAACAAAGGCAGCTGCAATCTCAGATGACGATTCGCGCGACAATTCCATCATCTTGGTCGTTTATACACATAATTGGAATTCATTCATGGAGTTGAAACCGCAATTCCATGCAATTCGTAACGTTTTCAATGCAACCGCAATTGCAAGCTGAACTCTGAATGCGCTGGTAATTGCATTCAAAGTATTACGAAGCTGGAAATTCAAGTCTAAAGTATATCCCACAAGAGAGTAACCCCGTTTCGCGCAGTTTAGAAGATGGTGGGGGCTCAGCGAGCCTATCATCTCTCACTCCACTACCCACTCCCCACTTTCTTGAACCAATTAGGACGAAGGTGCGCAAAGACGAACGAAAACTGGTCTTTCCGCGGGGTTACTCTCTCGTGGGATATACTTTAATTGCAAATTGGAATTGCGATCAAATCGCAGTCGCAATTGCAATTCCAATCTCCAGGAGAACTTTCATATAAGTACTTCGAACAGACATCGGCACCGTTCCTTGGAATCGAATCATTCTATCGAGCTCGAAGATTCGATCATCGCGAGTTCCTGCGACGCGAATGGAGAACCGTGAGTGAACACGGTCGCGAACCAGAGACACACCCGTATCGCGAAAAAAGAGAATTGCGAGCGTCGTGCGTGGCTCGGATTGCGGTGGTTCGATTTCCCATCTGAGTATCGGGGTAAGAGAGGACAGAGCATCTCTCTCTCTTTGGGAGCAGGGCGCACAGTGATAGATAAGTGTGGAAACTGGGATAAAAAGAATTATTTTTAATTGGATTTATTTCTTAGGTTTTGTTCTTATAAGATTAATCATCCTATGTCATTCTTTGATCATGATTACTCCACAATATTAACCCTTTGCACTCGGTTGTCCCCTCTGAGGCACCAGTAAAAATTGCTGCACCATTATTCAAAGTATTGTTTACATTATTAAATAATATCGGTATCTAATCAATTACTAAATATTTAGCTATTGTATGAGGTGTATTCTACCAATTTCATATCCATACAATTTCAAAAATCATAGGGAATTGAAATATTCTAGATCGGAAGAAATGTTTAATTTTCCAGGTAAAATAGCTTCGAGTGCAAAGGGTTAAACATAGTCAGCCTGGAAACATTGTCAGCTCGCAGAAGAGTATCCGACCACAGCTTTATTTTTAATTTAATTAATAACCATATAGATTGTCCCTCTCTCCTTATGCAAATCAATTTTTACGCACCTGAACGTGCTTTGAGATCTCGAGCAGGTTTTCAAACCTTTAAAGCCAAATCTACCAATGGATTAATAAATCCAATAAATCGCATTATTGCAGACTCTAACACTCTGTATAATCGTATGGATTTTTTCATTGAGTCTTTGCACATTTTTAAAAAGCAATTACGCAGAATTATAGGATAATACCATAAGGGTGTCCCAAAATTCGTGAACTTCCCGAAAGGGGGTTGTTCCTGAGACCATTTCAAGCGACATTTTCCTTTGCAAAAATGTTATCCGCGGCTTTGTTCAGGAGTTATTAACGAAAAACACGGACCAATCAGAGCACGACCTAGACGCGAATTGCCACAGTCGGCCAATAGACAGTCAGCGCGCCGGGCCGACTGTGCCAACTCGCGTCTAGGTCGCGCTCTGATTGGTCCGTGTTTTTCGTTAATAACTCCTGAACAAAGCCGCGGATAACATTTTTGCAAAGGAAAATGTCGCTTGAAATGGTCTCAGGAACAACCCCCTTTCGGGAAGTTCACGAATTTTGGGACACCCTGTATAGTTAGTACCATTAGTTTTTGTGCATGTCCCTTCTATGTTACTATACGAGTAATCCTTTATTGTTTTCTATTGTAAACATTTATGTAAAAGGGCGTTTATAATAATAATAATAATAATAACTAATAAAATTCAAATAATAAAAAATTATTTCAATTTCGATAATTCGTCTACGAAGATTAACAGGTGTATTCTGCATATTATACGCGAATAGATTGAATTTTCAAGTCGCACTGATTTTTGCCCCACTTTTTCGAGAAATCGATCATTGCGGGTCGCCCCATAAAGTGGTGCGTAAAATCGAAAAGAGGGAAGGATGATAAAGGGGTACAGAGCAGGGGGAGCGGGGAGGGCGAGAGAAAGAGACAGAGTCGGTGCGTTTAACATTATAATTGTCTCGCGCCTCGAGAACAGTCGTGCACTTCTTCGCCGGCACGTGAAACACGCGGAGAGCCTCCGAGAGGCCGGCTGCCGATCGTGAACCGCGAGTGCCTCCGGTCAACATTTTAGTACACTTTCTGTGTTCGACGTGTAAACACGCCGAGCACACCTCGGCCATCGCTCCCACACCGGCGTACTGTGGTAAACAACTATACGCGTTCCTCGATTGTGCGTGTGTTCGATCACGGATCGGCAATTGCACCGGCAATTCCTTAGACTCGTCTATTTACACTGAATGTGCTCGGATGAAACGCGATCGACGAAGTCCGTGCTTTTCTGTGCGTTTGAACGAGGTCTCCGTGGACAAAGGGATTAAGGGGAGACCCAAATAAATCGGTAAAAATCACGTGACTTTAGGGACTGTCTTTTTAAATGATGATATAAATTTTTCCTTCATTCAAAGTCTGCATTTCTCCAATTCTTCGTTCGAGGTTTTTGATCTCTTACAACCAGGATGTTTTACTTAAAAATCTGAATTAATTACAGTGTACGGATCTGGGTATTTGACGTCTGTTTTTTTATGTTCTATCGAATGGTCCGAATGGTTATGCGGCTATATCCTTTGATTTCCGAAGGGTGACTTCCGGGTGCAAAACCTGTAGATGGAATTTCGATTCGAGACTTCAGTTACTCAGCGTGACAGATCGATGGTCTAAAAGCCGAACTTTTTCGACCCAGTGTCTTGAGTCTCCCCACCCTGAATAGCCTTATCGTTTAGTCGGTGATCGATCGCGTCTTGCCAACGAGTCTTATCATTTTCCAGCTGGTGACTCGTGGGAGCTGGGTCCGCGAATCCCAGTAGGTAGTTTTCATTCCGTACGAGTGCCCGGAAAACCCGGGCCGCGTCCCGGTTCGGTTCCCGGTAATCCAATTTGAACTTTTCCGCTTTTGTAGCAGTGCGAAACCATAGGAATCGCGACTGCATCTCGTCGTTGATCCGTGCAGACGGTATTGAGACCAACGATCGATCGTTTCGATCGCGATCAAAATTATTTCGCTCGGCTCGGCGAGTTCTCTGCCGGAACTCGCCGCGCATTCCGTATTCGCGTTTGTCCGCGTTCATGTTCCTCCGCTCGAAGTGCAGAATTTTAAATGCGTGATCATTGGACGCGGGCAGTGTCTCTGTCTGCAAGAGAAACAGAGGCTTCGTTGGGACAGTGACCTTTTCGGGGATCTTTGTTGTTCGAAGGGGAATCGGTGATCTCGAGATCCTCGGTCCCTCGCGGAATTTTCGCGGTTCTCTTTACTTTTTGCGATATCTATTTTCGGTCGGTGTTCGCGAACGAAGCCGGAGCAGTTCGTGGTCGCGATTCGAGCGAACGCTAGGAGAAAAAGTTCGATCCGCGGGTTCTTTCGGAACTCCCGCTCTCGCCGAGGCTCGTGATCGAAATGGAAACGCCGACTGTCGTCTTGGTCCCGCACAACACACGTAAGCCTTCATCTTGTAGGGTTAACACGATCATTGCCGAATTATTATTAATAGTATTATTAGACTGCGGATTTTATTACTAACATCTGACATTTAAGGGGTAGACTCGCGTTTCCAGGGCTGCAAGGGTGCGGGATGCGCCTTCTCATTTTTCGATAATGCAAAGATCAATCTAGACCCATTTTTACGTTTACGAGATGTAATTTGCATTGTTCTGAAACATAAAGCTGCGCATATACCTATTTTCATAAAGCTTAGCTTTTCTAAAACTAAATAATGCAAATTACGTCTCGTAAACGTAAAAATAGGACTTTTGGAGGCGATTGCGGCCTAGAAAACCCCATCTTTGCATTATTCCGCACCCTTGCAATCCTGGAAACGAGTCTACCCCCTTAACACATTCAAACTTGTTTATTGCACTGATAAGTGACAATGGAGAAGGGGGTATTAAACCAACATGACATGTTATTAATAACTAGAATTGCTTCCTGCTTTTGAAAAACATGTTATATTCTATTTTGTATAACAGTTATTGAAAGAAAATTTTTCATGTCAATAATTTTCAACTTGCATGGTACTCTCTTAAACCCTTGCTGTAACATTTTCTTTGCATCATCATCATCATCATTGTTTATTTAACGTCGCATCAACTGCTATGGTCATTAGCGACGGTATTTTCTTTACAATTACAGTGATTAAAACGTCTTTATGCACAAAAATGTCGTAGAAATGTCGATCAGAATGTCATCAAATTTTATTTTATCTAAAATGAAACGCGTAGCATTCATATTGTTAGACTTTGTTAAAAACCTTCGTCACGAGTCTGGCTCGTCGAAATACAGCAAGGGGTTAACATAGTTCGTAGCAACTGTGGCTTCCGCGCTTTGTCAATGGGAGGGAGGCTTTAAGAAAGAAATCCTCGTTGAAGACGTTTCAGAATCCAGAGGAGAGCTCGGTTTAATTGTTATTTCAATGCATTTTAATTGATCGATGCTCGACCAATTGCTTTCACGTGGTTCTGGAGATAACAACGTCGGCGGGGCGCGTCGAAACGCTTAATAACGATTCGGCGTAATCGTGGCACGATCTTCCTAAGCTGACTTTCGCCTCGGGCCGCCTCGGGTCGGCGCAGCCCGGCGTTTCCGCGGAATGGAGCAAACACAATTTATCGGTGTTTGTCTCCTATCGGAACCCGAACGAACCGACCAATGAACGAACGAACACGGGAACACGGTGCATTATCGGTGTTTCGATTAAATCGCTCCCGCCCGGGCCAACATTTCAGACGGGCCTTTTAATTGGATCGTCGCGGTTCATTACGAAACGAGACATCGAACAGATACATTTAATGCGCATCGATCCGCACTTCGTCGGATAATTTTTTACCCCGTTTTTCTTCCTCTTTTTCGTCGCTTTTCTTCAAGTTCTGTCGGAACAGGGGATCGTCACCTTGCCCGGAATAACAATTACCTTAACTCATTGCCGGGGTGACCCCGTTTCCAGACAAGATCGAAAGACATCTGTCACGGTAACGGAACGGTTTTTCCCTCCGCTCCCGGCCCCCGATTATATCGATTTGCCCCGCGAACCGGGACGTATTAACCTGTTAACCGACCAGGACCAGGAAGATCGTACTTTTTGCTCCGACGGGTCCTTGTAGCTTCTTCGACTTCTTTCGAAGTTCCTCTCTTCTCATCGCTTTTGAGAGGATGCTGTTTCATCCCTCTGTTTCTTCGGTCCTTTTTTGAGCATCTCTCCCACGCGATGTGGAACTGACTTTACCAATGTATCTTTTTTTTATTTTCATTTGTTTAAAGTATATGGATGCACTATTGTAAAAACAATGTTGTTTCTCCTACGTTCAATGAGAATTTAATGATGATTACGAAAGAACATAAAATGTTGACCTAAAAGGAAATAGTACCATTTACATTTAGCGGAGTCTGTTTGAAATCTCTTAAAAAGGGTTCTCACACAAAAAAGACTTCTGCAACATCATGTTCAAAAGCTCCTGTAAAGGAAACAATTCTTGCACGACGCAAACACGGTTGTCCCAGTTACAGGATCAGCGAGCACCCGCTAAATTTACGCGACAAAGAATCTCGGTAACGCCTCAATTATTAACAACGCCGCCGGGCCATTTCTGGGATGGCACAGGTTGGGTTAATAATTGAGTCCGTCGAGGAGGTAGTTATGAATCGGGACTAATTAAAATCAATCCTCTGTATCCTTGCCCGTGGTTCCCCCGGTTCTTATCCTTGCTCCTGTTATCATCCGTTCCTATCGTGTTCTTGTCCCCGTCCTCTCTCTCTCTCTTTTTCTCTCTCTCTCTCTCTCTCTCTCTCCTCCATTTTGTTTCCGGTTTCGCGCGGATGTCGGACGACCGCATGCAACGCCATAATCTGTTTCCACGACGACAACGACGACGTCGGCGACGATGATGATGATCACCACGGCTACGTCACCGTCGGACACCACGGCAGCGGTAAGTCTCTGATAAGGCTAGTCACATTCCAATTGTCGAGCGACACGCGTGCTAGCGCCCAGCCAGTCGTGATCGCAATACTAAAATCGCAACACTAAATCACGGACGCTCATCGGCTCACAGTGGGAGCCAAAATCGCGAACCATTGTGCTCAGTCGATCGGCTAAAGCGATTGTCGAAATCGGTACGGGTTTTTCAGTCGGTCTTGATCGGTCGAGAACGATGCACGGCTGGTTTGTAGATCGTTTTCCGGAAGCCGGTCTCTGTAATCGGTTTGTTTGAACGATATTCTTCGCTGCGCTCTGCTCGATATGATGAGACGCGTCCTCGGATGGGCGTTTCCTGCGTGTCGCGCAGGAAGTAGCCGGGATAGATTCTTTTAACCTGTTCAGTAGGTTAGTCGTTCTTGTTTGTTTATTGATAATTAATGCGGTTATGGTCTGGTTGCTGGATTGATGGAAAATGATGAATCAACCCTTACGGCATAAGACATACGTACATTGAATAAAATTTTTATTGTAAAATTGTGACTTAATGAAGTAGTGTACATTTTAAAAAGATTGATAAAGGAAATATTATTTATTAATTATTACGTTATAAAGAATCACTTTTTGAAAATCCACACGAGGTTTCTGCAAATTTTCTATTTTACTAGAAAATACACTGTGCGACTTAAAAAATTAAATTTAAATTTTATTATAGAATTCCATCTCGAAAAATATGGTTGGAAGAGGTTTCCTTTGCAAAATTTAAATAAAACCGCTCCGAGCCATGCAGTGGCGTTAAAGCTAAAAAAGCACAAATGAATTAATTTTCACGATTTGCGAATAGGAAAATGGAAGGTCAGTATAAAGCACGCTGTAAGTAATTCGTCCGGTATACTGAGCAGGTTAGAAGAAATCAATTATCCGGCTCTGTAATTATTTCTGACGCATTTAATTGTTGTTTAATAGCATTCTCGGGAAACGATCGGCGCAATCGTAACCGCGATTGACGAACCAGCTAGCGATCGACGGCACTTACTCAGGTGTTGAGCATTTTATAAGTGTAATTTTTGTATCCATAGAATATATCCGCAAGGTGGGAGTGTGATAAGAGCGATTATCACTCGGAGCGTGTATTCTTTACGCGATAAAACACAGTGAGGACTTCTAGTGTTTCGCGAATCGTCGACTCTCGGATATTCGTAGAAAATTTAATTCGCGAGTGTTTCTATAACCAACAGTGGTGTGCTGGGCGTGAGTTCTCGGTTGGACATAGCTTAACAATAGAACTACCAAACAATTAAAACACCCTAGCTGTAATTTCGTTAAAAAATCAATTCTTTACAAAATCAGGTGATCAGGGTGAATTACAACTATCAGTTTATAAGTGGTGCGAGTCCATTTATTACCCGAAAGATAAGACAATGGTCTAGTTAATGAAATTCAAAAGTTCGTGTTCTGTCCTTGCAGGAGGACCTATCAAAATTTGTCAATTGACCTGTTCGAATATCTCGAGAGTAAGATGGATTTCAACATGATCAGATTAATTGTCTTGTTATCCGAGTAAAAGGGGATCGATTGAGTTGACCTGTCTGGTAGTTCTAATGTTAACACGGTGATCGTTGGTGCACAGAAGCTGCAGAGGGTTGCAGACGTCAGGGGACGTGCGAAACGCGACGTTTTTTCGATGATCGGACGTGATTCCGGCGAGACTGACGAAATTAATAAAGCAAACGGTAGCGATTCGCCCGGAGTCGTGGTAGGATCGTTAAAATGTCAGCGCCGACGGCGTCGAGACGTCGTTTGAACCCGGCGGTCCTCGCCAGATACAATGGCCAACAGCGCGGTCCCTCTCAACAGGTAGCTACAGCCGGAGAAAAAAGGTGTTCGTACGCGACTGTCTTCTGCTTTCAAACCACCACCATATTTTTCGCTTGGCAGTGCAAAATGATCTCCCTCGAAATTATTTTCGTCGGCCTTTCACAGCAACCCAAAATTTGTATCTTTTCTTTGCATTACGGTAACCATTGGCGACTAGACAGCGGATTTTATGCATTTATCACAAAAATGAGTAGGCGTACTTTGAAATAGTAAAGACTAAAGACACTGGAAGGATTTCAAATGTTTTACTATTTTAAAGAAGCAATTTTAACATGCTTTAACATCCGCAGTGTACATATAACAATTTTCTCAGATATTTTCAATTTATTTTAAAAACATAAGTAGAAAGAACATAAAATTGCCAGAAAATAAAGATACAAAAAATCCGCAATTTCCAATAGGAATGCAGAAAATATGTTAAAATGAGTACAGTTCAATTTTATAATGATCAAATTTCAAAAATGAGAAATTTGTGAAAAGATCAATGAGATTCTTTCTGTTGCAAATCGCGCTACAATGGGGAGCAGAAGTCATCGTCGTGCAAATACATTTTTCTCTTATTGCGTATCACCCGACTGTATTCTTGCATGATTGCGAGCTTTTATCGCGAACGTACCACTGAACCACATTCGCCTGTGCTTGGTGCTATCATAAATTATTCAATGATTCAGCATCTATCAGTGACTCTCCTTTTGGTGGGGATAACCTGAGCTTCCTTTCGTCTGATCATAAATCATTCCATAAAGTATATGACTGAATTTATCGCTATGCGCTGCGAAATAAATAAAACCTTATTTCGTCTCTCTATTGCTTTCTCGGAATATATATATACGCAACTACATACTACATAAATGCAATTTGTACACGCGATTTGAAAGAATCTTAATTAGCCTTTGTTCTGTGCTCTCGGCTTAACGCGGATGATTTTTGCCGGTCGTCGCAGTGCACCATATGGCACGGGCGACACAAAATTACCATGCATCTCTGTTTTTAGTACTTGCACATGCACATCTCGATATGCAAAGCCTGAAGACGTTCTGCCTTTATCTAGACACATTTTCCAGGAAGTATTTCCTTTTTCTTTCGTCCTCATATCGCGCGAGCAAGGTAAATGTCCCTTTACCAACCGCATAAAATATTGTTGAGTCTCGAGACATTCCTGCGGCTGTCTCCAATTTCGAATAACATAAATGTAGCATCTAATAGGAGCGTGGAGTCGCGAATAGGGACATTTACCCTATGGGGGTACATCGAAGGAAGCACCAAAAGCGAACGATGGAAGTGGGTTAACATTTCTGCGCGACGCATTCATTGATTTTAAGAGAACAACGGATTAAAAGAAAAGAGGGAGGAAAATGACCGTCCGGGGAACGTTCCGGTATCCCGGAGGACGCTTGTTCTTTTCGAGGGTCCTCAGGAGGGACTGCCTTAACGAGGCCGATCCGCATCTTCTCGTGCAACTTCATTTTTCACGGTGTCAACGGTCGTCGTCGACGTTCCCTTGCTTGGTATTCTGTCGCGACACTAGGAAGTACGCGGCAGAATGCATGGAGTATCATTCTGGCCTTAATTGGACTCCGAGCTAATAAGAGCATCGAACTATTAAGCTACGTGTATCGTTGTGTTCGCGAACGCCACCTGCATTCGCTCGCGTGCTATTTCTGCCGCCTCGATGCTCATCCCCTTTTGCGAACCGTTCTCCCTTTTCTTCCTATTTCGCGCAAAGAATGCCCCGCTGAGACATTGTCACTATGTATTCCAGATTCGCGAGTCCCGATTTATTCGCGGGAAATTGTTTCCCTGTATATCGTCCTTTAATAGACAGTAGAAGTAGATTTTCAACTCATTAATTAGAATCCACTCCTTCGAAATCGACATTGATCTTCTGATTAAATCTGAAATACATATTTGAGCTGGCCATTAGAGAATTAGAATTTAAATAGAACGTTTATGTACTCTGGATCAAAATAGACCCTAGTTTCGCCATTTAAGGGTTACGATATGTGAAAATTAGATTGGTTCCTACATTCTTAACGCTGTCTTAAAATTTTACCAAATCTATTTTTACCGTTCGTATCGATTTCGCTTCAGTTTGACTTCAGTTCTTGTGAAGCGAAGACGAACTTATTCCTGGACATCTCGACCCAGAACAAAGAGATGATTGTTATTTCTTAATGTTTTCATACATTTCTTATGATTTTCTGAAGGTATTGCCTGGAATAAAAAAAATAAGGGTTAGAAGTTCATCTGGCCGGAAAGTGCAAGGTGTTTTTAATTGCAACATGCACTTCGCGCGTGCCGTTTTGGTTTGCTAACGATCAAGCGAGAAAAAAATCTCTGGTTAGCATGCAGCGCCACCAACGAGACGATGGTTGTCGCGCGAACTTTTATTTTACACTGTATTCGCAGAAACGGGTCGGTAAACGAGAGCGACGTTGTTTCCCGTTTGTTTTTAAATAACCAATAACCTTCGTCCATTATTTTATATACAAATATCTCATCGTTTACTTGGTATACCCTAGCAGCACAAGATATTGTATACACATTCATATAATATCAAAAAGAGATTCAATCTGTTTTTAATATTCAAATATACATACAATATTTATTTTACATTAAGCACCAAATATTCTTTTTTATCCTAACTTATAAGATAGGAAGAAATATTTTTCTCATATTAAAAAGTGTGGCTTAAAAAATATTTATCGAATATTTTTGTGCTACTAGGGTATTTTATCCGCAACCAAAAATGAACAGATAAAAAAACTATGATAAAATACTTCAATCAATAAACAGTGCAATTTGAAATAGTGACATTTCAACGAAAATTCAATATTAATATTTTTTGTACGTTACTGAAAAGAAGAATAGCATGGTATACTTTCGTGCAATATATTTTTAACACTGTTTTCATCAAAACAGTGAAAAATTTAGAGATCTGGATCGAAAACGATTATTTTATTGTCTATCGACTAAAGTCGAATAAAATAATCCATACCCAAAAGGTTAAAAAGTGCAATATTTTCCTCAACATCGAAATCAGTAAAAAGAAAGAAAGAATAGCTGTCTGCGACAATATTGAGACCCTACATAAATTGCCTACAATATCGAGAGTGCTCAAATTGAATGAAATACGAATCATCGATAAAAGTTTAAGTAGATGAGTCCTATGCTCCTGAAAGGACTCTTCGCCGCTGTAGGCTGCGCCGATTGAGGATCCGCCAGGAGCCGGGCGTGTTTATCAGTAGTCGTAAATGGTAAAGCGCGCGACATCTCGCGAATATAAGACAAAAAGGAAGAAAGCGTATCGGTGGAATTTGCGGAGCAGATGTGTACCGTTTCGAGTGCGAGAAAACGGTTCTAAGGGCGAGGATTCGAGACTGTCCGAGTCGTATAGCGAGGACAATATGTTCCGTGATCGTACTATCGTACAGGCTGCTCGCGGCGGCGCCGCGTGATTGGTCGACGCGTTTCCTCTGGACGCACGCGCAAGGAAGAGCGGCAGCCTCGTTGGTTTGCCGGACGGGCACGAACGCCGTTGTCGTGGATTTACCCCCACCCCGGCCGGTGGCTGCGTCAGGCGTGGTCGTTCGTTAGGGACCGCAGTATATCCGAGTCGGGCGCGTCGTATTTATCGGTCCGTTGTTGCCTGCCTCAGCTACGTTGGTTAGAAAGAGAGAGAGAGAAAGCAACGTGTGTGCGTGTGTTACCTGAGTGCTGTGTCTCCTGTGTGTACATATATATATATAATATATATATACATATACATGCGTACGTGATATAGGAGAGAGATCGCGCGCGCCCCCGGTGAACAGTGTGCGTGGTTTGCCAAAGGTCGTTTAACTTGTTCTACCCCCACCACCCCCGCCCCATCCCCTCGAGAAGTTGTTTTCTTTCGCTTTTTCCGTGCGGGGCCCCGTGTGTGACACACACACACACATACACACACATATATATATATATACACACGCGAAGGAGAAAAACCGCGGCCGGGGTTATATTTTCGTCAAGGGAAGCAGAGGACACAGGGTACGCGACAATGAAACAATGCACAGAAAAGTGAGAGTGAACGTGGCCACGTTCGGCCGGTTTGCCGACAGCGTGAATCACCAGCAGCGCCGGCGTTCATGAGCCCACGCACCCGCCGCGACCCGATGCGCGACTTCTCTCTCTTTCTCTCCTCCCTTGTTTTGCGCTTTTTCGTGCACTCCTCCCTCTCGTTCCTTCCCCTTCTCCCCCGCGTCTCCTGCTCCGCGAGTCCGTGCGTGCACACGCTTACGTGAACTTTTCCTTTGAACCTGACAGACACGGCGCGCGAGACGCGCGTACAGTGTGAGTACCCGTTGTTTTCTTCCGAACGATTAACCCTAGGGCTGTGCGAGAACCCGACAATGTCGGGTCGGGATGGGCCGAGAATTTTATTCGAGGTTATTCCCGGCAGTCCCGATATATTCGAGAATCCCGAAATGTTCGGGTTCTCGACCACCTAGAATTAACCCCCTTCATACACGCGCGAGTTCATGGGATCGAATCGAATCCGCGGGTTTTTGCGCCCAACAGTAACACTATACAGGCGATGTCTATGACCGTGATACGGTTTCTGTTGATCCTAGCCGGCAAAGGCGTTTCCAAGGGCAAACCGTGGCTTGCCATCGCCACCGGGTCTCAGACACACATCAGTTTCGAGGACTCTCGAGCTTTTGCCTTCTCTCTTACTGTTCTTTCCCTACGGGTCCATTGTTTCGTCTACGGGTTTTTATTTTCGTTTTTTCTTTGTTTTGTTACGTCGTAAAGTCGAATGACACTGCAACGCTCGTGCCACGGCCGTGTCGCGCGCACGATAATATTTCAAATCGATCATTGTGCTCGCTCTAGCCGCCACCTTTGTTGAATTCACCATTCAACGAATCCTCCGAGCAACAGGATCGCAGAAACCGATATCCGAGAGTGTAACAGATTTCAGCACGTTACGAGCCGAAAGAACACCTTTTATGGCAGACACGCCCGTTCCTCTTTTTCTTATGGTGCTCCGCGTGATTCTGCTCCCATGGAATCGGACCCGATAAACGCGCTTATCTTTTTCACCGCAGCGATTATTAACGCGTCCTTGATTCCGCTAATTCTGCCCTCTTGTCGAATATTATCTGATCGATGGCTCGATTAACCTTTATCGACTCTGGCCGGGCGCTTTTTCTTCCACATAACCTCGTTTTCAGACAATAATCCGTGTATCGTCGAAAATAAGTTGCAATTAGTTCGTATAGGAAAACGAATGATCTCAATTGTTTTTTGGTTATGTCAAAGTTATGTTTTATAGGAAGTTACGGATATTGCAGTCAGAATCTTTGCAAATATTATTCGGAATCTTTTCGATTGTTCCTAGGTTATGTCAAAATTGTTTTTTGTGGGAAGTTACGAATTTTTTCTTGGTTATGTTATAATTGTGTTTTATCGAAAATTGCGAGTACAGAATATTTTACATTGTAACGTATTTTCCAGATTCTTTTAGTCGTGTCAATAATATGTGAACAGTTTTATATTCCCGCCATTGAATTTCTTATGAAAATGACGGTCACTGGAAGAACAGGCTAATAGAGGGTCAACTTCCATGAAGTTTCTAGGTTGAGAATATTTGAGGGTTTGACTTAAAGTTCTAGCAAAACACAACACAGCCACGTGACTCTCTCAGGAACATTATCGCAACATTGATGCACTGAAGATCTAATTTATTACTCCTGTATAGTCTATTTCACTCGGTAATTAAACAAGAATCTTACAAACACATCGCATAAGGGCAAAAGCAGTAGCTGTTCAAATCTGACCCAATTGTCAATCTCGCATTTCGCCCAAAGCAAGACAAACTCATAAAGACGGTCACATACACACACACGCACACACGGTCCTTTAAAAATAGAATAATTGGCCTGGCTTTTTACTTGCGAGAATGAAGGAGCTCATTAACAGCTTTTGCAAAATTTAGTTGGTCGCGAGAGAGAGTCGGGGGCCAATGAGTGATCCCTCACGTGACCAGCCGCCATTGTGTAGTGTTTTGCTCGAACCTTCAATTGAACGGACGATAAATTCGCTCGTTAAGTCGAAAGAGCGGGGCCTGAATACTGTTATCGATTTCTGTTCTAGAAACGATTACGGAGAACCTTTATCCGGATAACGGTTACAGAGAAATTAAGTTTCCATCTGTTATCTGTAGACAGCGAATTTTATGCGTTTATTACAAAATCGAACAGGTGAAAGTCAAAGTACAAACATTAAAAAATTTTAAGCACCATTATTTTCAACTTGTTAAAATTATAAAAGAAAGAACGTCACTTGAACTTGGCTCCTACTGATTATTATCAATACACAAAATTTTGATTTAGCTTTCAAATTGATTCTAAACTCTCAATGGTTGTAAACGAAGTCGGACATGATAAGTAACATTCTGCAGATAGGAAAACCGCAAGCGAATCAGATAATAGCTGGAGATTGCGATTCTGAGTAACAGTTATTCAGAGTAAAGGTATTTAAGAACGTTTTAATCAGAACCTCTATAGAGGATATTCCATTTGAAATGATCCCCTCGAATATTTTTGAAATGATTGATATCGATGGGAGACGGTTTAACGATTCGCTGTCAGTTTGCTTGGCGCTAGAGACAAGAGAAAGAGAGACAAAGAAAGCTGCGCTGGTGACGAAGAAGGAGAGATAGAGAGAGGGTCGGTAGAGGGACAAAGAGAACCGCGTTGGACCCTCGAGTAGTCACGTGACACCGGTTGGAAAATGTCGACCGAAAATCAAAACGGTTCGGCCGGCACGCAGAGCAACGGGATAAAGGCGACGATCGGCGTGTCGTCGACGGCGAGGAGCACGTCGAACAACTCCTCGTTCCTGTACAGCAGCAACTCGATGCTGAACCGTGAGAAGCCTCGTCAGGTGCCGCCGCCGACGTTGCCGAAATACACGTCCAGTTTCAACGCCGGCTCCAACGGCAGCGGCACGACGGAAAGATTGAACAGAGACCGGGACGTCGGCGGCAGCTACAGACTGGCGAGCCTCGAGAGGCTAGCCCTCAGGCAGAGGATACTAGACGGGGAAAAGGCGAACGGCGACACCACGTCGGTAAGCTCTACATTTATTCCCGCCCTCCCTTCTTTTTCTACCGTTACTCTCCGCAAGAGAACAATGATCCTATCGAGTGTTTACTGTCCGTCGAACGATCTGTGTGTAAATATTGAGGAATGCCAGCTCCATCTGTGGCCAGCCCATAGGCAGCTAAAGCATATTCTTCTATTTTGACTATACAAACAGTAGTTTTTTACGCGTACGTATGGTCTCGCTCGATGAATACGTTGCGAAGGATATTTTTCTGTTGACATTATACCGATAGAGGCTTCCTGTAGCTAAGAGGTTAGGAGGGTACATAACCTTATGCAATTAATAAATACATCATTTGTTGTATTTGTTAGAATAATTGGGTACTTTTTTTTAATATCAATGAACAAGTGAAGCTATCTATCGTTGATGGTTTATTTTGTACGCGTAATGAACCGGGGATTAGTTCTTGATCCAGATTTGGAATCGATCAACTTAACCTGGAACGTTTAACGAGCCGGGTCGCGGAACTTCTAACCTCGGCTGTCGTCCCAAGCGCTTCTCTCTGTAAATCTAAAATCGATAAGTCTATAAAAAACAGGGGATCTTTAATTATAACAGGGATCAATTACCTTAGTCGGAAATTCTGCTGGATTTCATTATGTCGTCATTATCCTCCGGTGTACCAATTAGGTAAGCACTATTTCTAGGATAATTGCGAATTTTTAGTGGAAAGTGTCGATCCGTTTTCCTGTGATTTATATTGGTGCAATTCAGAAATTTTTCTACATTCATTTAGCATAAATTATAAAGGAGATAACATTCGAATTTTGAACGGTCTAGTCACTTTCTTACCCCTCTGAATCTGAGTAAAACACACTAGGGATGAATCCAAAGTTAACCAGGATTGAAATCAGTGGCAATTGGGGAATACAATAGCGGAATGTATTTAAGGGATACAGCGTGCTATTTCGGAAGTTTTCGAACGCAACCGTTGCAATGGCGGTCTTTTTGAACTTGTCTTCGGAGAATAGGGTTTCCTGTGGGAGTCGTTGCAGAGTCTGCGTGGAGGAGAGTTCTGTCCTGTTCTCCTCGTGACTCTGTAACTCAATCCCGGTTCTCGAAGAATCAAATTTTCTACCCCTGGCGCACAGTGGTGGTCACCGCTCATGCTCCTCCCGTCGCATGAAAGACCACGTGATCTTCCCGTTTATTCCGTTCTCTCGTGGCTCCGTGAGAAAACAGGCTATGACTCACGGAATCCAGTCGAGTCGAGTCAGGACTCGATGCTCTGCAAAAACGACGAAATATATACCGTTTCTCGGTTCGCCACGATATACACTGCCGTACAAAAGTATACGCACGCTTTCTTAATATTTTTGGACCACCCTGAATATTTAAATTGAATATCTTGCAAGTAATAATAACAACAATATTATTATGATTTATTTTATATATACAAGGTGTCTCAGTAAAATGAGGTTACCTAAATATCCCTTTGAAGAATGATTAAATCTTTCAATCTCATGCTCTATTCGGTAGTGTTATAGATAGATGGGGATTTCAAGGTCTTTTATTATAATCAGATAATGTTCTCTACGAAGTATTCATATGTAACCGTATGCACAAGTTGATTCAAGAGACATCAAATTTTTGACTTCGATTTTTGATTGAGAAAAATCACATTTTGAATATTTTTGAAATTCCAGCATGTACCCTATGGAAGACTAATTTTTATTGAAAATGTTCGCAATGATTGGAGGGTACACCCAGTATATGAGTGGCCGTAGCAAACCTCGCGTAAAAATGGCAAATACTAGAAAAGTAAAAGGGAACATTTCGCGCATAGTGATTCACGAACCGATCACCGGTGCGTTGAACAAGTTCCCCGACAAGTTTACGTTCCCGATAAAAATGAGCAATTAGAACGACCCGCATGTTTATTGCCGTGTATTGCTACGATCCGTGTCCTTTTGCGTCAAACACACAACACGGAGAAATATGGCACAAATCAAAATAATTCAAAGCTGAAATACATTTAACCAAACATTTGTTTTTTTCCTGGTAGCCGCAAACCTGTTTCCGACGTATTCGTACCGCATGACTAAGATTAGTCATTTCACCGGTAATCACCAACGACCTCATGAAATGTGACTAATATTAGCCATATTAGTCATTTGTGTCTTGATATAACTTTTAGTGCTCCGTAAATCTATTGTTAACCCCTTGCCTTACAATATCGTGTCTTACTCTTGATGTATATCCTGAATAGATTCTGATAAAGATGTAAGGTGAAGTGCCCTATACCTGGACAGCATGTTTTTCTATTTTAAATTTTATTACTTTAAATAAACAAAAACAATTTCTTAAGAGTTTTAACATACAGTTCAGAGTTTGTAAAGTAATTTAAAATAAAAAAATCATTGTTTAGGTTAATATCTTAATTGTATTAACAAGAATAATTCGAACCTATAGTTGGACATATTAAATCCAATCTAAGCTAGTACCTGGACAGAAGTAAAGCCTATATCGAGACAAATTCAATTTACGAGTTGATCGAGCGAACATAACCTAAAACGTTGGCTGGTGGCGCTGTTGCGCATGACGAATAGAAGATGCTTTGCGTAATATGTAGTATTCTTATCATGGATTATAGTATTGTATTATTTAACCAAATATATATTTATTTTCATTTACTGTTTTAATAAAACTTGTCATAATACAACTTTTAAGGTTAGGTAGTAATACTGATAGATTTAAGATGTAAACATAAAGTATTATTAACGTCACAACCGGAATACATTTTCTACATACATTATTCAAGCTAATAGAAGATTAATTATACGTACATGTAGTTAAATAATTTGCAAACAATGCGTTGATTTTATTCACAAACACGTGTCCGGCTTCAGGCGTAAGCACATTACGTATAAGCTTAGAGTGGGACAGCTACTGTCATCGCGTCCCAGTATGGAGTACTTATATTTGGAAACAGTCCTAATCTTGGACATCTAATATTTGGATTAATAATTATTATTTACGTTAAGTTTGATTGCCAATTTATTTTAAAATATCAATATTATTATGCGTGATAATTATTTTTTGTCTGAGAGCTTAAATTGTATCTTTTTTTCTAACAAAAGTTCGAACTATAAATGCACATGATTCGCATGTAAATAGACTATTTTGTATACTGTTTTCAGATGAACTTTGAATTCATTTTTAAATTTCAATTGATGTCTTAATGAAATAATATTCACACCTACTTGTAGCTAAGGCCTCAGCATATATAATATAATTATTTAATCTCTTAATTACTGATTTTACTATGAAAATTCAATTGTCCAGATTTAGGTATCACTTTTGGACTGTCCAGACTTAGGGCACTTCACCTTATGTTAATAATTTCTTTTAAACCGAAATAAAGTTCTATTTTGGTTTTGCTAATGTACAGTTATTGGTGATATGTATACATTTTTTCCTTTTCTAGGAAATTACGATCTACAAAAAAATTCTAATCGCTGAAACCGTAAAATAAATCGTAGGGCAAGGGGATAAAGAAACTGGTGTTATTTATTTACCGCACCACTAGATTTATAGAGCATTCAAAATATTTATTATATATTATTATGTACAAGTAACGGAAGTGTATTGCATCAAATTTTCAGCAATTATTATTTCAATATATTTCCCCCAAAAACTTTATTAAATAAATTCTCAGAAATTGTACTGTGCATTTTTAGTGCAAAGCACACCAGGGTCTCGAGCGACCCAGAACCGACTGATCGAAAGTTACAGCCAAACATCCGAGAAGCATTTATCTTAAATCCTAAATTTCCAATTTACAAAATCGAGACTCCCCTGATCGTTATTTGCACGTCACTCTCGCGCAAGTGCGTTCTAGATGCAACTGCACCGAGAGTCTGCGGGATTGTTATCAATTAGGTTTAAAGATTTATGGTCGCATTAATGGAGTAATTGCACGACGTGGATGACTCATAGAGACTGATGAGAATCTCTGTCACGAACACGTGGCAAGTTTACCCGGCGTGGCCCACTCTATCACGCTGTTGTACGCAAAAGAGTGAGGGAGAGTGTTGTTCGAGAGCGAAAGAAAAAGAGAAAAGAGAGAGAGAAATGATCCGGTAGTGGGATGGAGAGAACGCTGCGAGGGAGGAACATATGGCCACGTTCTTATCTCAATTTTCATGGGCTTTTGCGAGAGGGACTCAGCTTTTAATTCCTCTAGCCTCCCTCTCCCCGTATCGCCCTCCCCCTCTCTCGTTTTCCAACGTCAAGCATGTGCTCTCGATTCTTTAAACCACGCCCCTCCAGTGTTATTTTTACTCCCTTTGGAGAGGAGAATGCTCTTTCAATCCCGGCCTATTTATTCCGGGAAACGTTCGTTCTGTTTTGTATCACAGACGATTGAACGTTCGGCTCGTTTAATTCGTTAAGTACCCACGGCAGTGAGTACACACCGACCCAGTCGTCGAACAAAGCCAGGGCACAACCGTGAGAAATGTTTACCAGCGATTACCGAACGAATCAAACTTGAAAACCACCACTGGAACTGTCTACTCGCTCCAGAACACATACCTGAACACGTGGTACACCTCTGCATTCTCTTCATCATTGAGATTTAGACATTCCAGTACAGTCAGTCTCATAATTGATGGCACACACTTTAAATCAAAATAACTGTTTTATGAACGGACCAAACATCGTCAGTTTTTCTACCAAGTTCAATGGATTAATTTACTAGGTGGTATGTAACGAAAATTTTGGAAAAATTACGTCTGGTCTGAATTACGACATTTTACAACTTTTTTATTTGGGCTTGTAACACAAGGTTGAAAAATGTGTTCTGTAGATTCATATCAGATACTTAGAAATATTTGGCAGTATTTCTAAATGCTTCAGATATTTTTCAGATCACGGATCCATAAAATTGCCGTATTCTAATGATAAGGAACAGTTTGATCAGCGAAAGAGATTTTTTCCTTATTTTTGTGAAACGATCCGAGGAATTTGCATAAAGATTCCCAGAGTCTGCTCGGAGAGTCACAGTTTCAAAGTTTCGGATCGCGTGACCCACTTTTGCCAACAGAAATGGTTTTCCACTGTAACAGGGGACGCCGGAGCACTTGTCGCACTTTTTCCATTTAGTTTCGTAGTTTGAGAGCCACTGTTTGAAGCGCACATGGCCACCCTCGTTCACATATTTGGTCGAAGGGCCAGGGCTCGTGTAACCACGGGGGCGAGGGTCCCACCCTCGTGCAGAGACAATAGAAAAATACACTGTAACTCGTGAGTCACGGACCTTGCGGAAGATCGAAGTGCTGTCCTTCGAATGAATATGGTGACTCTGCTGGAAACACTCAAACTTTAAACTAGTTTTGAATGTCTGAAGGCTGGAGCTTCAGAATTCATTTTTAAACGTTAGCCTAAGGCACAATGGCACAATGCCAATAGAAAGAATGGAAGATTTAAAATTTTATTTTTTTTAATAATATCGAGTAACTTCTTTTGAGGCTGTTACTTAAAGGAAGGTTTTTAAACTATTTTTTGATAAAGTATAGTTGTGATAAATCTTATCAAAAGATTTCTGACACAATGCCAATAGAAAGAATGGAAGATTTAAAATTTTATTTTTTTTAATAATATCGAGTAACTTCTTTTGAGGCTGTTACTTAAAGGAAGGTTTTTAAGCTATTTTTTGATAAAGTATAGTTGTGATAAATCTTATCAAAAGATTTCTGGTAGACAGACTAGAATTTTTATTTTTTACCCTATTTTTTACCACGCTTATATTAGCTTGCCGAGTAGTCGTTGTTGTATGCGGCAAACCTTGTACTCGAATTTTAAACCACTTCCCAATGAGCTAGAGACTTGAAACTGTAAACATAGCTCAGAACTGGATGACAATGCAATATTAAAAAAGAAATTTAAAAGAAAACTGTGCGTTCAGGAGAAACAAAATTTTAATATTAACCGTTACACTTGGTCCCGCGACGCTCGGTAGTACGCCATCGCGTTCAGCGATCCCCACTCCGCGCGCCAGCGCTCCCTACTCCACTGTGTTCCGACTCCACTGGCCCACTTCGCACCGAATGAGCTCGGTGTGGTGTTTCGTTCATTCAGTTCCATTTCGGACTCCATAAGAGGCGTCGTCTCTCAGAGTCATCCCCACATTCTATCTCGCGTATTTTCATATCTTGCGTTTCTATATCTTACTATTTCATACCACTATATATATCTTGCGTTCCATTAAAAAAATACTAACAAGTAGAAAATAAAAAAATATAAAAAAACTTTTTAAAAACCACGCTTATATTAAAATGCACTAAAAAGGAGAAAATAATTTTTTTCCTGGTTCTCCCAAAAAGTTAATAAAAATTTAAATAAATCATGACATTAGTGACTATAAAAATAAAGGCGTGGGGCGCTAAACTATATTATTACTATATTATTATACTATCACTATATTTCTTATAGTCACTAATGTCATGATTTTATTTAAATTTCTATTAAATTTTTGGGAGAACCAGGAAAAAAATTATTTTCCCCTTTCTAGCGCGTTTTAATATAAGCGTGGTTTTTAAAAAGTTTTCTTCATATATTTTTGTTATGGTCCATTTTTCTCGAATCATAGTTAATCGAACGAATCGAGCGATAAGCCTCGATAAGTAGTAAACTGTTGACGGCGATAGGTCGATTGCCAGTCGAATCGCGGTAAGAGACACTCCGATTCCGCGTGAAAGGACGGCGGAACGTTTTATCTCGGCGCATGATCGACCCTTACGACTTTTTTACCGACCACGAAACATACATCGATGATGAAACCGGCTTTGTGGATATAGGTTCCACGAAAGACAGAGAACGCCCGGGCTGTGTGCGAGTCGATAAAATGGAAATTTATGACTTCCGCGGCCTCCGTGGCTCCTAAATGAGATCATTGTTCTGTCTTCGATAAGAGCGCCCTTATTAAAAGTGCCCTTTTTTCTTTAAAGGACGTACCGAGTACATACTGGGTGTTCCAGGAGAAACCGCAGTGTTTGGAAGATGGAGGAAAGAGATAATGAATATTTTAGGGGATGAGGGTAGATTTAGGAGGTGTTCTTCTATTATTAAGAGTCTATTAATTTTGCGAACGTAAGGAGACCGTTTCATACTAGTCTACAGAATTTGGAGGGCACAGATAATATCTTAAGGGATGAAGGGGGTAGTTTTGGTATTCAATTTTTCCATTATACCTGTATCAATTTTGCGCACGACTTACTGTGTGTAGGATGATTCATACTAGTCCACAAAATTTAGAATGCACCCTGAAAGGAGTATTGAATATTCAAGGGATGAAGGGGTTAGATTTAGTCAGCTTCTACTATTTATAGTGTTGTAAATATAGACCCTATAATAGTTCACAGTAAAAAATCGTTTCTGTCAACAGTTTTAATAAAAGCCACCCTGAAGGAATTTTGAATATTTTAGGAGATGAAGAAGAGGGTAGTTGTAGGTCCTCGTTGTCCCCATTAAAACGCCCATTAATGAATTGCAGCGTTTAGGGGGTTTCATGCTGGTCTATAGAATTTTGGGAGCAGAATGAAGAGATGTTAAATATTTAAGAGACGAAGGGTTGAATTTCCGGTCATCATTTTTCGTATTAAATTCGTGTTAATTTCAGACATCAAAGAATTTAAATTGCTTGTTCAACCTTCTCGAATCTTTCAAGTCCCAAGCGAAATTGTCACACCAGGAACAACCGACACGAAAATTCAGTTGTTGCATTTTTGAAACCATTGCTTGACATAGAGTACATTTATATCGCTCTGTCAACGGTCTTTGCAATCGGAAGAAAAATACGTATACCGAGGAACCCCGCAGCGAAGTAATCATCTAAATCCGACCAAAGAACCGTGTCAGTCCCGGTACAAGCGACTCCGCAGTGAGGCTGCAAAGAAATGTACACAAAGACGCAGCAGCTCTCATGCAACTGTCTGCCACCGTCAAGATTAATTACAACGCTCGAAGATACCAAGCGGAGAGCGAGAAAGAGGGGGTAGCGTTAGTAGTCGCCCACGACCTTCTCTCTCTTATTTTTTCCTCTTTTCTCTCGCGAAAACCTTGAGTTTCGGATGCACCGAGGGTAGAAAACGGAAACGAGAAAGAGAGAGAGCACCCCTCCAGAAAATGTGCAAATGCACGCGAATGACCCTGGCTACGAATCCGTGGAACGCGAAGGGAAACACAAAGTACCCTTTCAGGAAAGCAGGCCGCGTCCCACTTTTCTCCCTATTTTTTTCCCCAAACAAGCGGTATTTCCACCCCTTCGTGCGCCTAACCGCTCGTAGCATGTTTTAACGCGAATGAAACGGGATCAGGGGGGCACGGCGAGCTGCGGAGGGATGAAAACGAGGGACTCCCTCGATTCGCGATTTCCGCGGAACAAGAGGCGCCGCCAATTCCAAATTTCCCCGCGGAAAGGCTTCTCCGGTCCGTTTACTCCGTGCAAATTAATCATAATTAATTAGTCACAATGAATCACTTATTGAATCAATATCATTCGAAAATCATTGTGGAGATTTGCAGGGTAGAGTAAATTAATAGAAACTGATGGTTGGATAGCGGCTCTTTGTGTGAAATAGAAATTAACTATTTATTTATAATGAAACAATTACCGACAATTTCGTCGAAAATTTGTCGTCAAACCCAATAAAATTCGCGACGGAAGATTTTTCGCGGGGTTGCTCGAGTGACAAATAACGTCGCAGAGGGTGCCTCGCGCGAGAAACAACTTCGCAGAGGGTTTCTCGCGCGGTTTTTGCGCGGGACAATCGGCGGAGAGGATTTTTTTCGCGTGCAGAAGGACTCTAGCCGGAAGAGTTGCTCTCTTGGCGGGTTTCTTGCCCCGCGGAACGGTTCCGAGAGCTTGTGTAATTGAGCGTTTTCTGGCCTGGGCGCATTCCGCCAGCTCCCTCATTAATGTAAACGTACTCTCCTATCTTCGAATTACCGGAAAGCTATCTTCGCGCATACCTCCGCGCAATTTGCAACTCCCTGGGCCATCTCGCCGAGGATTATTCCAGCGAGATGGTTCCGGCGGAGGGATCATCATGGTTCACTGCTGGTGTTCGGATCATCGACTGTGCTCGACGGCCTATTTGGTCTTTTGCGTTCTGCGGTTGTTAGCGGCTGGCTAAATAAGAGACATCGGGCTAATTAAATATCGCTCTGATGCATGGACCGTGCATTCGGAACAATTTTTCTATTTCAATTAAATTCAACACAAATTAACACATGTACATAGTAACTCTTAGTAATATTCAGACATTTGGGTCTAGCACAGGGATCGGCAATCTTTTGAGTCGGAAGAGTCAAAAATTACAATTTACAAAATTTCAAAGTTTTTAAAGAGCCACAAAATTTTTTCTTGCCAACAATAAATAGTACTCGCATAAATAAAGTTTTTTGATAGAAAAAAAACTAATCTATTTATTCATAAGAAAAAACATCCAAAGAGCCGCATGTGGCTCGCGAGCCGCAGGTTGCCGACCCCTGGTCTAGCAGACTAAGAATGGTCCAGCGGCCCCACCCACAATTTTTATTGATATTGTGTGTAAAACAATGGTTTCAGGTGGAAAGATAACCCCCTAAAAGTTTAAGTCGCTAACCCCTCATATAAGGATGATATGAGAGGGTAAATGCCCCTTAGCTATATCATTTTTTCTCTCGGTTGTTAATTAAGATATTCAGATGAATAAAAAACGAAAATATATTTTTTTCACAATTGTGATCAAATTATTAAGCGTAGAAAAAAATCATTTAATTTTTTAGCGGTGGGGATTGCAAGCAACCCTTCGAGTGACCACTTCCAAAAAATTCTAGAACAATGTTCTGTTACCTATCAAATATACAGGGTGTCCCACGCAACTGGAACAGGCTGTACCTCCTAAACGGTCGGGAATAGAGGAAAATGTTATAAGAGAAAATTGAATGGCATCGGACGGTGCATACTACGCAAGTAATTTTATGCATTTTTGTGCATCGGTGCTTCAGAAAAATGCAACTGCACTTTTTTTAAAAATGGAAACCTACATTTTTGACTGCACCAATCGATGCAGTTTGTTGTGCTCTACATAAAAGTACTAATACTTATGCTCTAAACTTAGTCGTTACGAAGTTATCGAAGCTAAAAGTTCTCTGGTTTATAATGGGAACTTTTAGCTTCGATAACTTCGTAACGAATAAGTTTAGGGCATAAGTATCTTAGTACTTTTATGTAGAGCACAACAAACTGCATCGATTGGTGCAGTCAAAAATGTAGGTTTCCATTTTTAAAAAAAGTGCAGTTGCATTTTTCTGATGCACCGATGCACAAAAGTGCATAAAATTAGTTGCGTAGTGTGCACCGTCTGATGCCATACTACTTTTTCTTATAACATTTCCCTCTATTCGCGACCGTTTATGAGGTACAGCATGTTCTAATTGCGTGGGCCACCCTGTATACAAAAGTTTCAAGATGGTCATTAAAATTTATTATATTAACTCCTCAAATAATATAAAATATTTTAATTTTAATGAAAATATTATAGGCGGAACATAATAATAATATTTTTTAAAAATGGAATACTATATTTTTTCTTCATAAAATAAAAGCAGGTACTGAGACAAACCTAAAAAGGTGCTATATGATATTATTATGAGTTGATTAAAGGTAAATCGTTAGCTTACGTTCTGCATCGACCTACGGCCGACAGCCAGCAGCCGCTGCTGAGTGGCGTCGAATCGGCCATGAATAACTTAATTAACAAGTATTTACCCTCATGTCATCCTTATATGAAGGGTTAGCGACATTTTAGGTGGTTATCTTTCAACCTAAAACAATTGTTTTCCACACAACATCAATAAAAATTATGGCTGGGGCCGCTGGACCATTCTTAGTTTGGGAAAATTGTAGTTGGTTGGTGTTGCGGAGAAAAAGCTAAATCAAAAAGAACAAAATGCCAATCGATGCAGTTTGTTGTTCTCTACATAAAAGTACTACATACTTATGCCCCAAACTTATTCGTTAGGAAGTTATCGAAGCTAAAAGTTCCCATTATAAATCGGAGAACTTTTAGTTTCGATAACTTCGTAACGAATAAGTTTAGGGCATTAGTGTCTTAGTACTTTTATGTAGAGCACAACAAACTGCATCGATTGGTACAGTCAAAAATGTAGGTTTCCATTAAAAAAAGGGGGGTTATCATACAACCTAAAACAATTGTTTTCCACACAATATCAATAAAAATTATGGGTGAGGCCGCCGGACCATTCTTAGCTTGGGAAAATTGTAGTTGGTCGGTGTTGCGGAGAAAAAGCTAAAAGTCGTTGTTCAAAATCTTTGTCTTGCGGGCCTATATTTGTGGGGGACCTTCTTTGGGACACTCGGTACATACATCGGATACATCGTAGTTCACAGCGTAGTCGGGAGCGTCCGCCTAATCGGCGCCTGATGGGTGTAGCAGGGGAACAATTGATGAAAGATTGACGAGACGACACCGAGGAGGCGCTTGCCGCTTAATCTAGCAACGGCGGCTCATTTGGGAACGCCCATGTCCTCCCAGGCGGATGTTAATTGAACGAAATTAGGCGAGACGTTGCGCTGGCACGCGCCTAACGCAAGTTAGTCTTGCCGGTAGAGTTTCCACGGGGGCGTCGCGCCCTTATGAAAGAGCTTTAATTAAGGAGATATTCGTGTCCGGGTCGAGGACACGGGAAACGCGAGAAGATTCCGAGACGTGGCACTTTATGCCCGGCGAAATTCGTATAAAGTGTGTCGTCTTCGCAGAAAAATCATCGAGTCATCGTTGCACTTCTTTTAGCAGTTGCAAAAAATGCATGTTACTGGAATATATTTTTCTGGAATATATTTTTCTGGAGGTCTGTGGTTTGCAATCAGGATTTTTCGGTTTAGAATCGGAGCTGTTCAAATGAAAGGTGGTCGTGGTGGACATCGGTCAGATGGTCGTAAAAATTGAAGGGCGTCAGGAAAAACCGGGCCAACAATGCGTGGAACTGTGGACAGTCGTTAGCGAGAGGTTGAGGCTTGTTAAAAATTCAAATTCTTCTGAAAACATTGCTTGTTGTCGCAGGCCCTCGATGAATCACGAGGGGTTGAACGCACTCGAAAGGTCCATCCAACTTTTATATCGCGAACCGTCCTATTTATACGTTTCACTGTTGCCTTGGCAGGTATGTTTATGTACCACATATAAATAGTTTTTCACAACAATTGAGGCTGTTGATCTACCCTTGTGTCAGCTCTGAAATTTTATACTGTATACGTTCCACAATATTGTAGTATTCAAATATCCTGCTTTATGCGCATGTTGTCCTCCAATCGAAAATATTAAATCCGCGAAACTTCATATTGAAAAACGTCACGAATAAAAAATATATATTAGAGAAAAAAGTTTAGAAAAATTTATTTTCGTCTTAAATATTGTAAGGGGTCCTTTTGCACAGCTTTGACCATTATTGCTCAACTTCAGGCTAGTTCGGATGCTTTCAGGTTCCCTCACATCGTTGGACCTTGTACTTAGAACCAATTTACGGATTATTGGGAAATTTTTGGCAGATTCGGGCGCGACCAAAGTTCCAGCCCGCAATCGAAGTTCCAGAAAAATTCGATTTCGCTCTATGGGAGAAACGTCATCGTTTCGCGCTTTGAAATCGAGGGTTTTTTCGGTCGGTGAGTCCTTCGACGAGGGCGAATCGAAGCGGATGCCGGCCAGAGGGGTCGCAAAAATTGAAGGACGCTTGCGAATGTGGGGAGAAGCGTGCGGGGAACGTTCGTCGACCGAGTTATTGGGTTACGGGGGATATATCGTGCGCCTAGCTCGGGCTCTCGGACCTAGTCGCTCACGTAGAAACCGAACCGATCACAAAGGCGATTTCAAATTTCCCTTCTTCTTGCTGCGATCGCGACGAGTATCGATCCTGTGGTCACGCGCCGATCCTCTCGCTGTCTGGCTAGCTTTGCTACCATTTCCGGCGGGAATTGCGCTCGAACAAAGAGATATTGGTATACCAACTTGGGATGACGCTCGAACAATTTTTGAAATAAATTAATGTAGTGGCAAATAGGTTATTAAAAAAATTCTAAGTTACAGTACAAGCTACAGTACAACCACTTGTACAAATTACTTTTTTCGTTTAATACGAATGATGTTCACTCATTCAGATCAGACAGGTTCCCCTAACTCTTTTTATCAGCCCCTGCACAGCCAGTCGAAACTCCGTAGCGAGTGGATGCTCGTAAATCGGCCGTGTCTCGCGCAATTATCGTCTCCGCTCGCGCGTTCTGGATTTATAGCAAGAACGGAGGCTCACGGTGCCGTTTAATTTGCGTGGAATTCCTCGGGAACGATGAATTCCGCGTCCGTCGCACAGCGTTCGCCATTCGATCTCGCGGCGAAACTGGTCTCGCGATTTAATAGCACGAAAGTCGCGTAAATCCTCGGGATCCTCGATCCTCCGACAGAGAGCGACGCGGCTTCATTCTTTCGAAAAACCTTCGCTCCATTGAGTCCGAATACCGCTCATCCACGGCAGGCGATGTTTCATCCCTTATGCGCGTTGAATGTCACGTGAGTTATACTCGATTCATTCTATCCTTGGACTCGATGCTATGAATTCTGCGCGCGTGGTTGGAATCTTCTATATGTGGGATTCAATTTAAAATGTTTCATAAACAAATTAACGAAGATCTGCAAAGAACTCTCTAACTGACGCTGCAGACCTCGAGTTTTCACAGTTACGGAGAGAATCGTGTAATTCCTGTATTTCCAGTGATTTTCCGAGGGGAAGAATATGTAAACTTTTTACAGCTGTTATACAAAAATTGAGCCATAAAATCGGGTTTTATTTGAATTATTGCGTCGATATTGAAAAATGTGCAGTGAAGCTCGACGTCGATAGAATATCGCTCTTCCTCCCACTTCCCGCGCTCTCTCGCTCTCTTGGTCTCTTGGTGGCGTTGAAATCGATTCAGTGACGCTTTTCGAAAGTTCGCCGATGGAGGTTCATCGCGAATTTCCGCCTCGTGCCGTCGCCGTGGAGACCAGCATGCGGAAAAGAGTTCTCCTCTCGCGATCGCGCCGCGACTTTAGCCACGAGAGAACCTCCCTCCTCTCTCCTCGTTCTCTCAGGTTAATGAGATCGCTGCCTCGTGTTCGACTAAAAGCGATCCGACGGCAGCGATAAAGGGCAACCGGCGATCGATTCGTGGGCAATTCGTTGTTGAAAATAAATCCGGACAGGGTTCCCGTGATGGCCGCTTCGCTGGACGAAGAAGCGGAAACCCGCAGCCTCTCCTCTCGAAAATAGATCAAAGCTGTCTCGTTCAGCGTGCCGCACACCGTTTCGACGCTTATTTACTGCTCGGTTTTTCTGTCGCGGACACCCCGACCCTTCAAATTCAATTTCTCCCACGCGCACGCTCTTCACATTTGCATCCCGAGCTGATCTTGTTAGGCGCGAATGCGAGCATTATTCGAGTGTGTCAGAAATTTACACCTTTTCCGTATGCTAGCCTCGTACCAATTTTCATTACTTTAATCCCTCGCCCTGTAATGAGTCTGACTCGTCATGGTGATTCCAAACAAAATCAAAATCTATGACATGTAAAAGTAAATATTAAAGCGAGTGTAACTAACGAAATTTAGAAGTTGATTTAAATGAACTGAGGAAATATACGTATTCAAATTGGAAATAATTATCATTTCAAATGTTAACCCTTTGCACTCGGTTGTCCTCTCTGAGGCACCACTAAAAATTGCTGTACCATTATTCAAAATATTGTTTACATTATTAAATATATCTGTGTCTAATCAATTACTAAACATTTAGGTATTGTATGAAGTGTTATACCAATTTCATATCCATCAAATTTAAAAAATCATAAGGAATGGAAATATTCTAGATCGAAAGAAATGTTTAATTTTCCAGGTAAAATAGCTCCGAGTGCTGGTTAATAAGATGAAACGATGACACCGTTAAAAATTTTGTATAATTATAGTATCTACAGTAAATCCTCTATAAACGCAAAAGACTGGGGGGGATTCGTTTGCATTTATCGTAGACGGGACACTATTTTTATGAGTTTCAAAGGCCGAGCCGAACGTAGAGAAGGACAGCGCGTGTAAAGAGAGACCACGCACGCGTGGCCAAAGCGACGCGACCAGTGTTGCCAGAATGAGCTCCAAACGGAGCTCATGTACTCTCCTCCTTACCCCTTCCACTATTCCATTTCAACACCGTGCGCAGGCGCACACTCCACAGTCCCCATCGCGCACGTGCAACGTGTCTCCCATTCGCCCCACTCATTCCCCGTCATCAGAGAGGGGGTACATCATTTCACCGTGACTCCCCACATCTGGCATCACTGACTGCGACTCTCCAGGTCTCTTTCTTTCCCATACGCTGTCCTTCCTTGCGCCCGAAACGTTCATCGTCAATTAAACCGCTAAATACTGTTGAAATTATATCGTGTTTGGTCTTATTTTAATCAGAAAAATGCCACAGATATATTGGCGAAAGTTCCATAAAAAAATAAACAATAAGAAAAAAGATTTAATATTGGTGTTACATTGTGAGGACGCACGGGTCTTTGAACTGTGCCGAAGAACTGCGACTCTCCGCGTCGCATTAGTAGTGGTTCATTTTGAAAGTGGTTTATTTTGAAAGTGGTATAAGTCCATTTTTGAAAAAAATGAGATATAACGTAATTCATGCTTAATTTAATGTAAATAAAAATAGAAAAAATTAAAAAAAAATAAGAGAAAATGGACTTACACCACTTTTAAAATAAACGATCCATATGTACCCGAGCCGAGATCAGATTACTACAGTGGAGCGGATATTTTTTTAGCGTTTATCGTGTACAGTCTTTTATAAAGGATTTACTGTATATTTATTTATAAGATTATTCAAAATGTTAATTTTATCTTTGGATTTTAATTTTAAAAACGTTACGGACTTTCGTGCCAACCCAATATAAAGCATGCTACTATGATATGCATAAAGAATGAATGCAGATAATGCTTTGGCAAACAAAATAGTTCAAAATTTATATTTTAGCCACGCACGACCTCTACGAGTCCAGCAATTAATTAACGGTGCGTTGTTCCGTTGTCGCCACGATTTCGCTTATAAATAAGTATGAATTAATTGATTCGCAGTGGTGGGGGTAACGAGCGCGCTCGTTTTCGCATCTAATCGGCCGTATCGCACCGCGTGTATAATAATTCGCGTCACAACACCTCGCTTTGTTGTCCTTATTGCGTACCAATGATGGTAATGGAATCGCAGAACCGATAACGAGGCCTGGATTTTTTCATAGTGACGCGTTCTACGTTGATCTACTTCCATTCGTCCTCTATGCGACACAATCGGAATAACAAGAGGCAGACGACAATAAAAGATGTGTTGCGAGACAGTGCAGAACATTGTGTGCTAATCAACTGTAATAGAATCATTAAAGTAACGTGATCAACAATGACAATGATGGAACAGGAACTAAATAAAAATGTACCTTCCCTTCTGACAATTTTAATAAGTGCATACTGTCCCCAGTGTTGTAATTATTGTTAGCTTGTTTATACAGATTGTTGCACATAGAAGCCGAGTGAAGAACAGAAATGATTCAATTCCGTATCCCGAACAACTATTCGCATCTGTTTATTATTACAGCTTTATCGTTATTTGGCCAGTCCGCGATAAAATATTTCAATGTTAATAGTGCGGTGATTATATGGATCGTTTATTTCGAAAGTGATGTAAGTTCATTTTTTTAAAAAATGAGATCACATAATTTGTGATTAATTTAGTGTAAACTTTTTACTTATAGCTAGTTAATATTTAATATCTTAAATAATGCCAATGCTTTGTTCAATTTAGAATTGGCCAATAAAAGGATTTGCGTAGCGATTTATTATGAAAGTGGTGTAAGTCTGGAATCATCATACAAAGTATTCGTACACCTTTTAAAAACTAATAACTTTTTTATAATTGTACCAAACGACCTGATTTTTTATAATCAATTAGAAGCATTAGTTTACAAACTGATATGCGAAAAAGATTTTCCAAAAATTACAATTTACAAGGTTGCAGGCAAAAATAAAAGAGGCAGTTTTTGAAACTTTTTTATTTGGGCCCTTAATGAAAATTTAAAACATATGTTTTCTAGATCCATGTCCTTTATATACATGTTGGAAATTTCATCGAAATCGATTGACGCAGGAAAAAACAACAAACGTCGAAAGATGTACGATTCTGTGGATTTTAAGCAGAAACTGATCAAAAGTCGTGGAAAACTACGATTTTCAACCATTTTTAACCGCTTGTAGCTCGTGTGTATGTTAATCGATATCAATGAAATTTTCAACATGTGTATGACTAACATAGATCTACAAAACATACATTTTAAATTTTCACTAAGGACCCAAATAAAAAAGTTTTAAAAAATGCCTTTTTTGTTTTTGCATTTAACCTTGTAAATTATAATTTTTGGAAAATCTTTTTTGTATATCATTTCGTAAACCAAAGCTTCTAATTGATTATAAAAAATCAGGTTGTTTGGTACAATTATAAAAATGTTATTAGTTTTTAAAAAGTGTACGAATACTTTGTACACCCACTGTATTTTAGTTTCAATACGGAATCACACTGCATTTCGATTAATTCCAGTTGTAAATTGTCAGCAACAGTTTCGAAGTTTTTGGTCGGGCCGCAGAGTACTTGTCGACGGGCCGCGTGTTTGACATGCCTGCCCTACAATATCGAGTCAGACACGTGATGAAGATTCTGAACAGAGTCTAATAAATATGTATGCTTTTTATTAATTTTCTTTAAATCGAAATAAAGTTCTATTTTGGGTTTGTTAATGTACAGCGATTAGAGAACATATACACCGAGAAAAAAATCCTGTCGAAACAAAAAAAATACATGTTGATTCAATAAGATGTACTATTGAATAGTGCCAATATCATATGAACTTATTTTAATATTTAATACTATTGAATTTCAATAGCAAAACTCATTTCCGCGAATCATATAAGCCAATAGCTTGACCATCAATGTTTTCAAAAAAATAAGATATGGCCTCAAACCAATTCCCAAATTTTTTTAACAACATATCTGATTGAAGGAATAAAAGAAATATTACGAATAATAATATACGGTATTGAATCAAATAATATTTTCAATCATTTCATGATAGACAATTCAAATACATCACGATTTGCTTCTAAATTTCATACTATTGAAAAGAATACATTGATATTCATCGAAGTAAAAAATTACTATTTTTTTTCTCAGTGTAGGCATACGATAGATATACATTTTCTTCTTTCTTTTAAGAAATTACGAAGTACAAAAAAGTTCTAATTACTGAAGTCATAAAATAAATCGTAACGCAAGGGGTTAAAAAGCATTTATTGAAATGAAAATAAAATATATAAAAATACTATCCTACCATTTTCGACCGATTCAAATTATTGAACGAAGCAATACAATTCTACCTAATTCCTCTTCGAACGAATTTTTCTGTACACTTCAGGAGATGCGAATCATAATCACTGATTTATCGATTAGCGTTCAGCGAAGACCGATGCAACAAAACTCGCATCACCCGCGCGGTATACACAACAAAAACGACTGTAACGGGGGAAAAATGGTTCCGCCAGATTTCCGACAAATGGAAATCTTCCAGGTGACAGAGTAACGCGAAACGGCCGGAATTTTCGTCGACGAGAGACACGGTGTATCGAGTACGAGCGCGTCAACCGGATTATTCGTTCGATTCAGTCTATCAGCGTAAATTGAATCTGATCAGGATTGAATCTACACGGTGTTCGGATATTCTGAGCCTATCAGAGGCTCGTATAGCCCGGGAATATACACTCGACGGGGATCCGGGCAGGTTCAAGGCGTGTTTACAGACAAAACTCGTCGGTGTTTTCCGTTCCACGATAGACGTCTACGTTCCTCCAGGTTCTCCTCCGAACTCTTATTCCGAGTGTTTCGTTTGACTTGTACGTCGTCTCCAGAAACTATCTGAGGCTCTCACAGAGACGAACGATCTCAAAGACGTATTCTATCCCATAAATTCGAGAAACGATTTCCGCGAAATAGTATTTTTCTTTGTATGGTACTCTTGAAGATAATCTGTTTGATCGATTGGTTTCAAACCCGTACCTTCAGCACACGTAACGCTACAGTTGGTACTTCGGATGAGTTCAAAATAATTTTATAAACTTTCTTTTTCAGCTGTGGTGGCTATTTTCAAACTTGTACTAATTATGAACTAAATAAGAAGCGGCATTAACCCTCCTACTGTTTTATTAAATTTCTTCTGTATCCAATTGCTGGAATAATGGCAGCCATTTTCTTCTTTCCGTCGACGTACTCGATGGCTTGTAGCGTGCACAGTTTTGGTTTTTCCTTTATTAAAAAATTCGTGGAGTCAGTGCTAAGTTAGAACTACTGCTGAATTCGTTTCTTTTATTACATTTCTTCTCCATTCCAACAGAATTGCTGGGATCGTGGTACATACAGTGAGTGTACACGGTATTCGTACACCATTTAAAAACTAATAACTTTTTTATAATTGTATCAAACGACCTGATTTTTTATAATCAATTAGAAGCATTGGTTTACGAAATAATATGCAAAAAAGATTTTCCAAACATTATAATTTACGAGGTTATATGTAAGAATAAAAAAGGGATTTTTTAAAACTTTTTTATGTGGGACCTCAAGGAAAATTTAAAATATAGGTTTTGTAGATCTGTGTTAGTAATACACATGCATCTTTCGATGCCTGTCGTTTTTTTCTGCGTAAACCGATTTCGATGAACTGTTCAGCATGTGTATAACTAACATAGATCTATGAAACATATATTTTAAATTTTCATTAAGGGCTCAAATAAAACAGTTTTAAAAAAATCTTTTTTTCATTCTTGCATGTAACCTTGTAAATTACAATTTTTGGAAAATCTTTTTTGCATATCATTTCGTAAACCACTGCTTCTAATTAATTATAAAAAATCAGGTCGTTTGGTACAATTTTAAAAAAGTTACTAGTTTTTAAATGGTGTACGAATACTTTGTACATCCACTGTATGTAAATAACAAGTTAGGTACCAGTTTCCTTTTCCCGTAGGTGCAGTTGATGGCTTACAGCGGTCACAATCGTGATTTTTCCTTTATTAAAAAATTTGTGTAGTTTGTTTAAACATGCCCGGAAATCTACACGGAAGTCCAGTATCAGAAGCTATTGTAGTTTGATAGTAAAAGAATAACAAGCCTATGGGTTCAGGAAAAAGAATTGCAGTAATCGCCAGGACCCTCGACCCGACAAAACGTACACGAAGTATCGCGACCGGAAACTCGAGCTTCCTGGCCACTGGAAGCCTCGTTTCCCACGTTCTCGCGGAAAAATCACGCCGCCGGATTTTCCTCGGGGAAATCAACAGAATTATCGGGTCTATTTTCGCGTCCGAGCACTGTACATCGTGCTCGCCGTCACGAGTATTTGCAGCTACGGATGGAAATTGGGGATAATTAATGGAGAATTTTCGAACTTCCGGCATTCGTATTTCCACGTTTTTCGAAGGTTCTGGTGCACGTTGTACGCCAATAAACGCGGACTCCGGAAAAAATACTCGAGCCGAACAGTTTGATTAGATTTGCTTCTTTAATGTTTAATTAACCTGGCGTTCGATTCTCGATATTCTAAACAATTTTATGAATTTTTAAACGGAACTGAACACCGTGACACATTAATGAGGGTTAAAGACAGTGCACGCAAAATTTGGCCGTGGAAAAATTAATACTGTTCATTCTGGATTTTTATTTTATCCTAAAATATTCTGAGCTGTCAATCATTTAACAATTTCAATTATCACGAATTTTCATACATTTTTGTACAATATTTAAAAGACTAAGAATGTAAAAAATTAGAAAAACTTCTCACAAAGATCCGAGCCATTTGCCCAGTAATTCAAGCACAGTCTCGCGTAATTTTCGATGACAGTACTTTGGAATTAGGATAGTTCAGGTTATTGTTTATTCTGTTCATTCTGTTAATTCTGGATTTTTATTTTAGTCCTGAAATATTCTGAGGTGTCAATCATTTAACAATTTCAATTATCACGAATTTTCATAAATTTTTGTACAATATTTAAAAGACTAAGAATGTAAAAAATTAGAAAAATTTCTCACAAAGATCCGAGCCATTTGCCCAGCAATTCAAGCACAGTCTCGCGTAATTTTCGATGACAGTACTTTGGAATTAGGATAGTTCAGGTTATTGTTTATTCTGTTCATTCTGTTAATTCTGGATTTTTATTTTAGTCTTGAAATATTCTGAGGTGTCAATCATTTAACAATTTCAATTATCACGAATTTTCATACATTTTTGTACAATATTTAAAAGACTAAGAATGTAAAAAATTAGAAAAACTTCTCAAAAAGATCCGAGCCATTTGCCCAGCAATTCAAGCACAGTCTCGCGTAATTTTCGATGACACTACTTTGGAATTAGGATAGTTCAGGTTATTGTTTATTCTGTTCATTCTGTTAATTCTGGATGTTTATTTTAGTCCTGAAATATTCTGGGCTGTCAATCATTTAACAATTTCAATTATCACGAATTTTCATACATTTTTGTACAATATTTAAAAGACTAAGAATGTAAAAAATTAGAAAAACTTCTCAAAAAGATCCGAGCCATTTGCCCAGCAATTTAAGCACAGTCTCGCGTAATTTTCGAGGACACTACTACGGAATTAGGATAGTTCAGCTTATTGTTCATTCTGTTCATTCTGGATGTTTATTTTAGTCCTGAAATATTCTGGGCTGTCAATCATTTAACAATTTCAATTATCACGAATTTTCATAAAGTTTTGTAAAATATTTAGAAGACTAAGAATGTAAAAAATTAGAAAAACTTCTCACAAAGATCCAAGCCATTTGCCCAGCAATTTAAGCACAGTCTTGCGTAATTTTCGATGACACTACTTTGGAATTAGGATAGTTCAGGTTATTGTTTATTCTGTTCATTCTGTTAATTCTGGATGTTTATTTTAGTCCTGAAATATTCTGGGCTGTCAATCATTTAACAATTTCAATTATCACGAATTTTCATACATTTTTGTACAATATTTAAAAGACTAAGAATGTAAAAAATTAGAAAAACTTCTCACAAAGATCCGAGCCATTTGCCCAGCAATTTAAGCACAGTCTCGCGTAATTTTCGATGACACTACTTCGGAATTAAGATAGTTCAGGTTATTGTTATATCGAATGGTATCATCTGCGCCACTTTTCGATCAAAGTCTCTTGCCGCGGCACTAGTATAGTATCGTCGTCACTCGAGCGACTTGTCTTTTGCACTTAAATCTCTAACACGTGCACCGTCAGCTGAAAGCAGCTTTAACCTCGAGGGGAATCGCCCGGGTTTTATCAGATTTCTCGTAGCTCTGCGCTTCACAGATTTACCTGAGAACGTGTATTCGGACAACAGGCGACAACGAAACACCCCCGTCGCGACAACTTTTCTAATTTCGAAGAAGTTTCTCGATCTTTGTTTGGCGGAACGAATGATATTATCCATGCACCATCCGTTATAGAATTAAGCGAAACATTATACAATTTTCCAAGAGCAACTTTGAAATTTATCACTGTAGTTTGACAAAGCAAGGCACGAGTCTCAAGGCGCGTGTTCGGAGAAATGTGCATAGTCAAGAGGTCTCGAGTGGGAGGTCCATTAACCCCCACTTATTGTTTAACGCGCTGTCATTGGTCGGGAACAGCCAATCAATTCAAGTGGGCGGAGTTTAGAGCTATTTAACAGAGTAATCATTGAAATTTAGCACTGGGTTTTAGAAGAACCAAATTGGGGTCACAATGTGTGTATTCGGGAGGACCCGCGACTAGAGTGGGAGGTCCATGAACCCTCCATTTATTGGTTCACGCGTTGTTATTGGTCGGGAACAGCCAATCAATTCAAGTGGGCGGAGTTTAGAGCTATTTAACAGAGGAAACATTGAAATTTAGCAGTGGGTTTTAGAAAAACCAAATTGGGGTCACATTGTGTAATAATCAGAAGGACCCGCGACTCAAGTGGGAGGTCCATTAAACCCCCACTTATTCTTTAACGCGCTGTCATTGGTCGGGAACAGCCAATCAATTCAAGTGGGCGGAGTTTCGAGCTATTTAACAGAGGAAACATTGAAATTTAGCACTGGGTTTTAGAAAAACCAAATTGGGGTCGCAATGTGTGTATTCGGGAGGACCCGCGACTCAAGTTGGAGGTCCATTAAACCCCCACTTATTGTTTAACGCGCTGTCATTGGTCGGGAACAGCCAATCAATTCAAGTGGGCGGAGTTTAGAGCTATTTAACAGAGGAAACATTGAAATTTAGCAGTGGGTTTTAGAAAAATCAAATTGGGATCACAGTGTGTAATATTCAGAAGGACCCGCGACTCAAGTGGGAGGTCCATTAAACCCCCACTTATTGTTTAACGCGCTGTCATTGGTCGGGAACGGCCAATCAATTCAAGTGGGCGGAGTTTCGAGCTATTTAACAGAGTAATCATTGAAATTTAGCACTGGGTTTTAGAAAAACCAAATTGGGGTCACGGTGTGTGTATTCGGGAGGACCCGCGACTCAAGTGGGAGGTCCATGAACCCTCCACTTATTGGTTCACGCGCTGTTATTGGTCGAAGTAGTATAGAAGCACAAGCACCACAAAAAGATTTATATTTTTATACAAGCAATGTATAAAAATGTCATACACATGAATTATTATTTCCCTACAATTTATTATATTAACCCCCAGAAAACGTAATTTTTCCACGATGATTTTTCAAGGCTGTTTCACAGTGACATCGAACGAGCACTGTTTAAGTCGGCCTTTCATCAGCGACTAACAAAACGATCAACGCGATTGTTCGATCATCCCAGCATCGAGTAACGAGAGCAGGACGAGTCCGCGTAGCATAAAACGCGAGACGATTCTCCGCGTGGAATCCGCAGAAGTTTCGAATATCCGTCGAGGACGATATTTTTCGCGGTCGCCGCGGTCGGCTCGAGTTTTTCCTCCTCGTAATTTGTAATACAGATCTGCGGGTCTGGCCGCACGTAACATCCGCAGGAAAATATACCGCGAGGCCACACCGAAAAAGCAACAAAAAAGAACCGAGGAGATCGAAGGAGAGAAAAAAAAGAAACACGAAATCGAGAGAGCAGCTGGCAGAACGGTCCTCGTGTTTGCTGTTTGCTCCTTCCGCGTTACGGGGAACGAGCGGTGTATCGCGCGGGTAGTTACAATTTAGCTTTTTAAGTGCTCGTGGAATGAATAGTCGCGATGCGCAGCCGTGAAAACTGGCAAAAAGGTCGAGCCGACGATCGGTGGTGGTCGCGCACGAGGTTGCCGTGGAAACTAGTTTCGTTCCTCTCGTGACTCCAACGCGCAAAAAACCTGTGCTCCGATATCGTCGGCACACAATGGAGAGCCTCGAAAGCGCGTCGCCAGGCTGCGCAGATGGGTTTCGCGATCGTTGAACACCTGTCGTGCGTGTTTTCTCGGCGCGGTGCGCGCCGATAGCGCTCCGATAACAACGACAGAGCCACGCGCCCCGTTTCCCCGAGCCAGATGTTAACAGAGCTCGGACAGATGTTAACTAAACTGGAATCGACTTGGCCAGGATGCTAATCGATCCAACTAAACGCCCCCTGATCTGGGACAATCCGATCTTTAGAAACTCCAGAGCACAGTAATGTCTAGACACATGCGGAATCTTGCGGACCAAATATTACTCGTTTTTAAATTATTGCCTGCTCTTTATCTTTGATTATTTTCTCATGAAACTTGCACTGGCGTATTCGTCACAGTTTCGCGAAGAAAACGATACCCAACACGAAACAATTCTGTTCATATTTACTCGTTTTATCCACGACATTGTAGGACTGCTATGCAAACTAGGGGATTGAGAGAACTTTTAAAAAATCGGAAAAAAGCAGATTTCGCATCGAAGTTGAAGAGTTACATCGTATACGCAGTACATGAAGATCAGGACTGTAACCTGTAAGATCATTAACCTCCCTGTTAATCTTTTAAAAAATCGGAAAAATGCAGATTTCGCATCGAAGTTGAAGATTTACATCATATACGCAGTACATGAAGATCAGCACTGTAACCTGTAAGATCATTAACCTCCTGTTAATCGAATTACAAAGGCCAGCCGGTCCAGAAGAGCAACCAGCAGCCGGGTCTCATCCCCGGAGCAGACTAAACAGTTCCTCGGCCGGAGGAAAATTGCAGTCGAAGAGAATAATCTGCCGACTCGTCGTCGTCGCGAATCGACAATCGATTCCCGTTGAATAGCGGGCCGGAGCTGAAACGTCTTGTTCTTTCGAATCGCTTTTGTCCCGTGGACCTCTCCGCCACGAGTGGCTCTCGTTTCCGCTTTGCGGTGATTCCCGATCGGCGAGAGAGCGGATCCCGGTAAACTCTTAATTAGCGGCGGGCTAAATCCGATCCTCTCTTCCGTTGTCCTAGGGCATCGTTACCGTTCCTATCCACGTACCGGCGACGACGGCGACTGTATACCCCTTAACCGACATCTTATTCCGTTGATACTATGTCGCCGGTTTATTTATTAGGTCGTGAATCATCGGCCGCGTAGCGTCGAATAAAAGCGCCGACCGGCCGACGACGTCGAGATTGGACCCGGGGTAACGGTACCCGGTTCTTCAGATCGGGTGTCCCATTTCTTGCAATCTCCTCTCCGACAAACGCTCCTCGCGCTGAAAGCCCCCGTAAAACGAGACACTTGCCTCCGGAGCAGCGAAATTTCCATCTCCGTCGAAAGCCGATCGCTTCCAACCCAAAACTTCCGCGTATCTGCCATTATTCAGTATTTATTGCGCGGCTCGGCCTTCGGGAAAGTGGATTATTTTCTTTTGAAACTTACACCGGCGTATTCGCGACAATTTTCTAATAAAATGACCCCCAATAGCGAACAGTTTCGATCATATTCAATCGTTTATCGTCGAACTTGGATTATGGATTTGAAGGGATCAAAACAGAGACCAGGTAATGATCGAAATATCGTCAGGGGACTTGAGCGTTCGGATAAAAGAGGTCCGATTGTATCGTGGATTAAAGGGACAAATGTGCTCCGAAGTACGTCGTGTTGGGACTCGTTTTAATCGGGAAAGCGTCGCGAATACAATGTCAGAAGTTTCATGCAAAAATAATGAAGATTGGTTTTGTAAACAGTGGATTAATGTTTTCCGGGTCAGGTCCCTGACGACAAGCAAACATAACAGTTGGTCCACGCGATCGTGAAGTGCCAGAGTCAAGCTCTAGCGTCGTGTCTTCAGATCTCGATCCCCTAATCGCGGCGGAACGTCGACTCCGTTGTCGATTCGGCTGTTCCCGTTGTCTCATCCCGGCGGTTTTCACGAAAACTGTTGGAACGTTGATCACAGACGGAGTCCCTTTATTTGCGGGTACAATGCGACAAAGAAAATGCGGCGGCACGGGCGCGTTTTCTGTGCGACTCGTAAGAGAGACCGTCTGAGAGGAGTGCAGCATCGCGGAACAGAAACCGGTCCAGTGCGCAGAACAGACTGCAACGACGAGAGACATACAGACCCGTTCCGGAGTAGTCTCTTGGAGCAGCGAATCTCGAAGGTGGCTGGCGCCGATTGTGCTATTGTCTCTGTCGGAGCGGAGTGCAGAGGGTTTCTGGGGAAGGGAGGGGGGAGTGTCCGTGGGGACGAAAACGGGGCCGGTCAATAGAGAATGGCTCTACGCGATCCGATAGAGACAGGTGCGTTCCCGTGGACCGGGAACATGGTCTACCTTTTCGGGAGACATTCGGGGATGAACTGGATCAAACGGCGAGGAATGGATTGGCTTCCTTTCGTTGTATTCTGAGATATTCTCCTTTTGTACTTTCCAATTATTAATTATACACTCTCATTGAACATTCATACGCCCCTGGCGATATTATACTTCGGTCTCATTCTGTATTCACAGACTCACGAATTCCCTAGTAATAGTATACAGGTAGCCCTCCTTTAACACGGTTTCGCTCGATACACGATAGAATAAATTGCGAGAACCCTCGTATAGCATTGCAACCTATAACACAGTTTCGCTCTAACACGATCAGAAAATTGCGAGAACCTTTGTAGAACACTGTATGTACTTCTACAGCACTGGGTAACATGATTTTCGTTTAACATATTTAAAAACTGAATTACCTTAAAATGATGACGGGAAGGATTAATGCACTATACAGGGTGAGTCCGAAGAAACAGAACACTTAAATATCTCCGTTACTTTTCGTTGTAAAAAAAACTTCTTAGGACAAAGTTACACTGTTTGAGGGGCCACATGTAATGGTGAAAGAGAAAAAATTTTCAAGGCCATTTTTTTAACAAGATTTCAAGGTCACTGATATTTTTTTGAATGGAATGAGGTATTTTTTAATACATCAATCGATGCAGCTGGACATTCGTTATGAAAAAGTACTAACCTATGTATGTCGAAAAGTTAGTAGTTCACGAGATATTTCAATTCAAATAACTCTAAAACACCATTCCTGTCGTACTAAGACGTTAGCGTTTACTTGCTAGTGTAAATTGAAGAAATTGAAATTGAAAAATTGACGTTGAAAATGAAATTGAAGATTTGAAATTAACGAATAGAAATTGAAAAATTGAAATTGAAGTTGAAATGGGAGAGTTAAAATTGAAGTTGAAATTGAAAAATTGACGTTGAAACAAACGAAATGAAATTGAAAAATTTAAATTGAAGATATTGAAATTGAAGTTGTAAGGGTTGATATTGAAATTGGAGTTGAAATTGAAGTTGAAATGGATTCAACTTCAATTTCAATTTTCCAATTTCAAAGTCAATTTTTCAATTTCAACTTCAATTCGTTAATTTCAACTCTTCAATTTCAATATCAAATTTTTATTTCAACTGTTATTTCAATGTCAACTCTTCAACTTCATTTTCAACTTCAATTTTTCCATTTCAACTTCAATTTCTATTCTTCCATTTCAACTTCACATTTGTACTCTTCCATTTCAACTTCAATTTTTCAATTTCACTTCGTTAAGGATGTTCTGGAGGTATATAAAAACGCAACAAAATTTTTGAAAATTTGACAATATTTAATTCTTACTAAATTAATGCAATTACCAAAGTTTGGGCTCGATTCACTGCACCGTTTAAGAATTATAGCAACTTAAAGTTTGCGCATTTTAACACGTCTTCTTATGGAGAATTCATAAAATTCCACTTCAAATTCTATTTAAACTTTGAAAAAAACGCAACTAGAAACTCCAGTTTTTTTTATATATAGTAAAAATTATGTAACTAATTATGTGTTCAAAATTTATTAGGATTCACTAAACAGTTACAGAGCAAAAAAATTATAAACTGTTACAAAACGTCAAATTTATCGTGTTGTCTCTCACTAGCATGGAAACGCGACAAGTGTAGACCATTGAATATAGCTACAGAGGGTACAGTATTCGCAAAAGTTTAATGCAAAATATACTCATGAATGGCTTACATTGCCATGTATTGATGGATTTCGAATTTCTTGTACTTTTGTCTCCCATTGTACCTCCAGAACATCCTTAATTTCAACTCTTCAATTTCAACGTCAATTTTTCAATTTCAACTCTTCAATTTCAATTTTTTAATTTCAACGGCAATTTCAAATCTACTATTTCATTTTCAACGTCAATATTTCAATTTCAATTTCAACTCTTCAATTTACACTAGCAAGTAAACGCTAACGTCTTAGTACGACAGGAATGGTGTTTTAGAGTTATTTAAATTGAAATATCTCGTGAACTACTAACTTGTCGATATACATAGGTAAGTACTTTTTTATAACGAATGTCCAGCTGCATCGATTGATGTATTAAAAAATACCTCATTCTATTAAAAAATATATCGATGACCTAGAAATCTCATTAAAAAAATGACCTCGAAAATTTTTTCCCTTACACCATTACATGTGGCTCTTCAAACAGTGTAACTTTGTCCTAAGAAGTTTTTTTGTACAACGAAAAGTAACGGAGGTATTTAAGTGTTTTGTTTCTTCGGACTCATCCTGTATAAATAAATTATAATTTACTCATTTATAACTCTATTCCGATACATTAAATGAAATAATTGTTAAAGTTACATTAAATGAAAATAATATATTTTTTTTCGTTTTGTGTACCACATACATTTATAATTTTAATAAAAATTAAGTTGCTGATACGGAATTTTAAAAAAGTGTTTTTAATAGGTTTTCGGAACCTAACCCCCCTTTTTGTACTGGCTCTGGGTCTCATATAACCCTGTTTCACACGACATGGCATTTTCTAGGAACCTACAGTGGGAGACAAAAGTTTTTTAACATTGTGCTATACGATTTGTACTTTTTTGGGAAGCTAGAGCAATTAGTTTACTACGGGATGTGAAAAGAAATTTTTTCAAAAATTGCAATTGATGGGAATTGTTGAAAAAATACTAAAAGTTGCATTTTCAACTTTTTTATGTGGGCTATTTTGAAAATTTAAAAAATACGTTTTATCGATCTGTGTCCACATGAAAAAGTTGAAAATGCAACTTTTAGTATCTTTTCAACAACTCCGATCAATTGCAATTTTTGAACAAATTTCTTTTCACATCCTGTAGTAAACAAATTGCTCTAGCTTCCCGAAAAGTTCAGATCGTATAGTACAATATTGAAATAGTTATCGTCTTTTTTAGAGCGTCCTTGAACTTTTGTCCACTACTGTATCTACCGTGTTATTCGAGGGTTACCTGTACTCTCAATTTGTAAATAGGGTACATGGAGAGCATAGGTTATAATGGTATGGGGGTACAAGATATATAATGTGAATAGAGCATGAGAAGGTGTACGAGTTGAAGAATAAAAAGAAAATGATGCTTGACTAGGGGCGTATGAGTAGAGCATAAGGGTGTATATGAGTTGAAGTTGAAGTGTATAGTGTCACTGGGCAATTAGGGAACATGTAAGTAGGGGGCGAAGCAAACCCAAGCAGAGAACAGTGGAGCGTAGAAAAATTGACGTCGATGTCTACAATATAGTAGTAGAAAATTTGAGGGTAACTAACAAGGGAAGGACCCCAAGTGTCCGTCTTCGATTTTGATAATATCTTGTGAGACGATGGTATATGGATCCCTAATGACGTCTGCAAACTATTAGGTGTAGTTACTCAACAGTTTTAAAGATATAAACAATTAAACTTTCATAACTTTGTGATATACCATGACTTGTAGCTCAAGTTTCCGAAGTTCCAGGTTGCGTGAAAGTTCAATTGTTCATATCTTTAAAACTATTGAGTAACTACACCTAATATTTCGCAGACATCATTAGGGATCCATATACCATCGGCTCACAAAAGATTATCAAAGTCGAAGTCGGACACTTGGGGTCCTTCCCTTGTAAGTGAAAAGTATACCTATCTGAGAAGGAATCTATGATGAGAATGTGCAAACGATGTAGAAAAATAAAATAGCCAAAAATAAATAGAATAATCATAGAGAGATGCCCAAGTAGCTTCGAATATACAATTAAAGTAGAATAATAAAATATCTGAAGAAAGATGGACGCGCAAGTAGCTTCGAATACGCGTCCGGATCAGAAGAACAGAGTAGCCAAAGGAAGACCATAATCAGACCAATGTGTGCAGACCGACCATCTACGCATCGCAGCAATCACGCGACGTCCGCGTCCCTCTCCGAAACCTCCGCAAGAGGTTTCACTCGCGCACACAGCGTCTCACCTACATAGAAACCCGGAACAATGGGAAATCTTCTTGGAATGTAAGAATATTCCTCCTTTCCTCCTCCGCGCTGCCGCGAACTCTCGGTCGAGGATGAGCTTTCAGACCGAACAATGCCAAAGCGTGCTCGGTGTGTTGTTACGCAACCGGCGTGCGAGTCGTCGTCGTCGCCGGTACGAATCAACGAAATGGTTAGAGGAGAATAAATCGCGCTAATTGCCCTGGACTCGATATAACTCATCATCCGGCCACCGGGTCAATAAAGTGCCACGAGTATTTACGCGACTCGGGCATCGATAATTTGTTCTGTCGCGTTTTCTGCAAACATTTACACTCGCGTAATATTCGCGCGAGGGCTCTCCTCTTCTCACCGTAAATATCCGACGCGGAGTACGAGCCCGGCGCAATTTTATCAGAGACTCCTCTGCATATTTAATTGCCTTCGAATGGACTCGCGGAATGTCGCGAATTACGCAATAATGATTTCCGGTGACCGAAATCAGGAAATATACAGGGCGAGCATTTATACTACATTATAATAATTAATACCGCTTTAGATTATACCATTTGCGACTACAGCCACTTTGCAATAGTATTCGGACACTGTTGGAAAGATAATAAACGAGCGTTAATTTCAGCATTAATATATTCATATTTAACGGTGTTCATTTTATGACGATCATTCTTGACTCCATGCCGTTCTTCACTGATGATCCCCACAACACCCAACGTGTTAATAAATTGTTAAAATGTTTGAAAAAATAAGGATTCGTCGCAAAAAGAGGCAAATTAGGGATAATTGAAAGTTGTGTTCACTTGAGGCTCCGTTTCCATGAAAATCGAACTCCAGGGCTCCTTGGCAACGCGTGATACTAAACAGGACTATGCTACTTGTCTGTCCATCGCTCACCTGTTCTACTTGCAGTTGATCGCTCGCTCATTCTAGTACGATAATCAATCTTCTCCAAAACTGAGCCTTTGCTAAGAACATTCCCTGTGAATTAACAATTTCTACATCGGTAAGTGACGTCTCCCATTTCCAAAAATTTTGTTCTTCGCCGCACCACGGATTTTCACACGAAATCGAAATTGTTCTCGCAATTTCAGTAGGACGTGTATTGAATTTCACAAAAATTCTTCATCTATTGACATACGCGAACAAGTCTGCTGATAATTCGAAATAAAATTCATTGAACAATTTTGAAAATTTGGAAATTGATTGAAGCGTGAACATTGCCAAGTCTCATGATGCATGCGCCATGTATTATCCGAAACCATGGCGGTGCACGCACACAGGTGCAGCTTTTTTCGAGTAGCCCGCACCGTGGCCGCAGTCTGCCGTTGACTGCGGCGCGTGCACGTGTAAAACACCTTTAAAGTGCAATCGTCGGTTCGTTGACTCTGCGCCGCTTCCGTAAGCAAAGCGTTCCACCCGAAACAGAGTTTCCATGTGCGCGACGGAACGAACAACACACACACACCCACGTACACACCTTCACCCACCGAGAAAAGCATTCCTGCGGAAGCAACGCCGGGCCGAAACGCTAACGAACTCCTTTGACAACGATATTACGCAGATTACTAATTAATAATTCAACGAAAGCGATCACCGAATCTCTGCACGCCGGAGGTCCCCGAGGATTAGAACTTCGGAGGAATGGGGGAGATTCCTGCATCCATTTTGTTCTTCTAGATTCTAGACTTTGCATCCGACAATTATTGTTGCGGAGTCTGGAAATCCGGTGCAATTATTATTGCAGTCAGAGTTGTTTATGTCGGATGAATTTATTCCTTGTCTGTTTAAAATTCTGACTGTAGAATAAACTGCTTGATAGAATGTGTTAATTTCTTGTTTGATTAAAATTGTTACTGTATAGTCTATTAAAGAAATCAATTATTTTATTTAGGGCTAATTTCTTTCTCGTTGAAAATGGTTGTAACGCAGCCATTAACAAAATCAATTATTTTAGTTCCAACTGGGCAGATTGCTGAACAAGATACGCTAATTTCTTTGTCGTTTAGAATCATTACTAGACTGCGGATTCTTCATGAATTTATAGCGAAATTGAGAAGATGAAATTCAAAATTGTTGAAAAATTAAAAAAATTGAAGATGTCAATATATGATTTCTCTATTCAAATCATTAAGGGGAGAAATAACATTCAATTCAGTTTCTATTTCTTGCAATCTATGCAGGCCATTTTTATTTTGCATAAAGATCTAATCATTACACTACAGTTACTGATAAAATGAATTATCTTATATACCAAATCAACTGTTCCCATAAGAAGTAATGCAAAAATGATTAAACTCCATTAATGGGGTCGTAAAATAATTTAAACACCGTTTAAACACATAAATGAAAAAAGAGATTTTATTATAGATTTTTAAATTTAAATTCTGCTTAATGTTAAAATACAAAAAGAAAATAATGATATTCTATTTTGTGGAAGAAGAGTCCCCTTGCAATAAAATCTGACATTCTGGTGTTTTTTCTTTTCTTTCTTTTTCGTCTTTTTTCCCGTCTTCTGTCGCTTTTCACTAGGCTCAGCTGGTTTGACTGTCCTTACTTGTATGATCAGTCAGTTAATAATACATCAACTTCGAATATAATTGATTATTAATTTCATTTTTCCTCTGAGATAATTCTTTTAAAATGATGCAAAACTTACACAAAAAATTCATGTCAAAAACTTCATGAACAGAGGTCGTATACCGAGCAAAAATTGTCACGTCCAACCAGGACGTATTCCGAATTGGACGTACTCCAAAGCAGTCGTATACCGAGGTACCACTGTAGAGCTGGATAGACTACCTAACAGGATGGTTTAACTCCTTGTTTGGAACCTAAAAAGTAAATTATTTTATTCGGAACTGGATAGACTGCTTAACAGGATGAACTAATTTCTTTCTCGTTGCACATGTTTATAGCACAGTCATTAATAAAATCAACTATTTTATTTGAAAGTGAACAGATTGTGAACAAGATAAAGCATCTAACCGGATGATCCAACTTGGTGTTCGATTAACAGGATGAACTAATTATTTCTTTCTCGTTGCAAATGTTTATAGCTCAGTCATTAATAAAATCAACTATTTTATTTGAAAGTGAACAGATTGCCGAACAAGATAGACCATCTAACCGGATGATCCAACTTGTTGTTCGATTAAAATTGATTAAAAACGTTTAATAAATTCTATCTGAAATGGGATAATCTAAAATCGTCACCGCATAGTATACAGGGTGAGTCCGAAGAAACAGAACACTTAAATATCTCCGTTACTTTTCGTTGTAAAAAAAAACTTCTTAGGACAAAGTTACACTGTTTGAAGGGCCACGTGTAATGGTGTAAGGGAAAAAATTTTCATGGTCATTTTTTTATGAGATTTCTAGGTCATCGATATTTTTTTAAATGGAATGAGGTATTTTTTAATACATGAATCGATGCAGCTGGACATTCGTTATAAAAAAGTACTAACCTATGTATGTCGAAAAGTTAGTAGTTCAAGAGATATTTCAATTTAAATAACTCTAAAACACCATTACTGTCGTACTAAGACGTTACACAAGTACGTAAACACTAACATCAATTTCAATGTCAATTTTTCCATTTCAATTTCAATATCAACTCTTCAACTTCAATTTCAACTCTACCATTTCAACTTCAATTTTTCAATTTCATTTTATTAATATCAAGTATAATTTCAATATCAACCCTTCCACTTCAATTTCAATATCAATTCTTCAACTTCATTTTCAATTTTAACTTTCTCATTTCAACTTCAATTTTTCAATTTCATTTTGTTAATTTCCACTCTTCAATTTCAACGTCAATTTTTCAATTTCAACTTCAATTTTTCAATTTCTACTTAAATTTTTCAATTTCAACTTCAATTTTTCAATTTCGATTCGTTAATTTCAACTCTTTTATTTCAATTTCAACATCACATTTTCCATTTCAACTTTTATTCCAACTTCAATTTTAACTCTCCCATTTCAACTTCAATTTCGACTCTTCCATTTCAACTTCAATTTTTCAATTTCACTTCGTTAATTGCAACTCTTTAATTTCAATTTCAACATCAAATTTTCCATTTCAACTTTTATTCCAACTTCAATTGTAACTCTCCCATTTCAACTTCAATTTCGACACTTCCATTTCAACTTCAATTTTTCAATTTCACTTCGTTAATTGCAACTCTTTAATTTCAACGTCAATTTTTCAATTTCACTTCGTTAATTGCAACTCTTTAATTTCAACGTCAATTTTTCAATATCAATTCGTTAAATTTTCAATTTCAACTTCAATTTTTCAATTTCAATTCGTTAATTTCAACTCTTTTATTTCAATTTCAACATCAAATTTTCCATTTCAACTTTTATTCCAACTTCAATTGTAACTCTCCCATTTCAACTTCAATTTCGACACTTCCATTTCAACTTCAATTTTTCAATTTCACTTCGTTAATTGCAACTCTTTAATTTCAATTTCAACATCAAATTTTCCATTTCAACTTTTATTCCAACCTCAATTGTAACTCTCCCATTTCAACTTCAATTTCGACACTTCCATTTCAACGTCAATTTTTCAATTTCACTTCGTTAATTGCAACTCTTTAATTTCAACGTCAATTTTTCAATTTCAATTCGTTAATTGTAACTCTTCAATTTCAATATGAATTTTCCATTTCAACTTCAATTTCAATATCAACTCTTCAACTTCATTTTCAATTTTAACTCTCCCATTTCAATTTCAATGTATACTCTTCCATTTCAACTTCAATTTTTCAATTTCACTTTGTTAATTTCAATGTCAATTTTTCAATTTCAACTTCAATATCAATATCAGCTCTTCAACTTCAATTTCAACTTCAATTTTTTAATTTCAACTATTCAATTTCAATATCAACCCTTCAACTTCAACCTCAACCCTTCAATTTCAAAGTCAATTTTTCAATTTCAGCTTCAACTCTTCAATTTACACTAGCAAGTAAACGCTAACGTCTTAGTACGACAGTAATGGTGTTTTAGAGTTATTTAAATTGAAATATCTCGTGAACTACTAACTTTTCGACATACATAGGTTAGTACTTTTTTATAACGAATGTCCAGCTGCATCGATTGATGTATTTAAAAATACCTCATTCCATTTAAAAAAATATCGATGACCTTGAAATCTTGTAAAGAAATGACCTTGAAGATTTTTTCCCACACACCGTTACATGTAGCCCTTTAAACAGTGTAACTTTGTCCGAAGAAGTTTTTTTGTACAACGAAAAGTAACGGTTTAAAAAGTAACATTTAGGGTGTTCTGTTTCTTCGGACTCACCCTGTATAACAAATTCAATTACTAAATTCGCAACCAGACAGGTTTTACGGCAGGAAGATCGACTTCCCCATTTTTCCAGAAAGAAATAAGCATTCGAACCAGGCGAGACACCGTTCTCACGAAATGAAATTACGGTTCTCGTCTCACGGAGAACACCGGAAGTCGGTCGTCCCATGAAAAAGCCGTTGATTACGCGTGTAACGAGCGATCGGAAAATGTGTTTGTGTCGCTCGTTTCCGCCTTGACCTTACGCACGTTTCGCCGCGCCTTAACGAGCCCCGATTTGCGCGATTTATATTCCACAGCCGCGACCCGATAGTAACGGAACAGAACCGTGGCGATATTACGATTCGGAAAGCGTGAGCCACCACCCCCTCCCCGGCCACAGAGTTGCGAGTTTTCTTTTGCTCGGCCATGGTTCAGCCATTAAACCGCGACGGGGGTGGGAAAAGCTCCGGGAAATTTTTCTTTCCTTTTGTTCCGCTCTCGTCTAGCCCCCGTAGAGAGCGCCTCTCTTTGACGCCGGGCTCTATGCAACGAGATCGCGAAAAGCTTCACACGGAAACGCTTTCCGCGAAACGGTCGTCTTTTTTCGCTTCTCTTCCGTTTCGCCGACGCCAAAGCTAAACTTCCGTCCCGCGATTTGCAACGAATTTTTCGTACCGAAATGGCTGGCGCGAATCCGCCGCGTTGGATTTGCCAGTTGTGCGTGCTAATTGTAGTAATTAAATTCGTGACCCTTTGCAAATTTGTTGTTTGTTGCGGAATCGATGTATTGGGTTGCTGGACGAGAGATTTTTCTTTTGTGCTTTACAAATTGCATGAATCAATTGCAAAATCATAAAATCGTTTGACAAATATAAAAAATATATAAAAAACAACTTTTTAGAAACCACGCTTGTATTAAAATGCATTAAAAAGGAGAAAATGATTTTTTTAGATATCAGTGACTATAAGTAAAAGCGTGGAGCACTAAACTATATTGACGTAATCTTCATGGGCGTTCCACGCTTTCATTTATTGTCACTAATGTCTAAAAAAATTATTTTCTCCTTCTTAGTGTATTTTAATATAAGCGTGGGTTGTAAAAAGTTTTCTTTAATATATTTTTTTATTTTCTACTTTTTAGTCTTTTTTAAATGGAAATACACGAGATAGAATGGGGGGATGACTCCGAGAGACGACGTCTCTTGATGGAGTCCGAAATTGTCCGAAATGGAACTGAATGAACGAAACACTGCACTGACCGAGCTCCTTCGGTGTGAAATGGGTCACTGGAGTGGGGATGAGTCGGAGTGGGAACGCGTAGTGGAGTAGGGAGCGCTGGCACGCGGAGTGGGGATCGCTGATCGCGATGACGTACTTCCCAGCGTCGCGCAACGAGGTGGGACGGCTAATATTACAATTTTTTTCTCCTGAACGCAGTTTTTTTTTATTAAATTTGTATTTTAATATTGCATTGTCATCCAGTTCTGAGCTATGTTTAAAGTTTCAAGTCTCTATTACAAGATTTGACGCAGACAACTCGGCAAGCTAACATGAGCGTGATAATAAAAATACAGTTGCGTTGTTCTCAACTCATTAACCCTTTGCACTCCGTTGTCCCCTCTGAGGCACCACTAAAAATTGCTGTACCATTATTCGAAATATTATTTACATTATGAAATATATCGGTATCTAATCAATTACTAAACATTTTCGTATTGTATGAGGTATTACACCAATTTCATATCCATAAAATTGCATAAATCATAGGGAATGGAAATATTCTAGATCGGAAGAAATGTTTAATTTTCCAGTTAAAATAACTCGGAGTGCAAAGGGTTAAAATTAAGAAGAAATAGTCTACGTAGCTCGTGGACGTTGACTTGTATTTTGCATAAAAATCCGCTGTCTACCCAATAGCGCGAAATGGCTTTGATTGTGAACCGGAACCGGAGGAAACAAATTCGAATGCCTCGTCCATTCATCGTCGTTCGACTGCAACTAATTCACGGTATCGCGGGAATTGAGCGTGGAATCGCACAGGGACGAGGATCACGAGTCGATGAGCATTATTATTGCCTCGGCCCTGTATTTAGTGTTTCGGACAGCGGCCACTTCCGGCCGGATGTTCATAAGACACTGCGCCACTCGAACCTGACCTGTCTTGCTATATGCAAAGCATATCGATCGCTGGCAGCGCACCGAGTCTCGGTTGGCTCCGCGGTGCGCTGTTATCTTGTCCCTCTGTCCTCCTGTTTGTGTTTTTTCGACCGCGTCTGTTGATTCCAGCCCGCGAGAACACCCCACTTGCGCCTACACGCAATTATCAAGCTTGAAACAAAAGCAATCCGACTCGAGAAAAAAAGATTGGACAGTGAAAACACCTTTCGCGATTCGTTTTGCCGACTCCCTTCGCACAAATTCTGCTCGCCATTTTTGTTGCATCCTCCGGCTGCAGTAGTCTCTCCGTAACCGTCGTATCGTCGGGTTTGCCGAGCGACAGTTACAGAAGAGGTGCTACATTAATTTTAGTCCCCACTAAAAATTGCTGTACCATTATTCAAAATATTGTTTACATTATCATCTATGTTGGTATCTAATCAATTACTAAGCAGTTAAGTATTGTATGAGGTATTATGTCAATTTTTCATATCCGTTAAAAGAAAAAAATAATTATAAACTAAAAATATGTAACCCGTCATTTGACCGGTCGTAGTCATGTCAATATGTTCGTATCTAATCAGTTACTAAACATTTAAGTGTTGTATGACGTGTTATATCAATTTCATATTAATACAAAGAAAAAGATTAAAATAGAATGAAATTATTCTAGGTCGGAAGAAATGTTCAATTTTCCAATTAACACATTACCGACCGGTGATTATTGCGTAATTTTGAAAAATCTATGGTACATGGCTAAACATTTTTTAATGGAACCTTCGATAGCAACAGCAATTTTCATTGTGAACTAACAAGTCACTCTCAACAACGTCATCTGATAGTTTCATTTAAGATTGCAATGTAAAAGAAAATTTCTGTGCTTTCTTTTGGTACAGCACAATTATTGAAAATCCTGTTAATAGCAAAAATTTTGAACCATTCGACTAGGTTCTGTTTTGAGAAGTTAGAACAATCGGTTTACCACGTGAAAAATATTTCGATTGATCGGAATTGCAGCGAAAATACTAATTAGTTGTATATTACAACTGTTTTATGTCGGTCTGTATTGCAAAATTGACGCTCCTAAGGGTCGCTAATCTTTCCAAATAGTGCAAATTGAAACATGCAATTGAATAAACTTCTTCTGCTACTCAAACGACACACAAGTAACGAGCGCACAGAATTGAATGTACGATTCTTTCTCGTAATTTTCCCGACGGAAACGTAACACGATTTCAGCAGGAACGGTGAATTTTTGCAAACAAGAAGATCGTTCGGCAGCGAATTCGACTGCGCCAACCGAGGTCGAATCGTCCTTAGAAATCGAATTTGCGGGAGACATACTCTCCGGGGCTGAACTAGCGCAGCAACGTAGCAAATGTCACGCTCGATCTGACCGTGTTTCAACCCCCTTGTACCCGGAGCCACCCCCTTAGCCGCCTTGTTCTTCCTTTAATGAAATCAGAATGGCGTTTGATCCAGTTTCGATTCCGGTTTCGTTGCAGAGACTGCATAACGAGGCGTTTGTTCGTACCTAGGCCTGTACAATTGTTACCAGACCGTTATAGCATTAACCTAGTGGCGAACATTGATCCGACCGCGCGAATTGCACCGCTCGGACATGATCGCGCCTTGCTTTCGCCTCTGCTGGGGGCTGCATAATGAAATATGCAACGTGGACTAGAAAATCCCTATCGTAACACCCTGATTTTCACGATTTTATTGCAACTGGTACGAAAAGAGTCTGATAATAGGAATTTGTTCGACGTTCATTCTGAATAACGTGTCACAACGATTTCTTTAATATCTTTAATTTGCTGAATTATCACAAATGTTTAAAGGAGTCATTTTCTCATTTTTCATAATTATTAAACAATCGTACGCTACATTGAAGATAATCAATCTTCGTTTAAGTTAACGCAACAATGTTTTATTTCTTATATCCTGATGTGATAAAAAAATATGGAAATATTAGATTGTGTATTTAATCAAACAAAATTAACTTAATGGAGTTTTATTAACACAACCATGAGCACGCAGAAAACACGTCTATTTGATTTAAATAGCACACGTCAAGTGAGAATCATTCGCGCTAGAAAGCATTGAACGATACATCGAACAAATAACTAACGGGTTTAGAAATAAACTGAAATATGCAAATATTAAATCGATCATTCCTTGAGTGAAACAATAGATTCATTTTGAGATACTTCAACAGGAAATAAAGCTAAAACGTTGCTTAACGTTCCCTGAAAAAAAATCTTCGTTTAAGTTAACACAACAATGTTTTATTTCTTATATCCTGATGTGATAAAAAAATATGGAAATATTAGATTGTGTATTTAATCAAACAAAATTAACTTAATGGATTTTTATTAACACAACTATGAGCACACAGAAAACACGTCTATTTGATTTAAATATCACACGTCAAGTGAGAATCATTTATTTATTTCATTAAATCATTAACGTTCCCTGAAAAAATCTTCTCTGTTCACAGTATCTTTGCATGCGAGAAAAAGTTACAGTAGCGGACAAAAGTTTAAGATCGCTCTAAAGAAGAGAATAATTTTTTTAATATTGTACTATACGTTTTGAAGTTTTTTGGGAAAGCTAAAGCAATTACTTTACTAAAGGATGTGAGAAGAAATTTTTTCAAAAATTGCAATTGATCGGAATTGTTGAAAAAATACTAAAAGTTGAATTTTTAACTTTTTTATGTGGGCCTATATTGAAAATTTAAAAAGTACGTTTTGTAGATCTGTGTCAATTAAACATATTCTGAAAATTTCGTCAAAATCGGTCGACGTTGCAATGAGCTACAAACGTTTAAAGATGGTAAAAATTGCAGATTTTCGGCAATAACTCGTGAAAATCTGCAATTTTTACCATCTTTAAACGTTTGTAACTCTTGCAATGTGGATCGGTTCTGACGAAATTTTCAGAATATGTTTAATTGACACAGATCTACAAAACGTATTTTCTAAATTTATCAATATAGGCCCACATAAAGAAGTTAAAAATACAACTTTTAGTATTTTTTTAACAATTCCGATCAATTGCAATTTTTGAAAAAATTTCTTTTCACATCCTTTAGTAAACTAATTGCTCTGGCTTCCCAAAAAAGTTCAAATTGTATAGTACAATATTTAACCCTTTGCACTCCGAGCTATTTTAATTGGAAAATTAAACATTTCTTCCGATCTAGAATACTTCCATTCCCTATGATTTTTGCAATTGTATGGATATGAAATTGGTAGAATACCTCATACAATACCTAAATGTTTAGTAATTGATTAGATACCGATATATTTAATAATGTAAACAATATTTTGAATAATGGTACAACAATTTCTAGTGGTGCCTCAGAGGGGACAGCGGGGTGCAAAGGGTTAAAAAGTTATCGTCTTCCTTATAGCGGTCTTAAATTTTTGTCCGCTACTGTAGATCTACTCCATTTTATTAGGCTCGCAGGGTTGCATGCCCCTTGATAAGATCGTACATCTGTATCTTCTGTGGCGGTGAACGTATACACCTTTTACATGTTTTGTACATTTTTCTATCACGTTGTACAAGAGTCTATTATAGATGCACGACATCCACAATTTGCTAATGAAACGTCCAGTTGTAGTGGGAACCCAATCTGTTGATACTTCGTAGACCATTAGCCATTCGAGTTAGCGACTGTCCGTTCAGAAAGCTAGAGAGAGAGAGAGAAAGCACGCATAATTGCCGTTCATGCCAGCCGTTGGACCGCGAAATCATGTGTTTGGTAATAATCCCGAAGTAATAAAGTTTCTCGAACATTGCAAGTCACGGAGTGGATTCTACCTGGACAGCCAACAGCATTACGATCCGATCTGCACCGGCATAGTTCGCCGGATGCAATAATGATACACGATGAAATTCGGTTCTCCGAGTCGAGACGCTCGAACGATTATAATTCGCGACATCTGGAATTTCCACGTTAATGCTACTGCGAACAATTTCGCGACTCTGTATAGTCGCTGAATCGGGGGATGAGGAAATAGCTCTTCGTATCGGCTTGGATCAGGCTTCGCTCTCCTCTCTATCTCTCTTTTGCTCTCTTTCATTCTGCTTTATTAAAGCTACTCTTGATCCGCGTATCATGCCAGCGTATCCGCCCGAGAAATATCCATCTGCGCCAATAACCGTCGGCGACGCTCGAAAATAATATCGCCCCGGCCCGCTTGATTCGCATTAGGCTCGTGACTGAGCTCTCGTCGCCTAGTTCCGCTTATGCCATCCTTGCCGAGACGTATTCGCTCGAACCAGTCGCCTGTCATACAATTATTCAGATATTCGATGTGCAAAAGCATCAAGATGTCAGATTTTTTGTTAAAAATACGAAGGTTTAACTTGAGTTAGAATATCAATCGTTTCCCAAGCTAGAATAAGTACACAGTCACGTGCTTCTTAGGCTTTTTGGAAGCTCGTCTTAATAGATACACACATCATGATTGTTTGAGAAAATGGGTTCATTGATTCAATTGTTTTCCTCACTGTACATCGCATACTTCATTTTAACCTCTTGTCTTTATAAACTTTTTTGTTTTCAAACTTTATAAACATCTTTATTCCCAAGAATGTCGTAGAAGAGCAAAGAAAATTTATATTTTTTGTATGGCTACATTTATTTTAATGCTTCGATTTCTAAAATATTATATATTATATAAAACATTATTTACATTATATAAGATTATATAAAACATTATATAAATTATATAATATTATATAAAACATTATATAAAACATTATATAAATTATATAAGATTATATAAAACATTATATAAATTATATAAGATTATATAAAACATTATATACATTATGTAAGATTATATAAAACATTATATAAATTATATAAGATTATATAAAACATTATATAAAACATTATATAAATTATATAAAACATTATAAAATAAATATTATAAAATATTAATTACTAAAATATTGATTGCAAATAGGGCTGCCAGATCTTCTATATTTGATACGAGTCTTCTATATTTTAACTTGATCTCCTATATCATATTTGAATAGCATATAATTTTCAAAAATCTCTGTTTGACTAAAAAAGTTTAAAAGTGTACCTCTCTTACTCGAACTCCTATATTTTGAGCCCATCTCATATATACATAATTGCAGTTTTCACTACTTCTTCTATATCTGGATAAACCATTTCTTGCAACCCTAATTGCAAACGAATCAAATTTTATTTCATTCAAAAAGAAAGACGTACCATTCATATTTGTTACACTTTGTCCAAAATCTTCATGACGAGTGCAGCTTATAAAATAGAAAATAAAAGAAGAAATATGTGGAAAATGAACAGTATGCTAACAGATGTAATGTTGTTGTTGCAGATACAGGCGAAGCGCGAGCTGTTCTTCAAGGGGGACAACGCGGGTCTAATATCCTCGCCTACAGTTCCGTCAGTGCCACCCCCGCAACCTCCGTCGCAGGCCCCGTCGTCGGTTAGCACGTCGACGACAACGAGCACGACGACGACGCTGGCGTCGCCGAACACGGCGCCGTCAGTCCCGACGACCGGTTACACGAGCGTGACCTCTTCAGCGGCGTCGATCACGAAGCCCCGGTTACCCTCGTCGAATCAAATCCTGAATCAAAACGATGGTTCCGAGATCGACAGTAACAAACGAGACTCGAACCGGACCAACAACGACAGCAACAAAGAGGCCGCTGTTCTTCATCATCCCAGACCCACGCCGCTGACCAAGCCGAAGGAGCTCGACGGATACGTCGGGTTCGCGAACCTGCCCAATCAAGTCTACAGAAAGGCGGTCAAGAAGGGCTTCGATTTTACTCTGATGGTCGTAGGTCAGTCGCCCTTTGACCCTTCATTCTCGTCCACTATTTTACAATCTATTGAAACGTCTTAGGATAGATTGCTAAAAGACACGGTTAAGGGTGTGGGTCGGATTTTGACCTTGGTCGTAGTATCGGTGCCCTCCGCATTTGTAGCTAGGAGCGCTAGTGTTTTTAGTCACTATTTTACCGATTCAGTCACTGTATTGGTAAAATATCGGTAAAATAGTGACTAAAAACGCTAGCGCTCCTAGCTAAAAATGCCATGGAACTAATACTTGCACCAAAATCTCCCGTATAGGGATCTACTTCGTAGATTTCGTTTGCTGTGTTTAAACACGTATAGTTTAACATAATAAAGGTTTCATTGACATTGTATGTGACCCTGAATTCCGGGATGCCTACATTTTGGTCTATAAGAATCCTAAATCTCTCGATATTTAAGAAAATGTATGTGTCTCGACAATGGCAGCACTGTCGCTTCGTCCAATATTTGTGAAACTGCGCTACATGCTGCCGAATAATGCAAATTACGCCTCGAAAACGCAAAAGTAGGCCATATATGGAAGCATCCCGTAATTGTGGGTCTTTTATCTAGCGATTGTGACTACGTAGGGGTCCCAAATGTGCGTTAGAGAGACAGCAAACGAAATCTACGGAACCCTTGCAATCTCGTGTACGTATACAGTATCTATCGGTGTGTTAAGGTACTACCACACTCGCACTCGACCAAGGTCAAAATCCGACCCACACCCTTAAGACATTGGCTGGCAATATCAAAACCGAATGGTCATTGAAACCAGTAGATTGCGGATCTTTCTGTATCTATAACAAAATTGAGTAGATGAAATACAAAATTGTAGACAAATTTTTTAAATTGGAGACGTCAAGATCCACTCCTCGAAAGAATTAAGGGAAAAATTGGTCCCACTTTACGTGATCATAAAGTCTCCGTCAAAAATTGCCGTATCGATATCGTTAAACAATGGTTTGTAAGTCTGGAACATCTAGTTTCAGATGCTCTGTTTCAAACTGTTGCTATTATAGGGTTAAAGTACGAATGATGTATGTGTATTGTATGTATGTACGCGTGTGTATTAACAGACAACCCTATGTATAGTTAAATTTATAAAATAGAGAATCGGAACAGAAGAATTCTAAAATTGTAATTGCCAACGAATTATAAAAGCAGATCAGATCGCAACGATCTCCCGCGACAAACACGTCTATCACGACTGGTTATCCGTGTGTCTTGTTTTACAAATAAATACATTGACGGTTAAGAAATATTTTGTGCAACTTTGGAACATCACACGAGGAGCAACAAATTTTTTTGATAAATCGCGTTAATATCATTTGGACGGGCTATCTTTCCTGAGTAAATTGTGTGGTTGTTGAATATTGTGCGATTTTTTTTATTCGAGTTAGATAGGGAGATTATAGCGCGTGGAGATATTGGAGATTTTTCCGCGCGTGGTATTGGAGTAACCAAATTTTGTTGAAATTCTACATGTTTAACGAATTTTCTCAACGTTAAAAAACGTTCGTACCATAATCTCCCTATTTTTCCCATATTCTGCAAAGTTTCAGCTTTAATTTTAAAAAAATTTCATCGCTCTATCTCATTTCTATCGAAAGTTCTTTGATTTTGAATCGAGTTTGGTCCTTTTCCACTGTAGGCCGTCGCGGCGGTAGCGTATTCAGAGATGTCAGGCAGCCGCTGTACGTGGCGCGCTAATTTCTGCGAAGCACTAACTTCAAACACAGCTGCTATAGGTAAAAAATTGTCGCAGCGAGTTCATGGGGTATTCGATCGAATCGACAGAATCTCTGCTTCAATCTGACGTTCGGATCATGGTATTACGATCATTTCTCGCAGAGATATAGCGAGTTAAAGGAGAAATGGAAATTGTGCATTTTTTAAGCATATTTTCAGAAACACCTGGTATATGGAAATGTTCATGAAATTGAAGAGAAAGAAACGCTCTTTCTATTGCTTTTTTGCACAAGATTCTACGATAATATTTTCGCTTTCTGGAGCCAGTTAAAGTTAAAAAGCCCATATTTACTTCAATGTTGAATAACTCGAATAAAAAAAATCGCACAATATTCAACAACCACACAATTTACACAGGAAAGATAGCCCTCCCAAATGATATTAACGCGATTTATCAAAAAAATTTGTTGCTCCCCGTGTGATGTTCCAAAGTTGCACAAAATTTTTGTTAACCGTCAATGTTGTCCTCATCTCGCTATAACTTTGTAAAAAACCAACATAGCAACAGTTTGAAACAGAGCATCTGAAACTAGACGTTTCAGGTTTTCAAACCATTGTTTAACTATATCGATACGGCAATTTTTGACGGAGTTATGATCACGTAAAGTGGGACCAATTTTTTGGGTTCGCACAAGTGATCCCTTAATTCTTTTGAGGAGTGTATGATTTCTCCTCTATTAAAATCATTAACGGAAGAAATGACATTCAAAATTTAGTTTCTGTTTCTTGCAATCGATGCAGACAATTTTTATTTTGCATAAGGATCCGCAGTGTTAAACTATTTATAAGCTTTCTATTTATAAGCTTTAACACTGCAATTCTAATTTTGATCAGAATTGCAGTGTTAAAGCTTATAAATAGAAAATAGAGCACAAGAAGTTCTTGTTTTAATGGAACTCTTTCAATCATATTCTCTCACTGTCGGTACGTGGAATTTATTAAGAATGCCTGTCTAAGCAAAATAAATTTTCTGCAGAAACAGCAACTGATATGTTATGAGTCAACGGTACGTGTATTGGATCGCAAAACGAGTCTGCGTTCGTGATACTAATCCAATGTATTTCGTTAAGAATTTTAAAACATTCGTAGAATGTTAAAAATTGTTGTAACTTCGCAGTCAACTCGGTCAAAATTGCTTTGATCTTGAGAGGATTCATGTAAATTTCAGAATGCATTCTAGCTTGCAAGTTGACCAATTTAGCAAATGTGGGGCTCATTTATTACATTTCGCTCAGTATTCGAGCTACGAATAGCATTGTAAGGCAGAAATAGGTTGAAAAGTCCATCTAAAAACGTTGATGAGAAAGTATATCCGGAAAAGCTGACGAGCGGGGGGTCTGAATGGACCCAGGCGTGACAGGCTGCGCAGCCGTCCATAACATTCCCCGGTTCCAAGGGTTAAAACCATCCACTCGGCTTTCTGCCGTGTATACTCTGTTTATTCTGAACTGAACTGAATTCGTTTTCGCGAATGGGACGCTGGGCGGAATTGCATCGCACGACGTCCTGCGACTCCCTTCATTAACGTCCATTGTGTAAATGGACGTACAATGGCCGGTTTGTGTGTATATGTCTGTGTAGGTTTTCTTCTTTTTTTTTTCGCTGTCCCCCTCCTCCTTCGACGAGGTTCCCGAGATCGAGAGACAAAGAGATATATCCCCGTTCCTCTCCCGGTTGGTATTTCAATTTCACCGAGGATATTGCCTTATGAACTTCCATCTGCTTAACACGTGCAGAACTCGTCCGTTTCACCCGGCTGGATTAGGGCTGTCTTCAAGTAGCAGGGGCTCTCATTTGCATTCCCCTGGGGCGCTAGCAACCCGATAAGCGCCGGCTAGATAACTAGCCGATTCCTGCATCGCAAAACGCATCGGAAGATTTTTTAAAAAAGTCTATCTCTCCAAACCTTTTCTCCATTTATGAATGCGGAGTTTTATGCGACATAAAAATTGGCTGCGTTAATTGCAAGATCATTGCGTACAAGAGTATCTTTTAATTCTCAGTTGTTGACTTTTTGCAGTAAATCCATAAAATCCGCATTCGGTTCGGCTAGTACAGGTTGTTCAGAATGAAATTACCAGATGATAGGGATAAATTCTGAGAAGATGGTTTTACGTCCCACTTGTTATTGGCGAAAGCGAGAACGGCGGAAAGTTTTTCCGGTTTCAACATTCCAGGCTCGCCACTGTTATTCGGTAACAGTGAGTGCAGTGGCGCGAAAGTTATCGCGACGAACGTTGGTCGGGATGAAAGTTTGAAATTTGAGAATATAGGCGGTCCGCGGCTATTATTAGCGCTGTTATAAACAGCGCCGTTTTCTCCGTAAATAGAGCAATTGAAGTGCTTAGCCTTGAGAGAGAGAGAAGGCGCGGCACTTTGGCCAGTTCAAGGTACCCAGACCGAAAGGTCAGGACACCGTTTGGTATTTAGAACCGTGCCCTGAAAAAAACTGTACGACTACCCGTGCTATAAACTCTACGAACACCGAACACATCATGGTTCATGTTTGAACACAAACTGAACGGAAACTTTTTTCCGGAACAATACTTTAGGATAGAAATGTTTGAGCAATCCTCATATTTTCTTCATTAAAAAATATTAACATTTGCTGAAGATGTGGTCTGTATTACTAATACTTATTCGTGTGGTTTTCAGGGGAGTCAGGACTTGGCAAATCGACTTTGATCAACTCAATGTTCCTGGCCGACATATACAGCGCCGAGTACCCAGGTCCCAGCCTTAGGATTAAGAAGACTGTAGCCGTAGAGACTAGCAAAGTGTTGCTGAAGGAAAACGGTGTGAACCTCACTCTAACTGTTGTCGACACACCAGGCTTCGGCGACGCGGTTGACAACAGCAATTGGTAACGTGGAACTCGTCTCGTTGAAACAAAAAGGCCTCACCCTCCGATTTTAGAAATTGAAATTTGTAACTAGACTGCGCATGTTTAGGCAATTTTCAAATTTTGTAGATACAGTACTGGACAAAATAAAGTACGCACCTCGAATATTTTTACAATTACGTTTATAACTTCGTAGTTTTTACAGATATAATAATTATGTATTTGCACAAAAAGAAGGTTTCTTAATCTACTTTTAAGTTTTAACGAAAATAATTTCAAAAACGTTTAACATTTTTCAATAGACAGGTCCGTTACATTTATAAGCATATATTTTCTTTGGGCAAAATAAAGTACCGTATGTTATCGGCTACTGTGCCAAGCTCTACAAATTTTTTGTAGATCTTTCTGACCGCTGCTTCACCAATATTGTATTTTTCACCGATCTTCCTATTGGAGAGCCCCCTTTGCCGGTCGTTAACTATTAATTTTCTAATTTGTACGGAAATTCGTTTCGTTTCCATGTTATTCGCAATGGAATGATACAATCTTCCTTCTAAGAGCACTGATGGCTAACTGAAACTTTATTAATACGTTTATTTGTAAACATTCTTTTATCTCCAATCGCAAGAAAATGTATCATACATGCCATTATTGCTAAAAGTAAATAAACACTCTAGTACGTACTTTATGGGTTACCCTGGGTTGGTCGACAAGTCATTTCACCGACACTGTTTTCATGTTTTTGGAATTATTCCTCATTGAGTTTGAAAGTAGACTAGGAAACCTTCCTTTTGTGCAAATAAATAATTATTATATCTGTAGAAACTACGAAGTTATAAACGTAATTGTTAAAATATTCGAGGTGCGTACTTTATTTTGTCCAGTACTGTAAATTTTAAGAAAGTGGGACCAAATAAAATCCTGTTCTCATTGGTAACAGTATTTGTAGATCCAAAACAAATAAATTTCTATGTAATTTTATATTCTTGCATTTCTTGAAACTTTTTATAAGCCATAAATGTATAAAGATCCGCAGTCTATTTATAACAAATCGAAAAAACATCAAAATCGGAAGGTAAGTAACTGGTAGCTGATTTTACAGAGATATATTCACGGATTCTAATTTCAGTTGGGTGCCAGTAATCGAGTACATCGAGTCGAAGTACGAGGAGTTCCTGAATGCCGAGTCCCGGGTAGTCAGAAGACAGATACCAGATAGTCGGGTGCACTGCTGTCTTTACTTTGTCGCGCCCTCGGGCCACGGCTTGAAACCATTAGACGTTGAGTTCATGCAACGTCTCCACGATAAAGTGAACATCATACCTGTCATTGCGAAGGCAGACACCATGACACCCGACGAATGTGCTCACTTTAAGAAACAAGTATGTCCGTGACGTATACTCTCGTAGTCATGCACTATTGTGCATGAAAAATATCTGCGTTTTCAGAATGACTGATTTTTGAATCTGCGAAAATAAACAGTTTGTTCCCACTTGTTTAGATTCTGAACGAGATCGCACAACACAAGATAAAGATCTACGAGTTTCCCGAAGTCGAGGAAGAGGAGGAGAGCAAACTGCATAAAGTTCTTCGAGATAGGGTCCCGTTTGCGGTGGTGGGCGCGAATACCGTCGTCGAACAGGACGGTAGGAAAGTTCGTGGAAGGAAGTATCCTTGGGGAATCGCGGAAGGTGCTTACTCTAATAAATTTTAAACTGGCTTACTAGAGAACATACCGAACTGGCATTCACAGATTACGAAGAAACTTTGATGAAAATACTTGACTCATCTTTTTCTTCTGGGAACTATCAAAACTTGAGAACTACTGAAGCTAGGACAACTCTTTAAATACCAAAACTCTGTAACCTTTAATAAGAAATCTAAACGTCCAAACAGATCCTCGAGAATTGTGTTCGTTTAAAAACTACTAGCGAAAAGGGATTATAATTTTTGTAGAAACAGCTTTCGAGCGAAGTTTCATGCAAATCTGTGGAAGTCACGCAACTATGTTACCTGGTTGGAGCACGTTATTGATTATTCTGAGGTTTGATGCAACTCACGTCCTTTTTCGTTCGACAGTGGAGAATTTGGAGCACTGCGATTTCATCGCCCTTCGGAATATGGTAATCAGAACGCATCTACAGGACTTGAAAGACGTGACGAACAACGTGCACTACGAAAACTTCCGGTGTCGCACGTTGGCAGGCATCGGCGTTGATGGAAAGCCGACGAAAGTTTCAAATAGGTAAGCTGTGCACAATATTCAAGCCCCATCCAGAATGAGAACATTTCATACTTTGACTAGAGAACGAGGTGAACCTGCAGAACAGCTACCTACCCTTCAATTTCGTTAATTTTTGAATATGTTATGGATCCGAACATATTGAACAACTCTCTCCTGTGACAGTAAAGGAAAAAGTCCTTCAAACTATCAATTTCTACAACGTATCCAAAAATCATCGAAATCGGAGGGTGGGCAGCCGTTCTGCAGGTTCATCGAAAACGAAACCGACTTCGGAGATACCGTCCAGTTTATTTTTGAAATTGAAAGTGCGCGTTCAGGTCAGCGAATACAGGTCGATCAATATAATACAGAACAGTATAATGTATGGTGAATATAACACTACAATCCTGTAATAGGTCGATCACATCAGTTTACTTTTCCTTTTTAGCGCAAATCGTTTGACAAAATGCTTGTAGCTTGTTTTTTCGTTTTTACTGTGAAAAATTTCGAAAAGCTTGTGCATGCAAACTATTAAGAGAATATTGTATACAGACCAAGAGTAAGATACGAGATTGTCGAATAATAAAATAATTAGGGGCCTGGTTTAAGGCGCGCGTTCATAGAAAATAAGCTAGAGAGGAAAGTGCTCCTGAAAACACATATTTCCAATGGTGTACATCCTCTACTTGAATTTTAATGCTGGTTTCTTATTGGTTAGTTTGTGCCCCCCAGGAGTGATGAACAGTTTCATGACAGTGTGGTAAGTCTTTCAATAAGGCCAGGGTATCGTGTAATATAGTTTTGTGTGCACAAGCCTTGTCCAGTTTCCATTTACTGCGTACTATACATATAGTGTCTATAGGTGTATTTAGTTGAAGGGGGGTTCACTCCATCAATTAATTAATTAATCAGCTATACCATGTTGCGTGCATTCCGTTCAGGATAGATCCACGGTGGCAGTGAACCCTCTAAAGTCAAGCATTTAGTTTCTGTAAGTAGATTGCATTAGAAAATATTTTTCATAAAACTTTGTCATTTTCGGTTTAACATCATGTTGCTACCTATAGTCAGCGTCATTAGGTATACCATAGGGTCATTCCATGCCGAATCGATCACTTTTTGCAGGCACCATCGTCGACTTAGTTCGATTTGGCATGGAATGATCCCATACTGATTCTGCTTGCTTTCTAGAACAGACTTTTCTGGGGTACCCTGTGGCCCAATTTTAACGATACTTCAGTGTAGTATGAAACTCGAAAAAATATTTAACATCTATTCCTTTTTACAACTATCGATCACCGGATTGCAGATTTTTCTGAATCAGTTTATGGGCACTGAAATGCTGTAAAAACATTTGATGCTCTGATGCTCATTTAGGGGGTGGAAATCACCCTGAAAAAGAGAGAATATTGTACAGTTCAAGTTCATTTTCACCCCCCGAATGGAAATGACAGGTGAAAAAAATATTTGTATATTTTTTCATGTTTTATATTATACCACTTTATATTATAAAGGAAACTATATTCCTTTTTAATCAACGAGTACTCGTACCCATTCAAAAAGAAAGGAAATTCTGTTTTCCCCTCTCCCCGTGTAGATAGATTTCAAAGAACACACACACAAACCAGAAAGATAGATAAGGAGAAGAACGGAGCTTCGATGATTTGATTCTTTGAAGTACAGTTACCTAGGATTCAAGTTACTCTCGTCTATTTTATAGGAACCCGTTGGCACAATTGGAGGAGGAGAAGAGGGAGCACGAAAACAAAATGAAGAAGATGGAGATTGACATGGAACAAGTGTTCGAGATGAAAGTTAGAGAGAAGAAGCAGAAGCTTAAGGACTCCGAAGCAGATGTATGTATCCAGTGGTCTTGCAACTAGCGTACCAACATAAATTTTTATACAAATTGAAATCAAAAAGATCATTTTTCTTAAACATGGCCAGTTAGTTCAGAGATTGCTTTCTTCATGTACACAGATCAACAAATCTGCAGGGTGGCTGAAAAGTTCCCGGAATTTTCTAAAATGTTTTTGGTTCATTTCATTGTCAATGAATTAATAAAACGTATTATTCGGTCAAGTGTGCGGATTCATTCGTTTGTGCGGTATTTTGATGCTGCTGAAATGCTTTAAGAAATTCTGGGAACTTTTCAACCACCTGTAGTCCCTAGTTTTCCTGGCTTCAGTCCTTTCAGCTTTCGTCGAGGTAACTGGGTATTAACTAAGGAAACAAAATATTTTTCCAGTTGCAAAGAAGGCACGAGCAGATGAGACGCTCCCTGGAGCAGCAGGTCCGCGAGCTGGATGAGAAGAGGCGAGCATTCGAGGCTGAGAAGTTATCATGGGAGCAACAGACCGGCCAGAGTATCGAGGAGCTTCGCAGACGCAGCCTAGAGGCCAATTCGAAAGAGTGAGTATTGTCCGTGACCGGCACAGGTCCGCTTTATAGTTGTTCATACTACGATGATCGTCACGTTGCCCATTCTATCGGTGTGAAACGGTTATTTGAGAATAGAAACCAGCCGCTTCCTGCACGAATGGAAAGGTATTTCCCGAAAGAACACGTAGTACATTTATACATTGTTTATATATTTATAGGTAAATGGACAAACCGCTTCGATCCACCTGTGTATAACAAACAGATCAATTTTGACACGGGTTAAAAGTATTGTCGAGTCGCTTGAGTCTTTGCTTCGGAAGTTTTCTATAATGTGCAATATTTCACGTGTGCAATAAAAGCATTCGCAATTCAAAAAAGCTTTGCAAACGTAAACAGAGAATATCGTAATTCGATTCGCTGCTATACTAATCAGCTGGATAGAATTCAAAGCATATCAGAGTTCCGTAGACGTTGATCCATGGCATACAGCTTCTGCTCTAATTGCAGGAAACAACTAATAATCGTTAATAAGCATGTTTAGCATAACCGTCTTTCAGAACTTCGTTAAAGTCAATTTAGTAAATGTTATCCATTAACGTCATCTCATTCGGTGGTAATTAGAGTGGTCGAATCTGTCAACGCGGTAGCCGAGATCGAACATTGTTTTCCTACATTGAACATTTTATTTTTCTACATTGAACATTATTTTTCTAGATTGTTTGTCGTGTCTGTTCGTTATTTGCACCATTTTAAGAGAAACCAGTGCGGGACAGGTCCACAAATCTCGTGTCACGTGTCTGAAGCTGTTGGGTTTGCAAATTGACGCTTGTGGCGCCATCTGCGAAGAACAACGTCGAAATTTTGAACTAAATTCGAAATTCTTGCTGCAATGTCCTGATAAAATTGTGAACTAATTTTGTCGAAGTTTCTTTGTTAGTTTTAGGGCCGTAGATTAGGATCGCTTGAGACACGTGACACAAGAACACTCGCGACTGTCCCCCATTTTATTTATGGGGAAGATTAAATCATTTGCTCAACATAGGGTGTCTTGGTAAATGTGATACAATGAGGAGAGAAGAATCTTTTATGTGGACATTGATGTTAGATTGTTGCCATACATTTATGTTGTTGTATTTTATAATTCTTTTCCGATTGTACCACAGTTAAGAAGACGCGCTTGTCCTTTGGAACACTTTTTTAAAAGCTAGCATTGAATGTCTCGTGCGATGTAACACGTACGTTGATGATATGCACAGTGTTTTCTCGATGAAAGCCCTTTAAACATCTCTACTCAACAATAAATATACTATTTATATTCATTGTTCGCTGTAGTTGGATTTAACTATTCGATCACTGTACTAACAATTTGCTTCAGCGACCGTAGGGAGTGTTGAATCTGTTCGTCTTTTATTGTCGTCTTTTTATTGTCAAATTTTGTCGACTGTACATTGTATTGTTCTTTGTACTGTAAATTGTGTACTGTGCTTTGTGAATCGTGTTCGGTGTTACAAAATACAAGAAGGAGATGCCAATGAATGAAAAGATGTAAAAATTTGTAAATGAATGGGCGTTTCGTTTGCAAATGAAGCTAGTCGAGAGAACGCTGTGCGTAGACGAAGGAAAGCTTTTCAAGGTACGAATGTAAATGTCATGCTTGCGCTTGTTTGTTTGTTGTGTGTATACCATATCGGGGTGTCCCTAATTTAGGACGGGATCAGTGTCTTCCGAGGGATCTGGCGGTGGCGGGGGTACATTGAGGGGTTCCCGAGGGATAGGAAGTCTCCTACGCCGTCACACCAGTTTCAAATCACCTCAAGAGAGCCCTACACAGATACAGCTTGTCATACAACATCCCGAGCATCCTTAGTAGATCGTAGAGAGTCTGTCTACATTTACTTACAAAAACAGAATGTGCTGTAAACGCCGCTGTGTATCGATGGACTGAAAAAAAGAAAAAGAACCAAACAAAAAAACAGAAAAACATTAACAACCAAAAAAAAAAACAAACCATTCCGAGCAACCTCGATCTCGATACTCGCAGAAAATACGTTCGATGCGTGGGCTTGTTTTTACGATCATCGACACGGTGAACACCAACGATGCGTGCAACGTTTTGCGTACATTTTCATTGAACAAACGAACGTTCGACTCCGTCGCTACTTTGAAGGGGCTGAGCAAAGTACACACAGTACTTACGCGATTTTACTGGCGGACGAAATTGAATTCAATCGAGAAATTAATATACACAATTCGAACCGTGTACTTTTGTCTATAAATTTTGTAAATTTAATTGAAAATGTGTAAGTTAATTGGAATTGTGTGAGACGTATTTTTTCAAGACTGTTTCCACAGTGATTTCCGATGAAAATTGTTTATTTCTTGAAGCGGTTGGAGAAAGTTAGCTTTCGCAGTAGTCTGTTTAGAAAATATTTTCTTTTATTAACTGTAGCTTTAAGTACGTAGAAGTCATAGAAAACAGTACTTTCCAGTGGAGTTAATATTACGAATAATGGTATTTCTACATCGAAAGGCTTCGTTGCATTCGCATTTCAAAATTGGACATTTCGTGTGCACCAACCCACTAATTTGAGATTTGATTTAAGTAACGAAAGTTAGACACTTCTGACCCCTTTTCATTTTCTTCCGGGAAGAGGCTCATCGAACGTGCTTGAACACTGTCGAACGTACACCCTCGTTCGAGGGTGATAAGTGCAGCTATTGTACCGACGATCGTCGAATCGTTCAAGAACTGAACGCAGACGAGAGATCTTTTTGCAGCGACTAATATAATCATATATAGTTGACAAGATTTTTATGTACGAAACGAGCCGGAAGGACGATCAATAGACTTTGTGCTTTTTGCGTGAGAAGCTGAACCTTTAGATAGATAAAAAAGAAATGCTGGAGCAAGTTTCATATCGAAGAGGAGAGAGAACGAAAAAGAGAGAGAGAGAAAGGATAAGGGAATTTTGATAGTATACTTACGTTAGCCCTATATAGACATATATTTAGAGGGGGCGTATTTTTGGCACAAAAGTTTGATAAACTTTATGTAAGAGACGCGGACGACCGTTTGTACTCCTATGAATGTCACTGTTTTTTATATTCACTGCAACTATTTTGCGTTTACGATCGTTAACAAACGAAAAAAGAGAAAAAACACATAACCGTCTCTGTATCGAGCCCGAGTAACACTTAACAAGAGAGAACACGTTTGTAGGAGAGAGTGAGAGAGAGAGAGAATGAGCGAAAGAGAGAAAAAGAGAGTGAGAGCTAATTATGTAAACTCTGAGCAAGCTGTCTACACATTTTCGTTTTCCATATACATATATATATAGCGTCTTTTTTTCTCGCCGTTTGTTAATCGTATACATTCCAAGTGTTCTGCTCGCATGCGTCGACGTGTATGATAACGATCATTATACCCATGACTCGCATATGCAATTTTTGTTGCTCGAAAATTGATAACACGCGACACAGACAGCTTGACAAAGGGTGGTGAAAAGGAGAAAAAAGCCACAGCCGGCAAGTAACACACCGGCCGACGATGAACGAATGCTCGCGAGAACGACTTTTTTTATTATACATTGTTAATTGACAAAACATTGAATCTTTTTTCGCAAATAAACGTAATGCTTTCCTAAAACATTTTACTAACCATTTTCGTCCTCATTTTTAGCCTATCTGCAATGCTCACTACCGTGATCCACGGACCCACAATGTCGGGGACGCGTTGTCGTGCCGTTGCTTTTTACCTGTTCAATATTCAACAACGAGGACCAGCTCATTCGTCGCTGCACTTTTATTTTTCTTCTCTATCGTTTACTGGAGACCCTTGCAAACTCTGGAGATACTGGAATATTTGATCTCGTTTGGAAGAAATTGATGGAGACAAATGCTACGGTGTTTTGTTAACATGTGACACCGATTTCACCGGCGGACTATAGTCGCAGGAACAACGAAGAAGATGACCTTGTTCCGGAATTATAGCCATCTTTTTTGTACTTGATGATTGCGTCATAGGAAAAATGCAAAGGTCTAGCAGACTAAGATTGGTCCAGCGGGCCCAACCACAATTTTTATTGATATTGTGTGGAAAACAATGGTTTTGGTTGAAAGATAACCCCCTAAAATTTCAAGTCGCTAACCCTTTGTATAAGGATGATATGAGGGTAAATACCCTTAACTGTATCATTTTTTTTCTCCGTTGTTAATTAAGATATTGAGATTAAAAAATAACGAAAATACTCGGACTTACCTCCTTCATATCATACATTTGTTTTTACCATTGTGAGCAAATTATTAAGGGTAGAAAAAGATCATTTAATTTTTTAGGGGTGGGAATTGCAAGCAAACCATCGAGTGACCACTTCTAAAAAATTCAAGAACAATGTTCTGTTGCTTATCTAACATATAAAAAAGTTTTAAAATGGTCGGATTGGTGGAACATAGTTAAATATTGAAAAACAAATGAAATTACGTCATTATAATGGTATAATGTACAGTGCAGTGTTTCTTACGACATATTCAATGTAGCATTGATAACATTTGCGATTAATATGCCTCGAGTGAACTTTCTCACCCTTATAATATTGTTAGATTCTTTTAAATATTCAATATTTAAAATGTTATCATCCCTCATTAATTCCGCGAGATAGCATACTGCCTGGGTTAATTGATAGGTACCTGTAAGTAATATTAGATAAGTAGTATATAGTTTTATATGTGGTTCTACCCTTAATAATTTGATCACAATGGTGAAAAAAATGTATGATATGAAGGAGGTAAGTTCGAGTATTTTCGTTTTTTTTTATCTGAATATCTCAATTAACAACCGAGAAACAAAATGATACAGTTAAGGGTATTTACCCTCTCATCATCCTCATACGAAGGGTTAGCGACTTAAAATTTTAGGGGGTAATCTTTCAACCTGAAACCATTGTTTTTCACATAATATCAATAAAAATTGTGGCTGGGGCCGCTGGACCAATCTTAGTCTGCTAGACCCTAGTTCTTGATCTTTCTAAGATTTCCATTTCGTGCTAAGATACAACAAGACATCGAGCACGAACTTTTGCACTGACTCATTGCAGTTTTTCATTTTCAAAGAAGTGTATACTTAATTGAAAATTGTATTTTCTGTCTCTTCGTCGTATTCTTCGAGGAACGAATAATGTTTAAAAAATGAGGAACGGATCAAGGTGCGAAATTGTTTCGATACAAAAATGGCCATATCTGCGAAACAAGGTCGAATAAGAGGTCACACTGCCGAAATGGGCATCACATATTAAAAAAACACCCTCTACAAGTCCCTATAATAGATGAATCGTCTAACAAAAAGGAATTCATGGTCGACAGTACATAGAGAAAAAGGGCACAACGACTCTCCGACATTTTCTAACGTTGCATCCTTTGTACTCCTGCGTTTAACATTAATAATCACCAAACGGTACAATAATTCTGTGCGTCATTTCTGTTCGAGAGTTGTGTCTGCAGCTAGAACATAAAACGCCTCGTTCGTTATGTAAAACTGTTTCGAAGTGCGCCGCATCGCTTTAATAATTCATCGACCTCTGAACTTTATGCAAATTCACATTTTTATTGAAAGAATCCCGGGATACCAAATTTACTCAATATGTATTCTGTTTCCAACAGAAAGAACAAACATACAAGAAATTTGCATCACATTAGTCGAAAAATTTGTATACCTTGTAAATGTATAAGTCTAGAAACAATCAATCATTGTACGTCATCGTCAAGGCTAATATTATTTCTGAACACAACAATTCTCATATCCACATGTGCAATAAACATTTTGCACTTGGAAGTATGCTAACTCGAAGACCAAACATTCCTTCCGACCTAGAATGTTTCCATTCCATATGATTTTATTCATTTTATGCATTATAACAATTTTTAGTGGCAGTTTAGAGTCGCTGCTCGAGTGCTGAGGGTTAACCTCAAAATATGATCTTGCATAAAGTTTAACAGTCTAGTAATTAACAGACAAGCGAGACAGGAGCATGTGGCTTCGATGCAATCGATAAGTCGGCCATGGAATCGTACATATCTGGAAGCATGATTTTGTTGGCATGACTAGATCTGTATATTTTGCCCTCTTGATTGCTGTTTAACACGATCGTGGACTTGAGTGCACAGTTCCACCCATGTTTTTCTGTAACGTAACTTATCAATGCGAGAACGATAAGTCTCGCGTAACTACCTCGTCCTATATGCAATGCATAATAACGCGATTCGAGTCGTTCGTTATTTTAGAACCGATCTGAGTACCCACGTGCGTTCAATGTCGAATTTTACATTCAATCGACACGGTCGTTTTTGCAATTGAAACGACCGAGATAATATAGTGTGTGAACAGGAAAGCACATCAGTATTCTTTGTTAGAGAAAGAGAAAGAAAGAAAGAGAGAAAGAGAAAGAAAGAAAGGTGTGCAACCCCTATGGCAGTTAAAAATATAGATAAAACTGCGACTAATTACGTTAACACTGTAAGTGACGCTGCCATCCGATTTCTCGGCAGTCAGTGTCCCGTTCTACATGCAGTTTCCTTTTTTCCAGGGCCGTCGACGGCAAGGACAAGAAGAACAAGAAGAAAGGACTCTTCTAAATCCGACTGCAGAAAGGTGACGTGAACAGATTCCTTCTCCCCGTGTAATCGGCCGGGCTGATCGTACATGAAGAGATGTTGTCGTCCACCTTAAAATAAGTTAAAGATTCGTCGACCGTCCTGTGAACTGCACCGCAATCGTAATCGCGTTCGATTTTTCCACTATATAGTCGGGAGAAAGAAAAATTCAAATGTGTGCTGAATGATTTAGCGCTGGAGGTCTTGATTTTTTTTTCCAAATCGTTTATCGAACAGTCATTACGTGCATCGTAAACTACATACTTCCATCTATATTTTCTGTAAATTTGATTAACGTGTTCATCAAATTATAGATATGGCAGCATTTTTCCTAAAGCAACTTCTGCGGAGCCTAAAAATAAATTCTTTTCTATGCCATAAAAACGCACCATCTACAGGAAACACTAGGCAATTTTATTGAAAATCCCTGCACAAAGTTGCAGCTGGTGCACCAATTTTTCAGATTGCATTTCAGGGTGTTCGAAGATAAATTGGGAAATTGATATCTGTTTTGGTCATACACGAGACCTCTGAAAATCGTCGAGTGTAGTTCAGATGGCCCGTTGACGAATAGAATGAATATGTGTTGCGTAAAAACACACACACACACACTCACACAGTCGACGAATATACTGTGTATATCGCTCCCACGTTTGTACCGCTTCCTCGTTTCCCTAAGCATAACGCGTTTATGCTTTCAGGAGTGAGATATGAAAGAGTGTTTCTTCTATCGTGTTCGCCTGTGCTTCTTCGCGCTTCCTACTATTACTACTCAACAAATCACACTAGCATAATTCGAACTATGATATTGTACAAAATGTAGACATAACTTCAACGGACGTGGTTTTGTTTAGCAAGGGTGGTCAACAATCATTTTCAACAGCCCATCTCTTTACTTTCGATTAAATAAAATGATACATACCTCGCTGATTGGACTAAAATGTTCTTAAAAATGTGATGAACACTTTCAAAGAATGAACAATTGCTAGACCGTGGTTTTTTAAATCAACGACAAAAATCGATAAAATATATCTCTATTTTGCTGACGTCTATGCAAATACACAGTAGTGTACTGTCACAAACAATTTCTAAAACGTTCGGATCACGTATTAGACTTTCAACTTCGTTGTTTGAGAATATTTATTTTCCGTTAACCTCTTGTACTATATAATAACGAATCAGACTCGTGACGAAGACTTCAACAGAATCTTCTAAATATGTAAATTATTAATTCTCTTTAACCCTTAAATGCACGATATTTTGTTTACAGTTTCTATTTATCAAACATTACTAAAAAAAGAGTGTATATTAAGAGAAAAGTAAGGAAAAAATCACATCTTTGTGAAAATATTTTTTATTACAAAATTATCATATGTTGCCGTATTTGAGGTTAGAAAATCTACGACGCATGAATGGCGCGCACCGTATACAAATACATTACCTTGTGGCAACAAATTGTAGCCTACAATGCGTAAAAAGCATCCAAACCAGAACAGAATGTGTAGCCAAACGGCAACGCAATGCATTTAAGGGTTAAATTGAAATGAAATTCTATTTTATTGTAGTCAGTATGTAGCCATTGGAGAATACGTGGGCATACATAAATATAAATTTTCTTTTCGTGGTAAATTGTAAACGTCGAAGGAATTCTAATCATTGTAATCGTAGAACAAATCGTAGTGCAAGGGGTTCGAAATGACGATGAAAAGTTCGATGGGACAGTGTTGATCGCTCTTGTGCAATCGTGTGTACCATACATAATCAGAGCAACAAATCCAGGTGGACATGAGTTCGAGTATGTCGATGCCGAAATCATTTCACATCGGGTAATCTCTCCGCAATGGTCCGTACACTCGAGAGGGGGGGATAACGTGCGATACATCGTCGACCTAAATATAGGCGTACAAAAGTCTCTGTGTCTAGGTGTAGGATAAACGAATCGCATCGATGTTTAAATATCATTTCGTATCGTTTAAGATAATAGTGCGACCGTAAGCGTAATACTTGTCCTAAGGAACAACAAATTGTACAAAGAATTCTTTCGCCACTGATCGCTAATCTTCCCCAGCTCGGTATGCATTTTTTAACGATCACGACGGATCCGTTATCGAGCTTGGCGATATCGAAATCATCCTGATTACTGTCGCCGGCAACAAGTACTAAAAATTCCAATCTTCAAACAAAAATGATTCTCTCATTGGACGTGGAAAATGTTTTCTGTAATAGTGGTTAATAAACTGCGGAACTTCATGCGTATATACAGGTTGCCTCAAAAATGTACTTCTTTGAAAGGAGTGATCCCTGGAGCTACAACATTTTTGGGACACCCTGAGTATATTCTCAATATACTCTTTATATACTCAATAAATTGTAAAACGAAAAATTTCATTCAGTTTTGTAGTGTTCTATCTTTTTCAATTCAACTTCAGTTTTCTTGAGCTTGTTCAATGAATTATCTTCCGCAGTTTAGTAATAAAAATCGAAAGAAGTCATTGTCTTCGTGTAGATAACGTCTTCGAATAATTATAAAATACAGAATAATTATCGTCGATGATCTACAGCGATGAGAAGTCAATTTTGATCGATCTTTTGCCAAAGATAGTATGACAGAGATGGAATATCGCTCGCGATCAAATCTACCCGCCATTTTCTTTTCGTTCAACGTCGTTTCGCGACGGAGGGTTGAATGTGATTATAAACAAAAATGCAGTGGCCATATATATATATACATATGAATATATATTTATGTATAAATGAATCGAAGAGACCTTAAGGATAAGCCCGATTCGTGTAAATTTAAGTTGTATCGATAGCAAGGAAAACGCAAAATCGTTAAGATGAAATTGTATAAATAAATCGTAAGTGTGATTCTTCGTCTGGGTTCAGGACAGCTCACTGTCAAACTGTTTCGTTTCGTTCTCACCGTAACAAACGACGCGATTATCAATGATCGTTTGATAACGGTGACTTCCGACCGTTTAAATAACAATCGAATGATACGCGACAGGTCATCTTGTTAACCGGCACGACTTTTGTACCATCGAGAACGGTATATGAACATTCGGGAACAAATAAGTTCAATATCGACTTATCTCAAAACGAATGCACACCTACGTCAATAACTCCCAAAGTCTTGTTTATACAAAACAAAAGCTGTCGCAATCGTGTCGAACAATCTGACTGTTTTTTTTATGCAAGATTGCGAATCTAAAATCTACAATCAATGTCTTTCTAAACTATTTTAAAATACAAAAACATTTACAATAGTAATTAAAAATAATACATTCGTTGATGACTTATAGGTGTTGTGGTAAATCTGAGGTAATTGTATCTATAGATACAAATAAGATAATTAATTGAAGGAGCTAATTAATTCGGACCGGTTGACGAGTAAGGGAGCTGTCCCGAACCCGTTCGCGTATACGTGTCGGTATTCGCAACAAGAATGGGCAAATCAACGGTACAGATTCTCTGTAATTTTTCTAACCAATGCATTTGAATATTTTCGTTGGCAGTTCCCCTGACCAATGACAATTCGAGATTAGTTTGCCCACTCTTGGTTCTGTACTCTAAGCTAATTGAATTACTCGTGTGCCAAGACGAAAACGGAGAAGCATTTTCTAAAGCTAGTACGTGAAGCCATTCAGTTAATTGTAAAGTAAGATCCACACGCGGTTCTCCATGCAACCTCGGGCCCCCGAAATCCCTTCAGGGGCGAGTCCCACGTGTTACATTCCTATTTTGTACGCAGTTTTCTAGTTAAATCTCGTGTCAGCTGGACAAGCGATTTTTTGCAAAACGAACATTTCACGAGATTTCACGATCGAACGATCTTTCGGGTTACTCTGCACTGATAATGTTAAGATCGATTCGTCGAAGTCCAAGGCTTTTCAAGAAGCTACCATATACAGGGTAGCCTGCCCGTTACGCACACCTGCGGACTCCGCGTCTATATATTGCTTAAAAGATTGCAAACTTCATAACAGAAGACTTTGCTTCTACTTGTTTCTAAAGAGGACATCGAAGGAATTATTTCTAGCAATTTTTTAATTAATACGCGATCATGGAGTCGTGGCAGGTGTGCGTGGCAGGTGGACCACGCTATATATATTCGTCCAGACACGCGCCGAACGCACACAGATCGCCGTGACACGGTCCTCATTCTTCATGTAGAAATTTCGTTTCCCGGAGGCAGTCTATCCGGAGCTTTTTTACCTGAAACGGCAATTAGATCCACACGCACGTCTAAAAGAAAAAAACGTGGTAAAAAGAAAGGTGGCTTTTCCCGATGGATAACATTTTCGAGCCCTTTCACAGGTTTGTCCTCTAATTTGCCGTGTAGTCCAACGTAAAAGTTCAACGCGCTAACTGGATGCATCACTGGCTGTTTAGATAGCACCTCTTTCGTCGAAGAGTATTACCGAAACTGTATTATACACGCGACGTTCGTTCTTGTTAACCCTTAAATGCACGATATTCTGTTTACAGTTTCTATTTATCAAACATTACTAAAAAAAAGAATGTATATTAAGGGAAAAATAAGGAAAAAATCACATCTTTGTGAAAATATTTTTTATTACAAAATTATCATATGTTGCCATATTTGAGGTTAGAAAATCTACGACGCATGAATGGCGCGTTTGTTGCCTTGTGGCTACAAATTGTAGCCTACAATGCGTAAAAAGCATCCAAACGTTCCTGCAGTGAATGTAGAGCCAGAACAGAATGTGTAGCCAAACGGCGACAGAATGCATTTAAGGGTTAATTTAGACCCGGAAGTTTGGGGCGTAATCTTGTTTGGAAATTATCGAAGGGTGATGAATCGAACAAAGGTACTTATTAAATTTGTAAGATACGAGAAATATTTCTTTTATTCTTCTGGGATCGTGACCCAGTCTCGGCGAGATACATTTCTATCGACTTTTTGTTCCACTGTGAAAGGATTGAAGGTTGTCTGCCACTTCACACCGCCCCTTCACCGATTGCAGGATTTCTGGTCTGGGTTTAGCAATCTTCGCGGCAAGACTTCAAATCGTTTTAGTTAATATTCGCGAGATTCGAGAAATAGTGGAGGATTAACTCCTCCGATATTTTACGGACGATAATCCGTCAGTCAAAGTGTCAAGGAACACGGAGACAAACGAGGAGATTGCGTGATAGAGTACTTGAATCCTACTTTGGTTCAAGATGTAGCTGCAGGTAACGGTATAGTGAGTTGTCGCCCATTGTGGTCGTAAGTGGAATCAGAAGAATCTGCAGCATCTCTCAAACTAATTTTAAAAAGAGAAAAATCTCGAGGACTTTTTAATGCTTTCAAATAAAAGGTACTCCTCACCGAACATACAATTGAGTACATAATGGGTCCGAATAGATTCTTCTCACTGTACCTGTATCTTCAGATGTACATCGGATCTTGTACCCCAACGTAGATGAAGCCATTGATATTAGCACTGGAAGTACCAAGCAGTCAAAGTTAACCTCACTTTTTGAGGTCCCACCTGTCCGCTAAATCGAGCATTCTGATTCATTTAATTGCAGCTTTGAACTGCTCTGGTAGTTCCAGCGAGAATATGCAGGTTATTAGGCGCCCTAATACCATTTCGACGAGACGACGAAGGCTATAGTGCTTATCCGATCGTTGAAACAGTGTCATAACACTTTGACGCGGCCTCGCGTAAAGATCTTGTCATTCTTTTACAATATACATTAATTTTTGCCGGAACAAATATTTATTTCGTTAGACATCGTCATGCCCACGTGACAGCGGCCGTCAAAGTGTTGAAACTTGTCAGTGGTCCCTACGCGTACGCTGGGAAGGGTTGCATACACTTAGGCGCGTTAGAAATAGGATTAAGACTTATCAAATTATATTTTTTATTTGTTGCTATTAAAAAATACACAGTTGTTTCTGTACGCTTCATTCAATAAATATATTGGGTACATTGACATTGGTGCTAAAAAATTTAAATGAACTATTTAACTTCTCGAACTTCGAACAGTTCAATGGACAAGTCTAATTTTACGAATTCGAACGTTATTTACGACTGTAATTTATGTGATATATTCTTGGACCGGCTGAAATATATTTTTAGATTAAATTGTTTTCTTTTTCTTTTTGACATCTGAGTGTATGCAACCCATTACGAAACGTTGCTCTTTAAATACGTTTCGGAGTTCCGTCACGATCAATGTAGCTATTAAGATTCCGGGGATCGACGAAACGGAACTGTATCGATTATTGTATGTTGTACTTTACTCAGTGACACTAACGATATTTCTATAGGATAATCGTCAGGATCACATTGAACAGAACGGCATTCACGATCATCGATCGCACGTGTCGGGAGAAAAGTATTCGTACGCGAAGGTAGGTGGTACATGAATACTTTTTCTCTCTCGAAATTACGCGCGTGCGTGAATCACGGAAAATTCAGGCGAAAAAGTAGATAAAAGACAAAAAAAAAAGAAGAACAAACTATATTTTGCCGTGCCAGACGAAAACGAAGCTGCCGCCGCTACTTGTAGAACACATTGTAATAATATTATTAATAATAATAATAACAACAACAACAACATTAATAATAATCATGAGATCACGATTAGTATATTATTATACTTTAGGATTATGTATTCAGTAAATTATATATAAAACGATCACCAGTGTTTTTGAACCCAAAAAACGACGCCGCTATTTTGCCTAAAAATATATTACGGTAAAGTCGCGATCTAAGTCGATTCTCGGTTCTATGCTGTGACATAGATAGTGAGGGGAGACTATCTTTCTTTAGCGTTTTTCAAACGTAGAAAAGCATACTAAACACAGTTGAAATTATATCGTGTTTAGTGTCATTCGAATCAGAAAAATGCCACAAACAAGTGGATGAAAGTCCCATAAAAAAATAATGAAAAATAAAGAAGTTTTGTAATTGGATTAGTAGTGGTTTACACCGATAACCCGACCCGGTATCGGATTACGTGGCATGTTTACACTGCTCGGCAACCGAGGCAGCTCAAGCTTCATGGCCGCTCGCGGGGGGGGTACACACCAGTGGAAGGGGTAGGCGAACTGATTTACAATTGGAACGACCATCTTCATCGCGCTTAGATCGTGACTTTACTGTATTTCCTTTCCTAAAGCAATAAGTCTAGTAGATAAAGTCCATGACTCGTTCCATTTACTATCTCTACCTATATTACAGACAACTATCTTCCTTTCAAAATCTATTACAATGAAACTATTTATTTCCAACCGTGTACCCTAATAAATTACTAGACTGCGGATTTTCTGCACTTATGATAAAAATGAGTAGATCAAATGCAAAACGATGAAAATATATTTATGTTATTTAAAAATATTATTGTATCATTTCCCCATTCCTATGCTTATACAGGGTGAGTCCGAAGAAGCAGAACACCTAAATATCTCCGTTACTTTTCGTTGTACAGAAAGACTTCTTAGGACAAAGTTACACTGTTTGAAGGGCCAATTTTCAAGGTCTTTTTTTTTAATAAAAAAGTACTAACCTATGTATGTCGAAAAGTTAGTAGTTCACGAGATATTTCGATTTAAATAACACCATTACTGTCGTACTAAAACGTTACACAAATAAGTAAACACTAACCTCTTATTAGTACTACAGTAATGGTGTTTTAGAGTTATTTAAATTGAAATATCTCCTGAACTACTAACTTTTCGACATACATAGTCAGGGCCCGCTCCTGGGGGGGGATACCTGGGCATTTTCCCGGGGCGCCAAAATTTAGGGGCACCATTTTGGCTGTAAGTGTGAAAAAAATATTGATGTGTTAAATACCCAATTAATGGAAAATTTCACATATCGATTTTTTCGTTCGCTAAAAATTTACAGTGCGTAGCGTATTTATATTGTTTATGTCTAAAAGCTAAAAATATTTACACTATTATTGAAAAATTAACGCAGAATTTGTAAAGGACGCTGCTTGAACTTGTTTGAACACCGTTACATGTGGCCCTTCCAACCAATGTAACTTTGTCCTTAGAAGTTTTTTTGTACTATTTATTAATATTTAGGTGTTCTGTTTCTTCGGACTCACCCTGTATATACAGCTTTATGCCTCGCAATGAATTCAGACAGCTTTTATTTTGCGCAAACATCCGCAGTCTAGTAATTGCAATTGTATACATGGAGTTCTTTTAATAATCATGCATTGCTATATGTATGTCGTTTTTGCTATCATTCTTTTCTTTTTTGCGACCTCTCCTGGTTTACTTTGTAACAGCGAGGCGCGCAATTCGATTTCTATGATATCGCGCTCTTTCTCCTGCCGTATTATATTTACAAAAATTCCGAACGAGACACGATTCTCTGCTCGAAGCATCGCACTTTGACACAGATGCTCTCACGAAATAAGAGTTTGACATCGGCCGATTCAGATTCAAAGCAAAATATGTAAAAAAATGATTTTTCACGTTCCGAAGTTCTGCTGAATTATTTATGCCCGATGCTAATTCTGAGATACATATATTTCCATCCGATCTGATAACTCTGAAAGTTCCTTTAAAAATTACCGATAATAATATAGAACTCGTTAAGTATAATTACCATTTTACTTTTAATTGTTGTCTCAAATCACCATTTTCAAATGCAATTGCTATTATCAATATTCCGCATTTTCAACGGATTGACCACATACGTCAAATGACCTACTTCATACCATTTATTTTAATTGTTACATAAATGCATACGTTAAAAATCCGCAAAATTGTAATGCTCCTGCTATTTTTCAATTACATTGCAAAACATTTTTAGTGCTCGGTACCCCCTAGTGTTAATGTTATACACTTGACCCAGTCGAATCGTTACGAAAAATTATGTAAATCTGTGTAATAAATTACGTAGAGCGCATGATAATTCCTGTTGATCGGATTCGTGCATGCATATATAGTGGTGTGTTCTCAATGTTAGATTGTAAAAAGGTAGAAAAAAGATGTATGACGCAAGTGTGAGGAGGATCAGGATTAAAAGTGAAATTTTCTCGTGGTTCTCTGTCTAACGATTAATTCCATCAGTGGCATCCGGAGGCACACGCGTTCGCTTCCATCCAAGGTGGTACCGTTCGCTTTCACGAAAATTCATTCCGTACTATGCTTGCTTATTTTCATTAGTACCGTTACATGTTACGTCAAACGCGCACCCGTGGTCCAACTTGTACACACGAATCTATAATTATTTCTCATGAGAAACCCCCGATGAAAAACGGTACGTTCGTCGGCCAGATTTCTCCCAGAATACCCGTCGTGTAAAGGCATTTTTACGGGCCCTCAAGTATGTGGATATTTCCAATTTGACCAACCCAGTCAAACAATTATGTCTCGAAGAGAGCGAAATGTTCCATAAATTTTAATAGAACATAGTTGAACTTGTTGAACAGCAGAATGCTATTTCAAGTAGTGAATCATACGTGCACTTTTAAAAATAATATGTGTATTTCATTCGTTAGAAGAATTTTATTTATTTTAATTCATTCCGTCCCTTATTTGTAGACAGCGGATTTTATGCATTTATGGGAAAAATGAGTAGGTGTAATTTAAAACAGTGAAAACATTAGAAGAATTTAAAAATACTGTTATATTATTTTCAACCTGCTAAACACATTGAGAAAGAAAAAATTAAATTTGTATGTCACTCCATTTGTTGCAATTCCGGTGGAAAATTTTTACTTTGCATAAAGATCCGCTGTCTACTTATTTGTAATGATCAAATATTATTTCTACAAATATTTTCATTTGGCGCCTCGGTTTCGAGAAAGTCGAGTTCGAAAATATTATTGCTATCTCATATTTTCAGGTTCAAGAAATATCTAAAATTCAAATATTTTTTACTTTATGTTTTAAATGACCAAAATAAAAATATTTCATTTGCGGAAGCTGAAATGATTATTTAAAATATATTTTCTCCAAACCTTACCCAGCTCTGGATACGCGCCGTTCGTGTTCGTTCGCATCAATGTTGTTTCGCTGCCAAAAATACTATATATGCTGCGCAGCATTAAAATTGAAGGACAGGAAAAACGTCAGTATAAATGAAATTGTAAAAATATTTCACCGAACCTTTCTGACGCGGCCTGCATAATGGAACTGTAAGCCGCAAACACAATCAAACGAATTTGTTATCCCCTCCAAACGATCCGGTGGCTGGTTGAATAAGTGGCGGCAGTCCGGCGAGCAGCATTTGCGCGTGGAACGTTAGTTTGTAAGTTTGCGTCCTCGGAAGGCTGATTTAGTCGGACAGGTCCGACGAGCGGGAAAGGAAGAGCAGAGGATCTTGTGAGCACGCGATAGGAAGCGAATCGGTGACCGTAATTTTCACCTGTCGAGTTTCACTTCTAACCTGAATTCACCGCCGGGCTTGCCTCTAGTAGTGGCCCGTCCGCTGCCCTCGAAGCACACATTTTTCCTGACTGAAAGGTACGAACCCGACGAAAGCAGAATTAATTCCGAGCAAACTATTCGCCGATAGCCTGTCCGTTCTGTTCGGTGCTGTCACCGTTATCTATTGCCACCAGTGGACCATTACATAAACCCGACAAAAATTTTCGACGGCTTTATTCGATCAACCGGTGTCACGTGTATCATTCTCCAAACACGTTCGCAGTTGTTCCTGCGTATTGCCATAAATAAACTGCGGATCTTTATGCTAAATAAAAAGTGTCTTCACTGATTGAAATTTCAAAATTTCTTTCTTCTTTGAATTATCTCGTTAAACTACTGCCTCCTAATACGTGCCCTTAAATCTTGTTAACGTGCCCACTGTTTTAAATTTCGCATATTCATTTCTCTCATAAATGCCCCAAATCCGCAGTCTAGTCATGAATATACACTTTTAGCACCCGCACGAGAGGAACGTCGCCTAGGACAATCGACAAGGATTACACGGAGAAGAATATCAGGAAAAACGAGGCATCATGTGGCCGAAAGACGTCGGTATCAAGGCGATGGAAGTATACTTCCCTGCTCAATACGTCGAGCAAACGGAGCTGGAGCAGTTCGATGGAGTAGCTGCTGGAAAGTACACCATTGGACTGGGCCAGTCCAAGATGGGCTTCTGCAACGATCGTGAGGATATTAACTCGTTGTGTTTGACGGTGGTGCACCGGTTAATGGATAGGTACGGCATTAAACCAAAAGATGTGGGCAGATTAGAGGTCGGAACAGAAACAATAATAGACAAGAGCAAGTCGGTAAAGTCTGTCCTTATGCAGTTATTTCAACCGCATGGCAACGCAGACATAGAAGGAGTAGACTCTACGAATGCCTGTTACGGAGGTACCGCTGCCCTATTTAATGCAGTGTCTTGGGTAGAGAGCAGCGCGTGGGATGGAAGGATAGCTTTAGTCGTCGCAGCTGACAATGCCGTGTACGCTCCTGGAGCTGCTAGACCAACTGGCGGTGCCGGAGCTATTGCAATGGTTGTCGGTCCAGATGCCTCGTTAGTACTCGATCGTGGGACAAGATCATCCTATATGGAACATGCGTATGACTTCTATAAACCTGATCTGAATTCGGAGTATCCTATTGTGGATGGACAATTGTCGATCAAATGCTACCTCAATGCTGTGGATAAGTGTTATCAGACTTATCGTGACAAGGTCAAGAACAAGTACAAGGAGAATATAAGTTTAGATAGCTTTGACGCGGTATTGTTTCACTCGCCGTACGGTAAACTGGTACAGAAATCATTTGCCAGATTAGCTTATAATGATTTCTTGAATGTGCCTAAGAACAGAGTGGCTGAACAATATCCAGACTTAGTCAAGTTCCATGACATGAAGCGTGAGGACACTTATTCCAATAAAGACATCGAAAAAGCGTTTACAACTATAAGTAAAGCAGCTTTCGATCAGAAAACGCTGCCAACGTTGCTTGTATCGAATCAAGTAGGGAATATGTACACTCCTTCTGTATATTGTGGATTAGCTTCCTTACTGGTTAGTAAACCTGTAAAAGAGCTAGCAGGATCTAAAGTTGGATTATTTTCCTATGGTTCGGGTCTCTGTTCCACTATGTATTCGATAACGATAACAAAAGATGAGTCCAAGTTAGCACAACTTGTTTCGTCTCTTTCATACGTAAAGACCCAACTGGACGCTCGTAAGAAAGTTTCTCCCATAGATTACACAAAGGTATTGGAGTGGAGACAACAAAATTGCCATAGCGTACCGTTCAGTCCTAAGAGCAGCGTTTCTAGTATGTTCCCGGGAACATATTACCTCGAACAAATAGACGAAAAATACAGAAGGACTTACAAGAGGGTATGAGACTCGATAGTTTCGAATGTTTAGCTAACTGTTAGATAATTTATACTTAACATGGTAACAAAGGAATCATCTGGGGCCTCCAGCATCACTGAGAGAAAAAGAAGTTCTATACGGTGCATAACAATGTTTCTCTATGCAATCTAAGAACGTTTACTGTTAAATCAATATTTTCTTAGTGCCAAGATACACTATGATTTTGTATTGATACGAGCACTAAGTTAATATGACCGTATATATGTTTAACTTTTAAATTATTTTATAGATACAGAAGTTACTAAATAAATTATTTTTAATATACATGTAAAGAAGATACAATTATACAAGAGAATATAAAGAGTACGAACGGTACGAATGTTATTCTTACAACAAGAATTTGTTTTATACATTTGTTTGTTATGTACATTTTTCAATCTATTTATTATGTATATTTTATATTTTTAGTAAAAAAGAAATATCGAAATCAGTGTGCTTTATTATTATGGAAACATTACACAAATAAAAACATGTATCATACTAATGTAAAGTAAAAACAAGAGAAAACTACTTTGTATAAAAAGAAAACCCTGACTACGTATTGTTCTTACAATATCCTTATTTATTGTATCACGGTGCTACCAGAACTGCCTTAAAAAGCGTGCTTCAGAGGCGAAATATTTTTAATGTTCAGGAATGTTATAATCAAATATATGTATATATATATACTGTACTATATACACAGATATCGAAACGCGACAAGACTGTAAAACATAAGAAGCTAATTGAGTATATCAATTAAGTATTCAGGAAGATGTTAATAAATAATCGCTATTATTCAATCCATCTGCTGAAGTTTTATTGCGATAAAAATATAATGATATTAAAACATTGTAGAATAGTGAAATATTCACCTAAAAAAATATATTAATATATTAGTGTTTATTTAGAGATTCGTTATATATACATGTATGTATATATGTATATAAAATCTATGAGTTTATATTTACAGATGTTTTTAATATTCCATTGAAAATCTGTGATAAAACTGTAACTACACAGCAATAATTTATGAGTATAACTTGTCATGTATAATTTTAGGCAGAAAATGATCTATAGTCTTTAACAATATATTACCCTCTCTTGTACTTTTATAAAAAGTTAGTGTTGAGTATCACATCTTTTTTTGAACTTTTACGAAAATATTGTACTTTTTCCCCTTATTATGTACAAATTTGAACTTCGAAATTACGTAGTAGTCATTTGTTAGAGAGCCATTATTTAAAATATCTTGTAGGAGCAACCAGAACAAGAAGACAATTTCCTTCCTGCGCCGAGTCTAACAACTTCATCTTCCTTAGTACTTATTTGTCGATTCTCGTGCCTTCTCTAAAAATAGGTAAATGTATATTTTACATTTTTATCTAGTCTAACTTATCTTCAAAGAATTGTTAACTCACTTTAAGCTCGGATGCCAAATAAAAGAATACGAAATCTATATTGGTGTTTTCTTTGGCTGATGTTTCCACTACTTGTAAAACTTCAGGAAGATACTGACGTAGAGCTTCTGCCTCTTCTTTCTCAACCTCTCGTAAATGTTCTAAATCGCATCTATTACCTGAAGTATTATATACATACATACAGCGTAAACAAATATTTTAATTCTATGCAAAATGGAAAGCTTATCTTACCCACTAACACTAACAACACATGCGATGAAGTGTACCTTCGCACTTCTTCGACCCAATGTTGTAAACTTAAGAAAGTCGATCTTTTCGTAATGTCATAGACTAAAATATACAGGCGTAATTAATTAAACGGTTCGACCGAATAAGATTTTTATGAATTATTAAATCAGCTGTTACATACCTACAATAACACCATTGGCCGATCTGTAGTAACTCTGACGTATCGTACGAAATCTCTCTTGACCCGCTGTGTCCCATATTTGCAACTACAATGTTGACGAAACAACTCTGAATTATTCATCGAAACAATCGGGATAATGGTAACCCTCTTGTTACGAGTGTGTTAATAATATAGATCGTCATAGTTGGTCGATTGTGACAAGCGTTCTGTGCAAGGCTCTTTACAACAGGTAAAACGTGTTTCTAACGCAAAATGTATGCTCTTGTTTCTTCTGTTTGCGGGATAAAAGCGTGATTGTTTTAGGTTGCTGTTAGATTAAATCGTGTTAGTATCGACGACATCCCATAACACCTGATCGCGAGCATGGATTGAGCAAGCTTACCTTGACTTTCTTGTCATCGATCAGCACGGTTTTCATGGAAAAGTCTACGCCGATCGTGCTTCCGTGTGTTTCGTTGAACGTTCCGAATCGAAATCTTTGCACGAAACATGTTTTCCCTGTGCCACAGTCACCGATTAGAACGATCTTGAACAGGTAGTCAAAACTCTCGTCGTTCGTCGTCATCAAATTATCCGGATCGCGATTCGACATTTCGTTCTGAATTGTCGACACAGTTCGCGGAATCGATGACGCTCTTCTACATACGTCCGCGCATTTAGGCTTACTGTGCAGAGCTGGAAAGTTTGCGTGCAGAAAGCATGCGTGTCTGATTGGTGAATCGGGTACACTTAGTACAGTCACAGACGAAAAGATAGAGCACGCCTCGCGGACGATTTAATTACTATTCGCCAACACGTACAGTGCGGCATTTACTTATTTCGGATCTCTATGCAAACTAAAAATCAGTTGGATCATTCGCAAGAAAAGCGCATTATTCTTTTTTTCTTGAATGATCTTAACGTTTTTGTCAGAAATGCATAAAATCCGGTACTTATTTCCGGAAAAATCTTTCCGTTTTGTGTTTACACATTCAATAAAAAGCAATTTTTTTTGCATAACTTTCGAAATCTCAGGGCAAGTCTGCTGAGAAACTAATTCTTCAACTAAATCATGATTACGTGTGGACTTCTCTAAGAAAATGAATAACGTCCAGTGTAGCAATTTTTAGCAGAATAAACTAAACTAACTAAACAATTGATGATACCAGTTTATGATTCAGACATAGGCAACCGCCATCTCGTTAAACTTTTTAAAGCATAGCGACAATAATAATTTAGATGGGACAGTTTTAAATCCTATTCTTGGATCTGGGAATTCAACGTTATGTAACGAAGAGGTTATGTAAATCGACAAATTGTTGTATTCGTTGATCGCTTAAATGAAACTACGAGAACATTGTAATTTGTTAACTATGTTTATTTGAAATAATGCTAGAATTATTGAATGCAATGGAACCTGTACATGAACATAGCACATACATTTATTATAAAGAGGATCTTAAACAAGTATATATTCTATCGCTGAACAATTAAAATTACAATGGGAATTTCGGTGACTGAGGTTGCTTATTTTCCGGACGTGAACTTTGAAAGTCCTTCTAGTAAACTAACATACGCCGTATGTTCGTAGTTCGTACTAAGCTCGATCATTTTCTCTGCGAATTCGTTTGAGACACCCTTCTCTTCTAGGTAGTTCATCAACAAATCGTACAGATACTGAAAGTATAAATATTATATGAATAAATATAAAAATAATACGCATTTTAATCAAAATATGTATTAAGAGTCAAGATAAATCTATGTGTTACATTCTCTAACTTCGATTTTCTAGAGTACAATAAAAATCAGAAAAAAAAGAGAATGCATTACTTTTCCAAAGATTAATATTCAAAATGGTTATCGGATGCCCCATTTTGTACTCAACTCTTTGGAGTAAAACAAATAGAGATTAGCTTACCCCGTCAATAATTTCACCAGCTACCGAGTACACTTTGTCGCTGTGCTCGCCTTCGTACAGAGTGATCTCATCTATGCCAAAAACATCGTCTGAAACCAAATAATTCTGTAAAATTTGTGTACATCTAGAGATCTTGTACATTATAAATAGAACCTGGGAGGAAAAGGAAAGAAAAGAGTACAGAGAAAGATAGGAAACAGATAGCTGTGCAGAAGGATGTGAGAGTTAGTAGGAATTGTAAACAGAGTCCCTTTTTATGGCTGAAAGGCTAAAAATAAAGCATTTCTATTCTATAAATAGAACCTAATTACACTTACTATAATTATCGTTAGCACCAGATGCACCAGGCTCACTGTTGAACGAGCAGATGAACCCAAGAGTCTGATTTCCTCTCTTTATATCTACTGTGAAGTTGGGTTTACTTTTCATTTCACCAATGTCTGGGCTATTGCTATTCATGTCAAGCTCTGGTTCTGCCTCAGAGTCCACGGTGTGGTTTATGTTGAATGAGATATTAATCCTGAATTAGAAATTATTTTGTTAAAGTTGAGGATATACTTTGTCCTAAGAACCATTTAATTGAATTTTCCTTACGTTTCATTGTCTTGTTTCTTTTCTAGATTAACATCCGCACCATTAAGAGACACTTTGAAACCATCAAACTCGGTGGGAATAGTTTTCAACTTTTGCGCCTTCTTCTCCGCTACAATCTCTTCCGCCAGGAATTCTACCAGTTCCTTTTCAGCTAAAAAGAATATAGTTTTTTATACAGAAATAAATAATTAATATAGAAGGTGACTCAGCGATTATAATATGTTTGAGATCAGGATTCTACGCGGAAAAACTTTATCTGTATAAATAGCTTTTTAGTTGGTTAGTATGAATAGACTACTATAGTTTAATCATTACTAAATTGGTATCAATTTCGAAGTATTTCATCATGAACGATTTTGTTTTATTGTACTACAGTTGTTGGACCATTTGATGTATAGCAAATTTCTTGCTAACAGTTTATTTTAATGAATTCGTATAAATAGTTCGTTCGTTATAGTTCTCACCTAAAGTTTTCCACAAGTAGTTATACATTTGTTGCTAAAAGTATTCGTATATATACTCCTATACTGAGCGATCGAATCGATAAAAAATATTTTATTATTGTAGCCAACAATTGATAATACTAAAACGCAAAAAAGCATGGGTATACCTTTAGTGTGCGCGCTTCTGCAATTGCAACAATTGCAAAGAACATGCCGATGTTTTAACATGTTTTGCGAGGCGAAAGCCGTGAGCTCGGTTTGTCGCGAGGATATTTTCCATAACGTCCGCAACTGATTTTTCGCGATTCCTGTACTAGTGGCCGACGATAGAAGATTCCTGATTGCCGTTGATCGCAACGTGTTTCTGATGATACCGTTCATTTTACTTGTTTCGTTGAGGAAAATAGTCACCACGAGTTAGCCGGTAATGGTTACAAAATGGCTTCGCATTAGAGATCAGCACGAGGACAGAAGAATGAGTACGTCATCGAACACATAAACTTTCGAGAAGCAGACAGAGAGTGTTCATGCCCGGGGTTTCGCTGTTCTCGGTACAGTGCTGCCTCTATAGTCTAATTTTTAGCCTGGATCAGATCCTAATTTTTCCCGAACGTCTGACTTGTCGTTGAGTTGTACTACTGAATTTCGTGCCACCTCCTTCGCTATCATGTTCTCCTAATACTTCCTCAATTTTCGAAAATTTTCGCCAATTTTCGACCGCCTGACTTGTGGTTATTAAACCGCAATTATTTAGCAACTACTGAATTTCGTACCACTTCTTTCGATATCATGTTCTCCTAATACGTTCTCAATTTTCTAGATATCCGAAAATTTTCGCCAATTTTCAACCGCCTGACTTGTGGTTTAGTTGCACTACTGAATTTCGCGCCACCTCCTTTGATATTATGTTCTCCTAATACTTTCTCAATTTTCGAAAATCTATAAAATTGAGTTTGGTGCAACTAAACTACAAGTCTGACGGTCGAAAATTGAGAAAGTATTAGGAGAACATGATATCGAAGGAGGTGGCACGATATTCCGTAGTGCAACTCAACGACAAGTCCGTAGTTCTATCAAAAATTTTTGATGAGATGTTATTTCTAATTTTACTATCGTATAGTAATGTATAGGGTGGGGAATAAACAACACGTTAACTATTGCATATAACTAATATTCTTTATTTTTCACCAAAAAAATATACGTTACAGTTTTTATAAATATTTATACAGAATGAGATACGGAGGCGATCTCCGTTTCCTCTCTAGGTACACTTTAGCTTCATGGTGTTGCGACTTCTCAACAGACTATATTTACAATTTACAAACTACAATAGCAATTTGCCCACATCCGTCATCTGGTAGACGATGTAATCTGGGAACAAGGCACGTTATGTGAAGCCGGGTCTATAAGTATATATAGTCTGAGCCATATTCTAATTCGAATACATTCGCTGGAAAATGTAATATTTGATGATAATCTCGTCAGTGACCTTCTGTACCAACGAGATAACGTTGCTGGTTCTGTGTTTCATACTCTAGTCGCAATATGTCCTAGAGGACGTTTGAAAACAGCGAAATTTTTAAGACGAACCGATCTCCTGATATTCGGAATCGAAGTCTCGGAAATGATACCGAGCGAGGCGAGGCGACACAGGTGTTCTATTCGCAGACCAACAGATGTCCGGAAGATGCGAATTTTCGTGAAGAGAGACGGACGGGTTGACAGATGTCGTGTCGGTCGACTGTTCGACCGAAAGTTGGCGCTCGCAGTCTTTTCGTTGTCAATAACGGACGCAGTGTCCCGGCAAAAAATTCCGGAAACGTCTCGTTTGTCAAATTCGGCGACCATCCGGATGTGATTTCGTGTTGTCGCGGGTTGATTCGGACGTGCGCGTAGATTGGCAAAAAGGAGAAGCGTTGTCGTGCGCGACAAGAGAGCCATCGCTCGAAGAAATTCGCAAAACGGGCGTGCCTTGGATACTCGGCAACGAGACGGTACGAGACGAAGCGAAACGGGACGGTACGAGACGAGACGTCCCTCGCGCGAAATATCTACAACGGCGGCACGAGACTGTACAGGACAAGACGGGCAACGATCGCGATCGCGACTACGCTTGCAACTGCAACTGCAACTGCAACTGCGGCAGCCCCTGCGACAGCGACCGCGAACCCGATCGCGACCAGGACAAAGGGGACGATACGAAGGACAGGAACGGTCTGTTCCACGGGAACGACCACGACGACGAGAATCGAGCGAAACCCCTCGAGGACGAGGACGAGGACGAGAGCGAGATCGTGGCCGAGGACGAGAACGAGAACGAGACTAAGCCAGTGCCAGTGCCAGTGCCAGTGGAGGCTGAGCCAACGCGACGCATCGCCGCGCGATTTTGAATACGAGCGAACCCGTAACTGTCAACGGTCGGATTCGGAACGCTCGCGAACAAACGCCATCTCTCTTTCTCGCGTTTATCGCGATATATCGTGCTCGTTCGGTTACCCGGTGAACAGTCGGCTATTGCACGGTGGTGGCTACGTGAGGTGGCGCGAGAACGCATACTAAATGACCATGGATCACAGCATGTGCGACATCCAAACCGGATACAACATTAATATCAAGAGGACGGACGGTGAGTAGATTCGCGCACCGCAACCTAGGTATTTTTAGAAATTACCCTGAGCGACCGATCGGTGACCAAGACCAGACGGTACGCGACGAAACGAGACGGGACGAGACGAGAATGTCTCCCATTCGTACGGGTAGTATGACAACGTATGATGCGACCTAATCTAGCCCTCACACGTACCTAACCTAGTCAGCGGGGGGACCGGGGTATACCTCGCGTATTGTCGGCCTTAAACGAACATTTGCTAGATCGGTGCGTGGGTCGCGCGACGAGCAGCCTCACGGAAACGCGCTCGGACCGGTTTCGCGAGAGAACGCACGCTTGAAACCATATCCGTAACACGATGATTCGTATCCGTTGCCCGTTGCCTGACCTACCAATTTACTGGTCGCGTCCACGCACACCTGTTTGTTTACCCCCGTCGATTTACATATATCGCCCTTGCTGCGAGATCGGGAACGTTTCGCCGCGCCATATTTGTTTTCTCCTTTTGTTTCTCGTTTCAAATTGGCGCGTTGCGGTGTACCGTGGCATTGCAGCGGCGCGGTGCGATTCCACCGTCGTCGCGGCACGGAGAATCGGTAGCTGGAAGAGGAGCGCGCTCGGATCTCGGGGCGACAAAGATATCCTTTCACCTTGTATGCACGTATCCGCGTGCAACGAGACCAGAACGAAACTCGTATTCCTCGAGTCATTGATCGCGCTTCTCTTACACGCTCCAGATTTCCGTGCGAGTCAATTTCATGTCTAGAAACGGCGGTTCGCGTGCCTCGAGATCTTTTTCGGGCCACGCGTCGATCGCAAACTCGAATTCGAACGACGCAAATAGAACCGACTCGGGCTCGACTCTACTCTGCTCGACCGACCGAGAGGGCAAACACCAGTGTTAACCGGTTCGCGATCGATAGACAGCGTCTAGGAAACCGTACGCGGAGGGAGCGGATTCGATCGCGCCGGAGAACACCGAAATCGCCGACCCCTTCGTCCGCGACCGTTACTATACCACGAAACACACGTTACGTAAGAGGGGTACGGTCGAAAGGCAAGGGCGACGGTACGCAACGCAACAAGTGGCCGGGACGCGATGCGTACGGATTTTCATAGCCGAGGAAACGATCGGCCGAACGTCGCGCGTCGCGTCAGTCGACGAAGAAGGATTCTTGTCGCGCTCCTCGCTCGTCCTTGCCCGAAAGCGAGCGCGCGTGGTTGGCGCGACACGCGAGCGTGGGCGCCGCATCCTTATAAGGACGTCCGAGTCGTAAGATTCCTACCGCGGCAGACCTTACCTTATATCTTATCCGATCTTGCGTCATCCGGCATCGGTTTTTCTCGAGATTCGTCGGATCGACTCGATCGTGGATATGATCGATTGGCAAGGACAAGGGCCTAGGTGCAATGTACAGGGTGTCACAACATTATATGTCGTGGACATCATAGCGCGATTTTATACATACCCCCCGATTTAGTCGACGATGACGTAAGAAACCCCCCGCAGAATTGACCTTGAACGTGAAAAACCAGGTAAAAAAACAAACATTAAGGATCCCTGATTGATCTATACCCTACCCAAAATACTAAATAATAAAAAAATGAGGACATTTTTTTAGAATTAAAAATGATAAAAAATTGATTTTGTATGGAATTTTAATTATTAAAAATTTTTAAGGATTACAGATACTTTTAAGGATTAAGATTTTTTAAATTTTTATACGAAAGTTTTCTTTCAAGATTTTTAAGACTTCTAAGACCTTGTTTTCCTTGTTCAAGGTCAATTTTGCGTTCCTTACGTCTTGGGTTATGTAATTTTCGACTAAATCGGGGGTGTAGTAGAGGGTGATCGTGGACATCATGGCGCGATTCTATAACCCCGATTTAGTCGAAAATGACTTAAGAAATCCCCCGCAGAATTGACCTTGAACGTGAAAAGCAAGGTAAAAAAAATTTTAAGGATTCCTGATTGATCTATACCTTACCCAAAACACGAAATAATCAAAAATATGAGGAAACTTTTTTAGAATTAAAAATTATAAAAAATTGATTTTATATGGAATTTTAATTATTAAAAATTTTTAAGGATCACAGATACTATTAAGGATTAAGATTTTTTAAATTTTTATACGAAAGTTTCCTTTTAAGATTTTTAAGACTTCTAAGACCTTGTTTTTCTTGTTCAAGGTCAATTTTGCGTACCTTACGTCTTGGGTTCCTTGTGTAATTTTCGACTAAATCGGGGATGCAGTAGCGGGTGATCGTGGACATCATAGCTCGATTCTACACCCCCGATTTAGTCGAAAATGACGTCAGAAACCCCCCGCAAAATTCACCTTGAACGTGAAAAACAAGGTAAAAAAATCAGACTTTAAGGATCCCTGATTGATCTTTACCCTACCCAAAACACTAAATAATCAAAAATATGAGGAAACTTTTTTAGAATTAAAAATTATAAAAAATTGATTTAATATGGAATTTTAATTATTAAAAATTTTTAAGGATCACAGATACTATTAAGGATTAAGATTTTTTAAATTTTTATACGAAAGCTTTCTTTCAAGATTTTTAAGACTTCTAAGACCTTGTTTTCCTTGTTCAACGTCAATTTTGCGTTACTTACGTCTTGGGTTATGTAATTTTCGACTAAATCGGGGGTGTAGTAGAGGGTGATCGTGGACATCATGGCGCGATTCTATAACCCCGATTTAGTCGAAAGTGACGTCAGAAACCCCCCGCAGAATTGACCTTGAACGTGAAAAACAAGGTAAAAAACAAACTTTAAGGATCCCTGATTGATCTATACCCTACCCAAAACACTAAATAATAAAAAATGAGGAAACTTTCTTAGAATTAAAAATTATAAAAAATTGATTTTGTATGGAATTTTAATTATTAAAAATTTTTAAGGATCAGCGATACTATTAAGGATTAAGATTTTTTAAATTTTTATACGAAAGTTTTCTTTCAAGATTTTTAAGACTTCTAAGACCTTGTTTTCCGTGTTCAAGGTCAATTTTGCGTTCCTTACGTCTTGGGTTCCTTATGTAATTTTCGACTAAATCGGGGGTGTAGTAGCGGGTGATGGTGGACATCATAGCGCGATTCTACACCCCTGATTTAGTCGAAAGTGACGTCAGAAAACCCCCGCAAAATTGACCTTGAACGTGAAAAACAAGGTAAAAAAACAAACTTTAAGGATCCCTGATTGATCTATAACCTACCCCTAAGGATCACAGATACTATTAAGGATTAAGATTTTTTAAATTTTTATACGAAAGTTTCCTTTTAAGATTTTTAAGACTTTTAAGACCTTGTTTTTCTTGTTCAAGGTCAATTTTGTGTTCCTTACGTCTTGGGTTCCTTATGTAATTTTCGACTAAATCGGGGGTGTAGTAGCGGGTGATCGTGGACATCATAGCGCGATTCTACACCCCTGATTTAGTCGAAAGTGACGTCAGAAAACCCCCGCAAAATTGACCTTGAACGTGAAAAACAAGGTAAAAAAACAAACTTTAAGGATCCCTGATTGATCTATAACCTACCCCTAAGGATTACAGATACTATTAAGGATTAAGATTTTTAAAACTTTTATACGAAAGTTTTCTTTTAAGATTTTTAAGACTTTTAAGACCTTGTTTTTCTTGTTCAAGGTCAATTTTGCATTCCTTACGTCTTGGGTTATGTAATTTTCGACTAAATAGGGGGTGTAGTAGCGGGTGATCGTGGACATCATAGCGCGATTCTATACCCCGATTTAGTTGAAAATGACGTCAGAAACCCCCCGCAGAATTGACCTTGAACGTGAAAAACAAGGTAAAAAAACCAAACTTTAAGGTTCTCTCATTGATCTATACCCTATCCCTAAGGATCACAGATATTATTGAGGATTATGATTTTTTCAAATTTTTATACGTAAGTTTTCTTTTAAGATTTTTAAGACTTCTAAGACCTTGTTTTTCTTGTTCAAGGTCAATTCTGCGTTCCTTACGTCTTAGGTTCCTTATGGAATTTTTCGACTAAATCGGGGGTGTTGAATCACGTTATGATGTCCGCGACATATAATTTTGTGACAGCCTGTTCAAGGGAAAAGGGTCACGCGCTTGGTAACACCAATCGGACGTTATTTGTTCCAGGTCGCGTCCACTCGGCTGTCGTTTCCGGCGTGAATTGGGAACAACGGTCCGTCACCGTAGAATGGTTCGAGCGAGGAGAAACCAAAGGAAAAGAGGTAACGACGAGATCGGTAAACGATCTCAAGGATTCGGCTAAAGTATCTTTCTCGATGAATTTTGCAGGTGGACATCGACGCGATACTCGCGCTGAACCCCGAGCTGGCGATCCCGAAGGCGATGGCGCCGCCGCCGCCGCAGATCAACAATGCCGTCGTGTCCTCCAGAGCTAGGGTACGTATAGGCTCTTGACCAGATAGGAGACAGCCAGCCGCGCGACGCTTCGCGGGAAGACCGCTTCGCCATTCTCCGATCTCGCTGTGTCGCCTCGCGTCGATTGGATTTTTCCGGCGACTCGATCGTCCGGTTCATTCGATTTTCCGGTCGCTCCTTCGGCGTATACCATAGTTTGACCATCTTCGCACCCTCGCGCGAAACTTTTTCTTCGATCTGAGAGTCGAGACTCGCGATTCGTCATTCGTGATTTGCGATTCGCGTTTTGATTCGTCCGAGAAAGCGCGTGGGCGACGCTTGCACCGACGAAGCCCCGCGCGCTCGTCGACGTCGACCTTGACCTCGACGTTTCGTTGTCTCGTCGTTCTCGCTACTAACACGTTAACATCTTTTTTCCTCCATGGACGCTGCTCATTATCTCGGACTTGGGTCGACGATGGATCATCAACGACCTCGGAATCCTCTCCAAAACCGATCGAATCCTAACGCGACCTCGCATCTTCGTCGCGGCCGCTATATCGAAATGTCCGTCGGCGTTTCGTCCGGATCACCTCCACTTGTTGATCCACCTCGATCCACCTCGAAACCATCTCGATCCATCTCGATCCAACAACATCGATCCGCGCGATTCCGTTCCGTGCCGGGTGGGCGAGTCGGGTTTCGCCGCGTGTCGGGATCTCGCGGTTGTTGTTGATGCGCGGAAAAACGATCTTCACGACACGCGCAGGATTCTTCCGGCGACGAGGACGAGGGGATGGACGAGTCGGAAAACCACGAGGAGGGCTCCCTTGGACGACACGGCGGTCACGCGACAAGAAACGGCCTTGCGTCCGCAACGCTTCCTGTACGAGTCACGTCTACTCTTTCGGTAAACGCGGATCCCACGCTCCGCGCTAAACTCTTGTCCTCCACTCTCCTTTCCTTATTTCGCCTCCTAGAAGCTAGCCCCCCACTTGTTAAATTATATAATTTCAACAGTTGTGCTGAGTTGTGCTAAGTTTGTGCTAGATTGTTCTCGAATATTACAGCTATAATATCAAAAATAACACTAAAAATTGAAAAGAAAACGATTTTTCGAGTAGCCCCCCACTTTTCATTTTTTTAAATTTTCTCAATTGTGCTAAGTTGTGCTAGGTTGTGCTAAGATTGTTCCAAAGTGTTCATAAAAATAATAAATGAAGAAGTTATGGTAAATAATCGTTTTGGACATCTAATTAACGTTTAAGTTAGTAACAATTATCCAAATAGCACGTAATCATATATCTGAGTTGTGCTAGCCTAGCACAAGTCAGCACAACTTCCAATTTCTCCAGCACAACGATTTAAAGGGCACTTTACTCTTGTCCGCGGCAGAGTTGGGCAGGAATTAATTACATGAGTAATTAATTACATCTTCAATTAATTGCAATTACTTGACGAATCACTGTAATTGTAATTGTGGTCCGCAATTACAATTACTGGTTGAGCCAAAGTAATTGCAATTACAATTACAATTACATGTAATTGTATTTCTGCAATTCCAAATTACAGTAATTGGTAAGTAATTGTAATTGTAATTGAAATTACATTTTGCCCAACTCTGGTCCGCAGCCGTTCGCGCTTCGCGAAAATATCATAATTGGGCTTTCCCTTCACCCCAGAAACATGATATTGCATATCTGAGTTGTGCTCTAGTTGTGACAAGAGTAAAGTGCCCTTTTGAGGGGGACGGTCGGGATTTGACCTTGGTCGAGTGCGAATGTGGTAGTACCTTAACACACCGATAGATACTGTATACGTACACGAGATTGCAAGGGTTCCGCAGATTTCGTTTGCCGTCTCTCTAACGCACATTTGGGGCCCTACGTATTCACAATCGCTAGATAAAAGACCCACCATTACGGGAAGTTTCCTTATATGGCCTACTTTTGCGTTTTCGAGGCGTAATTTGCATTATTCGACAGCATGTAGCGCAGTTTCACAAATATTGGGCGAAGCGACAGTGCTGCCATTGTCGAGACACATACATTTTCTTAAATATCGAGAGATTTAGGGTTCTTATAGAAAAAAATGTTTACATCCCGTTATTCAGGGTCACATACAATGTCAATGTAACCTTTATTATGTTAAACTATACGTGTTTAAACACACAATACGAAATCTAGGAAGTAGATCCCTATACGGGGGGTTTTGGTGCAAGTATCGGTGCCCTACGCATTTTTAGCTAGGAGCGCTAGTGCTTTTAGTCACTGTTTTACCGATATTTTACCGATACATTGACTGAATCGGTAAAACAGTGACTAACAACACTAGCGCTCCTAGCTAAAAATGCGGAGGGCACCGATACTAATCCAAGGTCAAGTTCCGACCCACACTCTTAAAGGGCACTTTACTCTTGTCCGCGGCCCTTCGCGCTTCGCGAAAATATCATAATTGGGCTTTCCCTTCATCCCAGAAACATGATATTGCATATCTGAGTTGTGCTCTAGTTGTGACAAGAGTAAAGTGCCCTTTAAATCGTTGTGCTGGAGAAATCGGAAGTTGTGCTGACTTGTGCTAGGCTAGCACAACTCAGATATATGATTATGTGCTGTTTGGATAATTGTTACTAACTTAAACGTTAATTAGATGTCCAAAACGATTATTTACCATAACTTCTTTATTTATTATTTTTATGAAGTAATACTTTGGAACAATCTTAGCACAACCTAGCACAACTTAGCACAATTGAGAAAATTGAAAAAAATGAAAAGTGGGGGGCTACTCCAAAAATCGTTTTTTACCATAACTTCCCCTAGCAGCACAAGATATTGTATACACATTCATATAATATCAAAAAGAGATTCAATCTGTTTTTAATATTCAAATATACATACAATATTTATTTTACATTAAGTACCAAATATTCTTTCTTATCCTAACTTATAAGTTAGGAAGAAATATTTTTCTCATATTAAAAAGTGTGGCTTAAAAAATATTTATCCAATATTTTTGTGCTACTAGGGTCTTTATTTATTATTTTTATGAAGTAATACTTTGTAACAATCTTAGCACAACCTAGCACAACTTAGCACAATTGAGAAAATTTAAAAAAATGAAAAGTGGGGGGCTACTCCAAAAATTGTTTCTTTTTCAATTTTTAGTGTTATTTTTGATATTATAGCTGTAATATTCGAGAACAATCTAGCACAAACTTAGCACAACTCAGCACAACTGTTGAAATTATTTAATTTAACAAGTGGGGGGCTAGCTTCTAGGAGGCCCTTATTTCCCGTTTTCTCTTCTTTATTCTCTGTGTTCGTTTCTCGTTCTTCGTTTCTCCGCTTCTCGCTTCCCACTCCTGGATCACCGAGGATCCGAACCGCTCGATCGCGTGAACCGCGCGGACACGCTGTACAACATCGCATCGCACCGCACCGCACTCCACCGAACTGCACCGCACCGCACCACACCGCAGCGCATCGCATCGCATTGCATCGCATTTTCTTTCCACCCCAGTAACATCGATCGTGCTCGATTATGCGCGAGGCGTGAATCGAGGAACTCTCGTCGCCGACAGAACTAGAAACGTATCTATCCGTTGCGCGCGTTCGGATCCTCGAACCATATTTCTACCACAGCCTGTCGCCGTTCGTTTTCTTCTCGATCGGCTTAGTCGATTAGTTTGACCGTGGTTTCGATCGTTTCCGCGTCGTCGTACCGTCGACCTCGAGTCGCGTTCGCCTGGCGAGAACGCGGATTTCGAGCGTATCTATTTCACCGCTGTTCGATCGCGGTACGCTAAGCTTTACCACGCCACCGCATTGTCTCTGCATCTCTACAATACGTTTCTGTATTTCTTTTTCAGCATTCTACGAAGCAGTCGATTCCAGTGAAAGGTACGTTGCGCGGATGCAAACGTCGCACTATGCGTCCCAAACTTCTCCGTCGGAATCGCCTACGATCGTTCGATCTCCGGAAAGAAAGCGATAACGCCGAGCTGCTCGCGTCGCGCGCGTTCACCGAGCATCGATTTTTCGAGTCGCCGAGTTGTTGGCGAGCATGTGCCGTTAACACGCGGTGCATGTCCGCATCGAACCAGCCTAAGCGGACAGTCTGTTCGAGTACGAGGACGGGGTTCGTGGCTCCCGCTTCGGACTATCGACGTTCTCGCGGCACATGCATAAGAGCGCAAGGGCAAGGACCTTGATGGTGACAAACTTTACGCGATCACGTGCCGGCTCTTGCGAACCTTCTCTTTTCACGCGGTACCCTTTGTTCATTCTCGATTTCTTTCGGCTTTGTCTCTGTCTTTGTCTTCGCTTTTTGCCTTTGCCTTCGTCTTCGCCTTTGTCTCGGAATCGATCCGCGGAGGTGAAGCGAGGCGAGACGAAGCGAGGTCGTCGCAATAGCCGTCGTTCGTCATGAAATTCGATCCGTTGAGCTACTGTTTCGGGAAAAAGAATAGAGTAACCAACGGAGATGACGGAAGCGGGGAGGACGCGCGATCATCGCCGTCAAGGGCCGAACACGGTAACGTCGCGTTTCGTTTAATTTCGGGACCCAGACCGAGGATAGGAGATTCGTTCGATCGCTCGCGTCCGCTGAAAGATCTCGTGGTTAACGTATCGTTTGCAGCGGGCTCCAACAGGCAATTGTCGCGGCAGACCAGTCGTCCGACCAACATAATGCCGCCTTCTACGACCGTCAATGGACACGGAGATTCGGTCACCGGATTAACGGCCCGGCGAGAGCTCGAGAACATACCACCGACGCCTACAACCGCTACAGTGTCTTTTAACGTAACCGGGCAGGGCAAACCGAAGCAGCAGCAGCTGCAACAACAACAGCAACAACAACAGCAGCAGCAACAACAACAGATACAAACTCAACAGCAAACAGCGGTGGAGAATGGTCGAGGAAGACGTTCGAATGTCGTCAAAGAGGTCGAGAGATTAAAGAAGAACAGGGAGGAGAGAAGACAGAGGCAAGCAGAACTGAAGGAAGAGAAAGAGGCTATGATGAATTTGGATCCGGGCAATCCTAATTGGGAGTTTCTCGCTATGATAAGGTAGATCGATCGATGTCTCTTAGGAGTGTGCAGACTGTCTTATGTTTCGGACGTCCGAGAGTGTTCGGGTCGGTCCGTCGGAGTCGGGCGTCCGTAACAATCGAACGCTCGGGTAGCCCGATACTGTCTGACGGTCCGATACTGTTCGACGACCCGATATTGTCGGGCAGTTCGATACAATTGCGATTTCGGATCCGGACCAACAATTTCGGGCAGTTTAACACCTTCAAGCAGCCCGATTAATGCAAGCGGCTCATCGTGTATTCGAATACTGCCCGAAATTTTTCGCCTGGGTCCGAAATCGCAATTGGGTCATTTCATGCCAAATCGATCACTTTGTGCAGGCACCATCGTCGATTTTGTTCTAAATGAAATATGTTGTAGTCCATGTGAAATTAGGGGGGCTTTAAGTCATCATTTTACCAGTTTCGAATTGTTTTAGAAATGGCACGCCTTCAAAGTTTCCAATTTTTGGCATTGTGGCGAAAACGGGCCTCACTTACGAATTTTTATCTCGGGAACTGTTTGTCCGATTGAGTTACATTTTTTTTTGTTTTATTCGGAAAGGATTGGGCTATAACAAAATAATTTTTTCAACCTCGAAAATCAACTTTATAATGTAGAAAAATTTAAACAAATTCTTTGTTTACGTTTTTTTCGATGAGGGGCCAGAGTGATTTAAATTTTGAAAAAAATATGGCTATATTCCTCGAAGTATCTCCTTTAAAATGGGCCCTTGAAAAAGATGGAGCCATAAAAATTGGCGTCACAATGAGTTGGTAAAGGCGCCGCACAGTGGAACTTTTCGTCCATTTCGGAGACAAAATCAAAGAAATGAGATAGAGAGCTGAAATTTTTTTTAATTACAGCTGAGACTTCACAGAATATGGGAAAAATAGGGAGATTATGGTACGAACATTTTTTAACCTTGAAAAAAATTGTCAAACTTGCACAATGTCACAAAAATTGTGGTTTTTGTAATACCACGGGTAGAAAAAAATTTTTTTGTAACATGCCATACATCATTTCCTGTAGATTTTTTCATGCTGAATTCAAATCTGGTCTCAAAATTTGTCTACGATTTCAGGATTTTACAAGAAATCGATTTTTGTGAACGAATTGTTTAACGAATTTTCTCAAGGTTATAAAACGTTCGTACCACAATCTCCCTATTTTTCTCATATTCTGTCAAGTTTCAGCTTTAATTAAAAAAAAATTTCAGCTCTCTATCTCATTTCTATCGAAAGTTCTTTGATTTTGTCTCCGAAATGGACGAAAAGTTCCACTGTGCGCCGTGTACCCCCGTTTCAGGTAGAGACGAGTCGAGCTCACGGCTATTATGGTCCGTTGTTTATACCGCTGGTCTCAAGAAAATACCAGCAGTCTGTATACGACTAAATAACTCTATTTATACCTCGAGAACAATATTAGTAACCACTCTTGGTTACAATAACAAACATCCTGATTGTTTACATGCTCGCTTTGCAACAGCATTACCAATTAGACGCACTAGAAGCTTCCATAGCTTTACCCCATTATCGAATAAAGAACTGCCATGCAAAACTTGCTCGTGCGATAATGCTAGCCATATTTTCTTCAAAATTTAAATCACTCTGGCCCCTCATCGAAAAAAACGTAAAAAAAGAATTTGTTCAAATTTTTCGACATTATAAAGTTGATTTTCAAGGTTGATAAAATTATTTTGTAATAGCCCAATCCTTTCCGAATAAAACAAAAAAAAATGTAGCTCAATCGAACAAACAGTTCCCGAGATAAAAATTCGTAAGTGAGGTCCGTTTTCGCCAAAATGTCAAAAAATGAAAACTTTGAAGGCCTGCCATTTCTAAAAAAAATTGGAAGAAACCGGCAAAATGATGACTTAAACCCCCCCTAATTTCACATGGACTACAACATATTTCATTTAGAACAAAATCGACGGTGGTGCCTGCAAAAAGTGATCGATTTGGCATGGGATGACTCAATTGTATCGAACTGTCCGACAATATCGCACTACCCGAGCGTTCGTTTGTCACGGACGCCCGACTTTTTCCGAGTCCGACCGAGTCCGATATCTTGGACGTCCGCACACCTCTAATATCTCTTCTTCTTCTTATCGGTTTGTGACCGTGTTCGTTTTTCGTTCGCAGGGAGTATCAAAACAGTATAGACTTCAGACCGTTGCGAGACACGGACTCCGTCGAGGACCATCAGATCACGGTGTGCGTAAGGAAGCGTCCATTGAACAAGAAAGAGGTGACGCGCAAGGAAGTCGACGTGATCAGCGTGCCCAGCAAGGATCAAATGGTGGTCCACGAGCCAAAGGCCAAAGTCGATCTGACCAAATACTTGGAGAATCAGATATTTCGGTTCGATTACGCGTTCGACGAGACCTGCAACAACGAAATCGTCTACAAGTACACCGCGAAGCCGCTGGTGCAGACCATCTTCGAGGGTGGGATGGCAACGTGCTTCGCGTACGGTCAAACCGGCAGCGGAAAGACGCATACTATGGGCGGTGATTTCAACGGAAGGACGCAAGACTGTAAGAAAGGCATATACGCGATGGTCGCCAAGGACGTGTTCAAGTGCCTCAAGATGGCCAAATATCGGCCTTTGAACCTAGTTATATCCGCTAGCTTCTTCGAGATCTACTCTGGCAAGGTGTTCGATTTGTTGGCGGACAAGGAGAAGCTCAGGGTCTTGGAAGACGGAAAACAGCAGGTTTGTTCTTTACTTCTTTTCTCTTTCCTCTTTCCCCGGCACACTTTCGCTTCTCCGAAAGATAACCGTCTTACTCTTGACAATTGCAGGTACAAATCGTCGGATTAACGGAGAAAGTCGTCGAAACTTGCGACGAAGTACTGAAGCTGATCCAGCACGGGAACAGTGCCAGAACGAGCGGCCAAACGAGTGCAAACTCAAACTCTTCGCGATCGCACGCGGTCTTTCAGATTATAGCTCGATCGCCGGGCACCCATAGGGTCCACGGGAAATTCTCCTTGATCGATCTTGCCGGAAACGAGAGAGGAGCCGATACGTCGTCCGCCAACAGACAAACTCGTGAGTATCAATGACGGATCGCGTCCTCCCGAACGAACCTGTTCCTCCTCACTGTTTCCTTCGTTTTCAGGAATGGAAGGCGCGGAAATCAACAAATCGCTGTTGGCTTTAAAGGAGTGCATTCGAGCGCTGAGTCGCAAGGGCACGCATTTACCATTCAGAGCGAGCAAGTTGACTCAAGTGCTCAGGGATAGTTTCATCGGCGAAAAGTCCAAGACTTGCATGGTAATCGTCGTTTGCTTTCACTCTAATGCATCTAATTCTAAAACGATTCGCCATCATCCTCGTTCTCGTTCGCAGATCGCGATGATCAGTCCAGGGATGAGTTCTTGCGAGCATTCGTTGAACACCCTGAGGTACGCGGATCGAGTGAAGGAGCTAGCCGCGACCGATCCAACCGAAATGAAAGTTTCCCCGACGGATGAAGATCGAGAACCGACGATCGAGGAGCAATCCAACACCAGCGTTCTGTCGGACAGCGATCTGGCGCAGCTGCGTTCGCTCAACGTGAGTCCTATTCGCCTCAAATCGTAAACGCGCCACCTACGGTATCCTCGATAACCCGATTGCGTTTTCAGGAAGGGGAGATCTCTCAGGATCTGTACACTTTTCACGAGGCGGTGTCGGCGTTGCAATTGCTCGAAGAGGAAGTCTTGGACACGCACAAAATGGTCATTGAAAATACCACCGAGTTTCTCAATGACACTCGCACCATATTCAGTGGAACGCACGAAGTAGACTACGATCAAGAAGGTAAGGTTCAACGTAAAATCCCTCGCGTCTCTCCGGTACGTTCGCGTTCGCTTCCGCGCGTCTCTCTTTGTATTTATCTTCGCTTTCGTTTCCGTCTTGCAAACAGTTTTCCATCTACAGATTTTCTCGCTCGAGTTCGAAACGCGAAACCTTGTTGCATGGAAGCTTTATCGATCGGTACCGCGCAGGCTCTCAATTACTACGCGAGTCCGTTTGCGACGAACGAGTCGACGCGAAGTGCGAAAGATTCGTAGCGTGGGTGACAGAGAAAAAAGAATGGGTGGAGGGCAGAGAGTGGAAGGCGGATGGGCATCAGGGTACAGCGTGATCGACTATGAAATTTTGCAACAGATTCGCGCGGTAAAGGTAAGGCATATGCGAGCTGCTCGTTAAAATGGAACCGGAATTACGGCAGAACGACGACTGCTACGGATACCGATACGGATACGGATACGGATACAACTTCTACTCGGACTACGTCCACTCGAAATACGGCAGTACCAGTGAACAGAGTTACCTACGTCGCATCGCACAATTACACGTGGTCCGAGCTAAATAGGATCGTTGATAAGGCTACAAAGGATTCGTTAAAGTCCCCTTGGAAGGACGAAATGGAATACAAAAGCGACTCCAGCTCGCACAATACCGACCACGAATCGAACGACGTCTCAGTTCGAAACGCCGACAACTCAATATCGTCCAACTACTCGACGTTTCCGATTGCCACGCGCGTTTCGAGGAGAAACGCGTCGAACGAAAGCGCTTCTCGGAGAACGAACGCGACCCGAACGCCGCACGGTGGGCAATTCTCGCCCAGAAAGACTAGAACCCCCGCCAAGTATCACTGGTCCGGCACGTTCAACGATCGCGCGAAAAAGTATTTGAATTTCGGCCACGGGAATTCTTTTCGTTGGTCGCGCCAGTTTCCCGCGACGAATCGTCGGAGCGACGACAACGGCGGTACCGATTACAACTACAACTTGGAAACGTGCGATACGGATAAACCGTCGAAGAAAATGAAATTGGTTTGCTACGACGAATCGAAACTCGACGTACGAATCGGAAGCGACGAAAGCGCGACAATTGACGGCAATGGAGAAACCATTGATGAATCGGTGCACAGTGCAAGAAACGACAAGAACGACGCGAGATTTCGAGCAGCAGATCGTTTTCGTTTTTATTTTCGTTTCCGTGGTCGTCGTTCGTCGTTCGTCGTCGATACCGACGAAACCGATCGCGACGCGTCTCTTTCGAAACGTTGCCTTTTACCTCGGAAGTCACCTTACCTCGGACCTTTCAGACTTGTTCTAACAGTCGTGAAGAACCTTCTTCTCTTTTCTCTTTTGCCCACCGCGTACGTGGCCTTCTTCCTCTACGTAAACGAAACGCGACAGCAATAACGAGGAAGTTCGATCAGCCGGTACGAGATCCAATCGCTTTATCGTAACATTGTAACATAGTCGCGGTGCCCTGCGCGTTCAGTTTTAGAAGTATTTTATCTTTAACGTACAGTTGTTAATATTGTAAGGTCGACGAAGTTGCGAAACGATCGATCGCTTTTTACTGCCACCGACTATCGAATATTTGCGCTCACAGCGTTCAGAATTTGTTGTAAACCACTTGTTGCGATTCTCGATACGTTTCTGAGAAGAGAAGATAAGAGACGAGAAGAAACGAAACAAGGACGAGTCAGATTTAATACGCAATTTAGGAAGACAACTCGATGTGGTCGCTCCACCGATACGCGCGACGACCATTACTTTGTAACTAGTCGTAAGGCGAGCCAACCGATCAACAAGTTTTCACCGTAACGTCACGAACCGTTGCAGATTTGAGACGGAAAAGAGCAAAGTTTGAGACGCCCTACCCAAGGAGGTTCTCGTTGCGTAGACGTCTGATAGAGAGAATGCAATTTTCCGACGGTACGAAACCATCATTCGATTCGCATTCACAAAAGTCATCTCGATCAAATCGATTGGCCGCTTATTGTTTTAATCCTCGCGCTAGAAGCAGCTGTACTAATCGTCGTTGCCCGCGAACATAAGCGGTAGCATCGAGCCGGATAAAAAATCCTCAAAAATAATAAGTAATCGTAATGCTTCCAGTACACGAAACATGGGTATCGAAGCAGTTTGGCGGACGGGGCTCAACTTCTTCCTTTCTTGCCGTCCGTGTCTGTTGTGTGTCACGATCGCTCGGTGTCTCCATATGTATCTCCGTACGTATGTACAGGGTGGCTGAAAAGTTCCCGAAATTCTTTAAAAAATTCCGGGAACTTTTCAGCCATGTACAGTCAACGGCAATATTAAGTGGACACCCTTTAAAATCGCTTAACTTTTTAGAAATTTTTCCAAAGGACTTGAATTGTTTTAAGATGTTAGACCGGCTGGTTCGCTAGAGAATAAGTAAACAAAAATTTATTACGATTGCAATTGGTAGGAATCATACAAAATTTTAAAAAATGATGTTTTGTCAACTTTTTTATCTGGGCCTGTAACGATAATTTAAAAAATGCGTTTTATAGATCTCGGTAACTTATATGCATACCGAAAATTTCATCGAAATCGGTCGACATTGCAATGAGCTACAAACGTTTAAAGATGATCACGTAAGGGCGAAATGCCCTGGCAAGGCTGAAATCTGCGACTTTCACCCTTAAGTTCTCATCTTTAAACGTATGTAGCTCATTGCAATGTTGATCGATTTCGATGAAATTTTCAGTGTGCATATACAGCAGCGCACAAAAATTTTAGACCGCTCTAAAGAAAACGATAACTTTTTTAATATTGTACTATACCAGGGGTCGGCAACCTGCGGCTCGCGAGCCACATGCGGCTCTTTGGATGTTTTTTCTTATGAATAAGTAGATTAGTTTTTTTTATCAAAAAACTTTATTTATGCGAGTACTATTTGTTGTTGGCAAGAAAAAATTTTGTGGCTCTTTAAAAACTTTGAAATTTTGTAAATTGTAATTTTTGACTCTTCCGACTCAAAAGGTTGCCGACCCTTTACTATATACTATTTGAACTTTTTTTGGGAAGCTAGAGCAATTAGTTTACTAAAGGATGTGAAAAGAAATTTTTCCAAAAATTGCAACTGATCGGAATTGTTGAAAAAATACTAAAAGTTGAATTTTTAACTTTTTTATGTGGGCCTATATTGAAAATTTACAAAATACGTTTTGTAAATCTGTGTCAATTAAACATATTCTAAAAATTCCCTAGCAGCACAAGATATTGTATACACATTCATATAATATCAAAAAGAGATTCAATCTGTTTTTAATATTCAAATATACATACAATATTTATTTTACATTAAGTACCAAATATTCTTTTTTATATAAGTTAGGAAGAAATATTTTTCTCATATGAAAAAGTGTAGCTTAAAAAATATTTATTCAATATTTTTGTGCTACTAGGGTTTTGTCAAAATAGATTGACGTTGCAATGAGTTACAAAGTGAGTTTAAAAATGGTAAAAATTTGTAGCTCATTGCAACGTCGACCGATTTTTCCGAAATTTTCAGAATATGTTTAATTCACACAGATCTACAAAACGTATTTTTTAAATTTTCAATGTAGGCTTACATAAAAAAGTTAAAAATTCAACTTTTACTATTTTTTCAACAATTCCGATCAATTGCTATTTTTGAAAAAATTTCTTTTCACATCTTCTAGTAAACTAATTGCTCTAGCTTCCCAAAAAAGTTCAAATCGTATAGTACAATATTATCGTATAATACAATAATTAAAAATAATATAATAATATAATAATAATATGAAATAATATCCCTAGTAGCACAAAAATATTGGATAAATATTTATATCAGATTCAATCTGTTTTTAATATTCAAATATACATACAATATTTATTTTATATTAAGTACCAAATATTCTTTTTTATCCTAACTTATAAGATGGGAAGAAATATTTTTCTCATATTAAAAAGTGTGGCTTAAAAAATATTTATCCAATATTTTTGTGCTACTAGGGGACCTACATAAAAAAATTAAAAATTCAACTTTTACTAGTTTTTCAACAATCCCGATCAATTGCTATTTTTGAAAACATTTCTTTTCACATCTTTTGGTAAACTAATTGCTCTAGCTTCTCAAAAAAGTTCAAATCGTATAGTACAATATTATCGTATAATACAATAATTAAAAATAATATAATAATAATATAAAATAATATAATACATTAATTAAAAATCGTATAATACAATATTATATTGTCTTCTTTAGAGCGGTCTTAAACTTTTGTCCGATATAAAACGCATTTTTTAAATTATCGTTACAGGCCCAGATGAAAAAGTTGACAAAACATTTTAAAAATTTTGTATGATGCCTACTAATTGCAATCTTAATAAATTTTTGTTTACTTATTCTCTAGCGAACTACTCGGTCTAGCATCTTTAAAAGATTCAAGTCCTTTGGACCAATTTTTAAAAAGTTACGCGATTTTTAAGGGTATCCACTTAATATTGCCGCTGACTGTATATCCGATTCTCCTCGTTTCGTTCTGTTCACGCGTGATCGAGAGAATCTGGATCGGTCGATTTACGGGGATCCGGAGCACAGTTGTTATCGCCTTCAATAAGTGTTATTTTTGTGGATTGGTAATCTAACGGTACATCGTGTCTCCTTCGCACTAATGCCAGAGAATAACCGATAACCGGATGGGGCGGAGCAATAATGTCCGTCTCTCCTATTCACCTTGTTCTGATCCTGTCCGAACTCTTCGTGTTGCAAGCTACCGATCGTCCGCCGATTTCCGCCCGTTCGCTTCGGTACGGTTCGACGCGTCGGTTCGCGACAAAACTCTCGCCAGCGTTCACGCAAATTCATTAAAACCTTTTTCGACTCACGATCGCGAATCAAGGTCTCGGAGCCGAGCACTCAAAGCGTCTTGTCTGTTGCAGCGTATGCCCAAAAATGGGAACAACTACTGGTGCAGCAGCGCGATATCTTGAACGCCGCAATAGATCAAGTGAGTCAGTTTCGTGGACAGCTGTTGCAAGAGGAACAGATCAGCCAGAAGATGACGCGAACTCGTAACTTGCGGCACAACTAAGCTGGATTCTTTCACGGAACCGACTGAGAGAACGCGGGGCGAGGGACTAAGCAGGCTGGAGGGGAATCAGAGAAACAGAGAAACGGGGAAAAGAGAGATCATGGTGGAATCGACTGCGAACACCGCGAGGCAACGACTGTTCCAACGGAGAAGAAATAGAGTCCAAGAAAATTCCGACAGGATGGCAACGATTGCACGGCCAAGAAGACTTTCCTAAAATGTAGATCACCGTGACAAGACACCGTATACACAGATATTATGCGAGAACGGACTATAACGACCAACAATTCGCTCTTTGATCCCGCGACGTAGCTACACCACCCGGCATTCATCCTGCTTCGTTACTTTTTCGTTCCACCTTCGTTTTGCTTATTCGTCACCATTTCCTCGTCTTCTTCTTCGTTTCTCCGCTCTCTTTTTGTTCATCCCCCGCCTACTTCGCCTTTCACTCCCCGATATTTTGCGCGTGAAAGTCCGAGCGTATCGCGCGTGTCCAGTCGCATCGAGAGCATTCCCCCGATGGCTCGATCTCGATGGCCACCAGCGTTTCACTCTATCCGAAGGAATAGCCGTCATCTACGGCGTCGGTCGTACATATCCGTCGAAAAATGCGCCGAGAAACGCGAGATTATGTTCGTGGTCGGCACGCGGCGCGTTTACCGTATGTAGTCTACATTGTATGTGGACATTCGCGAAACGAGCGAACGTCTCGCGGGAAGACGAGACCGAGGAGACGGTGATACCAAAATCTCTCGATGCTTTTAGAGCTTTCTCTCTCAAATGCAAAAGTCTTCGTTCGCTTTTCGTCCGGGCATCTTGCTTGTCCACGGTGCGTCGGTGGAATTACTATCCTCGACCTGGTCGTACTAATTTAACAGGAATGAATTTCTATTCGAGTCTATCGATCCTCGTTCTCGAGACCATCTTTTATTCTAGCTCTTTAACCGATTCTTCTTGCCGTTTGACTAACCGAATGCGAAGGAAAGAACGTCTGTGACAAACTTCGATACAGATCTAGAACGCGTCGAACTTCGCGGGGGTCGCAATGAAAAGTAAAAATATAGGGTTAGTGAACACGATGCCTCTTCGCATACTAATTTAGCTAAAAGCCCACGACCAATCGACCCCTATGGCGAGAACGCGATCGGCGGAAATTCGATTCAATGATCTAGAGTAGCCTCCACGATTATTTTAGACAACCCTTTTTTTTGTTTTGCCTTTTTTACCCTTTTTTTCTTATCGTCGGATTCTCCGATAACCGCGACGCTTTTCGTACATCGCGCGAGTGAATTTTATTTAGAAACCGGAGCTACTCTGAATCGACGATTGTCCATCAACGTGGACGTTCTAGTTTGCGACGGTGAACAATCAGAGTTTTTTCCTCTTCCGAACAAGCTCGTCCAAAACAAAGTGGACAGAGTACAGAGTGAGAGAGAGAGGTCAGAGAAATATCAAACGAGTGTAGAAAAGGGAAGGAGAGGAGGTATGCGAGAAAGAGGTCGAATACTAAGAAACTCGAGCAGGTAAACAGTCTATTCGCGTTGTTGGTAAAGTATGATTTTTATAGAAATGTATTTATATAGGTAACAGCGTCGTTGCGAACGCATATATGTATATGTATAGAGAGAGAGGGAGAAAGAGAGCATATGTGCGTGGATGCGTGTGTGCGTGTATGAGCGCGTGTGCGTGAGAAAGAGAGAGAGACTCGAACGTTTGGCGTATCGAACGCAAAGTTTCTGTTCACTTATGGTACGTATTAAAACTAAACTCGCTTAAACAAATGGTCAGAACTGCCTTCACGTGTTTTTCTCCGACAAAGCACCATCTATATTTCGTAGTATCGGCAAACAGGAGCATTCGTAGACGCGACGAGTTCGAAGTCTACTCTATACTTTTCTGTACTTTCCAAACGAATCAAACTCCCGTTGGAAAGAGGATCATTTTGCTTTGAATTGATGGATCGACTTGATTCGGCTTGTCGGTACCATTCGGTTTTCGAATCGCGTCCGCGCCAACGCAACGCAACAATTCGTTTGCTACGGTACGAAGTCATCGATGGCGACCGCGGTGCTGCTAGTATTTTTGATAAGAAACTCGTTGCGAGAGAAAACGGATGGAGTAAAAACATAACGAGACTGCCAAACGGGCAGCGATCATCGTTCATTAGCGTTGCGCGTTTACTTGCCTGCTCGAACGCATCGCCGAACTTCGTTTACCATGTTCCTCGAGGAATAAGAAAAATGGCAGGTCCGTTTCACCTACCGGCGAAGCGTATTTCTAAAAATCTGTATCGAACAGAGCCGTAACAAAATACACGAACAATGATTTCTAAAATAATAAGTTTATTAAAAGCCGCGTGTATATATATATGTATATTATATTTACATTCGTGCATCGCAAACGCCTTGACCAGCAAGCGACAATTGCGAGGACTTGTCGTATCAACGAGACTCGCTCGCGCCGATTCGATTATGCGCGCGTGTACCACCTCGACACGATATCTCGAAACCGATCCCGCCTGCGAGAAGCATCTGGACAAGAATCGCGTACGCGTCTACTGCGCGGTGCGGGGCTACCGCTCTAGTCGGAAAGATCGATACGAAACGACAAAGAAAAAACGATTTTACCCTGTAGAGAAGCAGTTGTCGGATTCGGATCACAAACGAATGCGTCTACGCGTCGGGTCGGTCCCGCGATGACTACTCGCGTCTTTGGCAACACGCTCTGCGCATTCTTATATAAAGTGATCACAGTATCTCGTCGTGTTTCGCACTGTATAGTAGCTCGTTCCCGCCCATCGAATTCGCTATGTATAATCGTACATTTCCGGTACAGGAGATAGAACGCAGCGAAAATTAGTGGAAGCATTTGATTCCGGCGAACGGAGGTAAAGATACGTTGTCAAGTCGAAATTACGAGAATCGCTAACCGACGAAATTCGCTATTGCTCTTTGGTCTATAAAATACTCGAATAGGGGCCGAAGACACGGCGAACGGTCGTCGTTCGTTCAATCGTCGGTGAAGGTGTCCGAGAGATCGCTGACTTCCTCGGCGACGATCGTTCTGCTTCTCTCGGGAAAGAAACTGTCCTGACTGAGGGCGGGCACTTGCCTCGAGAACTCGCTGGTTGCCCATAAAAATAAATCTAGCGTCTGTTCGGTGCACTCGGCTATAAATCGAACGAACGGCCGGACGTCGCCCGTGTTGGCTATTTCGAGGTTTTCGTAGTAGGTGTGCCGATGCTGTTTGTGGATAATGACGGGCGGGTAGCCGGCCTGCATGAGGATCATGTTCATCAGCAATCGGGACGTTCTGCCGTTTCCGTCCGAGAACGGATGTATTCGTACCAACTTGTAGTGTGCCATAGCCGCGTACCTGCAGCAACGTAAGCGACGAAAATGAGTAGAATCAGGAGTTGAGACGGTACGTACACTACTGTGCAAAAGAAAGAAGCACCCGGTATAATTAGAAGATATAATGACAAACAATATCTTTTGTAACTGTTTCCTTGATCAAGATCGACAACTTGTTGATAACTTATATTAATGTTTGCAGCGCACTGGTTCGATCTGATGCTACTACTTAAGCAATTTTGCAAATTACCACAAAATTTTCAACGTTTCGGTCAACTATTCAGACCATTTTCAAGAAAAATTTTCATATAATTGCGTCTGTAAAAATTATTAAAATTAAGGATGTTCTACTAAATGTCTCGTCAATGCAGTGTGTTGTGCATGAAACATTACTGGTTCAGTAATGTTTTATGATGAATTTTTCTAACAAATAAAATCTGTTAAAGGTTTAAGATACATCAAAAGTAGATTGAATGTCAATTAATACATTACCACAACTTCGTATACTATACAAACAGTGGAAACTTGTTGCTTGGATTTTTCACGGTTTATATTTACCGCTAAATATTGATTGGCCAACGGGCCGATCGATGTTTTCTGATTCATAGCTTCTTCAAATTTTAACGTTTGTCCTCAGTTCGTATATCACAGGCATGGAATCAACATGTATTATAAAGTTGTAAAGAGTTTAAAATAATTTGTTCACTTAGCAAGTATGTTTGTTTTGTCTTAGAACATTTGGTTTTTGTGCCGAACACAACATAAATTACACTTTATGTCAATTTTAATCATTTTTACAGACGCAATTATATGAAAATTTTGCTTAAAAATGGTCTGAATAGTTGACCGATACGTTGAAAATTTTGTGGTAATTTGCAAAATTGCTTAAATAGTAACATCAGATCCAACCAGTGCGCTGAAAACATTAATATAAGTTATAAACAATATCTTTGTGTAGAAATTGTAATGTACAATTTCTATTGAATACAAATACTATTCAATTGAACAGCGGAATCTTTTTTCAAAATTTACTGTGTTCTTATTTGATCTTTTACGCTTTTCTATTAACACATTATCAACCGGTGATTAATGCTTAATTTTGAAAAATCTATGGTTCATGGCTAAACACTTTTTAATGGAACCATCAATAGTGACAGCAATTTTCATTATGAACTAACAAGACACCCTCAATGAGGTCATCTAATAGTTTCATTTAAGATTGCAATGCAAAAGAAAATTTCTATGCTTTCTTTTAATACAGCAAAATGATTGAAAATCCTATTAATAGGCTTCCGGTAGGTAAAGTGTTAAATATATCCAGGTGCTTCTTTCTTTTGCACAGTAGTGTACGTAGCAAAAGGGAAACAGTCGTTTACCTAACAGGATGCATTCGAATGGCAGTCTCGCTGTTCAACCAAAGAGCGAACTCTTCCATAAGATAGTGTATGTCGCCAGGACCGGGAGGTACGTGACCACCAACGTAGACCTGAGTGCGACGAAACTGGCCGCCTTGAATCGGATCCACGTATCCGAGCACGCGCTTGTGTATCTCCAGTATATCTTTGATGGAGATCGAGCCGACCCTGTTGACCAGAGTGCCGTTGATGTACTTCATTGCCGCGTCCAGACCCAAGATCTCGTTGTGCTCGTCGATGCTTTTACCGGCGACTGCTGTACGCGTCTCGACGATGGCCCTGGTCTGAGCCAGGTTCATCGTGTTCCCCTCGATGCCGACAGTGTGATAGATGTGCTGAAAGTAAGCCTCCTTCTTGGCGCGTATCAGAGCTACGTTCTTGTCGGGAATTGCGGCGAGCGTGTCCCGCTTCTCGTCTATGCGTCGCAGAGTTCTACGATCCAACTCCTCGACCACGCGGGCGGTTCTCTGACTGTTGATCAATGCCTCTTCGTGATTCGGCTGATAATTTAGGGCGCGCACGTAGTACTCGTTCGCTTTGACCACGTTGTTCTGTGCGTACTCGAGGAACTCCCCGTAGCTATTCAGAACGTCGGGATGCCGAGGAGCCAGCGCAACAGCATGCTGGAATAGCTTCACCGCTTTCTTCTCCTTGCCGGACAGCTTCATCTCCAGAGCCAGCTGCAGAGACGTCAACGCTTCCGCGGTCGAGGTTGCCCTGTTGCGAGTGGTAGTCGCGATCTCCCCGATCCAACCATTGGCGCGGGAGGTCGGCACAGCAACATCCAAACTGCCCTCCTTCAGCTCAAGCTCCAGCTCCAATTCTAGCGTGTTCAACGCGCTCTCCGACGGAAGCGGGACGAACGCGCGTCGATAGTCCTGTTGCTCTGAAATACAGATCAGTTAGATATATCTGAGAGTTAAAAGCTACTAGATATACACTGCTGTGCAAAAGAGAGAAGCACCCGGCCATATTTAATAGAAAAGCGTAAAAATTCAAATAAATACGGTAAGTTTTGAAAAAGGTTTCCGTTGTTTGATTGAATAGTTCTGAGAATGTGTTATTGCGGATTATCTAGTACTTTAAGTGCAATGAATCAATCATTGTACAATACATATTCTACATAAAGATATTGTTTATCATTATATCTTATAATTGTACTGGGTGCTTCTTTCTTTTGCACAGTAGTGTACATAGGCCGAGTCGCCCTTCCTCGAGAGCTTGGCTCTCCTTTTACGGCGTGGAAACTCGAAACAGAAAAACTATAGGGAACCGTCGTGACGAGGTTAGGGTCGCCTCAAAGAACCTCCAGCCTCCAGCTCGCTGCTTACCTGGCATCTCGGCCGACGACAAATGTTCGATGTAGTAGCGAGACAAAAGCGCACCGATGGCTGCTACAGCAATTCCCGACGCCAGTACCAGAAACACGACCACGCGATTCACCGTCATAGCGACGCTGCTCGCATTCTTTCGATCTCCGCGGTTCTTGTTCAGAAGGACGGGTTCGTCGTGAATCGCGCAAACCAAACTTGGCCGCGACACCGACATGTCTTCGCGAGGAACGGATCAACTTGACAGCAGAGTTTCTCTCGCGTTGCGACTTTCGACATGTTTCCAGCTACTTCCTCGACGCGCTGCTCTCGCTCTCGAATGGCAATGGGTAACGTCGCGCCGTTGCGGACAAGCGGACGAGCCTCGAGAATCTGGTCGCGTGACTCGATTCTCGAGATCCTAGCCCACGAGTCATGTGGTTCTTCGCGATTGGCTCGGACGGACTCGGACGGGCTCGGACTAGGAGCAGGGGGTATAAGCTGCCGTGTTAAAAATGTGTCCAGTATTTTAGCGCACCCTGTGTCCCGGGGCCGAACTAATGGCAGTATATATAGATATAAACGCTACTCACTTACACACAGATACTCGCGTGACTCACACAACTCTATATGCCGTAGATATATGTACTTTAATGTACACGCGTACAATTAATCTTTTAAGTGGAAAGGGTAGAAATTTAAACAGCTGAAATAAAAATAAATATTTATTATAAAATCTAATAATTAATTATAAATACAATAATTCTTCGTTCTCAGTCGCAGAGAGACTTAGAAATCCTTTTCTCATATTTCCTGTCCTTAGGAAATTTCTATAATTTGCTATAATTGCCGGGGCAATTAAGAACAACGCACAGTTTCGCAACCATAGCTATTTACTTTTCACTTCGACCAACTTCGACTCGCTTTGAACAATTCCTGATTGTGATGGCGTGGGTCAGCTGGTCAGCGTCAGTCAGCGTTGCATGTTGCATGGAATACAATGGAATATGGATACCATGTACCATATGAATACAGAGCAAAGCAAGCGTTCTGCGCATGCGCCCCCATCACGTGATGGGGAACACCAACGCCGCCTGTTTCCCGGGGCCGAAACATAGTGGTTGAATTATTTGCATTTCAGCTTGTACCCCCTGACTAGGAGCCCGGAGTGGTTGTCGAAGCTCGATGCCCGACTCCTCCCTACTCGCCATAGACTTATTGTAGGATAAACTGTATTTACATACAATGATTGGCACTCTAAGTCAAAATCGTAGTAAAAAGCTTTTTATCTTTTTTTGAAATGTTTAAAAGAGCTTAACTTTCTATTATTATAAGCTACGAGAGATTTTTCTGCAAAATCAATCAGTTTTACGTGTCATAAATCTTTAATTACGAAATATATTCAGTGAATAACAATCGTAAGACAAATGGTACAGTCATTGGCACATTTACTAAAAGCCATATGTGGAACTCTGTTATGAAAACTTACAACGTTGTTTTGAAATGTAAATGAGTAGCAATAAAAAATTATTTTCTACACCAGGAATTCTTAATATTTGCCGTTTAAATCAAAAGTAACAATAACTACTGCAACTCCCGTCAATACGCTTCAATAATCTCGTCAATCTAGCTATCAATATGGCTATTTCGACATGCGTGAGAAATCTTGCACCATATCGCATCATTGTCTAGTGAGACTGACGAAATATTGACAATAAACCTCCTAAACGTCAATGCGCTTGAATCAAAATTTCTATCAATAGGCTTCAATATATTGACCAATGCGTTGAACCCCTTCTCAACGGTCAATATGCCCTTTCAATACGCCTCGTCAATATTATTGATGGATTTAGATTTAAATAAAAAAATAAACACTGCTCTCAGACAGTGATTAGATATTGTGCGCTTTTTTCGCGCATGCGCGACGATTTTAGCGTCAGTAAAGTTATTTTTGAAAATTTGACAAGATATATTACTAAAGTTTGGGTTCGATTCACTGCAGCGTTTAAGAATTATAGCAACTTAAAGTTTGCACATTTAAACACATCTTCTTATGGAGAATTTATAAAATTCCACTTCAAACCCTATTTAAACCTTGAAAGAACGCAACTAGAAACTCCAATTTTTTTTATATGTAGTAAAAATTATGTAATTAATTATGTTCAAAATTTATTAGGATTCACTAAACAGTTACAGAGCAAACAATTATAAATTGTTACAAAACGTCATATTTATCTATAGTCTACTAGCATGGAAACGCGACAAGTGCAGACCACTGAATATATACTTGACTCCAAATAAGAATGTACCTGAATGTACTTGTACTGCGCAAGTAGTTGCGCGTCAGCCATAAAATTGATGGCGTCAGCCAATGATCGCGTGGTCGGCGAAGTTACGAGTAGGGGGATTAGCCAATGAACGAGTTCCGTTAGAGTCAGATGCGCAGTAGAATCTTAAATTCGTTGGCTAGTAAGTACATTCTTATTTGGAGTCAAGTATACAGAGGGTACAAGTATTCGCAAAAGTTTAATGCAAAATATACTCATGAATGACTTTCATTGCCAATATATCGATGGTTTTCGAATTTCTTGTACTTTTGTCTCCCATAGTACCTCCAGAACATCCTTAATAATACATAAACTTCTGAACTCTTCCGATGCTTTCCTTCTAATATGGTTATGGTTTATTCTTCTCTTTATAAATGCTACATAAAAATGGCGTTGTAGAGCCTGAGCTCTATTTGCCCAATACAAGCCGGTCTTTTTACTTACATACTATATTCATTTCGCCTTAATTTACCTATAATATATTCAGTAATCAACATTAATAATCTGTATAAAAACATAAACACATACAAAATATATATTGATATGACTAATGTTCTGAACTAATTTGTACTATTTCTTTCTTTTAATTTGTACTATTTACTTTTGTAAAGTTTAGTTTAAATTGATCTATCTATTTGTATTAAAAACACTGCTATCCCAAGTAGCACAGAAATATCCTATTTACGTTCAGAGAAGGCCGGCTTCGGATATTCCGGTGTACGGAAAATGTACAGGCAAATCCCAAATGTTCTAGTAACGGTCTAGTAAGGTTCTACGAAAGTCCCTAGAAAGTTCATGTTACAAAATGGTATACCCAGGGTAGTGTCACTCAATGTATTATTCTGTTAGCACGGAAATCCAGCGCCATCTGAATTTTGTGTTACACAACTAACGGGTAAAACGCGGGGATTCAAAATCCATACTACCCATTCCTTGCTAATTTATAATTTTTATTTAAAAATAAAACAAATTAAAACATTTTAATACATTTTAAACATAGTTTATTGAACATTAAAACAATTACAAACAGTATATGTACAACTTTCTACTTATTAATAAATTGAAACCATATTATCGAGCGCGATAACAATGTTTCATTACAAATATTGCAAGTTATACATTATTTACAAACTTTTTGATAATAAGAACACATCACATGCATATCACAGCAATTAACAATCAACTGGCTCAAAGACAAGCGCAAAACAATGTATAACACACATCTACACACATCGAGATCGTACAACACACATCGCATATCGCAGAACATACGTCGAGATTGTATAACACACATCCACACATCGTACATTTCGTAACACACACCGTAGATCTCGTAACACACATCGTACATATCGTAACACACATCGAGATCTTATAACACACATCGTACATATCGTAACACACACCATAGATCTCGTAACACACATCGAGATCGTATAACACACATCGTACATTTCTTTAATAATAACTTCGAAATGTGCGATGTGTGTTATACGATCTCGATGTGTGTTACGAGCTCTACGGTTTGTGTTACAAAATGTACGAAGTGTGTTACGAGATTTACGGTGTGTGTTACGAGATATACGATGTGTGTGTTGTATGATCTCGATGTGTGTAACACACAACGTAGATCTCGTAACACACATCGAGATCGTATAACACACATCGTACATACCGTAACACACACCGTAGATCTCGTAACACACATCGAGATCGTATAACACACATCGTACATACCGTAACACACACCGTAGATCTCGTAACACACATCGTACATATCGTAACACACATCGAGATCTTATAACACACATCGTACATATCGTAACACACACCATAGATCTCGTAACACACATCGAGATCGTATAACACACATCGTACATACCGTAACACACACCGTAGATCTCGTAACACACATCGTACATACCGTAACACACACCGTAGATCTCGTAACACACATCGTACATATCGTAACACACATCGAGATCTTATAACACACATCGTACATATCGTAACACACACCATAGATCTCGTAACACACATCGAGATCGTATAACACACATCGTACATTTCTTTAATAATAACTTCGAAATGTGCGATGTGTGTTATACGATCTCGATGTGTGTTACGAGCTCTACGGTTTGTGTTACAAAATGTACGAAGTGTGTTACGAGATTTACGGTGTGTGTTACGAGATATACGATGTGTGTGTTGTATGATCTCGATGTGTGTAACACACAACGTAGATCTCGTAACACACATCGAGATCGTATAACACACATCGTACATACCGTAACACACACCGTAGATCTCGTAACACACATCGAGATCGTATAACACACATCGTACATACCGTAACACACACCGTAGATCTCGTAACACACATCGTACATATCGTAACACACATCGAGATCTTATAACACACATCGTACATATCGTAACACACACCATAGATCTCGTAACACACATCGAGATCGTATAACACACATCGTACATACCGTAACACACACCGTAGATCTCGTAACACACATCGTACATACCGTAACACACACCGTAGATCTCGTAACACACATCGAGATCGTATAACACACATCGTACATTTCGTAACACACACAGTAGATCTCGTAACACACATCGAGATTGTATAACACACATCCACACACACCGTATATATTGTAACATACATCGAGATCGTATAATACACATCCACACACATCGTATATCTCATAACACACATCGAGATCGTACAACACACATCGGATATCGCATAACACACATCGTATATCTCATTAGACACATCGAGATCGTATAAGAGACATCGTATATCTCATAACACACATCGTATATCTCGTAACACACATCGAGATCGTACAACACACCTCGTATATCTCATAACACACATCAAATATCGCAGAACATACATCTACATCGTATAACGCACATCATATATCTCATAACCAGAGTAGGGCAATAATCAACTAATATTTCAAAAAGACTATTAGTCAGTTATAGCAAAATAGTCATTAGTCAAAACTTTGTGATTAGTTAGTGACAGTTAGTCACAGGTCTAAGTAATCGTTAGCTATAGCTTATTAGTGAATTAGTAGTTGATGATCAGTCATCTTTAGTCATCAGTCACTATTATGCGATTAACATACATTAATATTATTAATTATTTATCACTAATTAATCAGAAAGTTTTGATGACCATTAGTTATTTTTAAATATTAGTTGATTATTGCCCTACTCTGCTCATAACATATATCAACATCGTATAATATACATCGCATATCGCATAACATACATCGCATATCGCATAACATACATCGCATATTGCAGAACATACATCAAGATCATACAGCACACATCGCATATCGCATAACACATCATATATCATAGAACGCAAGGGTCATCTGCCCTTCCTTTGCGCAATCAACGATCGGCTCAAAACACTTACCAAAGCCACAGTTGCACCAAAAGGAGGCCATAGTGATAATTTGGTGGTCTGTGGTCAGTTTGATTTACCACAGCTTCCTGAATCCTGGTGCATCCATTACAGCTGAAAAGTACCGCCACCAAATCGACGAAATGCACGAAAAACTTCAAGGTGTGTGCCCAGCACTGGTCAGGAATGGTCTTATCCTTCTCCACGACAACGCCCAGCCACACTTTGCCCGACCGACCCTTCAAAAGTTGAACAAATTAGGCTACAAAACTCTAAATACCTCATCCACCATACTCACCAGATCTCTCGCCCACCGATTACCACTTTTTTAAGCACCTCGACAACTTCTTGCGTGTGAAATGCTTTAAATCCCAGAGAGATGCAGAAACGGCATTCAACGAGTTTGTTGCCTCCAGGACTCCAGAATTAAATTCAACCGGAATAACAAAACTTTCCAACCTATTTCATTGAAATCGTATATTTTTGTTTACAACATGCACCAAAATGTTGTCATCAATTCCATCTGGCGGACACTTTGAGAATTACTCTTGCAAGTAGTGACATCTTTATTTTGTGTTACGGTACTAAACTTTTGCTAACAGTTCTCCTATTAGAGTGACACTACCCTGACTCCCACCAGGGTAGTGTCACTCAATGTACTTTTCTGTTAACACGGAAATCCAGCGCCATCTGAATTTTGTGTTACACAACTAACGGGTAAAACGCGGGGATTCAAAATCCATACTACCCATTCCTTGCTAATTTATAATTTTTATTTAAAAAAAAAACAAATTAAAACATTTTAATACATTTTAAACATAGTTTATTGAACATTAAAACAATTACAAACAGTATATGTACAACTTTCTACTTATTAATAAATTGAAACCATATTATCAAGCGCGATAACACTGTTTCATTACAAATATCGCAAGTTACACATTATTTACAAATTTTTTCATAATAAGACTACATCAAATGCATATCACAGCAATTAACAATGACCAGGCTCAAAGAAAAGCGCAAAACAATGTATAACACACATCGAGATCGTATAATACACATCCACACACATCGTACATCTCGTAACACACACCGTAGATCTTGTAACACACATCGAGATCTTATAACACACATCCACAAAAATCGTACATTTCGAAACACACACCGTAGATCTCGTAACACACATCCACACACATCGTACATTTCCTAACACACACCGTAGATCTCGTAACACACATCGTACATTTGGTAACACACACCGTAGATCTCGTAACACATATCGAGATCGTATAACACACATCGTACATTTGGTAACACACACCGTAGATCTCGTAACACACATTGAGATCGTATAACACACATCGTACATTTCTTTAATAATAAATTCGAAATGTGCGATGTGTGTTATACGATCTCGATGTGTGTTACGAGATCTACGGTGTGTGTTACAAAATGTACGATGTGTGTTACGAGATATACGGTGTGTGTTACGAGATCTACGGTGTGTGTTACGAGATCTACGGTGTGTGTTACGAAATGTAGGATGTGTGTTACTAGATATACGATGTGTGTTGTATGATCTCGATGTGTGTAACACACACCGTAGACCTCGTAACACACATCGAGATCGTATAACACACATCGCACATTTCGTAACACACATTGTATATCTCGTAACACACATCGAGATCGTATAACACACATCTACATACACCGTATATATTGTAACACACATCGAGATCGTATAATACACATCCACACACATCGTATATCTCATAACACACATCGAGATCGTACAATACACATCGCATATCGCATAACACATCACATATCGTAGAACGTGAGGGTCATCTGCCCTTCCTTTGCGCAATCAACGATCGGCTCAAAACACTTACCAAAGCCAAAGTTGCATCAAAAGGAGGTCATGGTGATAATTTGGTGGTCTGTGGTCAGTTTGATTTACCATAGCTTCCTGAATCCTGGTGCATCCATTAAAGCTGAAAAGTACCGCCACCAAATCGATGAGATGCATGAAAAACTTCTAGGTGTGTGCCCAGCACTGGTCAGCAGAAATGGTCCTATCCTTCTTCACGACAACGCCCAGCCACACGTCGCCCGACCGACCCTTCAAAAGTTGAACAAATTAGGCTAGAAAACTCTAAATACCTCATCCACCATACTCACCAGATCTCTCGCCCACCGATTATCACTTTTTTAAGCACCTCGACAACTTCTTGCGTGTGAAATGCTTTAAATCCCAGAGAGATGCTGAAACGGCATTCAACGAGTTTGTTGCCTCCAGGACTCCAGAATTAAATTCAACCGGAATAACAAAACTTTCCAACCTATTTCATTGAAATCGTATATTTTTGTTTACAACATGCACCAAAATGTTGTCATCAATTCCATCTGGCGGACACTTTGAGAATTACTCTTGCAAGTAGTGACATCTTTATTTTGTGTTACGGTACTAAACTTTTGCTAACAGTTCTCCTATTAGAGTGACACTACCCTGGGTATACCTTATAAACGTTCAGTGGCGACGTCCCTAGAAAATTTTAGGATATTCGAAAGTAACGTTCTCTGGGAGTTCCTAAAAAACGCTTTTAGGATATTCGAAAGTAACGCTTTCTGGACTTTTTGTGAACGCTTTCTGGACATTTTGTAAAGGTTTAAAGAAGTAACATTTATTTAAAATTTCATTTACTTTATAATTTTTTTGCATTGGGTATATGTAACAAACAAGATTTTACACGATTATATTGACATTTACGAACATAACAAGATTGTAAGGAGATTTGCTTCTTATTTCCGACTGCTGCAACCTCTTGGCTCCGCTTCCTGCTGTCTTCTTTCAAACTCTCTGGATCTGTTTAGAGTCAGCAATTCCATGTTGGAGGCAGTAACTAGAAATAAAATGTTTTTATGAAAAAAGATATACTAATTACAGTCATAGGATGAGATGTATAGCTACGAATGTAATAATTTAATGTTCTATATGTAGAGCGATTTCTTTTTTGTATCTACATACCAATCTTGCTGCAACTTCCTCGCTCCTCTTCCTGCTGCCTTCTTACGTGCACTCTGTGTCTCTTCGGGGGGGATGGCGTATGCTCCACTGATAGCAGTAACTAGAAATAAAATGTATTTTCAAGAAAAAAGATATACTAATTACAGTCATAGGATGAGATGTATAGCTACGAATGTAATAATTTAATGTTCTATATGTAGAGCGATTTCTTTTTTGTATCTACATACCAATCTTACTGCAACTTCCTCGCTCCTCTTCCTGCTGCCTTCTTAGGTGCACTCTGTGTCTCTTCGGGGAGGATGGCGTATGCTCCACTAATAGCAGTAACTAGAAATAAAATGTATTTTCAAGAAAAAAGATATACTAATTACAGTCATAGGATGAGATGTATAGCTACGAATGTAATAATTTAATGTTCTATATGTAGAGCGATTTCTTTTTTGTATCTACATACCAATCTTGCTGCAACTTCCTCGCTCCTCTTCCTGCTGCCTTCTTACGTGCACTCTGTGTCTCTTCGGGGGGGATGGCGTATGCTCCACTGATAGCAGTAACTAGAAATAAAATGTATTTTCAAGAAAAAAGATATACTAATTACAGTCATAGGATGAGATGTATAGCTACGAATGTAATAATTTAATGTTCTATATGTAGAGCGATTTCTTTTTTGTATCTACATACCAATCTTGCTGCAACTTCCTCGCTCCTCTTCCTGCTGCCTTCTTTCAAACTCCTCTCGGCCTCTTTACAGTCAGCGATTCCACGCTGGTAGCAGCGGCTGAAAATAAAATATATTTTTAAGAAAAAAGATATACTAATTACAGTAATAGAATGAGATGTACAGTTATGAATGTAATAATTTAATGTTCTATATGTAGGGCGATTTTTTTTGTATCTACATACCAATGTTGGTTTTCTTCCCCAAACTTAGGGGAGTGGGTAAAATTTTATTTTCTGTCCCACACAATACGGTTTTCCTTCGTTTTGACTTCTTCGCCGCTTGCATATGGTCCAATGGTCACAGCTCGTCACAGACGAGAATACTCCTCATCTTGGATTTCCAGGATTCATCATCTACTTTGTCGATATTCTGCGCGCCGTGTAAATAGTACCGTCATTTTTCTTCTTCGGCATTGACCGCGTTTTCACTTTATAAGTTAGGTTTTCGCGTGAATTATTCACTGTACGGCGTACGGTATGGTCACATATTGTGCAAGATTTCTCGCGCGATGGCGGCGATTTCAGCTTCAGTGAAGTCGATAGAATAGGGTACCTTGAGCACCCCGCAGAATTTTAAAAAATTGTTATTATGTGAATCTGAAAAATGAATGTATAACATGTGTATTTGTGTATATTTTGTAACTCGTAGGACACGTCCTGAAGTCTTTTTGACCGGAACAGATTAGATTTAACAGATCTTCATATTAATAGATACGTTACTGTTTGGGCCGCGCATGCGCGTGAAATCTTGTACCATATCGGTTGATTCGAACATACGAAACCGAAAGAATTATTCTGCGGAAATGAAGAGATATTCGCAAGAAACTGCTACGCCCTAGTTCAGACACGGCGGAAACCGCGCGATTTTTGTTTTTGATTGTTCGACCGCGCGGTTGCGTGTGAACGAATACATAAACGCTAATATTTATACATAAGGTACGCGGTTCAAATTGGTTCAAATCGCGCGGATTCCGCCGGGTCTGAACGAGGTTTATTGTTACTGTGTAACATATAATAAATCTAAGCCGTATTTATTCAAATTATTAGTCTAAACAATCTACAAATTCTGGATGACATCTACAATGAGAAGATTACATATGTGAACAGAGTGAGTTGTGGTTAGGTCCTCGGAGTGGTGGAGAGGGTCGGCACGACACGCATACAAAAATCCAGGTCAATAGCAATAGTTTTTTGCGAATATCTCGAAAACTAAAAGAGACCCCTCATATGCGAAAAGGAAAATATGTGAAAAAGTTGTTCAAAATGTGTAGCTGCATAACATATTTAAATTTCATCAAAATCGGAGAGGATTTCTAAATAATTACCCCACTTTTTTGCGAATATCTCGGTAACCGTTCATTTTTGCAATATTATTTTTTCGGTTTCATATCACCCCCTCCTCCCGCACCATACGCGCCTACCACCCACCACCGCAGGCGTTGTCAATATACTAAACCACCCCCGGGTTTTAATCGACAAACTTTGGGAGCATACTCTACAAGTGGAAATAAGAAAAAAATGTTATTTGAAGTTTGCTCAGAAACGCTTTATGTATTACAAAGCTATAAACAAGTAAAGTTGAAACGGAAATTTAAAAAAAAATGTAATTTGTAGATTCTTATCGCAGTTTCGGATTTCGGTACTCATCCGAAGGCTGCACCGACTTGACCCAGCCACGCGTAGTCGAGACTCTCGACTCCTTATAGTATTATTTAAAATTATTTAAAACTGCTTTCAGATTCTTGCCCATTATTTAAAACTGCTTTCAGATGTTCGCCCAAAGGCAAGGGCCAAGGTAAAAGAATTGCAGTCAGGATTAGTAGAAGAGACTCAATTAAGCAAAAGAAAAATAAAAGCGATGAACGATAGCGATGACGAGTCCGATTCGATGTTGCCTCCGCCTTTGGCATCAAAACGACTGAACGAGTTAGGTATGTGAATACAAAATCAAATATGCTACTAATTGTGCTAATTGTTTAATTATATTCCATCAATAATCATTGTATCGGTATGACAACCGTGATTATTGTTTTCATGTACATGCAGCGACAGGGCTATAGATGCATTAAACAATATCGGACAAATGAGGTTCCGAGGAATTCTGTAATTATTGGTAAGCTTTGTAAACGAATCTAAATATGGAAGTATGTATTTCTAAGCATGGAATCTAATAAAAAATTTTTATTTTTAGGAAACTCGCCGACCCAAAAATGACAAGTACAGTGTTTTCTCGATAATTGCCCAAAATACTATCATAGTTATGATATGACAATAGTTATCACCAGATTTCCTCTCTGCTATCACAAAACTTCAACCTCCCAGAGGTGCTTAGTCGTAACCAGTCGTAACCAGTCGTAACACGTCTATAATACACAGTGGGTCCGTGAGACAGGCAGGCCAGATGACATTTGGGACATTTGTCGAGAAAACACTGTGAACAGCATTGGAAAACGACCACCGACAAACAGCGTCTACTACGATTTTCACCACTTTTGATCCTCTATAGCTCGCGTCTAAATCGATTTCAATGACATTTTCAGGACGTGTAAAAAAGTTATCGTCTTTTTTAGAGCGTCCGAATATGAATTTGAGTAACTGTATATAATTAAAGGTACGCTCTAAAAAAGACGATAACTTTTTTAATATTGTACCATACGATTTGAACTTTCTTGGGAAGCTAGAGCGATTAGTTTACTACAGGATGTGAAAAGAAATTTTGATCGGGACAGTAGAAATATTGAAAAATATTGAGAATTTAATAAGTATGCTCTTTGGACTGTGCCAATTATATCCACTGTGAAAGTTTCATCGAAATCAGTTGATGCGGAATGGAACGACAGGCATTGAAAGATGTAAGAATTCTTAGATATACATACAGTGAACCGGATTAATATTCGGATGCTCTTAAAAAGGCGATAACTTTTGTAATATTGCACTATAAGATTTGAACTTTTTTGGGAAGCAATTTGTTTGCTATAAGATCTGTAAAAAGTTTTTCCAAAAGTAGCAATTGATCGAAATTGTAGAAAAAATACTAAAAGTAGCATTTTACAAATTTTTACGTGGGCCTATATCGACAATTTAAAAAATACGTTTTGTATATCTTTGCCTATTAAGCATATTTTGAAAATTTCGTCAAATTCTGTCGACGTTGCAATGAGCTCCAAACGTTTAAAGTTGGTCAAAATTGCAGATTTTCACGATTTTCGGCCTCTAACTGCAATAAATCTAAAGATTCCTACATCTTTCAATGCCTGTCGTTTTTTCCCGCATCAACCGATTTTGACGAAACTTTCTCAGTGCATATAATTCAACAGATCTAAAAAACGTATTTTTAAAAATGTTCTGCGATATGCGATGTGTGTTGTACGATCTCGATGTATGTGGATGTGTGTTATACATCGTTTTGCGCTTTTCTTGATATATTCTTATTATGAAAAAATTTGTAAATAATGTATAACTTGCGATATTTGTAATGAAACAGTGTTATCGCGCTTGATAATATGGTTTCAATTTATTAATAAGTAGAAAGTTGTACATATACTGTTTATAATTGTTATAATATTCAATAAACTATATTTAAAATGTAGTAAAATGTTTTAATTTGTTTTATTTTTAAATAAATATTATAAATTATCAAGGAATGGGTAGTATGGATTTTAAATTCCCGCGTTTTCAATTCAGATGGCGCTCGATTTCCGTGCTAACAGAAAAATACATTGAGTGAAAGTACCCTTGCTCACGCCTAGGAACATTCGTGAAACCTAAGAAACGAACATTCCTAAAAAGTTGTAGAATTCAAGTCCTAGGGTCATTCGTAAAACTTAAGAAACGGAGATTCCTAGAACGTCCAGAATTCAAGCCCTAGGGTCATTCTTCGAATGTGAAGAATGGACGTAGGACTTCTGGGCATAAACTGGCCGTGAAACGTACGTTCTACGAACGACCGTGGCTACTTGGGATTGCTCTTAGAATGGAATCATCCTTCTTTTTTAATATGTTAAAAACCTCCTCTTCCAGCTCTATATCCTTTTTAGCGAAGGTTCTCATTAATTTTCCTCTTTTCCCTGCGTATATAGGACAGCTCCATATTATATGATCTATATCTGCACTTTCATGTCCACATCAGTGTTCCGATTGATGGTGCACTTTCTCGCGCATGCGCGGCAATTTCAGCCTCAGTAACGTAACCACTTCGATGAAATAGGGTAGCTTGAGCACCCCGCAGTCTTTTAAAAAATTGGTATGATTTGATTCTGAAAAATGAATGTATAACATGTGTATTTCTGTATATTTTGTATCTCGAACAGATTGTTTCGGTACATACCTGCCAATATAACTGCCACATGGCGTCAGGGCTCTGGCCGTTCTGCTGCGTCATTGTAGATACGCTACTGTTCTGGTCGCGCATGCGCGAGAAAGTGTACCATCAATCGGAACACTGGTCCACATTCACATGTTGTATAGTTTATATAATTTCTCCTAGCTAGAGAACTTGCTAACAAGTTGTAGTGGTTGGATCTGATCCTGATTCCCTACTAAGTACTTTCCCGACAAACTTAGGACGTACATACGCCTCTGGCGAAACTCGCGCATGCGCGAGAAAAGCGCACGATCCTTATCACTGCTCTCAGAGCCCCCATACCATTTCGGTGTCGCGCCCAATGTTACCGACAGTTCGCGGATTCAGGCGTATTAGCGAGAACCGAATATTCCGTACGCTTCATTTCTACTACATATGATTTGATGGCGAAAATAATCCAAATAAATAAGATATGTAACACAGACTTAAGATCCCTACAGACATTGCATCTTATGGACTTTTTTATCTAGGTTCCATGAGGCTCTTAGAGCCCTGTGGAACCTAGAGGGTTCGTGCTCAATGTTACCGATGTTCGCGTGTTAGTAAAAACTGAATATTTGGTATACTTCATTTTTACTACGGGTGTTGGAGGCTCCAAATGTATATGGCGCGTGTATTTGAACTTTGGAAATGAAGTATGTAATAAAATACTTACGAAGTACAGTTTGGCAGTAACATAGATTAATAGATTCACGAGTATAAATATCTTTACGTATGTTTCTTTTATTTTGATGCATGTAAGTATTTTACGTCGAATAATTACGTTGTTATGTTAATATTTGTTATTAATAAAAATGTACAAAACTTAAAATTTTAAAAGTGTACATGTAATCTTTATATTACTTGGTCGGACTTTTAGATTTATATATATGTATCCACGTATTAATTAAAAAATCTACAAATAAAAAATTTTTAAAAATAAAAAATGATTGTTGAACAACTCAACGAATATTCAGATGATCGTTTAAGAAAATTATTTACGATTAAAAATTCTATACTTTAAATTACGAAGCAATATTCATCTGAATTTCAACAGATTCAGAAAGCAAGGGCAAAACCGCTCGAACGCTTTCGATGCCGAGCATCGACGGTTATTGTATGAACATAATGCGGCAACATTGCACTTTTAAAGCTGACAACGCTGTAAAATCTAGCGTCCCAGACACACACCTTTCGTGTTGCAACGTCATGTAGTTCACTAGCTGACCGTTGCATTTCGATAGAGCCCGCTGTCGTACTAGGGCATTTTCTACAGAGTCGGTAATTCAGAACCGTAGACAGAAAAATGCATTATATGCAATGTCTGTACGTATCTTAAGGATGTACTGGAGGTACAATGGGAGACAAAAATACAAGAAATTCGAAATCCATCAATACATGGCAATGAAAGCCATTCATGAGTATATTTTGCATGAAACTTTTGCGAATACTGTACCCTCTGTAGCTATATTCAGTGGTCTACACTTGTCACGTTTCCATGCTAGTGAGAGACAACAAGATAAATTTGACGTTTTGTAACAGTTTATAATTTTTTTGCTCTGTAACTGTTTAGTGAATCCTAATAAATTTTGAACATAATTAGTTACCTAATTTTTACTACATATAAGAAAAAACTGGAGTTTCTAGTTGCGTTTTTTCAAGGTTTAAATAGGGTTTGAAGTGGAATTTTATGAATTCTCCATAAGAAGACGTGTTAAAATGTGCAAACTCTAAGTTGCTATAATTCTTAAACGGTGCAGTGAATCGAACCCAAACTTTGGTAATTGTATCAATTTAGTAAGAATTATATCTTGTCAAATTTTCAAAAATTTTGTTGCGTTTTTATATACCTCCAGAACATCCTTAAGTCTGTGCTATTAAATAATAGTATCTGATCGGTGGTTGAAGCCAGTTCTGAGTCATGCCACAGATTTAATAACAGTAAAATGCGTTCTGTTTCCAGCTAAAGATGGTGTAGGTTCTGTTCCATGCTAAAGATGATGTAGGAGCTGTTCCAGGCTAAACATGATGTGGAGACAAAAGCGGCACGGCCAAACCCCGGGCGTGAGCACTCTCATTTCCTCTCTGCTACTACATATGATTTGATGGCGAAAATAATCCAAATAAATAACCTAGATATGCAATAATGAAGTCTGTGTGCCTACTGGCTCGTTCGTCGCGCCATCAGATGTGTACGCCAAGTGTCCACAGATGTCTCCAGGGGTTCACGCGGGTACATTTGCAAGCTGCGACTGCTGCGAGCAACCTTCTCGGAAAGCAGCGTTGCTCTTTTCCCCGACACTCCCCGCCGTCCGTCTCGCTCACGATTTTGCGGGCGGTGGGGTACAGCGGGGAGCGGGGAGCCGCTGCGAAACTCCGTAGCAAGGAGGAGGCGAAACGAAACGAAACGAAACGAGGCGAAAGGATGCATGTGCAAGCCGCTTGCGATTCAGCGAGAACGGGGGAGGCGGGGGTAGAACGAGAGGTAAGTCGACGCGAGCGAATAATAGTCGAAACGACCCTGAAACCGAGGTCATCGTTGTCCGTTGGCCCGAACGACGCTCGAGCGCGTTCGTTCCTCCTCGAGCTTTGACGCGTTTCACGCCGCGAACGTAAACGCGCGCGACGCCTTTTTTCGTATTATTCGGTCAACAGTCGCGCGAGTTGCAAATTCAGAGAGATTCGAAGTCGTTTCTGCCCGGGGGAAGAGGCAAACCGAGAACGATCGGATAAAGTAGCGTCACGAGCAGACGACAATCGACGATGCACCGTCTATCGCCGTCTCTGTCGACGATTCGTTTCGAATTGGTTGCGGCCAGTTACTCCGGGTCTGTCGGCGCGACAAAGTCATTCGGGTTCTCGATTTTCGGGGAAAAGCGACTACGAGCAACAGTCGGTCTCCGCCCCACGAGCACGAACGCGCCGAGCGCAATTCGTAGCGCGGCGTAGAGAAACGCTCTTCTCTCCCCTTTCAAGCTGTTCGTAGCACCGACCGGTTCTGCTCTAATTGCGTTTCCCGCGTACTTCGATCCCTTCGTTCCGTGTTCGGTCGTCCGTCACGGTTCCTCTTTCACGAATCGAAATTTTAACGAAAACCAGCGCCGCGGAAATGCGATCGTAAGAGAAGGGAATCACGTTGCTTTAAACGACGATAATGCTCGTAGGTCCCCAGTGAGTTTTTCTTACAATTATACGACCTATGGCGACGCTTCCGCCCCGATAGATCAACGTTTCCGGTCCGAAATGCGCGCGTTTGCTCCTCGCTTTTCGCTTTCTCGGGGAGCGGACGGAGAATCACGGAGCATTCGCGCGAGCGAGGTTGCGGGGTCCACGCGTCGGCGGGTCAACGTTCTCGATCGTTCAGCCGGGTCACGTTCGGGATAAGCGCGAGGAAAAGAGAAAGGTTCGGCCGACGAGGACGACCGAGACGAAACGGAACGCGACCCTTGCCGATAGGACCGCGAGCAGAGATTACCCGAGGACGGACCCCGTTCCTGTCGGGTTCGTTTTCGTGAATTTCTCGCGTGTCGAGGTTGCAGCCATCGCGAAGCTCCTCGGGTTTTATAGGCGCGGGCAACGAACGGATTCGCGTGGGCCGATACGTACGAGGAAACCGCGCCACGCGATTCCTCCTCGGCTACGACCTGTCGGGATGTCCCGCTGCGGCGGGAGAGGCGAAAACGTTCCCCTCGACGGCAACCAGAGGTGCAGAACGGCAGAACGACAGAGCGACAGACGGCGAATTGCGACTTGCTCGTTGCGGGACGTGCAATGTGCGCGGAGTCAGACGTACTCTGACCTACTCGCGTCGGAACTGGGGATCGCCACCACCTCCGCGTCAGAGGTGGGAACGACCAGCGGTTTCTGCGCACTTTGGGAGAACCCAGTGACTCTCAGCGACAGCCGCTCGGTGAAAGCCGCGCGTCCTTCGCGCAGAGTCGCTGTCGAGGGTTGATTCCTCTCGTCGTTTCCCCTCGTCGAGCTGAGTTTTGCCTGTCGATGGTTTTTCGCGGTTCCTCGGACCACCCGAGAGCCAATCCGCGCAGACCCGAGCCAACGCGCGGGCTCGCGTTTTACGAAATATAAAAGCGAACTTTACTTTATCGAGGAAACCGTAAAAGCGGTAGAGCAATATCGGAGCGGCGTAAACTTCGCGGTCGTCCTTCCTCGAGAGCTTGGCTCTCCTTTTACGGCGTGGAAGGTCGAAACGGAAAAAAGCGGTTCGTGGAAGGCGTCTATGTCCGATCCTCGGTCGGCCGCTGGCCGCTGCCCGTCGCCCGTCGCCGCGCCGCACCACGCGGCGGCCACTTTGTCGGCGAGTTTATTATTCGTAACGGAGAATCCGAGAGGATCGACTGGATTATCGTGAAGGTTCTCCGTTTCTGACCGCTCCGCGCTTTCCAATCGGTTCGGTTTCGTTTTACGTTTACGCGAACCGTCTTGTTTTCGCGTCGGCCGAACACGCCGACGCGGCGCACTGTGGGCCAGGCCAGATCCACGCGCCAGCTGTTCATCAGCTAAAAAATCGAAGTCCTCATATCGATTTTTAACGAATGTACAATGTTTCTTAAATGTCCATCACATTCAAAAACGATAATGTTAATTAAAGTTATTCAAAACTCTCGTTACAATAAGCGTTCAAAGATCAAACTTTTTCAGATACGATTTATCAACGAAAAAATTCCTTTTCTTCATAACGATGTCCTGGAAAACCTACTGAAGATTAAGTGCCCAATTTTTGTTTGTATGAAGAATGTATATCTATGTTGAGAACGCACCAGGAACTAAACATTAATGTTCATAATTTGTGTTTACCTTCATTATTTATTTATAACCATATATTTTTTATTCAATAATATTATAGCTGATGCCGAGACGAATCCGACGATATATTTAATGTGGTCTTCATGTTTTGAAATAATGGTGAAATACGCGTGAACAGCTAGCGCGCCGATCTGAGAGCGGCAAAAACCACACATTTTCAAGTTTCTTAAAAAACCAAATTTTTTATATTTTTGAATAGTAGGAGAGTAAATTCAAACATTTCTAGGATGAATCAGTTCAAAATCCAAATTCACTTTGTTGTAGAACGTCTTAAAGTTGGCCATGCTAAACATACCTAGTTTTCAGCATAAATTCAAGCGCATGTTTGAAGAAACCGTATGCGCCTGTAAAAATAATAATGTAAATAATGTTTTCTTTTCTGGCTTCCTTCAAGTACGATGACCCGGAATAAATCGCGAAAAATGTTTATTTTTAAATTTTTCGAGTAGTTTTGCAGATAATGCTATATTAAACGGGGAAAAGAGCAGCGTTAATGAAGTTTGAAAGACGATATCTCTCTTGCACCAAACTGCGGCAACGTGCCAATGGAAAAATAACGTTTGTAGATATCTAAGTAAACAATAAATGCAAAGTTCAGCTGCGGTAACCTGCGGCTTTAGGTTTTATAGTTTTATCTCATGAAATGTCGGTTATTTCAAGGTTTAATGTTATACAATTATTGTAGGTCGTTGGATTCGTCTTGATAACAGTTAAAATATTATGAAGTAAAAAATATATGTTAATATTAAAAAAATTGAGATGACCTTCATTTTTTATACAAAAAGAGATTTTTCTTCAATTTTTTGTATTGAAGTTTTAGAAAAATGGACACTAATTAACTTTCGTTTGACAAATTTTTTGTCAGATCATCGGAAATATTTGAAAAATCGTGTTAACAATTCTCACAATGCATACTATTGAAAACAGGAGTAAAATGTATTATTTATTATTATTTTATTAATTATTTTTTAATTTATTTATTATTTTTCGTGACCAAAATGTAAATAAACCTTACCTGTATACTGTACATAATAAATTTCCATGAAATTATTTCATGTTACTTTAATTGACATGAAATTATTGTTTTGTTAAGTTAAGTAGTTATTTTATATGGAGAGAAATCATTTTTTATTATCTTTAATTTAAATTGAATTATATTTTATTTATTTTTATTTTATATTCAATTTAAGTGTAACATTTATTATTTATTATTAATTTATTACTTATGTTTCAATGTATTTATTATTTTTCGTGACCCAGACCGGTTACAAACATTTTTTGTCGAGATTTTCCCCGAAATAGAGCTTTCCTAGGATTTTTGCCGTTTTCTGCCGCTCTCAGACCACTGTGCGGCGCACAGTGGGCTCGATTGAAAAAGTACACGACATTTTTGAATAACTCTTAAACCACTGCAGATATTGCAATGAAATTTGAACTAAATATATAAAAAAAGCATTCCTTTTCAATGATTTTTAACTTAATATATTTCACATTTGTTTAACCGTTTTTATTCATTTAAAACAGCTTTATAAATTATTTATTCTATAATGTATTTCATATTTTCGCTATTTAATGCAAATCGATACAATGTTTAAGTTTTACATTCTTGAGAAAAATTTGTTAAGGCCGAAAATATTGAAAAATTGCAATTTTTACCACTTTTGATCGTTTATAATTCGTAAACCAATTAACCAATTTTAATGAAATTTTCAGAGCGTATATAATTTATAACAGTTGACAAAATACATTTTTTAAATTTTCGTTATTGGCCCAGCTAAAAAAGTTGTAAAAATGAATTTTTAGTATTGTTTTTCACAATTCCGACCAAATGCATTTTTTCAACTTATTTATTAGACGTCATTTACTAAACTAATTCTTCTAGCCTTACAGAGAAATTCAAATCGTGTGGTCCATTCATATAAAAGTTATTCTGATTTAAAGTGTGTGGAATCAGTTATGCTCCTTACTGTATATGAAGTTCTAAAAATAAAATATAATTTATATATATTAACTTACTTGATGTATTATATTAAATAATATGAACAGAAAACGTATAAAACTGAAAATAATATCGGAATCACAGTACTGCTCAGGCTGATAGTTCTGCTCTGACTGACAATAATTCTGTTTCAATCCACAATTTGCGTCGACAAAACGAAACATTTGAAAAAAAATTTCGAAAGATTTGAAGATCGATTTCGTAAACAATTACAATGTAACTTATGCACTGTCGAAAAGAATTCGTCAAACTCAACGCAGTCAAAATATCAGAGATGAAAGACTGACTTATTTACTGTAAAATATAAATTAATATTAAATAAAAATATAATATAAATATAAATATTCAACACAGTTCTGTCAGACTTTCAGAGGCTGTATAGTTGACGAATTTAGCGCGTAGCGCGCGTCCGAGCGCGGACAAGACAACGCGTCGCGAATGTCTTCAGACAATAATATCTTGAAAAAGGACTCGAAGGAGGAAATCATTTTCGTCACATTACATAGAGGAAGGTTCACTGAAAAGATCCTTACTTGTTAAAATCTGGGATCTCCTGGGACCTGAAAGATCGCGCATGTCAAAGATACAAATTTTCAACGATTATTTTAATTTTGCTCAGTATTCTTTTTAAATATGTTATATATCATAATTGCCAATGAAAAGTATGATTTCTTATCAATAAAGTGTCCATTTTGATGTAGAAAAAAATTCAGGGCAAGAAGTTGATCACAGTTATCAGGACACTTTAAGAATGAACAGCCAAATTATGTAGGGAAAATCGATATTCTTAAACTGTCTAACTTCATGCGTGTATCACAACTAGAACTACTATTGTATTTAATTAATTTTATCATTTTCGTGGCGGTGGACATTTAGAAATCGATATCAATTGAAAAAATATCAAAATTAGAAAGAAAATTAGCAAAATGTCGCGTACTTCTTCAATTGAGCCCACTGTGCGGCGCCTCGATACTTCTTGAGCGCCCCGCTTTCTCCCGAACATATCGCCGAATAAGATTCGGTGCTTTCAAACTTTTAGGAACAGATGGATTAACTTCGTCTCCAAATGTCAAAAATTTCAGTCTCTCAAGAAATCGTACGCGCGACCAGCCCCGCGTCGCTGCACCCGCGACGTTCTAGCAGCCTCCCGAAAGTTCGAACCGTTCTCTTCGCTCGACGGAGAAGAAGAGACGACGACTTCGAGGCGGCCGATGAAATTCCCGATCGGTCCCCAGTGGTTTCCGCAACGCGTTCGATAATTTCTTTGCGTTTCGATTAGAGCTGCGTACCCAGCTAGATTTCATTTTCCCACGAGAGAAGCGGAAGAGGGGAGATGGGTTTCGTCGAACGGGCAGAGGAAAGTATTCGCCAAGATTTACGAGCGGGTCTCTCGCGTCTCGCATTCTCGGTGTTTTATCGACGAGCCAATTTCGGAATAACTCGGGCAATCGTCCCAGCGCGTACAGCGTGCAGCGCGCGTTTCGATACTGCTGCTCGAAGAGAGTCGTTCGCGATTTCGCGTTGATCTCTAGCTCGGAAAGAGCGAACGAAGAAACTCGCTGGTGCCGTAGTCGGGTTTTACTGGGCCAGGTTTGCGCTTCGGAATCGTGCGGTTCCTTGCGCCTCCGAAGGGTCCACGGTCCCTCTCCTTTCTGCTCTCGCTCTCGTCTTCACCTCTGCTCGCTCGTCTTTCGGTTGTCACGAAATCGGACGTGGCACGGCCATTGAAACTCGAGATTCTCCGGAGACGGGCCATTCAAAATGCGCACCGTCCCGTACAATCTCTTTTTCCCTTTCTCTCGCTTTATGGAACCTCGTCTTATGAAAAGGAACGAGGGTCGAGGATTCCGAGCCGAGGATCGAAATAAAGAAAGGTCGTTCTTCTGGAGCCGGCGCAGCGGGTGTGGGTGCGGGCGAGCGAGAGCGAGCGCACGGGTACGTACGCGCTCGAGAATGGTCTCGAGTCGGCATTCGAATTGTCGGGCACGGATGTCCGAGACTGGTAAATCTTTGGTTCGTTCGTCTACCTGCGGATTCTAGCGGATCGGAGCGGATAGATTCGGCCGCTGAAATCCGGTACCTTGTTGCTCCGCGCGGTCGAAACGCGACAGCTGTTCGGAACACTGCGTAGAGTGCGAACCGAATAGAAGAAGAAAGAGAGAGAAGAGCGACAGCGCAGGAAAATGAAGCGCAGAGAGCGATACGAGGACGACGCGAGACCCGACGCACAGTGCGTCGGCCAAGAGGCCAAAAATAAAAAAAATCAATATTTTTAAAATGTATATCTGTTTACATGAATCTATTTTAAAAATACCATTTATCCATGAACATTTGCCAGAAAAAAAAAAGAACTGAACATCGATTGAATCAAAACACGTTCCTTCCGTGATAATCCGACACGTCGATTTTTCTTGTGTTGTAACCTCAAGTAAATTAGCAAATAACTAGAATCCTACTAGATTTTGGGTCGAAAATATGGGTTTGAGGGAAAACAAATGCTGTCCTTATTTCATCAAATTGTAGGCTGGGTGAGGGCTCATTGTAAAGAGGAAGGTTTAACGCAGTGCGCTCTGGTCATCATGGCAGTCAAAAAGTCTTTTAGAGCCAGAAAAATGCATTGAAACCTGAAGGCAGGAAGGACCCAAAATCTAGTAGGATTCTAGTAAATTAGCAAATAACTAGAATCCTACTAGAATCTTACTAGAAAATATGGGTTTGCGGGAAAGCATTTGTTGTCCTTATTTCAGCAAATTTTGGGCTGGATGAGGGCTCATTGTAAAGAGGAAGGTTTGACGATGGGCGCTCTGGTCATTAGGGCAGTCAAAAAGTCTTTCAGAGACAGAAAAATGCATTGAAACCTGAAGGAAGGAAGGAAGGACCCAAAATTTAGTAGGATTCTAGTAAATTTGCAAATAGCTAGAGTCCTACTAGATTTTGGGTCGAAAATATGGGTTTACGCAAAAGAATTTGTTGTCCTTATTTCAGCAAATTTTGGGCTGGATGAGGGCTCATTCTAAAGAGGAAGGTTTAACGCAGTGCGCTCTGGTCATCATGGCAGTCAAAAAGTCTTTTAGAGCCAGAAAAATGCATTGAAACCTGAAGGCAGGAAGGACCCAAAATCTAGTAGGATTCTAGTAAATTAGCAAATAACTAGAATCCTACTAGAATCTTACTAGAAAATATGGGTTTGCGGGAAAGCATTTGTTGTCCTTATTTCAGCAAATTTTGGGCTGGATGAGGGCTCATTCTAAAGAGGAAGGTTTGACGATGGGCGCTCTGGTCATTAGGGCAGTCAAAAAGTCTTTCAGAGACAGAAAAATGCATTGAAACCTCCGGGTTTTTTTCCTAGATTTTTTCTCTACTTTGGGCCTTCATATTATTAGATATAAACATAATCTCGTTAGCCTCATGACCAGAGGGACCTGCGTCAAACCTTCCTCTTTACAATGAGCCCTCACCCAGCCCACAATTTGCTGAAATAAGGACAGCATTTGCTTTCCCGCAAAACCCATATTTTCTAGTAAGATTCTAGTTGTAACTAGCGCATAGACTACCCCCTTAACCTCACCTATTAGAATACATAATCAAAAATGTACATTACCGTATGAAATTTTAAAAGTGACCTTCACAGAGCATCTCAAGGTTACAACAATACCAAACAAATACAATCATCATATACTCTTCCTTATACCTTATAACTTTTATTTGAAACATTTTTTTATATCACTTATAGCAGGGGTGGCCAACCTGTGGCGCATGCGCCAAACGTGGCGCATTTGATGATTACAAGTGACGCATGGGTCCTTGCGCCTATACTTATTCTTTTGAAGCAGGCGCCATAACTGAATCCATCTTCATATTTTTAACACCCGAGAGCTCTCAGTTGAATTTATACAGCCTTCTTACTCATCAATGCGTCGCAATTTTTTGACAGTTTACGATCATAGGATTGGAATTGGAGTATTCAAGAGATGGAGTGTTAAGCTATCGCCCTCTCGTCCAAAAGATCATTTCTCACTATTGTATTGGGTTGGCAAGAAAGTAATTTCGGTATTTTTAGATGAAATAAAATCCAATTTTTTTATCAAAGCAATGAACTTTAATCAATAAAATATTTTCCATTTTGTTGTATGATCTTTTGCCATCTTTCTGGTAGCTTCATAATTCCGCGCTCATAAAACTTCTGATCCTTTTCGGTGAAAAACTGATCCAAGTGCGATTTCAGATCATCATAATTAGTGAATGTTTTACCATTCAAAGAGTTTTGTAAACTTCGGAATAAATGATAATCTGATGGTGCAATGTCAGGGCTATATGGTGGATGTGACATCACTTCCCAACCAAGCTCCAATAACTTTTCACGTGTTACCAAAGATGTGTGTGGCCTAGCGTTATCATGGTGGAACACGATTCCTTTGCGATTTGCCAATTCTGGCCGTTTTTCTTTGATTGCTATGTCCAGTTTTGTTAGTTGTCGACAATAAACATCTGAATTGATGGTTTGGTTCCTTGGGAGCAGCTCAAAATACACAATACCTTTGTAATCCCACCAAATTGACAACATGATCTTCTTTTGGTGCAATTCAGCTTTCGGTGTGGTTTGGGCTGGTTCATCACGCTTGGACCATGATCATTTTCGAGTTGTGTTATTGTAAACAACCCATTTCTCATCACCGGTGATGATTCGCTTGAGAAAAGGGTCGATTTCATTTCGTTTGAGATGCATATCGCATATGTTGATGCGTTGCATTAAGTGAATTTCTTTCAACTCGTGTGGAACCCAAATATCGAGCTTCTTAACGATTCCGAGACTTTTTAAACGATATTCTATGGTTGTATGCGAGACATTTAACCTGTCTGCAATCTCTCGGACAGTTATATGACGATCCGATTCAATAATGGCTTTCATTTGGTCATCATCAACTCCAGATGATCGACCAGAACGTTGGTCGTCTTTAAGTGAGAAATTTCCAGAACGGAATTTTTTAAACCAATTCTGGCACGTGCGTTCTGTTAAGCAATCTACACCGTAAACTTCGCATATATCTTTGTGAGCCTCGGCAGCTTTTTTACCTCTACGGAAATAAAAAAGCAATATATGCCTATAATGTTCGTTTCTGCACTCCATGTTCAAATTGACACAGAACTAACAATTTTAATCAAAATTACGTGTAATTTGCTTCAAAAGTAACCTAAAAGATGCAGTTATGGAATGTCAGAAAGAAAACAAACGCAACGTTAGCAGAAGCCAATCAAACAAAACATAACGCCATCAGTTAGTGAAAACCGAAATTACTTTCTTGCCAACCCAATAGATTGGTGCTCCAATGAACGTGTGCCTTTTCAACTGGCTTAAGTTAATTAATTTAGTTGCGTGATTGAGTTATCCTTTTTCCTCCCCTAACCGAAGCAAATTCTATCCCAATTCCTATTTTCTAACCGCAACAATGAACGTAAGAAGGTAGAAAAAGTGCTCGAGTTGTATGGCGCATCTGAACTCGCATGTGAAAAAATTTACGCATGGTATACAGAAGGTTGGCCACCCCTGACTTATAGTTTTTAAGATATGGAATTTTGTCCAAAAAACGGGCATTCCGACGCACTGTGCGACGGGTCTTTTTGCTCGTCGAGGCCCGCCGTTAGCGTTTCGTAAACTCGAAGCGGTTCAACGCGCGAGCAAAGACCGATGACGCACGGGAAAACTCTTGCTTCGTCTTGGTCGGGACTTTTTTTCTCGCGGATGCGGCGAACCCTGATTTCAAGTACCGTGGAAAGCCCGCGCCACGATCGGTTAAATATAACCCGCGCGAATTCTCGCCTCTCCTCGATCCACCTCGTCCCCGTTCTGCTCTCGGTTACTACGCCGTAGACTGTAGACCGTAGACGAGCGTTTCGTTCGAATGCTCGTAAACACGCGCGCATAAAGTTGGACGACAGCGTGGAAACGGGGGAACGGTGGTACGCTGCACGTTCGAGCACCGTTCGAATCTCGATCTCGTTCGGATATCTCGCGCGAGCTGCCTACTCTAGCCTACGCGACCGATCGTTTCTCCGCAGAAAATGGAAACCGTCTGCGACCGCCGCCGCCGCCGACTACTCTCCCGGGTTAGGTTGGGGACTGTTGGGCGCGAGGGACAACGATGAACGCGAGGCAACCAAGGCGAGGGCTTCGTCGAGGGCCACGACGAATCGATACGACCAAGTGCAAAGGGGAGCGAGGCATCCCGAATTTGATTCGGCAGCCGATTCCCTCGCGGAGGGTCAACGAGAGCGGCGCTGACGCTTCTCGTTTCTCGCGGGTCGCGGCTCCAGCGGTACACGACCCGCGGCTTCCTTAGAAAATTTCTTCTCGCGGTCGTTCGTCGATGATTCCCGGATGGGTGACCTACTTTCGAAACACGTGTCGCTTTACGATCGTCGCCACCCGGCCGAAAAAACGTGTGCCACGGTGCCTCTCAAAGAGCCCCGAGCCAGCTCCGAGCTTCGGAACAGGGGTACCATTGTACCGGGACGACAGCTGCGTCGCCGAGCATTTAGGGAGCGTTCATACCGAAGCCCCCGCGTGACTTTTACCGCGGGGTTTGGGACTTTTGCCGCGGGGATGGAGCACGCGGGTAATAAATTTCGAGCGTGTTGACGGGCCCGCTGTGCCCCCGCTGTGCGTGGCACAAAAAAAAGGTCTCTAAGGCTTCACGGTTCGTTTAGGTAAACTACCGATAGCTTTCCTTTAAGGTGGTGGGATATCTTCGGATTGTAAGTAGCAAATAACTAGAATCTTACTGGAAAAATTGGGTTTGCGAATTTTCGCTTCATGTCCGTATACGAGCAAACACACCATCTAAAAATTTCATACGGTACACAGTGAGCAATTTGGACGTAATCTGTGTCAAAATGAAAGAACTTCCTCCTTATTTCTGCTATATTCTGCAAAGTTTCAGGTTTAATTTGAATAGAAATTTCATCGCTCTATATCTCATTTCTAATAGAAAGTTCTTTGATCTTGACACAGATTACGTCCAAATTGCTCACTGTGTACCGTATGAAATTTTTAGATGGTGTGTTTGCTCGTATACGGACATGAAGCGAAAATTCGCAAACCCAATTTTTCCAGTAAGATTCTAGTTATTTGCTACTTACAATCCGAAGATATCTCACCGCCTTAAAGGAAAGCTATCGGTAGTTTACCTAAACGAACCGTGAAAGCCTTAGAGACCTTTTTTTTGTGCCACGCACAGCGGGGGCACAGCGGGCCCGTCGAGACGCTCGAAATTTATTACCAGCGTGCTCCATCCCCGCCGTAACAGTCACGCGGGGGCTTCGGTATGAACGCTCCCTTAAACGCCGCTTTATTTAGCGATCTCGTAGGGTCGTAGAACGTCGTCGTCGACGGCGGCGGTGGAGGCGCCGGTGGTGCCGACGACGGTCACCTAAGACCGCGTCACCATTTCCGACGATATCTCTTTCCGAGACTCGCGATTCTTTCATCGCCTTCGCTCGTCTTCTCGGTATAGTTGAAGGTGTAGTTGAAGTACACCTTCAACTGTAGTTGAACGTGTAGTTGAAGGTGTAGTTGAAGGTAACGCGTTTCCGTTCGCTTCGTAGGAGCGCCGCGACAAAGAGGGGAACCTTAATTCGCGTACACGAATCGCTTTTGCTTCTCGGAAATCGAGGGAACGCGTCAATCCGGTCGCGATCATCGAGAACTTTGTCCATTCGCCCATGACGAACCTCCGGTAATCGCGTCGAAGCCCCGCCGATTAATCCGAAAGTATTATAGTTCACGCTGCGACGGGACGGCAATCCGCTTGGCCGCTCGCGCAATCCGTAAAGTTCTGTCGGCCTTTCTCGGCTATTCACCCTTCCCTGGTCGCCTCCCAGACAAAACCAGCCCCTGCGGCCCCTTCATTCAACACCCCCGACGAATCCCCGTCCGACTCGAACTCGCGGGCTGGAGGTCTCGATAAAGTTTCATCGTTGATCCGTGTGTTGACGGTCAATTGCTCTGGAGAGCACTTCGACATGGAATGCACTTTCTTCCTTCTGGAAGTTGTACTCAACTTAAGGGGTTATGTCAACCTGACGCGGCCGAAATGATATCAAGGTTAAGGGGGATCTATACTCTCAGATTTTGGGGTATTTATCAATGTTATCAACCTCTGTGCAGAAAAAAAGTTTGGTACCATTGATAAACACACAACTGCATAATGAACACGAGATGGAGTTGCTTGCTATTTCCATATTCTATTCAGCTCGTCGCGAATGCCGTTATACAGGACAGGTCGCACTAATATTAGTGCCACCGATGAGAATATGTACCTCGTCTGTGTCAGTTTTGCTATGATCCCACATTGACAGCAGTGCAGCAGTAAAATGTTGCACAATATCGCAGCACTGATTGACAGTCCTTCTGACTAGGCACCATCTCGTCTAAACTAACTGAAATAAAATTGGCTCTAGATTGGCTCTACATCAGAGATAACCTCCGTCTTCATGAACGTAATATGGGGAAATCTCTGCTAATGTGAATGAAATCACGCGCGGCGATTTTTTGTCCTTATACGAGCATATTTTGAGGTACACAATAGTTCATTTGATAGAGGAAGGTTCATCACGGCGCGCTCTGCTCATCACGTCAGTCAAAAAGGTCTCTTTGAGACAGAAAAATACATTGAAATCTGCGGTTATTTTTCTAGATTTTTTCTCTACTTTGGGTACTCATATTATTAGATATAAACATAATCTCGTTAAATCAATAGCAGAGCGCGCTGGATTTAACCTTCCTCTATAGAATGAGCCCTCACCCAGCCATAAATCGGCTCAAATAAGGACAAAAAATCGGTGCGCGTAAACCCATGTTTAGACCCAAAATCTATTAAGATTCTAGTTCTTTTCTAGTTACAATCCGAGGGTATAGATCCCCCTTAACGAATTCTTTCTCCAAAAGTATGAATGTTGCAATTTTCCAGGGCCCGCTCTGGAGGAGGGGAACCCGGACATTTGTCCGGGGCGCCATTTTTGGCTGCAAGTGTGAGAAAAATATTGATGTGTTAAGTACCCAATTAATAGAAAATTTGCTTTCATTAAAATTTAAATAAAATGATTTGATTTCTGTTGAAAATAAAAAATATGTACCTTCATTTAAAAAAAAAATATATACAGTAGCGGACAAAAGTTTAAAACCGCTCTAAAGAAAACGACAACTTTTTTAATATTGTACTATACGATTTGAACTTTTTTGGGAAGCTAGATCAATTAGTTTACTAAAGGATGTGAAAAGAAATTTTTTCAAAAATTGCAACTGATCGGAATTATTGAAAAAAGTTGAATTTTTAACTTTTTTATGTGGGCTTATATTGAAAATTTCAAAAATACGTTTTGTAGATCTGTGTCAATTAAACATATTCCGAAAATTTCGTCAAAATCGGTCGATCTGCAATTTTTATCATCTTTGAACGTTTGTAGCTCATTGCAACATCGACCGATTTTGACGAAATTTTCGGAATATGTTTAATTGACACAGATCTACAAAACGTATTTTTTAAATTTTCAATATAGGCCCACATAAAAAAGTTAAAAATTCAACTTTTAGTATTTTTTCAACAATTCCGATCAGTTGCAATTTTTGAAAAAATTTCTTTTCACATCCTTTAGTAAAGTAATTGATCTAGCTTCCCAAAAAAGTTCAAATCGTATAGTACAATATTAAAAAAGTTATCGTCTTTTTTAGAGCGGTTTTAAACTTTTGTCCGCTACTGTATATATTCTTCAGGAGCGGCAATTTGGCTTTTTGTCCGGGGCGAAGTAATCGCTAAAGCGGGCGCTGCAATTTTCTCATTATGATATATGGTTAGGGCATACATCGAAGGTTATTCTGTAAAAATTTCACAAAAAAATACTAAAAAATGGCCGAGTTGTCCGTTTTCTTGCATAGCTCCTCCGTCAAAACACATATAGACGGTGTCACGGATTGTGATGCCCAGAGTTATCTGAAATTTAAAAACTCATGATCTTCTTGTTCCTAGATAAATTATCTATCGTGTAGCACAGAATTTTTTTGATACGATATCCCAATTGTTTATAACAGTCGTTTAAATATTGATTTTTTGGGTAAAATTGAACTTTCATTTTCATTTTCCTCGCAATTGTACAAAAACGGTTCTTTCTTAAAATCCCTATGCTACACGACAGTGGCGCACCCAGGATGCAATCTTGGGGGGGGACCGAGTTGAACCCAGCACTAGGTTTTGCGCGATGACCTTTTTTTTAGCCAACATATATGTCAAGGGCTATGCTAAACATTTTTTCTAGGGGGGGGGGGACTTGGCCCCGTGGCCCCCCCCCCCTGGGTGCGCCACTGCTACACGATATATAATTTACCTAGCAACAAGAAAATCATGAGTCTTTTAATGTCAGATAAACCTGCGCATCACAATCCGTGGCACCGTCTACACGTGTTTTGACGGAGGAGCTATGCAAGAAAACGGATAACTCGGTCATTTTTCAATACTCTTTTGTGAAATTTTTACAGAATAACCTCCAAGGTATGCCCTAACCATATATCGTAATAAAAAAATGGTCACATTCATACTTTTGTAGAAAAAAATTCGTAAACTTCGATGTCCCTTCGGCCGCCTCAGGGTGGCGTAACCCCGTAATATTATTATTATTATTATTATAAACGGACTGAAGCCCTTTTACATAAATGTTTACAATAGAAAACAATAAAGGACTACTCGTATAGTAACATAGAAGGGACATGCACAAAAACTAATGGTACTAACTATACGGTACTACCCTACAATTCTGCGTAATTGTTTTTTAAACATGTGCAAAGACACAATGAAAAAATCCATACGATTATACAGAGTGTTAGAGTCTGCAATAATGCGATTTATTGGATTAATTAATCCATAGGTAGATTTGGCTTTAAGGGTTTGAAAGCCTGCTCGAGATCTCAAAGCACGTTCAGGTGCGTAAAAATTGATTTGCATAAGGAGAGAGGGCAAATCTATATGGTTATTAATTAAATTAAAAATAAAGCTTTGGTCGGATACTCTTCTGCGAGCTGACAATATTCCCAGGTTGACTATGTTTAATATCGTGGAGTAATCATGATCAAAGAATGACATAGGATGATTAATCTTATAAGAACAAACCCTAAGAAATTTATGCTGCACTCGACATTATGCTGTAATGTCCAGGTTTCAACGAATGCTAGGCTGATGGATACTGCTGGTTGTTAATTTGATGCGAGGAACAGCGCGACTCTCGCGTTCGAACATATGGCTTGATCTTGTACCTATAGATCGCGACGGTGCTTGGACAATGATTCTTGCAGTGGGTATTTCCCGACCGGGTCGAATAGTTTCATCGTTTTATGGTCGGACTCTGGGAGCGCATGTGTCCGCCAACTGATTGTAGTAAAACGATTACCAGGGTCCTAGAGCTCGACGTCTGCTTCCAATTTTCCAGGGTTGACCTCGCGCCTCGCATAGGCGAGAGTCAACCAGATGAAAACTCTCGTGGCCCCACTCCACCTACCCCTTCTACGACGCTATTATGTACCCACGTTTCACCGCGGTCCGGTCACGTGACGCGTTCAGTGTCTGTCGTGCATGTGTCTGGTGCCGCCAGAGAGAGAGGGTAACTTTTTCCCCTCAATTCGTGCTCCCCTCATCTGGCGACACTAAGTCAACATCGTATTTTCGTGTTTTTTTTCCCCCCGGCGTGCATACACATAGTGCATACAATCTTCCCGTTTCTCGCGATCCAATGCGCGACGCGTAAGTTCGATCGGAGAAGATACAGATGTTGGACGAGGGAACAGAATGACAGAATCACAGTTCTGTTCGCGGTATTCTTCTCGGAACGGCACGTTCGACGAAACTCCTTCAGGGGGTAGTCACACCTTTGGTTATAACTAGAATCTTACTAGAAAATATGGGTTTGCGCAAAAGCATTTGTTGTACTTCTTTGAGCAAATTGTGGGCTGGGTGAGGGCTCATTGTAAAGAGGAAGGTTTGACGCAGTGCGCTCTGGTCATCATGGCAGTCAAAAAGTCTTTTAGAGACAGAAAAATGCATTGAAACCTGCGGGTTTTTTCCTAGATTTTTTCTCTACTTTGGGCCTTCATATTATTAGATATAAACATAATCTCGTTAACCTCATGACCAGAGCGCACTGCGTCAAACCTTCCTCTTTAGAATGAGCCCTCACCGAGCCCACAATTTGCTGAAATAAGGACAACACATGCTTTTGCGCAAACCCATATTTTCTAGTAAGATTCTAGTTGCAACCGAGGTGGGACTACCGCCTTAAGGGGGTAGTCACATCTCTGGTTATAACTAGAATCTTACTAGATTTGTATCGAAAATATGGGTTTGCGCGCTTCAGTTGTTTGACCTTATTTCTGCAGATTTTGGGCCGGGCGAGGGCACATTCTAAAGAGGAAGGTTCATCGCACTGCGCTCTGGTCATGATTTTAACGAGATTATGTTATAATATGAGGGCCCAAAGTAGAGACAAAATCTGGGAAAAAACCCGCAGATTTCAATGCGTTTTTCTGTCTCTAAAAGACTTTTTGACTGCTATGATGACCAGAGCGCAGTGTGATGAACCTTCCTCTTTAGAATGAGCCATCACCCAGCCCAAAACCTGCTCGAATAAGTTCAAACAACCGAAGCGCTGAAACCACCCATTTTTTCGACCCAAAATCTAGTAGAAGTCTAGTAAATTAGCAAATAACAGTGTGATGAACCTTCCTCTTTAGAATGAGCACTCACCCAGCCCAAAATCTGCTCAAATAAGGTCAAACAACTGAAGCGCGCAAGCCCATTTTTTCGACCCAAAATCTAGTAGATTCTAGTTATTTGCTAATTTACTATATTTTGGGTCGAAAAAATGGGTTTGCTCGCTTCAGTTGTTTGACCTTATTTCAGCAGATTTTGGGCTGGGTGAGGGCTCATTCTAAAGAGGAAGGTTCATCACACTGCGCTCTGGTCATGATTTTAACGAGATTATGTAGTAGTAGTAGTAGTAGTATACTTTGTTGATTCCCCTTGGGGTTACAATCACTTTAACATTTTCCTCCGGATTTTTCAACGCCATTCGCTTACATTTTCACACTTTAACCTAAACTTATTCTAACTTACAAACTAACTTATGACTATGCTTACTAGTAATATTTATATATAGAGAGAGAGGAACCTATTTACAAAAGATTCTATTTACATATTTACATATTTACACCCCCTCTTCCGGCTGTTCCCCATTAATTCCATTCATTCCATTCTTTAATGAGATTATGTTTAATATGTATAATATGGGGGCCCAAAGTAGAGAAAAAATCTAGGAAAAAAACCCGCAGATTTCAATGCGTTTTTCTGTCTCTAAAAGACTTTTTGACTGCTATGATGAACAGAGCACAGTGCTCTTTAGAATGAGCCCTCACCCAGCCCAAAATCTGCTGAAATAAGGTCAAACAACTGAAGCGCGCAAGCCCATTTTTTCGACCCAAAATGTAGTAAGATTCTAGTTGTGTGCTAATTTACTAGAATCTTACTAGATTTTGGGTCGAAAAAATGGGTTTGCACGCTTCAGGTGTTTGACCTTATTTGAGCAGATTTTGGGCTGGGTGAGGACTCATTCTCTGCTATTGATTTAACGAGATTATGTTTATATCTAATAATATGAGTACCCAAAGTAGAGAAAAGATCTAGAAAAATAACCGCAGATTTCAATGTATTTTTCTGTCTCAAAGAGACCTTTTTGACTGACGTGATGAGCAGAGCGCGCCGTGATGAACCTTCCTCTATCAAATGAACTATTGTGTAGCTCAAAATATGCTCGTTTATACGAACAAAAAATCGATGCGCGTGATTTCATTCACATAGCAGAGATTTCCCCATACATATTACGTTCATGAAGACAGAGGTTATCTCTGACGTAGAGCCAATCTAGAGCCAATTTTATTTCAGTTAGTTTAGACGAGATGGTGCCTAGTCAGAACGACTGTCAATCAGTGCTGCGATATTGTGCAACATTTCACTGCTGCACTGCTGTCAATGTGGAATCATAGCAAAACTGACACAGACGAGGTACATATTCTCATCGGTGGCACTAATATTAGTGCGACCTGCCCTGTATAACGGCATTCGCGACGAGCTGAATAGAATATGGAAATAGCAAGCAACTCCATCTCGTGTTCATTATGCAGTTGCGTGTTTATCAATGTTACCAAACTTTTTTTCTGCACAGAGGTTGATAACATTGATAAATCCCCCGAAATCTGAGGGTATAGATCCCCCGTAAGACGCACGGATAACCAATCGTTGACAGACGTGTTTCTCGCGGGCGCTCGTTTCGATCTGATCTGCTTTCTACAATTCGTTGGCGATTGTAATTTTACAATTCTTCTGTTCTTTCTGTTTCTCTATTTTATAAATCTAATCATATATAGGGCTGCCTATCAACACGCATACATCCGTACTTCAACCCTATAAGAGGAAGGTTCATCACACTGCGCTCTGGTCATCATAGCAGTCAAAAAGTCTTTTAGAGACAGAAAAACGCATTGAAATCTGCGGGTCTTTTTCCTAGATTGTTTCTCTACTTTCGGCCCCCATATTATACATATTAACCCTTTGCAGTCGGAGCTATTCTAACTGGAAAATTAAACATTTCTTTCGATCTATAATATTTCCATTCCTTATGATTTTTGAAATTTTATGGATATGAAATTGGTATAACACTTCATACAATACCTAAATGTTTAGTAATTGATTAGACACCGATATATTTAATAATGTAAACAATATTTCGAATAATGGTACAGCAATTTTTAGTGGTACCTCAGAGGGGACAACCGAGTGCAAAGGGTTAAACATAATCTCGTTAAAATCATGACCAGAGCGCAGTGTGATGCACCTTCCTCTTTAGAATTATTTGAGCACATTTTGGGCTAGGTGAGGGCTCATTCTAAAGAGGAAGGTTCATCACACTGCGCTCTGGTCATGATAGCAGTCAAAAAGTCTTTTAGAGACAGAAAAACGCATTGAAATCTGCGGGTTTTTCCTAGATTTTTTCTCTACTTTGGGCCCTCGTATTATACATATTAAACATAATCTCGTTAAAATCATGAGCAAAGCGCAGTGTGATGAACCTTCCTCTTTAGAATGAGCCCTCACCCAGCCCAAAATCTGCTCAAATAAGGTCAAACACCTGAAGCGCGCAAGCCCATTTTTTCGACCCAAAATCTAGTAGTAGTAGTAGTAGTATACTTTATTGGTTCCCCTTGGGGTTACAATAACTGGGGTTACATTTCCCTCCGCATTTTTCAACGCCATTCGACTCAAAATCTAGTAAGATTCTAGTAAATTAGCAAATAACTAGAATCTTTCTAGATTTTGGGTCGAAAAAATGGGTTTGTGCGCTTCAGGTGTTTGACCTTATTTCAGCAGATTTTGGGCTGGGTGAGGGCTCATTCTAAAGAGGAAGATTCATCACACTGCGCTCTGGCCATCATAGCAGTGAAAAAGTCTTTAGAGTCAGGAAAACGCATTGAAATCTGCGGGTTTTTTCCTAGGTTTTTTGCTCTACTTTGGGCCCTCAGATTATACATATTAAACATAATCTCGTTAAAATCATGAGCAAAGCGCAGTGTGATGAACCTTCTTCTTTAGAATGAGCCCTCACCCAGCCCAAAATCTGCTCAAATAAGGTCAAACACCTGAAGCGCGCAAGCCCATTTTTTCGACCCAAAATCTAGTAGTAGTAGTAGTAGTAGTATACTTTATTGGTTCCCCTTGGGGGTACAATAACTTTAACATTTCCCTCCGCATTTTTCAACGCCATTCGACTCAAAATCTAGTAAGATTCTAGTAAATTAGCAAATAACTAGAATCTTTCTAGATTTTGAAGCGCGCAAACCCATTTTTTCGACCCAAAATCTGGTAATATTCTAGTAATAACCATAGGTGTGACTACCCCCTTGATCGCTCGATTTTTGCATTCATGCCGTGGACGACGCGGATGGCATCGTCCCTCTCTGTCTCCCGACGATTCTAGAAATAGCGGTGTATTTTCCCTCGGAGGGAATCGAACTCGCGACCTTACCAGTTACACACCTCGACCGCACCCCGTTGTATTTTTAGAAGGTAAACCGAAAGACGCGACCACCGTTCTCGACTCGCGTTCGCGTTCGTATTCACGTTTGCCCGCAACCCTTGCCTCGTCTGCGTGCATCGCGGCAGCGATTCACACCCCTACAAGAACACCCCCCGCCGAGTATTTCCGTGAAACCCCTGTTTCGCCAGCGCGAGATTCGTTGCATCGTTATTCGTCCCAGTAATTCCCTCGATGAAAAATCTCCGAGTCCAGCAACAGTGGTTTCCGCTGCCATTCGCTGCCATCCGTCGCCGTTCGCCGCTATCTGCCGCCTGCCGGCAACAATTTTGCATTCGACGGAGGGGCAGGTATAACTGCCGAGGACGAAACCTATTTCGTAGAACCAGTTCCGTCGGAGAAGACGGGAGATTTACGACCGTTCGGGCCCCCTTTCGAATCGTGCCCGTGCTCGTCCCGTCTCCGTCCCCCATCCTCGCCCCTGTCTCCAGCTACGTTCGATTCGGTTTCACAGAGTCTCGCCTTTGATTTTCGCTGGATTCGCGACGAACGTCATCGTTCGAGACGCCCGTTGATCTTCTGCTAAACGCAGTCTCGCGACTGGTGCGAACCATTTTGCTCGTTCGTATCGTTCTCGTATCGTTCGAGTCGGGCCCGTTCGTATCCTAAACGCGTTCAAGGTCGCGCCCGCCGAGCCAGACGCTTGGCGCAACATTCGATCCATCGCCGCGAGACTCGGCTCTTGCGACTTTAATTCTCTCGCTTCTCTCTCGCTCTCTTTTTCTCCGTCTATCTCTCTACGATTTCCGTTTCCGTGTCTCGTTCTGCAATCGTTCCGAGCCGCTCGAAAATTAATAAGATTTATCTAGCTGTTCATCGGGCTGGACGATTGTCCACTGCCGCTTGCTCGCTATCCTCTCCGTCTACCTCCCTGTTTACCTACCTGCTTGCCTGCCTGCCTGCCTGTCTGCCTACCTACTTACCTTTCTACCTACCTACCTACCTAGCTACCTACCAGCCAACCAGCCGAGTTACCTGCCTCCTCGGTTTGCCCGTTTACCTGCATGTCCGTTTCTTTCACCTTTTCTCGCGTGCCATATTTCGTGGCTCTGAAACATAACCGAATATTCTCGATCGAGACTCCGTGAAAATTAAAAGCACACCGGCCACGTAAGAATTGAGGCGATCGCGTGGAAACCACAGTTGAATCACGACCATATAAAACCATAGAAAACTACGCAAGTCGCCGATGGCTTTCCGGAGTGTTTCTCTGAAAACTCGACCGTCGAGTCTTTCGAACGCGTCATCCGTCCTTCGACGTTGCACCGTGTTGTTCCGTGTTCCGTATTCCGTGATCCGTATTCTCGATTCCATAGATCGGGATATTCTCATTCGAACCCATGCCCGTACTCGTCCCTGTATCCGCAAGCATTCGTATCGCTCGCGAGTAGGATCCTTCGCTTTCACCGAGGTTCCTTCGAACGCGAGCCTCGCCCGTTCACGGTTGCGTAACCAACAAACTATACGACCTGGTTCCCATAATTGCCCGATGCTCGTCTGCGTTCGTCTCCCCGACCGATTCTAAGACGTTCAGAGAACACCGTGTACCTACAGAAATCGGAATTCGAGGGATAAGAAAAACTCAAAAGGTCCGCGAAGTTCGCGCTTTCACCGGGATCGAAGGTTAGCGAACGCGAGTCTGATTATTGCGCGCAGGTCGACGCATTCCGCGCTAAAAATTTTATATTGCGCTTCTCAGAGATCGATAGAATTTTCGTGATCGACGACGATGACATAAACGAATATACAGAGACAAACCGAGATTACATGATCGATCTGGAGCGAACCGATCCTCATCCATGTTCCGCATCTCAGCGATCGGTAGTTTTCGTGAACGACGACGATTAAATAAACGAATATACAGAGACAAACCGAGATTACTTGATCGATCCCGAGCTAACCGATCCCCATCCATGTTTCGCTTTTCAGCGATCGGTAGATTTTGTGTGAACGACGACGATTAAATAAACGAATATACAGAGACAAACCGAGATTACTTGATCGATCCCGAGCTAACCGATCCCCATCCATGTTTCGCTTTTCAGCGATCGGTAGATTTTGTGTGAACGACGACGATTAAATAAACGAATATACAGAGACAAACCGAGATTACTTGATCGATCCCGAGCGAACCGATCCTCATCCACGTTGCGCTTTTCAGAGATCGGTAGAATTTTCGTGATCGACGACGATTAAATAAACGAATATACAGAGACAAACCGAGATTACTTGATCGATCCCGAGCGAACTGATCCTCATCCATGTTTCGCTTTTCAGCGATCGGTAGTTTTCGTGAACGATGACGATTAAATAAACGAATATACAGAGACAAACCGAGATTACATGATCGATCTGGAGCGAACCGATCCTCATCCATGTTCCGCTTCTCAGCGATCGGTAGTTTTCGTGAACGACGACGATTAAATAAACGAATATACAGAGACAAACCGAGATTACTTGATCGATCCCGAGCGAACTGATCCTCATCCATGTTTCGCTTTTCAGCGATCGGTAGATTTTGTGTGAACGACGACGATTAAATAAACGAATATACAGAGACAAACCGAGATTACTTGATCGATCTCGAGCGAACCGATCCTCATCCACGTTGCGCTTTTCAGAGATCGGTAGAATTTTCGTGATCGACGACGATTAAATAAACGAATATACAGAGACAAACCGAGATTACATGACCGATCTGGAGCGAACCGATCCTCATCCATGTTCCGCTTCTCAGCGATCGGTAGTTTTCGTGAACGACGACGATGAAATAAACGAATATACAGAGACAAACCGAAATTACATGATCGATCTGGAGCGAACCGATCCTCATCCATGTTTCGCTTTTCAGCGATCGGTAGATTTTGTGTGAACGACGACGATTAAATAAACGAATATACAGAGACAAACCGAGATTACTTGATCGATCCCGAGCTAACCGATCCTCATCCATGTTTCGCTTTTCAGCGATCGGTAGAATTTTCGAGATCGATGATGATGAAATAACAAAAACTGAGCACTAGACAGAGACAATGCAAGATTACACGATCGATCTGGAGCGAACCGACCCTCAGTTTCAAGTTTTACCCGCTTCTCAGCGATCGGTAGAATTTTCGTAAACGACGACGACGATGAAATAAATGAGGACTGCGCACTGAACAGCGACAATGTGAGACTACCTAATGGATCCGCAGCGACCCGATCCTCATCCATATTGCGCTTTTCAGAGATCGGTAGAATTTTCGTGGTCGATGACGATGAAATAAACGAATAGACAGAGACAAAGCGTGATTACATGATCGATCTGGAGCGAACCGATCTCCAGCTTCAAGTTTTTAAAGTGATGACGATGACGATGACGATGAAATAAACAAGAACCGCGCACTAGACAGGGACACTGCAAGATTACACGATCGATCTGGAGCGAACCGACCCTCAGTTTCAAGTTTTACCCGCTTCTCAGCGATCGGTAGAATTTTCGTGAACGCCGACGACGATGAAATAAATGAGGACTGCGCACTGAACAGCGACAATGTGAGACTACTTGACCGATCCCGAGCGTACCTATCCTCATCCACGTTCCGCTTCTCAGCGATCGCTAGTTTTCGTGAACGATGACGACGACCAAATAAATGAGAACCACGCACTAAACAGACAATGCGAGGCTACCTGATCGATCCCGAATGAACTGATCCTCATCCATGTTTCGCTTTTCAGCGATCGGTGGATTTTGCGTGAACGACGACAATGAAATAAACAAGAACCGCGCACTAGACAGGGACAATGCAAGATTACACGATCGATCTGGAGAGAACCGACCCTCAGTTTCAAGTTTTACCCGCTTCTCAGCGATCGGTAGAATTTTCGTGAACGCCGACGACGATGAAATAAATGAGGACTGCGCACTGAACAGCGACAATGTAAGACTACCTAATGGATCCGCAGCGACCCGATCCTCATCCATATTGCGCTTTTCAGAGATCGGTAGAATTTTCGTGGTCGATGACGATGAAATAAACGAATAGACAGAGACAAAGCGTGATTACATGATCGATCTGGAGCGAACCGATCTCCAGCTTCAAGTTTTGAAAGTGATGACGATGACGATGACGATGAAATAAACAAGAACCGCGCTCTAGACAGAGACAATGCAAGATTACACGATCGATCTGGAGCGAACCGATCCTCAGTTTCAAGGTTTGCCCGCTTCACCGCGATCGGTAGAATTTTCGTAAACGACGACGACGATGAAATAAATGAGGACTGCGCACTGAACAGCGACAATGTGAGACTACCTAATGGATCCGCAGCGACCCGATCCTCATCCATATTGCGCTTTTCAGAGATCGGTAGAATTTTCGTGATCGATGACGATGAAATAAACGAATAGACAGAGACAAAGCGTGATTACATGATCGATCTGGAACGAACCGATCTCCAGCTTCAAGTTTTGAAAGTGATGACGATGACGATGACGATGAAATAAACAAGATCCGCGCACTAGACAGAGACAATGCAAGATTACACGATCGATCTGGAGCGAACCGATCCTCAGTTTCAAGTTTTGCCCGCTTCACCGCGATCAGTAGAATTTTCGTGAACGACGACGACGACGACGAAATAAATGAGGACTCAGCACTGAACAGCGACAATATGTGACTACTTGACCGATCCCGAGCTTACCTATCCTCATCCACGTTCCGCTTCTCAGCGATCGGTAGTTTTCGTGAACGATGACGACGACCAAACAAATGAGAACCACGCACTAAACAGACAATGCGAGGCTACCTGATCGATTCCGAGCGAACCGATCCTCATCCACGTTGCGCTTTTCAGCGATCGGTAGAATTTTCGAGATCGATGACGATGAAATAAAGAAGAACCGCGCACTAGACAGAAACAATGCAAGATTACATGATCGATCTGGAGCGAACCGACCCTCAGTTTCAAGTTTTACCCGCTTCTCAGCGATCGGTAGAATTTTCGTGAACGCCGACGACGATGAAATAAATGAGGACTGCGCACTGAACAGCGACAATGTAAGACTACCTAATGGATCCGCAGCGACCCGATCCTCATCCATATTGCGCTTTTCAGAGATCGGTAGAATTTTCGTGGTCGATGACGATGAAATAAACGAATAGACAGAGACAAAGCGTGATTACATGATCGATCTGGAGCGAACCGATCTCCAGCTTCAAGTTTTGAAAGTGATGACGATGACGATGACGATGAAATAAACAAGAACCGCGCTCTAGACAGAGACAATGCAAGATTACACGATCGATCTGGAGCGAACCGATCCTCAGTTTCAAGTTTTGCCCGCTTCACCGCGATCAGTAGAATTTTCGTGAACGACGACGACGACGACGAAATAAATGAGGACTCAGCACTGAACAGCGACAATATGTGACTACTTGACCGATCCCGAGCGTACCTATCCTCATCCACGTTCCGCTTCTCAGCGATCGGTAGATTTTGCGTGAACGACGACGATGAAATAACAAAAACCGCGCACTAGACAGAGACAATGCAAGATTACATGATCGATCTGGAGCGAACCGACCCTCAGTTTCAAGTTTTACCCACTTCTTAGCGATCGGTAGAATTTTCGTAAACGACGACGACGATGAAATAAATGAGAACCACGCACTAAACAGACAATGCGAGGCTACCTGATCGATTCCGAGCGAACTGATCCTCATCCATGTTTCGCTTCTCAGCGATCGGTGGATTTTGCGTGAACGACGACAATGAAATAAACGAATATACAGAGACAAACCGAGATTACTTGATCGATCCCGAGCGAACTAATCCTCATCCATGTTCCGCTTCTCAGCGATCGGTAGATTTTGCGTGAACGACGACGATGAAATAAATGAGGACTGCGCACTACTACCGGAGCGAACCTATCCTCAGCTTCAAGTTTTGAAGGTGATGACGATGACGATGAACCGCGTATTAGTCAGAGACAATACAAGATTACATGATCGATCCGGAGCGAACCGATCCTCATCCACGTTCCGCTTCTCAGCGATCGGTAGAGTTTTCGTGAATGATGACGACCAAATTAAATGAGAACCACGCACTAAACAGACAATGCGAGGCTACCTGATCGATCCCGAATGAACTGATCCTCATCCATGTTTCGCTTTTCAGCGATCGGTAGATTGTTCGTGAACGACAACGACGACGACCAAATAAATCGGAATTCGCGGGATCCGAAAAACTCAAAAGGTCCGCGAAGTTCGCGCTTTCACCGTGATCGAAGGTTAGCGAACGCGAGTCTGATTATTGCGCGCCGACCGACGCAAGGCGCGCTAAAAATTTTGCTTCTCGAGAGTCTCGCGGTTTTCGAGGAGGTGTCGCGAGAAGGTAGACGCAAATAATATTTTTACGAGGGAGTCGTGGTCGTGGACGCGGCGAACCTCTACTCTGACGGAGCGCGGCTTTCCGCTCTTTCGTTTTTACTTTTTGCTTTCCAGTCGCTTTGCCGCGAGAGGGAATGAGTTTTTTCGGTCGGTGACGCCTGTCCCGTAGCCCTCTCGAATAACTCTATGGTCGGGACGCGTCTGTGCCCATGCCCGCACCAGCACCCGCACCCGCGCCGGTGTGTTCGTGTCCCTCCGATACCGAGAACTCGGCCCCCGGTGCTCGCCCTCTGGCCGCACCTCCGAGCTCCCGCGAAAAGGCTTCTCCTTGTCCGTTCCCGTTGCTTCCGTTTCGCGCGCTTCGGTCCACGCTCTTCTCCTCGTTGCGTCACGTTTATCGACGATCCCAAACCTTTGCCACCGTTTACCCGTACTAGATTAAGATTAGCTATCGCCAAGCGACGCCGATACGATTCGGCGATTTCGCTAGATCGCTCGTTTCTTCTCGGAAGTTGTCGATCCAGAGCTCTTCCTTCTCCGGCCAGCTCTCACCTCGTGTTCTTCCGACCTCCGTCTACCCGCGGTCGCCTGATCTTTCCGAGACCGCGAGCGGCGTGGGACCATGACTCGTGGAACGACGACGATGAAATAAACGAGGACCAAAAACACTAGACAGAGACTATGCGAGATTACCTGATCGATCCCGAGAGAACTGATCCTCGTCCATGTTGCGTTCCTCAGCGATCGTTTGAATTTTTGTGAACGACGACAACGACGCCGACGGAATCTATGAGGAACTGCAATTGACAGAGACAATGCGAGATTACCTGATCGATCACGAGCTAACCGATGCTCATCTTCAAGTTTTGCCAGCTTCTCAGAGATCGGTACAATTTTTGTGAACGACTACGATGAAGAAATAAATGAGGACCACGCACAATGTACTACCGGGGCGAATCGATCCTCAGCTTCAAGTTTTGCAGCTGATGACGATGACGATGAAATAAATGAGGACCAAACACTAGACAGAGACTATGCGAGATTACCTGATCGATTCCCGAGAGAACTGATCCTTGTCCATGTTGCGTTTCTCTGCGATCGGTTGAATTTTCGTCAACGACGACGCCGACGACGACGGAATCTATGAGGAACCGCAATTAACAGAGACAATGCGAGATTGCCTCGATCCCGAGCTAACCGATGCTCATCTTCAAGTTTTGCCAGCTTCTCAGAGATCGGTACAATTTTTGTGAACGACTACGATGAAGAAATAAATGAGGACCACGCACAATGTACTACCGGAGCGAATCGATCCTCAGCTTCAAGTTTTGCAGCTGATGACGATGACGATGAAATAAATGAGGAGATTACCTGATTGATCCCGAGAGAACTGATCCTCGTCCATGTTGCGTTCCTCAGCGATTGTTTGAATTTTCGTCAACGACGACGCCGACGACGACGGAATCTATGAGGAACAGCAATTAACAGAGACAATGCGAGATTATCTCAATCCCGAGCTAACCGATGCTCATCTTCAAGTTTTGCCAGCTTCTCAGAGATCGGTACAATTTTTGTGAACGACTACGATGAAGAAATAAATGAGGACCACGCACAATGTACTACCGGAGCGAATCGATCCTCAGCTTCAAGTTTTGCAGCTGATGACGATGACGATGAAATAAATGAGGAGATTACCTGATCGATTCCCGAGAGAACTGATCCTTGTTCATGTTGCGTTCCTCTGCGATCGGTTGAATTTTCGTCAACGACGACGCCGACGACAACGGAATGTATGAGGAACTGCAATTGACAGAGACAATGCGAGATTACCTGATCGATCACGAGCTAACCGATGCTCGTCTTCAAGTTTTGCCAGCTTCTCAGAGATCGGTACAATTTTTGTGAACGACAACGATGAAGAAATAAATGAGGACCACGCACTACTACCGGAGCGAACCGATCCTCAGCTTCAAGTTTTGAAGGTGATGACGATGACGATGAAATAAACTTGAACCCCGCACTAGACAGAGACAATGCGAGACTACCTGATCAATCCCGAGCGGACCGATCCTCATCCATGTTCCGCTTCTCAGCGATCGGTACAAATTTCGTGAACGACGACGACAACGAAATAAATGAGAATGACGCATAAACAGAGACAATGCGAGACTACCTGATCGATCCCGAGAGAACTGACCATCATCCATGTTGCACTTCTCAGCGATCCGCTGGATCCGCAGCGTCCCGATCCTCATCCATATTGCGCTGTTCAGAGAACGGTAGAATTTTCGAGATCGATGACGACGACGAATTAAATGAGAACTGAGCGCTGAACAGCGACAATATGTGACTACCTGATCGATCCCGAGCGTAATGATTTTCATCCATGTTCCGCTTCTCGACGATCGGTAGAATTTTCGTGAACGACAACGATGACGAAACAAATGAGGACACGCACTACTACCGGAGCGAACCGATCCTCAGCTTCAAGTTTTGAAGGTGATGACGATGACGATGAAATAAACGTGAACCGCGCATTAGTCAGAGACAACACAAGATTACATGATCGATCCGGAGCGAACCGATCTCCAGCTTCAAGTTTTGAAAGTGATGACGATGACGATGACGATGAAATAAACGTGAACTGCGCACTAGACAGAAACAATACAAGATTACAAGATCGATCTGGAGCGAACCGATCCTTATCCATATTGCACTTATCATCGATCGGTAGAATTTTCGTGAACGATGACGACGACGAAATAAATGAGGACTGAGTACTGAACAGCGACAATATTGACTATTTGACCGATCCCGAGCGTACCGATCCTCATCCATGTTCCGCTTCTCGACGATCGGTAGAATTTTCGTGAACTACAACGATGACGAAATAAATGAGGACCACGCACGACTACCGTAGCGAACCGATCCATAGCTTCAAGATTTGAAGGCGATGACGATGACGATGAAATAAACGTGAAACGCGCATTAGTCAGAGACAACACAAGATTACATGATCGATCCGGAGCGAACCGATCCTCATCCATGTCCCGCTTCTCAGCTATCGGTAGAATTCTCGTGAACGATGACAATGAAATAAACGAATATATAGAGACAAACCGAGATAACTTGATCAATCTGGAGCAGGGGTCGGCAACCTGCGGCTCGCGAGCCACATGCGGCTCTTTGGATGTTTTTTCTTATGAATAAATAGATTAGTTTTTTTTATCAAAAAACTTTATTTATGCGAGTACTATTTATTGTTGGCAAGGAAAAATTTTGTGGCTCTTTAAAAACTTTGAAATTTTGTAAATTGTAATTTTTGACTCTTCCGACTCAAAAGGTTGCCGACCCCTGGTCTGGAGCGAACCGATCCTGATCCATGTTCCGCTTCTCAGCGATCGGTAGATTTTTCGTGAACGACGACGATGAAATAAACGAATATACAGAGACAAACCGAGATTACTTGATCGATCTGGAGCGAACCGATCCTGATCCAAGTTGCGCTTCTCAGCGATCGGTAGAGCTTTCGTGAACGACGACAATGAAATAAACGAATATACAGAGACAAACCGAGATTACATGATCGATCTGGAGCGAACCGATCCTCATCCATGTTTCTCTTTCCAGCGATCGGTAGAGTTTTCGTGATCGACGACGATGAAATAAACGAATATACAGAGACAAACCGAGATTACATGATCGGTCTGGAGCGAACCGATCCTCATCCATGTTCCGCTTCTCAGCGATCGGTAGATTTTGTGTGAACGACGACGATTAAATAAACGAATATACAGAGACAAACCGAGATTACTTGATCGATCCCGAGCTAACCGATCCTCATCCATGTTTCGCTTTTCAGCGATCGGTAGATTTTGTGTGAACGACGACGATGAAATAAACGAATATACAGAGACAAACCGAGATTACTTGATCGATCTGGAGCGAACCGATCCTGATCCAAGTTGCGCTTCTTAGCGATCGGTAGAGTTTTCGTGAACGACGACAATGAAATAAACGAATATACAGAGACAAACCGAGATTACATGATCGATCTGGAGCGAACCGATCCTCATCCATGTTTCTCTTTCCTGCGATCGGTAGATTTTTCTTGAACGACGAGGATGAAATAAACGAATATACAGAGACAAACCGAGATTACATGATCGGTCTGGAGCGAACCGATCCTCATCCATGTTTCGCTTTTCAGCGATCGGTAGATTTTGTGTGAACGACGACGATGAAATAAACGAATATACAGAGACAAACCGAGATTACTTGATCGGTCTGGAGCGAACCGATCCTCATCCATGTTTCGCTTTTCAGCGATCGGTAGATTTTGTGTGAACGACGACGATTAAAGGTCGTCGCTCACTAGAACGCACCGGCGCCCACCCGGCACCGCGCGGCCTCAGCTGTTTTGGATTTCTTCTATGTATTTTAAATGGATGTGCGCACATCAATTAAAATACATAGAAGAAATCCAAAACAGCTGAGGCCGCGCGGTGCCGGGTGGGCGCCGGTGCGTTCTAGTGAGCGACAACCTTAAATAAACGAATATACAGAGACAAACCGAGATTACTTGATCGATCCCGAGCGAACTGATCCTCATCCATGTTTCGCTTTTCAGCGATCGGTAGAATTTTCGTGATCGATGACGATGAAATAAACGAATATACAGAGACAAACCGAGATTACTTGATCGATTTGAAGCGAACCGATCCTGGTCCATGTTCCGCTTCTCTGCGATCGGTAGATTTTTCGTAAACGATGACGACGATCATATAAATGAGAACCACGCACTAAACAGCCTGATCGATCACGAGCTAGCGAATTTTTGTCAACGAGTCGACGATCGCTTCGCCGCGAGCACGAGCACGAGCACGCGCGTCATTGCCAATTCTCGCATTTCCCGTCCTACAGATGGGTGCACCTATTAATAACCGAGCTCCGCGAATCGCTCGACGAACCGTAATGACGTTGCCGAGGACCTCGTTTATTCGCAGCGAGGAAGGTTAACGAATCTCTTTAACGTACGCGCCCTTGGCGAACTGCCACGCGGAATTTCAAGCGCGGGCTTCGGAAATCTCTCGATTCGTGTCCGCGTCCGCGTCCACGTCGATGTCACGCCGATGAGATTTTCTTCGCGATCGACGAACCTCAGAGTCTCGACCTTCGACTACTTTCCCTCGCGACACCGAATCGCTTTTTACGGATCAGCTGGCCGCGACGGACAACGAATTCGCGTCATCGCTCATTTGCATAGAATCCTTCGCGTTTCGAGATTCTTGTCTCGTCACCGACGCGACCAACGTTTCTCTCCTAGAACAAACAAATTCAACGTGTTGTGGTGAGATGACAAGCAGATTCCTGGCAGCAGTAGCGTCAGATGAGGGGAGGGAACGCGAATTGAGGGGAAAAGTTTACCCTCTCTCTTTCTCTCTCTGCCAGTACTGGATTCGTCACGTGACAGAGTCGTGGGGAGTAGCATCGTAGAAGGGAAAGGTAGAGTGAGGGGACAAGCAGAGTTCTTGTCATCTCACCACAGTACATTTAATTTTGGCGATTCTCCCTGAGGGGGGAGCCTTCCTCTGCAGTCTTGCATCCTTAAAAAAATAGACACGTTTAGTTGAATTCAACGTACAGCCAGTAAGATCGTTTTAGACAACACCCCAGCAGCACAAGATATTGTATACACATTCATATAATATCAAAAAAAGATTCAATCTGTTCTTAATATTCAAATATACATACAATATTTATTTTACATTAAGTACCAAATATTCTTTTTTATCCTAACTTATGAGATAGGAAGAAATATTTTTCTCATATTAAAAAGTGTGGCTTAAAAAATATTTAGCCAATATTTTTGTGCTACTAGGGCAGTCTCGTGACGATTAACGGGGTACACTCGGGCTGAGTAGGATAATAATCAACTAATATTTAAAAATGATTAATAGACTAATGAAATCCAAATCCACATATGGAGTAATGAATCCTTGAAATCGCATTATTCTAAGATCAAACATACTGTATAATAATAATAATGATTTTTTTAATGGCACGTTACAGGAATTTAAAAGAAAATTACATTATTATAATTAAGAATCGTAGGGCAATAATCAACTAATATTTAAAAATGACTAATAGACTAATGAAATCCAAATCCACATATGGAGTAATAAATCCTTGAAATCGCATTATTGCAAGCTCAAACAAACTGCATAATAATAATAATGATTTTTTTAATAGCGCGTTAGAGGAATTCAAAAGAAAATTACGTAAGATTATTTGTTAATATCGTACCTGTATTTGATTAGTTTCGTGCTTGTCCCTTTTTATGTAAATTTTAGGTTGAGCCTCCTTTTTTTGTTCCTTTTTGTTTTTATTAGTAGTACTGTAAACAACTTTAAACATTTGTATAAAAGGACTTCGGTCCGTATATAATAATAATAATAATAATAATAGTCTTCTTGATTGTTAGTCACAGCAAAATAGTTATTAGTCAAAATTTTTTGATTAGTTAGTGATAACTAATTGGCAAATACATAGTCAGAGCTCTAAATAATCTTTAGCTATTGCTTATTAATTAGTGAATTAGTAGTGAATCAGTCATAAATCTTTAGTCATCAGTCCCTGTGCGATTAGCATACATTAATATTATTAATTAGTTATCACTAACTAATCAAAAAGTTTTGACTAATGAGTTGGGGGATCTATACCCTCGGATTGTAACTAGAAAGGAACTAGAATCTTACTAGATTTTGAGTCTCAACATGAGTTTACGCGCATCGATTTTTTGTCCTTATTTGAACCGATTTATGGCTGGGTGAGGACTCATTCTATAGAGGAAGGTTAAATCCGGCGCGCCCTGCTATTGATTTAACGAGATTATGTTTATATCTAATAATATGAGTGCCCAAAGTAGAGAAAAAATCTAGAAAAACAACCGCAGATTTCAATGTATTTTTCTGTCTCAAAGAGACTGTTTTGACTGATGTGATGAGCAGGGCGCGCCGTGATGAACCTTCCTCTATCAAATGAACTATTGTGTAGCTCAAAATATGCTCGTATAAGGACAAAAAATCGCCGCGCGTGATTTCATTCACATTAGCATAGATTTCCCCATATTACGTTCATGAAGACAGAGGTTATCTCTGATGTAGAGCCAATCTAGAGCCAATTTTATTTCAGTTAGTTTAGACGAGATGGTGCCTAGTCAGAAGGACTGTCAATCAGTGTTGCGATATTGTGCAACATTTCACTGCTGCACTGCTGTCAATGTGGAATCATAGCAAAACTGACACAGACGAGGTACATATTCTCATCGGTGGCACTAATATTAGTGCGACCTGCCCTGTATAACGGCATTCGCGACGAGCTGAATAGAATATGGAAATAGCAAGCAACTCCATCTTGTGGTCATTATGCAGTTGCGTGTTTATCAATGTTACCAAACTTTTTTTCTGCACAGAGGTTGATAACATTGATAAATACCCCAAAATCCGAGGGTACAGATCCCCCTTAACCTTCCTCTATAGAATGAGCCCTCACCCAGCCATAAATCGGTTCAAATAAGGACAAAAAATCGATGCGCGTAAACCCATGTTTAGACCCAAAATCTAGTAAGATTCTAGTTCCTTTCTAGTTACAATCCGAGGGTATAGATCCCCCTTAAGGGGGTAGTCTATGCGCTAGTTACAACTAGAATCTTACTAGAATCTTACTAGAAAAAATGCGTTTACGCGCTTCGGTTGTTTGACCTTATAGCAGCAAATTTTTGGCTGGGTGAGGGCTCATTCTAAAGAGGAAGGTTCATCACACTGCGCTCTGGTCATCTGAGCAGTCAAAAAGTCTTTTAGAGACAGAAAAATGCATCGAAATCTGCGGGTTTTTTTCCTAGATTTTTTCTCTACTTTGGGCCCTCATATTATACATATTAAACATAATCTCGTTGACCTCATGACCAGAGCGCAGTGTGATGAACCTTCCTCTTTAGAATGAGTCCTCACCCAGCCCAAAATTTGCTCAAATAAGGTCAAACAACCGAAGCGCGCAAACCCATGTTTTCTAGTAAGATTCTAGTAAGATTCTAGTTGTAACCAGCGCATAGACTACCCCCTTAAATTGTATTATTTTCTTCATTTCCGAGGTCTATGGACATTTGGGAAGCAACGTTCATATATTAGATATCGATACGAGAAAGTTCGTTTTAGGGGTAAATGTCACACTTTTCCTCAATTCGGCCCACTGTGCGTCGGGTCAGGCGAGTCACCACCGCGACTCGATCTTCATGGCGTTCGATACGCCACGGAACTCCGGGCGAGTTCGTATCGGGTACATACGCTTACGCGATTACGGCCATGACTCCCGCGAATCAACCAACACGTTCTCAGCGATCACGGGGACAATATTTTCGCGGAGCTCGTCCCGTGCGGTGCACTGGCAGGTCTAGCAGGCAGCCGAGAACACGCTCCACTGAGCCAGACCAGACACACCTGGGTCGCCGGAAAAACTCTCGAGCCGTAAAACTCGACCGTAACACCGTGCCGGATCTGTTCGAGAGACAAAACGAAAATGGTTGTTCCGGTGCGGCGAGTTCTTCTGGGAAAGAACCGACCACCATAGATCGCCGCTGCGATGTGCGTATCGAGGAGCCGATGCGATTCGAGTAAACGTTCCGGCTCTCTCGGTGGCCTTGCCCTCGCGAGCGCAAGGTCAAAGTTCACGAGCGGTCTCTCTTGTTTGCGTCTCGTCTCGTCTCGCCACGCTGCGCGACTCGTCGCGTTGCCAATTTCGGCGCAACATCAGCAATTTCAGACATAGCCTAATTCCCATTCGGTTTTCTTTGATCTGCGTCATTTTTCCCACGCAGCCATGACTCTACCGTCGATCTCGTCGATCAACGGCAACGGGAGAAGATTCCCAATGTGCAAGAAAATGAGATACGTGCTCGTTGTATTCGCGAGAGACCGGTTTCCCTCTTTCGTCCTTGCTTCCTCCCTGTTTCGCGCATTACCCGCCATCGCCGCATCGCTTCCTAGCTGTTCTCCGAACGGCGATGCGTTTCATCTTGCTCGCTGTCCTTCCGTTTTCCGCGACGGTTCGATTCGGGAAGACGGCGAGGAGATCGACGAGCAGAAGATAACGGAAGCGGCGGGAGGGGAAGGGGGCGGGAGGTGGACGCGTCGCACGAAAAGCAAGGGACACGATTCACGGCGGTCAATTACCGCGAAGGATTTTACGCGAGTAGAGGGGTTAACCTTGGAATCGCGCAGTCGACAGACGCGATCGAGAGCTCTCGGCGCGCGTTTGATGTTTCCGCGCATGGCATTCGCCGGAGCGAGGATCGCGTTCGTTTCGAAACCGAAACGGTTCGGCCAATATGTGTACGGATGATAGAATAATCGCGGATCGTAGCCCTCGGTTCGGTCGGCAGCTTCCCTCGAACTCGAATCCGTCGGCGACCTCGGTTCGCCTTGTTTCTCCCTCTCTCCGCCCCTCTCGACCCCGCTCAGCGACGTTCACCGTTCTTCCGCGCCCCTCTACACGCATCGCCTAACCTCGGCTCTGCTCGTTTCGTCCAGCCTCGTTTCGCCTCTCTCGGCTGTGCTTCAGCCTCGTGGTTCGGCTCGCAACGGGCCTTGCATCGCCTCGGTTCGCCTCGGTTCGCCTGGTCTGGTTCCATCATCCGTCCCGTTTCGTCTCATCCTGTCTCGTATCGTCCCGTACCGTCCCGTATCGTTCCGTGCCGCACCGTACCGTCACGGCCGACCCGACCCGCCAGTCTCGCGGAGTCTCGTCGATCTACTTTCTTCTCCTATCCGATTCTCCCTAGATCCGCGACCATCGATCTGCTCTCAACCGATTGATAAGGGTTCGAACGAACGGCTCCGATTCGAGCCCGAGCGGAAAGCCAGCGTGTCCGTCGGGCTTCTCGGAGGACGCAGCTCGAGAGCCGAGGTTCGAGCAACTAAGCTGTTCCGTGTAAATTGCCGTCGCGGTCTGCAGCGACGTTTTTACGTCGCGGGACTGTGGGAAATCGTCGAGCCGCGAGCAGATGGGAAGGATCATCGACGCGAAGGTGGTCGATGAGATCGAGGAACGGAAGGAAGGAGGACGGAGAAACGAGGAGATTGGAGGGAAGGGGTGGAAACGGGAGACGCGCAAGAGAGGGTGGTGGTCACGGTGGTAATGGTAGGGTCGACGGTTGATAGGGTAGTGGCGCGGAAGGCAGGGACGCAGGGGCGTACAGCGATATAGAACGCCGGCGGAGGTTAATGCCGCGATCCGGTTCAGGGGGCAGCCTCGATGCCTGCCTGAAAACGAGGCACGGCCAGCTAGCTGCCTGTATAGCTTAACAACCGCGCAGCTATACATACAGCGCGGCTGTATAGCCGAAGACCGACTGGCCATCTTCTATGTATATCTACAGTATATGTATAGCGCACGGCTATACACGTACAGCCGCCCGTGACTGACTGGCTGGCCGTTCGACCGGTTGCCTCTCCTCCGCACCGCGCGCGCTTCTTCGCTTTCTTGTCCGTCCTCGCTCGATCGTTCGCTCGATCGACCAACTGACCGATCGACCGTCTACGATTTAGATCGGATTCGCGTCCGCGCGAGACTGTACGCGCACACAGCCAGACGAAGACCACCGATCAAAACCGTACGCTCCAGATCGGATCGGTGCTCGATTCCTCCGGCTTTCGGGATTGTTACGAAGCTTTCCCGCGATCGCCGCGATGATTTTCTTCGGAGGAACGCTGTTGGCAAACCCGAGCGATATCTGCGCGGCGCATCGAGGAAAAAGGGAAAGGCGTTGCTGGCCGCGCGCGGCGTTTGGAAAAGACGCGATGCCCGGACAAGAAGAGGAACCATGCGTGACAAGTAGCGAACCGACGAGAGGTGAAGCGAGACGAGATCGCGCGTTCGCAGGCAACGAGTCCGCTTCAGTCCGCTTGCCGTTGACCTCGCACCGACGGCCCTGGCGCGAGTCAGAGAGCCTGCGAGCCCGCTACTTCGCGACTCTCGCAGCCCGCGAAAAGCGAGACGCGAGCGAGACCAACGAACGAACAACCGGGAGCCGAGTGTCGGGAGCAACGGGAAGACGGGTTAAACGATGTCAACTCCGACATTTAACGACATTCGTGGACCAACGAACTGGCGGACCGCGACCACCAGAAATCCGAATTAATCAATCCGGAACGTTGTTGTCTCGGGATGCTCGAGACTCGTCGTCACGGCGGACCTTGAGAGCGGCATTGGAAAACGTAGCCGACGCGGATGTTTGTCTGGATCGCCGTCGATCGTGCACCGAATAAGCGTATCGACGTATCGGAAAACCGACTCGTCTCTTTCGGCTACGATCGACGGGATCGGTTCTCGCCGGAAGAGAAACGTGTTTCGACGTGTTCGCGCGCAATGGAATGGAAATAAGGTGTCCCTGTATAGCTGAAGGGGGTAGACGCGGGTTTCCAGGATTGCAAGGGTGCGGGATGCGCCTTCTCATTTCTCGATAATGCGAAGATGGGGTTTCACAGTAGTCAGAAGCGCTAGATAAAGATCAATCTAGGAGACAATCGTCATCGAAAGTCCTATTTTTACGTTCACGAGGCGTAATTTGCATTTTTTGGCGGCGTAATTTGCATTATTTGAACGCATAAGCTGCGCATGTAGAGATTTTCATAAAGCTGCGACAGCTACATGCTACCGAATAATGTAATTACGCCTCAGGAACGGAAAAATAGGACTTCTGATCGCATATTTGCATTATCGAGGAGTGAGAAGGTAGCATGTCAGCTACATGCTTCCGAATAATATAATTACGCATCAGGAACGGAAAAATAGGACTTCTGATCGCATATTTGCATTATCGAGGAGTGAGAATGCGCATCCCGCACCCTTGCAATTCTGGAAACTCGAGTGCAGAGTAGGGCAATAATCAACTAATATTTAAAAATTACTAATAGACTAAATTAAGGGGGTAGTCTACCCGCTGGTTACAACTAGAATCTTACTAGAATCTTACTAGAAAACATGGGTTTGCGGGAAAACAAATCATGTCCTTATTTCAGCAAATTGTGGGCTGGTTGAGGGCTCATTCTAAAGAGGAAGGTTTGACGATATTCGCTCAGGTCATTAGGCTAACGAGATTATGTTTATATCTAATAATATGAAGGCCCAAAGTAGAGAAAAAATCTTGGGAAAAAACCCGCAGGTTTCAATGCATTTTTCTGTCTCTGAAAGACTTTTTGACTGCCCTAATGACCTGAGCGAATATCGTCAAACCTTCCTCTTTACAATGAGCCCTCACCCAGCCTACAATTTGCTGAAATAAGGTCAGCATTTGTTTTCCCGCAAACCCATATTTTCGACCCAAAATCTAGTAGGATTTCTTATTTGACTAGTTATTTGCTAATTTACTAGAATCCTACTAGATTTTGGGTCGAAAATATGGGTTTGCGGGAAAACAAATGCTGACCTTATTTCAGCAAATTGTAGGCTGGGTGAGGGCTCATTGTAAAGAGGAAGGTTTGACGATATTCGCTCAGGTCATTAGGGCAGTCAAAAACTCTTTCAGAGACAGAAAAATGCATTGAAACCTGCGGGATTTTCCCGAGATTTTTTCTCTACTTTGGGCCTTCATATTATTAGATATAAACATAATCTCGTTAGCCTAATGACCTGAGCGAATATCGTCAAACCTTCCTCTTTAGAATGAGCCCTCAACCAGCCCACAATTTGCTGAAATAAGGACATGATTTGTTTTCCCGCAAACCCATGTTTTCTAGTAAGATTCTAGTAAGATTCTAGTTGTAACCATAGGGTAGACTACCCCCTTAAGGGGGATCTATACCCAACTGAAGTAACTAGAATCTTACTAGATTTTGGGTCGAAACATGGGTTTACGCGCATCGATTTTTTGTCCTTATTTGAGCCGATTTATGGCTGGATGAGGGCTCATTCTATAGAGGAAGGTTAAATCCGGCGCGCTCTGCTATTGATTTAACGAGATTATGTTTATATCTAATAATATGAGTGCCCAAAGTAGAGAAAAAATCTAGAAAAATAACCGCAGATTTCAATGTATTTTCCTGTCTCAAAGAGATTTTTCTGACTGATATGATGAGAAGAGCGCGCCGTGATGAACCTTCCTCTATCAAATGAGCCTTTGTGCAGCTCAAAATATGCTCGTATAAGGACAAAAAATCGCCGCGCGTGATTTCATTCACATTAGCATAGATTTCCCCATATTACGTTCGTGAAGACAGAGGTTATCTCTGATGTAGAGCCAATCTAGAGCCAATTTTATTTCAGTTAGTTTAGACGAGATGGCGCCTAGTCTGGAGGACTGTCAATCAGTGCTGCGATATTGTGCAACATTTCACTGCTGCACTGCTGTCAATGTGGAATCATAGCAAAACTGACACAGGCGAGGTACATATTCTCATCGGTGGCACTAATGTTAGTGCGACCTGTCCTGTATAACGGCATTCGCGACGAGCTGAATAGAATATGGAAATAGCAAGCAACTCCATCTCGTGTTCATTATGCAGTTCCGTGCTTATCAATGTTACCGAACTTTTTTTCTGCACAGAGGTTGATAACATTGAGAAATACCCCAAAATCTGAGGGTATAGATCTCCCTTAAGAATTAAAAGTTACGAGGAAATGTCACACTTAAGGGGGTAGTCCCACCCTAGAATCTTACTAGAAAACATGGGTTTGCGCGCTTCGGTTGTTTGACCTTATTTGAGCAGATTTTGGGCTGGGTGAAGGCTCATTCTAAAGAGGAAGGTTCATCACACAGCGCTCTGGTCATGAGGTTAACGAGATTATGTTTAATATGTATGATATAAGGGCCCAAAGTAGAGAAAAAATCTGGGAAAAAACCCGCAGATTTCAATGCATTTTTCTGGCTCTAAAAGACTTTTTGACTGCTATGATGACCAGAGCGCAGTGTGATGAACTTTCCTCTTTAGAATGAGCCCTCACCCAGCCCAAAATGTGCTGAAATAAGGTCAAACAATCGAAGCGCGCAGACCCATTATTTCGACCCAAAATCTAGTAGGATTCTAGTAAATTATCAAATAACAGTGTGATGAACCTTCCTCTTTAGAAAGAGCCCTCACCCAGCCCAAAATCTGCTCAAATAAGGTCAAACAACCGAAGGCCGCAAACCCATGTTTTCTAGTAAGTTTCTAGTAAGATTCTAGGGTGGGACTACCCCCTTATCCCCAATCCGGCCCACTGTGCGACGGCGCGACCCCTTCCACGGAAACCTAGAATTCGAATAGACAACATTTTCCCCGTACTTTTCGACTCGGAGCGATATCACGCTTCGCGATCAGGTTGGCGATGCACGATGCAGTTGGTCGCGCGGTAGCGTCGCCTCGCGTCCCGCCGATGTTCCGTAGAAAGAGAGGACCGGCGAACGTTTCGTACTGTCACGCGACACCTCCGACAACTTGTTTGTACCGGAGGCACCGTCCCGGTCGACGGTCGTTCGTCGCGCGTCGTTCGATCCGCGGCGCATCCCGCTGATTCCCGAGACCCGGGCTCTTTATCGATTCGCCGTTCGTTGACTCGGCACACGCGTTCGCCTCTTTCCCTCTTTTCCTCTTTTCAGCTGTTGATCGACGAGACGCAGTTCCGAACCGAGACCGTTGCCGGTGAATTTGCGCGATCGTACCATACGATCGAGGCAGGTCAACGAGCGCACGGTTGGCTGATTTCGGCTCGCGGTTACCGAGGTTGCAGCGGAGATCCGCTTCGGTGGATTCGCTCGATTCGATTACCTTTCGATCGCACGCGCACCGTCCAACATTTCCAATTCTCCCGACACCGCCGCGAACCTACATCGTTCCCGAAAATCATTTATCTCTCGTCTACGCGACGCGATATCTCGATCTCGTACGATCTTCCTTCCTCTTGGAAGAATCGAATCCCAGTGATTCGATATCCCGGTGTGCCCTGTTAACCGGGGCGGCCCGACCCGGCCCGTCTCGGCGCGCGTGATCGCCGAGCCGGGCTTGTAATTACATCGTAATTTATGCGTGTTACGGTGTACCGGTCCGGCTCTCGGTCTCCGGCCCTTCGAGCATCCTTTGCTCCGACCATTCTTTTCCCCCTTCGCCGACACTTCGTCCCAGTTTGCAGCTGTCCCTCCCCTCTCCCTTTCTCTCTTTCTCCCTTTCTCTTCTCCGCCTCCGCTTCTGCCTCCGCCCGCGATTCCTCTAGTCGGTCTCGAGCAAGAGAGCCCGTGTCCATCCGCTGCGATCGGCCAAGCAATTTCTACGGCGCAGTTCAACTTTCGTAGAGCCGAGGCGAGCCGAGAGACGAGCGAACGAGCGAGCGAGCGATTCGCAGACGAGGCGTCTGCTCGTGCGCGCTCGACGCTCAACGTTCGATAAGATAAATACGAAACCCGCGAAGGCTCGTCGCTGATTCATCGATAGCCGTTCGCAACTGCGTAATACCGGAATGCTGTGTTCGCGGTCGCGCGCGCGAACCAGATCCCCGATCCAGACGAAAAAGATAAACGCTATCGCCGCTCGACAGATAGATATCGGTCGATACACCTCCGTTACGATCGCGATACGCTTCTCGACCTTCGCGATGGATCGATCGACCGCGTCGCGACCTTGAGCCGAAACGCGCGCGCGGTCGCTCGACCACAGACAAGAATCCCGTCCTCGCTAAAACGGGCCGAGAGGCGTCCGTGATTCGAATCGGCACCGCGTCACGTCGAATTTCGCGAATTCGTCGCCGAGGGAAAACGGAGCTTCGTCATCGACGGCCATGAAACTTCGCGGGTCGTTCCCAACGGTCGACGAACCGTCGCGGCGAGTCGTTCGACGCGGCGAGGTGGACGAGACGGGGAACATACGGAACGGAGCCGGAGGAATTTCGGTGTACATCGTCGCGCGGCGAAAAGGCCAAAACGGCCCGGCGGGCCAACATCGGTCCGGCGTCGTACCCGGTCGGATTTCCTCGCGGCCCATCGGACCCCGAGAGAGAATCGACACGGGCCACCGTGCGAGTAACCCGAAACCACCGACGAGTTTTTCTCGTCTATTTGTTCCCCGTCCGGTGTGTTGCCTCGCTCGCTCGTTTCCTCCTCCGTTTCACCTCGGAGCGTTCGTGGAAAATGCGCCACCGCGCCGTCGCTAATCGTCCCCGCGAGGAGACAGACGAGATCGGGAGAACGCGTGGACACGCTCGAAGCCCACGAGCGGCCGTTCTCGGGCCGCGATTGGCTCGAAAACGTTTCGAGGTATTTTTCCGATAAAACGTGCAAACAAACGAGGGAATCGCAGCTGGCGACTGCGTCGCGATACACGACGCGGCATTGCCAGTGCTAATGCACCGAGGTCACCAGGAAGCCGCTATCTAAGGCACACGCGGTTGCGAGAGCTCGATATCGCTCGCGCTCTTTCTTCGTAGCGAACAGCTGGTCGAGCTGAGTCAGTGGTACGGCCTTGATTGCGCCGTAGCGGAAGATCGGTCTTGCTTTCGTCGCCGAGCGAAGCGGAGCGACGCGGGACGCCGACTTGGATCCGTGTTGCTCTCTGGCACGCATGCATCGCGCGCCTCCTCTCGCCGGAGACCGATCGATTCGTTTCTGTATTTTCGCCGATTTTCACCGATTTCTTGAAGATTATGTACATTATAAATTGCCAGTCGCTCGCACAACCGTGTCCTCATCGTCGCGAGAAAGAACTCCGTTTGGCGGATCGGCCAGCGATCGCGTCACCCGCATCGCTGCGAGATTTTGCAACGCGCCTCGGATCAGCCGTCTTATTCTACGGCGTAGAATACCCATGCCCGTGGATGTCGGCATCGCGGAACTATCCCGTTTCCCTTGCCGATCGGTTTTGCTGGTCCGCGAATCGCGGCGAGTTCCCTCGCCGGCTTATCGGGTCATTCGTAACGCGATCCACGCGAGCCGCAGATAACTCGTTCCGAGAAGATTATCGGTCACTCTGGAGCCCCGGCCCGAGCTCGAAGCCCGAACGTGCGCGACTCCCAAACACCTTATCGATCATACGTCCGAAAACGTTCCGATAATGCAGCATCGCGTTTCGGCTACGACTCGGATACGAAATATGTATCGTAATCCAACTCGCCGAACAGCGACGCTGGTGAAAGCTAAAAACGTAGGCGCTTGCACAGCCGGGGTCGATTTATTTCGATCTGCCAAAATAAAAAGCTCGATAAAGCGCGCGTGCAACGCTCGCTTTACAAGACAATAACGATCGCGCGGTGATTCACGGTGACCGATAAAGATGGATACACCGTAACTGCGTCTCGTACTTTGCCCTTGCTGTCACGAGCAAACGTCATTCCCGATGGAACGATCACGTCGTATCTCGTCCGCAGCTCGTTAGCCTGCTCGTTTTTCCCCTACCTTCCGTTTTTGCCGGTTCGTTTTGTTCCGAGCGATCGCGATGGCATCCGATACGCGAGAGCACAACCCTAATTCGAAAGAGAACGCCGTGACTCGACGCGCATTTCCGTTGCCGGATCCTATCCTCGACCTCGCAGCAGGATCCCGGCGCGTTCGAGAATCCTCGATCGCGTCGATCTCGAGCACAGGGTCACCGAGATTCTTCAGGCAGGCTCGAGGGGCTTCCGTTCTGCGCGCGCAACTTCCTCCTACTCGAAGAAACGCGCTCACTGCTCGCACTCGACAGGGTCTCGTCGCGTAAATGGCTTTCGATTCGGCTCGGTTCGCGACGGGCCGCTACGGGCCTGAAAGCGTTCCTGGAAATTCTGACAGTTGATATTTAAACTTAGACGGCGGCCAAGAGTGGTCGAAGGAGGCCGAGATTTTTTACAGTATACTAGTTCAATGTTACACCTTGGCGGAACGATCAGTGCCGGAAGTCTCTTAACAGATTTAAGGATTGCTTCCACGAGTAAAAAGCGAGCGCAGTATAAAGCGGCTTCCGGGTATAGTTCATATTCCTTGATGTCGATCAATCTTTTCGATAATTGTTTTTGCCAGTTAATAGCTTAACCCTCTTAGAACCGCTCACAGCTTTAATTAATAGTAATGTCAATCTTTGATCATTACAGGCAGACCTGGATCGTTTCTGCGACTGGTGTCACAACATTAATAAATCTCAACATTAATAAACATTAATAAATGCCATATTATGCGGTCTTCACGTCGTTCTGTACCTCTTATGTATCCTTACCGTCTTAATGACTGTATTCTCTCCTCAATAACAGAAGTTAAAGACTTAGGAATTCACTTCTCCTCTACCTTAGACTTTTTCAACCATTTTTATCACATTGTCAACTCCGCTTCAAGAATGCTCGGTTTCATACTTCGTTTTTCCTCAGATTTTCATTCAATCCATACACTTAGGTTGTTATATATTACCCTTGTCCGTCCCCAGTTAGAATATGCTTCAATTATATGGTCTCCGAATAACGTTAAATATCAAATCATGCTAGAGAGAGTGCAGCATAAATTCCTCAGGTTTTGTGCATATACGACAAACAACCCAATGTCAATTTTTGATCATAACTACTCAAGAATATTAAACACAGTCAACCTGGAAACATTATCCGATCGAAGGAAGGTTTCCGACCAGAGCTTTATCTTTAATCTGTTAAATAATAATATAGATTGTCCAGCACTCCTGGGGCAAATAAATTTCTATGTACCTGAACAAGTTTTGAGAACAAGAGCAGGATTTCAAACAATGAGATCCAAATCCTCATATGGAGTAATAAATCCAATAAATCGCATTATTGCTAGCTCTAACATATTTTATTACAACATTGATTTTTTTAATGGCTCGTTACAGGTATTCAAAACAAAATTGCGCAATACTACTTGTTAATTGTACCTGTATTTGTTTAGTTTTGCGCGGTCCATTATTATGTAAATTTTAGGTTAAGACCTTTTCTTTGTTAAGTTTTCTTTTTGTTTTTATCAGTTATACTGTAAAAACTGTATACATTTGTATAAAAGGACCTTGGTCCGTATATAATATATAATAATAAATAATAAATAATTTTAAAAATTTTACTTTTGACGATATCTCGTGTAGCAGTGGCGCACCCAGGATTTAATCTTAAGGGGAGGGGGGCCCGAGTTGAACAGAAAAAATTTTGTGGCCCTGGCACGGGCCCTGTAGCAAATGTTACCAGGCAGCCCTAGGTTTTGCGTGATAATAAAATAAATGACCTCTTTTTTTTAGTCAAATATCTGTCAACTGTACCCAGGGCCATTGTGCGATTTTATTTTTGGATGGTGTTAAAATTTTTTTCTTGGGGGGACTTGGACCCTGGCTCCCCCCTGGGTGCGCCACTGTCGTGTAGACACGTGAGTCTTTCCGATATGCTCGATGAAACAGCTGTTCAGTTAGTTGAATTGCCACAAATTGAGTACTTAACCCTTACACGATCCTCAGGGTAAAAATTCCCCCCTTTACTATTTTCGCATACTGTAAAATCATTGGTCCCTTCATGTCTATGTTGAGAGATGCATTTCTTTAAAGCGTGACGTTACAAATGGAACATAATTCGTCGATTTCACGTGTAGAGCAAACATGGGTGGATTATTATCCTAGTCTCTTTCATGCAAGCAGTCCATATTACTTAATGTCGATCAACCTTTCCGAAAAATTGTTTTTTTCCAGTTAATAGTTTAACCCTCTTAGAACCGCTCACAGCTGTAATTAATAACACTGTCCAACATCAAATTTGTTCCCTAATTACTGTTGGGTCCTACGTATAGAGTTTTTTGCGCTGATTCCGAATCTATTTTTAATTTTTTTCCTATACGCACAGTTTTTGAGAAACATGACTTTGAAAAAAAAACATATTTTTCAACTTTAAACAAATATTGTAGTGTTACTATAAAAGATAATGAATTGTTCTTTATAGTAAAAGATTCTGTATACTTTCCCGAATACAGCGATATTAAATATTAATACATTATGATTGTTTAAACATGTTTAAATAACCACTAAAGGCGGAGAGACACCACTTTTGCACCAATTTTTTAGGATATTTTTCAAAGCCATGTTCCTCAAAAACTGTGCGTATAGGAAAATAATTAAAAACAGATTCAGAATCAGCGCAAAAAACTCTATAAGAAGGACCCAACAGTAATTAGGGAACATAAAAAAAATTGAAATTTGTTGGACAGTGTAATTTTTAAAAATTTACTTTTCACGATATCTCGTGTGGACACGTGAGTCTTCCCGATATGCTCGATGAAACAGCTGTTCAGTTAGTTGAATTGCCACAAATTGAGTACTCAACCCTTACACCATCCTCAGGGTAAAAATTCCCCCCTTTACTATTTTCGCATAGTGTAAAATCATTGGTCCCTTCATGTCTATGTCGTGAAATGCATTTCTTTAAAACGTACGTTACAAATGGAACATAATTCGTTGATTTCACGTGTAGAGCAAACATGGGTGAATTGGCCAACCTGTGGCGCATTGGATCGTTGCGCCTCTATTTATTATTTTGAAGTATAGGCGCCATAAATGAATTCATCTTCATATTTTCAACACCTGAGAGCTCTCAGTTGAATTTATACAACCTTCTTACTCATCAATTCGTCGCAATTTTTTGACAGTTTACAATTATAGTATAGGAATTAGAGTGTTCATGACAGTGATCGCCCTCTCGTCCAAAAGATCATTTCTCACTATTGTAGATTGGTGCTCCAATGAACGTGTGCTTTTCAACTGGCTTAAGTTAATTAATTTAGTTGCGCAATTGAGTTATCCTTTTTCCTCCCCTAACCGAAGCAGATCGTACCCCTATTCCTATTTTCCAACCGCATCAATGAACGTAAGAAAGTAGAAAAAATGCTCGAGTTGTATGGCGCATCTGAACTTGTATGTGAAAAAATTTACGCATGGTATGCAGAAGGTTGCCCACCTCTGTCCTAGTCTCTTCCATGCAAGTAGTCCATATTACTTAATGTCGATCAACTTTTTCGAAAAATTGGTTTTTCCAGTTAATAATTTAACCCTCTTAGAACCGTTCGCAGCTGTAATTAATAATTTTTAAAAATTTACTTTTGGCGATATCTCGTGTGCACACGTGAGTCTTTCCGATATGCTCGATGGAACAGCTATTCATTTAATTTAATTGCCACGAATTGAGTACTTGACCCTTACACGATCCTCAGGGTGAAAATTCACCCCTTTACTATTTTCGCATACTGTAAAATCATTGGTCCCTTCATGTCTATGTTGCGAGATGCATTTCTTTAAAACGTGACGTTACAAATGGAACATAATTCGTTGATTTCACATTAGAGCAAACATGAATGAATTATTATCTTAGTAGTCCATATTACTTAATGTCGATCAACCTTTTCGAAAAATTGGTTTTTCCAGTTAATAATTTGACCCTCTTAGAATCGTTCGCAGCTGTAATTAATAATTTTTAAAAATTTACTTTTGGCGATATCTCGTGTGCACACGTGAGTCTTTCCGATATGCTCGATGGAACAGCTATTCATTTAATTTCATTGCCTCAAATTGAGTACTTGACCCTTACACGATCCTCAGGGTAAAAATTCCCCCTTTACTATTTTCGCATACTGTAAAATCATTGGTCCCTTCATGTCTATGTTGCGAGATGCATTTCTTTAAAACGTGACGTTACAAATGGAACATAATTCGTTGATTTCACGTGTAGAGCAAACATGGGTGAATTATTATCCTACTCTCCTTCATGCAAGTATTCTTGAGGAACGTGTGAGGCTTAAATGTCAATTTGGATGTTCCCGGTGAAAAACGACTCCGGCAAAGCACTCGTACGTTTAAGCTACGCGTAATAACCCCTTGGAAGATAAGATTCTCCGCGCGTACACCTCCGTAAAAAGTTCCTTTTCACAAAATCGGACCTCGGCAATGCTTGGACAGTTTTTCGTTTTGTAATAAAAATATAGAAAATGGATTTTTTACGGCCTCGGCACCGCTGTGCCGGCGCGGCGCGACTCGGTCGTGAATCACTCCTCCCAGTGAGTCACCGTGCCTCGTCGGAGGTGCAAAGTATCGCGTTGGATACGCTGACGGAGCAACAACTCTTTCTCCCGCGAGCTCGAACTTTGTCTCGCGAGTCATGCGTTTCGGTGGAAGGATTGCGAGCGAGCTCGGTACGCGTTCTCTCGAAAAGGAGCAACGAATCGATGAGCACCGGCTGTCGATCGACGATCAACGATCGGCCGAACGATGCGATGGGTCGAACGGCGAAAGGTATCGGCTGCCGTCTGCCGTCGTCCACCGCTTGCCGGCTGGCGGGCTGGCGGGCAGCGGCTGCCACATCCAGCATACACACCACCCTCGCACTCCTCGCCTACGCTCACGCTCACGTTCACGCTCACGATCGCGTTCGCACCCACACCCCTATCGACTTTCTAGCCGGCCTTTCTCCCGCGATCGCGTTAAACCCGACCGAACCTGGTTCAACGTTTTCGATCGTCGAATCGATCGCTCGGATAGTTTTCGGCAGTGTCCGGTAGCTGCGATCGACATGGGACGAGATACGGTATTCGAAACACGCGAGGAAAGATCGCGCGCAGAATCCCGGGGCGAACGCGATAGTCCGCGTACGGTTACGCGTTTTCGCATGCAAAAGGGAAACCGTTTCTGCGAGGAGGGACTGCTCCGACCAGAAAGAGACAGGGAGAGAATCAGCGAGAGAGGGGCGGGAGAGAGAAGGGAACAAGAGCCGCGGTATCGAGAAAGAAAAGAACAGAGCCACCGAGATGAACAGATGCGGGAACCGACAGAGAGAGCAGGAGAGGAGAGCGAAAAACCTTGAGGCTAGCCGGGTGGTATGGCCTCGACTTCCCTCCTCGGAGACCTTCGTCGCGTTTCCGTTCAAAGGCAGAGCTCCTCGGTCTCGCAGACGCTTTCGAACGCTTTCGACCGCTTTCCTTCGTAATTCGAACCGGGGAGAAAACGATTACCGACTACGACTGGTATTCGACGAGATTCGGGAGGATAGTTGCTACAAATCCTGGCCATTCGAAGGCTCGCATCGATCATTCGTTGCTCGAACGGTAGTTATTCGACGGACAAGCCAACAATCGCGTGAAACGAGAGGATATGCGAACATATTCGCGAACCGTAAACTTCCGGCAGGGAATCGGAAGGGTCCGGCGCGCGAGTTTTCGAACGGCGAGCGTTTTCTTCGCGGAATCGCGAATAAGTAGGTCGCGCGTGCAAACTCCGCGCTCGAGTCGCTCGTGCAACGCGCCGCTCGAGCCCGAGAGCTCGAAAGCCGCGAACTAGCGAGCTAATGTCGCAAGCTCTGACTAACGGACGCGATTTTTCTTCGCGGGACTAGTCGCTCTATCGAGACAACGCGGCTATCGAGGCTATTCGTTTCGACATCGCGCACACCCACGCACGCTCCGCGTCGATACGGCGCGGACAAGATCGGATACGATACGACTCGATTCGATGCAATTCGACGAGTCGAGAAACACGGTACCGACGAGAGAATTCGGAAGCGGGCGAGTAGGATCATGGTTCACGGGTTCACGGATACAGCGACTCCGCGGTATAGATCGAGCTGCGGGGATCGCGACGGCGAAGGAGGAAACGATGCGTCGCGTGTAGCGACGCGACATCGCTCGAGTCAACGTCAGGCGGAAACAAAGAAAAGACCGAAGGAGGATGAGAACGCGTACGAAGAACGAGTCGGGTTTACGACGTCCGACTTAAAACCGTCCGCGTGATTCATAGCGTTCGTCGCGCACCGCCGCGCCGGTCGGGCAAGATCGTTCTCTCTCTCGGGCGACCGGTTTTGGCAGCAGTCTGCGCGCGATACACGTGTTTCCAATAAGCTTTTATCGACGAATAAATCAGTCGCGACCTTATCGCGAGATTACGATGTTTGCACGCGTCGAAACGAGCGATCCGTCGACGGAACGGCTTCCCGCGCGGCACCATTCGTCGACCTTTGCCCTCCGTTTCTCCGCCGTTTCCTCGTCCTCCTATCTCTAGCTCTATTCCGAATCCTTCCAGCGACTTCCTCGAGGACCGTCGAACACCGACGAAACCCGGATCACCCGTTTTCAAGAACTCTCCTTGTTCCCGGGAGAGGTGGAGCGTCTCGCGCCTGCTACGGCCGCGCGAAAAAGAAAAGAAAAACGAAAAGCCACTCGTTCGCAGAGACCGCGAAGTCTTGGCCGCGAGTCTTGGCCTCGAGCCTTCCACGAACGGGGATCGTTGTTCGCGAGAGGAAATGCCGAGTCGCGTTGAACCCTGCCGCGAGATTCGAACTCGGGACCTTGGACTAACCATTGACCTCGATAGCTATACGCTACCTCGCGGTATGCAGCCACCAGCATCCCCTACCCACGCTGCGCGAACTCTTCGCTTCGACGATCGCCATTCGTCCTCGGTTCCTCCGTTTCTCCGTCTCTCCGTTTCCCTGGTTTTCCGCTTGCTTGCTCGGAAACGGATCCGTCGAACGGATCGCGACCTCAAACGTGGCCGCTACGGTCACTCTCGACAACTATGCGCACGACTGTTTACGTTGCATGTGCGTTATCGTCGATCGGCGAATTTGAAATAAAACCTCGACACCCGAAGCATGGTTTTGACTATCCTCGGGTTCCTCTCCTTCGAGAGAGAGAGAGACGGCATGGACGCGGACCACGCACGCCACAGATACGAGTGAAAAACACCGAGCGATTACCGCTAAGAGTACGAGGACGAAGACGTGGACGAGGAGGACGGATGAAAGGGGACGCGAGGAGAACGGCGAGAGTTTGAGTTCTCGGCGAAGAAGGTGGTTTGGCAGCGGTTCTGGCGCAGACGATACTGGCGGGGGCGGCGGGCACGAGGGGGTCGCGAACACGCTCGCGCGCGATGTAAACAGTGCACGGTTGTTGGCAGCCCTGCAATCGGATGGGTGCAACGCCACCGCGGACCTTGAGCGATTATTTTACGACGGAACTCGGCACCGCTGTGCTCTGTCCGCGCGCGGAGCGGCTGCGTATATCGCGTTCGAGCTTGCTGGCTCGCTGCTGTCGAATGATCCGAGATCGTCGTGCCAGTTCAGCGATGGTACCTAGTGGAAATTGGAAATTTCAGCGCCGAACACGTTGTCCGTCGCCGGATCAATCCGAAGGAAGCGTGCCGCAGAGGACGAGACTCGAGCAAGCGGCTCGATCGAATCGGAACAGAACACCATTGGTCGTTTTTAAATATTTTTTAATAAGTTCGATAAAAAAATTATATAAATCGAATACTTGATAACAAGGTAATAAGTATTATAAACAAAGAGCTAAATACAAATGTACAGTCGTTACGAGTATAAACTTGTTAGCGCGATTAATTCCACTATCATTTATAAAGGAAACTTAAGCCTACGAGATACATGTACATAGCACGGACGCGTGGTCGCTCGGTTCTTCACCGAAAGTCTTCGACGCTCGCGTTTTTCGATGCTCGTTGAATGTTCGGGGACGCTCGCGCGCACCGTTTCGCTCGAACCGTCTCGTTGCGGGCGATCCGTCGCGATCGCGATAATATTCGTAAAAAAATGTAGAAAAGGCTCGGGGGAAAGACTGGGAACGGAGGAAGGCGATTTCGAGCGAACGGTGGATGTCGACGACCGTCTCCAAAGGCCTCGCGCGGTCTAATTATATCCGTGGAAAAATATTGGCCAACTTTCGCTGGCCATCTTGATAACGGCATTCCCTCGTCTCGCGTATACATACAGAATCGCAGTTGAAAAAATACCATTCCAGTTTGTAGGATCGTTACGCGATTGTAACGCGTTGGTACACACGCTTTCGTACGTTCTTCGTCCCTTCCGTTGACGCGCGATCGTCGGCGGAGACCGGTCTGCCGTATCCTTCACGGCGGTTTACAACAATCGGCATTCACGAATACGCGCGCACGCGTTGGCGTTTCATATTGCACTTTGGTGTGTTCCTTTATCTCTCGACCGAATTCGGATCCTGCGAGGAAATCACGAACTCTCGGTGACGCGATTCCTCGTTCGAGACACGTGTGACTCGTAATCACTCTGTAATCGCGCCCGTACAGTCAAACCGAATGGAATATAATCGCATCGCAGCGTGCGTCGAGGATCGCGCGTCGGAGCTCGAGCGACATCAAATTGTTCTCGTTTCGAGAGGAAACTCGTCGACGAACGCGTCTCCGTCCCGGTCGGGTGCGTTTGCCGAACCGTAATCGTCTCTGTCCGTTCTATCGATCGGTCGATCCAACGGATCCGTCGACCGAAAAGTATTCACAGCCTATTTAGTCGTAAGGGGGTTTCTCTACTTTGGTTCTCGGTACGGTGCTTGGTTGGTCCACTCGAACGAGTTCGATTCCTCCGGTGAAGAAACTCGCGAGAGACCGAGTCGTCGATGAACCGAGCGGCGATCTTCGAAATTGCGATACGCGCGACATTTCTTACGATTTCGAGTCTCGAGCAGTGCTTCGATTGAGCCCAATGCGCGGCGAATTGACCCTCAGTATTGTGAGCTTCTCGATGAAATGGGGTTCCTTGAGCACCCCGCAGAACTTCAAAAAATTTATATGAATTGATTCTAAAAAATAAATGTATACCATAAATGTATTTGTGTATATTTTGTAACTCGTAGGACACGTCCCGGAGTCTTTTTGTGCGCAGGCGCGAGGAAAGTTGGGCACAGTCGAAGCACTGGTCTCGAGGAGAGTCGCCGGATCAAGATCTGCGTCCAAACTCTACCTTCCCCCTCCGTCGCGACCTGGTCACGTGACAGGTTCCATCTCTGTACCGGCAGAGAGGGGGCAACTTGTTCCCCTCGTTTCGTGCTCCGTCCCCTGATCCGACGACTCGAATCGGTGAAATCGACGAGATCGAGCGGGAGAATAAAAGAATCTCTCACTCGTCGAGCTTGGCAATAGTGCGCGCGTCAGGATGACGCGACTTCCGCTGTCGGAAGTGGCGAAGAGAAGAGTTAAGGGAGCATCGATGCGAACGTGTCGAAGCTAGCTCTGGCAGTGGAACCGCGTAATTTTCGCTTGGATAATCTATTTTATATGACAGTTCTGTTTCCGACGAAGTCGCGTCGCGTCGAGTCGAAACGAACACGCGTCGGTTCGCGCGGGACAAACGTTACACGTTCAACGTTACGAGCAACAACTAGTTTAAAGGTAAAAGAAAGATGAGATCAAACGTTTGATATTATACGCAGACGTTCGTTTCGGCGTTTGGTATATGGTGTTTCGTGGCGACAGAGATCGTAGATCGGACGATAGCATTGGACCAACGAACGGGGGGACCAAGCACGTACACCGTTGCGTGGCGTGTAGTATAGTGTGTAGTCTGGTACAGTGTGGTGTAAATATTGAGTTGGCGAGAAAGTAATTTCGCTAATTTAAGGTGAAATAAAACCGAATTTCTTTATTCAAGCGAGGAACTTTAATCGATAACATATTTTCTTATTTCTTCTTTTTGGCAAGAGATCATCCAACGAAAGGGAAAATATCTTATTCGTTAAAGTTCATTGCTTGTTTGAGGATATTCTGGAGGTACAATGGGAGACAAAAGTACGAGAAATTCGAAATTCATCAATACATGGCAATGAAAGCCGTTCATGAGTATATTTTGCACTAAACTTTTGCGAATACTGTGTCCTCTGTAGCTATATTCAGTGGTCTACACGATAAATTTGACGTTTTGTAACAGTTTATAATTTTTTTGCTCTGCAACTGTTTAGTGAATCTTAATAAATTTTGAACACATAATTAATCACACAATTTTTACTACATATAAAAAAAACTGGAGTTTCTAGTTGCGTTTTCTCAAGGTTTAAATAGGGCTTGAAGTGGAATTTGTATGAATTCTCCATAAGAAGACGTGTTAAAATGTGCAAACTTTAAGTTGCTATAATTCTTAAACGGTGCAGTGAATCGAACCCAAACTTTGGTAATTGCATTAATTTAGTAAGAATTATATCTTGTCAAATTTCCAAAAGTTTTGTTGCGTTTTTATATACCTCCAGAATATCCTTAAGGATGTTCTGGAGGTACAATGGGAGACAAAAGTACGAGAAATTCGAAATTCATCAATACATGGCAATGAAAGCCATTCATGAGTATATTTTGCACTAAACTTTTGCGAAAACTGTACCCTCTGTAGCTGTTTTCAGTGGTTTACACTTGTCGCGTTTCCATGCTAGTGAGAGACAACACGATAAATTTGACGTTTTGTAACAGTTCATGATTTTTTTGCTCTGCAACTGTTTAGTGAATCTTAATAAATTTTGAACACATAATTAATCACATAATTTTTACTACATACAAAAAAAACTGGAGTTTCTAGTTGCGTTTTCTCAAGGTTTAAATAGGGCTTGAAGTGGAATTGGTATGAATTCTCCATAAGAAGACGTGTTAAAATGTGCAAACTTTAAGTTGCCATAATTCTTAAACGGTGCAGTGAATCGAACCCAAACATTGGTAATTGCATTAATTTAGTAAGAATTATATCTTGTCGAATTTCCAAAAGTTTTGTTGCGTTTTCATATACCTCCAGAATATCCTTAAGGATGTTCTGGAGGTACAATTGGAGACAAAAGTACGAGAAATTCGAAATTCATCAATACATGGCAATGAAAGCCATTCATGAGTATATTTTGCACTAAACTTTTGCGAATACTGTACCCTCTGTAGCTATATTCAGTGGTCTACACGATAAATTTGACGTTTTCTAACAGTTCATGATTTTTTTGCTCTGCAACTGTTTAGTGAATCTTAATAAATTTTGAACACATAATTAATCACATAATTTTTACTACATATAAAAAAAACTGGAGTTTCTAGTTGCGTTTTCTCAAGGTTTAAATAGGGCTTGAAGTGGAATTATATGAATTCTCCATAAGAAGACGTGTTAAAATGTGCAAACTTTAAGTTGCTATAATTCTTAAACGGTGCAGTGAATCGAACCCAAACATTGGTAATTGCATTAATTTAGTAAGAATTATATCTTGTCAAATTTCCAAAAATTTTGTTGCGTTTTTATATACCTCCAGAATATCCTTAAGGATGTTCTGGAGGTACAATTGGAGACAAAAGTACGAGAAATTCGAAATTCATCAATACATGGCAATGAAAGCCATTCATGAGTATATTTTGCATGAAACTTTTGCGAATACTGTACCCTCTGTAGCTATATTCAGTGGTCTACACGATAAATTTGACGTTTTGTAACAGTTTATAATTTTTTTGCTCTGCAACTGTTTAGTGAATCTTAATAAATGTTGAACACATAATTAATCACATAATTTTTACTACATATAAAAAAACTGGAGTTTCTAGTTGCGTTTTCTCAAGGTATAAATAGGGCTTGAAGTGGAATTATATGAATTCTCCATAAGAAGACGTGTTAAAATGTGCAAACTTTAAGTTGCCATAATTCTTAAACAGTGCAGTGAATCGAACCCAAACATTGGTAATTGCATTAATTTAGTAAGAATTATATCTTGTCAAATTTCCAAAAGTTTTGTTGCGTTTTTATATACCTCCAGAATATCCTCAAGGATGTTCTGGAGGTACAATGGGAGACAAAAGTACGAGAAGTTCGAAATTCATCAATACATGGCAATGAAAGCCATTCATGAGTATATTTTGCATTAAACTTTTGCGAATACTGTACCCTCTGTAGCTATATTCAGTGGTCTACACGATAAATTTGACGTTTTGTAACAGTTCATGATTTTTTTGCTCTGCAACTGTTTAGTGAATCTTAATAAATTTTGAACACATAATTAATCACATAATTTTTACTACATATAAAAAAACTGGAGTTTCTAGTTGCGTTTTCTCAAGGTTTAAATAGGGCTTGAAGTAGAATTATATGAATTCTCCATAAGAAGACGCGTCAAAATGTGCAAACTTTAAGTTGCCATAATTCTTAAACAGTGCAGTGAATCGAACCCAAACATTGGTAATTGCATTAATTTAGTAAGAATTATATCTTGTCAAATTTCCAAAAATTTTGTTGCGTTTTTATATACCTCCAGAATATCCTTAAGGATGTTCTGGAGGTACAATGGGAGACAAAAGTACGAGAAATTCGAAATTCATCAATACATGGCAATGAAAGCCATTCATGAGTATATTTTGCACTAAACTTTTGCGAACACTGTACCCTCTGTAGCTATATTCAGTGGTCTTGTCGCGTTTCCATGTTAGTGAGAGACAACACGATAAATTTGACGTTTTCTAACAGTTCATGATTTTTTTGCTCTGCAACTGTTTAGTGAATCTTAATAAATGTTGAACACATAATTAATCACATAATTTTTACTACATATAAAAAAAACTGGAGTTTCTAGTTGCGTTTTCTCAAGGTTTAAATAGGGCTTGAAGTGGAATTATATGAATTCTCCATAAGAAGACGTGTTAAAATGTGCAAACTTTAAGTTGCCATAATTCTTAAACAGTGCAGTGAATCGAACCCAAACTTTGGTAATTGCATTAATTTAGTAAGAATTATATCTTGTCGAATTTCCAAAAGTTTTGTTGCGTTTTTATATACCTCCAGAACACCCTTAAAAAAATTGGGCTGTATTTCATCTTAAAATACCGAAATTACTTTCTTGCCAACCCAATAGTATAATTTTCGTTTTTCGCCAACGATGTCGACGGGTCTCGTCCGATGCAGCCTGGTGACGCCGTGCATTTCCTACGTATGCGTATATGTGTATGTATGTATGTATGCATGTCACGTGTGTATGAATGTACGTATGTACGTATGTATACATATATATATATTACTACTCATGCATCTACGGATATTCACATCGAAGAACGATCGATCTGGCTCGCGCTGATCGGAGGTCGTTCGTTAAACGGGTTCATCATCTCTTAAGTATTAAATTACACAGTAAAAAAAATAGTAATCCTAATATGCTACAGTGGATGTACAAAGAGACTCGCGTCGTTTCCGAATCCGACGATGTTCCTCGTGGTCGAACGTAGGTATCCGCAGAGCGGGCAGAACCGTCGTCGTCGGAATTCGAGATTGTTTCTACGCGACTACGTACGCGTCGGAGGGTGTCGCAGATAGTCCGAGGTATCGCCGCGATAACGAGAATCGAAAAACGAAATGGGCTATGCAAAGATAAAGAGTGCGCGTGCGTTCGCGTTCTCGATCCGCGTATCGAAACTCGGCGCGCGGCGGCTGGCGACCCGATCGTTCTTCTCTTTTCTTTCAAAAGCTGACCCAGTCGTTGCCGACGCCGATCGTCGACAGCATGTCCGTCACGTCGGGCGTGCAGGAGAACTCGAAGTGCGAGCCGCTGCTCGAGCTGGCGGTCTCGAACGTATCTAGGTCGGTGGTTATCGTCTCCATGTCGAGATCGATCTTGAAGTCGGACGGCTGTATCTGCAAAAGATCCGTCAGCGAGTACAGATCCGCCAGACTGGGATTGTTCTGGGACTCTTCGAGCTTGATCAATGCGGTCACGGCCGAGCCGGCGGTGAGGACGGTGGTCGCGGCGTCGGTCGAGCAACCGTCCTCGATCGAAACGCGGGTGGACGGACCGTTGACGAGCTCGTGCGGCGCCGACGCAGACGCCGCCGTCGACGGACTCCTCGAGCTTGTCGACATTGAAGGGAGACCGGCGGGAATCGTGGTCTTGACCGTGGACACCGTGACCGAGACGGGCACGGGTACGCGGGGGGCTGCAGCCGCGGATAGAGAACAAGAGGACGCGCGGTCCGACGAATCTGCGAGCGACGCCGGCGACAAGGCTTCCGTATCTTGTTCCATTTCCATGTCCATATCCATGTCCATGTCCATGTCCATGTCCATGTCCATCTCCGGTTCCAATTCGACCGGTTCCTCCTTCACCAAGTAGCTGGCGGAACGGCCGAGGCGACAGGACGTTCGATCGCGAAAGCTTCGTTCCGAGATCAGGCCGGTCATTTCTTCCACGGAAGAGGAGAAGGTGACCGTCGCGTTGCTGGCTAGGTTCGAGCTTCCGACCACCGCGCGACCGACGGAAGAGAGAAGTCGGTCCTTCGGTTCGAAGGTCGCTTCGTAGTCCACGTCCAGATTGGCTTCTCGCTTGATCTCGGCGGTGATGTCGGCAGCGATCTCGCCTTTGATCGCCGCGGCGGACGAGGTGCTGGCGGTAGAAACCGAGGCAGAAGTGGAGGCAGAAGTGGAGGCGACGCCGGAGGTCAGTCGTACCGACGAGCCGCAATCGAGGAAACTGTCTTCGTAGAAACTGGCCGACTCGGGAGAATCGGGCGCGACGCAGGAAGGACTGCTCGGTATCTTGGCGGTGACGATCGGAGGGGTAGGGGTGTAATCGAGCGGAGGTCGCTTGTCCAGCGCCAATCTGACCTTCAATCGAGAAACTGGCTTGCTACCATTCGATTGCGGTTGCAATCTCTTGACCGTCGCGCCGACCACCATCCCAGCGCTACCGCCGCTCGTTTGCATGTTGTTGTTGGTATCGTTCCGCGCCTGTCCCAGACCTTTCGTCGCGGACAAGCCCAGACTCGACGGAACGACGCTGCTCGAGATCGACGACGATTTCCTCGACTTCTTTCCCCCTTCCTTGCTCTTCGGACTGGCGGAGGCGGTCGGCTTCGAGGTTTTCTTTCTCGGCCGGTACTTGTAATCCGGATACTCCATCATGTGCAGCTGCCTCAGCCTCTCCGCTTCCTCGATGAACGGTCTTCTCTCCGCCTCGTCCAACGTTTTCCATCGTCGGCCGAGACGCTTGCTGATTTCCGCGTTGTGCATGTCCGGCTGGATCTCGCATATCTTTCTCCGTTCGATCTGCGACCACACCATGAACGCGTTCATCGGCCTCTTTATGTGATTCGGGTTGTTCTTCTTCGTCTGAAACAGAACAAGGGGCAATCTCTCTTTAATTATGCGCGATAACGACGTCGTTCACTGTCGTCGTCGTCATTTCACGATGCTTTCGAACCGTCGAGAAACCAGGAATTTGTCTCGCTCTCCGCGAGAGCGCAATTTGCGTTGCTTATTGGACTGCGGTATGCGTCGAGCGCCGATGAATTGCACGCACCGAGCTCGCACTCCTTGGCCATTATACTTTTAGATCGAGATGACTACTCGACTGGCGTTCGAGTGGAAATCGGAAGACTGGATGTGGGTTAGCAAGGTGCGACGGCGACGGCAATCGGCCAGTGTTGTTCTTCTTTTCGGTGCAAAGAGGAATAACAGCGACGGTTGTCGAACGAGTCAAGAATTATCGTGCACAAGCTTCGCCCGGGATTCGATTCTCCCGTCTCTAGAAAGGTACTCTAGCCGGACGGTGGCCGAGCGGGCGCGGGCACGGTTCTGCGTAATTTTAAACGCGAATTACAGTTCCACGGTTCTCGCGTCGGTTATCTCATCCCGCGTCCGCAACAGGTGCAACGAAGCAACGCGTCGATTCACCGAATAGAAAGTGCTCGTTCGAGCGACTGAAATTGAACGGCGTTGTTGCGAAAAACGCGTTTCAACTGACCTTCGAGAAGCGAAAGAGCAAATTACCGTTACGATTCCAACGGTCGGACACCTCGCGAGGTATCGGGGATCGTTCAAAATTGACTTTCCCGCGACCGATCGATCGTGTCGAAACGCGACGGTACATACTACGTATATATGCGAAATCGACTATAAAGTTCGAACAGCGACTGACCAACGTCAGCGACGATATCTCGCGAACGTCGACGTTTCGGCTGATCGATGTTGGCTACTGCGTGTACTAATTCATCGAGTAGAAACGGCAGAATCGCGAGGAGACGGTGAACGTGTGGGAAAGAAGAACGAACCAAGGACGAGAATAATCTGTTCTTCGTTCGACGACGTTTCGTCGTCACCAAAATAAATAGGCGAAGATGCATGCCGCGCAAGAGTTTACCAGGGTTGTCCGTGTTCACGGAACACGTTCCTCGAACGCGACTACCGGTGTCGAACCAGTTTTCGGCGGAGGAGAAAAGAAACCGAAACCGTGACGGCGATTGCGTTTGGCGCGATTTCCACGAACGCCGCGTATCTTCGTTCCGCGTCAATGTTACCGGGACGACGACGTGACGCTACGTCACGACGCTTCGGCGTCCACTCGAACCAGAAATCTCCGACGACCCGCCGCGAAATCGCAGGAACCGATCGAGATTCGAACGGAATAAAATAAGTAAGAAATTATTCTCGATCGTACATTTTTCAAATAAATTCCCTAGCAGCACAAAAATATTGGATAAATATTTTTTAAGCCACACTTTTTAATATGAGAAAGATATTTCTTCCTATCTTATAAGTTAGGATAAAAAAGAATATTTGGTACTTAATATAAAATAAATATTGTATGTATATTTGAATATTAAAAACAGATTGAATCTGATATAAATATTTATCCGATATCTTTGTGCTACTAGGGTTTGGGGTTATGTTCGCGTCGCACCTGGTTCGATCAAATTATTTGTAGGTTTAATCATTTGAAATAATAATTTGATCGAATCGGTGCGCCGCGAACATAACCCCAAATTTATTGGAATGAAATAAGCTCTAAATACCTGCGTAGCATCCGAGTAGGGTGTCGCTGAATTTTTATCCACGAGCAACGATCCGAACATAGGTATCCCCGAACTGGTGGGACTATCTTGCTGTTGCGGCACCATTTTCGACTTTTCGATTCGTGCGAAACTCTGAACCACCTCACTTTTCCACTGCACACTTTCCAGAAGACGAAGTCTCCCCTCCTGTCTAGTCCCGTGACGTCGAATTTTGAACCGTTTCTTTTTTTCCTCGAAGAAACTGTAACGCGAACAGTGCGATATTATCGCGTCGCGTCCAACTGTTCGACTGTACGTGATTCCTCCGGCTCGCGCGATGTTTTCGTTTGGTCGCTCCTGGTTTTCTCGTGTAAACAACAACACGGTTTTTCTGCTCGGACTGGTCGACCGTTCCTCGCGTGCACGATGAAGCGGGAAAACGGTGAATGAATGTGCGAAAGACGGTAACGGGAATGGCAGTGATGACAACTCATCGGCCGTGACAACAACAACAATGGCAGCTTCGGCAGCAACGGCAGTGGGATAAGATCCAACGAAGCGAATGACGCGCGGTGCTACACACGGTCGGGTTCGCGTTCCACGAACGGACGAAGACACGCGCTAGCAAAACTTCCTCGCTTCGGACGATCGAGAAACACGAGAACCAACACCGGGTTTGCTGTACCAACGCGGAGAACCGACGATCATCCGCTGTGTTGGCTTGTTTGGTTGCTGGCCCAGTTGGGTACAAGCGCGTTCGCACGCCTACGCGCTGTGCACGCGAGCTGTACGCCGAACTGTTCGGCTAAATATGTACCGATACACGCGTGACCACGCACTTTTAATCGCGTACACACGGTTCTCAAGATCCGACGATCGCTCGTCGATCACGAGATGTCATTATCACTCGACGACGCACCGACGCAACGACGCTCGCTCGAGGAGCGCTCACTCGCTACTAACTCGCCCTCTCGATCAACTGGCTACCTCTATACAACTGCGCTCAGCTGAGAGACACCGCGTACGTATCCCCCACTGTCTCGCGTAAACACGCTGCCGTCCAGCCAATCCGGACGCGCACCTTCTTTCCTCCCTCTTCAACCCCGAAACCTTCCACGTTCTTCTCTTTTCTCTTTCTTCTTTATTCTTTCTTCTCTCCCTATCCCTCTCTCCTCTCCTTTCTCACTCTCCCTCTCTTTATCCCTCCTTCGCCTTTCCCGCACCGATTCCCCCCTCCCCCCTCGCCCCCGCCCCGACCGTATCGCGCCGCATCCCATCGCATCCCACCGCAACGCATCGTCCATCACCCTCCGGCACACCTACATACCCACTCGCGAATGTGTATCTCTGTTTTGTGTACGCGCCCGACGGAAAAAAAACAAAATGTTTTTCCGAAGCACGTGTCACGCGAGACGTTCAATTTCGAACGTAGAAATTTCGTCGAACGCTGCCCGCTTTTTCTCGCGCGCAACGAGTTTTCCTTGCCAGCAGAAAACATCGTCGCCGATCGACCGGTATCGTCCGCGAACTCACTGAATATTTTCTCTTTGCGTCTGCAGTCGTTCAAGGTCATATTTAAATCGTTCTGCTTCGATCCCCCTCCATCCGTTCCTACCTTGCTTCTTCCTGTCTCCTTCTCCGTCTCCTCGCATCCCCCTTCATCCTAGTTTCCCCCTCCGAATCCCTCGCTCCCCTTTCTCGGCGAATTGCGAGTCCGAGTGCGCTGTATCGCGATCGAATTATCCCGATCTTCCGTGGGATTTTATCGCAGTCGCGATCGTCTGCGAGATTATCTCGATCGTGATGTATTACCGATACCGGTACTGATATGGATATCGATACCGATACAAGATGCATTCGACGCATCTTGTTTTTCGACAAACGGATGCGATTCGAGAGATCGCATGGCCCGGCTGGTCCGCGTTCCGCGTCCAATGGGATCGCGCGCATTCGCGATCCTTGTCCGTCGCTTATCCTCCGATTTTCAAGGACTGCCTCTGTCGAGAGTTAAATAGAATCGTTCCAGAGACGACGGAATAAACGTTGTACGGTCGATCGGTGGGTGCGGCTGTCGCCGCTTAACCGGATGCTACCTGCAGCTCGAGAATACTAAACGTTCGCGTTCGATGTAATGTATTTATTTACAGCAACAGTGTCCTAGTCGACGCAATCGTTCCGCGGTCGACGAAGTGGTCTCGCAAACCCGACATAACCTCCATATCCCGGAAAGACGCTCCCACAGCGAGCATATTTCCCTTTTCGTTCCGCTTTTCTAGAGCACGCGGTTGATCCATCGATTAGGAAACGCGATCGTTAGGTTGCCACCACTGCCACCGATAATCCGGAGATCGATCGCGGATACGATTTGCCTGGCTAACCGATTCTCTTCGCGTGTTCCCGGGCCGCGAGCAACGCTCGTCGAGCCAACGTTCCGGGGAGGGTTTCGGCGGGTAGGGGGGTTGGCGGCAAGAAAAATCGGCCGCCCACTCTTCTAAATAGCGATAGGTTGCGAAACGACCGGTTCGAGCGCACTCGGTCTACGACCACGACTATCGCCGAACACCCGCGCCGCATTTCACCCGCCTGAGTCAGCGTATCGCGCGACCCGCGACTCGATCTGCGCGTATCCTCGCGCAATTCCCGGGCAATCTGCGGAACGTAAGCACATCTATGTCCATTCGCTCCACCAGAGACCGAGAACCGAGTACGGAGGAGCGTCGTCGTCCTCTTCTATCATGAAACGCTCTAGTAAAACTCCAAGTGAAACATGAACATCGAAAAGTACCCCCAAATAACTAAATTGATGTTTAGTTAGACCATTAGCTCCCGAAGAAAAGCTTTACTCACTTCAGTGACAAGTTTCGAGTCGGTACTATTACCACACGGGTAGCAATTATGCTCTGTTTCTTCGGCTTTGCTCAACAAGAAATTACGAAAAAATTCGTCAACATTCCACCTATTAGCACACATGACAGTGAATTATTTCAGAATTTCTGGATGCAGAATTGATATTGAAAAAAATCAGAAAGAAATTGCCGATTTTATATCGAAGTTTCCGGAATATGTACCACGTGTATATTGTTAGGTTAGTTGCGTAGCATCGTGATTATCAACCCTTTACACTATGAACAAAAAATTACGAAAAAATTCATGAACATTCTATCTAATAACACACATGCCAGTGAATTATTTCAGAATTTTTGGCTGCAGAATTGAGTTTGAATCAAATTCGAAAGAAATTGCTGATTTTATATCGAAGTTTCCATAGTACACACGTGTATAAATATGTATTGTTAGGTTAGTTGTGTCTCATCGTGATTATATTAATCCTTTGCACTGTGAATTAGTTTTCAATTTCAGACGTTTCAGTGAACAAAACATCAAAAAATATCGAGTGTGAGTCGACACAGGGGTTCCTGTGATAAAAACTGATGTCGAGCCACACTCGACAAAGGAGTGCAAAGGGTTAATGTTAATGCGTATCCATCTCTTCTGTTCTGCTCAACAAAAATTATGAAAAAATTCATGAACATTCGATCTAATAGCACACATGACAGTGATTTATTTCAGAATTTTTGGCTGCAGAATTGAGTTTGAAAAAAATCCGAAAGAAATTGCTGATTTTATATCGAAATTTTCAGAGTACGTGTATATTGTTAGGTTAGTTGTGTCGCATCGTGATTATCAACCCTTTGCACTGTGAACAAAAAATTACGAAAAAATTCATGAGCATTCTACCTAATAGCACACATGACAGTGAATTATTTCAGAATTTTTGGCTGCAGAATTGAGTTTGAAAAAAATCCGAAAGAAATTGCTGATTTTATGTATCGACGTTTCCAGACTAAAAATGTACTTGCAGTATTTAAATACGTGTATGTTGTTAGGTTAGTTGTGTTTCATCGTCGTTATTAACCCTTTGCACCGTGAATTATTTTTCGATTAAAGACGTTTCAGTGAACAAAAAATAAAAAAATATCGAGTATGACACTCGACAAAGGAGTCCAAAGGGTTAATATGTATCCATCTCTTCTGTTCTGCTCAACAAAAAAATTAAGAAAAAATTCATGAACATTCTATCTAATAGCACACATGACAGTGAATTATTTCAGAATTTTTAGCAGCAAATTTGACTTTGAAAAAAATCCGAAAGAAAGTGCCGATTTTATATCGAATTTTCTAAAGTACGTGTATTTAAATATATTGTTAGGTTAGTTGTGTCGCATCGTGATTATCAACTCTTTGCACTGTGAATTAAAAATTACGAAAAAAATCACGAGCATTCTACTTAATAGCACACATGACAGTGAATTATTTCAGAATTTTTGGCAGCAAAATTGACATTGAAAAAAATCCGAAAGAAAGTGCCGATTTTATATCGAAGTTTCCAGAGTACATAGCACGTGTATATGTATTGTTAGGTTAGTTGTGTTTCATCGTGATTATTAACCCTTTGCACCGTGAATTAGTTTTCAATTTCGGACGTCTCAGCAAACAACAAATCAAAAAATATCGAGTGTGACTCGACACACGGGTTCCTGTGATGAAAACTGATGTCGAGCCACTATTGCCAGAAATGTTTTATCCAAATATTGAAGAAGTAGTGACAACTGCAATTATGTATACATATATGAGATAGGCTCAAAATATAGGAGTTCAAGTAAAAGAGGTACACAGCACATTTTAAACTTTTTTATTCAGACAAAGATTTTTGAAAATTCAAATATGATATAGGAGATCAAGTTCAAATCAGAAGACTCATATCAAATATAGAAGATCTGGCAACTCTACGTGCCACACTCGATAAAGGACTGCAAAGGTTTAATATGTATCCACCTCTTCCGTTCTGCTCAACAAAAAATTGCGAGAAAATCGAAATCTTCGGTCGCACGCGATTTCGTGTTCACGTGAAGCGCCGGATCTAGTGACCCCGTCGTAAACAGAAGAAATCGTCCGCGAATGTCCTCGCGAGAATCGAGCAGCTTCGAGAGATCGGCAATATACGCTCGAATGTCTGCCGGAAGACGTACCCCGTCCGTGGGAACCGAACGAAAACCGATCCGGTCTCGAAGGCTTTCGAGAGGCCCGCAGTCTCCATACTAATTCACACTCGTGCACGCGTTATTACAGAAACAAACGCGCATGACGCGACGTACGGCCTCCCATACGGAGTCTCTGCCGATTCTGTAACCGAATCGTATCGGTTGGTCGGAATACTCGAGACTCTTCGATCCGAACCACCAGTGCGGACTCGGGCATCCAACTTCAGACTTTGCTCGAAGGAAGGATGTGGTCGAACGGAGAACCAGAGCAGGTGTTTTCTTCCGTTTCGAGCCATTCATCGCGCCATTCGTGTCTTGCGCGTTTTCGGCGTCGCACAGTGTGATATTTCGATCATTTAGGGCAGACATGTCAAACTCTTTTACCACTAAGAGCCTCATTAAGTATTGTAAATTCATTCGAGGGCCGCAGTAAAAAAAGCGGAATAAAATAAACTCGAAATAAAGAAGAAACACGTTTCTTTCAATAACATTGCAGTTACACATATGTATAAAATAACATATGTACAAGACAACATGTATTACGAAAATACATATCATGAAGTATAAAAGTTGTTTTCTTTTCAAGTTTACTTTATTTGAATAAAACTATTTCATTTTTGTTTCGAAGAAACTTGGCGACGGTTTTCAGTAACCAAATTCTCAAAATTTGCTTGAATTTGTACATGCTGGTCTGTTAATCTTGACCTCTCTGCAGTTTTATTATTTTTCAACGTAGGAAATAGTGGTTCGCAGCCTATATGCAGTGTTCCGATATTGCCTAAGATTTTTCGTACGATGGATGGCCGCTAGAGACGCTGCCAGCCTCAGTAATGTAAGATTCTCGATAAAATGGGGTACCTTGAGCACCCCGCAGAATTTGAAAAGATTTGTATGATTTGATTCTGAAAAATTAATGTATAACATATGTATTTGTGTATATTTTGTAACTTGTAGGACACGTCCTGAAGTTTGTTTCTCCGGAACAGATTGTTTCGGTACTTTCGCGCTAATATACTGTCTCATGGCGCAAGGCGCAGGGCTCCACTACTTCGTCATCATAGATACGTTACTGTTTTTTACGCGTAGCGCCTCTAGCGGCCATCCATCGTACGAAAAATCTTAGGCAATATCGGAACACTGCCTATATGTTCTACCACTGCTACCGAACATGGCTGAAATACGCCTAATTGCACATAACATACTGGGAAACCGTCGACAGATAAGTAATTGTAGAAATGTGGAATCTTTCGACATCCATATATTTTTGTTTTAATGCTGAATCATTGCGATTAATTCCAATTGTAAACTGTCATCAACGGTTTCAAAGTTTTTGGTCGGGCCGCAGATTACTTGTCGACGGGCTGCGCGTTTGACATGCCTGATTTAGGGGAATTTAATTCCGAAATTGGAAACTCTTCTGCCTATACAAATTATGAAACTTAATTAATCGTCAGCTTTACCCGAATAAAAGTGTGTGTATTTGAAAGATTATTCAATCCTTCATGGCGTGTTTTCAATATTTTTGGTTTTTAAATATTGTACATATAAATCATGGTTAATAATCATACAAAATCGAAGAATTTTTCAGTATTTACCAACGTTCTATAGAGAAAAACTTCATTATGTATATGAGTGAATATGGAGTTTAAACTACACTGAAAGCTTACATTGAAGTCTAGTCCATGGGCCAAAATCATCATATTTTGTTAGTTTCAACAAAATACACGATAACAAAAAAAGAAACCATATCGTTAAGTTTTTAATTCCCCTCAATGATCGAAATATCACACTGCGCGTTTACCTGACGTAGTCGACCGGTGAAACGTTGTGAAATTGTGAACCAACAAGGAAAACAGATATTTTAGCAGCGCGCAGTTTTGATCATTCGTATGTGCGATGATTAGGTTAGAATTGGCAATCGCTCAGCTCCCCAAGAGCCGATGCTAGACGATGCGATACGAGGCGCGACGCGGCGGGGTGAGGCGGTGTGGGGCAGGGCGAAGCAACACGAGGCGAGTCGGAGCGACACGACACAACGCATCGAATCTTACGACCGCGAACAACTTATCGATGGAATGTACGTGGAAACGGATATCGGTCCAGCTGTCCAACAGCAGCTGTGTACTTCACCTGTCGTCGTATCGCCGCTCGCGTGTACGCGTATTGCTATGTACGCGCGGGCAGCGGGGTTTGGGGGCGGGGGGTGGCGGGCAGCGTGCAGCGGGTAACGGCAGCAGGCAACGTGCTCCAGGGCAATGGTACAATATTTCGTATACGTATCGGAAATTCTGGTACTGTCGTCATTCTTCCTCTAATTGCCGTGCTCAGTCGTACTACTCGATACACTCGGCATACACTAGAGCTACATAGTACAATCTTTTCCGAGTATGTGAGATACCCATGAGGTACCCGGGTAGAGCAGAACTACCGGGGTATCTCGTGAGATAGCCGAGCACTCGGGTACCCGGATATCTCATAAGTAGACAGCGGATCTTTATGCATTTGTAAAGGAATGGGTTGGGTGAACAGTAATACAGTAAAAGGTTAGAAAAATTTAGGAGTATTGCGATGTCGTTTTTAGTGTAGCAAAGTCATTAAGGGATGAAATTAATTTTTATTTTTTCCTGCTGCTCACAATCAGAGTTGTGCTAATTCAATTACATTTTTTATTTCAATTAATAGTAATTCAATTACGTCGTAAATGAATTACTATATAATTCAAAAACAAACATAATTCAATTACTAAGTATTTTAGTCAGATTTGTAATTGAAATGAAATATAATTGAAACACAATGTAATTGAAATACAATATAATTGAAATGCAATTTATAATTGAATTACAGTATAATTGAAATACAATATACTTGAAATGCAATATAATTGAAAAACACAATGTAATTGAAATACAATGTAATTGAACTGCAATTTATAATTGAATTACAATATAATTGAAATGAATTGAAATACAATATAATTGAAATGAATTGAAATACAATATAATTGAAATGAATTGAAATACAATATAATAGAAATGAATTGAAATACAATATAATTGAAACACAATGTAATTGAAATACAATGTAATTGAAATACAATATAATTGAAATGCAATTTATAATTGAATTACAATATAATTGAAATACAATATAATTGAAATACAATATAATTGAAATACAATATACTTGAAATGCAATATAATTGAAACACAATGTTATTGAAATACAATATAATTGAACTGCAATTTATAATTGAATTACAATATAATTGAAACACAATGTAATTGAAATACAATATAATTGAAATGCAATTTATAATTGAATTACAATATAATTGAAATGAATTGAAATACAATATAATTGAAACACAATGTAATTGAAATACAATGTAATTGAAATACAATATAATTGAAATGTAATTTATAATTGAATTACAATATAATTGAAATGAATTGAAATACAATATAATTGAAATGAATTGAAATACAATATAATTGAAACACAATGTAATTGAAATACAATGTAATTGAAATACAATATAATTGAAATGCAATTTATAATTGAATTACAATATAATTGAAATGAATTGAAATACAATATAATTGAAACACAATGTAATTGAAATACAATGTAATTGAAATACAATATAATTGAAATGCAATTTATAATTGAATTACAATATAATTGAAATGAATTGAAATACAATATAATTGAAACACAATGTAATTGAAATACAATGTAATTGAAATACAATATAATTGAAATGCAATTTATAATTGAATTACAGTATAATTGAAATACAATATACTTGAAATGCAATATAATTGAAACACAATGTAATTGAAATACAATGTAATTGAACTGCAATTTATAATTGAATTACAGTATAATTGAAATACAATATACTTGAAATACAATATAATTGAAATACAATATAATTGAAATGCAATGCATAATTGAATTACAATATAATTCAAATACAATATACTTGAACTGGTTGCGAGGGTGTGCCGTAAGTAGGTTACGAGCAGCTAGTAAAATAAATAATAAATTCCTTCTGTTTGAAACCTTTACATGGATTTTTCAACCTCTTCTTGGCTATTACTTCATTTTTCATAATTCAATTACAATGTATTTTATAATTGTGCTCCTTTGCAATTACGAATTACATTGTAATTTAATTGAATGAAGATTTGGATTATAAATTACAACATAATCGAATTACAATTTAATTCAATTACAATGTATTTTATAATTGTGCTCCATTGCAATTACGAATTACATTGTAATTTAATTGACTAAAGATCTGAATTATAAATTACAACATAATTGAATTACAATTTAATTAAATTACTTTGTAATTATAATTCTGGAGTAATTCAATTGTAATTCTGCACAACTCTGCTCACAATCAATGCAGAACAATTTTATTTTGCATAAAGATCCGCAATCTACTCGATAAGACAGCCGTGTCCTCGGGTACTCGAGTATCTCATGAGGTCTCGCAACTGGTTACAAAAGCTATTATTGACTAAGCAACCGTGCCGTTAATGCTTTACTCGAGTATTAGTTCATGTTTTTATATGAAGTAATTAATTGCTTGAAAACCAGATATTTTTATTTTTGTAGAGAAATACTAATAAATTAGCATTTCGAGGCAAAGGACTACGTTTCGAAATAACAGTATTTCACGCTATGGAGAATTCATTGGATAATTGACTTTTTAATTATTCGTCCTAGAAACGCACGAATTGTTTTGTAAATATTCAGGAAATCTACTAAATAATTAATTATTTCATGTAATATACAGGGTGAGTCACCTAACGTTGCCACCTCAAATATCTTTGATGTTTTTAAAGATATGTCAAATGTCTAAAGGACAAAGTTAAATGGTAAAATGGGGCTCATACGATACCAAAGAAATTTTTGTATTTATGTAATTTTTTTTAGAGATATGAAGGTCACCTTCATTTTTTTAAATGGAATGTGGTATTTTTTAATACATCAATCGATGTAGCTGGACATTCGTTATAAAAAGTACTAACCTATGTATTTCGAAAAGTTAGTAGTTCAGGAGATATTTCAATTTAAATAATTCTAAAACACCCATAAAAGAACGACTCACCCTGTATAATAATAAAAAATGTCGCATATATACTCGGGTATCTCACGAGTAGACTGCGGATCTGTATGCAATATGACTTTTGAAAATTTTCAAAAAATGCTAGGATATAAAATATGACAGAATTTAGTACGCTTTTAATTTATTTCAGATCTAAAAAGGCGACTACTATGGAAAATAAGATTTTAGTTTATTCCGCTTTCTTAACATTCGTCTAGAGAAATTGAAAATTGCATAAACATCCGCAGTCCACTCATGAGTATACTGGGGATTTATTTTATGCACTTATGGTATAAATGAGTTGATGCAATTTAAAACAATAAAGAAATTAAAAGAATCTAAGAACGCTGATATATTATTTTAAATTTATTAAGATTGTTAAAGAAAATATAATGCTAATATGTCTTCTGCTTCTTGCAATTGATGCAAACAATTTTTATTTTGCATAGAGATCCGCAGTCTATTCACGAGATACCCGGGTAATTTTTCTTTACCCGAGTACGAGTACCCGGATTAGGGTACTTCTAGACTGCGGATCTTTATGCATTTATGGTTTCCAAAAATGTTCAAAAAATGCTAGAATATAAAATTCCACAGAATTTAATTCGACTTTCATCTATTTCAGATCTCTAAAGGCTACTACACACTGAAAATAACATTTCATTTGTTCCCACTTTCTTAAAGTTTGCCTACAAAACTTGGAAATTGCATAAACAACCGCAGTCTACTCACAAGTAACATCTGTAGCATACACTCGACCGGCGACGTCGCGTCGTCGCAACACGAAAGCATCTTCGAACGACATCGAACCATCGAACGCGCAACTGAGAACCAGCAGCACGTTTTCGACTCCGTTCCCCCTGGATTCTCAGAGAAACATCGCGAGATGATTTCAAGACAATTTTCGCAATCGCCACGGCGAGACGCGCTCCGTCACGGTACAGAAGTCAAGGGACAATGATTTTACGTATCCGGCTATTTCGCGCCAGCTACGCTAAGCGTTCTTCCTGCTCGTCCATCCTCGAGTACTGCTCTCGTCGATTCCCGATGTATCCTGGATCATCGTCAAGTCGTATACGCCAAAATGATCTCGATGGTTTATTACTCGACGATCTCCTCGCGTTACCGATTGGTCGTACACTCGACGGAATTGTACGTGAAGCTGACAGTGGGTAGATGGACTCGCACACGGAGCGATCAGTGGCGACTTGACTGGATAGGTGGGCACAGGTAGGTAGGTAGGTAGGTAGGTAGATAGATAGGTGGGTAGCTAGATAGACAGATAACCGGCTAGGTAGGTAGGTAGGTAGGTTGGTAGGTAACTAGCTGACTGGATAACTAGTTGCTGAAACAAGCAAAGAAGCAACGCGAACGGAATCAAGAGAATTTTTCAATTACACGGCAACCACGCGGAAATCAACTCGAAATTTATCCGTGATGCACCTGTTCGTATCTGCATCCGCATACTCTATTTATCGTTTGCACATTTTCCGACAAATATTTTAAATAAGACTAATTCCTTCGCGCTCAAGTGCAGGAAACAGGATGGAAAGTACATTTTATTGGATTATACGAAAGATCGGACAGGTGCGGGCTGCCGACGATGATACACCTGCGCGAGTAACCGTAAAGCGCGCAGCGGTTCAACCATCCCGCCTAGCTTCGCCCCGAGCCTGCGACGTCCATGCCAACTTTGAATAGAACAAACGCATCGAGTGCTCGAGGACCACAGACTCCAAGTCAACCTGGAGGATTCGACGTAGCCTTCGAAACTGCGAGATCGCTAGATTCGCCATTTCGAACGATCCAGTAACGATCGAACCGATCGTTGCAAGGACAAGACTGGCTGTGGCTGCGGGTACCCCGATACCGCCATGCAACTTTTTGCTTTTCAAGAACAACACGCTACGACGCGGGGCTATACAGGAAACCTGCAAGCACCGCGAAATGCGAGGAACGCGTGTCAGACAATTAGAAACATAATTTAAATTGCATTTAAATTGCAAAACTGTTACTTTCTCCTATTTGCTGATGATTTAAGAATCTTTCAAATCATCTCGTCCCGGGATGATGCTTCCAGATTACAGGCAGACTTGGATCGTTTCTGCGACTGGTGTCACAGGAACGGTATGGATCTCAACATTAATAAATGCCATATTATGCGGTCTTCCCGTCGTTCTGTACCTCTTATATATCCTTACCGTCTTAATGACTGTATTCTCTCCTCAATAACAGAAGTTAAAGACTTAGGAATTCACTTCTCCTCTACCTTAGACTTTTCCAACCATTTTTATCACATTGTCAACTCCGCTTCAAGAATGCTCGGTTTCATACTTCGTTTTTCCTCAGATTTTCATTCAATCCATACACTTGGGTTGTTATATATTACCCTTGTCCGTCCCCAGTTAGAATATGCTTCAATTATATGGTCTCCGAATAGCGTTAAATATCAAATCATGCTAGAGAGAGTACAGCATGAATTCCTCAGGTTTTGTGCATATAAGACAAACAACCCAATGTCAATCTTTGATCATAACTACTCAAGAATATTAAACACAGTCAACCTGGAAACATTATCCGATCGAAGGAAGGTTTCCGACCAGAGCTTTATCTTTAATCTGTTAAATAATAATATAGATTGTCCAGCACTCCTGGGGCAAATAAATTTCTATGTACCTGAACGAGTTTTGAGAACAAGAGCAGGATTTCAAACAATGAAATCCAAATCCTCGTATGGAGTAATAAATCCAATAAATCGCATTATTGCTAGCTCTAACATATTTTATTACAATATTGATTTTTTTAATGGCTCGTTACAGGTATTCAAAACAAAATTGCGCAATACTATTTGGTAATTGTACCTGTATTTGTTTAGTTTTGCGCGGGTCCATTATTATGTAAATTTTAGGTTAAGACCTTTTCTTTGTTAAGTTTTCTTTTTGTTTTTATCAGTTATACTGTAAAAAACTGTATACATTTGTATAAAAGGACCTTGGTCTATAAAAATATACAAAGGACCTATATGTATATTATATACGGGCCAAGGTTCTTTTATACAAATGTATACAGTTTTTATATACAGGGTGAATTCGGTAAAGCAGGACACCTAAGTATCTCCGTTACTTTTCGTTGTAGAAAAAAACTTCGTAGGACAAAGTTACACTGTTTGAAGGGCCACATATAACGGTGTAAGGGAAAAAAAAGTTTCAAGGTCATTTTTATGAGATTTCAAGGTTATCGATGTTTTTTTAAATGGAATGAGGTATTTTTTAATACATCAATCGATGCAGCTGGACATTCGTTATAAAAAAGTACTAACCTATGTATGTCGAAAAGTTAGTAGTTCACGAGATATTTCGATTTAAATAACTCTGAAATACCATTACTGTCGTGCTAAGATGTTACACAAGTAAGTAAACACTAACGTCTTAGTACGACAGTAATTGAAAATGAAGTTGAAGAGTTGATATTGAAATTGAAGTTGAAATGGAAAAATTCATATTGAAATTGAAAAATTGACGTTGAAATTAACTAAGTGAAATTCAAAAATTAGAGTTGAAATGGAAGAGTCGAAATTGAAGTTGATTTGGGAGAGTTAAAATTGAAGTTGGAATAAAAGTTGAAATGGAAAATTTGATGTTGAAATTGAAATAAAAGGGTTGAAATTAACGAATTGAAATTGAAAAATTGAAGTTGAAATTGAAAAATTGACGTTGAAATTAACAAAATGAAATTGAAAAATTGAAGTTGAAATTGAAGAGTTGAAATTAATGAAATGAAATCGAAAAATTAAAGAGTCGAAATTGAAGTTGATTTGGTAGAGTTAAAATTGAAGTTGGAATAAAAGTTGAAATGGAAAATTTGATGTTGAAATTGAAATAAGAGAGTTGAAATTAACGAATTGAAATGAAAAATTGAAGTTGAAATTGGAAAAGTGACGTTGAAATTAACAAAATGAAATTGAAAAATTGAAGTTGAAATTAATGAAATGAAATCGAAAAATTGAAGAGTAGAAATTGAAGTTGAAATGAGAAAGTTAAAATTGAAATTGAAAATGAAGTTGAAGAATTGATATTGAAATCGAAGTGAAAGGGTTGATATTGAAATTATAGTTGATATTAATGAAATGAAATTGAAAAATTGAAGTTGAAATGGAAGAGTAGAAATTGAAGTTGAAATGGAAAAGTTGAAATTGAAGTTGAAAATGAAGTTGAAGAGTTGATATTGAAATTGAAGTTGAGTTATTTCAATTGAAATATCTCGTGAACTAATAACTTTTCGACATACATAGGTTAGTACTTTTTTATAACGAATGTCCAGCTGCATCGATTGATGTATTAAAAAATACCTCATTCCATTTAAAAAAACATCGATAACCTTGAAATCTCATAAAAATGACCTTGACATTTTTTTTCCCTTACAACGTTATATGTGGCCCTTCAAACAGTGTAACTTTGTCCTACGAAGTTTTTTTGTACAACGAAAAGTAACGGAGATATTTAGGTGTCCTGCGTTATCGAATTCACCCTGTATATATATTAATAAAATTGCTTTGTCTTGATTTTGGATCGAACCTGTGCACCGATAACATAAACTAATTTCTACTAATTCGTTACGATCGACAAAACGGAATATTTAATTAGAAACATACGTTCCGAAGTGTTTCAATTTCAACATTTTCGCGCGTCACGTGACGTCGATATTGCGAATCATTCCTTGTTTTGCGATCGATAGGCGTGCGTTCATTTCGCCGATAAAAGCAATTCGTCGACCCACATTCGATCAATATTCGATACTCCTGTAACCGCTTCTGGCCTGGGCTACGAGCGTAAATGGTTGATACAATGATTTTTTCCTTATCGAGTCTCAAAGAACGCGCTCCCTCGTGTCCCGATTCGCTGCGCCGTCGGTACACGTCTTCGAACGCATACCGTCGGTCGGGAATGTAAATTTCTACTCATCGTTGGAGGATACGCTACCAACGCTGAAATCATTCTCGTACATTTTTCTGCGCGGCGCGGCGCCATGCTCTTTTTTCCTCCGAATAGCAAACACCGCGTCCCATCTCCATCGTCGGATGCCTTTTTTCTCCTCTCGATGTCCCGAGGTTGTTCCTCGAGCTCGTAAGCAGATTACAAATGGGTCGACATTTACGCGGACTCGATTATCGAAAAACCGTGAAATAAACGTCCGTAGTAGGCAAACACGGTTTGTGCAAGAAAATTTGCGCGTCGACAGGTTTATTCGGACCACGTGTATTCGCAGGTTACACTATCGAGATTCATTATCGAGGGTAAAAGCAGCGGTCGCGTTTTAGCGAACAGTCGATTTCGCCTTTCCAGCAAATAACGAGCATTTTAACGATTGATTTTTTTTCTTGAGGCCGCGGCAGAGCGTGCGCGTATCCGCCGATACGTCGACGCTGTTCAGCTCGAGAGGATTTTATCAAGAGGCGTGCATACGCTTGCGATTTAAAGTACCGAACAACGGCAACAACAACGACGACGATGCCTTTGCGACGGCGAAAACGTTAAGTCGATTCGCGTTAGCTGAACTCTTCACGTTAGTTACGAGATACGCGCACCTACTCGATTTCCCTTCCGGTCGACCGCGCGAGATCGTCTACGCTCGATCGAGTACAAAAACGATAAATTCTAATTACAAGACGGGAATGCCACGCGGATGCACCGTACCCGTTCTTCGAAATCGCGTATGCGCCAACTGGAGGGTGTAACGCGTGACACGACGCTTAGATTATCGAGCAACCCGGAGAGAAAGAAATCGAAATTCAGAGCTAGGATGTAGAGAAAATTGAATTAATCGGGCAGCAACTCCGGGCTCTCGGAAATTTCAAACTGATTAGTTTCTGCTCGGTAGATCCGGAAAATCGTTGGTCCGTTTCCCGTTTCCCCGGGGAACGTACTGCCTCGGAGACTCAACCGCGACCGAGGAACTACGAGTTAACTGATTTCACGAGGAATCGGTCTCGATCGCTCAAAGTGGTGTCGAACTGTTCCCGCAGGGGAATCGCTAACACGTCGAAATCCTCGATATCGATGCTAATATCGATAAAACATGTTCGAACCGGCAACAGAATCCTCTTCGAACTAATAGATATAACACCCCCGTCGATGGCGCGCGTGTCGAGTCCCTTCGATTCAAAAGATCGGGAATAAACGTATCGACGACTGCATCACCCGTAACAGATTGATTTCCAGTTTACGACTCGACAAATATTCCATAAAACCGACGGTGGTATTTCGTTTAAGCGCCTAACGGTATCATTTTTCCTGACGCGACGTCGACGTGACGCGCGTCGCTTCGACTCCGCGTGGCTACAACATACGCCTACACGTGTATTGATGGGAGGAACAGAATCGTCGTAAGAAATTCGATCCGCCCGCGAGCAAATATATTCTCGTCACAAATTCACGAATCACCCCGTGACGAGCTAATTCCATGATTGTCAAGTCTTTCCCTAAGCAGCACCCTTGCGGCAGCAACTGATAAATCGAGAACCGATAAATCGACCGATTTCACGAGATTAACAGGAACGCGACCGCGAACACCGTCGTCTCAATCAATTTAAAATGTCGGAAGCGATTATAATCGGTTCGCCGGCCGAGCAGACAACGCTCTTGCTCGATTCTTGCTCCGTCCTCCCTCCTATTCGTTTTGCCCCTTCGTTTCCTCAAATTTCCGCCGCTCTGCCTCCGCAGCATCCATCGTTTTACGATTTTCCGGTCGCAAATGATCGATTCTACTTGTATTTTCGCAGAATACGAAAGCGTACGGGGATCCGAAACGTCTCGTAACCAGGAGTCGGGAACCGCGAATGGCGTGGATGCGACACTTGTTCGATCGACGCGAGACGCGCGGTGTGACACGACGCGTGTACCCGTGCATGTATCGCGTGTCCCACTGCTGGCACTGTGACCGCTTAGATCTCTCAGTTAGACCGCTTAGATCGCTTAGACCGTTTAGACCGCTTAGACCGCTCGGCCTGCTGGTTTATACGGTCGTTTATAGCGAGTTATGTACGATACGGCTATTTGTCTCGCGAGACCACCGCCATTTCATGGACATTATTAAAATGGGCTATTAGGTGATTTGCATGCCGACAATGGTAGACGCAGCTTCGAGATAGGGGGAACTCCGTAGGCGCCACGTTAAGCGGTGGCATGGCGGCGGTCTTTCGAGATCTTGCGAACGATCCCGACAAAAAATGGGCAAGGCTATGAGAAGCGAGGGTGGAAAGGACGATTCGACGACGCCGCGGAAAATTGGATATGGAAAGTCGACGTTGCAGTCGAAATCAAAATTCCGACACGTACCGATCGCGAAAGTAAATAGTATTTGTCGTTGATAGCGGTGTTACGGAGAAAATAATATGTCGTCCTCGTTGGCATTCCTTTTCTCTCTTTTTATTAGAGGATCGGGCCGATCGGACGTTACCAGTTCTCGGATAGTCTCGCCGTTAGATCCGAATGTCGACGTAGACAACGGAGACGACGACGATCGCTCTGTTACAATTTTCTTGTACAAATACAAGAAACAGGCGAGTGCTCGCGAGTATCTTGGCCGAGGGAACTCGTCGTCGAGCGGTTTTACCACGTGAACGCAAGCACGAGCCACGTTTGCACGCCTAATGGAACCCGCTTCGTTCAATCGCAGCTACGTGTCTCTAGAACTACCGATGAATCAAACGTGACTAATAACCGACCGTTCCTCTTTTTCCTTTAAACGTTCCTTCGCTTACAGCCACGCGTGCACGTATTTATACGCGTTCGGTCTTCCATCGACTCGAACTCGACCGTACTCCTCGGCGTAATCGGAGTCGGAGTTGCTTTTGTTTCAACGAAATAAACGGAAACAATGAAACAGGGTGACATCTAAACCGAAAAGTCGTTCGAACTTTCGACAATGAAACAGCGATACGCGTCGCACGGATAACAGCCAAGCACCACGGTTCTCGGTTGCTATCTAATCCGACGCGGTCCCTGCACGCGTCAACGAAAAATATGAATACTTGTCTATGTTCGAAGGTCTGATCAGTGCGATTTCGATTCGGATTGGGATCTCGAGTTTGCGAAGACGACGAGGACGACGAGGATGAGGATGGCGACAGCGTCAGGCAGAGACGGCGACCGCGACGGCGACGGCTCCGGGTACGGCCGAGTTCGCGTCACGCTCGTTGGTGGTTACCGGGACGATACAAGGGGTTGGTGGTAGGATGCTTGGATGGGGTAGAACACGAGTCCATTCGATTGGACGAGGATGTTTAGATACAACAGGGTGGGGATAGGGATGAAGCGAGTGCCGCAAAGTCGCGGGCTTATATAAACCGACAACGAAGGGTTCAGATTCGCAGAGCAGCAGCTTCCCTTCGTTGAGGCACATAGTCTGTCGAATTCATCGAATTCAACACATCGCAACCAGGTAAGTCGCACCATATATACGCGATTATTTAACCTATTTATTCAATCTTCCACATCGCGATCCACACGTTATAACTGGTTCACGCGAACGGAGGTTCGAATCGCTGTTTATTCTTAAAAACCGGCCGATCGATTGCCCTGATCGAGATTGCCGCGAAACGATATCTCGCGGATGTTCGAGAATCATTAAAATTGCGGAGACTCCTTTCCGCGTATTCGTACGCGCGGTCGCACGCGGACACTCGAGGTATTAATTTGTGCGCTGGATGTAAACCCCGATCGATTTCAATAAACTGGAAACGAAGCGCGACGAAACAAAACGAAACGAAACAAAAGAAAACGAGATGCGCTGAACAGTGGTCGCAAGAAGCTCTGTCGATTTTGACGAGAACGATTCGCAACACGTCCGTTCCATCCGTTTCGCGACGAAACAATTAGCCGTTGCAACGACACGCGGTTTCGTTCGATACGAAGCATTTCCGAATGGTGAGACCGACAGAGCCAGGACAGAGTCGAGTGCATTCGTTACCGGGTGAAGCAACACGGTGCCAATATCGGCTTATGTGTACCGAATCCTCTTTCTTGCTCGTAGAATTCCTCGTAGTCCTTCAACCTTTCTTTGAACGTGTTCGGTCCAACGTGTCTACTTCACGCCTACGTCTATCTCATATATTGCATCGCGTCGATCGCACTAGCTTCAACGTTAGCGTCGAATGGGACTCGATCTTAGATTGGATCTAAACGTCAGTTTGGTCAAAACGATTGATTTTCTCATCTTAGTTTCTCATCTTATGCACCGCTCCGGTCCATCTCGATCACCGATTGTTATTTTTCGACGCGAGCAATTAACGAACAGCGAATACTTGCAGTTTGCGAGCGGTGTGTTGGATCGGTCGTCGAAATAACGTCGTGACGTCGCACGCGTGCCTCAACTACCCTTAGGCCCGCTACACACATCCGTTTTTCTAACTTGCCACGACCGTGCGGTAACGGATTTGCGGTAAATATTGTACGCTACATGGGCGTGCGGCGCCTAACTACTGTTTAGTATTTTAGTATTTGTAGTATTCATAATGTTTAAATTAATGTTAAATTCCGGTACCGCACGGTCGCCGCACGGATGTGTGCAGCGGCCCAAATAGTCTCCCTTTTCGAATCTCAGATTCGACCGACGTCCAACGCTTCCGTCTCTTTTCTCGAGCGTGCGAAAAAGAGACAAAACGTCAGACATCGGATCCACTGTGATCGCAGCCTAATGCGTTTGTTCGCTGTTAATTCATCCACGTATACAGAGACCAGTGATTTTCTTTCTTTCGCGACACAACCGAGCCACCGGCCGCCAAGTTGTCGCGCAACAGAAAAAGGATTACGCGCAAAAGCTTCGCTGTTATTAAGCAAACACGGTGGTAGCCGTTTTATCTCTTCGATCGGGAAAACGGAATTGCTACTCGACCGCTAAAAGTCGCGTAAACTCGACCCGAATTCGCCCGTTTCTCGGGAAATACTTCGCAACCGTAACCTTTGGCTCGACCGACACCGCTTACTCCATTTCCCACATACCAACAAAATGCGAGCTTACGTCCGCTACACGACGAGATTTTCAAAGAAGATTTTCCCAAGAGAGGAAACTTTACTCCGACATAATTGTACAGATGAATTCTTCAACAGACGAACTTATGCCCGGAATTTCACCGAATTCCTCCTCTTGTGCTTTCCTCCCCCCGTCTCTTTCTATCTCGCCCTCTTTCGATCACCATCTAGTTTAAAATTTTCTCGTGATCCAACGATTTATCTATCGCAAAGGCTCACACGCGCAACAAGTGCGTGCTTCTGCCCTCGAAGAAATATGCGAGTCGGAGGAGCGACGCAGCTGTTTCATCGGATTCGAATTTGACGCGCGCTCGTGCCCTCCTAAACGAATCCGTCTTTCCGCGCGTTTCCTCGTCGAACCCGTCGGAACAACATCCATATGCGACAAACCGGAGGAAAGGAAATGAGAAACGGGCTACAGTAAACGGAAAACGCAAATTGCTGAATAATAATAACCAAACGCGACAGGAACTGGAAGTCGAGATCTTGCATGTGCAAATTGATGAAGAAAAATTTCGGCGTTCTGGCGAAACGTTTTCAAACAAATTTCAAATTTCGAACACGATCAACCTCGCTTGCATCGTCCTTGACGAAATCAAGTACAACGCGCGTCGGGAAGTACCGTTCAACGTAACGAAAACGACGAATCCAATTATTTCGTGTTACGGCGAATCGGTACGCTCAAAGCGACTCGTGATTGCCGCGCCAATAAAACGCTAATTCAACGAATATTGAAACCGATAGCAAACTGAAAGGCGTCGCTGTAATCCACAGAGTGCGATGAAATCGTCGCTGTTGTTTCGATCGCGATTGATAATTATCAAACAGTTGGCCGACGGTGGTCGCACGAAAATTAACGCGTTTTCGACGGGAGTTGTTTGATATTAGGGGCGTTAAGGCCGTTGCATCTCGGTGCACAACCTCGGCCGCAGCTTGCAACCTCTCCGTTCTGAATCGTGGCTTCAATAGTTTGTTAGTCGCTCTGCTCGAACACGAGTACACGTCGCCGCACTTCTAGTATTCTGGAACAATATGTATTCCGAATGCGGCGCAGTATTCCGTGCAATCTTTTTCGCTTATTCTACTTCCTGCACCTGCTCCTTCTTCTGGTTCTTTTTTCTTTTTCGATTTTTTAAAATGTTAAGCGGCCCTACACGGTCAATCGAGAATGTCAATTTAGACTGTCAATTCTGATTTCAATCACGGAGGACCCTACACCTATCAGTCAGACTGACAGCATTGAATGACGTAATTTTATAACAGTTGACATTAAGACACCAACAAGTGGGTATCTGGCACAATGTCGAATAAAGAAAGAAGTTGCTCGATCGGAGGCATTCTCAAGGAATACCCGTGGAAAACCCCCACTTCTCGGGAGATGCCACCGATCGAGCAACTTCTGGACAAATAAAATAATAAATTGATTAAAAATTTATATAAGTATATAATTTATTTATTTAGACATTCCCCTCACACCGGGGGAACAATGGATAGAGGTCCTTAAATATAAAAGGAGAAACAATTTAAATTTAAATATATGAAAAAGTATTCCTTGTCGATAGATTTTTTTCTAGCACGTTTCTCAATTTGTTTAATGTTAAATAAATTTAACAATTTAAAGGACATAAATAAAATAATAAATTTATTAAAAATTTATATTATATAAGTATATATATATAATTTATTTATTTAGACATTCCCCTCACATTAGGGGAACAATGGATAGAGGTCCTTAAATATAAAAGGAGAAACAATTTAAATTTAAATATATGAAAAAGTATTCCTTGTCGATAGATTTTTTTCTGGCACGTTTTTCAATTTGTTTAAATTGTTAAATTTATATAACATTAAAGGACATAAATGAAATAATAAGTATATTAAAAATTTATATTATATAAGTATATAATTTATTTATTTAGACATTCCCCTCACATTAGGGGAACAATGGATAGAGGTCCTTAAATATAAAAGGAGAAACAATTTAAATTTAAATATATGAAAAAGTATTCCTTGTCGATAGATTTTTTTCTGGCACGTTTCTCAATTTGTTTAAATTGTTAAATTTATTTAACATTAAAGGACATAAATGAAATAATAAGTTTATTCAAAATTTGTATTATATAAGTATATAATTTATTTATTTAGACATTCCCCTATAATATAAGGTTATATTATAAACTTCTGGACATTCTTGCTCTACACCATCATTCAGAATTCAGACTGTTAGTCTCCCCCCCACTTCCCGTGATTGAAGCACGGATTTCCAAATATCTGGAAATCCGTCAGTCCACTTTATCAGTCCGTCAGTATTAAATAGGGGTGGGCGAGAACCCGATCGTCGGGACGAGTCGAGAAGAGGTCGATCGGGTCGGGTTCCCGAAAATTTCGAGATTCCCGAAGAAATCGGGTTCCCGAAAATTTCGAGAATATGACATGACACTCTTGAAAAGAATTCGTGATGGACAACATTCTTTCAATCTCGAAAACATCTAGAAGAAAAAATCCGGAACTATGAATCTATTCATTAAAACGAATACAAATGATTACTGGGTTCTCGAAATTTTCGGGAATCCCGATAAATCCGAGAATCCCGATTTTTTTCGGGAATCTCGATAAATTCGAGAATCTCGAAATTTTCGGGTACCCGTCCTGATCCCGAAAAAATTTCGTGTTCCCGACCCAACACGATATTTCGGGTTCTTGCACACCCCTAGTATTAACCTTACCCGATCGATCAGAATGTCAATCTTCGACGTGACTGTCATTCCGACTGACCGTGTTGGGTTCGGTTTACAATTATTAGACAGCAGCGACGAGCCTGCATAGTTAGCACTTTTTCTCGTCATTAAGTAGTTAATTGTCTGACAAGGTAATACTACTAAATAAATTTTGTCTGATTTCCAGGGAAGGAACATCTTCAAAAATGCAATACCAGAGATTAACAACTCCATTTTGCATATATTTCATTGCGGTCCTCATAACGCTTGCAGTATCGACGACCACATTAGCTAAAGCTGCGCCGTAAGTTCTTCCGTGACAGATTTACCACTCGCCATTCTTCCGTTTAGGTATACACGTTTGTAATCGGCCAGATGATTGGAAGAGTTATGCGTTATTTGCGGGCAACGCGGTTTTATACCAGAAAAGTCTCTGATAAACGGTGATCGCAATTTCTAATAGGTTCGAGTGCTCAAAGTTACACTTCCGAATTACAGTGTGCACGTAGCATGTGCACACGTATGTTAGCCGCTGGAAGAAGAAACGGGAATGTAATAAGACATCGATAGACCGTGAAATAGTAGAAAAAGGGACACGTACGGAGTATAGGCGCAAGTGAACGCGAAGACGCATCTGGCTGCGTCAGAAAGTTTAACCTAGTTTCATTTGACGAGCCGTCGTTTAATGAGAACTGGTTCCTCCTATCCGAGAAAAGTGAAGAGTGGTATTGTTACGACTTGTCGTTACTAGAATCGTGCATACCAATGAGAGGAGGAGTTACAGATTCGATCGTCTCGTAAACGCAGCTAAGATGTTTCTTCGAGTCTAGTCTCGTGCGATTCGTGGAACGACTGTCCATTTTCCGAACGATCGGCGATAGATTGGCTGCGCGCTGTATCGGTTCTTCGTAAAGCTCGGTGCAACGGAAGGAAAAAATTAATTGTTGAAAGACGCGGTCAGGTATTTCAACGAGGAATCATTTCAATTTGACAGCCAACAAAACTACTGGGGCCAGCGGACTATCGAAGATCCAGAAGCGCTCATGGATCTCTACGAAAGACTAGAGCGCACAATAATGAGAAACCCCGAAATGGAAAAGTAAGTGGAGAAAGAAATCGATATTGTTGATCGATTGAAACGACGAATTATTTTTCAGTAGCAAACGAGGCCTCGATTTGGGATTAAGCCGCGGTTTTAGCGGCTCGCAAGCGGCCAAACACTTAATGGGATTGGCGGCGGCGAATTACGCCGGGGGACCCGGTCGGCGACGTCGTTCCGACCAACCTTAAATCGAAACGGATCTGCTCGACTTCGACTTTGATCACCCAACACCTTATACACCAAAATCTTTGTAAATGTTCGCTCGTGTTCGTTCGTTCGTTTGTTCGTTCGTACCTCGTAAACTGTTTGTCTTTGCTCGTTTATGGACGCGTATGCGCGAGTACGCTCCATACTGCAACCCTAACTCGTAACTTGTACGTTTCCTGCGCATATCAATGCGTATTGTTCTCGATCGTAACCCATTCTTGTCCTCCGGCCTAGCATAGATTCTCTAATTCGGGATCCGAGGATCTTTTCGCGTTAGTGCCCCATTGCGCGCGCTGGTCCGTCGTAACTGGAAACTTGTTTGCAATGTGTCACGCCATTCTCACAATTTCTCTCGAACGTTTATTGCTTCTGAATTCTAGTCATTATCGTACCAAAGGGACCCTTTTCTGTTAGCACGTGTGCGAAAGGATGAGAAAAAGTGAGAGAGTGTGTGTGTGCGTAATGCACCACGTGACAGACACCAGAAACCGTGTGCTTCGTTTCCATTGGGAGCGCCATCACGCATCGCACATTGCACATCGCATCGCGTCTCCCATCGCTTTCGTTGTAAAATCGACATGTGCGGTTTACCATGAGAATTAAATGTTTAATTGCAATTTAAATATACGTTTGAATATATTCCTCCACTATCCTTCATCTATTCGAGCGACGCAAGTAGTGCATACCTGTTGATTCCCTCTCTCCGATTCGTAAGATCACGGTGAACGTTACGTACGCGACATCCGACGTTGCTGGACATAACGTTCGCATGTGCCATTCGTTTTCGATTATACTTTAGATCGGTTTTTCCCGTGTATCGGGAAAAGCCTTTCCTACGTTATTGCGCATTGTTTCGCGCGCATGTAGATTATCCATAGTATACGCGGAGTTGTTGCGAACGCGAATGCAAATGTCATGCACCCACTGTTCGGTTTGTCTTGCGAACGGACAAACAAACGAGTGCGAAGCTAACGATCGTTACGCTTAATTGAAAGACACGAGTTGCGCTGTGCGCGTTCTTATGCGTTGCGTTTCACCTCTGCCTCTCTTATATTTTCAACTGTCGATGTCGACGAATAAACGGTGTATATTATAAATACCTGGATCTCTATCGATCGATTCATATTTTCGACAACCACGCGATCGTTATTTATTACCGTTTCCGTTCCCGTAGAAAGATTTGTTTAGTTATTAGTAGACCGCGGATCTTTCTGCAAAATAAAAAATGTCTAGATTAATTGCAAGACACAGGAGCGAAATAAAAATTTCTTTCTTCTTTGAATTATCTGATTAAGCTGGAACCAATACGCTGATGTTTTTAAATCTTTTTGATGTGTACACTGCTTTAAATTGTGCTGGAATGCATAAAATCCGCAGTCCAGTTATTAGTTATCAGCGAGACGCATCTCGACCGATCCCACCAAATACAATCTGGAATGAATGATTTACAACAGAACTTAAAAAATGAAACGAGCGGAAGATGGTACAGCAAATGGCCGCACGTGGCGTGACGCTTCTGCTTTCCGCTCGTAACGCAATGTAATGCTTGTCGGTGGTACTGCAGGCGAGCTGCAATTTCAGTTGAATTTCTTTTACACCGCTATTTACACCGATCGAAACATTCTTGATTTTAGTGTTTGCGCAGTGTTCCTAGTGAGATTGATTTTCCGACGGAGCAACAGTGCAGTTTCGACGAACGATACCGCAATATAATATCCAGAATCTAGCAGTCGTGCAAGAACGTGACTCGAGTTTCTTTTAGTTGTTTCGGCGATACTATATTCTATTATAATAAAAATATACAGGACACTCTTGCAGCAAGAGGCGCGTTCTTTCACCCCGACAACTCGTTCATTTGTTCATTGTCTCGCCGAATAAGTGACACTGGTCGCCGTTCGATGATCGCTGGTGGAATTGAAACATCATCGAATGTACGTCCGTCCGACCCGTTCACTTTTCACAGTGCTGGTTTCAGTACCGGTAGCACCCCGGGCGAAATTATCATGGCGCCCGAGGGCATGAACATGAATTAGGAACTAAACAGATATAAATATAAATGAAGGCAAGAATTCTTAGAAGTTTCCTTAGTTTCGCACAGAGCTAATGACGTAGACACAGAAAGTTTTGTAACTCCTTTTTTGTTTTGTATTTGTTCATTTTTTGTATCTTTTTCATGTTTGAACAAGAACTCGGATTGAACTACGGGCTTTAAAAATAACAGAAGCCTAATCAAATTTAACTTCTCGGCCCTTTTTGTCGGCAAATAATGATCGAGTTAGCGAAATAATTTTCCAACGAGTTGATTTTCAATCGAGTGCATTACTAGGTTAGTATGTCTTCTTGTGGCATCGTTGATCTGAAATACGTTTTTATTAATTTCTGTTTTGAAAAACTGAAATTGCAATCCATACATTCGGATATAGTTCCTGAACATATTGTGCTGCTTTATAAAGTTTAAAACGCGGCGGGCATAGGGTGTATCACGTGACGGGAGAGCCGAAAGAGGGGGAATATCAGGCAGCGGCGCACAGTGGAACTTTTCGTCCAAATCGGAGGCAAAATCAAAGAACTTTCGATAGAAATGAGGTAGAGCGATAAAATTTTTTTAAATTATAGCTGAAACTTGGCAGAATATGGGAAAAATAGGGAGATTATGGTACGAACATTTTTTAACCTTGAAAAAAATCGTCAAACTTGCACAATGTCACGAAAATTGTGGTTTTTGCAATACCACGGGTAGAAAAAGATTTTTTTGTAACATGCCATACATCATTTCCTGTAGATTTTTTCATGCTGAATTCAAATCTGGTCTCAAAATTTGTCTACGACCTCAGGATTTTAAAAGAAATCGATTTTTGTAAACGAATTGTTTAACGAATTTTCTCAAGGTTATAAAACGTTCGTACCATAATCTTCCTATTTTCCCTATATTCTGCCAAGTTTCAGCTTTAATTTAAAAAAAATGTTATCGCTCTACCTCATTTCTATCGAAAGTTCTTTGATTTTGTCTCCGATTTGGACGAAAGATTCCACTGTGCGGCGCCTCTATAGCCAGTGCTGAGATATTAGCCAAGATTTCTCTAAAGATAGATCGCATAGTGATATTGACGGGAAAGTACCGAAACAATCTGTTCCGAACAAAGAGACTCCTGGACAAGAGACGCGAAACCACACGAGACGAGACGAGTGTCCTACGAGTTACAGAATACAGGGAGGTCCGCTTAAATAAGGACACCTAAATATCTCTTCAGGTTATTGTGATGCAAAGAATATTTGTTACGTAATATGCATATTGTCAATGGACCAAATATCTGGCAAGAATATTTTTTTTCAAAGGTCATTTTTTTCGGAGTTATCAAGGTCATCGATGTTTTTTGATACACAACTACATTCTTATTTTATTGCATCGGGTAACTGATCGAAAAATACATTCAGATATGTATAATAACATGACCTTGACCTTGACCTGAAAGTAAAACTTTAATTTTTGAAGATCAAGGTCATTTCAAGGTCATGTTTTTCTAAATATCTGAATGTATTTTTCGATCACTTACCCGATGCAATAAAATAAAAATATAGTTCTGTATCAAAAAACATCGATGACCTTGATAACTCCGAAAAGAATGACCTTCGGAAAAAAATATTCTTGCCAGATATCCGGTCCATTGACAATATGCACATTACGTAATACATATTCTGTGCATCACAATAACCTGAAGAGATGGACCACGCGAAGAAACGCCAATTTTCGAAGATCAAGGTCATTTCAAAGTCATGTTTTTATAAATATCTGAATGTATTTTTCGATGCAGTTACCCGATACAATAAAATAAAAATATAGTTATGTATCAAAAAACATCGATGACCTTGATAACTCCGAAAAGAATGACCTTCGGAAAAAAATATTCTTGCAGATATCCGGTCCATTGACAATAACGTTACGTAACAAATATTCTTTGCATTACAATAACCTGAAGAGGTGGACCACGCGAAGAAACGCCAATTTTCGAAGATCAAGGTAATTTCAAAGTCATGTTTTTATAAATATCTGAATGTATTTTTCGATGCAGTTACCCGATACAATAAAATAAAAATATAGTTATGTATCAAAAAACATCGATGACCTTGATAACTCCGAAAAGAATGACCTTCGGAAAAAAATATTCTTGCAGATATCCGATCCATTGACAATAACGTTACGTAACAAATATTCGTTGCATCACAATAACCTGAAATGATGGACCACGCGAAGAAACGCCAATTTTCGAAGATCAAGGTAATTTCGAAGTCATGTTTTTATAAATATCTGAATGTATTTTTCAATCACTTACCCGATGCAATAAAAAAAAGATGTTACTTATGTATCAAAAAACATCGATGACCTTCATAACTCCGAAAAAATGACCTTGGGAAAAAATATTCTTGCCAGATATTTGGTCCATTGACAATATGCACATTACGTAACAAATATTCGTTGCATCACAATAACCTGAAATGATGGACGACGCGAAGAAACGCCAATTATCAAAGATCAAGGTAATATCAAGGTCATGTTTTTCTAAATCTCTGAATGTATTTTTCGATGCAGTTGCCCGATACAATAAAATAAAAATATAGTTATGTACCAAAAATATCGATGACCTTGATAACTCCGAAAAGAATGACCTTCGGAAAAAAATATTCTTGCAGCCCATTGACAATATGCACATTACGTAAGAAATATTCTGTGCATCACAATAACCTAAAGAGGTGGACAACGCGACGAAACGCCAATTTTCGAAGATCAAGGTCATTTCAAGGTCATGTTTTTCTAAATATCTGTATTTTTCGATCACTTACCCGATGCAATAAAATAAAAATACCGTTACGTATCAAAACACATCGATGACCTTGATAACTCCAAAAAGAATGACCTTTGGAAAAAAATATTCTTGCAGTCCATTGACAATATGCACATTACGTAACAAATATTCTGTGCATCACAATAACCTAAAGAGGTGGACAACGCGACGAAACGCCAATTTTCGAAGATCAAGGTCATTTCAAGGTCATGTTTTTCTAAATATCTGAATGTATTTTTCGATCACTTACCCGATGCAATAAAATAAAAATACAGTTATGTATCAAAACACATCGATGACCTTGATAACTCCAAAAAGAATGACCTTCGGAAAAAAATATTCTTGCAGATATTTGGTCCATTGACACCATGCACATTACGTAACAAATATTTTTGCATCACAATAACCTAAAGAGATATTTAGGTGTCCCTATTTAAACGGACCTCCCTGTATACATCGATACTCAAGTCATACATTAGTTGTTACAATCAATTTTACTTTACTAATAATAAAATCGCCGCTAACGCGCGAGAAAACTTGGCCAATATCTCAGTACTGCCTGCAGGTCTGGCGCCCCGGCTGCGCCCTACCCTAACGCCGGTACTGCATTCGCAATACGCATCGCTGAGACTGGTACATACATACGCGCAAGTGTGCGACATCCAGCATACGTGAACTCGTTAAACTCGGTAGGTAACGGTTGAACGTGGAGCCACGAACGAAGTAGCTGCGTTGCACGTATCACTCGTTTGGTTTATGACCACATGACCACTATATACCGACGCGACACGACGCGACGCGACACGATGCACGGAACGGAAAGAAATCGGAATAAAAGGAAGGCGTGTTTTTAGTATTTACACACCGTCCATATAGTATTCTTACATGTACATATACGTATAGTTGTTATCTTTTATAGACTCTGTGGTACACATAGAAAATATATACGGCAACGCGGTTCGTTGGTAGATCAGAAGTGGGAGAACATCTCGATCGGAAGCTGTTTTCGGTTTTGTCTCGCGATAAGCGAAGATATGGATAGCGGAGCTGTTCATGGATCACATCGCCGTGATCGACAGAGTAGTAAAATGGATGTTCGCGCGACGGTTATCATTCTCGGTATTGGAATCGGTTGCACGCTGTTCGCGTACACGGCATTCGCAGCCAGGCACGATGCACGTGATAACAATTCGTTGATACGTCAAACAATATTCGTAAGTATATTCCAACGATCCTATCCGATCGTATCCGATCCGAACCGAAACGTGATTCAAAACCCACTTCTATTCGCTGTCCGGTACTCGTGATCACTCTCCGTTCTTTCCATTCATTGGTCTCGATTAATCGTTTGCGACAGGTATTTCGCCATGGAGATAGAACACCGACGGAAACTTATCCCACGGATCCTTATCGCGATTATGACTGGGAGGATGGCTTAGGAGCTCTGACCAAGGTTAGGGAATCTATGTATACATATAAGTATCTAGTCATAAGTAGTCAGCGGATCTTCATGCAAAATAAACATTTTTTACCTGATTTGAAACAAACTGGAGGGAAATAGACATGTAGTTTCTTTCTTAACTCTTTGCACTCTTTGTCGAGTGTGACTCGACATTAGAGAAAGAAAATTGTAAATGAAACGAGTTTTTATATCTACTTGGTTCTTCTAATCAAACTAAAACTAAACTAATGTATACAAACAAATATAAGTTCAACAAATATAAATTGCAACAAAGTTTGAGAGATATATGTAATATAATTAGTGAACAAAATTGTTCAAAATAAGTTGCACAGTACGGGAACTGTCCTTTGGATTAAATTTCAAATAAAACGCTTAAAATAATAGAGAATTGTTGGCAACAAAATTGAAAAATAATTCAGAGTACAAAGGGTTAATATGTTTAATAGGTTGAAAATAATGTAACATTCTTTTTTAAATCGTTCCAATATTTTTAACTTCCCGATTTTATAGGGAAATTATTGTAATTATTACTGTTTTAAATTACACCTACTGATTTTTGTCATAAATGCATAAAATCCGCTGTCCAGTCATAAGTATACATAACTAGAAGTAAGTATTTCATACTTCGTGTATTTACAAATTATATGTAGAGTATAGCGTACAGGTTTCGTTACGAGAGTCCATAACCGGATACGAATTATACTCCGACTCCCACTTCTACTTACGTGCTCTGTCAAAAGCGATCCGATTGACGATGTAAAGACTATGCGGGAAAGTGAGAGTCGAGGCTCCCGCGGTAGAATGCGCGAAACCGTTATCGACTCTGGCGACGAGAAGTATCGGCTTGGCAAGAAAGTAATTTCGGTATTTTAAGATGAAATAGAGAGCCTAATTTAATTATTCAAGCAATGAACCTTAACCCCTTGCGGTATGATAAAAAGTCAGACTCGTGACGAACACTTGAAATGTAGTTTGCTAAATATAAATGTTAATGGCTTTCTTTTAAGACGAAATAAAATTCTATTGGTAAAACTTTAGAAAACCCCCCTTCCTTTCGACATGTGACATACGTCATTCTATTCGTTTTGACATGCTGAACACAAAATGTACGTGTCATTTTTGGCTGAAATGAATAGTTTTCGAGATATTCGCAAAAAACTATCGCTAATACTGTATTGAATTTTTCGTATTCCTCCACGCTCTGCGGCAACGTAAACCAGTCCCGGCGCGGCGTTTGTTTACATTTTGCTTCTAAACATTAGAGAGAAACCAGGGTCTTTCAATTTTGATAGACTACTCCTGAATTTCCGTATGCGTGGCCCTCTCCGCCCCCCACCTAACCTAACCTAACACGCACAGCATGGACGTGCAAGTATACACAAAATTCAATGTGTAGTAACTGCAGTTTTTCACGAATATCTCGAAAACTATTCATTTCAGCCAAAAATGACACGTACATTTTGTGTTCAGCATGTCAAAACGAATAGAATGACGACGTATGTCAAATGTCGAAAGGAAGGGGGGGTTTTCTAAAGTTCAGCCATTCTATTATTTTCTAATCAATATTTCAGCGTTAAAATAAATGTAAGTATGTAATAGATACAAACTGTCTATTCTTATCAGTGGAATTATTAAAGACAAAGAAGTTATACTTATTGTAGCCACTTGGGTTAATTAATAAGATATTTTCCCTTTGTTCGATGATCTTTTGCAAAACAGAATAAATAAGAAAATATTTTATTGATTAAAGTACTACACCTCTGGATCGGTCGACATTTGTTAAAGAAACTTGCCGCAAAATTGTTTATACCAAAAAAATTGTTGTTAAAGTTTGTATTTACATCAACACCTTCCACACATCGAGAAGAGAAAAAGTTTGAAAGGAACCATATGTTATAAACAAATACCTATTAATTATTAAGATAAAAGCTGTTGAGGTTTTTGCAAAATTTGATTGTGTGGAGTTACAGTGGGTGTACAAAGTACTCGTACACTTTTTAAAAACTAATAACTTTTTTTATAATTGTACCAAACGACCTGGTTTTTTATCATCAATTAGAAGCATTGGTTTACGATATGCTATGCAAAAAAGATTTTCCAAAAATTATAATTTACAAGGTTACATGCAAAAATAAAAAAGGCATTTTTTAAAACATTTTTATTTGGGCCCTTAATGAAACTTTAAAATATATGTTTTGTAGGTCTATGTTAGTTATACACATGCTGAAAATTTTATTAAAATCGATTAACATACACACGAGCTACAAGCGGTTAAAAATGGTGAAAATCGACAGAATCGTACATCTTTCGATGCGTGTCGTTTTTTCAATCAATTTCGATGAAATGTTCAACATGTGTATAAATAACATAGATCTACAAAACATACATTTTAAATTGTCATCAAGGACCCAAACAAAAATGTTTTAAAAATGCCTTTTTTATTTCTGCATGTAACCTTGTAAATTATAATTTTTGGAAAATCTTTTTTGCATATCATTCCGTAAACCAATGCTTCTAATTGATTATAAGAAATCAGGTCGTTTGGTACAATTATAAAGAAGTTATTTGTTTTTAAAAGGTGTACGAGTACTTTGTACACCCACTGTATATGTATTGACCAGAGTTGTGCCAAAATTTTATTTACATAAAAATATCGAATAAAATGAGTTTTAAAATAAAGCCTACTATTTACAACAGTCCAACTGACCGTGTCGATGAGACAGAACGTAATCGTGTGTGAGCCGCGAGACAAACGAAATGTAAAGGGACATTCGTCGCTAGGCCCGTGCCAAATCATCGTCCCAACAATTCAAATCACTTTGAAGCTTAAAAATATGAGGGAAAACCTCATATCCATTGTTACACATAAGAATACTAATCCTACATTATAATATACTAATGTTTACATTTAGTGTAGTTTACATTTAGTGATTTACACTTTAGTGTAGGTACTTACAAGTTTTTCAGAATTTTCTGTTCCTCCATTGGACCCACAGGATACTGACATTTACGCGAATACGTCTTAATAACTATGAAGCACGAAACATCACAGTTCTACACAATCACTAAACACTGCACAACACACTTCCCGAAATCGTGACAACGAACGAGAAGAAGTTACTCCGACCACGATCAAAATAGTACTGCAATTGTCAACTCGGTATTTTCGGTGGATGTAGGTGGGGAAATGTAGCTTTTGTTAATTGGACGCGGTTGTGCCGGAAGAACTTTAGGTTGAGGAGTGGGAAACTGTCAAAGAAATTCCTTTCCTTATTGTCTTCGGTGGTCAATGGCGGGATTTATGAGTGTATGCCCGCTCGTTGCTGCGGTGGGTCTGTCGCACGTGTTGTCCATCTGTCAGGGTTGAAGTTGTCGGGTCGGGCTAGTTGTAAAATAATAGACCAGTTCGGAACCCATCCGCGTACGTTTTATGCCAGCTATAACGTCCTTTTCAGGTATACATAAAATTTTCTTTCATTTTATTTTACAACTTCAAATATATGATTTGAATGTGTAGGGACACAAAATGACCTTCTTTTTTGTTTCAGGGCGGTGGGAAAATGCTGTTGCGCACACCTCCCTAAGATGAAGTTCGGGGGTAGTGTGGAGCTCTGCTCCCTCTTAGAGCATCGGTTTCCAACCTTTATGCTACTACGCTAAAAATATATTTTTTTCCGCGCCTCCCTTATACCCGAATTTGTACTCTTACGTTACGATGTGAAGTTTATTTATTTGTAGATATTATAGTATGAATATTAATTTTTCCAGACTCCCAGGTTGGAAACCGCTGCCTTGGAGGGAAATTGGGGGAACGGGACTTATATCCCCGCCCATACTCACTAAAACCCCACCGCCCAGGGCCTAGCCGCTAACCCTTCTCCACTATGCCCAATCTACCACCACCCGGGGTCCTACTCTTTGCATTTACTCACGTGCTGGTGGGCGACTCATCGTATCTTGTCTCCTGCGTCCTCATTGGGCTCATCCTTTTCCGTAAGGGAAACAAAATGACCTGGTACGGACCTAGCGACGAATGTCCCTTCCCCCGCTACACACATCCGTTTTTCTAACGTGCGGCGACCGTGCGGTACCGGAATTGCGGTCTGAAATACTATAGCGGCCCCTACACGGTCAATCAGAAATGACAGTCTGATTGATCAGTCAGACTGTCAATTCTGACTTCAATCTGCTACAATGACGAAGGACCTATCAAATATCTGGAAATTCGTCAGTCCATTTCATCAGTCCGTCAGTATTAATTTTTCACCATCAATCCGAATGTCAATCTTCGACGTGACTGTCATTCCGATTGACCGTGTAGGGGCCGCTTATGGATTCAGTTAGGCGCTGCACATTTGTTTGAACCGTATAGTTGCGGCGCCGCGATACAAAATTTACCGCAATTCCGTTACCGCACGGTTAGGCCCTCCACACACGGGTCGATTGAAATCGCGTCGTGAAGTTCGTACGTCTTGCTCGTCAAATACGATGCATGCGACGGACGCGATTGCCGTCCACACACGGGTCGATTGTAATCGCGTCGTGCAGTTTTTACGTCTTGATCGTCGTACGATTCATGCAACAGACGCGATTGCCGTCACACACGAGTCGATTGTAATCGCGTCGTGAAGTTCGTACGTCTTGATCGTCATATACGATTCATGTGACGGACGCGATTGCCATTTGCACACGGGTCGATTGTAGTCAATTTGTGTTTTTCAAACATCAAGAATCGCGTTTCACGTTTTCACTTTCAAAAAATTTTATAAAAAAATTAAACCGACTTCGAAAAACGCACTAAAAAATATGAAATAATTATAAGTATAAATAATTATGTGAATACACACGAACTTAAACACAATAAAATCTTTTCGGAGGCGGCGCAAAATTGAAAATTTTCCAAATGACAGATGTTGCTGATTATGATTTCATTAGAATATGGTGAATCTGAAAATCAGTAGGTCGGAAGAGAATATACATTAATATGTGAAAGCATGTAGAAGAATTTAAGGAATTTAAGGAAAATTTTCAATTTTGCGTCGCCTCCGAAAAGATTGTATTGCATTTAAATTAGATGCAAAAAAATCATATAGTATTATATAGTATTTAATTTAGATGGTCAAAACTGCCCTTAGAGGTTTTTCAATGGCTCTTGAACCATTCGAAAGCTGACCACTAAAAACCCATCTGAGTAAAACCCTATAACTACCCTCACGGGCAAGCTGGAGGGCTGAAATTTTACTCGGACGGGTTTTTATTGGTCAGCTTTCGAATGGTTCAAGAGCCGTTGAAAAACCTCTAACGTCGGAAAAATGAAGATTTCTCAAAAATATGAAAACATGCTATTAATAGTGCCCGAATAAGCTACCATCAAAAGCGGTGTCCTCGATTTTTTTCAGATTTTTTTTTGTGGGAGATCATTGTAAAAAACAATAAAAACCAAACTGCTTCGACGTTTTTGCTGCTAGAAGGAAAGCTAGACTTGCAGGTTTTACCGTGGGGGTATATTAAGCTCTAATTAGTGATACTACATCGAATTAAGCAATTTTTTTACCTCAGAAATGCGATTTAAGAGAGTGAAAAAGGAAGGAAAAAATCGTCTCCTGTGGAGTCGCGCGAATCGTACGATCCACGCGATTTTCCAACTTCGCTTCCGATCGCACGCGATTAGAATCGCGGCGATTTCAGTCGAGTCGATTTCAGTCGACCACGAATCGACCCGTGTGTGGCTCTCCATTCATTTGCATTGGAAGTCACGTGGAGGGAGAAATCGCATGCGACTGGAATCGCGTCGACCGAATCGCCGATCGACCCGTGTGTGGACGAACTTCGCTTCCGATCGCACGCGATTACAACCGCGGCGATTTCAGTCGAGCCGATTTCAGTCGACCACGAATCGACCCGTGTGTGGCTCTCCATTCATTTGCATTGGAAGTCACGTGGAGGGAGGAATCGCATGCGACTGGAATCGCGTCGACCGAATCGCCGATCGACCCGTGTGTGGAGGGCCTTATGTTCTGTCTCATCGACACGGTCAGGTGGACGGTAATACAAGTAGACTTTTCTCTGGACGTATAATTCCACCCAATCAAATTTTGCAAAAACTTCAACAGCTTATATCTTAATAAGTATTTGTTTACGACATATAGTTCCTTTCACACTTTTTCTCTCCTCGATTAGTAGAAGATGTTGATGTAAAAACGAACTTTAACAATTTTCTTTGGCGTAAACAATCTTGCGGCAAGTACCTTTTACAAATGTCCACCGATCCAGAGGTGTAGATTCACCCCTAGGTCGGACGACCATTACTTTTCATACACCCTGTACATTATGTAACATTATGTATGTAGAGTTTGTCGTTAAAAACATGTACGCGTCCGTTGGTTGGTCGGTGAGAAATGTGGCTCCGCGCGATACCAAAACCGTATAAAATTTGAAATCTGCAATCGTTGCGTAGAATGGCATGCGTCGAATGTACAACGTCGGCCAATGGATACGCGAGAAGTATGGCTCGGTAATTGGCGGCAAGTACGAGAGCAGGCTGTCTCTAGTTCGAAGCAGTTACGCGGATCGGTGCTTGATGTCCGCGCAAGCTCTACTGGCCGGTTTGTATCCACCGACGTCCGATCAAACGTTTGTAGAAGGATTAAACTGGAGACCCGTCCCCGTACATTCAACTCCCCGTGCATTGGATAAGGTGAGTAACTATGTACTCAGTTTTGAACATGTACTAAAATACACGTGAAATAGGTATCTCGCTAAATGAATATGTAGAATATGGAAACCGATTCCAGACGATCGTGGTCAAGGCACCCTGTCCTCGATTGGAAGAAGCTCTGAGAGAAGCGTACAGGAACGAATCTCTGCGACCGGGAACTCCGTCGAACAAATATTATCGTCAGCTTTCCTCGCACACCGGGCAAAACATCTCTACGATCACCGACGTCGAGTTTCTGTACAACACTCTGGAAATTGAGGAACAGCTTGGTTTAAAGCTACCCGCTTGGACCGACGAATACTATAATAGTAAAATGCGGGACATCGCGGCTCGTAGTTTGGCCATATTTACCAGTAACAACTTGCAACAACGACTCCGCGGAGGTTCGATCGATTTCTCTGCGATTCCAATCCCATCGGACGTCCCCGAGTTCACTCTATTGCCTTGGTTTTTCTACACCGTGTTCCAAACATTGCAGGACCGTTGCTCAAGGAAATTCTGATGGGTATGCGAGACGCCGAAACTGGCAAAGACACCAGGCGTGTCTATCTTTACTCCGTGCACGACATAACTCTCGTTAATTTACTGCGAACCATGGGATTTACGAGCGAGTACTTTAAACCCGGCTACGGCGCGACTCTCATCTTTCAACTGTACTTTAGCCCCGACGCTGCGGACGACAAACACGCCGAAATAAAGGTACATGACCATGTAGATTCTAATTCTATCAATAAGATTACGCGTAAACACGCAAATATAGTCGTTCGTCGATCTCCAATGCCGAATTGAGATCTTCATAGTTCATAGGCACTTAAACGATCTTATACAGGCTAGTCGTTCCAACGTAATGCCTTCTTCCGCTACTCTGTTCCGTACGATAATGCGCTACATTCTAATTTTGCAGTTAACCTACCTGAACGACACGGAAAAGTTCACAACGTATCCCATGGAGATACCAAATTGCGGCAAACCGTGTCTACTCGAAACCGCGAACGATCTATGGAAAGACGTGCTTCCCAATAACTGGGACGATGAGTGTTCGCTAGAATGATCGCGTCTATTGTGCATAATGTATGTATGTATAATACAATAAGCATTATCTCTGTTACGGAATCTCCTGAAAATTCATGTTGCAAAACTAAATTGGCGCACTCACCGTTCCCATAAGAACGTTACCAGACACTGGCGCTTACACTTCGAACCTATCGACGCGTTGGTCCAACCACCCGGTGGATCATATTTTTACTCGATTCGAGCGCGCGGAAGACTGCGCGCAGCGCAGCACAACGCGATCAGAAGCGCAATGCGTTAGCAGACCGCACGTATCGTGCGAATCAATTCTAATTCGAGCGAAGCTGGTTAAGATTACTAAATTGGCACAAAATCGTTTAACCAGGATGTGTCCGCGTTGCTTACGCAACAAATGACACTGGATGTTTTGCATGTCTCGTTACGCAATGCGAGAACGATTATTACAGAGCAGTCTTTCCGTTGAATTCAAATACTCGGACGGAAGATGGATCAACATTGATTGATTAATCGTCGACTACATATAGAGTGCGTATCGTCTCGATCGACATCTACCGCGGTACCATCGAACAACACGAAATACGTTCATTTCTTATTATTGCCCTTGCCCTCATTCTCGTCCTTGTCTTCGTCGTCGTCATTGTCGTCGTCGTTGTCGTCATCGTCATCGTCACCGTTAATGGACGGCCGGATATACAATTTTAAGCGCGCCGATTCGCATAAATGTATCTATTTCACGACGATTAGTCATTCTACCTCTGCGGTTCAAATACCATCGAGTGCTCTTCCTTCTTCGAACTATTTCGTTATCCAACAATAACCAAATAAATCGATGGAGCGGAAGCAAACGCGAGGAAAGATTGTTTAAATAATAAAACAGCGCCTCTTCGATGATCGATCAGCCTCGACGAGGACAAGCAATCACTACACGCATAGGTATGTATTTATATATGATTCATCGAGATTCGAGTCCGCCCGTACGATTAGTCAGCAAACAGCTTGCATTATTGTACTTTTTCCGAATAAAACGCGTTGGACTTAGGTCGACAGTATGAGAATGCAGCACACAATAAACATTTATTGTGAATAACTTTACATAGTGGTAATTTAATTTGCTGTAAGATATCGGTGTTGTCGAGCACGATAAGACGAGCGGCAACGAGAGGGCAGCAGAGTGATTGTTCGAAATCGGGAACGGTGAACGGTGAACGGTGAACGGTTAATGGGGATGGGGACTAGGGGAACGGGGACCGGGGAATGGGAAAACGAGAGTCGAGAACGTGGAATAGAAAGAAGGAGGTAGAGGAGGAGGAAAATCGAGATGCGCAGTCGTATCCAGTCGTATCGGTGCAGGCTTATCTACGACGTGCGAGTTCAGCGGTCGGATCGCGATCATTCGATCTCGCGATCGACGCGACCGAGCAGCACGACAAATCGAAAAACCGGTACAGTCGGTCTGAGTCGGACTTCCGGAACAATTCGAGATTGCTCGATAAAAGAAATTCGATTTATAAGGATTCTACAGGATTCTATTATAGTAGTCAGTTTTTCTACTCAGTTTGAGAGTCGAGCAACGTTATCGACCGACGACATCCCAGCAACAATTGCACACGCTGTCAGTTCCACCGAATGATAGCTGCGATCGCGTTCATCGTTCGCTCTTCAACACTCTTCAATCAGTAAAAGAGGTTAGTTTCGTTTGCATTATAATACTCTACGCTTTTATACATATATTCTTTTCCATTTGTGTGTGTGCGTACGTGCGTGTGCGTGACTGTGTGTTTTAAATAGACCCGTCTATGAAGCCTAACACGTACCGAGTTTCTTTGAAATTTATCTACATATTATTTATACGAGGAAAAACGTATCCTGTGGCTAGGCAGTTAGGCGTTGACGAAGGTCGACTCGCTTCGACAACGTCACCGTAGCCGTTTCTAATGACACATTCTAACCGAAATACAGTCTCGATAATATTTTTGTCTACGATTTCTTTGCAGGATCGTTCATTGCGATCCCGGTCCGCCGCAAGATGTTCAGTTGGTTAAATAGGGAAGACAGTGACAAGCAGAATGTTTTTGAAAGTGTTACCGATGGTATCAAGAAGATATACAAAACGAAAATGCTGCCTCTGGAACTGCACTATCAGTTTCACGATTTTCATTCTCCCCAACTCGACGACCCAGATTTTGATGCGAAACCAATGATTCTCTTGGTGGGACAATACTCTACGGGAAAGACGACCTTCATCAAGTATTTGCTCGAACGAGACTTCCCTGGAATAAGGATCGGTCCCGAACCGACGACAGATCGCTTCATTGCAGTTATGTACGATGAAAAAGAAGGCGTGATTCCTGGAAACGCTTTGGTCGTCGATCCCAAAAAACAGTTCCGTCCACTTTCCAAGTTTGGTAACTCATTCCTAAACAGATTTCAATGTTCCACGGTGGCATCCCCAGTCTTGAAAGGTATATCTATAGTCGACACACCTGGTATTTTGTCCGGAGAAAAACAAAGGGTACATACACTTTCAGAATATACAACATATATTTGCATTGCCCATTGTACGTAGACTTTGAATTTACTGAACTTTTTCCCTCTGGCATTAGGTCGACAGAGGCTACGATTTTACCGGAGTTTTGGAATGGTTCGCGGAACGAGTGGACAGAATTATTCTGCTGTTCGACGCGCACAAACTCGATATTTCTGATGAATTTAGGAGATCCATCGAAGCGTTGCGCGGCCATGACGATAAAATCAGAATTGTCTTGAATAAAGCAGACATGATTGATCATCAACAGCTAATGAGAGTATACGGAGCGCTGATGTGGTCTCTTGGTAAAGTACTACAAACTCCTGAAGTAGCCAGAGTGTATATCGGGTCGTTTTGGGACCAGTCCTTAAGATACGATGTAAATAAGAGGCGAGTACTTTTATTTGCCTCGTATTACAATGCAATTGTGTTTATCGAATACGCAGTTGTTCTTTTCTATTCGCGGAAACGCGTTCCCACGGCGATCTTTCCCGAAAGGGAAGATAACCGCGTTTTTGTTGGTTTTTGTCTATGAATATATTATAGTTGGATCTATTCAAACGCACCTTTGCCAATGAACCACTTATGCGTTTACACATAATACGACAACACATCGTTGTTACCCAGAACTTCTTCTTTCAGATTATTCGAAGACGAGGAACAAGATCTCTTCAGGGATATGCAGTCGTTACCCAAAAACGCGGTGCTTCGAAAGCTAAACGATTTAATTAAACGCGCTCGATTAGCCAAGGTGAGAAAAAAACTCGAAAATCTGCTTATCGAACGTTGTTCGGTCGCTAATCGATCGACATAGACAATGCACACTCTATTTCTCAATGATATCGCCTGTACGATACGAACTGAATAATGTTCAAACGCATGTTCGTCGAACCTTAGGTACACGCTTACATAATCAGCGCTCTTAAAAAGGATATGCCTAGCATGTTTGGCAAAGATACAAAGAAAAAAGAACGTATCAAAAATCTGGGTCAAATCTATGACCAAATACAAAGGGAGCAAAACATTTCGCCCGGCGATTTTCCAGACTTGAAAAAAATGCAGGAATGCTTAGCGCGTCATGATTTTACTAAATTCAATAGTTTAAAGCCTAAATTATTGGAAGTAGTCGATAAAATGCTTTCCGAGGATATTGCAAAACTCATGGACATGATACCACAAAACGAACTCGGTACAGCGTCAGACTCTTTAGTCAAAGGTATTTTTTTTCTCTATATTATATCATACTTTCCTACGTGTGTCCTTCGATCGAGAGATATCGAGACGTGTCGAGAAATTTTTATGGAACGAAAGAAAAAAATATTTGCACCGATGCCCAACCCATTCTCCTGCTCTACTCACAACTAATTACGTAATCGTCAATGAACATTTCGCGGAAACTTAATATCTCGAGTGTTGTGATAAAGTTGAATTACCCGCGGTATGAAGCTCGTAACGCGCACGGCTTTTTATTACGTACGTAATCTATACCGGACATAGTTACGCAGTTACGTAATTACGCGTGCGTTCTTCCGTTTTCATCTTTCGAACGTTTGTTCTTACAAACTTTGTGAATTTCTAAATATTTTGTCGTAATATTTATCATATCGTGATTTAACCATTTACAATCTCGACTACAATAGGTGGCGCGTTCGAGGGTGTGGAAGATCAAGTAAGTCCTTTCGGTTACAAACGAGGAGAAGGAGTCGATGCTGGAGCGGGTGAACCAGAATGGGTCGTTAACAAAGAGAGGCAAAAGTACGATGCCATTTTCCAATCACTTGAACCGTGCGACGGAAAAATTGTGGGCTCAGGTAATTTCTTATCATACGCGTCCCTTCTAAACGAAACGATAAATTTGTTTGATGTTCCATGTGTACATGTTGAATCACTTGAGCATCTTGCACAATTACGATTAAAGTTTATGCTGTGTATTTGCTTACGCCGAGATAGTGTACGCTCTATCGAGTACCGAGTGTATACGATTGCATCGGTGACGTATATTTAACTCGTTTCACTGATTATTCTGCTCATTTCCAGTCGCTAAAACGGAAATGTTAAAATCCAAATTGCCGAACAGCGTGCTTGGGAAGATTTGGAAGTTGTCCGACGTCGACAACGATGGGTTCCTGGATTCCGACGAATTTGCTTTGGCGATGCATTTAATCAACGTTAAGCTCGATGGCTATGACCTCCCTATGACATTACCAGACCACTTGGTACCACCAGCGAAAAGAAATTTATAATCTTCAATTACCTCTTCTATTTCTGTAGAATACGTCCGTTGTCGATGTCAATTCACCGATACGTTTCTATTTCTACAGTCACCTTGCTTCTTACTTCTTATGTATGTAATTAAATTATAATAATTTACATCACGTCATAGTAATTTGGAAATAACGACCAACTTAGCCACACGAACAGTATTTGCTCTTTCCAATTGTTTTTCTTTTCTAGAAAATGCTTTTAACTACCGTTTATCTGTTCTTTAACCATTTCGTACCACACACCGCTTCTCGTAGCTTATCAATTCTATTCGTATGATTGGGAGATGTGCAAATAAGTTTCTTGAACGGCATTAGAAAATTCGTATAATATATTAAATGTAATAAATTATGAATGCTTGGTACTCAAATTTTCTTGCGCTTACATAAATACAATAATACTATGCTGTACTATACATTGAAGTCTGCACATTAAGAGTAACACATATACATACGTGCATAAATTTCGTGTCTCTTTGGTTCAACGAAATGTCTAGTAATAATTGCTTGTACGCGAAAATGGCCGGAAAACCGTAAAGATTCATGTATTCATGTATGTATGTATTATAAATCGCAAATATTATCCAAAATGATATTTTGCATGGCATACGTATATGTACGATCTTCTCGATTTCCTCGAATATAATTTTTATTGAGACCATTGCATTCGTCAAGAGATTCGTTATTGTCAACTTGATCATCTTATAGTTGATATCGTCGTTTTACAGAAATATCTCTACTGTTTACATTCGACTTTGAATCGAATCACTTGATACGTAAAAATAAAAATTTTACAAAAATGCTGTCACGCACGAAATGAAACAATGAATAGGGAACAAAGATGACTCGATAAACATTTTCTGTCGCTGATACATTCTAAGTTTCATCTGCACGTTAATTTTCAAGCGTTTAGCACGCAAGCAAGCGTGCGCGCTCATCCATAGTTTCGCGTTTTTCGCAAAAAAGGATCGCATTACTAACAGACCGTATTTTTTACAATAGAAAAGAAAAGAAATAAGAACACTATGAATCTCAGAAGACAGTTACGTTTAATACATTTAATTTATTAACACAGCCACGTTTATATTTGCAAAAAGTAGTGAAATCGCATCGCATCGCATCGCATTACAACGCATTTTATCAACACTGCCTCCACGTGATGCGTTTTTATGTGATATATGTAGAGAAAGAACAAATATTTTTAGATTACAGTTCATACACAGACAATATTAATTTTCGATGTGCATGTATAATGAATTTAAATAAATCGTACTGCTCGAGGGGAATTATTGTATCGAAAGATAGAATTTTCTACTTGAGACATGATTCTACATATGGAGAATGAAAAAAGTCTCCCTCCTTCCCTCGATCAGTGTATGTATAGGACATTTTGTAAGTCAATCCTGTCCACGAACAATTCTTTTTGACACGCGGTTTTCACTTTCTAATTCACTATATTGTATTTACATGTATTACATCTGTATAGGTTGCGTACTAATTGTAATAAAATTGTAAAACATAAACACCTATATATATATGTATGATACGCGGAAATGATCTGAAAGGAAGGAACTACTATTTACACTCGAAACGTTCGCAAAATCTTGGACAGGACTGGTATATCGTGATTAGTCCACGCGAACTGTTACTGGGTCAGTTTACGTGAAAAATCAAAATATTTAATACGATATCATAACTTTTATAACGACAACATAATCTATACTCGTACTGTTCTATCTATAATATGTATAACACATGTATCTGAAATCTACAAACTCCTAATTCCAATCTAACTTTTTTATATCGGCGTCGTGTTGGTGTGGTGTCGCGATGTCGATGTCGATGTCGATATGTTTATATGTATAAAAAAAATTTGTTACTTTATATAAAAGGTATTCCGCTTTGTAACAGCTACGCGAAATACGCAATGATCTACGACGACGGCATAATATATATGTGGTTTTTCTGAAGCCACCTTAGCTGAAAGAATTTAGCAAACAAAACAATTTGATTCGATGAAAAACATACAGTTCGAAAACAATATTGATACAAATAATACAGATTTTTTTATTTTATGTGATAAGTTTGAAACACTATGATGACAATATGTAAAAAGAAAAAAATATTGGGTTGGAACGAAAGTTCGTAACGTTTGTAAATTAAAATTGAAAGCTAAAATTCAGATATTTATTCATAGATTTATTCAATAACATATTTTCCTTTCTGTTCTATTACTTTTTGCCATTTTCGAGGTAACTTCTCGTGTTATTGAATAAAGATATGAATAAATACCGTAATTTTATCTTCGGTTCTAATTTGAAAACGCTACGAACTTTCTTTCCAACCCAATATGTACTTTGATATATATATATACAGGGTGTCCAAAAAATGTTGTACTTCCTTGAAAGGGATGATTTCTCAGATCATTTGACCTTTTCCGGCTACAGTGAACGGATTCCAGCTCGGCGACAATAAGTTCAACTGAACGTGGCGTTGGTATTGGCTGATGAGTCGGAATTCGTCCGCTGTAACCGCGCTCTGATTGGTCCATGTTTTTCATTAATTTCAAAGTCGCGGAGAACATTTTCGCAAAGGAAAAAGTTACTTCAAATAACGCCAGAAATCACCCCTCCTAAGGAAGTACATCATTTTTGGGACACCCTGTATGTAGGGTATATATATTTTTTATATATATTGATGATCGATCACATGCCAATGGTATTTTGTATACATCAGAATTTGTTGTCATCGACACAAGCGATGGATGAACTTTGTATATGTTCCATGATTTTCGAATTCGTTTGTTGAATTGTTCTGACATCTATATAAAACAACTCCAAATAACATCTAAAATAAAAGTGAGGAGGTGGATTAGAAGAAAAGAAGCGGAGAAGACGTCAGATAAGTAAATTTGTTACGTGGTATTATATATTATATATGGTATATTATATATTTTGTATATGGATTATTCAGTTTTCTTTATCCCCATTGATCGCAAACTTTTGAAGTCGTGAATCTCGCGAAAACCATATCATAAAGCAGTAGGCAGAAGCTACATATAAATATTATTTAAATAGGCGCGAAATAACCTCAAATTTGAAAATGTTTTCACGTGACGAATTACAAGGTTCCCTTAAATGTTGATAACAGGTGCGTGTCCATAATTTTAATATTAAGACTTCACGTGAACAATCACAAGAGCTTTAAATTATTTTGATCACTGTCTGTATCATTTTGCTGTCACTTCTTATATGATTTCTGATTTGCAGCATCATGAACACATAACACATCCGTGGAAGCAATACAGTTAATTTTAAGAATGATGCTTTCCGCTGACAAGAGAAAGCATTGCAGGATGGCATATGTTAAAAGGAGATCCTGTCTGCACTATGCTGTCTGGACATTTCTGATGAAGAGGCTCGTCCCATAAGTCGAAATGGCAAATTGAGTACATTGTTATAGAATTTTTTACTTTTGGTGTTGTAAGTATATGTAATTATGTCATTGCTGTATGTATCATGTATTAACATATGTATTAATGTTTCCTTATCTTTTTTAGGTACCCTATTTTCGCTACATAGGAGGACACATTCTAAAAGTGGCAATTAATGGCTCTTTTAGAGAGACTATCACAGTATATTCTTGTACACGCATAGCATAAAGAAGAGAAAGATGAAGACAAACTGTACAGAACAGCACTTTTCAGTGCTAACTTTATAAATAATTTTTACGCTGTTTACACTGTCTATGCTAAGTGTAGAATAAAATGTTTTTGTCTTTCTTTCCTTGATTATATAAAATATTAAAAGATACAATGAACCACTTTTCTTTTCTTTTTTCTTGTAAACATTTGAATTATCGAAAATAAATAACATAATATTATATAATGTAGAAGTTTTAATAAAATTCCATTTTCCCTTCTACAGCAAGGTTTACGTTTACAGTTTACAGCCGATTTTGCTCGATATTTACTTTTAGTGCGACCGACGTGCTCTCTACACGAGACCAAAGTCTTAGCTTCGATTTGCCCTCGATTTGAATTTCTAAAATTGTAAAGGTGATTTACAAATTAATAAGTAAATTATTTGTTTCTTCTTTGTTTCTCTAAGACATGTACTGTAATAAATGATCATTTTCCTAGGAGTTTGTTAGTCGACAATTTCGATTGTTCAATAGTTTTGGAAGACATATATATAATTCTATTCTAGGATTTTCAGCGCCATTTATTGATACAGGATTAAAAGGAACACGATACACATTTCATACAGCGTATTATAGAGAATTGTATTTTCACGTTTAAATTTCGTTAATTATTATTCGTTTGGTTCGTGTTTCTTATTTTAACATTTTATCTACCGAAAGCCTATTAATAGGATTTTCAATAATTATACTGGACCAAAAAGGGGCTTGAAAATCTTCTATTTCATAACAATTCCAAATGAAATGATTAGATTACGACATAGGAGGCTATTTGTTGGTTTACAATAGATATTGCTATTGCTGTCGAAAGGTCTATTAAATTATCCTTAGCCATAGATTATAGACTCTCAAAAATTAAGAAATAATCCTCGGCAGATAATGCGTTGATTGCGTATCAATAATCATAAACTATTAAAAAAAACGTCGCGGATGAAAGTCACGGCGAATCGTATTGCGCGCTGAAATCCTTGAGGCACACGAGGCGAACCCCGTAGCGCGTTGTTGTGATCTAACATGGCGGAGTGTAGTGTTGTGGCTGTTCAGTGTCTATGTCAATTTTAGAGTGATTCTGCTTAATAAGAACGAAGGAACTGCCATGGTCGGCGATCACGGTACGGCGGAGGATCGAGCAAAATAGACGTGCGTGTGCGAGCATTCGTATCACGAGAGGATCGAGATTAATTGCGCTCTTGTTTGTCGCGGGAACCGTATACAGCGGCGAGAGAGCACGCAGAGTGCCGTCTTCCCAGCAACGAAATTCTCTTCGGAGCTACTGGGAGAACGAGTTCCCACGCAGGATCGATTCCACACACTATCGTGGTTTCTTAGGGTCTTGTAACCACGACACGTGAACGCGAGAACGCGCGCGACGTGAAGTTTTCCCGCGCGTCCCGTGAGCTTTTCTTGGCGCAAGAATCAAGGCTTATGCAACGAAGAGCGCATAAACATCTATTACGGTAAACAATCCCGTTCCGTCAACCGAGGTTCAAGGCATGCGAGCTACGCGACGGCTGATCGTCGCTCGTACGGTATCGCTCTAATTGATAACGAGGAGGCCCCTGTCGATATCGTTTTAAATACGGAGGTATTTTACAATTAATAAAAATAAAAAAAAGCACGTATATATATACACATATATATAGAAGTGAATGGACATAGGCTAGCAAAGTCTGTCAGTGACTGGTTGCGAACAAGCAAGGATACCCTTATGGCGTTTTTGTTCGTTCAGACCGGTATCGTTGAATTGTTCAAATCGTCCGGAGAGCGTAGCTGTCTGCACTGGTCTTAAGAGATCCCTGCTGCCAAACGGTTGCTCATGTCCTGTAAGATAGATATTCTAACAAGAAGCCTTAATGGGTTACAAGAGAGCAATTGACGTATCGATATACGCAGACCATTGCACATTCGTCGATTCATTGAGTTGAGGTAGCACATCTAACAATATTATCAAAAGCCAAAGAGTCGGTGAAATTGGAAAGGGATGCGAGGTTGTTGGTGATTTTCTAGGACAGCGTGCATAAGTTAGCTTACAATATGACGGATACACGCAGAAGAGTAAAGCTGTACGCGCTTAATGCAGACAGACAATGGGACGATCGTGGCACGGGTCATGTATCCTCTTCGTACGTAGATAGATTGAAAGGAATTTCGCTTTTAGTCAGAGCTGAGAGTGATGGTTCTGTTTTATTGGAAAGTAGAATACAACCTGACACTGCATATCAAAAACAGCAGGTAACGGCATTGTTATAAATTACGAATTTAAATAGAAGAAATACTAATTTTTCGTTGTAGAATATGAATATAAATTATGGGATGAACTGATTATAATTTGTCTTTCGTTTCAGGATACATTAATAGTATGGTCAGAAGGAGATAACTTTGATTTAGCCTTAAGTTTTCAAGAAAAGGCTGGCTGTGATGAGATTTGGGAGAAGATCTGCCAAGTTCAGGGCAAGGATCCGTCTGTGGAAATCACCCAGGATATTGTAGAAGAATCGGAAGATGAGCGGTTTGATGATATGCCGGATACTGCACCCCCCATAGAACTGCCTCCGTGTGAATTAAGCCGGTTGGAAGATATTAACGAATTAATAGGAAATTGTTTATCTTCTCAGATGAGGAAAGACAAGTTGGCGTTAGCATTAGAATCGGAGGGCTATATCAAGAAACTGTTGAATCTATTTCATACGTGCGAGGATTTGGAGAACATCGAAGGATTGCATCATCTCTATGACATATTCAAGAATATTTTCTTACTCAATAAGAACACTCTGTTTGAAGTAATGTTCAGCGATGACACGATCTTCGATGTTGTTGGTTGCCTGGAGTACGAGCCGACATTACCTCAGCCAAAGAGGCATAGAGAATACCTGCGACAGTTAGCCAGATTTAAGCAAGCAATTCCTATCACAAATGCGGAATTGTTGGCGAAGATACACCAGACGTACCGGGTTCAGTACATACAGGACGTAGTTTTACCAACGCCGAGCGTATTCGAGGACAACATGTTGAACACGTTGAGCAGCTTTATATTTTTTAATAAGGTCGAGATAGTGACCCTCATACAGGACGACGAGAAGTTTCTCACCGAATTGTTCCGTCAGTTAACGGACGAGGCAACATCCGATAGTAAACGACGGGATCTAGTTCTTTTCTTAAAGGAGTTTTGTAACTTTTCTCAGAATCTGCAGCCGCCAGGGAAGGAGGCCTTTTATAAAACTTTAACAGCCCTTGGTATTTTACCGGCACTGGAAATCACATTGGCAATGAACGACGCCCAAACGAAAACAGCCAGTATAGATATATTGACTTACATCGTCGAGTATTCACCGAGCGTTGTCCGTGATTATACATTGCAACAAATAAACAATACAGAACAGGACCAAATGTTAATAAACGTGATCGTCGCTCAGCTGGTCGGCGACAGCGATCCGGAGCTGGGTGGAGCAGTGCAATTAGCCGGTGTGTTGCGACTGCTCCTCGATCCAGAAAATATGTTGGCTTCCGTTAACAAATCAGAAAAGACTGATTTCTTGAACTACTTCTATAAAAATAGTATTGGAACATTGATAGCGCCGCTGTTGGCGAACACGATCGGTGATCGACCGGCAAGAGAAGATTACAGAACAGTACAGCTTTTAGGATTGATCTTAGAGTTACTATCATTCTGCGTAGAGCATCATACATACCACATCAAGAATTGCATACTGAACAAAGATCTGCTCAAACGGATACTGGTCTTGATGAAATCGACACACACGTTTCTAGTATTGTGCGCCTTGAGGTTTATGAGGAAAATAGTTGCTCTGAAGGACGAGTTTTATAATAGATACATCATTAAGGGAAACCTATTCGCACCTGTATTTGATGCATTTGTAAGAAACAATGGTAGATATAATCTATTAGATTCAGCTATTCTTGAAATGTTTGAGTTCATTAAATTGGTAAGTATACGCGAGTTTTGCTGCTCCGAAGCGTCTTGTACAAAAATGTGTTTGTTTATGTGCTCGCTTAACTTTTCCAGGAGGACATCAAATCCTTATGTTCGCATGTTGTTGAGAATTTCTCCAAAGAACTAGAAGCAATCGATTATGTACAGACATTCAAAGCTCTGAAATTGAGGTACGAACAGCATCAAGACAAACTGAAGGATAGAGACAGAGCGGCTCTTGACAGGTACATACAATGATCTCTGAAGGGGGTGTTGCACTATTTTTAATAGTTTACTGTTCGCGAAGATTTTAAAGTAACAAGTTCATTCGCATCGACTACAGCTGTATGTTCAGTAGTACACCGATTCGAAAAGAAGTTGTGGTTTGGCATCCAAATGACAAAATAAAAAACCGATAGCTATGCGATTATGCATTCAGCTAGGGTTTCTGATTAAAAAGAAAAATGTTTTTCGATTCGGTCTATTCCATAGGGTTGTCTTCATCGTTCCATAACCTCAAATATTTTCAATACTCTGTTCTAAATTGCTTATGAATGTACCCACTATTGTCGGTAGAAAATAGCACGTTTATGTTTATTTAACCAAACTCGGGAAGAACCATTGATTTTAGTTGTCCAATAGTGCTACACCCCCTTAACCCCTTGCACTACGATTTTCTTTACATTTATAACGATTAGAACTTCTCTGCCGTTTATAATTTCCTATAAGAAAAAGAAAATCTATATATGTATTAATATTTTCACTAATAGTTAAATATTGACAATAGAAACATATACTATTATATAATTGTTATTAATGGACTACGGACTTGTATTTTCATGACGAAAATGAGTAGTTCAGATGTAAAACAGTGAAAACATTTAAAGAAATTACAAATACTGCTGCATTACTAAAAACTTACTAAATGTTAGCACCTATATATTGCAATTAATGAAGAAAATTTTTATATTTTGGATGAAGGTCTATAGTCTAATTATATGGCAGGGGGTTCAATCAACTTTGCATCGATGTGCTTGAAATTAATTTGTTAATATTCATGGTTGTTCAGTGTTCCATCCATATTGAGAAATAGTCGATACAGAAGGGACCAGAGACAGTTAGATGAAGAGGAGGAAATGTGGTTCAACGAAGAGGAAGACTTCGATGAGGGTGAGGCGGTCGTACCCGCAGCAGCAGCAGATCTTGTGCCTCCGGCTTCTGCTAAGAAACAGTCGTCAACTTCAAATTCTGCACTTAATCCTGCTCTTGCAGATTCGAAAAGCCACCATCAGCAGCAGCAACAGCAGCAGTCTGTGTTGAACAATAACACTGCTAACAATAACATTACCTCGCAGCAATCGCAAATCAACAACAGTACAGCAGCGACGAACGAGTCACCGATCCCTTCGGAAGTTAATCCAAACTCGACTACTGGCACGGTGGAGAAAACTGGTACTGCATTATTTAAAAAGGTATATTCTTTTGTTCGTTGCGCTACAATTTACATCGAACTTGCCACCGAGGCTTCTGCTACTATAATCTCGTCGAAAGGAGTTTATTACTTCGGCACAGATCTCAAAGAGAACACGAGAATTCTTTCGAGAAGATTTGGAGCTAGACAAGACTAGTTGCCATCACTTTAGGGTAATGCAACTATTACACTTCGTCGTGCCTGCAGTAGTTCGCCATTCTACTAATGCACGAGCGACACAAGATTGGAACTTGAAATCTCACATTGAAGTAGAGCTAATTTAATATATTTTCTATAACGATTTTTTATTAGATCTTTCTGACGGCTCCTGCGGTTCATTTTGGCAAAACATTACTCCGTTGAGATGGAGTAACGGCGACGATTTAGCTAATTATAGTTTTGGGTGAACCTGCAGAATAGGTGCCCACTCTCCGATTTCGATGATTTTTGGGTATACAAACAAATCTCAACATTTTGAACAACTTTTCCTTTACTACAGTAAATTTTGTCTAAAAGAAAAAGTTGTTCGAAATATCGGATCTACAAGATATCCAAAAATCAACGAAATCGGAGGGTAGGTAGTTGTTCTGGAGTTACACCTAGTTTAGCATTTTGCGGTATTCTCTTCGTAACTGTGAAAAAGTTAAAGTTGTATCCCTGGACCGAGGAACACTGCAAGGAATGTAGTACCTCCTCTGTAAATGTGACTCTGCTGACCCGAAGTTTTCACAGTTACGGATCAAGTGCTGTACATTCGAACAATGTTGAAAAGAGAACTCGCATTGCAGCGAGCGAGTTCGAGCTCAGTCCAAGATGCACATTAAACGGATGATTTTCCAGGGTTTGGTGGATTACGAGGCCGACTCAGACGAGGAGGACGAGGACACGGAGGTGACGCCTACGCCGAAGCGGCCGAGATTGTCATAGTAGATTGAACCGCTGCTACCATTTCTGGCTACCACTACGTGCACAAAGGACTCGAGATCCGGAGACAGTACAATCAGCCCGTCTTTTTTTCTAAACAGAAAGAGGAAGAAGAAAAAGAAGAGAACGAAGATCGGTTCTTCTTGAAGTGAGTGGACGCCCGCGTGGAGGCTCAGGTGGTTTAACAAATGAAAGTGGTGGAACAGAGTAAATTGCTATACCTCTTTGTGTGTCTCGGGTTTGTGTATATTACACGAGAGAGCGAGAGAGTGAGAGTGAAAGAGAGCGAAAGAGAGAGAGAGTATCGGTAATCGAACGTGCAGGTGGGTGAAAAGGTCCGAGAAATGGGGGCGTACACACACACGTGGCCGAGAGAGAAAGGGGGGGGAGAGAGAGAAATAAACAAACAAACAAATAGGAGAGCAAAGGTAAACACGGAAGGAGAATGGAGCCAACGCGAATACATACACGGAAAGGAAGAGAGAACTTTCTTGTGCCGGAGGAGAACGTCGTAACCGACGTTCACATAGTGAACACAAGGTCGCGTTTGCGGCCGCACGATGAAATATCGCATAACCGCCCCCGCGAATACGCGTTGATCGCTGGTTTAAGAAAACAAACAAACAAAACAGAAAACGATTCGCAAAACAAATATATAGTCCATTCCACGCTGTCTGGATGAAACAACACCCCGTTGTACTGGGAGAGAAAGAGAGGATGAGGAGAGAGAGAGAGAAAGGAAATCATTTCGCGATTAACAGGCTAAGAAACTCTAGCCAGGCCTAGTGGTTCTTACGAGACGCAGAGCGTTCTAAGCGCGCGCTTAGATCCCATGTAACGATTCAAACGAGGAAGCAAAGCAAAACGAACACGAGGTGGTATCGTGACTGTACGTTGTACGCATCTATTGCATCTATCATGGAAACGAGAACGATAAATGAAAGAAAGGAAACCCGTTAACTATGTATAAAAATGCAATGCATACCAACAAACGAAAATTCACCATGTAAAGGTACATGATGTCCCGCACAAAAAACAACCGAGTGTTTTTGTTTTCGCCATCCATCAATTTTCTTATTCGTGTGATAGGTAAATTGAAAATTAATTAACAACCTTGTGTCTCCTCGACGCATGGACTGAGGGAACGGGGCGGGGAAGGGAGGGGAGGGGGGGAAATTATACATAGACATCATGAAAACTTTATCCGATTCGAAAGAAATAACAAAAGAAACAAAAAAAAATCACACAGAAAGAAGTAGTATTTAGTTTGTATATATATGTATATTTGTAACGATTGTAAAACAACCATTCGTGGGTTAAGCAGAGTATAATGCGATTCCTTTACTATACATTCAGTTCCCTTTTAAGGTTCTTTCAACGAGCTTTTCGGTTGTCAATGTAAGTAGTAGAAATTGTACAATAAACATTTGATTTGTGTATATTCACCAGTTTGCACTTCATGCCCGATATTATTAATCCTCGACGTGGAAACGAAACGAAGCAAAACAAAAAAAGTAAGAAAGGAAGAACGAGAAAGAAAGAAAACCAGAACGAAAGATCAAGTGTCTTGCATCGATTAAAAACGATCCGTTCTATTAGCATAAATGATTCGTGAATCGTGTATGGGCAGAATAGAGACCGCGTGGTGTCTCGTGTTTTGTAAAAAGAAAAATCTAACAAGCGGCGAGAAACACGTTAATTAATTGTACACAATCCGATTCTCGTGGAATTTTTTATTGTAACGTTGCGCAACTTCGTTGACACGATTTTGAATCGAAAATTGATTAATTAATTATTTTGGTATATTAATTTAATGAAATGACGAGGCGAATAACGAAAAATTCTTAGATGGATGCTTCACGCGGAAGAATTGATTTTTTCTTTTCGAAACGCGCCGATTATTGTCATATCACGACGAAGCCGAACGTTCACCGATCTAACTCAGCTCCAGATAATGTCTACTCGATTTTCCGTTCGAACGAACTCGACTACCGTTACAACCGAGAAAGCTGATGTTTTAAGAGTCTGATAACTACACACACACACACACACACACACACTATCTTCTTTATTCTTTGTCGTTTTGTTTGTCTAATCCGAGATTGGTCTCACCGTTGTTCTATAGACCGTTTACTTTCGATGTGCGCCCAGACTGATTTCAGTTGACCCGATGATAGAGCAAAAAAAAAAGAACGAGATAAGTATTATAAGCTAATGTATAGATTTTTCACGACGCGCGCCCCCGATAACCGAATAGAGTTTTTAAGACTGCTTTAGAAACTGTTTGTATGTTGGACATTTCGTAAATAGCATACGTACATACGTATGCACGCATAAAAATACGCATACACAGAGCCCCCGCCGGTTTTCACGTCTGAACTGTATACCAGTATGCTCTACGGATCAAAATAAACAAACAATGTTGTGTAAACACGAGCTTATCGAGCATTTCATTTACGCTTTCGTGACACGGGTCTTTTCCGAGAGCGAAACTGAAACGAACTTTCTCTCGACTCGTTTCATTTTCATAATATTCTCACCGTTTCATTCTGAATGAAATATTTCTCTTTAGCGATAAATCTCTCTAGAATAATTCTCCTTACTTTTAAGCCTTATTTATTTTAATCTCTTCTCAAATTATCTTCGAAATCACAGATAAATTTCTTCGTATTTTAATGGATTCAAGAATGTATCAAATATGAACTTGCTTATACATTTATATGAGAGAAAAATTCAACTGGAATTTATCTTATGATTTTTATTTCTATGGAGAGTCTTCTTTTCTCCAATTATATATAAATATATATATATAGATCTATATATTTTTCCCGAGCGAAAGATATCGACGTCTCAAATATACAGAGTTGTATTCATGCACGTTTGTTTTATTTGTACCCGTAGATCGCAACGGAGCCGTTCATTCGTCAGAACCAGGGACACCCTATATATTAACTTCCGGAACACGGATTCCGGAAGTTAGTTCAGTCATGTCACAGAAGCAGAACCTGTGAATATCAAAGTAGGCAAATTCACTGGAGCTGAATACGATATATATGTACATAAAATGAAACTAACAAAATATGAAATGAAAGAGTTCAACTTGGACTGATCACAGAAAGAAAAATGGGGAATGGGGGGAAAGCGAGAAAGAGAGAGAGAGAGAGTGAGAGAGAATGAGAGAAAGGACGCGAGCGAGAGTGGATTGTAACAAAAGCTAATTATTAATATAATTAAGAGGATATCGAGTAATGTTGTTCTTTATGTGTTTTACATGTATTCACAATTTATATTCGATAACAATGGGACGAAACGATAAAAGTTAGAGAAGAATGGAACGTTCGCGTGGATAAAAAAAAATGAAAATGGGAATATGTAAGTAATGTGAGAAAATCGGAGGGAGGAAGAGGCGGTGAATCGATATCTAAGTGATACTAGAGTAAAAGAGCGCGTGTACGCTATTTAAGCTAAATTTAACACAATACTTATATGGAGTGTTTCAGACTTGTTCGTTGTCGCGACGCTTTCATTGCTGTTTTATTTAAGGAGTCTTCCTGCTTCGACTAGGCTTGTCGATTAGAATTTTTTTCGAATTTCGCGTCTCCTTTTCGCCGATGATTAGTTAACAGCCATAGCAATTTTATTTGTAACATTTCTTTCAGTTACTCTTAGTCGAAAATTCGTATTTTAATTTTATTTTCACAAAAAGTGTACTCGTTCCTTCGAAAAAGGATTTAAAAAAAGAAATAACGACCTCGGTATGACGATTGCATTACATAAAAGAATAAAGTTTCAAGTGTTGGATGTTTATTTATATAATTAGGAGGGAAATAGGATTAAAAGAATTCTGTTCTTTAAACGCCTGAAGCAGGAAGATCCCTTAACGTGATCGTGCCCGTGCTTTCGCCGGTGCTTCTCGAATCTATTAATCGTAACCGATAATTACGTTGGTATGTATATTTCGTTCTCTGTTCTATCCGTACTAACGAAGTATTTTTGGTGCAAGCCGAAGCTTCCCTATGTTTCTAACAGGAACACGTTACTCGAGTATTCGAGGGAGAGGGGGGAGGTGGGAGATACAGCGTTATACATTTCTTCGTGAAAGGATGCACGAGTCGCTGCAACTTTGTTTCAACCTAGTTTCCGTTTCTCGTGCGAGCAAATACCGTGAACGCCCTGCGACGGAACCCTGTTTCCACGGACTGCGAAACTTTGTGCGAATTCTACGAATTCCAGCTGGAACAAAGTCCCGTTTCAATTCGACTATTTATTTCGCAATTATTGAAATCGCCAGATTGCTCTTCTGGGAAATTACCGAATGAATTTATATATTTACACGAGCACGTGGCACATACGTTGCGCGAAGTTTGAATTAATTTTGTGGCTTTAAAAGATTAATTAATCTGCGAAGAAACTTGAGATGAAAATGGATGAAACTGGAGAGAAAATGGAACTGTATTAAATTTCATTGGTATTCTGCGATTTTCCAAGTTTCGTTTTTATTGGCGTTAAATCTGACCAAAATCGCTTTTGAATTTGTTCACGGAGTTTCACGGATCCGATTCTCTCTTTAATTAGATGTACAAATTAATTCTGGACCTTCGCAATCAATCAGTAATAATCTAGTTTTTATAGACGATCTCATAGAAGATTCAACGATCACTAGACTGCGGATTTGATACATTTATGGCGAAAATGTGTGGGTGAAATTCAAAATAGAAAAAGAGCAGGAATTTAATAAGTCAATGTTATGCGTACAACCTGTTAAAATTATTATCAGACATTTTTCTGTAACTCCTCTTCGTTGGTAACCTGGTAAAATACTTCTATGTTTCTACTGTTTCAAATTACACCCACTCTTTCTTGCCATAAATGCATAAAATCCGCTGTCTATTAATTATCAGTCGAATGGAAGATTATGTCGAAGATGGCGTACATGCACAGAAAGTGACATTATTTTCTACAGTACAATGCATCACCTCTATCGCGTGTAAATAATCAAGAGATTCACGAGTAAAGGGGCTACGAATTCAATTTGTACATTTAATAGTCTGTTCGAGCCGAAGATGCGTATTCACTGTCTAAATAGAAATATAATATTATTCCGGGATTATTCGTTATAGCAGGTGTGTTTGATATGTAACCGAGCCCCGTTCATTGTTGAGACTAATTCCTTTGTTTTGGTGTTTCCTTGCCGATCGAGAGAGAACTCTAAAACATTCTGTGTAAGATCAGTGCCGAGTGCCGAGGTCGCAATCGATATAGAAAACTTTTACAGCCGTCGCATCGATGTAATGTTGATTACACGATTAAATGAGAGAGAAAGTGAGAGAGTGAGAGAGAGATAGTGAGAGCAAGAGAATGAATGATGAAGAAAGAGAGAGAGAGAAAAGCATTGCACACATTGTACAATACCACGTGTTAATAATATAATGCGTTCCCCGTCGTATGCACATATATGTATAGAAATATATATAGAAGAACAGAAAATCGAACGCTTTTCGTCTCTGGAAAATATTTATATATATACGTATATGTGTATATCTTGCGGACGCACTCATACATATATATACACAGACAAAAAGACACCTTTTTATATGAGAAGCTATTCGTAAAACGTGTGAATTAAGGACAAGCATATGGGGCAAAAAAAATGAAGAAGAAGAAGAAGATACATGAATCGTTCTGTGTGTAGTATGATAATAGTTGAATGGAGAGCACGTGAGAAATATTTTACATTTTATTCCAGTAAAGCGTGGATGATCGGACAAGCTATGATTTGTTGGGATCGAGTGGAGGACTTGTGGCGGGCTGCAAGCGATTTTCGAATTTGATCGGATCTTCTGAATTCTCAAAAACTGTAAGATAGTCTTCGTCTTGTTAGTAATTGTGTATTTGAGTTGGCACAACCGTGGCAGGAAGTGTTCGTCTGATTAGATGATGTTATCTATTGATAGTAATTTCAGAAAAAGATAAATGGGATTTCGTTGATGTTCGTCTATGATAAAATCTCAAACAATACGAGCAATCTGTTTTTTCTTTTTGATACCATGACACCATACAAATTTTGCTGTCAGCAATTTACGAGCAGTTTTAATTTGTGCAAGGAAACTTCTTGAAGCAGAGTCACACTATCTGGAGGGGTGCACGTGACGACGAAGGAAAGTATCTTTTCTCGAGGTCATTTCTTAACGTGACTTCAAGGTCGTTGTTACTTTTTTCAATGAAACTTGGTTCTGGAGCGTGAAGTTTTGTGTTTTCAAGTTGCCGGCATTTTCTTACGATCATAACAAAAGTTCAGGCTGCAGGGGGTTCAGAAGTGACCTTGAGCTACCTACCCCTAGAGATAGTGCAGAATACTATTCTTCATTTTGACTCTTCGGCCAAATATTTACTCAGAGAACTTCAATGGAATGCTTTCTGCCAAGCGTTGTCTGCGATTTTGGATTTTGTAAAATGTCAGTGAGTTTTTTGTGAAATACCATTGTTGCGTTCCGCCACGAATTCGAAATTCCGTTCCGCGGTAATCGGACGGCTAAGGCGTGCGAGAATGATAAATGTGCGTGTTACACGGGATAGAAAGTGTGTTGTAGAAGTGCGGAGAATATTTAATTAAATAAAAACCTAAAATTAGACGAATTGGTTAACGAACGGAGTTGTATAACTTACCTCGAGACACGACCCGCCTCGGCGGGAAAGAGGCCGCTCTGCGATTGTTACCGGTTTATTTCGTTCCACTGTCATTGTGATTTATACGATCTACGCAGCTAGACAATTATATGTACAAAAGACTTTTTCCAACGAGTGTCCGAGCTGATTATTCTTTTTCCGAAGCGTTTTTCTCTTTCTTTCACATCGCCTCGCCGATCGCACTGTTCAAATTCACCGATCTGCAACTTTGGGTGAATAAACTACTGACTTAGCCTCTTAATTCTTACCCAAATGTAAATCTATAAATCTACATTTTTCATTCTCGTCTTTATACTTATTATTTACGAGACAATCAATTTTCAAGAGAAATCGTGAATGCTCAACTTTGTGCAATTTTTGTGCTTTGCTAGTGAGAGCTTTGCAGTTCTAATTTGAGTGGTGGTATTCTGTGGACTCCCCCGAACAAGATGATACAGTTTAATGTTACGTTACAAGTGCAGAAACGTTTTTAAATAATAGTTAAAGTGAAAAGAAATTACAGAAATTTTTCGAAAACTGTTCTGTTTCGAAAGATTTTTTTATTCGATTATCTGAAGCTAGCCAGTGCTTGATCTAATTTTATTTCTCAATCAGAAACGTTGACTCAACGTTACAAATCCGAGAAACAGTTTATGTTGAACAGTGTCATCGCGTCGCGTTTCACAGACAGGTTGGGAAATCGGATGAGACTTTACAGAGCTAGGAGCATACTTGAACGGTAGGCAAACTGTTCCTTTATTCGTATAGTTAGTATTTATTATAAAGTCGGACTCTTCGTCCTGTATTCTAATTTCATCTCAGCGGCACACCGACATCTCACACGCTAGAAACTTATGCAGGTGGTGATCCTGCGACTGTAGCGCTCGATAAACTTTTATTGAAATGTTTCAACAAAGTTTTCGTAAAATTACAATAAAATTCGTAAATCGGTATCTGCCCTCTCAGCCGAGAATTTATTCATTCTAGTCCAGCAGTTCGATCGAAACATTTCTTTCCTGAAAAATGGAGTTTCCAGATAATGTACTCCTAGAAAATAATCTCTAAAACATCGCCCTAAAATAATTAAATAAAAAAAAACTAAATTCTCTACTTGTAAACTTAAAAACATAGTCACTAAAAATCACTAAATTCTCATTGTGTGGACTAAATTCTTTTCTAAGAATTAATTTTCCAGACACTCATCTCAAACAAAATCATTTCTGCTTTTCACAGGTATGCTCAATCGTTCATAACGAGCTCATTTCTCACTCCAGCTACGTACAAAAAATCATGGAGTTGGCTGAAATGCCAATGAAAATGCACGTGAAAGTCCGATAAAAAAAGGTATGTAGTTCTACCGTAAAAAAATCCCGAAGTTTGGTAAATCACGATGGCCGTGACAGCGAAAGGGTCTTGCGTTCTGCATAAGTTTCAACTTCCTTGGACTCTGTCAGCTAAAAGTCTTATCTAAGACGTCTTCTTAATTATTAAGGCTTTTCGAGTAGACTCTACAATCTACAAGATAAACTTATTGTTATATGACCCTGTTCGGTTCGCGCAGGGTAGTCAAGTTTCTAGGGCTTATCACTATTTCGCATGATTACGGACTACTTCGGCTTGCAGGCGAGCTGCCAGTGCTTTCCGCACCTGGAGGATAGAGGGTTCCAGGGGTTCAGGTAATTTTAGCTCCTGTTCCCCCTTTATCGTCGCCTGTGCGACCTTCCGGGCCGAGCTCGGCCTTGTCGAGTTCATTTCCAGCCTGTGGCTCCTGGCCTCCTTCTTCAGGGCCACCAACTTGTCCCTTCGGGCCTTCAGGTAGGCCTGCCTCTTCTTGATATCCTCTTCCGAAATCTGCAACAGTGATCACATTCGTAAAAATGAAGACTCTGGACTGTTTTCCATAATTGAATTTACATTTTGGTCCTCCGGTTTGGATTCATCCGAAGACACCGACGTGGATGGAGTGATTCGTTCAATTTTTTTAGGAATTTTCGGTCCTTCTACCTCCTCCTCTTCTTCGTCTTCTTCTTCCTCCTCTATTTCTTCGATGCCTGGAGACAAGATCTCGGATTCCGGACTCTTCTCACCCATTTCTTCTCGCGAAGCTTTCAGAGCTTCCTCTAAAAGAGCTCTCTCGGTGTTATATTTCTCTGCGAGCCGTTCGTGTTCCTTGATCAACGTGGTTTCCGACGATAGATCCTGATCCTCTTCTGAATCGTCTTCCATTGCGTGCTTCCTGAAGATGGAACGTGGTTCTTGTAATTTAATTTTTCTAGCAGATGGCGACCGGGATTTTGTGATTTTCTGACAGGGATTTTCTAATAATTCCAAGTGAGATTACGGTAAAGTGCGGTTTTTCAGGTTTAATTTGAACTCTCAAAAGTTTGAAAATTCCTACAGGAACGCATTTTTAAGTCGATTCGAAGCAACCTCTCAGAATCTAGTCATTCTTTTGGATTTGTCGATTTTTTCTTATGATTTCGAATTTTTCTGTGAATCTAAATCGGTCTATCACAAAGTGCGGACCTCCATCTTTAAGTTAAGCCCACGGAAGTTACAGAATCCCAGCCGGAAAGAATTTTAAAATCGAATTGAAGCAAACATCTTCGGAGCTTACTGAATGATTTCTTCCATAACCAAAGTGTCATCGTTCGATCCATCTGCCTCGTACACGAACGATGCAGGTGTGAGGCCATACTTCTGCTCGATCATGTTCAAAGCCTGCAACTGCAGCTCCAAGTTCTTCTGCGTCATCATCCGCTTAAATATCTCGTACTCGTTCGCTGCCCATATCTGCTCGAACAAGTTCTGAAACACAGCAGCGAACAAATCGAAACACGCTACAAACTTACAAGGGACATTATCCAGGCGAACAAATTATTTGTTTGAACAATATTTAAAAAATTCAAAATTTTTGTGACACAAAAAATCTGCAATTTTTACCATCTTTAAACGTTTGTAGCTCATTGCAACGTCGATCGATTTCGACGAAATTTTCAGAATATGTTTACTTGACACAGATCTACAAAACGTATTTTTTTAAATTTTCAATATAGGCCCACATAAAGAAGTTAAAAAATCAACTTTTAGAATTTTTTCGACAATTCCGATCAATTACAATGTTTGAAAAAATTTCTTTTGACATCCGTTAGTAAGCTAATTGCTCTAGCTTCCCCAAAAAGTTCAAATCGTGTAGTACAATATTAAAAAAGTTGTCGTCTTCTTTAGAGCGGTCTTAAACTTTTGTCCGCTACTATACAGGGTCTGTCCGGAAAGTAATGCGACCACATTTCTTTTTTTAAATCTATTGAACATATGAGCAGTGCTTCGATTGAGCCCAACTTTTCTCGCGCATGCGCGGTGATTTCAGCCCCAGTAACCTGAGCTTCTCGATAAAATGGGGTTTTTTGAGCATCCCGTAGAACTTTAAAAAATCTATATGATTTGATTCTAAAAAATGAATGTATACCTTTGTATTTGTGCATATTTTGTAACTCGTAGGACACGTTCTGGAGTTTTTTTGTGCGGTAAGATTATTTTTGTATGTTCCCGCCAATATAACTGCCTCAGGGCTCTGGCCGCTCTGCTACCCAATAGTAGATACGTTACTGTTTTCTCGCGCCTGCGCGAGTACTTCTTAGTCAGTGTTCCGATCAGTGATGTTATACGGGGCGCTTTTTACGCGCATGCGCGACGATTCTAGCCTCAGACGGCCTCAGTCAAGTACGAAGATCGGGTACCTTGGTCGCCCTGCTAATTTCCCGCCATATCGTCTCCCACTACTTTCCCCCCAATAGTTCCCCACTTTCGGACGTAGACGTAGATACGGCCCTGATGAAACTCGCGCATGCGCGTGAAAAGCGCCCCTTATCTATTGGGTTGGCAAGAAAGTAATTTCGGTATTTTAAGGTGAAATAGAGCTCAATCTTTTTACTCAAGCAATGAATATTAATGAATAGGACATTGTCCCTTTTGTTCGATGATCTTTTGCCAAAAAGAATAAATAAGGAAATATTTTATTGATTAAAGTTCATCGCTTGAATAAAGAAATTCCGAAATAATTCGGTTAAAATACCGAAATTACTTTCTTGCCAACCCAATATATTAGGATGATCAGGTAGCAGAGCCCTGAGGCAGTTATATTGACAGCAATTGGCAGGTGTGTACTGAAACAATCTGCTCCGGATAAAAAGACTCCAGGACATGTCCTACGAGTTACAAAATATACAGAAATACACATGTTATACATTCATTTTTCAGAATCAAATTGTAATATCAATTTTTTAAAATTCTGTGGGGTGCTCAAAAGTACCCCATTTTATCGAGAATCTAACCTGAAATCGCTGCACATGCGCGAGAAAAGATGCACCATATCGGAACACTGTTCTTAGTTGGATCACGACACTTCCTCAACCCCCGTACAGTCCTGACTTGTCTCCCGCCGACTTCTTGTTTCCAAAAATTAAAAATGTGCTAAAAGGATGCCATTTTGAAAGCGTGGAACGCGTCAAAGAGGCTGTGACGAGAGCACTACGAGACGTTCCAAAAAACACCTTCCAGGGAGCATACGAAGCATGGAAATCGCGCTGGAAAAAATGTGTCGACGCCTAGGGATCCTACTTTGAAGAAATTTAAAGGTTTGTACCCATATGTTTAATAGATTATTTTTAAAAAATGTGGTTGCATTACTTTCCGGACAGACCCTGTATATAGATATGTATAATCATCTGCAATGATTCTAAAAGGGGGGTCATACCTGCTGGAATTGTATCGGCATCCTCGTATACTTGTTCACGGTGCAAGCATTCTCAAACTGTTCCGGAGTGATCCCTATGTCCTCCATGAAACAACCAAGCAGCAGATCCACCAGGTTTTTGTACTCCTGATAAGTCTTCCGGTACTCGTCGCTGTCTTCGACATCCGCTTCGAATACTTGAGTAATTCGCGACAAAACGAGATAGTTCAGAAAGAAGATTCACAAAACAACACGTGAAATTAATTAAACATATGAAAGAAAATTATCTTTACAATAATCGCGAATTAATAAAATTTGAAACCTGTCATTTTGACAGTTCACAGCCTCCAGTGTCAAAAAAATTATCACCAAAAAATCTCTGCTCTACAAAAATTTACGATACGGATATAAACAATGAGTGACCCAATAAACATCGTAGAATTTCCAGGAAAGGTCAAGATCAGCGAAATAGCGTCCTGTGTGTCATCCTAATCGTCTAGGTTCGAACTTACTGAGCGACTTCTCTTCGATGAAGGTGATCAAAGGCGCCGACCATATTGGTCCCTGAAGAAACCCGATCAACGAGTCGAAGACCCAGGCGCTGTCCTCCTTGTCGTTCATTTTACTTTCCGAAATAACGATTCAATTTATTTACTTGCGATTTAGCAGCACGGAGAAATGTATACGTTCGTGTTCGTCATGGCGTAGTCATAGTGACCACGGGCAAAACACTTTGGCCGCAGACTTGCGCCGTCCTCGGTCGTCTTCGTATTTTAACTTTCCATCGTTTATTCGGGCAACAGATTTATTTCTCGTACAGAAAAAGAAAACATCGATAAAACAACATGTTCTGCTTCTCTCGCGGTTTATTCGCTGTGTAACGCTCTCTATGTTACATGTATATTTATAATCAAAGTAAAAAAAGACGTATTGAGAGAGTAACGATATAATTGACGTTGGTCACCCAACTATTCTTTCGAACCGATGCAGAAAAATATAATGAAAATGTAATTGCATAAGTTTTGAGATATGTACAGCGGATCTACAAAGTAGGGTAAAGACACAAAACAAACTTTTTAGAAATTAATAAAAATAACATGAAGTATTACATAATTTTTAAAAATAACATTGATGTTTCCCCTTCGTATATAAATCAAAAGTACTCCAATAATTTTTGTTTAAGATATAGAAAACGTTAGTTAAAAACCTTATTCCCCGAGACAACGCAATTTTTCGTTTCCGATTAGTATAGAAAATGCTAAGAAACTGTCATACACCGGAGGATAATAAAATAATGATTTTATCGTGCTACGGCATAAAAAGAAATTAATTAATTCATTTGTTATCACTTTCTTGTGTCCTGCAAATAGGACCAAAAGTTCGGATTAAAACTTCGTTAATATTTCTTTTGCATTTTAACAAAATCGTCCAGAAAAATTTGATGATACAGAAGAAAGGTTGATAATTAATCGTTCATCAAAAATAATTCAAAATAAATTACAGGATGCTTTCAAATTAATAAAAAACTAACATAAATATCCGGTAATTGATACCTCTACCCTATTTGAACATAAAACTGTTGATTCTGGAAAAATTGACGATATTTAACCTCTGTTGTAACTTCGTAAAAAACAATAGTACAGCAACGAGCTTGGACTCATTTTAAAGCTTGAAGATTCTACTTTCGCACAGCACTGTTCAGTTTCCTCCGAGACATTTTCAAATCACGTAAAAAAATAGTTGGGTGTATTATTGAGTTGGCAAGTTAAAGTAATTTCGGAATTTTAAGGTGAAATAATCGAATCAATAAAATATTTTCTCATTTGTTCTTTTTGGCAAAAGATCATCGAACGAAAAGTGAAATCTCTTATTCATTAAAATACCGAAATTACTTTCCTGCCAACCCAATATATAAATTAGTTTGTGTACAGTACGATTCAGGCGCGCGTGGCAATCTCGATTTTGAATCGAGGTTATGTTTTTCCTGAAGTATACGTATATATCAGTTTACAAGTTTAGTGGTCGTATATGTACACGCACGATGCCGGTAAGAATCCGCCAGTGTCAGCGCAAAACAAAGCGATTGGCCTGATTTCTTACCGGCTCTCTCGAACGCTTGGCGAGCATAATTCGTAGAAAATCGATTACAAAATAGAAAACGCTGATACATGAGGATTACGGGGAAACTCTTATGTACAACACACACCCAGTCTCTCTCTCTTGCAAGTCCGAGTAAAATATATGTACAATGTGCAACGACTCGGTGAATCGATTCGACGATCACGAAAAGTGGATCGAACGTGGATTTCCATGAGTTAACTATTGGACGGCGGTGGTCGGGTCCGTTGTGACCCGGAGTATCAAAATTATAGTGTTATACTCTGTTTTCTGGCGAGTCATTCTAATCGGAAGCTATTATGTTAACCTTTATGCACTATGCAACTGTATTTAAGCGAAAAGTAAAGTTTTGGTTTAATAATGTTTTTGTGGACATATGTATTTATTTATATGAATTAATTTAGTGCAAACTGTTTATACAGGCTGTCTAACTTGAAATTATCACCTCGATTATAATTACTGCATTCTTCATTGAATGGTAGCTAAACGAAGAATGATTCAACTAAACTCAATAAAAATGAACATGCGCCAAGAAAGAGTATTTGACAAAAATTGGTAAATAAACTTGTAGTTAGTCCTACACACTATCAATGATGTGCACGTCAATAAAATCCACAGTCCAAAAGTTAATTGATCTTTGATCCTGGATCGGAAAGCGTTTTAACGCTGGTCATCAGCTGCAACGGTAACATTGATCACCGGGACGGTAATAATTATCCTATAATTGGAAATTGTGCTGGGAATGGTTCAAGGTGTTCGTGGACATTGTATGGGCCGGATGGGAGGGTGCGGGGGTGTACAGACTATGATGAGAATGGGATTTCGCTCTGGACAGCTCACTATAGCGGTCCTGTTCCGGCGGAGCTACCAGCAGTACTGGTCTCAGAGACAAGGACTTTCGGGATCCTGCGACGCTCTGCGCTTCGTTCACGTATCCTGGATTCACCTCACCTGCAAAATACATTTCTTTTTCAACACTGTTGTCATTTTTCATAAACAATTTTCCTCGAAGTTACAGCAATTCGTTTTGTTGAAATATGATTTTGTATTTGTATCATGGTTGTCAACTTGACCAATGTAGTAGAGAGGTTAGGTAGACAACTTGACTAGAGTCGTAAGATTTTGCTAGAAATAGAAATATCCGTTATAACTGTAAGGCTGATTATTATATGTAAGAGAAAGTTAAAATAAAAGTATATTATATTGTGTGCATATAAATAATAAAGCGTTACACATTATTCGAACACGTTTAATAAAACCGCGACTGAGAAGCGAATACTAGACCGCAGATCTGAAATGAATTTTTCTCCCGATCGCAACAATATTTTCATTTCGTAAGACTGCGTACACTTAAGGATGTACTGGAGGTACAATGGGCGACAAAAATACAAGAAATTCGAAATCCATCAATACATGGCAATGAATATATTTTGCATTAAACTTTTGCGAATACTGTACCCTCTGTAGCTATATTCAGTGGTCTACACTTGTCACGTTTCCATGCTAGTGAGAGACAACAAGATAAATTTGACGTTTTGTAACAGTTTATAATTTTTTTGCTCTGTAACTGTTTAGTGAATCCTAATAAATTTTGAACATAATTAATTACCTAATTTTTACTACATATAAAAAAAACTGGAGTTTCTAGTTGCGTTTTTTCAAGGTTTAAATAGGGTTTGAAGTGGAATTTTATGAATTCTCCATAAGAAGACGTGTTAAAATGTGCAAACTTTAAGTTGCTACAATTCTTAAACGGTGCAGTGAATCGAACGCAAACTTTGGTAATTGCATCAATTTAGTAAGAATTATATCTTGTAAAATTTTCAAAAATTTTGTTGCGTTTTTATATACCTCCAGAACATCCTTAACCCTTTACACTCTTTTGTGGAGTGTGACTCGACATCAGAGAAAGAAAAATTTTAATAAAACGGGTTTTATTGTCTTATTTTTTAGTTAAAAACAAATATAACTCACATTGTCGTAATTAATGTTTGAGAGCTATGTTTAATATAATTAGTAAACAACATTGTTCAAAATAAGTAGCAGTCCAGGAAATAGTGGGGAGTAGTTGGCAACAAAATAGAAAAATAATTCGGAGTGCAAAGGGTTAATTCTAGATTACTTTTAAATTAATTTCAATTGACTTGAAATGAATTTTAAAAATAATTATAGACAGCTTTTCATAGAGATGACTAAACTGCGGATCTTTATGCATTCATGGCTCATGAACATTTCCAAAAAGGGCTAGAATATAATAAAATTTGATAGCATTTTGTACAATTCTTATTTCTTTTGGATCTACAAAGGCTGTTCCCATTAAAAATATGATTCCATTTCATTCCACTTTCTTAAAATCCGTTTACAAAAATTGGAAAATGCCTAAACATCCGCAGTCGATGACCATCGACCATTGGAAAATTCTTTGGAAATTAATGAAAGGATTTTCTCGCATACTCGGAGTTTTGAATGACTCTTCAGGTGTTGGGTAGTTTTAAAAAATCGTACCTTTGTACAGGGAGCCATTGTTGAAAGGCTCCGGCTGTAGCCTGACGTGTCTCGACGCCAGAATGAAAGCAAGCGCTGCTAAAGTAGCGGCATCGAGTGCCGCGATCGCTGCTAACGGTATCGCCCATCTAACGGCGCAAGCCCCTGGATTGTATCTGCCAAAGAAAAACTTATTTATCGTCTTTTTCCGTATTGTCTTCAGGAAAGCTGACTATAAGACAGGGTCTAATGCATGGTTACCTTATAGCAGGGTTGGGCATTAATGAATTAAAATTTTAACCAAGATTGATTGATTAATGTGTACGATTAAAAAAGATGATCATTGAAAAATGGACGATTGATTCAATCGATTGATCAAGTTAAACAAAGAAATCATCGAAAAATCGGAGACTGATTTAATCGATTGTCGAAGATAATCGCCATACGATCTATCCATAAATTGTAAGCCTCCTAGAAGCTAGCCCCCACTTGTTAAATTAAATAATTTCAACAGTTGTGCTGAGTTGTGCTAAGTTTGTGCTACATTGTGCTCGAATATTACAGCTATAATATCAAAAAAATAGGACTAAAAATGGAAAAAAAACGATTTTTTGAGTAGCCCCAACTTTTAATTTTTTCAATTTTCTCGATTGTGCTAAGTTGTGTTAGGTTGTGCTAAGATTGTGCCAAAGTATTACTTCATAAAAATAATAAATAAAGAAAAGTTATGGTAAATGATCGTTTTGGACACCTAATTAACGTTTAAGTTAGTAACAATTATCCAAACAGCACATAATCATATATCTGTGTTGTGTTACACTCCTCGTCAAAAAGATAGCCCAGGTGTGCTATCTTTAATTTCTCAATGTCCCATGTAAATTTTTACGTTTGTGACGTATAATATCAAAACATTATGAGCTCAGACTATGCGGTTCGTTGAAAATAATTTAAAATATTATGAGGTTTAGTATGTAACAAAAAAAATTGTTTTATTTTAAGAACGAAATGATAGCACATGTACAATAAGAAAATAATAATGAACATAAATTTTAACTAACAATAATGACTTATCAAACGTATATACTTATTTAATAATGGGTACATCCCCCTTCATTTTCTATTACTTCTATTGTACGATTTGGCATCGATTTATATAGTTTTTGTATATCATTTTGACTTTACGTATCCCATTCGCGAACAATTGCATTTTTTAATTCTTGTACGTGTTGATACTGTTTTCCATTCGCGTATACACCGCGAACAAGTTCTGCCCAGAAATTTTCAATAATATTAAGGTCCGGGGAGCGTGCAGGCCACGGCAAAACAGATATATTATTTTCATTAAAATATGATTGGACCAATCTTGATGTGTGTACAGATGCATTATCTTGTTGAAAGATGTAATCAGGTCCAGAAATGCGTTCTGCATGATTATTTATTTGTTCTTTGATTAAATTTATGTATTGGACACTATTCATTCTCCCATTGATGAACTTGATACTTGTCTTGCCGAAATAACCGATGCCGGACCAAACCATTACGCTGCCTCCTCCCATTTGTCGTCGAATTGCTGACATTGTCTCTTTTCTTATGTCATGAAAATAATATTGGAACCCATCAGGACCATCCAGATTAAATTTCTTTTCGTCCGAAAATAGCACCCTTCTCCATGTCTTTTCTTAACACACTCTTTCTTTTGCAAAGCGTAAACGTTCTGCTTTGTGTTTCGTTGTTAACGGAGGTTTCTTTTTCAATTTTAGCCTCTTAATATTTTTGCTGGATAGTAGAACTCGACGAACACTTGAAACACTGGCACTAACACTAGATTTTTCCATTATTTGCTTTGTTGTTAACTGCGAGTTGGAAGCTACACACAAAATTGCTCGCTTATCACGATCGGATAACGATGACGGCCGACCAGTACTTTTCTTTTTGCCGTAATCTTCAACATTTTTTAAGAAATTGTGTATTACTTTACGACTTCTTTTTATTACTTTCGATATTTTCGCTACTGATTCGTTTAGTTCGCTGGTTCTCTTAGTTCAAGAATTTGCTTTTTTTGAGACTCGTTTAATTTTTTTCCGCGTCCCATACTTACAAATTTATATAATATTGTACTGTAATCTTTACTCGTTGATAGATCATGAAATACTGAGCAATTTCTAAACATATTAACAGAGTGTGCTATCATTTCGACCTTAGTATGGAACAGTTTTTCTTTGTTGTATACAAACATGTACGACATTGTGACTTATTTCCAGCAAGCCGCATAGTCTGAGCTCATAATGTTTTGATATTATACGTCACAAACGTAAAAATTTACATGGGTCATTGAGAAATTAAAGATAGCACACCTGGGCTATCTTTTTGACGAGGAGTGTAGGCTAGTACAACTCAGATATACGATTATGTGCTGTTTGGATAATTCTTACTAACTTAAACGTTAATTAGGTGTCCAAAACGATTATTTACCATAACTTTTCTTTATTTATTATTTTTATGAAGTAATACTTTGGCACAATCTTAGCACAACCTAGCACAACTTAGCACAATCGAGAAAATTGAAAAAAATTAAAAGTGGAGGCTACTCAAAAAATCGTTTTTTTTCCATTTTTAGTCTTATTTTTGATATTATAGCTGTAATATTCGAGCACAATGTAGCACAAACTTAGCACACCTCAGCATAACTGTTGAAATTATTTAATTTAACAAGTGGGGGCTAGCTTCTAGGAGGCAAATTGTAATAAGGAGGAAGAGAGAGACGATGGAGAATTGAGAGAAATATATCTCAACAAAAACTCAGCGTACTTCATTTCGAAATTTCAGCAGTTAATCATTAATTACAATCGAAAAGAATGTAATTGTTAACCGCAATTAACGACCAAAGTAGGAGTTTAATTGTTAATTGCGATTAACGATTGAAGTACAAATTTATTCGTCAATCATTGATTAAATTGTTGCCCAACTCCGCCCTATAGAAATTGGTATAGATTATTATATATACTTCATAAATGAATAACAAAATGAAAGTAGGCCCAGGAATTAATTAGTACAGCGAATGAATTGAAACACACCGAACAATTCCCGAACAGCGAAACGTTTCGCCATTTACCGAGCAACAGCGAGTCGAATTCGATTCTGTAGATGCAAGCAAGTTTATTGTACAGACACAGGGGATCGGATTGACAAGTAATTGATACCTGGATGCAGCTGCACCGCAAACGGCTCGTATTATCGGCGAATCCCATCCGAGCGGATAGACGCAGACTCCGATCGCCATGGATATCGCTGGAAAAAGTAACAATTTTCACCATTTTAAGGGGGTAGACTTGATTTTCTCATTTCTCGATAATGCAAAGATGGGGCTTTTCCCTCAAAAGTTCTGTTTTTATGTTTACGAGACGTAAATCGTGGGTTTTAAACCCACTTAATTCGAAATTTTTATTTCAATAAAATCTTTGCTCAACTCTGGTCTTGGAGAACAATATGTCATACAACACGTCCTCCTCTTCTCTATGCGCGAATATTTTAGCATGTCGATTGGAGCAACGCTCTTCCGAAGGCAGTAATCGCTATAGTGCAAGGCTGCAAACGCTATCGTCGAATGGAAACGAACGCGTAACAACGCTGGCATTTGCGAACAGTACCCCTACACGCGGATGTTGCACGCAAACAGAGGTCAACAGTGAAAGGTAGTGGGAACCACTAGCTTTTCCTACGCTTATTTATTATCTTTCCGCGCGAGGTGCTCACGACTCGACTGCGAATCTTTCTGCGTTTATGTGCGAGACTATGATACTCAAGGAAAATCCACATAAGGTTATTCAGAGGCATGGAAGTAATTGTGAAATAAAATAACACGATATTTGAAATATTATTTCAGAAGTGTCCTAATCCGACAGCGAGTGGCACCGAAGCAAGTCATGGAGTAATGGAATTGCAAATTTCCTCGGAGGAAATGGTAGCGCGGATGTCGGCATGGTTCCACGCGGACAGGAAACGTTCTTCTGCGATTCCACGATTGGCGGACGATTGCCACACGTTACAATGCGCCGAGAGTTGGCTTCTGGGTGAAACCGTTTTCCTCTTGGAAGAGAACCGCCTCGCATTTCGAGCCAGTGACTTTCACTGTCCGCGGTATAAGCGAGCCGGAATCGTCGGTCATGCCGTCGATCAACGACCGATCGACTGTGCTAACTTTCATCACGGCCGCGACCATCGTTGTTCTTACGTAAAACGTTTACTTTTACCTATGGTCGCTCTGCGGTCTCTTCGTTGGTCAAGATGGATCGCGTTGTTACTGCAGAACACTTGCCGACAGACCGAAATAATTTAGAGAACTTACAGGGAGATAAGAGATCAAAGGATTGCCAACCCAGATCTAAAAGAGTTCCGCAGGACATAGGATCCCCAAGAGTCTAGCGTTCAAAGTATAAGGAAAGTTGGGGCATCAAAGGATTCTGAACCCAGATCTAAAAGAGTTCCGGAAGATATAGCACTTCTAAGAATCTACATAGAGTTCAAAGTATAAGAAAACTTGCAGGACCATAGGACTCTGAACCCAGACCTAAAAGAGTCCCGCAAAATATAGCACCCCTAAGGATCTAGAGTTCAATGTATCTGGAAAGTTAGGAGATCAAAGGATTGCCAACATAGATCTAAAAGAGTCCTGCAGGATATAGCACCTGTAGGGATCTAGAGTTCCATGTACAATCTGGAAAGTTGGGGGATCAAAGGATTCTGAACCCAGATCTAAAAGAGTTCCGGAAGATAAAGCACTCCTAAGAATCTACATAGAGTTCAAAGTATAAGAAAACTTACAGGACCATAGGACTCTGAACCCAGACCTAAAAGAGTCCCGCAAAATATAGCACCCCTAAGGATCTAGAGTTCAATGTATCTGGGAAGTTAGGAGATCAAAGGATTGCCAACATAGATCTAAAAGAGTCCCGCAGGATATAGCATCTGTAGGGATCTAGAGTTCCATGTACAATCTGGAAAGTTGGGGGATCAAAGGATTCTGAACCCAGATCTAAAAGAGTTCCGGAAGATATAGCACTTCTAAGAATCTACATAGAGTTCAAAGTATAAGAAAACTTACAGGACCATAGGACTCTGAACCCAGATCTAAAAGAGTCCCGCAAAATATAGCACCCCTAAGGATCTAGAGTTCAATGTATCTGGAAAGTTAGGAGATCAAAGGATTGCCTGCCAACCTAGATCTAAAAGAGTCCCGCAGGATATAGCACCTGTAGGGATCTAGAGTTCCATGTACAATCTGGAAAGTTGGGGGATCAAAGGATTCCCAACCTAGATCAAAAAGAGGCCCGGAAGATATAGCACCCCTAAGCATCTAGAGTTCAAATTATAAGAAAACTTAGAGGATCATAGGACTCTGAACGTTGAACTAAAAGAGTCCCAGAAGATACAGCACTCTTAAGAATCTATATAGAGTTCAAAGTATAAGAAAACTTAGGGGATCAAAGGATTCTGAACCTAGAACTAAAAGAGTCCCGCAAAATATAGCACCCCTAAGGATCTAGAGTTCAATGTATCTGGAAAGTTAGGAGATCAAAGGATTGCCAACATAGATTTAAAAGAGTCCTACAGGATATAGCACCTGTAGGGATCTAGAGTTCCATGTACAATCTGGAAAGTTGGGGGATCAAAGGATTCCCAACCTAGATCAAAAAGAGGCCCGGAAAATATAGCACCCCTAAGCATCTAGAGTTCAAATTATAAGAAAACTTAGAGGATCATAGGACTCTGAACGTTGAACTAAAAGAGTCCCAGAAAATATAGCACTCCTAAGAATCTATATAGAGTTCAAAGTATAAGAAAACTTAGGGGATCAAAGGATTCTGAACCTGGAACTAAAAGAGTCCCGCAAAATATAGCACCCCTAAGGATCTAGAGTTCAATGTATCTGGAAAGTTAGGAATTCAAAGGATTGCCAACATAGATCTAAAAGAGTCCTGCAGGATATAGCACCTGTAGGGATCTAGAGTTCCATGTACAATCTGGAAAGTTGGGGGATCAAAGGATTCCCAACCTAGATCAAAAAGAGGCCCGGAAGATATAGCACCCCTAAGCATCTAGAGTTCAAATTATAAGAAAACTTAGAGGATCATAGGACTCTGAATGTTGAACTAAAAGAGTCCCAGAAAATATAGCACTCCTAAGAATCTATATAGAGTTCAAAGTATAAGAAAACTTAGGGGATCAAAGGATTCTGAACCTGGAACTAAAAGAGTCCCGCAAAATATAGCACCCCTAAGGATCTAGAGTTCAATGTATCTGGAAAGTTAGGAATTCAAAGGATTGCCAACATAGATCTAAAAGAGTCCTGCAGGATATAGCACCTGTAGGGATCTAGAGTTCCATGTACAATCTGGAAAGTTGGGGGATCAAAGGATTCCCAACCTAGATCAAAAAGAGGCCCGGAAGATATAGCACCCCTAAGCATCTAGAGTTCAAATTATAAGAAAACTTAGAGGATCATAGGACTCTGAATGTTGAACTAAAAGAGTCCCAGAAGATATAGCACTCCTAAGAATCTATATAGAGTTCGAAGTATAAGAAAACTTAGGGGATCAAAGGATTCTGAACCCAGACCTAAAAGAGTCCCGCAAAATATAGCACCCCTAAGGATCTAGAGTTCAATGTATCTGGAAAGTTAGGAATTCAAAGGATTGCCAACATAGATCTAAAAGAGTCCTGCAGGATATAGCACCTGTAGGGATCTAGAGTTCCATGTACAATCTGGAAAGTTGGGGGATCAAAGGATTCCCAACCTAGATCAAAAAGAGGCCCGGAAGATATAGCACCCCTAAGCATCTAGAGTTCAAATTATATGAAAACTTAGAGGATCATAGGACTCTGAACGTTGAACTAAAAGAGTCCTAGAAGATATAGCACTCCTAAGAATCTATATAGAGTTCAAAGTATAAGAAAACTTAGGGGATCAAAGGATTCTGAACCTAGAACTAAAAGAATCCCGCAAAATATAGCACCCCTAAGGATCTAGAGTTCAATGTATCTGGAAAGTTAGGAGATCAAAGGATTGCCTGCCAACCTAGATCTAAAAGAGTCCCGCAGGATATAGCACCCGTAGGGATCTAGAGTTCCATGTACAATCTGGAAAGTTGGGGGATCAAAGGATTCCCAACCTAGATCAAAAAGAGGCCCGGAAGATATAGCACCCCTAAGCATCTAGAGTTCAAATTATAAGAAAACTTAGAGGATCATAGGACTCTGAACGTTGAACTAAAAGAGTCCCAGAAGATACAGCACTCTTAAGAATCTATATAGAGTTCAAAGTATAAGAAAACTTAGGGGATCAAAGGATTCTGAACCTAGAACTAAAAGAGTCCCGCAAAATATAGCACCCCTAAGGATCTAGAGTTCAATGTATCTGGAAAGTTAGGAGATCAAAGGATTGCCAACATAGATTTAAAAGAGTCCTACAGGATATAGCACCTGTAGGGATCTAGAGTTCCATGTACAATCTGGAAAGTTGGGGGATCAAAGGATTCCCAACCTAGATCAAAAAGAGGCCCGGAAAATATAGCACCCCTAAGCATCTAGAGTTCAAATTATAAGAAAACTTAGAGGATCATAGGACTCTGAACGTTGAACTAAAAGAGTCCCAGAAAATATAGCACTCCTAAGAATCTATATAGAGTTCAAAGTATAAGAAAACTTAGGGGATCAAAGGATTCTGAACCTGGAACTAAAAGAGTCCCGCAAAATATAGCACCCCTAAGGATCTAGAGTTCAATGTATCTGGAAAGTTAGGAATTCAAAGGATTGCCAACATAGATCTAAAAGAGTCCTGCAGGATATAGCACCCGTAGGGATCTAGAGTTCCATGTACAATCTGGAAAGTTGGGGGATCAAAGGATTCCCAACCTAGATCAAAAAGAGGCCCGGAAGATATAGCACCCCTAAGCATCTAGAGTTTAAATTATAAGAAAACTTAGAGGATCATAGGACTCTGAACGTAGATCTAAAAGAGTTCCGCAGGATATAGCACCTGTAGGGATCTAGAATTCCATGTACAATCTGGAAAGTTGGGGGATCAAAGGATTCCGAACCTAAGCGTAAGGATCTATAGTTCAAAGTATAAGGAAAGTTAGAGGATTAAATACTCTAGAATCCAGGAACCGATAGGCAAGACTGGTTGATTAACAGCTTCCGCCAGGCTCCTTACGATTCAGGAACTGGGGAAATCGCGAGTGCAACGAAGCGTGAACATTATGCACGTAATTCGCTACAGGACGAATCGAGCGTGTCAATGGTCGTGAACTGGGTCAACGGTACTCAGACGGCGACGCTTTACAAACGTAGCCACGTTTATGGTCGTACGTGGACGGGCCGATTTACCATACCTCGACATTGACTACGGTCGTCCGATCGCCGCGGCCATGACAAATTATGTGGTCTTACGTCGCATAGCGCGTTGAATGCGGTAGTGTCTCGATAATAGGCACGTGTAGGAACAATGTGAAATATCTCACGAAATATTAATTCTTTTGGCGTTGAATCAGGTGATATAAAAAGATTCATAGTGCTCGACTTAAAAATAAAGTGCAATTGCACTTTGTGACTGCACCGACGCATTTACGGAAAAAATTGAACTGTTAATGATAGAGCTTAATAAGCGATGCAAAATTGCTCTCTACAATTCCTTTTCTAATTACAGTAGAAACGGAGTTATGGCTTTGCGTAGTTACTAGATTCATCTTGTGCTGCCTGTCGAGGTAAAAATGCGCCTAGAATAGAGACACTACTGTGATCTGTGAAATGGTGACTAAAGAGAAATTTATTATTTCAGAAATATACACATTTTTGACTCTTCGCCAATGAAACTTAAATGATGGGGATGGGTCTGCGTCTACTATCGAGACAAAAATGCATCCACTACCGAGGCACTACTGTGATTTGAGAAATGGTGGCCAAAGAGAAATTTACTAGTTCACAAATATACACATGTTTGACTCTTCGTCAACGAAACATAAATGGTGGAGATGAGTCTGCGTCTACTATCGAGACAAAAATGCATCCACTACCGAGGCACTACTGTGATTTGAGAAATGGTGGCCAAAGAGAAATTTACTAGTTCACAAATATACACATGTTTGACTCTTCGTCAACGAAACATAAATGGTGGAGATGAGTCTGCGTCTACTATCGAGACAAAAATGCATCCACTACCGAGGCACTACTGTGATTTGAGAAATGGTGGCCAAAGAGAAATTTACTAGTTCACAAATATACACATGTTTGACTCTTCGTCAACGAAACATAAATGGTGGAGATGAGTCTGCGTCTACTATCGAGACAAAAATGCATCCACTACCGAGGCACTACTGTGATTTGAGAAATGGTGGCCAAAGAGAAATTTACTAGTTCACAAATATACACATGTTTGACTCTTCGTCAACGAAACATAAATGGTGGAGATGAGTCTGCGTCTACTATCGAGACAAAAATGCATCCACTACCGAGGCACTACTGTGATTTGAGAAATGGTGGCCAAAGAGAAATTTACTAGTTCACAAATATACACATGTTTGACTCTTCGTCAACGAAACATAAATGGTGGAGATGAGTCTGCGTCTACTATCGAGACAAAAATGCATCCACTACCGAGGCACTACTGTGATTTGAGAAATGGTGGCCAAAGAGAAATTTACTAGTTCACAAATATACACATGTTTGACTCTTCGTCAACGAAACATAAATGGTGGAGATGAGTCTGCGTCTACTATCGAGACAAAAATGCATCCACTACCGAGGCACTACTGTGATTTGAGAAATGGTGGCCAAAGAGAAATTTACTAGTTCACAAATATACACATGTTTGACTCTTCGTCAACGAAACATAAATGGTGGAGATGAGTCTGCGTCTACTATCGAGACAAAAATGCATCCACTACCGAGGCACTACTGTGATTTGAGAAATGGTGGCCAAAGAGAAATTTACTAGTTCACAAATATACACATGTTTGACTCTTCGTCAACGAAACATAAATGGTGGAGATGAGTCTGCGTCTACTATCGAGACAAAAATGCATCCACTACCGAGGCACTACTGTGATTTGAGAAATGGTGGCCAAAGAGAAATTTACTAGTTCACAAATATACACATGTTTGACTCTTCGTCAACGAAACATAAATGGTGGAGATGAGTCTGCGTCTACTATCGAGACAAAAATGCATCCACTACCGAGGCACTACTGTGATTTGAGAAATGGTGGCCAAAGAGAAATTTACTAGTTCACAAATATACACATGTTTGACTCTTCGCCAACGAAACTTAAATGGTGGGGATGAGTCTGCGTTTATTATCGAGACAAAAATGCATCCATTACCGAAGCACTACTGTAATTTGTGAAATGGTGACCAAAGAGAAATTTATTATTTCAGAAATGTACGTCTGATTCTTCGCCAACGAAACATAAGTCGTGGGGATGAGTCTGCGTCTACTATCGAGACAAAAATGCATCCACTACCGAGGCACTACTGTAATTTGTGAAATGGTGAATAATGGAGTGATTTCACCGCGGCTAACGGTGTCCCCGCGGAACACGTGCATCGCGATCGACAATGATAGGTCTGTCGCAACGAGAGCGTGGCACAGAGTCGGTTGCATCACTTCCTGACCCGGTCGCGTCGGTGCATCGCTTGCATAGCTGCAATTTTCAGCTGCGCCGCGCGCGCTGATAACGCGTTACGCGAAAATTACCGCAACAACCGAGGAGAACGGCCACGCCGGCGTTATACTTTCTAAAACGATGCTAAACGCCGCTGAGTCTCTGTCTCTGCCTTTGATCCGGTGTGTTGGTTATACAACGGCGATGATTACGTTAAGCAGCCCCCTAATCTTTCCTTTTGACTAAGGAGTTTCTTTAACCTTTTACGGGGAGGAAATTGTGAAGAAGATTTCAAATAAAATTTACTAAATGAGCATGTCGTTAGCAGACTACGAATGTTTATGCAAAAAAAAAATTTTCTATCTTAATTACAACTAACCGGAGTCAGATAAAAATTTCTTTCCTTCATGATTTTAATAAGTCTGAAATTCTTTTAATTTAAAAATACATTTTCTTAATTTGTTTGTAATCTTTTAGCTATTGTTTGAAATTTCACTCGCTTATTTCATCGTAAATGCATAATATAAGAGAGAAAATATAAACGCTGGTTAGAAATTTTCTCTTTTCCTTGGTTGAAAGTATGAACGTGCTCTAAATCGCTGTATGTAAATGTGCATGTGCGAGAATTACCTGACACGACCTGCATCCATGCACAGAGGTAGAACACGGTGGTGCTCTGGCAGAAGAAGAACAGAAGCATGGCGCAAATTGTCAACAATGCGATTATGACAGCGACGCCCACCAGGATCGTGCTCGCCCTGAATGGAACGTTCACGATCGTCGATAAATCGTCCAGTCTTCCGATGCATTCTTCTCCGAGTTCACCTAATAAACACGCAAAGGGAAAAGTTATTTTAAAAGATCTCAGGAATCAGCACTTTTAGGGAAACACATTCTTGGGACACCTTGTGCAATGATTAGACAGCGGATTTTATGGATTTATGACAAAAACGAGTAGGTGTAATTTAAAATAATGAATGCATTAGATGAATTTAGGAATGCTGTTGTATTATTTTCAACCTGCTACACAAATTAAGGGGTAGACTCGTTTCTAGGATTGCAAGGATGCCGGATGCGCCTTCTCATTTCTCAGTAATGCAAAAGATAGGGTTTTTTAGTAGTCAGAAGATCAATCTGGGCCGCAATCGTCCTCAAAAGTCCTATTTTTACGTTTACGTGGCATAATTTGCATTATACATTTGTATATCGCAGCTTAATGCTTTCAAATAATGCAAATTTAATCCTCGTAAACGTACAAATAAGACTTCTGAGGTGACTGCGGCATAGATTCATTTTTTGACTACTGAAAAACCCCATCTTTGCATTATCCAGAAATGAGGAAGCGCATCTAGCACCAGGATCCGCTCTAGGGGCGGGCAACCCGGACATTTGTCCGAGGCGCCAAAATTTAGGGGCGCCATTTTGACTGTAAGTGTGAGAAAAATATTGATGTGTTAAATACCCAAATAATAGAAAATTTGCTTTTATTAAAATTTAAATAAAATGATTTGATTATTATTGAAAATAAAAAATATGTACCTTTATTTTAAAAATATATATATGTTCTTAAGGGGCGGCAATTTGTCTTTTTGTCCGGGGCGACGTAACCGCTAGAGCGGGCGCTGCTCGTACCCTTGTAATCCTAGAAAAGAGTCTACCCTCTCAAGAAAGAAAATAAATATCTATCTCACTCCAGTTTGTTGCAATTCAAGTAGAACATTTTTCTTTCGATTAAAGATCCGCTGTCTTTGATGAATGGAAACAGGTTAATTATTTGGATGTTTACCATTGCCACCATAGCTGCACCTGGTCCACAGACCAAACCTGCCAGGATTCTCGTGTTCCAGGTCACCGAGCCATTCCGGTGTAACAAAAGCCACAACGCCGATGATGGCGTAGCATATGGTGAATATACCCCATAGGACACCGATCGCTTTCGAATTACGGATGTAATTCGTCGCGTACATGTGCGAGGACTCCACGTACTCTATCTTCGACCCCATTCTACCGAGAAAACCAAAATATTTTATTGCTTCGAGACTACAGAATTCAATATTTCACAAAAATCAGAACAGGAGAAACATTTGTTTCGGTAACCAAAATGTTCTTTATAGCGAACACAAACTAAACTGTATGTAAAATAACAAGTTCCATACCATTGCTATGATTAGATTGTGGGCGTTACGCACTCATGGTAAAAGCGATATGTATAATATCATTTATATCAGGGATGGCCAATCATTTGCATACCATGCGCAAAATTTTTTCACCTACGAGTTCAGGTGCGCCATACAACTCAAGCACTTTTTCTACCTTCTTACGTTCGTTGTATAGGGGTAGGATCTGCTTCGGTTGGGGGAGGAAAAGGAATAACTCAATGGCGCAACTAAATTAACTAACTTACGCCAGTTGCAAAGACATACGTTGGACGATAGGGCGATTACTGTCTTCAACAGCGTAATTCCCATCGTATAATTGTAAACTGTCAAAAAATGGCGACGAATTGATGAGTAAGAAGGCTGAATAAATTCAACTAAGAGCTCTCAGGTGTTGAAAATATGAAGATGGATTCAGTTATGGCGCCTATTTCAAAAGAATAAGTAAAGTCGGAAGGATACAATGCGCCACTTGTAATCATCCAATGAGCCACCGGTTGGCCACCCCTGATTTATATGAATAAAATATGTGAATTTTTTAAAATTCTTTTTTGATTGGAACCCAGCTAGGGTTGCAGTCTGCAACCTAGAGGACTGCAGAATTCAATATTTCACAAAAATCAGGGCAAGGGAAATATTTATCTAGTCAACCAAAATGTTTTTTATGACGAACACAAACTAAACTGTGTATAAAATAACAGATTCCACGCCATTGCTATAATTAGATTGTGGGCGTTATGCACTCATGGTAAAAGCGATATGTATAATATTATTTATATGAATAAAAATGGGGAACTTTTTAAAATTCTTTTTCACTTGGAACCCAGCTAGGGTTGCAGCCACAGTGGACTGCAGAATTCAATATTTCACAAAAATCAGGGCAGGGGAAATATTTATCTCGTCAACCAAAATGTTTTATGGCGAAGGCGAACTAAACTGTATGTAAAATAACAAGTTCCACACCATTGCTGTAATTAGATTGTGGGTGATATGCACTCATGGTAAAAGCGATATGTATAATATCATTTATACGAATAAAAATTGTGAACTTTTTAAAATTCTTTTTTGGTTGAAACCCAGCTAGGGTTGCAATCACAGAGGACTGCAGAATTCAATATTTCACAAAAATCAGGACAGGGGAAATATTTATCTCGTCAACCAAAATGTTCTTTATGGTGAACACAAACTAAACTGTATGTAAAATAATAATTTCCACGCCATTGCTATTCATTTATATGAATAAAAATTGTGAATTTTTTAAAATTCTTTTGCGGTTGGAACCCTGGTAGGGTTGCAGCCATAGAGGACTGCAGAATTCAATATTTCACAAAAATCAAAACAAGGGAAATATTTATCTCGTCAACCAAAATGTTTTATGGCGAAGGCGAACTAAACTGTATGTAAAATAACAAGTTCCACACCATTGCTGTAATTAGATTGTGGATGTTATGCACTCATGGTAAAAGCGATATGTATAATATCATTTATATGAATAAAAATTGTGAACTTTTTAAAATTCTTTTTTGGTTGGAACCCAGCTAGGGTTGCAACCACAGAGGACTGCAGAATTCAATATTTCACAAAAATCAGGATAAGGTAAATATTTATCTCGTCAACCAAAATGTTCTTTATGGTGAACACAAACTAAACTGTATGTAAAATAATAATTTCCACGCCATTGCTATTCATTTATATGAATAAAAATTGTGAATTTTTTAAAATTCTTTTGCGGTTGGAACCCAGGTAGGGTTGCAGCCACAGGGGCTGCAGAATTCAATATTTCACAAAAATCAGGGCAAGGGAAATATTTATCTCGTTAACCAAAATGTTTTTTATGACGAACACAAACTAAACTGTGTATAAAATAACAGATTCCACGCCATTGCTATAATTAGATTGTGGGCGTTATGCACTCATGGTAAAAGCGATATGTATAATATTATTTATATGAATAAAAATGGTGAACTTTTTAAAATTCTTTTTCACTTGGAACCCAGCTAGGGTTGCAGTCACAGAAGACTGCAGAATTCAATATTTCACAAAAATCAAAACAAGGGAAATATTTATCTCGTCAACCAAAATGTTTTATGGCGAAGGCGAACTAAACTGTATGTAAAATAACAAGTTCCACACCATTGCTGTAATTAGATTGTGGGTGTTATGCACTCATGGTAAAAGCGATATGTATAATATCATTTATATGAATAAAAATTGATAACTTTAAAAATTTTTTTTTTTGGTTGAAACCCAGCTAGGGTTGCAATCACAGAGGACTGCAGAATTCAATATTTCACAAAAATCAGGATAAGGGAAATATTTATCTCGTCAACCAAAATGTTCTTTATGGTGAACACAAACTAAACTGTATGTAAAATAATAATTTCCACGCCATTGCTATTCATTTATATGAATAAAAATTGTGAATTTTTTAAAATTCTTTTGCGGTTGGAACCCAGCTAGGGTTGCAGCCACAAAGGACTGCAGAATTCAATATTTCACAAAAATCAGGACAAGGGAAATATTTATCTCGTCAACCAATATGTTCTTTATGGCGGACACAAACTAAACTGTATGTAAAATAACAAGTTCCACGCCATTGCTATGATTAGACTGTGGGCGTCATGCACTCATGGTAAAAGCGATATGTATAATATCATTTATATGAATAAAAATTGTGAATTTTTTAAAATTCTTTTTTGGTTGGAACCCAGCTAGGGTTGCAGCCACAGAGGACTGCAGAATTCAATATTTCACAAAAATCAACACAAGGGAAATATTTATCTCGTCAACCAAAATGTTCATTATGGCGAACACTTCTTTATGGAAAATATCAAGTTTCCCGCCATTGCTATGATTGTACTGTGGGCGTTATGCACTCATGGCAAAAGCGATATGTAAGAAAGAAGCACCCGGCCATATTTAATAAAAAAGCGTAAAACATCAAATAACAACACAGTAAGCTTTGAAAAAAGATTCCGCTGTTTAATTGAATAGTTCTGAGAATGTGTTATTGCGGATTATCTAATACTTTAAATGCAATAAATCAATCATTCTACCATGCAATTTCTACATAAAGATATTGTTTGTCATTATATCTTGTCATTATATTACCGAGTGCTTCTTTGTTGTGCACAGTAGTGTATATGAATAAAAATTATAAACTTTTTAAAATTCTTTTTTAGTTGCAAGCGCGTGTGCGAATAATGTTCCAGATAAGATATGGATTCTGCAGAGCTGCGCTGCATTGTGACACTGTCTTTCAGTAGAGTTTTTACTGTGCCCAAGTGTGTTACGAGCACATAAACATCCGCGGTCTAATCGTTATCTATTCATTATTCGGGACAAGCTCATTAGAAAGTAAGAAACGCGCAACTAAAATAATGTATCGTATAAACGACGTACTTGTAATCCGCAAGTATGCAAACGGGACCGTGTATGTATAACGGATTTTTGGAGATATATGTGCGTCACGAGGTGCTATTATTTTTCCGGTTCAACGAGAATTTGAAATTCTTATGTTTAAGACTTTCTCTTATCCCGTAGAAAGGGAGGCTTGCGATTTTTATAAACCTCACAAAACGACATTTATGCGAGCTTCCTTCAAGCTCCAAAAATTGGAGTTCACTTTTGTTCAACACATCGATTAAATACTTTTACCCGACTTGAAAATTAATTTTTTTACTGAAATCCATTAAATGAAACAAATTTTGTTCTCCAAAATTCATTGTCGTCATTAGATAGCGGATTTTTATGCAAAACAAAAATTACCTGACTTGCAACAAACTGGAGTCAAATGAAAATTTATTTTCTTTCTTATTATGTTTGACAGGTTGAAAATAATATAAATAATATAATATAATAGTATTTTGTATAATATAATATAATATAATATAATATAATATAATATAATATAATATAATATAATATAATACAATATAATATAATATAATATAATAGTATTATATAATAGTAAATAATATAATAGTATTTTGAAATTCTTCTAATGTCTTTATTATTTTTAGTTGTACCTACTAATTTTTGTTATTAATGCATAAAATCCGCTGTCTAGTCATCATTGGACTGTGTATCTGTCTAGATATTTATTTCTTCTGTGAATAGTTTTGATAAGTTCATTTCTAAAGTGCACAATCTTTTTCTCCAAAATGCATCGAATTCCTTCTTCCACTATCTTTTCCTCTAACATTACGATTTTCAGTTTCTGACACCAACGAAATAACCGGAAGTCTCCAAAGACACACCGCGAATGACCACAATATGGATGAGTCGTGAGACAAATCCGAATCTACCAAAGAGTAAACGAGCCATCGACCCTCCTCAATTTCCTCTGCCTCCTTTTCTCAGATCGCGTTTCCATTTCTGACACTACCTGAATCACCAAAAGTTACACGAAGACACTCGAATTAGCACCGAAGACGATCGCGATATGAATCCGACCGTGGGACAAATATGAATCTCCCAGGAAACTCAAGAGCCTGGGAACTCTGATTCCCAGCCGAAATACTATCAACTCTCCCCGAAATCGAAACCTTATGATCTCGGAATCACCGAGTACTTGAGATCACTGGAATTTTGAGGAGTCCTCGAAATCTTCGAGTAAACTGAGATTGTGAACAACTTTTTGAAACTTAGAGAACCTCTGGAATTTTAGAGAATTAATGAGATCTTGAAGAACGGATGGAATCTTAGAGGATCTCTGGGAGAAATCCTACGCAAGTAGAATTTAGAGAACCTTGGAAAATCAATAAGAGAATCTCCGAGGTTTTCTACAAATTTCTTAAATCGTGGAGAAGCTCTAGGATATTGAGAAATTACTGAGACCTTGGAGAACTGCTGGAATCTTGAAGAATTCTGGTATTTTGGAGAGTCGTCGATGTTTTGGGGAATCACTAGTATTTTTTATTATCGAAAAGGTTTTGGAGAATCACTGAGATTTTAAAAAAGCAGTTTTGCATCTTGGAGAGACCCTGGGATTTGGAGAATCACTGAAAGCTTGGTATTTTGAAATATCAGCAAGGTTTCAGAGGATGTATAGTAACTTGGAAAATCGTCGAGATTCCGAAGAATTTCTTGAAATATCGTGGAGGTTTCGAAGAATCTCTTAAATTTTTAAAAACTTTTTTGCGTCTTGGAGAGACTCTGGGAGTTTGGAGAATTAATGAGATCTTGAAGAACGGATGGAATCTTAGAGGATCTCTGGGAGAAATCCTACGCAAGTAGAATTTAGAGAATCTTGGAAAATCTCTAAGAGAATCTCCGAGGTTTTCTACAAATTTCTTAAATCGTGGAGAAGCTCTAGGACATTGAGAAATTACTGAGTCCTTGGAGAACTGCTGGAATCTTGAAGAATCCTGGTATTTTGGAGAGTTATCGAGGTTTTGGAGAATTATTGGGATTTGAAAAATCAATTTTGCGTCTTGAAGAATCTCTCAGATTTTGGAGAATCACTGAAAGCTTGGCATTTTGAAATATCACCAAGGTTTCAAAGGATCTCTGGTAACATGGAAAATCGTCGACGTTCCGGAGAATTTCTTGAATCTTGGAATATCGTCGATTTTGTAGAATCTCTTAAATTTCTAAAAACTTTTTTGCGGCTTGGAGAGACTCTGAAATTTTGGAGAATTAATGAGATCTTGTGGAATCTTAGAGGATCTCTGGGAGAAATCCTACGAAAGTAGAACTAGAATCTTGCAAAATCTCTAAGAGAATCTCTATGATTTTGAAGAATCTGTCAAAAATTTCTTAAATCGTGGAGTAGCTCTAGGATATTGAGAAATGCCTAAGACCATGGACAACTGCTGAAATCTTAAAGAATGGTATTTCGGAGAGTCATCGAGGTTTTGGAGAATCACTGGTATTTTTGACTATCAAAAAGGTTTTGGAGAATCACTGGTATTTTGGAATATCAACAAGGCTTTGGAGAATCACTGAGATTTTAAAAAACCTGTCTTGCATCTTGGAGAGACCCTGGGATTTGGAGAATCACTGAAAGCTTGAAATATCATTTTGAGATATCACCAAGGTTTCAGAGGATCTTTGGTAACTTCGAAAATCGTCGAGGTTCCGGTGAATTTCTTGTATCTTGGAATATCGTTGATTTTGAAGAATCTCTTAAACTTTTAAAAACTTTTTGCGTCTTGGAGAAACTGAAATTTTGGAGAACTAATGAGATCTTGTAGAACGGATGGAATCTTAGAGAATCTCGTGGAGAAATCCTACGAAAGTAGAACTTAGAGTCTTGCAAAATCTCTAAGAGAATCTCTATGATTTTGGAGAATCTGTCAAAAATTTCTTAAATCGTGGAGTAGCTCTAGGATATTGAGAAATGCCTAAGACGTTGCACAACTGCTGAAATTTTAAAGAATGGTATTTCGGAGAGTCATCGAGGTTTTGGAGAATCACTGGTATTTTTGACTATCAAAAAGGTTTTTGGAGAATCACTGGAATTTTGGAATATCAACAAGGCTTTGGAGAATCACTGAGATTTTAAAAAAAACCTGTTTTGCATCTTGGAGAGACCCTGGGATTTGGAGAATCACTGAAAGCTTGAAACATCATTTTGAAATATCACCAAGGATCTCTAGTAACTTGGAAAATCGAGGTTCCGGAGAATTTCTTGAATCGTAAAGAACCTTTCTCAGAGAATAGCGAGGATCTCGAAGAGCCGCGAGAAACCTTGGAGAACCACTGCTTCCTCGGACAGTTGCTGGGAGAAGTCTAAATCCAGACGGCACGTACCTTCTTTCTCGCGAAATCCGTTTCAGGACACTGTCGAAACCATCGACGCGACTATCTCACCGGCGACGGAGAAGTTCGTGGTCACACTTGCAGCGAAGGGTTGCACTTAAGGGTTGCACCAAGGGACCCGGGAATCGCGACAGACGGAACCGTGACAATCGGTTGCATCGGGTTGCACGGCGGCGCGAGTTGACGCGGCTGATCACCTCGAGCGAATGGAAAATACGTGTAAGGAGGACGCGAGACCGCCGTTGCTGCGCGTACACCTCAAGATGGCTGTCCCAGGTAGACCGAGCACGCAGGTAGGGGACTACAAGCCACGAGCAGAGCCGCGGAGCTGCAGAGACGGAAGAGAGAGACGGGGTTCGGGGCCCGGCTCTGAATGGGGCCTCTTACTGGGCCCTCGGAGAGAAAGGCGACAAACTGGTGGGGGTTCGATTCGTGTGCTGGCCTCGGGACTTGCCCATTATTCTAATAAAGCCGCTTCAATGATTGCTGTGCCAATTACAGTAACGTCTCGATAAATGCAAAAGAGATGTCCACAAAATGTTATTTTTACTTATTTCCGTATTAAAATTTTACAAACTTATTCATGATAGTTTCCTTACTAAAACGAGTCCAAAAATTACATCATGGAATTATTGTCCGACACATTGGATACTGTGTTTTCACTTTTGGTAAAAGCGGTTCACTTCGTTAATTGCACAGCTGGAGAGACATGAATTGAAATGAATTATAAAGGAGCGTTCAAAAGAGTAGATTGTGTGTTCGTTGTATGAGAAAAATTGGCTTTTCCTGTTCCCAGAAAATTGATAGAGAGCGACTGCAGTTTCCGATCTCACCAATTCAATTGTTTCCGAGATTATCTGCGAACACATTCGTGATAGTTTCGACTATGTAAAATACTCGAACACAAGCTTCTTCAGCAATACATGAAACGTTGCATTAACAAAGAAAATATGTGGAGAAAGGGAGCAACGTGTTCACCGTGCTCGGCGCGTCACAAGAAAAGACTCCAGTTTCCTTCTGACATTTAACACTGCTTGGTGTTCCCGCCTACTCCGAGATTTCTTCGAATGTCTGCGACTCAACCATTAGTTGATATCACTACTCTAATCCTTTGCACTATAATATCGTGTCAGACTAAACTACTAATTCCTACATTTACTCTAGATCCATTACGGAACTCCATTACAGGATTATAATGAATATACAAAAAATCTAAATGCAAGAATTTAATGATTGAAAAATTCCTTATAGTAGAAATAAGACAGGAATGTCGACGACCTTTCTCAATATCCACGTTTCCTGATACTTTTCTTCGAATTTGCAAATGCTAAAATATTGAACGTTGAGCCATTCGACTACACGAAAAGTCAACGCGTTCCACAGACTCTCTGTAACCTGTTCCTTAGGCGTCACAGTATTGTGCATACTTTCCCGGTGACGCGTTAACAATGCTGACTGCACGCTTCTACTTTTGTCGCGATCTGTCCAATGCATCTGTACACCTTCATCATTCGCATTGTTCTTATTGGAACTCTCGTAAAATCCTTGCAATGTCCGTCTTCGTTGTAGTCCGGAAGATTCCGTCACAATTGAAGCGCTGGACACGTAAACGAACCTATTTTTCTCAAGTTTATTGGCCATTAGTATAATCTGACCGTTAAGGCAGCAGCCAGCGACTTTATATTCATGTGAAAAACGTGCAACTTTCCTTGCTCCGATTTCTACAATTTTGAAAGTCAAGCGGCCGCTGATCTGACTTGTGCGTGTGCGTGTAAAATTCAGTATCACCTTTTACTGCCGTTTCATCTGTTATAATTGTAAATTTTAATTCTATTGCTATGCGTGTGAAGATAAGATATCATCATGTAATTAGACAATTTATTTGGGATTTATTTGGTTCTGATCCAGGCTAAAGATGTAGGATCTGATCGAGGCTAGAGATGATCACTAACACGGACGAGATATTATTGGCAGTCTCGTATCTCATTCTCGTCTCGTATCTAGTCAGTATTTCAGTATCTCGTCGGTGGCAATCTCGTCGGTGGCACGGTCAATCAGCGATGATCAGCGACGTAGGCAAGTGGACACAGGTGGGCGGGGGGATAATGTGGAACCACGGTGTATTATAGAGGTGTTACGACGTTACGACTAAGCACCTCTGTAAGGTTGACGTTTTGTGATAAATAGAGGTTAGTTCGCCGCCAGATGGAATACTAGTCATCCTCACAGTTTTCATGTACGTGTGAGAATGAGATTGTGTGTAGTACTGTGTCCACGTAGCCCATGCTAAGGTATGTACCGCACAACACACAATCTCATTCTCACACGTACATGAAAACTCTGAGAATGACTAGTATTTCATCTGGCGGCGACCAGAGAACTAACCTCTAAATATCACACCTTTCCGAGAGAAGTCCGAACACCTCTATGATACACCGTGTTACAGTGATCTGAAATACCACATCGCTAGAAGTCCGAGGAAGCCGGATTTAAGCACCCGTCAAAGGCGCGGACAATTATGTATACACCTCATAGAGGCACTTTGTCTTGAAAAGAAATACGGGTTACCCTGGGTTGGTCGACAACTCATTTCACCGACACTGTTTTCATTAACGACTGGACCGACAGTAACTTTCGTCGACACTATGTTTTCATCTACGCGGTCAAATCGTCGACAAATGTCTTCATCGACACGGTTTACATCTCGTCGGTGGTGGTAGGAATTAAAATTAAAAAATAGCTGTATTCAGCGCGGGACGGGTAACCGGGCGCGACGGGCGCGGGGATAACGTGGAGCTTACAGTGATCTGAAATACCAATCGCTAAAAGTTCTACCACCGACGAGATACTCGCCAAGTAGACGAAGAATGATATAGTATAGAATGCTCACATATTGATTGCCTTATAATACTATCACCGACGAGATACCATCTCGTTTCTTTATCTCAATAGAACCAGACGATATATAACATTGTTCACGGCCGGGGCGAATCAGCTTGAATAATGCATACATTTTGTTCTGAAGGAAGGTGAAATTGCAAAATTTTATGGAAGACAGTAGGTATAGAAATAGAATTTACTGAAAATCAACATATTTATTAAATGTGCAGCTATTAGCTCGATATTATCCTTTATTCATAAGAGTTTCACTAGAAGCTCTTACAAATAGAGGATAATACCGATTGCCCAGGTCTCACCACGAGGAGGTTGCTGCACAAGAGACCCGAAAGAGAGTCAGAACGAATACAATATTCCTTCTGGCTCCCTTTCTAACAACGGCGGACTTATACTAAATTACGCAGATACCCGACATATTAATCACGACGATATACAATATTAAGAACTAACGCACGCAAGTCGAGCAATTATTGCGGAGCAAAAGAAGAAGAAGAAGATCGGAGAAGAAGTCTCCGATCCACGGGGGATCAAAGGCGAATCAGGCAGAAGGCTCTGATTCTTTCAAAGAGAAAAACTAAAACGAACCAGAGCAGAAGGCTCTGGTTCGAAGGGGACGCGGCGCGTACAATGCTGGCAGCACTTCTCGGTCAGAGCCAGTACCCAACGTATCCTCACCAAGAGAAATGGACAGTGAGAAGTGTTCAAACGTAACACCATTCCTCTGCCAACTACCTGGCCACCAGGAACGCAATGCGATGAGGTGAACCCGGGTAGGATTACAAACAGAGAGAACTCTGCCAACTACCTGCCACCAGGCATCGCAAAGCGTTGAGGTGAACCCGGTAGGATGACAGAGAGAATGGCAATACGAGTGAACAGGTCTCAATGAACCACCTCTCTCAATGTATCGACGCCGAATACCGACTCCAACCGGTCTGGTACATACAAGCAAGGTCCGACACAGCAGAAGGCTGTATCGGAATCAAGAAAACGAGCGAAGTGAAGTTAAGACAATAATTACTCGACATTTACAACGACGGTATAAAATCTTAATTACTAACGCACGCGGCCTATAGGCGATTCAGGCACCCCGGGGACGCGACTCCCCGTACTCACTCATGGCAACATCCGTGAGTGAGCACCTGGGGTACCTCACTCGGAAAATAAAACTAACTTATTGATATATCCACTTCTTGATTTGCCTTCCTCTCGGGGTGTCCTCTTCTTGGTACGTCCTCTTCTTGGTGTGTCCTCTTCCTAGTTTGTCCTCTTCATAGCATGTCCTCTTCTTGGTGTGTCTTCTTCCTCGTTTGTCCTCTTCTTGGTGTGTCCTCTTCTTGGTGTGTCCTCTTCCTAGTTTGTCCTCTTCATAGTATGGCCTCTTCTTGGTGTGTCCTCTTCCTAGTTTGTCCTCTTCATAGTATGTCCTCTTCTTGCTGTGTCCTCGTCTGAGTGTATTCTAACTAAAACAGACTAATAATAATTAGACATATCATCATACATTACAATACATTACCCCGCACACGAGTGCAAGCATAAGACCCGCTCTCAAGAGCAAACCTAAGACCAGTTCTCGAGAACCGAACGAACCCCGCACACGAGTGCGAATCTAACCAGCTTACGAGAGCCCAACTAATCCCGCACACGAGTGCGAATAAAACAAGCTGACGAGAGCCAACCTAATACCAGCTCACGAGAGCCAAACTAACCCCGCACACGGGTGCGAATGAAACCAGCTCACGAGAGCCAACCTAATACCAGCTCACGAGAGCCAAACTAACCCCGCACACGGGTGCAGCCTATAGGCGATTCGGGTTGCCCCGGGGTCGCGACACCCCGTACTCACTCACGGCTCCATCCGTGAGTGAGCCCCTGGGGGACCTCCGATCGGAGGAATACCAATTTCAAACAAGATTTGGTAACTTTTAGAAAAGGGTCTTGTCAAAGTTCCGACGCCAATAATTGAAAATTCAGAAATAACACGAATGCGAATAGAGCAAATATAATCCCGAACGTAAGCACATGAGTGTGGACACAACCAGTTCACAAGAGCAATTATAATCCTGCACATGAGTGCGAATACAACCTGTTCACAAGAGCAATTATAATTAATAATCTTGTACATGAGTGTGAATACAACCAGGTCACAAGACCAATTATAATCCTGCACAGGAGTGCGAATACAACCAGAAACCAGCTCACGAGAGCAAATACAACCCCGCACGTAAGCGAAAACCTAACCATGCACATGAGTGCGAATACAACCAGCGATCCAGTTCACAAGAACAATTGTAACCCCGCACAGAAGCGCAAATACAACCAGCGAACCAACTCATGAGAGCAATTGTAACCCCGCACAGAATTGCGAATACAACCAGCGAACCAGCTTGTAAGAATAATTGTAACTCCGCACACGAGTGCGAAAACAACCAGCGATGCAGCTCACAAGAGCAATTATAACCCCGCACACGAGTGGGCGATCAGAATATAAATTTGATGAATAATTCAATTATAAATTTGAAAAAGACTCAATACCGAAAGTCTCGATGAAAATTAGAGAAAACAGTTGATGGTATTCGTAGAATGAACGGTTGGAGGACAGGTTTGTTGAAACTGGGCCAAAGCTAGGCAAAGGAAGCATTGAAGAATATTAGTAATCAAATTTACCGGTGTTCGTTGAAGGAACAGTTGAAGTTCAAAATAGGATTGTTGAAGGTAGGTCAGGGTGGCTGTAGATGACCTCTGGTCAACCTCTGGTCCACCTCTGGTAGGTCCCTGGTCCTTCTGGTCCTCCTGGTCTCGGAGCTCGACTGCACTCGACCGCTCACGCCGCCCTCCTCCGCCCAGGGAGTGTCGACTCCTATGTTAAAAAGTGGCAACGAATTTAGTTGCTCTCGATGATTTTAGGTGTGGTGGCAGCACAGTAGTTATAACGTATATGTGTGTGGTGATCACACACACCTGACTCACACATAGCCAACCTCTTATGTACGTGTAATCGTATTCATCGCTAGCTATTGAATATGAATGGTTATGAATTTGTTAGAAAAATGAATTTGTAATAAAACATATTTATTCAAAAAATTACGTATATGCTACATACATAGTAAATTTTACAATAATAATAATATATATACATAATAATATATATCAGCAAACTTATATTTTCTTCAGTATTTATGCATTTATCATATAAAAATAAAATAGAAAGTTTATGCAAATATTGCTGAATATTGCATCCAGCGATGTCGATCAGTCGATGCCAAACAATAGCACTGAATATCACACAATAATGAATACAGAAGACACAGTATGCAACCGTATTAAACAATCAAATGCAATTAAACAGTATCACATATGACAGTTGACAGTGCGCGGAAATGTGCGGTGGAGTGGGGGTACAGTTTATATCCCCACCGCCGGGGCACTACTGTGCTGCCATCACACCTAAAATCCAGAAGAAACTAAATTCGTTGCCACTTTTTCATATAGGAGTCGACAGCCCCTGCCTCCGCCCGACTGACTGATTGACGGAGCTCTCTGACCGAGCGCGGGCGTGCGCCTCCCGCTCGACGCTCAACGGTCCTCACTCCAACCGAATATCGATCAATGTCGATCGCCGTTACAATTACTGATAAATTTATTATTTCCAGCTGGTTAATGTTTATAACAATTCTATTTTACAGCGATGTCCACAAGCAATCCCTTGGCTATCTGACCACCTAATTTTTTAGTAAAAGTGGCTAATAGTATTCGACATACGGAATAACTTTTAAACCATGAACATTCGCATACATTAATTTATTCAATACAATTCACAGATAAATTTATTAATTCTAGCTTATTAATGTTTATAATAATTCCTTTTGCTAATGATGGTAACGAGCAAATATAAACCCGCACGTATGTGCAATTCTAACCGTACACATGAGTGCGAATGCAACCAGAGAAGCAGTTCATAAAAGCAATTGTAATCCCGCACAGAAATGCGAATACAATCAGTTCACAAGAACAATTATAACCCCGCACTAGAGTGGAGCGCTCAAACAATAAATTTGATGAAGAATACAATTGATAAATTTGAAGAAGACTCAATACCGAAGTTTCGTTGAAAATTTCAATTAGTATGATGGACAGGCTTGTTGATATTGGGCCAAGGGTAGACAAAGGAAGCTTTGAAAAATGTCAGTAATAAAACTTACCGTTGATCGTTGAATGAACAGTTGAAGGTAGGTCAGGGTGGCTGTAGATGACCTCTGGTCCACCTCTGGTCCACCTCTGGTCCACCTCTGGTAAGTCCCCGGTCCTTCTGGTCCTCCTGGTCCCGGAGCCCGACTGAACTCGACCGCTCACGCCGCCCTCCCCCGCCCGACTGACTGATTGACGGAGCTCTCTGACCGAGCGCGGGCGTGCGCCCCACGCTCGACGCTCAACGGTCCTCACCCCAACCGAATATCGATCAATGTCGATCGCCGTTACAATTACTGATAAATTTATTATTTCTAGCTGGTTAATGTTTATAACAATTCTATTTTACAGCGATGTCCACAAGCAATCCCTTGGCTATCTGACCACCTAATTTTTTAGTAAAAGTGGCTAATAGAATTCGACATACGGAATAACTTTTAAACCATGAACATTCGCACGCATTAATTTATTTAATACAATTCACAGATAAATTTATTAATTCTAGCTAATTAATGTTTATAATAATTTCTTTTGCTAATGATGTTAACGAGCAAATATAAACCCGCACGTACAGTGAGTGTACAAAGTATTCGTACACCTTTTAAAAACTAATAACTTTTTTATAATTGTACCAAACGACCTGATTGTTTATAATCAATTAGAAGCATCAGATTACAAATTGATATGCAAAACAGATTTTCCAAAAATTACAATTTACAAGGTTGCAGGTAAAAATAAAAAAGGCATTTTTTAAAACTTTTTTATTTGGTTTATTTTATTTTTTATTTTCTAGATCCATGTTCTTTATACACATGTTGGAAATTTTATCGAAATCGATTGACGCAGGAAAAAACAACAGGCGTCGAAAGATGTACGATTCTGTGGATTTTAAGCAGAAACTGATCAAAAGTCGTGGAAAACTACGATTTTCACCATTTTTAACCGCTTGTAGCTCGTGTGTATGTTAATCGATTTCAATGAAATTTCCAACATGTGTATAAAGGACATGGATCTAGAAAACATACATTTTAAATTTTCATTAAGGACCCAAATAAAAAGTTTTAAAAAATGCCTTTTTTATTTTTGCATTTAACCCTGTAAATTATTATTTTTGGAAAATCTTTTTTGTATACCATTTCGTAAACTGATGCTTGTAATTGATTATAAAAAATCAGGTTGTTTTGTACAATTATAAAAATGTTATTAGTTTTTAAAAAGTGTACGAATACTTTGTACACCCACTGTATATGCAATTCTAACCATGCACATGAGTGCGAATGCAACCAGAGAAGCAGTTCCTAAAAGCAATTGTAATCCCGCACAGAAATGCGAATACAATCAGTTCACAAGAACAATTATAACCCCGCACACGAGTGGAGCGCTCAAAATATACATTTGATGAAGAATACAATTGATAAATTTGAAGAAGACTCAATACCGAAGTTTCGTTGAAAATTTCAATTAGTATGATGGACAGGCTTGTTGATATTGGGCCAAGGGTAGACAAAGGAAGCTTTGAAAAATATCAGTAATAAAACTTACCGTTGATCGTTGAATGAACAGTTGAAGGTGGGCCAGGGTAGCTGTGGATGACCCCTTGTCCACCTCTGGTCCACCTCTGGTAGGTCCCTGGTCCCACTGGTCCTCCTGGTCCCGAAGTCCGACCGCTCACGCCGCCCTCCCCCGCCCGACTGACTGATTGACGGAGCACTCTGACCGAGCGCGGGCATGCGCCCCACGCTCGACGCTCAACGGTCCTCACCCACTGATATATATACTATGGATACGAGATGCTGTGAAACATATTGAAGTGGCTTTACATGCCAGCGCTGCGAAGAGGACACCGCTGTACTATATTCCCCCGTACTCCTCTTCACCCCCGTAGTGCTCTACACTTTGCCACTCTTCAGGTGGCGTTGTTCGCAATGTAGTTGCGCGTTGGGGAGAACGATCATTTTTAACCACTTTGGTTTACAGCGTGGTTTGGAGCAGGCGTGTATTTTACTGTTTATCGTGTTTTGTCGTGCATATTTAGTGAACTTTCGGAGTTAGCAGGTATGTTAACATCATTTAAATTGAATATTAGAAATAAAAGTATGATAAATTGCGAGGAAACTATTATGGTCAGCTATGTAGCTGTATGTGAATCTGATCATGCTATGTTTTATTGCAGTTAGGGACCATGGGTAAATGCTTAGTTTGCGGAAAGTTAAGCAACAATAAAACAAAAACGTCGTTACACAAGTATGTAAAGATAACCTAACCTCTTCCAAATTTCGTAGTTAAATTAATTTTTTACTCATTTATTTTATTACTCAATTCTTTTTGTTTACTGTTTTTTTCATTCTCATATGATTTTGCATAGATTTCCTCGAAATGAAGCATTGTGTAAACAGTGGGTCAAAGAAATAGGTCGGGAAGGATGGATGCCTACAGACAGTAGTTTCATTTGTACTGATCATTTTCATGAAGATAGCATCGTGGTACACTGTAAAAAAAAGCTTTGATGCCTGGGAGTGTGCCCACGATTTTACCGAAACAGTCAAGATGTGAACCACAGAGGAATATCTTACGGGAAAGTAATGGTAGAGGTAAGACACTTTGTCTTTGTTAATAAAGGGTTACGAAGTATATAATACATACTGGTTTCTTTTCAGATAATAATGATGTTCTGGCAAGTTTCGCAACAATAGAAGAAGTCCCAGAACCACTGATTGTTGTAGAATCTGTAACCAGCAACCAGACACGTAAGTTGAAATAAGTTTCAAATATACAGAGTATCCCATTTTAATCTATAAATGAAATTAGCTCTTCCAATTTTTCTTATTCATAAAGCAAAAACTTACTTTAATATATTAAAAGTAGCATATAATGTTACTATTTGAGGATTAAAATCTGTCTACAGTACTGAACAATATTTCCCATTGCAGTTAGTAAAGATTTCTCTTCACCATGCACATCAAAAACTGCAGATGTAAGGGAGAAGCGTCAACGTGCTACACTGCATGAAAAAGTACTGCATGATCATCATTACCACAGTACACCACGAAGTATGTTGAAGAAATTCTGCAGTATGCGAACAAGATTGCAGTCCACGATGCAGAAGAATAGATTACTAAAGCAGCGGGTCACACGACTGAAAAAAAAGGTACACTCTTTACAAGATGTGATACGAGGGTTGAAGGAAAACAGACTTCTGCCTGATAGTGCATACTATTGCCTTTCTGCTAATGCCGATGCTTCATTGGAATTGTTCAACCGCATGCTTAAAAACAGGAAAAACATAGGCAAACTGACGCGAGACAAATACCCTCCAGCACTGCGCGCGTTTGCTTTAACGGTGCACTTTTATTCACCTAAAGCATATTCATATATAAGAAAAACCTTTAATTTAGCGCTTCCGCACGCAGATGTCCTCAGAACGTGGTATACTTGTGTAGATGCAGAACCAGGTTTTACTGAGGAATCTTTTACAACGTTAAAAGAAAAATCTGAAGAGTTAAAAGAAAAGGGGCAAAGACTGCTTTGTGCAGTAATATTTGATGAAATGGGCATAAAAAAGGGATGTCAGAGGGGTCGCGACGGGATAATGCGGGGGCATGTTGATTTAGGTATCGGTATCAGTGGTGGGGATGACCTCCTAGAGGCCAAAAATGCCCTTGTAATAATGGTTGTTCCGCTAGACAGTAATTGGAAACTTCCAATCGGATATTTTTTAATTACGACTTTAAACGCCGAAACTAAAGCCAATTTATTGCGAGAGGCATTCATTCGCCTACAGAAAGCGGGCGTGACGGTATGCAGTTTGACGTTAGACGGTCCATGTGATCATTTCGCCGCAGTAGAGAAATTAGGTGCCCGAATGCATGTCGATCCGAGAAACACAGGGCATGACAATATTTATAATATATTTAAAGCTCATTTCACACATCCTGTGCCTGGCGAGCCAGACGTTAACGTAATATTCGATGCTTGCCACATGTTAAAGAACATCAGAAATTGTTTAGGCGAGTATTTAGTTCTATTTGATGGAGAAGGGAACAAAATCGAGTGGCGATATATTCAAGCACTTGCTTTACTACAACAAAAGGAAGGCCTACGTTTGGGTAATCGGCTTCGTACGAAACATATAAACGTTAAAAGTTTAACAGAAATTAAGATTCCTCTTTATTTACTAGATTTGTAGTCTACATTCTGTAATCACCAATAATACCAGTGATGATGAATGGTACTGAATTCTGCCTCCCTACATTGCTTGGATGACAAAGATCATGGTTCATGATTGGACGTAAAAGAGTAAAATTGAATTCATTCTGTTTAATTGTACGTATTTATACTTTAATATTATTATAACATATAATTGCACATAAATGAAATATTTATATCACATGTATTACTTGTTTGTAAAGTAATTAATAAATTTATTTAAGTATTATTATGTATCTAATTTCGTTTACTCCTTCTCTTAAAACGTAAAAAATACATATCTCCACTTCCTTTATTTATAACAATGAAGTAAATGACAATAATGTTTAGAAACATTTTTAAAATTACTATTCACTTTCTGCAAATTCCAATAATCATTACTCCTGTTTCTTTTATATTATATTTATATATTTATTTCACTATTTTCATAAATATTATTTTTTGCAACCAGTTTTTTTAATTTTAACCTTCATACAAGCAGTTCGTATTATTGTGCTATATTAATATGCGTCCCTTGTAAATTCAATCTTTCAAACTTCGCGCTAGTTCCGTTAGTACAGCGGTGTCCTCTTCGCAGCGCTTGCATCTAAAGTCACTCTTCAATATGTTTCAACTGCTGTACGGCTGGCTTATGGGAATCTCGTATCCATAGTATATATATCAGTGTCCTCACCCCAACCGAATATCGATCGATGTCGATCGCCGTTACAATTATTGATAAATTTATTATTTCCAGCTGGTTAATGTTTATAACAATTCTATTTTACAGCGATGTCCACAAGCAATCCCTTGGCTATCTGACCACCTAATTTTTTAGTAAAAGTGGCTAATAGAATTCGAAATATGGAATAACTTTTAAACCATGAACATTCGCACGCATTAATTTATTCAATACAATTCACAGATAAATTTATTATTTCTGGCTGTATAATGTTTATAACAATTCCTTTTGCTAATGATGTTAACGAGCATTCCCTTGACCACCTTGCCATCTAATTTTTTCGTAAAAATAGACAATAAAACTGGAGATTGAGAATAACTTTTAAACCACGAACATTCGCACGCATTGATTTATTCAACATAATACTATGATACATTTATTAATTCTAGCTAATTACTGTTTATAATAATTCCTTTTGCCAACGATGTGAACAAGCACTCCCTTGCAGTGGCGCACCCAGGATGCAATCTTGGGGGGGGGGGCCGAATTGAACCCAGCGCTAGTTTTGCGCGATGACCTTTTTTTTTTTAGCTAACATATATGTCAAGGGCTATGCTAAATATTTTTTCTTGGGGGGGACTTGGCCCCCCCCCTGGGTGCGCCACTGCTCCCTTGACCATCTTTTAATTTTTTACAGTAAAGTCTTTTCAACATATTTCTCTTCTCACAGATCGATTCTTGGAATATTTAGGTATAAAAAAGTGTAAGGTAATAATTCTCGTTTATGAAATATTTTGAAATTACAAATTGAGGTGTCTCATATAAAATTTGAAATAGGAATTGTTGATTTTCTTAAAATTATGCTTTCAATATTTCTAGGTATGTTTTGTCCTTGAGTTTTGCTTTCAAAATTGAAACCAACGTCGTCTGAAATATCTGCTCGGTACAGAATGTAACAATTCATGATGATTAATATGGTTCCGTGACGATTGGCCTTCTCACCGACGAGAATCTCCTCAGTAGCCTTCTGCTCCGACGAGATCATGTCGATGGCCTTCTATTTTTTACTCCAGCCAGAATATGTACATCCTAGAGGGCGTAAGAGAACACCGAAATATTCGGGTGACACGAACTCCCATAAGGCTGGTAGTCTTTAATAGTACCTCGTCGGTGATATAAGCACCGACGAGGTACTATTAAAGACTGCCAGCCCCTGTGTTAAACAGCGAGACGGGTAAGTGGGCGCGATGGGCGCGGAGATAACGTAGAGCTTACAGTGAGCTGATATACCACATAGTCAAAAGTTCCACCACCGACGAGATATTCGTCAAGTTGAAGAAGAATGATATAGTATAATAGAATGCTGACATTACCCATTCTGTAATTGCCTTATAATACTATATATAATTCTCTTATTGCATTCTTATTTCCTTATTATTACCATTGTAATAATAGTTTTACAATATAATCGATAGTTTATAGATGTAGGAAAAATGATAGTAATTACTACGTAATATTCTACAAATTTATCGAAATTCAAAAGTAATTTGAACGTTATTGCGTTATATATAAAATAATGATTCTTAAAAAATATTCTGTTATGTTATGTAATGACAAAATTCAATCGTTCTTATTAAGATCCTTAGTAGGAAACAGAAAATTAATTTTTTTACTTATTTATCCCATACTTGTAATGCTCGACAGAATTGACTGCAATTATTATATAGTAGAGGTAGTAACAATAAGATAAAAGTATTAACTAATTAAACTAATTTTCGACGGCTCCTATCCATACAATGTTATTTAGAGGCAGTATTTCGTACGAAGATATCTAACAAAATAATTCTATTTCACTCTATACGAAAATTTCTTGCAACATGACGCTATTTAAAAAGTGCGTGTAACATGATTTTATTTCATTCTGAACTGAACCACTTCCTGAAATATGAATCGCTTATACATTGTATACATTGTGCGACGAGGCGAAGAGCTAGCAGTTGAAGTCGGAAGTCGAAATCTTAAAAGAAGGACCAAAGGAATTCACCAAATATGTTAAGAAAAATCCTATAAAAAAATAATGATAAATAATTAAGTTTTGTTATTTGATTAGAAGTCTCACACTGTTATACTCGACCCAACCCGTATCATGTTACAATGTTTCACTCCACTCCACGGCGACCGAAGCCCTCGAGCTTGGCTTGCCTTTTCTCCTTTCGTCATCACAGAATAGTGTTTCCTGAAAATTGATGTCTCTGGCCAGACTCAAGGTTTCGACATTTATAGGAAGCTTGCTATAATCGTATTTTATTTGTCAAAATTTAGTTTTCTATTTAAAATATTTTGTTGTTAAAACTCATTAATATATTATTATCATTAATATATTTGAAATATTGGAATATTACAATTTAGAATAAAGGGCCTAGCCGGATGAGGTAGTCCTTCGAATTATTCAAACAGCCGTTGCGCCATTCAATTTTTGGTCAATTTTTCCCATTTACTTGCATTAATTTAATCATTTAATTGCATATAATTGAAATGATATTTGAGATTTCTTCCGTATTTTTTGGTTCAAAATGTTATTTACACAAAGTGAAAATACGCAAAAATTCGACAAATGCAGGTTTTTTAGAGAAATTAAAAAATAGCATTGATCATATTTTTAGACTAGCAACATACCAGAACTTTTTTTACGACAGCGCGTAAACGACAAAGAGGGACTGAGGTACGAGGCAGCCGGCACAGTTCAAAAGGCTGAGTACCGATTACGTCAATGCACATAGAAAAGTTTTTTATTTTTCATTCTTCTTTTACGGTATTACCAACGTATTTGTGAGATTCTTCTAATTAAAATGAGTCTAAATACGTCATAATTTGAGCCACATTTATTTATTTAAAGCGTGATCATAACTCGCAATGATATAGGTTATTATAATAGGTCATTTAATATAAAAGGTCATTTAATATAATATATTTATAATTATAAATATTAGGGATGTGTGGGCCGCTCGATGTTCGGGTTCGGGTCGGGTCGCAGAAAGTCAGGCGGGGCGGCCCGTTGATTCGACTTCGAATTCGTCGGGCGGGTTCGAAAAGAATCGAAGTTCGAGCGAACGAGTTATTGCGATATCCGAGTATCAAATACTCTGCGTTCTCATGACATAGATAATGGTAATAATGGTTTTCTTTCTTAACTTATAACGAGATTTTTAATATATGTACTAGGTCTTTTTTATAACTACACTAGGTATATTCGGCAAACGTGTGCCTGCTCTTTATTTGTATTAAAGCTTGAAATAATACACGTTTCACGTGAAAAACTTACGAATGAACTCAAATATGTATCAATAATATCTTTAAAATATCTTTACTGAGTTATATACACCTAGAAGGTATAACAATATGGTAAAGTATGGCAATAATTAAAAACGAAATATAAAAATAAACATTATATGTATTATATTTCGTGTTTATATTTTATTCTGTATTATCTATAGGCTCTATATAATTTTTTATTTTATATGATTTTATTTTAAGTTAGTTTCTATTTCATTTTATATTGTATATTATATATTATCTTTTAAGAATTTGTGTAAGGTTAATGATAGTTAAGTAAGTAGGTTACTTAACAGTTAATAAAAACATCACCCACTAAAAAGTTATCATAACTTATTACATACCATGTTGTAAATATTTTCTTATAATTTTTTCACGTGAAACGTGCATTATTTCAAATTTTAATACAAATGAAGATCATGCACATTTGTGCCGAATATACCTATAATGTAGTTATTAAAAAATCCAAGTACATACATTAAAAATCACATTATAAGTTATGAAAGAAATACGTACCATTATTATCATTACAGTAAATCTTCAATCGGAGTCCTGGGTCGCCTATCTAACCGTAGTCCAGTGCCTACTCACTCCACTGCCGGCCAACGCTGCGCCGCGCCGTAGGGCGGCGATGTTTGATCTCGGCTCGGGTATATTGGTGTGAACACCACACATTGACTCGACTGAATCGAAATCTCAAACTTCTTAATTTTAATGATCGGTTTATGGGACTTTAACTAGCTTATTCCTGGCGTTTCGCTGATTAAGATGGTACCAAGAACGATATAATTGGGCCAATATTTAGTGGTTTAATCGACGATGAAAGTTTCGAACGCAACGAAGAAGAGCGTATTGGAAAGAAAGAGACGCGAACAGTAGCTTCCGCCGGCACAGTTCAAAGGCCCGCGTTGTCGCTGTTCTTCGTTGCGTTCGAGACTTTCATCGTCGATTAAACTACTAAATATTGGCCCAATTATATCGTATTTGGTATCATTTTGCATTAGAAAAATGCCACGAATATGTTGGTGAAAGTTTCATAATGATATCATAGAAAATAAAGAAGCTAAGATTTTGGTGTTTCATTGTGATGACGCACGGGCCTTTAAACTGTGCCGGCGACGACTACACGCTTCTGCCACGCGATCCTATTTCATTCTGTCCTTCTCTATGTTCGGCTCGTCGTTTGAAGTCTCGGCGCGGTCGACGGAGTCATAAAAAAATAGCCTCTCTACGCTACCCAAGTCCGTTCAACACACGGGTGTTGGGACTCCGATCGAAAAATTACTGTATCTATTTCATAAGAACGCAGAGTTGATTTTCGGATATCGTGATAACACGCTCGCGCGATCTTGTTCTATTCTTTTAGAAGCCGCCCGACAAAGGTGAGTCATGGGCCGCCGGATGTGTCTGATGTATCGCGTACCCGACTCGAGTCCGCTTGAGCTCGCTCGACGCCTCGACTGTCTGTCCTGTCAGTGCTCCGACTTGACGATTCGTACGCCTGAAACATGACTGTTTCGCCTGATATTTTCTAGTGCAACCTGGCTGTATTATTATTATTATCCGATTTATGCCGTGCTTGAGCTTATTTTGATTGGGAAAACATTTTCAATCGATAGGTGATGATATCATTATGATAACGTTCATAATGAGTAATATTGGTTTTAGTTAGTAAATGACAATACGTTGTGCGTTACAATGTTGCTTCTGATGCTGAATCACGACCGTATCGACTCCGAGAAAAATAAAGGACTTACTGACTCTGAGGAAAATTAAAAATGTAATAACTCTCAGTTAATAAGCAGTCTTCAATGCCTCTTAAAAATGCAATTAATCGTGTACGGATTGATCAGGTGTTTCTCTCTATATTAAAAAATATTTAAAAATCCTTTGACAAATTCTATTTTGTGGCGTCAGGATGTACTGCTTTCGATATTCCATCACAGTTTGTATAGTATATATTATTTCTCCTCTTTGTTTCTAGATAAAATTTAATTATGATCCTCCATAAGTTTAACGCCCCGTTCAGCGGTATCATTGACCACATTCCGTCCATGTTTCAATCAGACTGCTTATTATTCATAATAACTTCTTATTCCGATATTAGAACTGTTTTTTTGTAGATTGGAGCGTATTAATGAATTTATTTAAGGGAGTAGAGAGACTTCCAGGATTGCAAGGGTGCTGGATTCACCTTCTCATCTATAAAAATAGCTACATGCGCAGTTGTATGCTTCCGAATAATGCAAATTCCGCCTCTTGATATCTCGGTCAGTTATGTATATATGAAAAAACTCTTCAAACAAAAGTTGTAGTATATAAGGAGGTGGATATAGTATCAAAGAAAAAACAATTTTTCAAAGTTATTATTTAAAGTTTTTAAGGTCACGGATGTTTTTCTCTATCAACAACTGTTTATACTTAATATGGACTCTTAAACAGAAAAAAGACAAATTCAACGATATATCATAACGTCTATTTATGACAAGATTTAAAAAATTAAAAATTTTCAAATTTGCTGCGCCTCATTTTCCCATGATCAAAACGGCCCCAAAATTTTTCCATATCATTTTCTCAACATTTGTTACAATTCTGGTTTACGGGACCAAAAAAATTTCATGGTCGAAAAATAAGATCAACCCTAATATTACATATACGTAAATTACGAGAAGCAGTAAAGAGTGCTTAACGTCGAAGACGAAAATCCGGGTAACTAACACTTAATATGTACTACATTCCACGTTATTAGAATAATTGTAGTTTAATTATGATGAATATCAACATTTGTTATTTACACCTATAAACGGAAGGATAAGAATAAACCACTGTCTCGGAAGGAAATGGACATTTGAGAGAAGCAATGAAATTAGAACATCATTGCGAAAAAAGACGAGTTTGCAATAACCTCAATATTCTATGAAATTCTACTATAATTATAATTATGACTGTATTTTTTTATTATAGGAAGACAGAAGATCAAATAAACTTGTATATGCTAGTAAAATCAATTTATATATATTATCCAATTTATTCTATTATTTGTTTAACAACTAATAAATCTATAAATTGTTTCATAAACTAAAAAATACTTTCTGCATTTTCGTGTTCTCCAATCAGTCCAAATAAATACCATCAACCGGTTCTCATATAACAATTTTTATTAATGCAATTATGACAGTAACAAAACATTTCTATTTAAAATGAATACATATTTTGAACATAGTTTTTACATTTTTAATTTTTTGCAAGGTTAAAAATGTAATTAAAAAAGTAATGAGAAATAAAAATAAAAATCGCTGCACAGGGATTCGAAGGCTAGCTCCAGATTGCGATTCATACGCTCGACGGCTCGACAGCCGAATTTCAGTTTCGTTTCTGTAGAGCAATACAACACGGCAAGTGCTAAAAATAGATTGTGGCTGGCGCAAGCGCACAAGCAGCGCACACGGATATAGTAGAGGTACGCTCGTGTGTGTAGCGCGCGGGCGCGGTGGGAAAGGAACGTTCTGGTTCTCACTCCAGGCAGAATATATCCTAGAGGGCGTAAGAGAACACCGAAAAATTCGAGACACACCAACTCCCATAAGGCTGGCAGTCTTTAATAGTATCTCGTCGGTGATATAAGTTCCACAATATTAATTTTGATCGATACGGTAGGATGTGACACGGAATGGTAAGGGGGCTCTAGAGCCCCCTGAACGCGAAACAGAAAAATACTTTGGGTGATTGATCTACTCTTATACCTCGTCTCTGTTTATATGGTGTAAGTACACAGCATAATTCTAACCTCAAAGTGACGGAAAATGGCAAATCGCACTGTAAAAGATGCAAAATCAATTCGAGGTACGAATCCACAGTATTTGGTGGAGAAAATTATCAGATCTCGAGTATACGATTCAAAATACTGGAAAGAAGAATGCTTTGCCTTGACAGCGGAGCTTTTAGTCGACAAAGCTATGGAATTGAGGTTAAATAACATTTTCTTTTTCCTTCATTTTCTCATTATGCTCAAATATATATTGTTTCGTTCGTGCGCTCTTTTCTGTTATATTCTATAACCTATCTGATATCTTAGAGAAAATTCAATCTGTGCGTATAATTTGTTCAATAAAAAATAACCTATGTACTGTTCAACGTAAACAGACATGTATCATATTTGTATTATTACAGGTTTATTGGTGGTGTGTTCGGTGGAAATGTGAAGCCTACACCATTTCTCTGTCTAATATTAAAAATGTTGCAAATACAACCTGAGAAGGACATTATAGTCGAATTTATAAAGAATGAGGAGTTCAAGTATGTCCGTGCATTGGGAGCACTGTATATGAGATTAACAGGCTCGTCCCTAGACTGTTATAAATATTTAGAGCCATTATTCAACGACAATAGGAAACTTAGAAAGCAGAGTAAGCAAGGTAAATTCGAGCTGATTCATATGGACGAGTTCATAGATGAACTTCTGAGAGAAGAGAGAAGCTGTGATGTTATTTTACCAAGAATACAGAAGAGGCATGTACTGGAAGAAAATAACGAATTAGGTAGGCTTTCGTATACAGTATTCTCTAGTAGGGCTGTTACTTTTCCGAAGCTTTGGCTCTTCGAAGGAACGAAGGGAACTTCGATGTGTTTGAAATTTTGAAGTCTTCGAATTGTATGAAGTTGTAACTTACGAGTTTATGTCACGTCATGATTTTTGACAGAACTTCCACAGAATATAAAAAATAAAAATAGCTTAAATTCGAAGCTTCGTAACTTCGATTCTCATCACCTTCGAAGTTTCCTCGTCGAGACCCGAAAATTAGTGATACTCGGATACCCGAAGTCGAAGTCGGGTCGGGTCGAAAATCTATTACATTCGGGTCTCCGAACAATGAAAGTTTTCGGGTTCCCAAACCGCCTTGATTTCGACTTCGGGTACCTACCCGCGTATCACGAATTTTCGGATCCCGACCCGAACCCGAATTTCCGGGTGCTCGCCCACCCCTAATATTCTCTCTGTATCTATCACAATTTCATCTCTACCGCTGGAGCGATCCCCTTGGAACCAGTGAATACTGTACTTACATTGCTATTGTACAGTATTGTAATAATTAACGAAACCTTTCAGAGGCGAAGGTGTCAGCGTTAGAAGATGACATGGACGAAGGAATAGAAACATCGGAAGACGAAGATATTCCTCCTGTTAAGGAAGACACACGAAAAAGAACGGATGATCACGAAAGAGAAAGAGACAGACACAGGGACAGAGACAAAAGGCACTCACGATCGGATAAAAAATCAGACAGAGAGAAACAGCGGTCAAGAAGCAGAGACAGAGACAGAGATAGACGAGAACGGAAGCGTAGCAAATCACCGAAAAGTCATTCCTCCTCGCACAAAGATAAAGACAGAGATAAAGACCGACACAGAAGAGACGACAGGGACAGAGACAGAGACAGAGATCGGGACCGAAGACGGGATCGTGATAGAGCTCGACATTGAGTGTAAATGTCGCAGAACTTTTTTACCGAATGTAATATACTGCGGATTTTTATGCATTTACATAATCAAAAAATACTTGGATTTTCTGTAGGATTTAACAGTCTTGTGTGATATAATGCTGCTGTAAATTAATCTCTGAAACAGTGAATCTGCATGCAAATCCGCAGCCTCGTAATAATAGACGTTTTTTTAATAATCAGGCAAATAAAAATTTCTGAATGCTACAAGTCTTGAATTCGTTTATTGTGTGTACAACACTTCGGTCATGATTAACGTGGTGTGTAACATTTACAGGGAATAGTTTCATATTAAAATTATAGTACTCATCGATAGAAACGCTACATAGTAGCATACCCGTACAATACGCGTTCCAAGTAACATTATTTTGTTCTTCATAAACTTACGCTATTCGTTCGTTCTGGAATCATGTTATTCTTTCTCATCGATTTAAAACTTACAATGTAAATATTATTTACAAAAGAATAGAGAACATTTACCATTGCGATCGTTGATAAAGAGTTATTACAGAGTGGACACATTTCGTGAACGATATAAAAAGTTGCTTTTCAGAGTTTATAAACGATGCAATGGCAAATCTTCTCGAGCACCATGTAATAAAATAAAGTGGATAATGTCATAGCCTGTCTATAAATGTAATCTATACAATTACACGCGTGGTATATTTTAAATATATACATTTCCACATAGTACCATACCTCGCAGTACTTTCGTAATTAAAAGTAATGAGCAAAATTATAGTGTCGATATATGAGAAAAGAAAAGCAACATGAATGCATCGCCCACTTTCGATGCAGTTTCCTTTGCTATTATTCGTGGTACTCCCATCTAGCCGACATGAACTGGTCTCAAACAATGCACTCCACGTTTTCAAACGTTATCCATCCGACGAATCGTGTTTTCCTTAAAACGTCGGCGGATTTAAAATAAATAATCTTTCTTCCTCTTTCTTGATCCACTTCACCAATTTGCTTGCTGCTTCAATGGCATCAGCTTTGGTTACTAACGGTTCAAACGTGACGTACAATTCGAAACCCAGTGTTACCTGCAATGCATATCCAATTAGATTAACACATGAATTATGAATAGACAGCGGATCTTAAAGATTAATCACATTCGACTTACCCATGCTAGCATAGTCTCTTTGTCCAATTGTTGGAATATGAGTTTCAGTGGTCGATTTGGTGCATATAGTCTGTGGTGCAGACACTGGTAAAGACCCAGCAATCTGTGAACAAATTGTTGCAATTATAGAATTATAGTTGTTTTATGTATTCAATTTTTATTAATACAGTGGCATTAACGCAGTGGTTCCCAACCTGGGAGGTGCGGACTACTGCCAGGGGAGGCGCCAAAATTTTGTATAATAAAGTTTTTATTATTTAAGGGAGTAGACTCTCGTTTCCAGGATTGCAAGGGTGCGAGATGAGCCTTCAGAAGCGCTACATAAAAGATCAATCTAGGCCGCAGTAAAAAATTTTTTTCGAGGAGGCGTAGCAGCATAAACATTAGAAACCGCTGCATTAAAGTGTATGTATTCATTAATTTTGCACGCCAAGTACCGTTCTATCTCCTCGTCCGTTGTGTACGGAGGCTGAAGTCCAGGACTCCAAAACTGAGCTGTACTTTTACATTTGTACAAAACATGTCGCATCTCTGGTAGTCCGATGTCAGCCGTTGTGACCGGTGGCTTGTTCATGGACTCGTTGATTGCTTCCAAACAATTCGTTCGTCTCAATTTCTCGACGATTTTCTGGAACGAAGATTTAGTAAAACGTTTTTGAAAATCTTGGAAAGAATTTAGCAGACGAACCTGCAGAACAGCTACCTACAGGTTCACCATTTAATGTTAAATCACCTGTTTCGCTTCGGACAGTATGAAGAATACGTCCCGATCGACAGTGAGCAACAACAGACACGCTTGACAGTCCTCTGCCAAATAGGATACATGCCCATGCATGTACCCGTTAGCGTCGAATTTCGGCAGACATATCGGTGTCCAGCTCTCGGCTGTTTTAAGCGACTCTGAACTGTCGACCAAATTCTGTATTATATGCAAGTCCACCGGATGTAGAAAAAATTTGTTCATTCTCACTAACGTTACCAGTTGATTATTAGCTAGAAGTATTGCAAACACTAAATTCTGGAAAGTGTGACTGGTTAGTACAACGTTTAAGAGAGATCAAAACGGTATCCTGAACATCCGATGTACCTTGATCTTCCCGCATGTTTGGATGATAGTCTGAGCAATGGAACTTCGCATCGAAGGAAGTAGGGGTAAACATTTAATGGCTCCTAGGAAAAATGCTGGTTCTCTATCCATGAAATTTAATAGGTGATCTATCAGTCTTTCGCTGCCGGATAACAATCTTCTCAAGTCGAAATTCCTACGTTGATCATATACTCTAGTTAACTGAGACTGTGTCAACACAGAGACTATCTGATTGTACACGTATCTGAAATGAAAGACCACTTGTTAGTACGCAGAGAAGTAAATCGGTATTTCAACAAAGTATACATACGTTAATTGCAATGTAAGTTGAGGTACACTTTCAAGTGTTTTAGAGACTGCAACTAGTATCAGTGGACCTTTGACTACGAACACAAAATTAGTATCTCCCGCGTGCACAGATCTAATCATATCACTGCCTGCTTGGACGAATGAAACAAGGGCCTGCATGACACCCATTACTGTGACTAGCTTATCCTCAGAACTATATCTAGAATATATAGGTTTTCCAGCCTGGCTTAAAATAAATATATGTTTCCTTTGAGCCAGCCATGTTTTGCAACGTAAGGGATCGGAATCTAAACTACTCTGACCTATTCGATGGGTGACATCCTCCTAAAACAAAATGAACATTAACCGTTTTAGTATCAGAATTCATAACATGTTGAACAGTGCCGAGCATCGTAATCCCGCTGTTCTGTTTCTACGTCGATAAATGCCAAGCAGCGCGATCATACTGTTCGCAGTTCTCGCACTACCAATTAAACATACAACCAGAGCTGTGACATTATTTAATACGAAATCTGAACAGCACATTCACACTGCGTGGCACTAGAACCAGTCTTTAAACAGCTAACGACAATGAGTGGGTGTCACCCTGAAAGATAATATGGCTCCAACTTGATTCGAAACAGATAACAATTCTTATAATTATCAAAACATATCGGTAGCCTAACGATCAACGTAAGATATCGCCGACATTTTGATGGAATCTATTAACTTGAAATTGAATTGAATGTAAGGTGTTTCGTCAGGAAAAGGTTATGAAACCTACTACGTCGGAATCATCGAGAGAAGCTGTTTTCTGAAGATCTCGCGAGTTCGTCGCATTGGGTGTTATCGGAATGTCTTGGGTCTCTTCCTGGATCTCGGAGATGGTGCTCGTTGTGCTTTCTTTCATTTGCCTATCGTCGATGCTGCTGCTGATCTCCTGCTCGTACTCCTCAAAGCTGTCGGTAGTGACGAATATCGTTTCGGTCGAAGCACCTGGCTTGATCCCTAGATCCCCGATCTCATCGTCGATAGCAGCAGGCTCTTTCTCCGCCATAATAACCGATGAAACACTCTCGACCTGCCACTATTTCAAAAATCGCTCTTCCAGTTGACATTTAACGGCTAGTCGTGACGGTTCAGCCGCCATTGTTGGTGCGGCTTATTTGGAACACAACATCGAACCGACCGATAGTCCACAGTCCGGCCACTCTTGCACGCCCCCGCAAGAAATTACTACACAGCACACTTGACAGCACACTAGACACAATTGTTTATTCACCCATCTTTTATATTTTCAACGCTTCACCCAGTGGCAGTTCTTTTGAAAATAACCGAAGATTTGTCAAGAGATTGTTTTGCTCATCAGTAATTTTTTAATACATTGAAACTAAAGATCAAGAGTTCAGAATTTCTCTATTATATATCAGTCAAAGAATTTTCACGTTACTAAACAAAACTTTGTGTACATTTAATAAAATTATTAAACGTTCAGGTGTACTATGAGTAAATGCTAGGGGTGAGCGGGTATCCGAAAATTATATCGCGGGTCGGGTGTGGTTCCTCAATCTGATTTTATGCGCATTATTATTCTTTCAGATTTTTAAATGTTTTCGTATTTTATGTAAATGAAATCAAATGTTAAAAATCTATATAAAAAAAGAAAACAGTGCATCGCATTGTATGAAATCTATTTTATTTTAAATTTTTGTGAAGAAAACACAATTTTCAGCTCTTTTAGCTTTTTGTAATTGAAGGAAGAGTAAAATCCGATTCTATCGGATTCGGGTACTCGAGATTTCCGGGTATCACGAATTTTCGGACCCCAACCCGAACCCGAATTTCGGGGTACCCGTCCACCCCTAGTAAATAATATACTCGATTTCGTATAGCAAAATGAAAAAGGTTGAGGATTGCGAATTGTTAAACTATATGAGAGCTAACAAAATTATACAGCAATGCCTCTCAGAAAATGAAAGTCGTCGTATATAATTTATAATATTTATTGTTTCATTACAATATAGAATCCAAAAATAACTTCAGAAAAGCGAAAAGTGTCGTGCGTTAAAAAACTATGTGGCTGTCGAATATACGCTCTAGCGACGCTCTCGTTCGAGCAGGAACGAGTCAAAGGCAACGATCGTCGAAACGGCGTACAACTGGAGTTAACAACAAGTAATAACTGCATACATAGCCGAGCTACATATATTGCCAGTTTGATTTGCGCGTTCTACATCGTGAATTCAAGTGCGAAAGTGGACACATGTTACGGGCATCGACTTGTCGATGAATTCGCTTGCAGCTAGACTAGTTTGCACACATATGAGATTCATGATCCTCTAATACACGTCCCCGTTTTCTCAATAAAAAATATTGACTATCATCATGAGATTCTCTCATCGAAAAGAAACCGCATCGTTGTAAATATTTTTTACAGATAAATAGTGTATTGCCTTAACACTCATTACGATAACAACAATATCATATAACATTGCTTTTTTCAACATTGAACACAGCTTTCCGAGAATAAGATCGTTCAAGCAATTACGAAAATTCATCGACGAGTCGGCGCAGCGTTTAATTCTGATCTGTCTCGGCGTAATCTCTGCTCGATTACTGTGAAACCATGATCTCGTATTCGGGGAAGGCGACCTCGGCACCAGCGTATGCGATATAGCAGACGCTGTGGGACGGCTGCACCTTGCCGATGGTCAAGGTGCCTTCGTGGTGCACGCGGCCGACAAAGAGGGGCTCTCCGTCTTCGGTTTCGCCACCAGGAATCGCGTTAGGAGGAATGTTGTTTCCGGTGGTTGGAACCCAGCTCGGAGTGCAGCCACAGAGGACCTGTAATAGCAATGTTTTTGTTGAAGAAATTCGATGTGTTATGTCAAATAACTATATGGAGTGAAACCACTCATTTATTGCATTCATTTGAGGGGTATTACCTGGTAATCAGACTTTCCGTGTTCCTGACCACCCCATGCAACATAGCAAACGGAGTGCGCAGACTTCACTTTGCCAGGCAGAAGAGCACCCTCGTGGAAAGCTCTGCCTACAAACAAGGGCTCATCATCGTCCTTTCCACCTTCGACGGCACCTGGAGGCACCATGCCACCTGTTGCATCACACCAGCATTCTTGGCCAGCTTCTAAACCTTGCACTGGTGGAGGCGGAGCAGATGGGCTCGTTGTATCTGAAAGCAGGTGCATTGGAACATTAGGGAGTATACTTAAACGGCGACGGAATCGGCAGTGCAACACAAACAGCGAAAAGAGGGTACACCGATCCTTGTAGCTCTATAGATCCTTGTACCTCTTTTAAATTATACCTATGTATAATTTCGTATGTATGTACAATTTTCTTCATTATCCAGGTTTCACCACCGATTTGATCAGTGCACACGCATGCCACAAAAATTGCAACCAGTGAAAGGAGCATTTATGCATACATGTTCCAATTATCGTCGCGTTGATGACGTTAAAGCGATGATGCGTGAATATCAATGGGACATAAATATCCTAATCGCTTTCTTTTAATCGTCTCATTATGGGGATCCATTGATTAAAGCGGACCGTTTGGAAAATTACATTAAAATCAATGAAAGTTTCGAGATGAAGAAAATTATGCGTCTGCGGGAGATAATGAAGGGACCTCGGCATACTTGGTGCTGGTGTTAGATAAGCATGGTCGTGCACAGTTAGCAACACAGAACATAATCACGCCAAACTCAATCGAGCGTCCAAGACCATCTCCTCAAACCATTCCCTTCAGCCATTTATCAAACTTTCGAGGAATAAATTTCCATACAAGACGTTCGAATCTGTCGTCGCCAGCCAAGCGAGAACAATTGCTTTTGCTCAATGATCCCGAGTTCCGTCGATGCGCTGGATGAGCAAAGAGTATAAACAATATCCGAGTGTCGAAAATAGGTTTGCATTTTAATGCTCCTCCTCGAAATAAATTCTAAATGTACAATATTACCCCGGTGCATCCAATGGAGGGGCGGAACTACAATTTTACTAGAATTATCCCTAATTTAAATTAAATTAAAAGTATAATAGAAATTGTCTTTTTTCTGTGTGCCCAATATTATATTTTTGCAGAGGGGTCCGAAAATTTGTAGTTCCGCCACTGATCCAATGTTTCCCAAAGTACCACACCCTCTTCGCATGTTAAACAACGAATGCGCCTTTTACCGAGGCAATACTGTACTAATTCAATTTTTCAGTGTTGTTTAGTCCGAGTAATCGAGGCCAAGCTTCCACATGTTCGCAGCGGTGTTACAAAGAATTTCTGTCCCGACAAAAAAAATACTTTTCAGTGAAATTACTTTTAGCACCGGGTCTCGGAAGGGGTGGATAGTGTGCGGTACGAAGTTGCCATTTCCCGGTTGCACCCCAACCAGTGCGTACGCCCACGTAGCTCACGCCAATCGGCTTAGGATCCCGCCATTCCATGATCACGGGACCGTTTAGATCGCCATTCCTAACCGTGATCAAGCCGTCGAGCCAAGTGATCGCGAACTTCTTCGACTGGCTCTCGTTCAGTAGGTTTGGCGTGTTTACGCGCACCTGTCCGTGCAGAATCAGCCGTTTAGGACGGGCCACTCCTTGCCAAAGCCGGAAACGCGAGGGTTCCTTCAACCCTTCGTGTCTTTGCGATACACCTGTCCAATTACGCTTTTCGGCTCTTTGATACGTCGACAAACAGATTGGTCAACGTAATTGACGCAAATGCACTCTTCGCGTGGTTGACTCGCGAGTTATTCTAACCCATTGCTACTTTTATTTGGAAGGAAAACTCGAGTAATCGACTGTTCACGTAGCATAACTTTTTTAACCCTTTGCACTTCGAATTATTTTTCAATTTTGTTGCCAACAACTTTCCTACGATTTTAAGAGTTTTATTTGAAATTTAGTTCAAAGGTCAGTTTCTCGACTGCTACTTACTTTAAACAATTCTGTTTACTAATTATATTAAATATAGCTCTCAAACTTTGTTGTAATAATATATTTGTGAAACTTATATTTGTTTTTAACTAATAAATAAGAAATCAAATGAATACAAATACACATAAAACCACGTTTAGTTTACATTTTTCTTTTTCTGATGCCGAGTCACACTCAACAAAGGAGTGCGAAAGGTTAATGGAAGTAGTGATGGGTTAGAACAACTCGCGAATTTAGAAGACTAAAGGGCTGAAGGAACAACGTTGTTCAACAGCGAACCTTGTCGGGCTGTTTGCCATCGTATCTGATTACGGACGCCGTGTTCTCCCAACCCCCGAGCATGATCTCGTACATAGGGGAGGATGCAGACTTTTTGTTGGTCAAGGCAATGTGAGCGTTGCTCTTGGCCTTCACGTCCAAGAGGACTGCGCCGCTTCTTACATTTCGAAACTGGTAGACTAACTGATTCCGCGTTGACAGGGAGCCGTGTCCTTTATAGAAAGGAAAGAAAAGTATAATTCCCACCCCAGATTATAACCAGATATAACCACCGATTATTATCTCGTGTCCTGTCCCTGATCGTTTCAGTTCGATTTTCTTGGCCACTGCTCTTAAAGTGTCTAAAACTAAACTGACAAGCATGACTTTGCTTCTTGTGCAGGTGTCTAAATCAGGTCTAATTGAATTGGACGGTACAAAGGCGGGGGTCAAACGTGCTAGGAACAAATCAATCATATTCGAGCAGGAAAGCTCTATCTAAGGGATGCAACTACGTTTTTCCGGTCAAGCTCCGTTTGATATACGTACAACGATCGTGATCACCGACACAGATGGCTGTGTGGACGATGGTGTATTAGTAGATCATCCATCCGACGTCCGATTAAGTACCAGGAACAAGATCGTGTTAATAAATTGTAAAAGATACTTGAATATCTGGGCGAAGGACCTTATAGTGCTGCGAATTGTCTATCGTAATGATATGTACACTATTTGCAAAATATTACTTCTATATCATTCAAAGCAGCATAATAATATACTTCAGAGGTCACTATGATAGCGAGAGGTTCGGAAAGACCCTATCCTTTATTCGAGAGAACACTTGCTTTAGAATATTGATCTAAACTACTACAAGAGAAAGCAATCCTAGTAGAACCTTCTAAACCCGAAGAGAGCATTAAAAATAGAATCAACGGTAAAATGTACCTTCGATCATCCATTCACCGGAGGCACCCCAACCAGTGCACACTCCAAAGTAACCGATTCCGAAGGGATCCGGATCGGTGTAAGTGAGAAATGCGCTCGGTTCGCCTTCTTTGCCCACGGAGATAGCACCGTCGCCCCATCTGAAAGAATTATCATGTCAGAAATCACTCTTGTGACAGCCAGAATTAATTCCAGGCCGTCTAGTATCGAGTCTATCACCTTGACATTCTATAAACGTCTCGAGAATGGAACTGTTCATAATAAATTATTATCTTATTGTTAGAGTTCCTTATACCAGGGGTCGGCAACCTGCGGCTCGCGAGCCACATGCGGCTCTTTGGATGTTTTTTCTTATGACTAAATAGATTAGTTTTTTTATCAAATAACTTTATTTATGCGAGTACTATTTATTGTTGGCAAGAAAATATTTTGTGGCTCTTTAAAAACTTTGAAATTTTGTAAATTGTAATTTTTGACTCTTCCGACTCAAAAGGTTGCCAACCCCTGCCTTATACCATTCGCATAAATTGAAAATTTTTACTTTAACCCTTCTGTTGGTAGCCACGTATTTGCAATCTAGCATTTCAAAGGCTGTTGTTTGCCAGCTACACCTATGGCTACAGCTCCGTTTCTATTACTTTTTATTACGCGCACTTGATCAATTCGATTTCCTCGAGTCTCAATTACAGAAATATATGTACAGCCCTGCCTTGGAGATTTGAATGCGTGGTGAACCACGACCGGCCGCTAGAGGCCAATCTTAGAGCATCCGAACCATTGTATACTTCTCATTCTGGAAGCTATCAATATCGACGTTTATTATCGTATACCCCACCTGATCCAAAAACCGCGGAATTCATCGGGACTCAATATACCGGGTGTCTCTACCTCCGCGGCTTCGGGTTTCGTCTTGTTCTTGCGAATCACGGATTTGGCGTTGCTCCATCCACCGATGAAAACCTGATTGAATTACATATGTCATTGTGATTGTTGTTGTTATGTGTCGGATGGATTTGTTAGTATATTTTGATTGATTTTACCTCGTACATGGGTTCTCCCTCTGCGGGACCAGTGGTGAGAGCAACATGGGCATCATTGGCTGTTTTTACCCGGAACTGGAGCTGCCCGCTGGCTACCGGGTAGAATTTGTACTCCAACTTGTCCTCAGTGGAGAGTGCTAACAACAAAAAACGAGAAAATTGTTGTGTTAATGTTGATTAACTGGATTTTTCTATTTCCAGTACAATGTTAAATTCCGGATGTACTTCAGAGAATTTCGGAGAGTAAAGGGAGCAGTTTTCGACAAAGAACTTTTGACCTAGGTCTAACGCGAGGTTCCATTAATCTTCCACTGAAAATTCTCGACACAAAAACCCCGACAGCTGCTGAATCGCCCCAGTTGAACTTCTCGAAGTCTGAAAAGCTACTCGATCGATCCTCTCACAGCAATGTGTCCTTCATCATCAAACTCGAAGTCGATCGACCGTGCACTGCTAGAGTGAACAGTTACGTAACTATTGTTTTTGTAATATTATGTTGCATATCAATTCATTATAAAACCAAAAAATAAATGCTACAACTCCGATCAATTTAACAAGCTTCAATATAGGACTTGTATGTATGCTACTAGAGATAGCAATTCATCATTAATTTATTCAATAATATTCCACGAAGATTTATGGCCCAAATGAAATAAAAATGTCATTCCTTATTCATTTGATAGCTTCAGCGTTAATGTTTAAGACAAATGGATTCTCTGACCGAATTCTGTCAGCCAGAGGTAGCAATTCTTCTAACGACCACCTTAAAGTACAATAAGGTCCATTTACCACGAGAAACGAGCGAACAGGCGAATTTTCAATCTACGAAAGTGGAGCAACGTTTTTCCAAGAACATCCAGACGTCTGGACGCCAGTCTGACGATATCGCGAACGAAAGTAGGACAATGCAGGACTCGCATCGATCAATATCCCGGTGGCCGCCATAATTCCACGTCTAGATCACGTCTCGCGTGATTAGAAATCTTCGCCGATGATCTCGACACAGTCGGTAAACGTCTGGAGGGACTAAAGCGTCTTGGCGCTCGAAGGACGAGTGCCAAGATGATGACTTCATGCGCGATAATAACGTTATAACTAGACTCTGAATGTTAATATAATAGCAAAAATTGTGTGCATCGATATCCTGCATTTGTCTAGTTCAAACGAAGTAACTCATTGAGAAAGTCACGAGGAAACCAACGACGTTAATTGTAAAAAGCAAAGGACCCAGTTCAGCGACAAGTTCGCCACCCCTCTATTTCTAGTCCGCGGAGAATTTATGGCCGCAAGTTGATTGTCTTCAATTAAACGCGCGGGTTTTCTTCGACGGAAATGGAATGCCGGCGTCGACGAGTCAGATGCGAGTTCTTTTTCTTCTTGTTCCTACTGCCTTCGAGCAGAAACGCCGGCTGCAAGCGATTTCGTACACAGCCATAAATTCAAGTTGTTCGCGACGCATCGAATCAACTCCCTGCCCGAACCCTGATTGGTAGATATCCGTTTTTACGATCAAACGTTGCGACGGTAAACGTTAACACGTTCGGCTTTTAATTACGTAAGTAGACTCGTGATTAATGTTTGTTTATCGGACCTTTTCGAACGTTTTACGCAACCATGTTTTGTAAAAGAAGCACAATAACATGAAGGTATTTTTTAACGAAGACAGAAACGGACTGAAAAGTTACAGGTCGATTTTAGTTTTTTCAAATACTGTAAATGCTTCAAATTCTTTGAAAAATACGCCACGCAGTAATTTCTTTTCCTGATGGATTGGGAATATTTACCTGACGGATCGAACAGATACCACAAATGATGGCCCACGTCCGTGAAGATAAAAATCAACAGCAGTATGACAGAGTTCAATAAAAAGTTCCACGGTAACACGCTACGATAGAAGTTGGATAGTCTACTGTCGTGAGATCCCATTATACTGATTATTTACAAGATTGTAACGGGTCAGTCGTGGACACGGAACATCCTTGGCTTCATGTTAAATAGTCACGTGTCAATATTTGCGCTAAACTTTTCTTTACTCGACTATTTCACACGCGTGAACACTTACGCGACTGAATTGACTCGTTTCTCGAAATTCTATCGATTTATTAATATACACTATGAACACTTTAATAGAACTTTACAACTTCAGCTACTTAAAAGATATTGAACAATCGTTCTGTTCTCTAACGTTATTTATTACCAGCTTAACAGTGCATTAAACATTTTAATTGACTATGTTAGCTCAACGAACAATGCTTGTTTTATTGCATCATATTGTTTATGTACACGCAAATTACGCTGAGAATTGATTTACGACTGTAAGTCTTGATCGCATCGATTTTAATGGTCCGAGAGTTACATCATTGCGATTGTTTATAGTCGTATGATTACACGATTAACAAAATTGCGTTCGGACATTTATGTAATTTTCCCATTGTGGAATAAACTAGCTGGTTTAAGGTCACTATTTCGGTACAAGATCACTCGATGGAATGCGCTGGCCGGCACGGAATTAACGAACGATCGGTGATCGATGGAACGATCGTGCGGAAGGTTGTTTTCGCGCGTACTAGCCATCGAAGCGACTACCAATTCACCCAACACTTCGTTTTGCGGAACGAACGAAGAAACGCAACGCTTATAAATAGTGACTTGTGTCACGAAGGCCGTGTTCCCGTTGCTGACATCAGCATGTCATCGTAACATTAAGAAATCAGTAATTTGGGGGTCATCGTTTTTTAAACAACGATTGTAGATTCTTCCGCGAGCCGCTCGCCATTGAAAACGATTCCTATGTGAATTCTTACCTCCACTGCAGGCACCTTTTAACTTTTTTACTCGGCCGCCAAATAATTTATCGACAATTTTACTAAATATTCGTTTTTTATATTTGTTTGCAAAAAATGTAGAATTGCATGGAATTCAAATGACGTTGGCCAAGTCTTTCGTCAACAAACTTGAAGATCTCTCTTGAGGTTGGTCTGTCGAAGAAACGTCGTTACTTTCTTAATGGAAGTAGTGATGTAGTGATGGCTTCGAACAACTCTCGAATTCCAATTTCATTTTTTCTAATCAATTCAATATTAGATAATTAACACTACTGGGGTATTGTATTTAGTTTAGATCTGGATATTGGTCTTAAATGAAAGTAGTGTTGGGTTGAAACAATTCTCGAATTCTCATTTCATTTTTTCAAATCAATTCAATATTAGGTACTCAGTAGAAGTTGTATTGTTAGTCTGGATCTGGATATTTGTTCTTAATGAAAGTAGTGACAGCTTCGAACAACTCTCGAATTTCCATTTCATTTTTTCTAATCAATTCAATATTTAGTCTGGATCTGGATATTGGTTTTAAATGAAAGTAGTGTTGGGTTGAAACAATTCTCGAATTCTCATTTCATTTTTTCAAATCAATTAAATATTAGATACTCAGCAGAAGTTGCATTGTGTCTGGATCTGGATATTGATTCTTAATGAAAGTAGTGACGGCTTCGAACAACTCTCGAATTTCCATTTCATTTTTTCTAATCAATTCAATATTTAGTTTGTATGTGGATATTGGTTTTAAATGAAAGTAGTGTTGGGTTGAAACAATTCTCGAATTCTCATTTCATTTTTTCAAATCAATTAAATATTAGATACTCAGCAGAAGTTGCATTGTGTCTGGATCTGGATATTGATTCTTAATGAAAGTAGTGACGGCTTCGAACAACTCTCGAATTTACATTTTATTTTTTCTAATCAATTCAATATTTAGTCTGTATCTGGATATTGGTTTTAAATGAAAGTAGTGTTGGGTTGAAACAATTCTCGAATTCTCATTTCATTTTTTCAAATCAATTAAATATTAGATACTCAGCAGAAGTTGCATTGTGTCTGGATCTGGATATTGATTCTTAATGAAAGTAGTGACGGCTTCGAACAACTCTCGAATTTCCATTTCATTTTTTCTAATCAATTCAATATTTAGTCTGTATCTGGATATTGGTTTTAAATGAAAGTAGTGTTGTCTTGAAACAATTCTCGAATTCTCATTTCATTTTTTCAAATCAATTCAATATTAGATACTCAGCAGAAGTTGCATTGTGTCTGGATCTGGATATTGATTCTTAATGAAAGTAGTGACGGCTTCGAACAACTCTCGAATTTCCATTTCATTTTTTCTAATCAATTCAATATTTAGTCTGTATCTGGATATTGGTTTTAAATGAAAGTAGTGTTGTCTTGAAACAATTCTCGAATTCTCATTTCATTTTTTCAAATCAATTCAATATTAGATACTCAGTAGAAGTTGTATTATTAGTCTGGATCTGGATATTGGTTCTTAATGAAAGTAGTAACGGCTTCGAACAACTCTCGAATTTACATTTTATTTTTTCTAATCAATTCAATATTTAGTCTGTATCTGGATATTGGTTTTAAATAAAAGCAGTGTTGGGTTGAAACAATTCTCATTTCATTTTTTCAAATTAATTCAATATTAGATACTCAGTAGAAGTTGCATTGTTAGTCAGGATCTGGATATTGGTTCTTAATGAAAGTAGTGACGGCTTCGAACAACTCTCGAATTTCCATTTCATTTTTTTAATCAATTCAATATCTAGTCTGGATCTGGATATTGGTTTTAAATGAAAGTAGTGATGCGCTGAAACATCTCACAAATTCCCATTCAGTTCTTCCTACTCCATCAGATACTCGACATTATTAAAACATTGTGTAAAATCATGACCATTTTACACATTCTCACGTCGTTACTGTGAATTTCTAGAATTAACTCGACTTCATTTAACGAAGTGATTCAAACGTGAACGTGACTCAAATTGCCACTTTCAATATATAGGGGTCACAAGTTTCCCCCACCGGTGGACCCCATAACGCTCGTCACTATAAATAACTTGTATGTTGTCCATGAACATTCTCACATCCGTTGAAATCGCAAGTCCAGCACGTCGATAACAAAATTAAAGATAATAGAAAGTCGCGTTAGACGAGGTCAGAAACGTCATCGAGCTGATGTCATTACTGTTTCGATGCCAATTACTTCATATTACGGTACGTCGATGATTCAAACTGATCAGCACGACGAACTTTCACAGCGAGATTGTTCCGGTCGCAGAACCGCGTCGCCGATAACGTACGTGATATTATAAAACGTTCAAATCATTACTTATCTCCTACAATGGTTTTACATAATTTTTCTCACGGCAAAAGTTACCAAAGAATACATTTGTCTTGTTCTATGATACATTTCTTTTAAATCCACTTACTGATATTTTTAAATTCAGTATATTTTTGTTCTTTTCCGTAATTATCGTGTGACTTTTATAATTGTAGCATCAACGGATGCCTGAGAGTCTTCAGATTAAAACGAGTCCAAACACGATGTAAATCGGACTAATTTTACCGATTTAATATGGAGGACGCTACGTCATAATTATGCACATAAATCGATCAAGATACATAAATAGTCCGATTTATCTCATTTTTGGACTCGTTTTAATCGGGAAAATCTCGGCTGTCCGTTGATGCTATAATTATAATGGTAAGACGACAAACACTGAAAATGACATTTCTTTTATTGCATATTTATTTTGTTCAATCACGGTCTCCCTTGGAAATGCTACGCCTCGGTCGCCTATACTCGACGTATGAACTACGCATGCTCGAATCAGCCCTTGAGAAAAAAGATGTCCTGCCCGCAAGAGTTTACCTAGCTGCTGGCTCCCGAACTGATGTAAATTTAATCGTGTACTACCGTAATTCGAATCCCCGCGTGTGTCTAATTACGTGAGCTTAACCAAGTTCTCGCGCGTTCTCGTGTGGACCGAGTCGCTCTTCCTATTCCATTAACGGTAATTTCCGGCCCCCGGTGCTGCAAAGATGGCAACCCAGATCGCAATCAGCCGCAGAATGTTAATATCCCGGCGAACCGATTAGACCACACAGAGTCTGTATCGCGCGAGGCGTGTTACAATTAACATAACAATGCGAAAATTAGAGTCATTGAGTCAATTTCCCATTGCGCAAGATCGACCGGGTTATATCTCGCCGCTAACGTAATTTGTTAACGGTATGCACCTCGAAGAATTAATCTCAATCGTCGGCCGACATTAATTACCGTTGTCATCGACTACACTAATTCCTTCATCGAATTTCCCCTCGAAATTACCGGACACGTGTCACGACTATAACGTGGTAGATCGCAGCAACAGGTATTTTGAATATTCAAGATGGCTCCCGAAGCAATAACAATAAATTGCACACGTGTCATTGGTCTCGCGTTGGTTGCGAAAAAGAACGGCTGCAAGCGGCTAGACACGCTCACCTACGGAGTCTAGCGTCTATCCTCTCTGTCACTGACCTCGCATAGCAACCGTCTTCCTTTTGCCAGCAAGGTAGATACATGACGTGACCGGTGGCCACGAACGGCCGCTGAAATTTCAGCCGAGGAGAGATCGATTAATAACGTCCAGATTTTTCTCATCTGCGGTCCGACGAGTCCGGTTTGCGTTGTAAACATATTCGACCTTCAGCTTCCGCGGTCAGGATACGTTATACGGAAATAAAGAGGTTTCTAAAACCTGTAACACGCGCCGCTAATAATAAACTTATCATAACCTGTTCGCCATGGTACAGTCATAATAATTGTCCACTCCACGCCTATACTGTAAGCCTGAAACAACAAGACTAGTGTGGACAGCTATTATGACTAGCCTGCTGATTATGCCTTCGCGACAAAAATGGACAGATAAAATTTAAAACAGAACGAGGATTAAAAGAATATAAAAACTATTCCTCGTAATTGATACAGATAGAAAAATTATAGCACTCGAGAAAAATTTCTCTGTACCATTATTCAAAATATTGTTTACATTATTAAACAAGTTCGTATCTAATCAATTACTAAACATTTAAGTATTGTATGAGGTGTTATATCAATTTCATATCTACATATAAGATAACAAGAAATCATATAGAATAAAATTATTCTAGGGCGGAAGAAATGTTCAATTTCCGCGTTAAAATAGCTCTGAGTGCAAGGAGTTAAATTCGGTGGTATAAACGGTGGACAATAATTTATTATTCATCAAATGGGCGATTAAAACGGTCAAAATAAGAAGTGAAAGAAATACTACAGGACTTGGGTTACATAAATAGTGTACAGAGGAGTGACAATTCGCGTAATTGTCCTCAGACTTCCAAGACGGAATTGCTGATGATAGGGGATCTCTGAGAAGTCGTGTTTTGTCGCGATGATGCTATAGCGGTATAAGAAGCAGTAACGGAACTGGACAGAGCCTAACCGTGAAGATGCTCCGTGACAGTTTCGAATTCTAGGTTAATAGATCCCGTGGCCTCGTGAAATCGCATTGTGAGTTAAGAAAGCCGGCCGGCTTGTCAAACCGGCAACGGCCGCGCCCGTACACTATATTTAGCTGAACACTAGGAAAGACAGTCTGCGAAAGCGTATAAACACGTAACGGTCCGAGGACGGCGAGGACTCCACTCGCAAAATCGATGATCGATACATCGGCTGTAATATACTCGTTGGACCCGTAAACATAATTTATAATTTACAGATTCAATATCACGTAGCCGCCGATACTTTCTTCACACAATTTTCAAGTTAGCAATTTATTATATACTTCGATATAACTACGATTTATTTTACGGTTTCAGTGATTAGAACTTTCTTGTAGTTCGTAATTTCCTACAAAAGGAGAAACTTGATATGTTTTGTATGCACATATTTCTCCAATAGCTGTACATTAACAAAACCAAAGTAGTATTTGATTTCGATTTAAACGAAGTTAATAGTATACGTATTTATAAGACTCTATAAGGCAAGGGGTTAACAATGTTCTACCTTACATGAATTCATAAAAAAGTTGTTCGAAAATGTCACAATCCATCCACATTGGTTGACTATTTTTCAAAACAATTTTATCAATAAAATAAATCATTGGGTTACGTGTGCTACCAACGGCAACAGTCACAGGATTTAGGGTCCTTCGAGTTCGGAGAAATGCTGGTATACGTGAGTCAGATTAGAATCGCGGAGCGCTGTGCAGGGTATGAAATAATAGAGAGCAGTAGTAATTCAAGATCATGCTTCGGTAACCTTTGCAAGAAACGGCCACGCTGGAATTCAATAGAATATCGAATCCAGACGATAAATATAGACAAGCACCAAGAGTCACGCGAGGAATTCTCGGTTGTGCTTCACTTCCTCCGAAAATACTATGTGTTCTCATCCTTTGAAGTAGTTCGATGACAACCGCCTATTTATGGGACCAGGGTCGTTTACTGCATGAAAGTGTAACTCAAAATAATAGGGTACTTGGAAATTGATCGAACTCTATTTTGAAAAAAAGGATGTTCAAATAAGTGTTCAAGTGCAACGCAATTCGTTTATGCACAGAAAGAAAATTCTAACAACTTCCACTGAATCGACATTAACAAATCAAATAAAGCCACCAACATATTCATACTGTAATTTCATAAACTCCCCAGATAGCCAAAATGCTCGATTCTGGCCAGGGCAGTTATGACCGTGTGGGCTCGTAACGTTCCCTCGGCACAAGCTGCTCTCGGCCCGTCGGTCCTGATTTCTGCCAAATTTTACGACATTCGCCACATTAATGCGACCATGCTGCCCTCTTACAATCTCGGACCTACTTAAAATTTGGCAGAAATCAGGACCGACGGGCCGAGGGGAAGCTTGTGCCGGGTTTGCGCCGAGGGAACGTTACGAGCCCTCACGGTCATAAGTGCCCTCCTCAGATTATAGCCATCGTGTGCCTTTTGCCCATTCAAGCGACGTTCGGCCCGTCTACCTGACCCCACACACCGGGCTCGATCTGTGCGCGAGGATCGCTTGGCTATCTGGGTCCTGTTCGAGGTAATGCGAGATTTCTCGTGTAGGTGTTGCAACTTCCGGTGTCGGATACCGGCAATTAGACAGAAGACTAAGTTGATATTTATATACGTATATATTTTGATATTCAGAGAAGAAAGATGATTATTATAATTGAAAATGTGCTCACAGATAGCCATGCTGTCTTCTTTGAAGAACAATAAACGAAATCTTCGACACGAAAGGGAATCGATACACACTCTACAAAGACTGAATTCGTACTGCGTTATGCCGCGTCGTTTTGACGCTCTACGACTATGGAGGCGGCTCGGCCGCGCATGCGCACTAAAGATATGCAACGCCGGCGATTTGCAAGCGATAATTAATCTGACTAAAGGAATGGTATGAGTCAGAAATTATTGATGCAAATTCGTCTTTACTTTGCAGAAACGCTAAAAAAAGCAGTATTGCCTACAAGACATATACATACATATTCATCGAAAAATGTCCTAATAATGAAGCAAAACTGTAATTAAGTTATTTCTATTACGATATTTATAACCGCGATTAAATAGTTCAACGTAATACCGGCGAATAATTCTTTTTAAATCGTACCATTGACGTCTAAAGATTAGTATAAGTATACCATATGTATATATGGACGACGTAAACAGTGTTAGCAACATATTAACAATTTTCAATAATTAATATTTACATACGGACTATGGCATGTTGAATAATTAGTATATGCAGTGCACTACTTAATCTCTAAATATACCCAGATAGCCAAGCGATCCTCGCGCACAGATCGAGCCCGGCGTGTCGGGGTCAGGTAGACGGGCCGAACGTCGCTTGAATGGGCAAAAGGCACACGATGGCTATAATCTGAGGAGGGCATTTATGACCGTGAGGGCTCGTAACGTTCCCTCGGCGCAAACCCGGCACAAGCTTCCCCTCGGCACGTCGGTCCTGATTTCTGCCAAATTTTAAGTAGGTCCGAGTGGCGAATGTCGTAAAATTTGGCAGAAATCAGGACCGACGGGCCGAGAGCAGCTTGTGCCGAGGGAACGTTACGAGCCCACACGGTCATAACTGCCCTGGCCAGAATCGAGCATTTTGGCTATCTGGGTAGCAGCAAACTAAGCAGTGCAGTTGTTAGACTACTCCAGTTATGTTCGAAATAATAATTAATGATGTCATTGTTATAAACAGTCGTCGAATCAGTCCACGTGTTTGTCAGTTCATCGGAAATAAATTCTATATAATTCAACCGGCGGATTTAATGTCATGAATTCAGAATTTCGGTGACCTCATTAAACAACAACACATTGCCGCATAATAACAATTCGAATGAGTCATTCTGAATACGCGTAGGCGCCACGGAATCTATAATAGATTATGTTACTTTGTAAGATTATACTGGATTATGCACGGAATTGTTTGAAACATGGTGTCGTATATCTTGACGGCTAGTCACGGTTATTGGTAAAAACAATTAATGCAAATACAGATCTAATATATATATATATATATATGCACGATGAAATCATACTAACGTTATTTACATTCATAATGAATGATTATTTTCAAAATGGAAGTTTTATATGATATTATCGACTCATGGTAGTGTAGTTATTCACCAGAGAACATTTTAAAAATAATTTTTATTTTATTTCATCTGAAATCCATTTCAAAGAACTTTGAAGTTCAACAATTTTACGATTTACTTGAACATTATTGTTCCACTGTTGGTTTATTCGAAACAACCGTGGTGTTTAAAACTGACTAGGTTATGTTACCGCAACCCAGGGGGAGAAAACTCTTATGTATGGCCTAAACAAAACTCTATTAACTAATATTTAAAATCTACTACTATTTTTTTGTTTAATATATTTATTTAAAATGTATAAACAGAGAGGATATCTCTCTGGTAAGTAGTGTCGATCTTTTTGGCGCCAATAAAAGTGGCGGGAAATAACGTATCAGTAAGGCCAACCTTGCAAAACCATTTTGGAAATCTTTTATCGAACTATCAATGTTTGAATTATTTTTTAGTTGTAAAAACCGATTGTCTCAAAATTCCGTCGTTTTCTGTGAAGCTGTAATTAGTATTTACGTATAATACGGATGTGTTGTACTATTTAAATAATGTGTGCACACAGAGGACTCTCTTATTCCAGATAACTCTGTGACATTGGATGAGCTCATCCATCTACGTTTCACAATATCATAAACAGCAAGGTTGAAATAGTTCCCTTTGATTTCGGAGCATTTCGGAGTATCGTTACTTGTCGCGAACGTTTCACGTTAAATTTATTATTGTTGAAAATGTATTCGCTCACCGAAGGATCGATAGATGTAAGTTTCGAAATATATTTTGTTCCTAACAAATTATTTGACTTCTTCTGTATTTGCTTCTAGAAAATTATGAGCGGCGTGGATGTTGATAAGCCGGTCTTACAAATCCTGGTAAGCATTTCATATTTATGTGTAACGATTTAAATTGATGACATTATTAATGTTTATTCTGTATGTACAGGGAAACAAAAAATTAGCAAGCTCGAACAGTGGAGAACGCTACAGGCTGCTTGTATCCGATGGAAAGAGAATAAATTCATTCACAATGCTGGCCACACAGTTAAACACAATGATAACAGATAATGTGTTAACTGATTATACTATTTGTCAAATAAACAGATACGCAATCAGCATGGTCAACAATGCTGGAAAACAAAAGTAAACAATATTCATTTTTTATGTAGTGCTTCACAATTTATCATATTATTTTAATTGATATACAGCCTGTCAAATCTAACTGTGCGGTTGACCAAAACTTAGGAATACGCATACAAATACAAAGACTACACTCGATGAGAGAAGGATGCAACATATGAACGGTAAGGTACACACCTCGTCAAAAGTGTATACTGTCCATTATTTCTTACAACAGTAAACATACAAAACAGCTGTTTATATGTTTGTGTGAATACACTTGTGTCACTTTACTTTTTAACTGAACTGTCGCCACGTGCATCGTTTGACAGGTGACAATCAGTTCTCTATCGTTGCGAAGTTCCGCCTATTTACCATTGCGCAGCAGGGTCATTTCGCCTTGCAGGGGACATTCAGCCGCACAGTTAGATTTGACAAGCTGTACTCCAGTATTTTACAGTGAATGATTTTGTGTGTTCTCTAATTTAGACGCGTGATGGTGATATTAAATATAGAAGTAAAGGTTCCTGGTGATCAGGTTGGTCACAAGATTGGAAACCCAACCAATGCTGAACCTGAACCTGATTCTAAACCAACGCAATCAGCACCGCTTACAAGACCTTCACCACAAAAAAAGAATGGTAGTATTGAATTAGTAATATGATTTGTATAGTCCTTATGAGATAACAATAATTGCAAGTCTTATTGTTGTTTCGATAGATTTCATACAAAAACAAACTTCAAATCCTGCTTCCACCAATGATATATCGACAACTCCAATTGTTGCTCTGAGTCCTTATCAAAATAGGCAAGTATAAACTATGTCGTCCTGTAAGTCTTGCCGTTTTTTAACAGAAACCTTAAATACAAAATAGTTTTACAGGTGGGTAATAAAGGTACGAGTTGTCAGTAAATCCGATGTCAGAACCTGGAGTAATTCTCGTGGTGAAGGAAAACTTTTCTCTATGGATCTGGTCGATGAGAGCGGGGAGATTAGGTGTACAGCGTTCAAAGAACAGTGCGATAAATTCTACGATATGATTGAGGTATTATTTTAGGTACAATATGCTCTCTGCAACAGTAAAAAGTTCGGGTCTAACAGAGAGAATACTACATCGTTGTTGCACACTCTTCAAGTCTTAATACGAAATATATATTACAGATTGGAAAAGTGTATTACATTTCCAGAGCTATTTTAAAAACAGCGAACAAACAGTTTAACAATTTGAGAAACGATTACGAGATGTCTCTATCTGCAGACTCAGAAATCATTCCATGCCATGATGCTGGGAATGATATTCCTACTCTTCAATTTCAGTTTGTGCCGATAAAAGACATTGAAACGAAAGAGAAGAACGATATAATAGGTACTTGAATGATCGTTTGGTTGTAATTCATTAGTGGACTGTGGATATTATGCATTTACGACAACAATGAGTAGATGCAATTTGACACAGAGTTCATTAGCGTGTATTGTATTGCATAGTAATAAATTACAGATATTTTGGGAGTGGTTAAGTCCTGCTGTGAGGTACAATCTCTGACATCGCGAACCACGGGCAGAGAAATTAAGAAAAGAGATGTTCATCTTGTTGATGAAACTAATACAATGGTGAGTTACTTTTAACGATGAACCTACAGAACAGCTACCTACCCTCCGATTTCGGATATTGTATATTATTGTATATCTTCAGGTCAATCTTACGCTGTGGGGCTCGCAGGCCGAGACCTTCGAAGGGTCCACAAATCCAGTGGTGGCGATCAAAGGAGCACGAGTCAGTGAATTCAATGGCGGAAAAGATGTATCTTGTCTCAGTTCTTCCGTTCTCCAAATTGACCCAGACATTCCAGAGGCACATAAATTACGTGGTTGGTTCAACACAGTCGGTCGCAACGAAGAAGCGAAGTCACTGTCTAGAGCACTTGGAGGAGCTGGCGGTGCAAGTGGTCCATGGCTCACGTTCAAAGAAGCTAAGGACCAGGAATTAGGCTATAAAGGTACTGAGGTATTCACGGTGAAGGCGACCGTGAACATGATTCGTATCGAAAATGCTCTTTACAAATCGTGTCCTGCAGATAGTTGCAAGAAGAAGGTAATTAGTTTCGTCAGCTTTATTTTATAACATGGAAAGATCTGGTTAATTAGCAAGTTGTATTCTACAGCTGATCGATCAAGCCAACGATATGTACAGATGCGAGAAGTGTGATAAAGAGTACCCCAATTACAGATACCGTTTGCTGGCTAGCGTGAGTATGATAGTATAATTTTATTACCTTTTAGCGAACAAGATATTTATGGGTATTTAATCGTTCCAGATAAGCTTGGCAGATTGGTCAGACAATCAATGGGCCACTGCCTTCAGTGAAGATGCAGAACAGATATTAGGCGCCACAGCTCAAGAACTTGGAGAATTACAGGAAAATGATAATGATGCATTTCTCGAGAAATTCGGTGATGCGACGTTTAAGAGTTTCATATTTAAAATAAGAGTCAAAGTAGAAGTATTCAATGTAAGTTACTTACAGCAACATCAAATATAACTGTGTTTGTACTAGGTTCGAATAGGTTCGGAATCTTAAAGTGATTCTTATTTGCAGGATGAACGTAGACTGAAAGCCACTTGCACTAATATATCCCCGATGGATTACAAAGTGTACAACAACTACTTAATAACTCAGATCAAGGAGTTAGCTGGCATCGAAAAGGCTTGAGCATTACTTATAGTTACCTTACATGTATTTACAAACCAAGTATTTTCTTATATCGTTAATATCTTGTATATTTAATAAAGTCAAGCGTATCTTTTCTAAAATGACGAAGATTTCTTCCAAGCAATTACAGAATGGACAATGTCAGCATTCTACATTTATTTATTACCTACGTCACTGACACAGTTTTATGTAGAAAATATTTAGATAGAAAGCGCGGAGAACCACCGACGAGTATCTCAACAAACAACAAACTGCATGAAACTCAAGTTTTTTTATTCTGTTTTCATCTAGATACATCATTGTTCCGACTACTTGGAAACCATGATTTTTTGGATCAACGTTTTCAACTGTTCCAGATCGACGTTTGGCTGGGACTCGCAAAGTTCTGCGACGAGCTGCAACCTGAAATCGATTTTACGTCAGAGGAGTCAATAATAAGATAGATCGAGAGCGATCTTCAAATCGACTCTTACATGTTCCAACGTCCGCCAACACGCGAAGGAAGAGTGTTGCGCCTGATCGACTCGTATACCTGGAAAGCGGAAAAATCTTGTTCAATTCGGAGCGTCGCGCGCTGGTTATACTTTCGAGCGAACTCTACCTGTAAACTTCGTTCGACGATATCCTCGCCCGATCCGGCGACCCGGGCCGCAGAGTGAGCGAAGCTGCGCGACACGCTGCCGCTGGTCAGTCGATGCAGAAGCGCTAACGAATCGTTCTCGTCGACGACGAACTCGAAAGTCTGTGAAACAAAAAGATGGAGCAAGTATGGAACCAGGCGAACCGAGAATGTCGAGAGACTACAGGATGGTTCACCAGATAATACCACCTCGATTTTCATCATTATTATTCGTAGCGAAGAATGTTTTTACATATAAGGTTGAATGGTTTCGAGAGATACAACATCAAAGAGTATGCGAGTTTTTTTGTAGGTGGGCGCGTAGAAGAGATATGAAGGCCATTAGTAATTCTTTTAAATGTCGATGAAACTTCATATTTTGTACAAAGAATTATTAACCTATTAATATCGAAAAACCATTAGTTAAGGAGATATTTTTATTCTTTCATAATGTGCAGGACAACCATCCTATTGGAGTCGCATTGTTTATCAAATGTGCAATGACAAATCATGTAAAAATGACCATAAGATATTTGAATTCGTAACATTATCAAGAGCAGTGTGATTTCGTAACAACACTATAAATAAAATATCTCCTTAACTAATGGTTTTTCGAGATCAATAGGTTAATAATTTTTTGTAGAGAATATGAAGCTTATACGATTCCATTTAAAAAAATACTGATCACCTTCATATCTCTTCTACGCGTCCACCTACAAAAAAACCCACGATATCAAAGAGTATGCATCTGTCGAAACTATTCAACCTTATACGTATAAACATTCTTCGCTACGAATAATAATAATGACAAAAATCGAGGTGATAATACCTGGTGAACCACCCTCTATATGTAGAGAAGCGCTAGACTTTAGACTCTAGTAAGCGATTACCTGCAGTTCGATCAACGGCGTTTGTGGGATCATATTGAGAACAGCGTGCGCGTGGGTTGCTGTGAAAACGTGCGGACACTGTTCGCCCCTAGCCGCGAAATCGCTGAGCACCGCAGCGACCAGCGACCGACCGCTCGATTCGGTCGTTCCTCTCTCCAGCTCATCCGTGAGCACCACGGAATCGGCAGTGGACGCGTGGAGGGCCATGTTGATCTGAAATTGGAACGAACGACGATCGAATTGATTCAACGATTGCGAGAGCATTCTATGCCGAACCTGTCGAAGATTTTGCAAAAAGGAGCTCGCGTTCAAACCGATGCTCTCCGTATTCGATATTTGGGTCGAGATGCGATCGACTATTCCTATCGTGGCCGATTTCGCGGCCACGTATGAACCGATATGAGCCATGAATATCAGCAGCCCGATCTGTTTCAGGTAGACGCTCTTGCCGCAGGAGTTTGGTCCGGTTAAGACTTTAATCAGGCTTCCTCCGTTTCCGGATCGTACATCGTTCGGAACAAAAGTCGTCGAAAACTCGAGCAACGGATGCCGCGTTTCTTTCGCGTCGATCATTTTCGACCCTATTATGGTTGGCTTCGCGTAGTTGTAGTCGCGCGCCACCCTGGCGAACGCCATCAACCTACAACCCAAGTGGATATAGGGGAGGACATGGGATATAGGATATAGGCCCTATTCCTATCACCGACTAGATATAATGATAGATCTATCATCATTCACGCGATTTAGCCGAGTCTATGCCAGAATCTTCGTGCCACAAATAAATAAATAAGTCTATTTCGCGTGCTGGATCGCTTCATTTACATGCAAATAGGCGAAATGAAGATGGTAATGGAGTTACGTGACCCCATAAAAGTGGGCCGCAAAAATAAATTGGATGATAGGTCAATCCTTACACCTCGTCGGTGATCCCATGCCCCATGCTGTAGATTGTAGATGTAGAACGTGATCTACATGTCAAGTTCCGCGCATTGATCTATCGCTCGCAGGATGGATCCCGCGTTCTTCTTCGTGTATCGCGACAATTTCTGCACGATACGATTCTGCCGAATCGCTATCTTCAGGATTATGTCTCCCACAGTCTCGTCCAGTTCTGAAACGAAGCGGTAAAGCGAAAGTTGGAGAACAACGTTTCGGCCGGGAATTGTCTTGTGGCGACACTACACCGACCTCTTGCCGAGAAGCTTTTGTAGTAGTGCACGTCTTTTATGCTAAATTTGAACTCCAAATCTGGGATTTCCACGTCCTCCGGCGGAGTTGGCTGCCATTGGTTTATCGCCAGGACGTAACCGATGTTTGGCAAGTAGACCATGTTGCAGCCGGTCACCGATGCAGGAAGATGTTCCCGCAGGTCCTTCTCCCCCATTTGCGTGAGCAGCTCGGGCAGGGTGCGCCGGGTGTGGTTCACTGGCGAACGATCGGATTATTCGGAATTAGTTCGGGATCGGTTCCGCTGGAGCTAAGAAGGTGGGATCTTGCTTACGTTTGTCCAGCAACGGGTCCACGTTGGGCTTGACCACGAGCTTTCTCTCCCACCTGCTTTGCGCAAAGTCCACTATGTATTCGATAAAATATTTCACGTATCGCATTTCGTTAGTCGCGCTGTTCGCGATGCGTCTGAAAATCTCGATTCCGCCGGTGTGCTTTTCGCATAAGTCGGCGATGCGGATCACGTGCGACACGGTCTGGAAAGAAAATGAGTCGGCGAACGGTTGTTCGGTGACGAGAACGAATCCGGGAGACAGAAAACGGAAATCTGGTGTTGCCGACCTTGTGGAGTTTGTGCCAATTGGAGGGTTTTGATCGCGGTCCTGAGGAACAGGCGAGCACGGCGCTGGACAGACGGTCGACGTGATTCAAGCAGGACGACAAACTCTCGACGATGCTCTGATTGCTCGGATTCAGCAAGAATTCGACTGCGTTCAATCTTTCCTCGAGCAGCTTGGCATCGCGAGTTGGATGCTGCATCGTTTTCCAGAGAAACAGTGCGCCGGGCTTCGAGCGACAGTAACTCTTGAACAGGGAGAATACGCTGGTGCCGCCGCTTCTCGTACTCTGGCCAAATTTGAATAGGCTAGGATGATCCCTATCTTGCACGATGTTCAGCGCTCTGTACGTGTCGTCGTCCACCATCACCAGATCTTGCCTGGACGGGTCCGGACGCAACGAGCATAAAAATGTGTAGGTATAGAAACGTGTAAGCCTTCAAAGCTATACTCTACAGCTTTCCAGCTGGAAAAGATTTGGTCGCTTACAACGCCATGTGATCGAGGGCAAGGAACGAAGGCTTGCCGGATAGATCGAGAGTGATCTCGTTCCAATGTTTATCAATGAAGAGCAGCAGCAGCCCGAGAGCGTGAATCATGGCAGCGGACTTGAAGTTCAGGATACTGTTCAGGAAGGTGATCCTGTCGACGTTGCTCGCGTTCCTCGGCTCCGATGCCAATTGGAGGCACCTGACTCTGTGTGAGCACCGCTCAAAGCTGTGCTCCTTCTTGCAGACGATCTTTAAGATTTCGTTGCACGGAACATCCTCCTCCGTGGCGGATGAACACGATCGCTCGGCGTCTCTCTGCGTTGTTACCGTCACGATCGCTTTCTTCAAGGTGTTGGTGAACGCGGCCGGCGAGCCGGCGATCGTCACCAAGTAACGCGGTTTGTACTGCCTGTATAACGCCTTCACTACATCGAAACTCTCCGGATCGTCGATTGTGTCATCCATCACGCTCAACCTGGACGTCACGATGTCGTAGCACGCGGCACCCAGCCAACGATTGTTCCTCCAGAGTGCCGTCAAAATTACCTGCGAGACGGACAAGCGATCCGATTGAATATTCACGTGTCCTACATGGCTGAAATAATGATAGGTTCGTATCATTTTTATGATATAACAGTATGTGTTTCGTGTAACATTTCTATCTTTTATTATCAGTAAGTGATTCGTCACTATGTAATTAGTGGAACACACAATGTATTTGAATAATATTATTTTTATTAAAATGATATGAACCTATCATTATTATTTCAGTTATTATATGTAACCTTCTAGCTATTATACAGGGTGTCCCACCCGATTTCGACATCTTGATTTTCTCGCTATTGTTACTCGTAGCAAAAAATGTTTCAGCAGAGGCTTGAATGGTATCGAGTGGAGCATATTTTGATGTTATTAGTTTTTTCGTGAGTGAACGCGTAAAGGTCATATAAAGGTCAACTTTGTTTTTTTAAATGGAATGAGGTATTTTTAATACATCAATCGATGCAGCTGGACATTCGTTACAAAAAAGTACTAACCCATGTATGTCGAAAAGTACATCAATGCAGCTGGACAATCGTTATAAAAAAGTACTAACCTATGTATGTAGAAAAGTACATCAATGCAGCTGGACATTCGTTATAAAAAAGTACTAACCTATGTATGTAGAAAAGTTAATAGTTCAGGAGATATTTCAATTTAAATAGTACTAACTAAGCATTACAAAAGTAAGTAAACACTAACACCTTAGTACGACAGTAATGGTATTTTAGAGTTATTTAAATTGAAATATCTCCTGAACTATTAACTTTTCGACATACATAGGTTAGTACTTTTTTATAACGAATGTCCAGCTGCTTCGACTGATGTATTAAAAAATACCTCATTCTATTTAAAAAAACAAAGTTGACCTTTATACGACCTTTACGCGTCCACTCACGAAAAAACTAATAACATCAAAATATACTCCACTCGATACCATTCAAGCCTCTGCTGAAACATTTTTTGCTACGAGTAATAATAGCGAGAAAATCAAGATGTCGAAATCGGGTGGGACACCCTGTATACATACTCACCTCGTTCGAATCTTCGGACACCTCCCTCGGGTAAGACAAGTCGGAACTGATCGGATTCGCGGCTGCGGCTGTCTCGGCCCTTGCTCTCGCGGTTTTGTTCGCGTTCGAAATCGCAGACTGATCCTCCTCATCGCTGCTCTCCGACAGCAAACCTTCGAATTCGGAGCGTCTACGAGCGAGCGTCCGATTAACGATAAAACGCGAAAGACGAGAGTTTAACCCTTTGCACTCGGAGCTATTTCAACTCGAAAATTAAACATTTCTTCCGACCTAGAATAATTCCCTTCTGTATGATTTTCTTTCATTTCGTGGATATGAAATTGATATAATACCTCATACAATTCTTAAATATTTAGTAATTGATTAGATATTAACAAATTTAATAATGTGAACAATATTGTGAATAATGGTACGTGGATTTACTGGTGACTCTGAGTCACCACTCGAGTGCTAAGGGTTAATGATAGAAATGGGTTGGTCGAGTCAGCGACTTTCTTGGGGAACCAGGCAGAATATCGTAGAAGGTGTTGTTCGTACAGTAGGGCGCTAGAAATCACTGATCGGCGACTTCCACCGCTTCCGGTTCCGTTGCCGAACGAACTCGATGCTCCGCTTCCTAGACATTCCTCCGTGGCGTCGTACATTTTACGTTCAACGATTCGCAATTCAAACGACTTGAATCCGTTAGCTGTTATGGACTTACCGTGAATGAATCCATCGATCAACGCATGCGCCTGCGCACGCGCACGGGATTGGGCCGCTTCGCGCGGCATCAAAGAGAAAATTCAAACGCAACGAAATACTCTGTGTTTTATTGGAGAAAACGATGCAACAAAACGTCGTTTTACTGGTTCTGTTGCCGAACGAACCCGATGCTCCGCTTCCTAGACATTCCTTCGTGGCGTCGTACATTTTGCGTTCAACGATTCGCAATTCAAACGACTCGAATCCGTTGGCTGCTTACCGTGAACGAATCCGTCGATCCACGCATGCGCCTGCGCACGGGATAGGGTCGCTTCGCGCGGCATCAAAAAGAAGATTCAAACGCAACGAAGTACTCTTTGTTTTATTGGAGAAAACGATGCAACAAAACGTCGTTTTACTGGTTCTGTTGCCGAACGAACCCGATGCTCCGCTTCCTAGACATTCCTTCGTGGCGTCGTACATTTTGCGTTCAACGATTCGCAATTCAAACGACTCGAATCCGTTGGCTGCTTATCGTGAACGAATCCGTCGATCCACGCATGCGCCTGCGCACGGGTTAGGGTCGCTTTCGCGCGGCATCAAAGAGAAAATTCAAACGCAACAAAGTACTCTTTGTTTTATTGGAGAAAACGATGCAACAAAACGTCGTTTTACTGGTTCTGTTACTGAACGAACCCGATGCTCCGCTTCCTAGACATTCCTTCGTGGCGTCGTACATTTTGCGTTCAACGATTCGCAATTCAAACGACTCGAATCCGTTGGCTGCTTACCGTGAACGAACCCGTCGATCCACGCATGCGCCTGCGCACGGGATTGGGCCGCTTCGCGCGGCATCAAAGAGAAAATTCAAACGCAACGAAGTACTCTTTGTTTTATTGGAGAAAACGATGCAACAAAACGTCGTTTTACTGGTTCTGTTGCCGAAGGAACCCGATGCTCCGCTTCCTAGACATTCCTTCGTGGCGTCGTACATTTTGCGTTCAACGATTCGCAATTCAAACGACTCGAATCCGTTGGCTGCTTACCGTGAACGAATCCGTCGATTCACGCATGCGCCTGCGCACGGGATAGGGTCGCTTTCGCGCGGCATCAAAGAGAAAATTCAAACGCAACGAAGTACTCTGTGTTTTATTGGAGAAAACGATGCAACAAAACGTTGTTTTACTGGTTCTGTTGCCGAACGAACCCGATGCTCCGCTTCCTAGACATTCCTTCGTGGCGTCGTACATTTTGCGTTCATCGATTCGCAATTCAAACGACTCGAATCCGTTGGCTGCTTACCGTGAACGAATCCGTCGATCCACGCATGCGCCTGCGCACGGGATTGGGTCGCTTTCGCGCGGCATCAAAGAGAACATTCAAACGCAACAAAGTACTCTGTGTTTTATTGGAGAAAACGATACAACAAAACGTCGTTTCAGCGTGTTATCGTACAACGAAGAAATCTTGTATGCCAGAATCAGGGAGCTCGCGCGTTATCGCTCTAACGTCGATTCCTCGAATCCAGCGAGCAAGGCCAGACAGGTCTTCCGACGTTCGCGGTCTAGGAACGATCGACGAACGGCCGGACTCCAAACAGCGGATTCCGAATTCCGAAAGCCAATCAACTCGGAACGGACGGCGGCGGACGAGGATCGAAAGAAATGGGTCGGTAACTCCTCGTCCTCGTAAAGGGTCGCAGTCCGCTAAGCGCAAAGTCGTGCGCAGGGTTCCTCGGTCGTTTCGCCGGCTCCGGCTCCACCGGAGTCTCCTCTTCCGATGTGGCCGCATCTTCGCTTCGTTCCCGACTAGCCGACCTGCTCAACGTTCGTTCGCTGTTTTCGCCGAGATTCGAAACGCTCGCGCTCGAAGAGCGACCGAAGCGAAACGCCGCTCTGCCGTGTCGATCGGAATTGCGAACGCGAAAAGCGGTTCGCTCTTATCTATACCGAAGCGTCGTCGGATGACTAGAGGGGTTAACGTAAACTGTGCGTATCTGTTGCTCGTCGGTCGAAATTCCCCGTTCCCTCAAAGAGAGCTTGCGCTTTGCGGATCGAGGAAAAACGACGGTGTGCATGCGCGCGGGCGGTAGGTGCGTTTCGCGATCGGTCCTGATCGAGATCAAAGATTCGGAGGATCTCGGAGGCCGGGTGTTATCGAGGGTATCGTTGAACGTACCTAGATCGTTGGGATTTCGTCTTAGCGGCAGTTTCTCTGGATTGCGGTCTCGTGTTCGGCTGTGAGAGTTCGCTGTCGCTGCTCGCGAATGACGATTTAGCTATCAGCGCGCCGTGCGCGAAATCCTTCCTACGGAACGAAACGATCGCGAGATTAGCGTGCCTCGGTGGGCTAGATTAACCCCGTGCGATCGTCTCATCGTCGCGTCGCACAGTGGGGTATTTGCCCGATTTCAGCGGCCACAGCTAGTTCAAAATTCGCTCAATATTGAAACTGCTGTAACTTTGCCAAAATTTATCCAAATTTGATGAAACAACAACCATTTTAAAGCTTGCGATTTCTACTTTTTGTATTGTATGCCGTTTTTACTCAAACGGATGTTTTAAATGCAAAATTTGTCCATAAAGAGGAGCGTATCAGATTGTAAAGTTTGTAGCTATTTTTCAATCGTACTGCGGATTATAATCAATATTTTAACGTTAATCGTCTATTTTATGTACACTATACTTTTTGATAGTGTACATATTTTGTTCATAACATTTTTTCATATTATTATAAATAACGGAGATTATTCCTTGTAATAACTATTTTAAAAAGATATTTTAATTGTAAATGATTATACTTTTTGATAATCATTTACAATTAAAATATCTTTTTAAAATAGTTATTACAAAGAATAATCTCCGTTATTTATAATAATATGAAAAAATGTTATGAACAAAATTTGCATGGTTCAGAAGGGGATATGTTGTGGCACAAACATTTTCTGCGTGGGTGGAGGCATAGAGGAGATTTCAAGGTCACCTTGATTTTTTTAAACAGAATGTCCTTCTTTCATACCATAGATCAATAGAGTATCAAATTCTGATTATAAAAGTGTTGACCTTCGTATGTCCTAAACCTAATAGATAACGCGATATTATCAAAATAAGGAAGAAAATTATTTCGATAATATCTCGTTAACTATTAGATTTGAGACATGTGGAGGTCAATACATTTTTACTCAGAATTCGATAGTCTATCGATTCATGATACAAAAAGTAGGTCTTTCGATTTAAAAAAATCGAGGTCACCTTGAAATCTCCTCTATGCCTCCACCCACGCAGAAAATGTTTATGCCACAACATGTCCCCCTCTGTACCGTGCAAATTTTGTTCATAACATTTTTTCATATTATTACAAATAACGACAATATTCAAAGTGGACATAGTTATTGCACCACCCTGTATATTATTTAAATTTCGTGTGTATACTGTTTTCTTATTTTAGTGTATATTGTGTGTTTATTATTATTATTTAGTATTTACTTGAGTAAATACGAAAATATAGCGAATGCGAACATGCAGGATCTGAGAAATGCTGCGATTTTCGCGCCCGCGCGATGGCCATTTTTCCGTAAATCAACTATAAAACACGGAGTCAGTCGTAGTCAGATCCAATTTTTCTTCCATCTTAATCAGAAAACCTCAAAGAATACAATGGCATAGAAATGAACACCGGGACGCACTCGGAAGCATAACGAAATCATTACCAAAGTTTTAGAATCATCAAGAAAGTGACTCATCATTGGTTATCTTTCAATATTAATAATTACAAACATGTATACGGTACAAAAGTGAATTTCTCTTAAAAGTATACCCTATACTTAGCTAAAAAAACTTCTATAAAACAAAAATCTGTTAGTGTATGTAAATAAGGTAAGAATTGCTAATAGGTGAATTCGTTGAGAAATGAAAGCGGGTTAACGGAACTTCAACTTCCGACAAATTTCAGTGCTTAATGGATACATGAATGGGAAAACGAATGATGGGAGATTGTTCCTCAGACATTCAACTGACTCAAGCCACAAAAATTTTACAATTTATGTAAAATTTTAAAAATTGAATTTTGACCGCTGCAATCGGGCAAATACCCCACTGTGCATCGCGCCGAGTTCGAGGAGGAGCGCTCACCTGTAATTGTCAGATCTGGGAGTGGAGTCGGACGTTGTCGCTAGCTTGCCGGCTTGGATGTTGAGGTCCACGAAAGCGGGAGAACTTTTCGGGATATCGCAAACGACCTTCGGATGGACGGTGGTCTGTTTGGTCTCGAGGTGCGACGACGCGTCCGGTGCCCAGTCGTAATAGTTCGGCCGGTAGCCGGTGGCCGGTTCGCCGCGACGTTGCTTCGAGTCGGAACCCGAGCCGGAACCGGAGTCTCTCTTGCGACGAAACTCGTTGTTCCCGTCGGAATTCTTTCCCGGCGACGTCTTCGGGTTTCCAGCCGGCTGCCAGGTCGGCGAAGAGGCGGTGGAGGAGGGCGCGCCGTCCGGTTCCGCCCGGGGTGCCCGTGAACTGCTCCACTCGGTGCTCGCCGGGTTGCTATAATCGCGAAACTCGTTAGAAAGCTCGTTGTCAACGGGCCAACGAGGGTCGACGCGCGTCGACAGGGATCTCGAGTTACTTTCCGGGTCTTACTTGAAATTCTCCTCCATTTCCTTGAACAAACGCAACTGCTGCCTGATGCTCGCCTTCTCTTTCGCGCGTTTCCGCTGAAACTCCTCTTCCACTTTCTGCATGGCTTCCAGCTCGCCCTTCCTCTGACGTTCCTTCGCCTCGGCCTCCCTCGACAGCTTCTCGGCCAACCTGCGCCTCTCGATCTGCCGGACCGTCGACTGGAAAGTGAAGCGTCTGCTCTTCGAGCCGATCTTTCCTTGGTGCTTCGTCTCTTTGGACGTGGACGACGATTCCCGTCCGTTGGCGAGCCGAGGAGCGTCTCGCGAGCGAACGAGCGGCTCCCGCCTCTGCTTGGACTCGCCATTGACGAAATTCTCCGCGGCTCCGGTCGTCCTCGGACGTCGCTTCGACGAGATGCAACGGTAACTCGCGTCCACGGCTTGTTCGACCTCTCTCGCGGAACTTTTCTCGCGATCTTTCTTCCCGTCGCCCGTTTCCGGCAAATACATGACGCGACCGCTCGGCGCCAGATACGAGAAAGACGGAGATATCAATCTTACGGGGAAGTCGTCCGCGAACCTTTCGATCTCTTTTTCGGTCTCCGCGTTCCTCTCCGGATTTCCCTCCGCCTCCTCCTCGTCTTCGTCGTCGTCATCATCATCCTCGTCGTTGCCGTCGTCCTCGTCATCGTCGTCGTCCTCGTCCTCGTCGTCGTTGTCAACGCCGCGACCGTCCACACCGTTGTCGCATCGATTCTTCGCGTCGGCAAGCTTGTCCTCTCGTTCGCGAGTCCCGACCGATTTCCAGCAGGACGACGAGGACGAGAATCTCGCGACGTCGATCGCGATCGATTGTCCGTGCTGCAGCGAGGTCGGCGCGCTCGTCGACAAGAACCAGTTGTCGTCGAGAACGTCGTGCGAGTGTTTCCTTCGGAGCTCGTGGGCACCGATCCCGAACGCTCCCGACATCGATCTCTTCAGCTTCTTCAGCGAATTGAAAGTCGACAGTTGTTCCCGCGTTCTCGACTCGGGCAACGCAAGGTGCGATGCTTTGTGATCCTCGCGAGGCAGGGACAGCGAGAAGACGCGCGTCCGAGGACGATAGTTGAAAGGAGTGGCTAAGGGCAAGGACAAAGGCAGGGGCAACGGCGAAGGAGAATCGACGCCCGCGTCGCTGCTCGACTCGTCGTCGCCCAGATCCTGTTGCGGCGTCCAAGCTGGCCTCGTCGCGGACGTTTTCGGTCTGTTGATCGTGCTCACGTCGAACGAGTCATCGTTTCCGGCTCCGGCGTCGCCGGATATTCCGGAATCGCCGGACTTGTCGTGCGAACTGCGTGGACCGAGCGCGTGCATTGGTGGCGGCGGTGGCGGCGGAGGTGGCGGCGGCGGTGGCCTCGAAAGCCGTTCGATCCTCTCCTCGAACATCGTCTGGAACGCGAACAGACCACGAATTTTCGCAACGACTTTGACCCGCGCCTACCGACCGGTCGCAATAGAGATCCCTATTTCAGTAGTAAGAATTTAAGGATCCGTGAACACGGATCCGTTCGGCACGTTCAAGTCCGACGAATGATGCGTTATTATTTTTTGATCGAATTCTTTTCGACTGTTGATGTTACAAGTGAGACAATAATAAAGTCGCGGGAAATTGTTCGACGTTATATCACCGTATATTAAAAAATACACGTGTAAAATAAATACACGAATATTTGTGAAATTAAAATACACAGGTACCCGTTTATTTAGAATTACACGGATTAAAATTCGGATTCGTTTATTGCACGTGAAATGGGGACCGTCTTTAAACGTCTACGTCTATCTATGCAATCTAACAGAGGTCCCTACGAATCCGAATTTTAACCCATGTAATACTCCATGTAACACTAATAATCCGTGTATGTATTATAACGTCGAACAATTTACCGCGACATTATTATTGCCTCACTTCTAACATCAACAGTCGAAAAGCATTCGATCGGAGAACAATAACGCGTGAGTTGTCGGACTCGATCGTGCCGAGCGGATCCGTATTCACGTACCACGTGTACCCGTATATTTTAGTACACGTTCAAATCCGTGATCTCCAGTTGCAAGCGGGTTCTACCAACCGGCATCTCCTCGCTGGCGGTACTCAAGCTCGGTCCTGGCGTTTCCAGCGCGGAAAGCAACCTCCAAGCGGCTGACGGCGAGAACCGTGGGATCTCCAGCTGCTTCTTCGGCAAAGTCGGCCGCAACTTCAGCGAAATGTCCTCGGCAACGTTTCGCCCCTAAAACAATCGAACAAACGAACATGAACAGGGATGTGCGAGAAGCAGGACTCGTAACGGACCAACCAGCTTACAGAAGTATCGTCCGTATCGTCGGCCGTGTCCATGGAAGATCTGCCGTCCTCCGCGTCTTGAAACTCGGTCCGCCTTTCCCGCTTGTCTCGCTTCTCCCGCGTGCCCAGCTTCTCGTGGTCCAACCTATGCCGGGATTCGTTTGGCGGTACCGCCAGCTCGTTCATACCAAAGTAGAAGGTTTTCGGGGCGACGTGTGTGTATCTATCGATGAGGAAACGATGGGTTATCGGTCGATGTTGGGACAAACCGTAAGCGGAACAAAGACACTTACGCCTGATCGTGTTCTGGAGCTTGACGTTCTTCCGAAGCCTTCGGATCCTGCTTGTCGTCTATCAGGCATCGTCGAACGCGACCGCCGTTGGTCGAATTGGCTGAATTAGCCGAATGAGCCGAACGGGCCGACTCCATCGCGCCATTCCACCGGCCGGGGTCCGAGTTTTCCTTGTCTCCGAGCTCCTGTCGTCGCCTGGTTTGCTCGATCCTTCTCGGAATCCATTCTCGGCCGTCGGCCGCGTCTTTCGTTAACCGCGACGGCAACGAACGATCGGACACGTTCCAATCGACCGCGGCGGTTCGATCGTTGCGAGCGGGATCGGGATTCGTCGCGCGCTTTCCCGATCGATCGTCGCTCGATCGGCGGCGGTCGATGGCTCGATCGGACGATCCTTGGACGGCGTCGACGATCCCCGGCTCGGCGAGGTTCGAACGACCGGACGGCTTGCCGTGGTCCTCTACGGTCCGCCCGAGGTGTTTGTCGGGGTTGGTCGGTCGACCCCGGGATTTCGCATGCTGAGAAACCCGTTCGTTCTCGATCTGGATCTCGATCGGAGGTCGGTCGGGACTTTGCGCGTCCGTCCGTTCGCCGGTTGTATCTCTCGAGCGAGAACGATCGAGAACGCAAGGGTCGGCAGCCTCGCAGCGGCGATCCAACGATCGCGTCTCGGCACCGATCGACGCCGGCTGATCGACGGTAATGGCGGGGCTGGTCGTGCACGCGAGTTTATCGCGCACTCTTCTGGCTACTTGGATCAGCTCGGCTTGGAACTCGGGACTGCTGACGCTTCTCCGGAGCGTGTTCTTCCCGTCGAATCGGTCCGTTGGGGATCGTTTGGCTTCGGTTTCGGCCACGGCCTCGGCTTCAGCTACGGCTTCGGCTTCGGGAAGACAAGCGTGCGATTGACTCGGTTCGAGTTCGCGATATCGCCGATTCTGCGCGTCGATGCCGGACAGGTGCCAGCCGACTCGCGCCTTCTTGGTTTCCGCCCGAGTTTTGAAGAGGCGAGACCTCCTCGGAGGTGGTTGGACGTCCCGCTCGTGGCGATATCGAGCGTCGACGTCTCGCTGACCGACCGAGATCGAAGTCGAGGTCGAGGTCGAGGTCGAGATCGGGTCGTTGGCGAGCTCCAGCAGAGCGGTCGGCGGCGCCGGAGCTTTGTACTTTTTCCTGGCTTTGTATCGACTCTCGACGCGATCCTTGCAATCTCTGTCGATCCGACGACGATTACACATCGCTCGATCCTGTTCCCCGACGAGCGGATTCCCGAAGCCCGATCGGTCCTGTATGTCGGGCGTGTAGCGGAGATCGGGCTCGCTCCCGAATCTCTTCAAGTCGGACTGTGCCGCGTCCGATCGTCGTCGATTCGCGTCGACTTGATAGCGACAGCAAGCACGTTCGATCCTTGACGATCGAGGCTCCGGGACGCGCGAGGCTGAAGTGCTCCTGCAACGGAACGGTCCGTCGCGATCGCGCTGAAACCAACCGCCCGACTCGTAAGCGTGCCAGCTTTTTCGCGACTGTGCGCGGAATGGTACTTGAAATGGTACGTGGAATGGTGCGTGGAACGATGAGTGAGACGTCGGTGCGTTTACCTTGGCGAGATCGCGGGACGACGCGAACGTCGGCGCTCTGCGGCCGCTTATGGTCCCGCCGTTGTGGATGATGTTGCCATTGTCGGTCGGTCGTAATCTCTGATTCGGTGGCTCCGGAAGGACCTTCCGCGCCGCCGCCGCCGAGGCCGTTGTCTGAGAACGATGCCTGGCCAGCTCCCGCGGGAACGACTGGGACCAGCCGCGGTTCGTCTCCGGAATCGGCAGCCCGCTCGATCGGCTGGACGCCGTCTGTTCGTTTCGCGAGCTGCTACCATTGTTGCCCATCTTGTGGTTTGTCGCGACGCGTCTGGGTAGGGCGACTCGTTAGGAGATCCGCGACTCCTCCTCCATTCTGCACCTGTTGGCAATTCCTCGATTATTTCGCCGGAAAGACAAGGAACGGAAACCGGAGCGTCCGTGATTTTCAGTCTGTCGAGGCGAAGCGAAACGACGGGTAATCGCGATACCGGCGATAACGGGTTTTACCTAACGGGTTCGAATTGGTTCGGGAAGCACGATCAATCGACGAACCGTCCAATCGTCGGAACGAACCAGTGGCTCCGGCGTCGACTCGGATCGGATTTAGAAACGTAGCGCGCTTGTTGGAACGGGAATGCGTAGGATGCGGCACCAGTATCTACAGGCACCGCGTTGCCAGTTCAGCGTCGACGTCGCTTCTGCGTTCGAAACGGAAAAATTCGACGTTGCGTAAAGTCCGAGAGAAAGTTACGCGAGCGCGCATCCACCAGCGGGACCGAGCCGCGTTTAGTTGGCTCCCTATCGTCGACGTCACCACCGTTTCGTCCGCTGAATCGGGATCGAATCTGATCGAATGAATCGGATCGGATAAGATCGGACAGGATCGGATCGGTTCGGATCGAGGTCGCGGTCTTCGCGCGAAAAAGAAAGTCTTCCTGGGGCGCGGACGAGCACGAGATCCGGTAAATCCGGTGAGAGCGGACGAGCCGCGACTCCCGTCAGCTCGTTTTTGCCTCCTTGTCGTCGTTCTCTCGTCGCTTTCTTCGACGCAGCGGCCGGTCGCACCTCTCGATGACCGAAATTCGTTTCACGAGAATCCATAAAAAAATATCGGAAACTCGGTAAACGAACGCGGAACCGGTCCTCCGCGAGTATAGAAATCGAACCGCTCGACGAGAATCGGAAACGATCGCGGACGTCGGCCGCGATTCCGGCGCGGACGCGGACGGCACGCCTTTACGCGCTCCTAACTGGCACTAGGTCTACAGATCGCGGACAAGCACGTACGAGTCCAATGCAAATACCGGACAACCGCGCCGCGCGTCCACGCGTGCACTCGAGGAGACATGCCGATCTCTACGACCTACATTCCCTTGGAAGGTTTCTAAAGATCGGTGTTGCGTAAAGAGACGATCCGGTGCGTCGACGTGAGACGAGACGAAATAAGATAAAACGAGAGGAGATACATCGAAGTATTCCACAGAGCTAACGGAGGTTTAGGGAGATCGGTCACTACGTTTCGAATCGCGCGCCACGAAACGATCGAACCTGTCGTTCATTTGCTCTTACGATTAGACTCGGATCGTTGGATCGCGCCGTGGAACGCTTCAATGGTTTCGCAATCTCGAAACCATCCCAAGCGCGAATCTTCGCCGCGATTTCTCTCGTAACGCCACGGATGCTGCGTTCCTCGATGTCGCAGCTGGCTCGAACCTTGGGAGGTCGCGTCGTTCAAACCAATTTTCGACGAGATGGAAAGGAACGGGTTAACGAAACGAGACTAGAGATCCAGATCGCTAAACGTGTTCCCGCGATCAGGAATAACTCGCGGACGCGAGCAGATGGACAAAGAGAAGGAGCAAAACGTCCGACCGGTTATCGTTTAACCGGCCGTAATAGTTGCCTCTTGTCTCTTGCTCGCACCGGAATTCCGATTTTTTCAATTTACTCCGTTCTCGCGACCGACCGTCTAGTTCGAACTTGTCTCCGCGAGCGTGTGGCTATACATGCTCGTCGAATTCGCTTAGACTGGACGCATGCGACCGCGATCGAAACGATTCGTCGGCTAGAACGGAGTTATCCGTTGCTGCCCTCACGGTGAAACGGGTCGGACGAATTTCCCCGTAGCTCGGGGCAAATGCTTCGCGTTCCGCCGACTCGACCTCGACAAAAAGCTCTCTGCTCGTCAAACGCGCTATTCTGCAAGTTGGAAATCGGTCTATTTGAATCCGGTCTGCCGTGTTTTACAAAATGTAAACGGACTAGCCGCTCGTCATTAATTCCACCGTTTCGATAATAAAAAAAGAAAGATAATGAAGAAAACGGAACAATTGCGCGAGACGCGTACCGAACAGGACGATGACGGGAACAAGAAGAGAATGGGGAGGAGAAGCAGAAGGAGGAGGAGGAGGAGGAAGAAGAAGAGTGGGGCAGAGAACGGCAGGTTGTCAAGAACCAGCACGGATGGGTTTTATTCGCGAAGCATGTGGGTCAGGCGCAATCGCGCAAGTGCACCGTGACGCACCCATTTCTCTCGCACCTGTGCGCATGCGCTTCACCCAAACACGATCCTAGAAGTTGATCGACGATCGAGCAAAATAAGCGGTGTCGAACGATCCAGGCACCGAAATGAAATTTTATTTCGAACAGGTCGTTTGCAGAACCGCCGCCTTGGGCTTTCGTTTCCTGTCATTTCCCGAGGTTGATAGAAATCGGCGAATGTAATTTCACAGGAATTTCGGTATGCGGAAGGAAAGCTGCGAGTCGAGTCGCGTCGAGTCGAGTCGAGGCGTAGCGAGGGCAATGATTGAACGAAAGGAGGAGAGAACGGTAGGGATCGAGCGGCGGTAGCGGCAGAACGAACGTCCTCCGCATTCGCGTCTGGATCCCTGCCAACCTCTATCGCGGGGAAACGGCTGATTACGGGACGTTGGAGAGGACGAGTAGACGCGCAACCAACGACGCAGATATGGATAGAGATTTTTCTCCATCCATCTTTACAGTAATATTCGTAATTCGCGAACAAACGCTTGACAGGGACCCGCGATTGAGATCCGAGGAATGCAAAGAGCGCGAGCAACGCGAACCGATAGGGCACCCTTAACAGCGACGACGACGGTAACGGAGTCGGAGAAACCGCGCGAACCAACGAAAGGTGAAAGTTGCCGGCGCATACGATCGCGGATCCGGCTGCGACGGAAAAGGTGGCTGAAATTCGAGCGTGGAAACAACTACGTGGAAGGTGTTATCCCAAAAACATTCGACACGCGGTTCGTCTGCACTTTCTCCTGTAGCGGATCCCCGATGCGCGCGAGTTCGACGCGAATCGCACGGGATGATGACGACGATGCGCGACGGTCCCGCGAAACGAAAGGAATCGGTGACGACGCGGCGAAGCGACGGGATGGGACGGAACGGTTCGCTGACCGTGAGGACGCAAACGCATTCTCGGTGAAACCGAGGAAAAGACGGTGAATTTGCGACGCGTGAGATACCTGTGCGTTAATTGGAGACGCAGCGGCGAAAGCACGTATCGCGCGCGAAACTCTACGCATTCCGGGAAGCGAAGACCGCGGTAGTTCTTTTGAATACGATCGTTCAATCGATAGGACGACAGAATTCTATCGGACAGAAACAGGCGTTACAACAGGGAGCACCGGTATCGGAATTTTCTCGTAGCTACGAGTTCCGCGCTTCCGTCGTCATCGCGAGGAAACTTGCTCAAACTCGAAAACGTTATTGGGAAGGCATGGGAGTTGCGCGATCGCGATGCTGCGCAACGCTACGCTACAGGGAACAGCGCGGCACAGCACGCGTTCGAATAACAGCGTAAGGTTCTGCGAGAAAAAGTTGCCAGGCTTCTGGTATGCTCGTTACTAGTTCGCGGAGCTGGCGTAACAAAGATCGTAATCGCGCGTTTTCGCGATTCTCGTGACCAGCAAACCGTTCGAGTCCGTGTTCGAATCGTGTAGGCGCGGCTATCGGCTCGACGCTGGACCTCGCTTTGCCGAGATCGAGTGTAAACAAAGCTCGCGCACGCGGTTTTGCTAGCAGCTGGAACGTCGAGCGCGCGGAACATAACGGGTCAACGTCACGCCGCGTGAACCTCTTTCCGATTTCGCTTGCGAGCCATTCCGTTCTTCCTTCCTTCCTTCCTTTCTTTCGTTTCTTCTGTTCTTCCTTCATTGAAAACTAACGCGAAGTTGAAACGAATATTCGGTTGAATGGAGAACAGTTTTCCGGAAGACTCGTACGGACGGCGTGAGAAAACGAAGGATGGTAACGTGTCCGCCGCTTTCGTTTCGCCGCGCTCAACGAAATTCCACGCATTGTCTTCGAACGAGAACGCGTTTTCTTCCGCGAGCATTGTTTCGCGCCGCGAAATCTAGCATGTTTCGCTTCCGTTTCCGGCTCGCGAACGCGTTGTAATCGGCGAATCGCGACCAATTTTGGATCCGCGATCTCACCTTGCTCGCGAGATTCGAGGAAAGGCCCGCTATCTAGATCGGCGAGCGAAATCGCGCTTGAAAAACGAAACATCGTACACACCGGTCGTCGACTCTCCTAGCTTGTGGTTCCACTTTTCTTCTGATCGGGAAATCGGCTCGTGGTTCAACGCGAGCCATCGGTCGATGTCATTTCGAGCCGAATCGGATCTTCCTCTCGAGCATCGGAGCACCGAACGATCTCAAGGGGTGATCCATCGATCGTGCGGTCACTCTTAAACGGCGAATTATCCACTCCGCATCGATATTTGTTTTCCCGAACACTTCAACACCCGCGGGTTCGCGGTCGCGCTCGTGTCCGCCGCCTAAAAACCGAGTTCTTCGATTAAAGAATGTCGCGACACTTCGACGGTACTTTTCCAGTACTATGGTTTACGGTACGACTGTGATACTATCGGGCCTACTTTCGAATATACGACGGCGAACGGCGAACGGCGAACAGCTTGCCTTTTTCCGTCTTTTTAGCGTCGAAACACACCAGTTCGCGAGAGTTGTGCAAACATTAGAAATTCGCGCGATGACTGAGAACCAGAAGGGAGGAGGAGGAGCAGGAACAGGACAGGGGGAAGGAGAAAGAAAAAAAGGAGAATGAAAATCGAAGATGCGAAACGGTACAACGTATCGATTGCTCGACGTCTCGGAGAGGAGTGCGAATCGCTTGCTCCCTATCCTCGAGCTCGAGCCCGAGCGCGACGCGAAATCAGGACTGTACGGCGACCCTCGAATCCCCACCCGTAAATCCTCGATCCACGGCTCAAAAACCATTCTCCTACCTTCGCTCTAACTTTACTTACCTACTCCTACCTATCTTGCCCTATTCCCCACTACCGCGGAACGCATCCCATCGCTATCCCACCGCCCCTCTCTATCACCCCGCTCAGAGAGGAACTCCTTCCTCTCCGCATTCCTTTCGATGCCGATGCCGATGCCGATGCCAATGTCAGAGCTTCTGTTCGAGAAATGTTTCTCGTTTGAACGGGATACACCCGACTCGCTTCCAACGTCGTTTTCTAGTCATCTTAAAATGATCCTTTTTTTTTCCCAGCCGACGAAACATTTAACGCCACCCTGTAAACTGACCTAGAAACTAACCAGCTTGAACACCCGGTACTATATGTTTGTAAATATACATATAATAGCTGCAAAAGTTTATACGATATTTATTTTTCAAACAAGTAGCATCGGGGACACAATACACACTTCGATCGAAGGTGTCTCGCAAGGGCTTAGAAATCTATGGTTTTGCTCTATGTACAAGTCTGTTCTATCGGATCTAAATTATTTATGAGGTGGCCACGTCCACTGATGACGAGGAGCTTCCTCCACTAAACTTTCCCATGCTTTCCAATTCGTCATCTGCTCCGCCAAGACTAACTCCTTCTGCGCTTGCAATATAAGCTCTTCGACCTGGCCACAACCTATCTTCTCCTCTATGGTAGTCACGTTGTCATTCTGTAAATTGAAAAGCATCCTATTAAGCTATCATGTTTGCAGGAAAATGCAATGCCGAACGTCAATAAACGGTTTGTAACATTACCTGTTCTACAATACTATTTCTTTCGTTGATCAACGCTTCTGTGTGTCTTTTATAAGCAGATTCTGCCGGTAGTCCAGCTAAAGCTTTCATAATTCTCGTGTACAGCAAGGTTAGATCGCGACGGGGATTTTCGGATACAGCGAGACCCGTCAGCCCTGTCGTCTAAAATGGAAATGTACTGTCAACATGCGAACCATTCACCGTACCAAACAACGTATTGTCATCGAAGCGGTTATGTTTCGAACGATCCTTGATCATCGTTCGATCGAGAATTTCGAAAGCAGCTTGCTTTCATTGATCTTGACAGATGCATTACCTTCTTTAATATCCTTGCCATGATCGTTGTCGTAATTTGATCGAACTCCGATTACGCGATCAACCTCTAACCAAATTCTACGCTTAACCTAACCTGGCGAGGAGTATTTCGATTGGTGATGCTGTTTCCATTATATATCCATGAAGTATAAACGTGCACGTATATAGACGAGCGTACCTCCGAATCAGAATTCACTACGAATCTGGTGTCGGAGTATTCGATGGTCGTACGCTATATTCTTAGAAAAACTCACGAATACCGCGCAGCTTGCGATTAAATGTATCTCAGGTTTTTCAAGTTGCTATAAAGCTCAGCTGTTGCAATTTAAATAAATGTTTCATCTCGCAATCACTACTTACAAAGTAACTTTGTATTCGTACCGTTGGATGGTAGCACAAGCTCCCTTAAATTACCGATTAGACGATTAGACCAATCACCGTATGGCGTCGTCTCTTCTTACTAAAAATACTTGAAAATTCGGAATTGATCACATGATTTTCTTTTCGCAGACAATAGTCAGTCGAAGAAATTATATAGGAATGTAAAGGCAATGTGTTTTTTCTCCTATCACACAAACTTAGTTTCCAAGGCATTTCCGGAGACACCTGTATGATCGATCAACGATCACACGAACCTCCGTATAAATAGAGTTGCATTATCAAAAATTATCTGCCATCGCCTGGAGCCTGACCCTGTTAAACATTAAACTCAAAAAAACGTTCACAGATTGAATCTTGATCATAGTCCATTCGCATCTTCATCCGCCTTATTCACTGAATCCTTCCATAGATTATAATCCACGTCCTAGTCTCTGCTTCCTAGAATCTTTCCTACTGCCTATTGTTATGCATTCCACCATAGAACATTGTGGTATTGCTGGTCTGCTGATCCACTCGCACCCAAGTATGTAATTGTACAAATAGTCTATACAGCCTGATTCCAAACTTTGGGGATCATCAGTAGCCACCTACAGAGGTCTTTAATTTTGGCTTTTTAAATTAAATAAAATCTCCCTTTAATTTTAACGAATTTTAATTTCGTCTATTATACCTTGTCGATGATTAAATATTAACGAAATTTCCAAAATTTCAACCATTATCGCTAGTCGATAGGACTCTAGTGATAAATTAAGTATTGTACATACTAAACGTATTGGATCATCGACTCGCAACTTCTAGCCAGAGGAGTAAGTTGTAATAAGGAAATCTTGTTCAAAGGTAGAACATTTATTTGTATATTTTTACGAAAAAATGGTGTTTATCGGTTAGACTTGGCGACACGTTCAAGCTCATCCTTCTTTTTGATCGCGTATGAATTCGACGAACCTTTCGCTGCGTTGATGAGTTCATCAGCTAAACATTCCGCAATTGTTTTGATATTACGGAAAGCAGCTTCCCTAGCTCCGGTACACAGTAACCAGATAGCTTGATTCACACGTCTCAATGGAGACACATCGACTGCCTGTCTCCTAACTGTACCGGCGCGACCGATACGCGTAGAGTCTTCCCTCGGTCCAGAATTAATGATAGCCGTCACAAGAACCTGATCGAAATTTCCAAACATGAATATATGCCTGTACAAGATAAGAAAATAGATACAAAAGTACTACTTACTTGCAAAGGATTGTCACCCGTAAGAAGGTGAATAATTTCAAAGGCATGTTTCACGATTCTCACGGCCATTAATTTCTTGCCATTATTTCTACCGTGCATCATTAACGAGTTCGTAAGACGTTCCACTATGGGGCACTGAGCTTTCCGAAATCGTTTCGCTGCGTAACGTCCAGCAGAATGTGGCAAATACTTTGCATTTTTCTCTTTGACGGCGATATAATCTTGTAGCGACATATCGTTTACTTGTACATCGTCGCAATTCCATCGACCGAATAACTTGATTTCTGGTAATTCAGCAGAAAGCGTCACCTGTAAGGCTGTCGCAGTGGGAACCACCACGTCGTCAAACGTTTCCATGTCTGCCATGGTTTATCTGTAAAAACATTCACGATATTTAATTCTACGTGGAACAAATCGAATAGAATTCTTGTACTACAAATACTATACAAGATAAATAAGAAACAACGTCAACAGGGAAAGTCAATTATACACGTAGCTAACACATTATTTATAACTGTATGATCGTGTTGTATACATATCAAGAAAATTAAATACAAAGAAAATTGAATCGTGCGTGGAGCATCGTTTTTGTAAAAGATTCGAAAACATCGAATAAAGTTTCTTTATGTCAGATGTCAATGAACAAAACGTATCCTCCACGAAAAAAATAAGCGTAAAATTTATCCAATCAAAGTAAAAACTTTTATCGGTCAATGTTATATCGGAGAACTTTTTCTAAAGCCCACGTGTGAAATACGATTTATTTCGAGGTGAAAATTTTATTCGAATAAACACTTTTTCAAAGTTCTGTTGATACAAATGCTATGAAAACCGTGGAGACATGTGGCCATGTGGTTACGCGGATTCTAGTAACTCTTCTGTTTCGTATCTTTCGCAGCATAAAAGAACATTTACAATCACTGGAAATCTTCGAAGATTCGACACGCTTTGAATATATTTTTGATCACAGAACCGGCAGGAAAATCCGAGTAACATTCGAATTTCTTACCGCACACTTACGTTCACGTCTATGCTGGAATAAGCGTGAACAGGAAAAGGCCATGACAGTGATGGCGCTCCGATCAGTGATTACCGGATTTCGATCGCGCTAGTCAATTTCGATACAGGACGTAATTACAATTCGAGTTTCTAGCGTGCCTCGATAACGTCGAAGCAACAGAATTTATTCTAGAAATAGTATTGATCGTTTAACCGTTCAAACTCGTTCCCCGCGATAGTTGTGTAACAAGAAAAACTATACGGACCGAAAGTTCTTCCTTTGACTACGAAGTGTTTACGGCAGTTCTGTAAACGCACAGAGACGATAGGTTTGTGAGTTGCCATTTTGTGCGTGTATTTACGATTAATTTCGCTCGAAACTTGCACAACCGCGGAATTTCGATAGTTTTCCATCGGGTCGTTGTAATCTTCTAGTAGTGCCAGTACGAAATGATCGTTTTCAGTGCGTGATATGTGGTTATTATGTTGTGTTCGGGGTTAGTACCGGTTGCCGAGTAAACCGGTACGTATTTGGGAGGAAAGTTCGTGTTAAGTGCGGAAGATGTCACCACCGGAAACTCTGAGGCAATTTCCGGTTCTTCGAGAAAAACGGTAAGGTTCGTTTTCATCTGTGTGTTCGATTCGTTACGTTATAAGCGACACGACCATCAAGTCGAGCATGGTAATGCAACTACATTGCATGCATGTGTATGCAATACGTACACGCGTATGTATGGAGCTTCACTGGAAACAAACGGACCGTACGTTCGTTAATATACTGCGTTTCTAAAATAATTATGTTCGAAACAGTCCAACGTGTATGATCGCGTTTAAGTATGCGTTAATTCGGATATGAGGGTAACTGCTATGTGCTGCGAGCTACGACCGCGTTTAAAAGAAAGAAAATACGAAATATCTTTCATTAGAAACATGATCGAATCGACATGCAGTCTGGTTTACGGTACGCAAACTGTAGACATAAGATTGTTTTGACTGGAGAGGTAGAGGGGGTGGCCCGCGTCGGTAGCTCTTTGGCCTTTCCTCGCTAGTATCCTCAATCCTCACCCTCCACTCCTCACCCATCTTTCTCTATCAGCTACTGAGCTAGCATTACATACTTAGCCAATATTGCGGGACACTATGAAAAATCATGAATTGACCAAATTATTGTTTCTTTTAATTGGTTCGCGTGGGGAAACACAATCATCGTTTGAACCGATATAAAAGATAATATCATAGAACATTCCGTACAAGTTAGATGGGAATAGGCGTGAAGTGTACACCGGAGATTTGGTGGGACAGAGTCTATCGTTGGTGTGGTCCTCGGAGATATAAAGCAAAAGTAGTTGAACGAGTACTGACAGTCTAACCGTGGGGGTTCGAGCCAAGGGTGTATCCTAGCAACTCGACGAATACTACCGCTAGAGGGTAGTTGTTCAGTAACGTAACCACAATACTCGGAACCTAATGAGAGCATTTTTTTTTATGTTACTGCTGCTCGATAACGATAATTTATTCTTGACGCGTTTTTTCTATACGTAACAACAAGTGACAATCGCTAGAAGCGGATTTCCCTCCCTGTTATACGGACGAACAAGCTTCCGTTCAATTCCGAGGATACGCGTAATAAGTAGGCTGCAAAGAAGGCGGCCGGGTGGCACGGGGGCAAGAGGAGACACTACCTGTTCATAATTTGATTCTCTGACATTGTCGCTTCGTCCACTAGCAAAATGATATGTGTATGTACTTACCTCATTACTAGACAGCGGATCTTTATGCAAAATACATTTTTTTACCAAAATTGGAGTGAAATGGAAATTTATTTTGATATGTTTAATAGGTTGAAGGTAAAAGAGTGTTTTGAAATTCATCTCTAATGTTTTTACTGTTTTAAATCACAGCTACTCATTTTTGTCATAAATGCATCAAATCCGCTGTCTACTCATTACCAATCGGACCCACATTCCTTCCGGTTGCCTTCATTACAGTGTGCTGAGAAAAAGTCAACATATTTTTCAAACATGACCGCCGTTCTGCAATTTTATTTATATAATGTTTAGTCTCTGTTGTAACGACAGTGTTACGAGTTCCGATCGATACTTTTTGCTGCTTAGTCACCACGAGCGAAGATTAGCTACGTATCGGGAAGGGCCTGGGAAGTCGCGTTTTCATAACTAAATACATACATACGGCTGAACGCTTTCTCGACGGATGACTCGATACCGCGTCAAATTGAATGGACGACACAAATACGCAAGGGATCGTTTAAAATTTTGATAGTGGTAGGCAAGAGACACGAGGAAGGTGCGGGAACAAGCACTGGAAGATTTCGTGGCAGAAAAAAAAAAGAAATACGTTAAGTACATTCCAGAAGTTTGTATAGAGCAATTAGTATTTGTATTTACAAGGGGTAGAGGTGTGGGTGTGGTAGGCAGCAAGTTGAAACCCCGGAGGGAAATTCGGTCCGAGCAATAAGAACAGGAGTACGAAATTGCTGCGCGGAGATGGATGTGGATAGAAACGGAACAACAAGAGGGGAGAAACCAGTGAAAAAGGATCGAGAAGGGGGTTGACGGGACCACATGCTGCGAATACTGTGCTCCTCGGTTCTCGCTCTTTGCCTCTTCGTTCTTCGCTCTCTGTTCCCTATTCCCTATTCCCTACAGATCTCCTCGACCGTGGTCGCAGGACTCTGTGCTTCTTTCCCGTTGTTTCACTCGCTACACCCTCTAGATTCTAGATATAAACTTTAGACTTTCAAACATTTTTTGAAATTGATCCTATCTTGCGAGAACACGGGGTTCGCTTAAAAACCCAAAAATTCAACTGTGCCAAAGAAATTGGAAAAATGTAGTATTTTCAAGTACCAAGTATTTTCAAATCCACTGGTGGCGCTAGAATAAAGCGAGACGGATAGAGGACAGAGTCCTCCTCGGACAGCGCGATGGTCAAGATGCAAAGTTGCAACAAACTAGCAAAAGTAACGGTTCACTGATTCAGCCGGGGAAAGTAAAAGGGCATAGTTTGCGATATAAACGCCGATGGAAATGGGGAGGGGGTAACGGCTTCCGTGTCCTCTGTGTTTTTGCGTGTAGGCGGAGGCCATCGATCGCGGTTGAATTCACGTGCAAGAATTAAAGGGACAACGATAAAACGCGTTCACCGATCACACGAAAATATCGTGTGGGGAATCGCCGGTGCTGCCAGTTTCGATGGCGAAGCGTTCGGTTCGACTGTTCTCCGACGCCATCACGCGAGACTTCGAAATCGGTTCGAGCACGGGTTTCGAAGGGACTAAATCTTTTTCGAGTTCGAATATCCGCCGACGTTGAGAGATTTAGCGTTCGTAATAGTATCTGCGAAGATCGACGAGACCACGCCCATCCGGGTATCGATTCGTTGACAGGGGGTCGCTTTTCATTCGCGCTTCGCCCATGCCGAACTTCCAACTGACAACACCGTCATGGTTATTAGTTATTATGACTCGCCTTTGCCGCTACTTCACGTTTACTTTACACTTGAAGATGGTAAACATGTTGTAGCGTTCCCCTTTCTGCCCGGCGCGGCGCTACTCGGCCGAGAGCATCGACTTTGTAGGATTTCTGATTTCGGTTTGCCTCGACACAAGGTCAAATATCAATATCGACTCGTATAACTTGTATAGAATTACGGGCCGAAGGAAACGTATTCAACTAAATAACTGTTGGAATAAGTATATGTTTCATAAGTTGACTCGATGGGTCCCGTACGAGGATATGTTGTATTCACTGTTTAGCCTCCGTGATCGTGTGGTCGCTTCGATGATCCTTCGCGTGTCCACACGATGTACATAACAACGCCGTTAGCGGCAGGGTAGAAAATTGAACGAATGATGGTTTTACCAAATAATATCGATAAGGTGACGTAGCAACACCGGTGCCCAGGATCGATTCCTAAATATGTGCATCGTCGTGCTTGTATTTATGTACATTTGAAACATCGCGGACTCGTGTCTCGTGTTGTCCTTTCATTTCGCTGCAACGATTCTGCGTTAGGAGACATCGAGGACAATCGCGTCGGAGTATGCCCGTATAAATCTTATGACGACGATTTACCGTATACTTTATCGAAGTAGCGAACTACCAATCTTGTCACGAATGCGTTTGAAATTGAGTCAACGCGGTAGAAAATGGTCGGCGACATCCTGCTTTTGAGACGATAAATATTGGTACCTATACGGCGTACGTAATTTTGTTATAAAGTCGGAAACAAGATAGAAAGCTTTTCCTTTGAGTAGATTAGATAACGCTGCGTAATAATTCGCCTAATTATTGCGTCGATACGCGTTCGTTTCGCATCGCGGATAAGAAAAATGAGAAGGACGATGGGACAACGTTACGAAAGAATCGCTACGAAATGGATTTCGACGGTAGTTTCGACTGAAGCCTTTAAAAGGTCAAGTTTCTCTAAAGCTATTATTAATGGGACGGGGAAACTGCCACGTCCATTTGCTCTTAACCACGAACCACGTCGTACGGTTCATTATGGGAACTAAGAATCGTCGAGGAGAAAGAGATGGTGCTCGAGCGTAGTCGTATGTGCGCGTGCGTGCTAGACAGAGACGGGGCGTACGCATACACACGGAGAGAAAGACAGTGTGAGAGGAGGGACGGGGGAGTGAGCTCCGCGGTAGGTAGAGGGGAGCCGGGAACGGCGAGAGGAGAACGGGAGCAGAAGAATGAAGCAAGGGTTGAAGTGGCACGACACAGGAGGGGGAGAAGGTTGGGACGAGGAAAGACAATGCGAATAAAAGAAACAAGAACAACAAAGTCACGGAAGAAAACAAAAATGTTCTGTATCGGATAACGTCCAGAGAAATACGCGTATTTTACGAAGCTGTTACGAGTCGAATAGAACGTATGCAGGATACGTAATCGTGCATCTGCTCGTGTATCCTATTAACGCGATCGAAGAAACGTACACGCGATGCTTCGCGTATAACAATATTCTTTCGAAGAAGAATCGGATCGTCGGCGGCGACGATTTCTCCAGTTTGTTGACAAAATGGTAAAAAATGCTGTGAACGACGACGACAGACGGACAGTATAGGAAAGAGCTGGTAGAGCGTAATAGAGGGACGGAGAAAAGAGAGAACAGTTTTGTTTAGATGTACGTGCATATAGGACGAAGCCGACGAGTAGGTACTGTAGGTAGGGCTGCTTCTGGTTTCGGCGAGGAATAGAAGGAGGAAGATGCGAAAGAGATGGAAAAGATGGAAGAGACGGAGCAGTTGGAGGTTGGGTCTTGCAGCTCCTTCGGGCTCGTTCGTGCTCCTTCGTATTTCTTCAAGCTCCTTCGGCTTCTTTTCTTCTTTCCGGGGTTTGCCACGCTCGCCGTGACACCACACGGCCTTCGGTGGAAGACGACGGAGGACGCCTGTGCAGAACCCTCGCCCTGTTTCTAACGGTTACCCATCACCGGAAACCCAAGATCGGGTGCCCCTTTCCTCCGTTTTCCGCTTCGATCTCTTTCCTTCGGTTTTCCCATTTTTTTCATGTTTCCAGGAATGGATCCAGGCGCGTCAATGATAACCTTAGACTATCATATATGTGTATTAAATGTACATACACACGTTCCGTACAGGCTCGCATTCTGGAAAATCGGTAAAGGATGAAAATTCGTGGGTATCGATCGATCGACCGACCGACCGAACGTTTATTTCTCGCAGCGACCTCTAACGAGCATTTACATCAGCAAAACGGGCAGGGAACGGGAATAAAGAGCGAAAGAACAATCCCACCGAAATTGATCTCGGCTGCATTTCTATAGGCGATAAATCATTCTCGTTGATGATGGAACGGGACGAAACGTTGAATCGATTCCCGAGAATGTTCGCACGACGATAGAGATGATTTCGTCGAGTGAAGTGGCGATTTGCGCGGCGACTACGGCCCTGGCCGAAGTTGCCCGAGCACGGTCGGGGACGGCCGATCTTGGTGGAGGCCCGTAGCCATGTGTTGCGGTCTGCCGTGAGTGCTTTCTGACAAGGGAGGTGCGGTGTCTGGGATTTTGCTTTACTCGTCGGAAACTAGTACTCCACGATTTTTCTGGACTGGTGAATAGAGTGCAGGCGACCGAAGTGCCACGGGGAGTCTCGTCAAAAAGTTCGCGGTGCAATCGAACCCGTGAACCACGAGACATTTTGGAAAGAAAGTGTGTGTATTTCTCGCGGCGCGGCGTCGGCCGAACGAGACGACGAACAAGGAGCTGCTGCTGTTTCGTCTCTCGACTCTCGACGTGTATGCGAGCCTGTGCTCTTGGTGCGTGGTTGTGAGAGTGTACGATCGAAACCAAAGCCACCGATTCAGGCCAGTCAAACACCGGTAGACACGTTCGTGAACGCAAACACCGAAAACAGAGTCGTCCAGTGCGAACACCAAGAAAGAGAGAGTACGCGCGATAATCGTATCCTCGATAGCTGCCGGATAGAGACGCGCAGGGTGCTGCGTGCAAACGTCTTTCTCTTTCTCGCTGGCAGTGTCCTCTCTCTCTCTCTCTCGCTCTCGCTCGCTCGCTCGCTCCGAGCGTTTCTGTCCATCTCACTCCGAACCTCGTTCTGACTCTGTCACCGTCCCCTTCCTCTCCCCATCCCCGTTGCCTGTAGTCCTCGTACCTTTTCCATCCTTCTGTTCGCGTCTTTCTCGATACCTCTACCTCTGTATCTTGTGTGTGCGCGCGTGTATCGGAAGATGAGCGCGCGAGCAAACGAACAAACGAACGAGTGCGCACGGGCATGCTCGTTTCTGTGTTGGTATTAGCATCGGCCCGTTCGCCGTGTTTTGTGTATTCTACTTGTAGCGAGTGTCGTCTGGACGTATCGGTATTCGCGCGAATAATGCTCGTCCATCGCATGTCCCGAGCTACGTGAATTCGTGGCTAGGATATCTGTTTGGCCGTTTGGTGGTTTGGTGGCCGGGGGACCCTGCCGACAGAGAGAGAGAGAGAGAGGTAGAGGAGAGAGCGAGAGGGAGAGAGAGAGAGAGCCTTTCGGATAGGATCGGATCCATAGGAGCTTCAAACGATTCTCGTTGTGGCGTCGAGAAAGGAGAACTTGTGCATCGAATATACAACAACCAATTTGTATCCTCTCTGTGTGCACATCGGGAAAGGTGCCTACGTACGCGTTCGTTCGTTTGCGCGTTCGCGAACGCTTCTCCCTCTGTCTGTGTGTAGTTGTCGTCATCGTCGTCAGTTTTTCGAGTTTACCGAGTGCAACGAGAAGAGTGGTTTCCTTGCGATCTGTGTCCGCGTTAAGAGATAAAGCGGATCTCGATAGAGATTAAATGCACGGTTCGAGGGGGAACACGAACGGAGGAGGTGTGTGCGTGCTGCGCGTGTACGTGTAGAGTGCACGAGATGCGGGAAGAGAGACGAAGGTGAATCGACGGAGTGAGAGTGAACGTGTACCAGAACGGAATCGATCGACCATCGCCGAAAAATAATACCAACGGCGATCCTGGGAAAACCGACTCGGCTCCGATTCCTGTCGAATTTACGTAGGACGCGCGCGATGCTACGCTTCCGTGTGTAACGCGTATTTAATCGTCGATTCGCTCGCGACTGGTGCAGCATTGAGATCGAGTGATTCGAGTTACGAGTACGAGTACCAGTGCAACGGTCTTTCTGTGTGCGTGCGCATGTATATATACGTGCGTGGGAACAGGGTCGTGAGGTGAATTTGCCGCGTGTCACGAGACCATCGACGACGCTCGACATCGCGTCGGGAAATTGATTATCTTTCTTCGGACTGGATTACCTCGTGGAATGCCCTGCCATCGGCGAATCCGTTCCTACGACCGACAGACGGACAACATCGGGGGAAGGAGAAATACTGTGAGAATGGCTGAATTTGGCCAACGCGTGTACGTCTAGTCGTCGATACGCGCGCACAATGGTAAGGAGCCCGTACTTCCGTCGATCGTATACTTCGAGTGCGTGCCTGCCTGCGTGAGTGAGTGCGTGCGTACTTGTTGTTCGGTGTGCACAGCACACGGACGCGACCCTGTGCAAGCTTATATCGTGCGCTATATACTATACATATAATAGCCACCACTTGACCGTTGCGGCGTTGCAACGTGTGTGCGTACTCGTGGTCCGAGTGTATGCGCTTCGACTTGACTCGACACGACTCGCCCCGCCCCGCCCCTCCCCACTTCGGCCCTCTTCGGCTCGATTCGCCTCGCCTCGCCTCGACTCGGCTCGTCTCGCATCGCTTCGCCCCACCTCTCCCAGAGCAACCCAGAGTCTCGCGGCAAAAGCGAAGCCGGTACGCGAACGTAATACGTGTCGCCCGCACACATTTTCGACTCTGTCTGTACCCGTAGCCGTAGCCGTAGCGAAACGCTTGCTCTCTTGTCTTCTTTCGAACCGATATCATGTATTTCGCAGTATGATGCGCGTTATTACCTTTTGTTTGCGCCATTCCTCCTGGACACACCAGTATTCGCTGATTTCCCGATTCAACGCTATCGGTGACTCGGGTGCTCGCTCTTTCCCCCAGTTTCCGTAATTCTCCGATGCTTCGTCGGACGGTCTTCTTTTTCGTTTTTCCGGGGCTAGAGTTTTCGGTAATTCACGAAGTTCAATTCGTTCCCGCATTCTCCACGTTCCACATCGCGAGTAGGCTACGTTAAAAGCAACGACCAAAGCTTTCTCAAGTTGTATGAATCGTTTACCTTTGTTTTGTCAACGTGATGCAATATTGGAGATTTATTGTTCGACGCCGCCCGACCCCAGACGGGTGGGAGGCGTTGTATTTCAAAAACCTTCAAATGTGTATTTATCATTGTAGAGCTTGAAGACCGTTCACGAAAATGTAATATATCTTTTTTGAACAATCGTTTTACCAATGTCGAATACAGAAAGTTTATGGCTTCCGTGTGCTGCCGATCAACAATTTGGAGACGTCGATCGATTTTCGAGCTATCGCAATTATCCGAGGTTACACGAGTGTACATAATTATTTCCTCTCGCATCGATTCGCAAAGTGGTTCGAAACGTTTGACCGGCAGCTTGTACGATGTCGGTACAGATGAACGCTTTGTTGAAATATTTCAATAATCCATAACGGAACGTTCGGATATTAGGGTACCTGGCCACGGGGAACGCCTGGCGCAGTTTGATTGGATGAACGACGTTACGCTTGTATCGTCATCGAAGCGTCGATTGCATCGTCGGCTTTCGTCCTAGCATAGCCGCTATGCACATGTACACCTACATAAATACGTGCTGCGACTGGAGGTCGTTATAATGGTCGGCGAGTGCGATCGTTTAAGACTCGCGCGTTTCGCAGCGTGACTTGTAATCGCATAGCGTTAACTGTATGTTTGCGAGAAGTTGCTCGCGCCGGGAGAGCTCCGTGTCGAGGCTCGAGGACTCGCGGTGCACCTTCGGCGTCGTCCTTGCGCCTTTGTTCGGACGCGTCAATTTTTCAGAGAACACATTCCGAACTGATAAGCAACCTCGAGCAACGAGATTTTGTGCAGGTCCAATGTACAGGGTGGTCTTTTTATCTGAAGACATTGAAATATCTCGAGAACTATGTATCGGATCAAAACAAGTGGGCAATGAAAGTTGTTCGTCGCGAAGGGGGACATCCAACGATACCAAACTGGACCCCCCACCGCCACCCCCTGGGGGTGGGGGTGGGAGAAGATAAAAAACTTAAATGGGAACCCCCATTTTTCATTGCAGATTTGGATTCTCCAGAAAAAAATACACAAATTTTACCTAGGAGTTTTTGCATTTTGGTTCACAGATGGCGCTGTAATGGACAAAAATCAACATGGAAAAAGTCGTTGAAAATTGGGCATATCTTGAGAAATACACGTCAGATCAGAAAAATAAAAGTAGACGTATTTGATATTTTTAAGAATGCTATTCTATAACACCATAATTGACCCCCCACTCCCACTTCCTGAGGATTGATAAACAAACCAATGAATTTTTCCAACTGCTTTCGATTGCAGCGACATCTGTGAAAGAAATTACACCAATAATATCAAATCAATGCAGAACCAAGATTTCCTATAAAAAAGGGTTTCCCATTGAAGATTTTGAAATAGTTCCCTCTCTCACCCTCAGGAAGTGGGGGTGGGGGGTCAATTATGGTGTTATAGAATAGCATTCTTAAAAATATCAAATACGTCTACTTTTATTTTTCTGATCTGATGTGTATTTCTCGAGATATGCCCAATTTTCAACGACTTTTTCCATTTTGATTTTTGTCCATTACAGCGCCATCTGTGAACCAAAATGCAAAAACTCCTAGGTAAAATTTGTGTATTTTTTTCTGGAGAGTCCAAATTTGCAATGAAAAATGGGGGTTCCCATTTAAGTTTTTTATCTTCTCCCACCCCCACCCCCAGGGGGTGGCGGTGGGGGGTCTAGTTTGGTATCATTGCCCACTTGTTTTGATCCGATACATAGTTCTCGAGATATTTCAATGTCTTCAGATAAAAAGACCACCCTGTATACTGTGCACGTACACCTGCAAGGTACATGTACACACTAGGGTGGCTCTTATTTACTCTTGTCGAAAATTTTTGCCAAAATTTCTTTTACAGCATCCCCCAGAATTTTTTCAAATAATTACAAAAACTCTGTGCATAGATTGAGCTCCATCGGATAACGGGAAAACGTGCTTCAAGGCGATTCAACATTAAAACGATTAATTTAATGTTCATAAAATCGTTTTTCTCGAATATCTTCTGAACTATTTACCGCGTCGGAGAATATCTTAGACAAAACCTGTAGATCTGGACAGGCCGCGTCTTTTACAGTAGCGGACAAAAGTTTAAGACTGCTCTAAAGAAGACGATAACTTTTTTAATATTGTACTATACGATTTGAACTTTTTTGGGAAGCTAGAGCAATTAGTTTACTAAAGGATGTGAAAAGAAATTTTTTCAAAAATTGCAATTGATCGGAATTGTTGAAAAAATACTAAAAGTTGAATTTTTAACTTTTTTATGTGGGCCTATATTGAAAATTTAAAAACTACGTTTTGTAGATCTGTGTCAATTAAACATATTCTGAAAATTTCGTCAAAATCGGTCGACGTTGCAAGGAGCTACAAACGTTTAAAGATGGTAAAAATTGCAGATTTTCACGATTTATTGCCGAAAAACGTGAAAATCTGCAATTTTTACCATCTTTAAACGTTTGCAGCTCCTTGCAACGTCGACCGATTTTGACGAAATTTTCAGAATATGTTTAATTGACACAGATCTACAAAACGTAGTTTTTAAATTTTCAATATAGGCCCACATAAAAAAGTTAAAAATTCAACTTTTAGTATTTTTTCAACAATTCCGATCAATTGCAATTTTTGAAAAAATTTCTTTTCACATCCTTTAGTAAACTAATTGCTCTAGCTTCCCAAAAAAGTTCAAACCATATAGTACAATATTAAAAAAGTTATTATCTTCTTTAGAGCGGTCTTAAACTTTTGTCCGCTACTGTATGTCGTATTTCTTCCTTTCGTAAAACAAAGGGTTTAGAAAAAATTGGGAGAAACGTCGGACAAAGTCCAAAATTTTTTCTGAAATTTGAACCTTGAAGTGTGGTTTCATTATCTTTTATCAGCGGCCATTTTTGATCTTGCGGAACTTATTTTCTTTTAAATTACAATTTAAATTCCACGTTTTCCCGTTATCCGATCGAGCTCAAACTTTGCACAGATTTTTCGTCAATTATTTGGAACAATTCTGGGGGGCGCCGTAAAAGAAATAGTGACAAAAATGTTTGACAAGAGTAAATAGGAGCCACCCTAATGTACACGTACCCACAGGCGACTACGTAGGTGTACGTAGATAGGTAGATACGCGGAGCTCCGATACGATCACTATTGTCGGTTTATAACCGAGAGAGCGGTGAGTGAACCCAAACGATCTTCGTGGAGAGTAATTAGCGGTCGTCGTTGGTGGGGTGATGGAACGACGGAACGGTGGAATGGTGGAACGGCTACGTTACCGACCTCGAGGTGTCGTTAACGAGCGGTTTCAACGGTTGTCCTTTCCGAGAGAACGAGCGCGAGATGTTCGATCGATTCCACGCAATTCACGCAATCGACGCGCGAACGTGTCATTCTTCTTCGACTTGTACGCGATAAACACGATTTTAGGCACGTCCCTAGGTATCTCGACTGATTTCCACTGAATTTTTCGTTAGCGATCGTTCGTGTTGACGCGTCTCGTCGTCTCGATTTGCGTCGGCGGTCGCCGGACGATTACAGGTTGGATCGGTTTGAATTAATGAAGACGCTGCGCGCGTGCATGCGCGACCGCGTGTATTATTACAATCTAGAGGCGATTAGACGGCCGACGTTAGACGCATGCTCATCGGGCGATTGTCTCGTTTACAAGCGATAACCTCTGTTCGATAAAGGCATCTGCCCGTAGTAGCATCGCTGAATCGTTATTTTCGCTGTGCCGTTAGCTGTTTGTCGAGCGTCGGTGTTCGCGTGACGCGACGTTAGGTCGTAAAAATGTTTTACGATTTTCGAAATCGCGTTATCCCTTTGTGGTAGTTCGATTTGAAAACACGAGAAGTCGGTGATCTCGTTGGAAAGTAACGTTGAACCGTTACCGTCGAGCTAGCCGCGAAAGCGCGTCGGCAGGACAATGACAAAGAGGAACCGTTTCTACCGATTGGATTTGAAAAGTTGGTTGGACGCAGTCCAAAGGAATCTCGTTGTTCGCGACACGGGTGCAGCTGGATTTTTTGGACAGAGTTCGAAAACACTCGCGGCGCTTTATTCAGGCTGGCGTGCTTTACGAGATTGCGTCTCGATAACGTCGCACTGGACGCGCTCCGAACACGTGTTTATACTTTGATGTATCGGCGACGCAGCCGTTCGCTTTTTCTTCCTTTCGGATTCTTTTGTTTGGACTCGCGACGGCGTGGCAGCGGGGCGCTATTGTCACGCGATATGATTCAACGTTGTCAATGACACGAGGGTTTATTCGATCGGGGGGGAGAAATATTTGAAAAAATACGAGGAAACCAAGAAAGAGAGTATTTCGCGTGGAACTAATTGCTCAGACGTTCGTAACGCTGCACCGTTTCCGATATCGATCGAAATAAAAGCATTTCAGGGAATAGGATAGGTTCGACCTCTCTCTCGAATGTTGCGACGACGCATAAATCTTGGAACGCTGAAACGTCGGTCGAAGAAATTGGTGTTCCGAACGAATCATGGCCAATACTTTCTCGGCACAGGGACGTCGAGTCTACGGGCAAGCACAAAATGGCTGCCAGCAGGAGCGATCGACCGTGCGTGCGTGCGAGTAAGCGAGTTAGGCGATGTTGTTTCTTCCCCTCTCCCGGTTTCTCTCATCGTTTCTTCGTAGAATCGCGCATGCACGCGCTCACGCTCGCGTACACACTACACGCGCGCGGGCAGCAGCCTCTTCTTCAACTTTACGCTCGCGCTCACGGATTTCGTTACGCTGTCCCTTTGCTTATCCCTTTTCGTTGAACCGTGTGCGACGTCTTTTTCCCCTCTCCAGCCTCTTCCCCTATCCGGCTGTTCTCTCATTCGCTGCCCGCTACCCTCTGCCTACCGGAGAACTTATCGTTCTGTCGCTTCCTCCTGTTGCGTCGCTTTTCTTTTGATACGTTAACACGGTCATGCACAAGTCGCCGGTTTTCGCGGTCGCCGTTCGCATTTCTATTTTCCCGCGATTCTCCCATTCCAGAAACATCGCCGCTCTCCGAGCCGCTCCTCTTCGTTCCTCAACGTCTCTCTTTTTAAAATGGAGAATTGTTCTCGATCGCTATATTTTTAATTTTTAAGAAAAATGTTCTCGGCGCAGATTCGATCAATTACTACACACTATATAACTAATATTTGTAACACTTCTTTGGATTACGGCATAGCTTTCTTGTGTGTTTCTATTGGAGGAACTGAAGGTGGTGTTTCGTCCTAGACCCGCTAGAGGACTCATCAGTAAGGCTATCTAGCGGGCCCTGCCTTAGACACACACGTGCCAGTAGACTTTTTAAGGAAAGTTATTAATATACTGATTGGTGACATTTCAGAAACTTGCGAGAAAGTGTTCGACAATTTGTCCATCTTGTGGACGGAGTCGTAACCAAAGTCTTTCTCGAACTGTACATTTTTCGCCATCTAAGTAAAATGAAGAATTGTTCTCGATCGCTATATTTTTAATTTTTAACAAAAATGTTCTCGGCGCAGATTCGATCAATTACTACACACTATATAACTAATATTTGTAATACTTCTTTGGATTACGGCATAGCTTTCTTGTGTGTTTCTATTGGAGGAACTGAAGGTGGTGTTTCGTCCTAGACCCGCTAGAGGACTCATCAGTAAGGCTATCTAGCGGGCCCAGCCTTAGACACACACGTGCCGGTAGACTTTTTAAGGAAAGTTATTAATATACTGATTGGTGACATTTCAGAAACTTGCGAGAAAGTGTTCGACAATTTGTCCATCTTGTGGACGGAGTCGTAACCAAAGTCTTTCTCGAACTGTACATTTTTCGCCATCTAAGTAAAATGAAGAATTGTTCTCGATCGCTATATTTTTAATTTTTAAGAAAAATGTTCTCGGCGCACAGGTTCGATCAATTACTACACACTATATAACTAATATTTGTAATACTTCTTTGGATTACGGCATAGCTTTCTTGTGTGTTTCTATTGGAGGAACTGAAGGTGGAGTTTCGTCCTAGACCCGCTAGAGGACTCATCAGTAAGGCTATCTAGCGGGCCCTGCCTTAGATACACACGTGCCGGTAGACTTTTTAAGGAAAGTTATTAATATACTGATTGGTGACATTTCAGAAACTTGCGAGAAAGTGTTCGACAATTTGTCCATCTTGTGGACGGAGTCGTAACCAAAGTCTTTCTCGAACTGTACATTTTTCGCCATCTAAGTAAAATGAAGAATTGTTCTCGATCGCTATATTTTTAATTTTTAAGAAAAATATTCTCGGCGCACAGGTTCGATCAATTACTACACACTATATAACTAATATTTGTAATACTTCTTTGGATTACGGCATAGCTTTCTTGTGTGTTTCTATTGGAGGAACTGAAGGTGGTGTTTCGTCCTAGACCCGCTAGAGGACTCATCAGTAAGGCTATCTAGCGGGCCCTGCCTTAGACACACACGTGCCGGTAGACTTTTTAAGGAAAGTTATTAATATACTGATTGGTGACATTTCAGAAACTTGCGAGAAAGTGTTCGACAATTTGTCCATCTTGTGGACGGAGTCGTAACCAAAGTCTTTCTCGAACTGTACATTTTTCGCCATCTAAGTAAAATGAAGAATTGTTCTCGATCGCTATATTTTTAATTTTTAAGAAAAATGTTCTCGGCGCACAGGTTCGATCAATTACTACACACTATATAACTAATATTTGTAATACTTCTTTGGATTACGGCATAGCTTTCTTGTGTGTTTCTATTGGAGGAACTGAAGGTGGTGTTTCGTCCTAGACTTTCGTCTCTCTTTTTCTCTGTTGAGCGCTTTTTGCTTCGTCCGACACGACGGCATTTATCTGCTTGAATTGGCACGTCTCCCCGCGTATCTTCGTTAATTACGCGCAGAAACACGCGCTGTCGAGTGGGAGACGCAATACGCAACCGATATGTACATGTAACTTCGAAACTCTGGGATTTACGGTAACAATGTTGAATTTCATATCTCCGCCGCTCGCAGCGATGACGGGATTAACCGACTCGTGGAGGGATGGTCTATCTTGTAACAATCGTACGCAGTGTCGCCAGATCAAGAGTTGTCCCCCTACTCTACCTTCCCCTTCTACGACGCTATTCCTCACGCTTCCGCCACGGCTCGGTCATGTGACGCGTCCCGTCTTTGTCGTGCATTTGTCCGGCACTGGCAGAGGGTAACTTTGTCCCTTCAATTCGTGCTCCCTTCCTTGATCTGCCGACGTAAAATATCAATCCACTATTTTCTCCCAAGTTGTTATACAGTGGGTGTACAAAGTATTCGTACACTTTTTAAAAACTAATAACTTTTTTATAATTGTACCAAACTACCTGAATTTTTATAATCAATTAGAAGCATTGGTTTACGAAATAATATGCAAGAAAAATTTTCCAAAAATTATAATTTACATTGAAGAATTGTTTATCGATCGTAAATTAATTTTTAAATTCATAAGAAAATTGTTCTCAGCGCCAAGGTTCGATCATTATTTCACACTTTAAACTAATATTTGTAATATTTATGTGGACTACGTCTTAGCTATCTAAAAATATGTGTGTTTCTTATTGGAGGAACTAAAGGTGGTGTTTCGTCCTAGACCCATTATAATTTACAAGGTTACATGCAGAAATAGAAAAGGCAATTTTTAAAACTTTTTTATTTGGGCCCTTAATAAAAATTTAAAATACATGTTTCGTAGATCTATGTTGGTTATACACATGCTTCAAATTTCATCGAAATCGATTAACATACATACGAGCTAGAAGCGGTTAAAAATGGTGAAAATCGAAGTTTCAGACGACTTTTGATCAGTTTCTGCTTAAAATCCACAGAATCGTTCATCTGTCCATGCGTGTCGTTTTTTCCTGCGTCAACCGATTTCGATGAAATTTTCCGTATGTGTATAACTAACATAGATCTACAAAATATATATTTTAAATTTTGATTCAATGAAAAAATGCCTTTTTTATTTTTGCATTTAACCTTGTAAATCACAATTATTTGGAAAATCTTTTTTGCATATCAATTCGTCAGCCAATGCCTCTAATTGAATATAAAAAATCAGGTCGTTTGGTACAATTATAAAAAAGTTATTAGTTTATAAAAGATGTACGATTACTTTGTACACCCATTGTAGATACAGTAAGGAGCATAACTGATTCTACACACTTTAAATTGGAACAACTTTTATATGAATGGACCAAACGACTTCAATTTCTCTGTAAGGCTAGAAGAATTAGTTTAGTAAATGACGTCTGAAAAATATTTTGAAAAATGCATTTGATCGGAATTGCGAAAAGAAAATAGTAAAAATTGATTTTTACTACTTTTTTAGCCCAACGAAAATTTAAAAAATGTGTTTTGTTGACTGGTATAAATTATATACACTCTGAAAATTTCATTAAATTGCTTTACGAATTATAAACGATCAAAAGTGGTAAAAAGGCCGAAAATCTTGAAAAATTGCAATTTTTACTAATTTCAATGAAATTTTCAGAGCGTATACAGGGTGGGCGCCACATTTTGCCACCTCAAATATCTTTGTTGTTGTTAAAGATACGTCAAATGTCTGAAGGACAAAGTTGAATGGTAAAATGGGGCTTATACGATACCAAAAAAATTTTTGTTTTTATGTAATTTTTTTTGGAGATATGAAGGTGACCTTCATTTTTTAAAATGGAATGAGGTATTTTTTAATACATCAATCAATGCAGCTGGACATTCGTTATAAAAAAGTACTAACCCATGTATGTCGAAAAGTTAGTAGTTCAGGAAATATTTCAATTTAAATAAATCTATAATACCATTACTGTCGTACTAAGGCGTTAGTGTTTACAGTGGGTGTACAAAGTATTCGTACACCTTTTAAAAACTAATAACTTTTTTATAATTGTACCAAACGACCTGATTTTTTATGATCAATTAGAAGCATTAGTTTACAACCTGATATGCAAAAAAGATTTTCCAAAAATTACAATTTACAAGGTTGCAGGTAAAAATAAAAAAGGCACTCTTTAAAACTTTTTTATTTGGGCCCTTAATGAAAATTTAAAACATGTTTTCTGGATCCATGTTCTTTATACACATGTTGGAAATTTCATCGAAATCGATTGACGCAGGAAAAAACAACAGGCGTCGAAAGATGTACGATTCTGTGGATTTTAAGCAGAAACTGATCAAAAGTCGTGGAAAAGTACGATTTTCACCATTTTTAACCGCTTGTAGCTCGTGTGTATGTTAATCGATTTCAATGAAATTTTCAATATGTGTATGACTAACATAGATCTACAAAACATACATTTTAAATTTTCATTAAGGATCCAAATAAAAAGTTTTAAAAAATGCCTTTTTTATTTTTGCATTTAACCTTGTAAATTATAATTTATGGAAAATCTTTTTTGTATATCATTTCGTAAATTCCGGCCAAATACATTTTTCAAAATATTCTTTAGACGTCATTTACCAAACTGATTCTTCTAGCCTTACAGAGAAATTCAAGTCGTTTGGTCCATTCATAAAAAAGTTATTCTGATTTAAAGTGTGTTGAATCAGTTATGCTCCTTACGTAGATCGAATATTAGCTATTTATTTATGTATACATAAATCTATTAATGAGTTATGAGCAGAAGAGCCAGAGTTGGAGTCGGAGTCGATATCTTTTTCCGACTCTGATTCCGACACCGGGAGTCGATATATAGCTTTTTCTTACTCCGACTCCGACTCCAGTGATCAGCAATTACTCCCAAACTCCGACTCGGACTCCGAAGCCCCGGCTGGAACGATCTACATCTGAATCGCGCGATTTACGCGTACTTCAATATCGTTTTCCGCATTCGTCCGGAAGACGATCAAAGAATGCGAACCGGTCGAGGAAATGATCCGGATAGCTGTCTCGTCTCGCCTCACGAGCCAAATATACGTTGCGATAACGTCAAGATAACGCCTGGCGATATCCCATCTGGGTATCGAGACCGAAACGACGCATAGCGCGTGTACGACGTAAATTGAATCTTTCGGCTACACTTGCATCGATTAACACAACAAAGAGACAATGACAACGATGACGGCGACCATGATCGTGAAGCTTCGAATCTGCCTTTCGGCCGAAGAACCTGTTGTCACTACAAATTTCCATTCGAAACAGAATTTGGCAATGCAATTTCAATTCGCAAGGATCACGAGACGGATCGAAGAAAGTTGACAAAGACACGCGACCTTCGAGCTTGCTGTCGGAAGCTTTCGTTTATCCGAAAGCGAATTGCTCGACGATAGGGGACGAACTTCCTAGATCTTATCAAGGAGGCACGTCGATAACGAATCATCCAAGATTCAGCCTCGCTCGTAGGGCAAAGCATTCGGCAACGTCAACGCGCTTGTATTTCCCTATTTTTTCTCGTTGACGAGTCGACTGCTCGTAAAACACGTAAAACTTTGTTTAATCGAGCTTTCGCGTTCGACAACAGCTTCGCGCAAGTCAAGCGACCCGAGTTCCGTTGTGTTTGCGGTCGTGATCGCGGTTGTGGCTGCGGTTAATCGCAGATCCGAATGTTATGATTGTCTCTCCGTTGAACCTATTAACGAACACGATCCGTTTATCGCCGTATCCTCTCGCGATTGTTTCTATTCCGTCGAAGAAACGACGAGATTCCGATGAAAGGACAACCGTTGGATCGAACACAACTATGAAAACTGATAGCCATATCGAAAACTATTTGTTTGGGAAGCACATACAGTAAGGAGCATAACTGATTCCACATATTTTAAATCGACTTCAATTAAACTTCAATAAAACGACTTCAATTTCTCCGTAAGGCTAGAAGAATTAGTTTAGTAAATGATATGTAAAAAATATGTTGAAAAAATGCATTTGGACGGAATTACGAAAAACAATAGTAAAAATTGACTTTTACAACCTTTTTAGCTGGACCAGTAACGAAAATTCAAAAGATGTGTCTGGTCAACTGGTATAAATTATATACGCTCTGAAAATTTCATTGAAATTAGTTAATTGGTTTGCGATGTATAAACTATCAAATGTGGTAAAAATTGCAATTTTTCAAGATTTTCGGCCTTTTTACCACTTTTTATCGTTTATAATTCGTAAAACAATTTCAATGAAATTTTCAGAGCGTATATAATTTATACCAGTCAACAAAACACATTTTTTAAATTTTCGTTGTCGGCCAGCTAAAAAAGTAGTAAAAATCAATTTTTACTATTTTTTTTCGCAATTTTTTAGACGTCATTTACTAAACTAATTCTTCTAGCTTTACAAAGAAATTAAAGTCGTTTGGTCCATTCATAAAAAAGTTATACTGATTTAAAGTGTGTGGAATCAGTTATGCTCGTTAGTGTACCTCAGCACTATGTAGAGGAGAAACAGTTAAAGTTATGGTAGTAGTATTTTCTAACTATTTCCTGAAAGTGAGAAAGTAACAGTCGTGTTGTGTTGTATCAGAGTTACCTGTTCCATATTCTTAGACTTTAATACAATATTTCAACTGTTCGTTCAGTTTTATTACAACTTTTAATTATTTTGAGCACATATTTTTTCAATTTGGAGAGTCGGAGTCGGAGGAAAAAAAAGAGGACTTGGATTGGGAGTTGGAGTTAAGAATTTTGTGTACCGACTCCGAAGCCCTGGTTCCAGCCAAAGTCGTCAGATCAAGGCTCGTGTCCCGACTCTACCTTCCCCTTCCTCTATGCTCCACACGCTTCGGTCAGGTGACTAATTTGGTACTGGCAGAAAGAGAGGATAACTTTTTCCCCCAATTCAAGTAAATTCCCTCATCTGACTCTGGTTCCAGTCGAGAATAGACGAAAGCGTGTTATGGACTCGGGAGGGAGGTCGATCGCGGCCATCACGAACCGACGGGTTAGGATACGAGAATAGAGATACACTATGTTGTACGTGTGCGCAAACAACTACTTAATACCGTTGACTTTAGCTCGAGTACTCAAGGCCCCCTTCCATTTCATATCTACCGCTGAACATCGACTTTTATCGGACATCTCGTATTCCGATCGCTCGAATAATCGTCGAAAATAGGTAATCTGGCATATTAAAGCGTCGATTCGGTCGAATTCGTCGCGAGTGTCGATAGAAAGGATAAGATACGCGTTGGTAAATGTTATCGTGATTTTGGTCGTGCACGTTTCAGGGCGGGTCTTGCAATCTTTTGGAAGAGAAATGAGAATCCGCGAGCACTGTAGGAAGAAAGTACATATTTCGAGTACCTCGCGATACCTTTTACGTGCGACGATAAGACGGGACGTGTCGGGACGGAAAACTCATCGAAACGAACTGGGAGACTACGTATTCTGCTGGAAGCATATGGCAGCGGCGGTGATGTGCAGTCGACTAGAAAGGAAACAAGCTTTCGCCATTCCGCTTTCCTCGATCGTTCAATTATTCAAGAGAGGCTGTTGTCTAGAGTGAGCCCGCGCGACAGTTACGACGGACAAGCGTAATGAAATATTAACTTGTCGTAATTTGAATTCAATCCGACGAGATATCGTTCTATCCCGAATCGTGAAACAGCCGGACGCACAGATTCGCGGCGGAAGCAACCGTCGCCGACATAGTTCGTAACGCTACCGTTTCCGTGTTAATTAACCCATTGATAGTTTCGAATCAGCGTTATCCCAGACGGTTCGCACAAGTTGGCTGACAGGTAAAAAAGACAGATAAGGACGAAATAATAGTTTACTTGATCTCACGCGATTTACTGTCTGGGACGACAACACCGACACTGATACCTGCAGCGACATCGACATCGACGCGTACGCCGACACGACTGGACCGTTGCCAAATGCCACCGGTAAAATTAATCGTTCCCTAACACGAATTCCCCTCTAAGTGGGAATAGCAATTCGTAGGTGAGGGACGAACGTCCGATAGGACTTCGGGAGATCGTGCAACCCTGATATCGATAAAGATCTCCCGAATCGCGATGCTTCCTTGGTGGTCGTGTCAAGAAATCGCGTAACGATTCGCACGATACTTTTTTAATTGTTCCACGCATCGCACGTATTGCAACGCGCCTGAAAGGATTCAATGTTTTGGTTACAGATCGACGCTACGGCGAAGGGCAGGAGCACGATCGTGGTTTTAGCGTTGGGTCGGAAAGGGAGACCGAGTCCGAACCCGAGACTGAAGCTCAGTAAGCGGACGAAAGGTAGATCCACTGAACGGGTCTAGGGAAGCTTGAAGAGGGATCCGTTAATCCGCGACAACGCGTCATTTAGCGAGAAGGAGAGAAGAGACGAAGAAAACGCGAAGAGACAAGAACCGCGGTAGCGGTCGACGGTGTTGCGAAAAGTGTTGTCGAAAGGACGACGAAAGAAGACGGAGAGACGGGGGTGTCGGTGTTGGGCGAGGAGGAAGAGGAAAAGAAACGCGTGGAGAACAAGAGAGGAGGACCGTGTACCCCCGTGAGGTCCTAAACAAGAGAAGACGGAAGAGACGAACGCAAACGGAAGGTGCGGGGACACCGCGCGACGGATAACAAGGGGTAGTCGGACAACGCGCTACCGAAGAGGATAAGGACGGAAGAAGAGAGGAAGAACGCGGTGATCGAAGCAAGGTCAGACTAGAACTCGAGACCGGAATCGGATCCGGAATCGGCGTCGGGACCGGAAGCGGAACCGAAACCGAAGCCGAAACCGAGGCGAAGGACGGCCGCCGGATCATCCGAATATAGGAAATATCGGTGGAGGACAGCTGCGAGACAGTAAAGTGATGTGTTCGATGGACGACGCGCGACTGGCGGGCGGAGGTCGGGGCATAACAGACGCGTGTCGCGCGCGCTGCGATTGCTTAGAATCGGTGAGAACAGGCGGGCAGTCGGTGATCAGGCTGGCGGGCGCCGGGGAAACGTTTCAAAGGGCATGGCGACCACGCCACTAGGCGGTCGCCTCCCTAACGTAAACCGCAAAGGACCATCTCCGTTCGTCGGTGGTGGTGGTGGTAACGACGCTAATTACGGCAACGGTAACGGTATTGGCAACAACAACAATAACAACAACATCGACGACGACCGTGGTGGCGATACCGTCCATCACCACAACAATAATAACAACAATCATAGTAGTAAGAACAACAATCACAGCAGCAGCACCAGCGGCAGCGGCTGCAATACCACCAAGAGCCGCGTCGGCGGACACGGGAAAGCCAGCGCGACCGAAAGTGGCAACGGCAACGACAACGGTAGCGAAATTGATCTTGTTGCTGGCGATAGTAGCGGTAGAAGCAGCTGTTGTAACAACAACAACAATAATAACAACAACAACAACCACCATCATAGCAACCGCGGCTGCAGCGGTAAGCACAACGACGGTCAAGTCGTTGGCAGCTACGGTGGAGGAGGAGGGGGAGGGGGAGGAGGTGAAGGTCAGACGTCGAAGAGACAGGAGCAACATCAACGAGGACCGGTAGGAAGAGAACATCGAGATCATCGAGATCATCGAGGTCGTGATCGTGATCGTGATCGTGATCGTGACCGTGATCGTGATCGTGATCGTGACCGTGATCGGGATCGTGATCATCGGCACCATCACCATCACCATCATCATCATCACCACCATCATCACCACCATCATCATCATCAAGGTCGGGACAGGTCCTCGTCGTCGTCGTCGTCGTCGTCGTCATCATCGGGACAACAGCGAGACGCTAAAGCAAGCACGGTGGCTGCAAACACCGATGAGCTGGATCCGGCCGCGACGAATGCGACCAACAATTTCGAGTACGACGACAACGAATGGGACATTGGAATAGGAGATTTGATAATCGATCTTGATGCGGACATTGAGAAGACGAGGGACGAGAAATTGAGCTCAGGGACAGGTATGGCTTCTACGCCTGCCTCGGCAGCATCGGCTTCAAATACCTCGAATCATCATCACCATCATCATCATCATCATCATCAGCTTCAAAATTCCTCGAACGGCTTAACTTCCTCCGGCCTGTCTTCGTCCGTTGCGTCGACCGGCGGCTCGAACGGTTGCGGACAATCATCGAACTCGTCGTCGTCGTCGTCTTCTTCGTCGTCCTCCTCTTCGTCGTCGACGTCGGCGTCGTCCTCCTCGGTGTCGTCGTCGTCCGCGTCGTCTTCCTCGTTGCCGACCTCGGTGTCGTCCGCGTCGTCTTCCTGCGGCTTGAACTCGTCCGGACGCGCGAACAGTCCCGGCAACGGAAACGGAAGTGTGGTGGTGAGCGGCGGCGTTGCCAGTAACGGTACCGGCGGGACCGCGAACGGCGGTTCCTCGTCCATCATACCGGGTACCGGCGGTGGCAAGCATCAGCACCAGCATCAGCATCAGCACCAGCATCAGCACCCGCATTCGCATCAGCATCAGCAGCATCAACATCAGCATCAGCATCCCCATTCGCATCAGCATCAGCACCAGCATCAACAGCAGATTAACGCCGTCGCGAGCGGTGTGAACGCCGCGCACGGAAATCCAGGAAATCCCGGCAAGATGGCCGTTGAACACTCGGCCACCGTCGACAAAGGCCTCAAGATGAAGATCAAGCGCACGAAACCGGGCACCAAGAGCAGCGAGGCGAAACACGAGATCGTCAAGTCGAACGAGATGAACGGAACAGTGTCCGCGCAGGAGAGCTCCACCGGCGGCGGTTCGGTGGTCTCGGGCGGTTCGTCGTCATCCTCGGGCGGATCGGCCGGCTCGTCGACCGGCGCGACGATCGGACAGAACGTTCAGAACTCGGAGTGCGCCGCGGGACACGGTGGCAACGGTGCCGGTGGTGGTGTCGTTGTCGGTGGTGGTGTGGGTGTCGGTGTAGGTGTGGGTGTCGGTGTCGGTGACGGTGTTCGAATCGGTGTCGGTATCGGCGTCGGTGTCGGTGTCGGTGTCGGCGTCGGCGGTGCCGGAGGCGGTGGAAGCGGAGCTGGCGGTTGTGGCGGTGCCGGCAGTGGCAACGGATCCGTCGGTTGCGGCACCGGAACCGGCTCGAGCGGGACCGTCGCTGTCGGTGTTGGCGTCGGCGGTCCCGGCGCCGCCGGCGGAATCGTCGGTGGGCCCGGTGGCGGCAATTCGGTCCAGTCCTCCTCGTCCTCGTCCTCGACGTCGTCCTCGTCCTCGACCTCGACCTCGTCGTCGTCGTCGTCCTCGTCCTCGAACAAATCGAAGCCGAGCCATTCGACTGGCACGGCTGGTGGAACCGGAAGCGCGACGTCCTCGGCCGCGGGTTCGAAAAGGGGGTCGAGCGGGCATCGGCGTGATAAAGCGCGGGACAAGCACGAGAAGCCGCAAAACAATCACGCGTCGGCGCAGCAGAACAAACCGGAAATGAACGGTACCGCGAGACCGAGCGGCGGTGGTGGTAGTGGAAGCGGTAGCAGTGGTAGCGGTAGTGTCGGCGGTGGGGCCGGTGTCGGCGTCGGCGGTGTGACCGGTACCGGACAGAGTCAAAGTTCGAGCGGGCCAGGACCGGGGCCGGGACCAGGGCCGGGCTCGGGATTCGGAGCCGGTTCGGGGCCTGCGGGGGCGGCCGCGCAATCTCAGGGACCTCCGGCGGCCGCGACCGCCCCTCAGCAAAACCAGGGACCACCGCCGAGCTCGCGGACCGTCTTCTCCGTCTCTCAAGGATCCGGTCCGCCGTCCGGCTCCGTGACGGCCCCGTGTCCACCGCCGAGTCCGGCTAGCGCGACCGCAGCCGGCCCGGCTGCCAAGCCGGAACAAACCAAACTTGCCGCGGTACCCGGCAACGGACCCTCGATCATCTCAACGACCGACGATGCCATGGATACCGCGGCCAGTCCTCCGCCTGCCAAGAAATTCAAGACTTCTGCATCCGAACCAAAGGTAACGTTTCCAACTTTTCGTTTCGCACGACCACACGTTCCCCCCCCCCCGGAACCGATCGCTGTTTCCGTTTCCTTTTTCTCTCATTTCGCGTTATAATATGCATCGTAGCGTGGCTCGCGTATCGTCTCGACTGTTTCGCTTCTCCGTACGTAATACGTAAACGTCTGCGCTCAGTGGCGACGCTGATAGATTTTACCGCGAAATTTAGATGGTCGGGTGAGCGTAAGAGATGGGTGGCTGTTACGAGTTGAAATCTCAGCTCGGGGACTAGGCGCTGTTGGCTCGGGGGACGGAACCGACCGAGGGGCACGCGAAGGGGGTGAAATCAATACTCTGCGGTCTCCGCCCCCGAGAGTACACGAACGAATACATAGAGACAAATACGAGTAGCGGCCAACCATCAGTCCGTCTGACCGTGTTACTCGTTTCACTGTTCTCCGCAACTGTCTATTTCCTTCCAATTACAACTTTCTTCTACGATGCTTAAACGGCCTACAGACGATACGCCTAATCGTAGGACAGAAGTCACTTCAACGCGATGATTGCACCGTCGCGCTGTCGTACGACTATGTATTTGCTGGCAAAAGTGAATGCGATCTGTCCGGGCATCTGTCCGTGCAACCTGTCGTACGACGTGTAATGCGACGCATCCTGTGTAGGCCGGTGTAGTCTCCTTTTCCATTCGGCGATTGCCCGACGAGTTCCCGAATCGATTCCTAATTCGAGAGGGCAGCGCTCGGTCCTGTTCATTGTTCGTTGCCCGTTGACACGCGGATCGTCGCTATTCTCGATAACGCGCGCTCGCAGTTATCGTTCGTTGAACTCTGTTCCGACGATCGGCGGTCTAGTCGACTGCGAGTCGAAGGAGTACGACGATGTCCCCTGCTTCGCGCGCATTACGAGCGCGTTACGCACAGTCAAAAGACAGATGGCGTGAAATTTCCCCAACGTCCACGTAAATCGATATTTCTATGGGTACGTACCGCGTGTTACGAGATGCCGCTGTCCGCCCGCGTGTATCCAGCGACGGCGGCAGCGGCCGCTCGTTTCATCTACGAATACCGGTATTGTACGAAAGACGATTACTGTAGCACATGGTTCCACGTGCACACGTATGTATCTTGCGGCGCACGCTATACGGGAGACAACAAACTTTGGCCCGACACGCGGACGATACCGCAGATCCCAACGCAAACCAAAGCGCCCTTGTTCTTTTTATTGGTCGGCATTGATTCTCGTTTTCTCGCTAGTACCGAAAGATATGACCGGAAGTAGTCCAGAAAGTTCGAGTCTCGAAGCACCTTCCCGACCGGCGAGTGCTAGAACAAGAGTAATGAAATCGCCGTGGATCCTTGTGTTTCGGTTCGTTGGGACACGCACCGGAACCATTCTTTCAGCTCGGCAAGGCGAAGAGATCAGTTTCCGATAATTGTCCGCGTTATCGGAATTCCGACGTAGCTCGATCTTATTGAAACGCGACAGCGCGGATGGTACAAAGTATATGACACGGACGACGGCGAGCAAATACCGTTTAATCGGTAGGCTGCAGCTGGTAGGCTGATTAGCGGTTTAAGCGCGAAATAGCAAAATATAAGCGGTGGCGTCGTTTGACGGTCGAGTAGAGATGCGAGATACTAAGGAAGGGGTAATGGCTCGTGTAGGGTATTACGGTACGTAGGGGATATAGAGTAGTTGGATCGACATAGGACGGGATGTCCCAAGCATAGGGGTTGAGGGGGACACGACGCGTAAACTTTCTAGGGGGATGGTATTGGTCCGCGACGAGTCGGCTCGTCGTCCCTATCGATCGAGATCAACAAAACAATATCCACCCCCGTCGGAATCGAGTCCGAAGTTATCGACTCGTTCCTTACTTCATCTCCGTTTTTCCACAACCGTTGACGAACTGTGCAATCGATCGCTCGGCGGCTATAGCATCGTGCTTCGTCGACGTACACCGTGTAATCATAATCCGACGGACCGTGTAAATCATCGTTGTCGCGATGAAAATGTGCGGAGTAGGGCTGTTTGCGCAAGTAGTAACCGATTAGCACGTTGCACGGAGGGACGCGTTCCCGTCTCGAATCGAGAAACAGCGCAGCCGTGAATCGTTGATCGTCGATCACGTGTCGATCTTGCATAGATCGATTGATAAATAATGCGCGCGACGTTGCAGGACATGTCCGACGTGTGCGTCGGGACCAGCGTGGGGACCATTACCGAGCCAGAATGTTTAGGACCCTGCGAACCTGGTACATCGGTTACTCTCGAGGGTATCGTCTGGCATGAGACCGAAGGGGGTAAGTTTGCTGCAGTTATCCGACCGACCGTATACGGCTCCTATTTTATAAACGTGCTTATTCGATTGCAGGTGTGCTGGTGGTGAACGTGACGTGGCGGGGGAAAACGTACGTGGGCACGCTGTTGGACTGCACTCGTCACGATTGGGCACCGCCGAGATTCTGCGACTCGCCGACCAGCGATCTCGACGCTCGGACGCCGAAGGGTCGCGGAAAGCGCGGAAGGGCCGCAGCGAACGCGACGCCGGGCAACGACTTGAGCAACTTCACGGAGACAAGGAGTTCGGTGCACAGCAAGTTGCGAAACGGCGGCGGGAAAGGACGCCGTGGCGCCCAGGGCTCGCCGGCGGCCAGCCCGAGTCCGGCGGCTTTCGTTCCACCGCGACCGGACCCCGCGGCCAAGCGGAAATCGCGGGGGCCGGAGGAAGAGGACAAGAACAAGAGACGCGCTCCGCCGCCGACGCCTCCCAGCGGCTCCCCTCCAGCGAGCCCCGTGTTGCTCGAATGCCCGGAACCGAACTGCAACAAAAAGTACAAACACATCAACGGACTGAAGTACCACCAGAGCCACGCGCACGGCTCGGCGGATGACGACGATACCAAGGAGGGTATCACGAGCATGTCGGAGAACGACGAGAGCAATATCGAGGCGCCGAGCCCAGCCACACCGGTCAAATCCCCGGCCGACAAACCGGATGGCACGCCGTTGAGGCCGTCCAGTCCTCCAAGCTCCAGTTTGCCACCGGAAACGCCTCCTCCGCCGTCGCGGGTCGCGTCGCCCAGTATAGACACGACCGCGACGACGGTACACAGCCAAGACAAGAGCATCGTGAAACCAGGCGTGCTCAGATTTGGCCAGGACGATTTGCCCGCTCCGCCACCGACGATACCGAGCTCCGCGAGGCAACAGTCCGTGCAACAACAGCAACAACAACAACAACAGCAGCAGCAACAGCAGCAGCAACAGCAGGCGCAGCAGAATCAATCGTCGTTGGGTAGTTCGAGTTCGCCGCAGAGTCCTAGTCCTCGCGCCAGTCAATCGCCCAGGCCGATACCGTCGCCTCATCCGAGCGCGAACAATATCCCTCCGCAGTTGAATATTCCGCAACCGCCTCAGCCGTCCCAAATGTCGCAACATCAACAGCAGAGTTCTCTGCTGCAGCAGACTCAGCAATCGCTTCAAGCCGGCCAGGCGACGGCGGCGTCGCAGCAGCTGCAATCGAGTCAGCAGTCGCAACAACTGCAATCGGCCGTGCAGCAACAGCAACAACAGCAGCAACAACAACAGCAACAGTTGACGTCCGCGCACCAATTATCCGTGCAGCACTCACTGTCCGCGCAACTTGGACAGTCGACGCAAGCTCACATGGTGCAACAACAGGCCGGGATGCAGCAACAGCAACAGTCCCAGCCAACCGGTTTGCAGAGTATCGCGAGTCAACATCCGGGTCTCCAGGGATTGGCCGCTCAGGTGTCGCAACAAGCGGCGTCGGTGGTAGCGGCGTCTGGTCCTCCGCAGACGGGGCATCCGGGACAGACGGTGCAGTCGCATTTGCAGTCGTACCAGAGTGTCTCGTTGCACGCGAAAATGCCGCAGTTCAAAGTGAAACCGACCGCGGCTCTGATGCCTGAGCAGGACAAGAGCAAAGATCCGCGGGCAGCGAAACCTCCGAGTTACAAGAAGAAGTCGAGAAAGTCGCCCGGAGGTAGTCCTCATCCATCGCCGTTGGAAGCGCCGATCGTCGATTCGTCGAGGGACGACGTTCAGAGTCCGGCCTACTCTGACATCTCCGACGACGCGGCGCCCGTTCTCGAGGCGGAGCCGACCGACAAGTGCAAGCAAACGCAAGAGAAGGACGGGAAAGCTTCCGCGGCTGCTCACCTGCCGGCGCACTTTAGCATGTATCCGTATTACGGACAACCGCCTTATCTAGTGCCGAGCGTTCAAGAGAGTAAACCGATCGATCAGAAGCCGACCGATCTCGTTCCGAAGCAAGAGATGAAGCCGCTGAACATACCGCAAATGCCGACGATGGCCAGTTTGCAGAGCGTGGTGGCGGAAAAGGAGAAGAAGGAGTTGAGTCAGTCGGTTCCACAACCGCAACAGCAGCCGCATTATTACGGCGGTTACGGCGGTTATATGCCGCCCGGTTATCCTTATCAACCGCCGCAGTCGGTGTCGCAGCAGCAGCAGCAGCAGCAACAGCAGCAGCAACAACAACAGCAGCAGCAACAACAGCAGCAGCAGGAACAAGAATTTCACGAACAAAAGGCGAAAATTAAACAGGAGCCACAGCCACAGCAGCCGAGTTTGAAGGACAAACAGCACGAGAATCATCAGATACTAAAGGAGAGTATCGAGATGAAGAGTCAGATGAGCCCGTATCACGTATATCATGGGTCTCAGAGTCAAAGGGCAGGTCCTCCACCGCCACCGCCCGGTCCGATGCAGGACGACCGAAGGTATTACCTTTATCCGGGTGACCAGAGGCGAAAGGAGGAGCCGAGCAAGCAGAGCCAGCAAGCGAAACCGCCTCCGCCAAGCCCGAAGCATCAACCGAAACAGGAGAAACCGCAGGATCTGGGGAAGAGCGAGGACTCGAAAAGCAAGCAAGAGGGTGTCAAGCCTACGATGGAGACGCAAGGCCCCCCACCGCCGACGTCTCAGTACGCGTACATCCATCCGAGTTACATGCAGCCGCAACATTATGGCGCGTTACCGTTCGACCCGGGTCATCCGGTGTATCGTGGCCTGACTCCTATGCTCGTGCCGGGGCCGTATTCCGGTAATCCGTATCTCCACCAGCTGCCGAGGTATCACGCGCCAGAAGATCTGAGCAGACCGCCAGGCGGAAAAGCGTTGGACCTGCTCCAACACCACGCGAATCAGTATTACTCGGCGCACAAGATACACGAGCTGCAGGAGCGCGCGCTCAAGTCTCCCACTCCGAAAACGTCCGCGGCCTCGGCGAGTCCGTCGTCGGCAGGGCCAACACCCTCGAGGCCACCGAGTGGACCGCCGAGTTCGGTGGCGGGTGTGGCCGGAGGTGCCGGGCCCGGACCACCGCAGCCTCAGGGACAGCAACCAACCGCCAAACAACAGAATCAACCGGGAGGCCAGCAACCTCAACAGCAATCGGCCGTCGATGCCGGGACCGGGACATTGCCGAAAGACAATAGGTCACCCCCGCCTCAGCGACACGTACATACGCATCATCACACGCACGTGGGCTTAGGCTATCCCCTACTAACTGGACAATACCCCGCCCCTTACGGAGGTAAGCCTCTCGTCAGACCCTGACAGTAAAAGTCTCGATGCGCGACAAATATTCCCGAGATATCGCCGACGCTTCGCGGATCGATTTGAAACATACAAAACTCGTGTCTCGTATCGACGATGATACATGTATATTTGCGCCTCCGGCTCCATCTCCGCCTTCGGATCCGTCGTCCTCGCTGTCGCAGCTGTTTTCGGCCTCGGCCCTCGACTCTGGCGCCCGAACCTCAATTTTATTATCCCGCCACACCACACACCGTCGTATTCGCCTTCCGGGAACGTTCGAGGAACGCGCACGAGTCGTCGTCGTCGTCGTCGTCATAGAGAAGCAGTTTTATCCGGAACTGTTGTCACGCGATTCCAAGGATTAAGCATTTGAACGGTACCGCAAGATATTCGTGCAGCGATCGAGAACGCGAAAGAACGCAGCGACCTCGTATGTATCGTCGACGCTTGCTCGTTCAAACGTACGTACACCATATTGGTGCATACGATATAGAAAAGTATCTCTGTTCCGCATCGATGAAACCGACGAACGAGTTGCGACTTCTTCAGCTCTTTACTGAAAAAGCCACTCATCTGTTTTAACCATTGATTTTGTTGTATTCGTCATTCCCGGTGGGGGCGCAAATTCCACGTATACGCGGTAAACCAGTAAACTCGTGTAAACGTGTACTCGCGATCCTGAACGTGTCTCGCGAGAACGACGATTCAACGTCTTCGACTACGATAGGAAATATGTATATATAGTCGCAATCGTATTTACGACAACGGCGAGCACGAAATTGCGCTAGCTACGCCAGCGAAGTGCAAGCGAGAGATTTTTTTAACGATTCACTCGGAACTAGATAACGAGTAAGAGGTAAATAAATAATGAGTACATACGGTGTGTAAATATACGCGGTTAGACGATTCGTCGCCCGACCACGAACTGGTTACTTTTTTCGGAATAACGTTAGGGTACGACTACGCGACGGTGAAAAGCGTAGGGACGTACGAGTCGCGTCTCGTCCGGCGAGTCGGGACTCGTAGAACGCATAATTAGATTTATAGTTCAGACTGTGATAAATTGTAATCGTCGTGCTCGTTTCCGAGTTCGGAAGACGACGAGAACGATTCGACTTGTAATGAATTCCTACGTGTTGCGCATCGATAGGGAACAACAAGGGTTAGGGTAGTGGACGAAAAATAGCCTTACACGACGATACATCCTCCCTCATCCGCGCGAACTTTTTCAATAGTCTTCCACCGAAGATCTCTCTTGCTAGAGGACAAGATCAACGCGTTCGTGGGAACCTTTCCGAACGAAATCGCGCATCTCGTGAATGGGAACGTACCGTCTGGTTAGCTGTACAAAACTCCGCGACTCTTTTTTTTCTTTTTCTTTAAAACATTTCTCGTTCCTTCTTTTCTCTACCGGCCCCCCCTCTTTCTCTCTCCCATCGCATATCATCCTTCGCCCGTCGCCCTTAGCCTCTTCCTCTCATATTCTAAACTCTCGAGATTCCTGAAGTTCCGCTTCGACTTTTCTTCCGAAATAACTCGTTCGTTCCTGCGCGATACTTGGGCTGGAGTGGCGCCGAATCGGCGAGGAAAAACTCGCGACGAACGTGAAGAACGTTCGTCGGAGTTTGATAGCGAGGGTCTCGATCGAGAAGCGGCAAACGAAGAACGAGAAATGAGAAATGAAACTCGAAAAAAAAAACGAATAGACAAATACGCGATCCCGCCCTATCGTCCACGGAATCGAAATCGAAATCGCGAGAGGAGGCAGCGACGAGGCAATGACGAGCTATAAGCTATAAAGCATTAATAGGACGGTGTCTATCTGTGTGTGTTACAGCGGCAATGCTGGCGAGTCAGCAGGCCGCCGCGGTAGCCGCATCGGTGATCTCGCCATTCCCGCCCAAGTGACCCGCGGCCCCCGGTCCCGTACTAGCTGCCGGAACAACCGGACCCACCTCCGCACAAACTCACCACACGTCTCATCATCCTCCACCGGTCAGCGGAGCGACCGCTGCGGGACATCCGCACTCTGCCACTGCCGGCAGGCAACCCTAGGATATGGCACCCTTCGAGAGTACCGCTAATTCGAGCCTGCTACTTCTTCTTCGATAATGCTCTCGACGAGATTCGCTGGCCTGGCCGCCACCTATCAATTCCATCTGCCCTCGGTGTGTACCAGCTCTCGCCGTCGGCGTTCACCGGAGTGTCGCTCTACCGTCGTTCAACCTACCATCGCTGCGTACTGGCCTTTAGCCTTCGTCATCACCACCTTCACCACCTTCACCGCCTCTGTCTCCCTCTCTAAACAATCGCACACCTCTGCGACGTCGCTGCGAGCTTCCCAATCTTCTATTACGAGAGAGAAACTCCCTGAGAAAGAGGGTGAGGTGAGAGAAAGAGAGAGAAAGAGTTGAAACGAGTAGAGTCGCATCGAGAGGCTAACAGAGTCGGCGAGCGATTCTTTGCATTTCATTAGGTAAGCATATCGGTTTGAGTATCGTTCAAGACTCGCCTCTGCTTTTCGAATACGAATCGATCGCCAAGACAGAATAAACAAGTTCAAAGCGAACAATTGCATTTCGACGTGACGACGTCGCCCGAAACGTCGTCTCGGTGAGACCGCGAAGCGATACCAGAATATGTACTTAAAATCCGATTAGAGTGTACACGTACTTGTGCCTGTTCGTTCGCAATTCTCGCTGGTCGTGAATGAAAGAAATATCTTGAATAGTATTCGATCCGAAACTGAAGGAACACGGTACCGATCATCGGTTGGGAAGAATGTGAACGAACAGGTGACATGTCCGCGAAATTGTCAGCATTTTGCAAGCGCGACGAGACAGTCTACGAAAGGCAGCGATTCGAGAACGAAGGTAGCGACGACAGCAATGCGTTGCTCGATGCGACAACGAAGCCGAGAAAGGTACGGGATCGATCGGATCGAATGAAGCTCGAACAAGGAGTGAGAGCAAGTGACATCGTGGACAGTCGGTTGGTTGGTGAACGTCTTTGAAATATCAAGAACGTTTCCAGGCGGAGAATGTGCGATCACGCGAACGAACACGAAAACGATGTAAAGAAGAGAATGCGTTGATCTTGTCTCGGGCACCGATCTCCTCGATGCCTGTGCGACTCTTCGTTGCGTACGCAGCGATAGCGGATAGCTAATAGCACGAGGCGAACCTCCTGGACCGCGCGCCACGAACCAATTTCAATTCTCTGCGACGCGAAACCCCGCTTTCGCCCTCGAACTTGTTCGCAGTCGGACAGTCCGAGTCGAAGCAACATTTTTATCGTACGTAGAAATTTTTCGAGTAAAGCGTGTGCGAATGGGAACCGATGGCCCCGCGAAATCACCGAGAGAAACGCGTACGCGCGTGGCTGCGCGTTGTATGTTGCGTGTTGCGTGTTGCGTATTGCATATTGCGTGTTGCGTGCATGTTTTTGTGTATACCGCGTACGAATGTTTTAACGAGAATGTTGTGTATAACATTGACATTACCTACATTATAGATCGTTGTATTTTATTGTAAAAAAGAAATTTGCGGATACGCAAGCTCGACATTTTTGTAGAGAAAAATTGTGTAACTCTTGGACGACGATACGATTCTTTCAGACGATTTGATTGCCTATCGATGTACTGTGTCGGTAACGATATCAAAACAAAAAAAAAAGTGGGAGAGAAAAAAGAAAAATTATTAAGATACTCGTCTCGTAGGAGAGTATAGCAGAAAAAATCGGGATTCTAAATAATGATAATGCGACAGTATGCGATTGTACATTGAATACGCTAGAACGCTATTTGTTTACTAAAAAAAAAAATAACGGTAGTTAGCGATACGCGAACAACGTAGAGAGGGTGACACCTGAACGAAAGAGATCGAGAATCGGATCAAGATCGAGATCGAGAGACAGTGCGAGGATGAGAGAGGGTAGAGTAAATGCGTGCAAAAAAGTGATTGAGAGTAAAAGGGTGTAAGAGAGAGAGGGAAAGAGGGAGAAAAGGAGAGAGTGCGCGCGCGTGTTTGTGTGTGTGTGTGTTTGGTGCGTGTTGCGTGCGTGCGTGCGTGTGAGAGAGAGTGAGAGGGGAAGAGTGAGGGGATGAACGGCCAGACAAAACGAAGACTAAGACTAATTAATGAGAAAAGGAAGAAAACCTATTAGGTATATAATTAATGCCGTCACGGTACACTCGCATAGTATCCTGGCGGCTACCTAACGTTAGTTCAGTATCAATTATTATCCTTGTATCTTTTATTACGATTATTCATTAATAATTATTGGTTACATTATTTTATTATTATATCGACGAGAGATGAATGCGTTGTACAATTCGAACGATTGGTAAAACGCGTTGCCGAGAATCCGAAAATAGTTTTATCATGCCGTGCATACTATCGCAAATGCCAAATAAAACAGGAAAGAGCAAGGCGTGGTTTTTTTGTTTTTATCTGTTTTTTTTCTTTTTTAATTCGAGTAACACAACGATTCGTTTCTATACGTAGCAGAGTGCACAGAAACGCGGTGAAACATTCTCGTCTCAGTTTTAATGAGGCGTCCGAAGGAGATACGGGCAGGCTTTAAAGTAAAATGCTGGTGCTGTGCTGTGATTTTTATAAAAACAAACGAAACATGGAGGGAAGAGAGGAAACGGGAAATTACGGACGACCGTGAGAAATTTTTTTGTGAAAATATGCAGATAGCCTAAGTACCTGGACCTGCCCTGGACTCTCCGAAAACGTAAACTCCTGTAGAAAGAGTGAGCAGCGAAAATATGGAAAATGAGAAAAAGAGAAAAAAGTGAAAAAGGGAAAAGAAAATGATAAACGAACTTGTACGGATTGTATAGGCTGTAAAGTGTATTTGCTTTTAAACAAAATTTAATGTAGATCGTTAATCGCAGATTACGCGAAAAAAAAGGAGCTGTCTCCAATCGTCAAATATCAGAACGTTCCGTTCCATTCCATTTCGCAAACTAGCAAAACGCGCAAACTCGCAAATTCTCGCAACTCCCGAGGCCAGAGCTTCTTTTCTCGCAGACCAACACGATCCCAGACTATATCCATCATAAAAGACTTCATTGTTTTGTTTTCGAAACCGCGCGCGCGATCACACGGTCATTCTTTCGCTCCTCGATATATCACTGTCCTGTGTCCTTGTATCCTGTGCCCCGTGTATATCCCGTGTTCTGCGTTCCACTTTGTACTCCACTTTTTCCATCGAATGAGAATTTGAACCCTATGAAACTACGCGAACCAAACGGATGTAATTAGCAATTGGAGACAACTTCCAACTAAGGATATACTTTAGCGAGTACTGCGTATTTGCCACGATGTTGCATAATCCATTGCGAAAATTCTTGATCGAAGAAAGAAAGCAAGCGACAACATAAGATGGACTGAAATGTAACGTAACGTAACGTAACGTAACGCAAACCTAATAAACAAGGACCCGTATTCTCGTCTCCTTTTTTTAGAATGATAAAAATAGCGAGTCGTTGCGCTTTATATATTATACACTTCGAATATATGAATATACGAGTAACATTACGTACAGAAAGCAAGTACAGAAATGCAGGCATCTTGTCGTTAAATTGTAAGATATTGTGTTCAAGCTCCAGAATGTATTCTGATCCCCTTCCTCAGACTACTATATATTAAATATATTGTGCACTATGCTCCAACTTGTCCATACGAATAAATACATTGAAAAATCTCACTAAACGATATCTCCTAGAATCTCGTTGCAGTCTGTTCGTTGAGCTTCTCGTTGAACGTGTCGCGCGCGCGCGTTGAATTTCCCGCGCATTTCGCGGAATCTCTCGTGGCGCGAAAAACGAATGGTTCAAATCATTAACCGCGCTACAAGCTATGTATGTGTACTTACCTATCTCGTACCCCATTTTGGCACAAGTCCCTCGAAACTGTGCAACTTTTCAAATCAAAGTTGTGATTATTGCGAATAATCGTCGCAATTTTGCGACCTTTTAAGACTGACAAAAAATCAAACGTCGAAGGGAACGTTTTTAGATATTACTTGTAATTCTAGGTTAGGTGTTATAACCTAAAACGCTTGTTTTCGTCCAAGCATCGAACACCGATAACTTTGTTTCTACGACGACAAAGAATGAACTTGTTTCCGCATTATTTTTAAGAAATGCTCATAGAATTCCGTACACAGAATTATCCGATATAAGAATATATTTTATGTGAAATGGACGAAATAGAATACAAATTACAATCGGCAAATCCTGTTTTAATATCGCACGTGAGTTATGCGCCTTTCCTGAAATAAATATGTATTATTTTGCCCCGTGTCGCTTTTTCTAATGTGTTTCTCCTTGCAGGCAATATCGAAACTGTTCGATTCCATCAAGAAGAAGAGACACGAGAATGCTGCCGATAATATCTCACAAGTAAACTAATTTTTCGTGATAGCCTAGTCACAACAACGATTCGACGATCTACATAAATAAGCTTTTCTTTTTTTAATGTTTTCGTTAACGACAGATACCCGAATTCAAGTCACTGTCGGCGAAACGAGACAGTGCGAACGTGACGGTCAGCATATCTGCTTGTCAGGCACTTGTAGCGCTAGTTGAAAATGGACTGTGGAATATTGACAATGCACTGTCCACTTTTGTATCCAGCCTTTCTTCTATCAAGTAAATTTAAGCTATTTAATCTAATCGTTCGAGTACCTCTTCCTACACGTTACGGGTTTCATCAAGTCTATCTTATGCTTTAGAAATTACACGGTTGCTGCTACGGCTATCGGGCATTTATTGACCATGCATCTGAAAGCCAACAAAGAGGATGACGCTATATATCCATTCACTCTTCACGCGCCTCAACATCCCTTCATAATGATATTGAATCAAGATAAATACAGTTGGCAATGTGTGTTGAACGAGATGGCTGGCATTATGAATCATCAAGATTCACGGTACGTAGAACAACATTTGTTCGTTCGATATACATTCGTACTGATACTAACAGTCCAAGTGTTTCAGAATCAGAGAAAACAGCATAGAAATGTTACGCCCTGTTTTTCTATATATTTTATGTAATCCTTTTTCAAATCCATTGGACTGCTGTGCTCAACGTACTTGGCAATTGTTGATTAAATCGGAACATGGCCTATGTTTGCAGACAGAAGTGTCGCTTTGGATGTACACTGCCGAGACTTATTCTTGTATCAATACGAATTATAGAATTCTAGAAATTGCAGAGAAAGCATCTCGAGAGAAAAACAAAGATTTCTGTACGGCGATAGCGCCCGTGCTAGCGTCTTTATCTCTACAACTGTTAAAACACGAGTCAGACCCAACGTTAAATTTTGACACGTTACTCGTGATTATGGATCAATGCGACACCCGCATTGGAGATTTGATGTTAGCATTAATGGCAGAAATAATAATTGTATGTCCTGCTATTTATTTACATAGCACCTTACGAATATGTAAGCACTTTATATTGTCAAAAGCAGATCAATGTTTGTGCTCCCAGTTTTCATTTAACTAAATGATGTTGTAGGTGCGATGATAACAAAGAGAATGTCGTGCAACGACTTATTTTTGAATACCGTAACAGCAGCGATCTTAAAATGGATGGCTTACCCGTCGTTATTATGTTCGGACGCATTGGATATGGCAACAAATTTATTGAGAGAAATGTTCGTTCAACGGCGTCCTGCGTACGATAGCACGACGGTTACGAGCAAAATCTTTGAAGAGTTTACAAACTTTGACCCGTGTCTTCAGTTCTACGCGGAGATCACGCGTTGCCTAAACATCTCGAAACCGAACGATATTTTACAGTGGTTGAAATATATGTCGCAAGTACCGATCGATTTAAAAAACAAGTGTAAACTATTATTGTCTGGCCTCTTTATAGAAACAAATGATCCGACGGTTGCCGAGCTAAGCTGCAACGTGCTGGTCGACGTCTGTAAAGAAGTGAAAAGCTTCGAATCGCATCTACTGTCTCTAGTATTACATAAATTAACCAAGTCGAAAACCAGCAGAGAATTGAAGTATCTGTTGCTGGTTGTACCGGAGTTAGCAACTAGCAAAGAAAACGTGCCGATTATCACTCATACGTTGGACACGCTGTTACACGGTGACAAGCAGTTGAGATGCTTCGCCATTGAATTGTATTTGAAGACACTGAAAGAGCAGCCGATGTGCTATAGATTTGTTTCAGCTGCAATAATTCGTCTAATGAAAGCCGATCACTCCTGGTATTCGGATGCGACTTGCGCAAGGGCCATGAGATTCATTTGCGAAAATCATCCTGAGCATGGCGAAACGTTGGTACCGTTGCTATCAGAGATATTGAATCGTTCGACGGACACGAACGGCGGAACCGCGAGCGCACTCACTCTCAAAAGTATATCTGCGCTTTGCAAAGCTTCCGTGATAGATATTTCTTCGACGTGGAGGGTGTTGGAGCCGAAAATGGAGAAGGAAAAACGCGCCGTTGTCTTGGAAAGTCTCTGCGAATTGTTCGGCGATGTTGCATCGTATCCGTCGACTTTGGACGTCGAAGTATACGATCAACTGGTCTTCGATATAGTGTCGAATCTATGGACGTACGCGACATCCAGTAACCCGAGAGTCATCGAGTCAGCTCTCAAAGCTCTAGCTTCGTTTCGTCTAGAGCGTATTCCTCTGGGAACGTTACCGGCAAACTTTCGATCTCATCTCGTGGTGCCTGACGACTCGACCGAGAAACCGGACACTTTGCTTCAGTATGTACCCGCTAGCTGTTGGATAGAAATGCTTCGAAATGTTAATAAATTAGCCTTGTCAAGTGCTGGGAATCTCCTAATTTCTTTCGTGAACGAAGAAGTGGAGAGCTTACGATCTGGAATTTATAATTGGCCTTACGGCGAGCCACAGAATTTTAAGTACCTGCCAGAGAAAAGCGTTATAAGAGGGGTCGGTGAATATTTGAGACGATCCGACAAATCTGAACCCAATAATCACCGTATTATCACGGAATGCTTGAGAATATTTGCTCATAGGTACACGAAACCGTTACCCAACGTTAATTGGAGTTTCCTCGAAGACACAATCAATCTATCGCCCGAAGCTAAGAAATATACTCTTGCCATCGCGTGCCGCCATGCAAAGGTATCTTTGTCCGCGAAATCTTTTATGGAAAAGTATCTGTCGACATATCAATCCGAAACAGACGCCGATCCTGATTTCAATTTGAGAAACAGCGAATACACCGCAGTGTATCAGAACCTCGATGATTTGTGTCAAGCTGTACAACCGAATAATATGAAACCATTTCTAACAACCACATTAGAGTACGTACTGGAGAAGATGACGTTCGGTAACGAACGCTTTAAAAGCTTGTTCGACACTATTATGTCTTCGTATGTTGAGACTTTAAAAAACCAACAAGCGTACGACGGAAATTTAACGCTCTTGTCCACTCTGCTGGATAATTATTTCGATAAAATCGACTTAACGTGTAAACGTTTCGAGTCTTACGTTGCAGCAACTTTAGAATTGTCAGCGAAATATATAGAAACGATGACATCTCCTAGAGCGTGGCCCGAGGTAACACTTGATAAATTAAAGAATGCAATTATAATCAGAGCCGAACTGGCTATAAAGAAATGTTCAGAGACTTCGTTGGCGTTGTTCAATGAACTGATCGATGAAGCTATGTCTATGCCTAGGTAAGCGTAACACGAAATAACATTAAGCGTCGCAATTATTTTAATGTACCCCGAAAAACGTTTATTTTATTCCGTTTCTTCTAGTATACAGGTGTTCTTTCTTGAAACTGTTCAAAAAGTACATGTTGAAATGCATTCTGTTAAGACCGTTATAAAATGGATACTAGAGTTCATGGTAAAAATTCAGGTACTGTTGTTGGATTCGATGCAACATGACAATAGGAAAATCGAATTCTACTGCAGCGTTTTATTTATTTCTATCATCAGTTTGTCCGGTATCGACCGTACTTTAATGAAACAAAATTTATCGGTGACGTCGACAAATGTTCGGATCGAAACATTTACTCGAGCTCTCACGATTCTTTCCGATAGACAAGACTGGAAATGTGCGATGCCACAGGTATTGTCCTTCTTTCTTTTCTTTTTTTGTTCTCCGAGGAAGAATATTTTACATTATAAAAATCGACAAATATTTTATTATGCGTTACACATTTCAGATTATGGAATGGTTAAACCATATGAGGACGAGTATTATTTCTAATGTTTACAGACTGGCTTTTCATCGTTCGTTAATATGTTTGAGGCATAATCCGTATTATAAGGACGTGTGGACTAAATATTTATCAATTAAAACCGAGGTGTAAATAGGAATTGTGTGCGACGAAAGTTTCTGGAATGCAATGGAAAAGAATGTTAACGATCGCGCATCTTGTACATGAACGTTTTTGACAATACTAAACAGATGTTTCGCTATTGTCCAAAGCTATAACTGTCAGAGTGTTCGGCCTTGATCCAGTCAACGTATGATCTTCTGGTAATTTCATCCTAGGTTCCAATATGTTTCGTTTGGTCTCAACATTCTTTTTTATGGGTGTACGACTTGGACTAGATTTTCTACTACTTGGATAGGATTTTAATAAACGAGCTCTAAAAAAACAATCGAATTTAGACTCCTATATGCCACGTTATATGTAAGCATGTTTGATAACTTTCAGTTTTTAGCTGCTTTAGAACCACGGTACTTACGCATCCATTAATTTAAGAAACAATCGAGTGTACACTTGATACTCTTCGTCTCCGAATTCGGTTGGATCGTGTCTAGCATGTTCGTACAAGTCGCAAAATTGATGAATTAATCTTTGCCCACTTCCATTCAACGGAGTAGCTAACGTAGAGAGCAGATAAGCTCTTAAATTTTCAGACGGATGCCTCTTGAGACAATTATCGTACTTTGTAATTTCAGCTTCTATAGTAAACGATACAGGAAAAATCACATATCCTTCGAGTTATCCTCTACCGATTTATCGCAAGGAACATGAAGATATAGTTACCCAAAGCTCTGATATCGTCTACCGCTTTCAGTCTATAATAATGCGGTGGAACTTGTGCACGAGGAGTCACGATAAATCGTGGATCGCTAATAAGTTGCGGTTCATACTGAATTCTTGGTATTACTTCTATTCGCCTTTCAATTTCCTTCTTTAGAGACTAAACAATTAAATGGACGTCACGCTTTTGACAATAACATTAGAAGCATCTGTAATCGTTAGACAGCGGATCTTTTAATTTGTTTAATAGGTTGAAAATGACATAACTTTTAAGAATTTTTCAATTCTTTTAATGTTTTTACTGTTTCAAATTACACCTACTCATTTTTGTCATATGCATAAAATCCGCTGTCTAGTAATCGTTCATACCTTCCTTGCATCGTGTCCGATCGGGATATGAGGGCCACGACGTGATCGTAAAGCGAATCTCATAATTTGACGTTTCGCAAAAATAAATAGCAATAACATTGTTAACACACCAGCCGCGATAAATATGACTATCGTTACACCAGAAAGTTCCTCCGTCATCTTTACATTATTATACCTTTTCGCTTTTTCATTCCTTCTCACTCGAAGAAGAGGTTATATATCATTTGACATCCCAGCATCATCATATGCAATTAATGACACGATATAAACTACGATACTTTTCTAATAGCAGCTTGGCCATTAGATCTGTCTTTCAAGTTCTTATCTGAGTATGCCAGCGATGTTTCAGCTCACAAACACAATCAGTGCATCCGACAGTAAATGTTACATGACGCTGAACATTTAAAATATTCTTTACTATACTTGGTTAAAGAGTAGGGATACGATACAACAAGAGACGACACGTTAGTTAGAAAGAAAGCGACTTCTTAGTTAGAGAGAGACAACCCCATATAACCAATTTAAAGGTCCATTCGGTAAGGATCGGTAAATTTCGGCAATGCTCGTTGAATTTTCGTATATATTTTACGATACATATTGTAATATATTATATTTAAATTATTATAAGCAAAATTATATTGTATATATATTGAATGAGATAGTATGATGGGTGTATTTATATTGTTTGTAAGTAATATGTTTTCAGTGTATGCTACGATAATTTATTTCTAACATATTTGTAATAAACATTTTTGTTATATATTTCGTAAATATATATAGTTACATTTCGTAAAATTAACGTAAATACTTCGAAAACCAATGTTAATAAACAGTACATTCTAAATTAAAATAAATAGATTTTTAGACATTGACACGAAATAAGAATATTAAATTCAGTAGATTTAAAGTACCCGCTTGCCTATACAACCACAGTCGAACGAACGACATCAAAGGATTCAACGGTGCCGCCTCTTGTTGTACCCCTACTCTTTGACTTGGTGATGGTTATCGATAGTACTCACTATCGAAAGGTATCGATAATACTCACTATTGAAAAATGTCGATAGTACACACTATCGAAAAGTATCGATGATCAAAAAACCGAAATGATACAAATTACCACGATTGAGTTTTACAATTAGTGAATATTAGGTGATATTAGCCAATATTAGCGTACATCAACGTAGTAAACTGGGTTCTAGTTCATACTAACGAGGAAGAAATTGAGTTCTGGTCCGCTTGATGTATAATGTAAACGAAACCTGTATATAATTCTATACATATATTAATTACCGTTCAGTGACAGCTTATACGAGATCTTTTAACATGTTTTGTATAGGTTTTTTAAAAAATGTTTGATTTATATTAGCGATTTCCTGCAACAAGAATTTCTGCTGTTCAGAAAAATTTACATTTATTTTGATGAATAACAAAACCAGCTTTCCAAAATTTTTCTCTTTAGAAAAATCAAGTGCCTTTCCAGATAGTAGTTGTATGAATTTCTCTTTTGTTGAATCGTCTAGTCTGGCAGACATTAAATTATGTAAAACAGGAAGATGCCATAGTTTTAGTTCTTTGGCATATGACAGATATTCCCTGCAAACATTGCTAAGATTAATGAAATACCTAATAAGAGGAATATTTGGTGTTAGATGTTCTCAGATAATCATTTTTATACATACGAAATCAAAACAGAACTACGTTGATATTCAAAAGTATTTGCTATAACATTGACAATTGTTGTATCTTTTAAATCAATGTTCAGCAGAGGAACAAAAATGAACTTTTGAATATCATCTGGAAATTTTTGTACACTTTCTACGATAACGGATAACAACATCCTCGAAGGTCCTTCCATAACAATTATCTACAACATTTAAATTAACTGTGTTATGGCAATATTAATAACCGTCACAGAGTGTGTGAATACAAATATTAATCACCTTTGGTAATAGTAAATCCGTATAAAAAACTGATGTATATTTCATTCTATCTTCGGTGCTCATATTATTCAAGGAGCAACAAATGTTACAGGTACCTGTCATGCTTAATTTTTTCTCTAAGCCACGAACGACCTCTAAAAATTCTTCATCATTTAAATCATCTAATAAAGTTACATCCAGCTTTCCATTGGGACGTTCTAGACTTTCAAAAAGGCATTCTACGATATCACATTTTTGAACGGCTGTTTGCTTAATTTCCCTGTCAATGTCATTGCCAAATTGTGTAAAATAAAATTGGGTCGATTGATGTTGAGTACAATTAGGCATTGCAGATGAACCATTGTCATCGTCTTCGTCACTTTCGTCTGTAGTTACTTCTTCTATGTGCATTTCATTTTTCTCCTAAATAATATACTTCCAAATATTAATATTCTTATGCCATACTGATAATAATTTTTTACCAGCACAAACCTCTCCTATTACAACGGTCCAAAAAGAATCAGCCTGTTGCATATTCTTTTCCAATGCTTCCTTAATCGGTTTTAACTTCTCTACAGCGCACTGTGATAATACATATTGTTTTATAATATCTTTGTTACTCATGATTTTGATTGAACAATTTATTTTTTGTAGAAAATTATAAATTGCTTTTTATCGTATGTCTTCCACTGAAAATGAATTAAACAATGATGAAATCTAAAGCTCAGCAGATTTTCGCTAATGTTATCCACGAACGTGAATAAGTTCAAAGAAGTATTTGCAACAATCATTGTGTATTTATAAAAAGTACGTTCACTTTGATTTATTATTAGACAGCGGATCTTTATGCAAAATAAAAATGTTTTGCAATAATTGTAGGAAGCAGGAATAACATAAAATTTGATTTCATCATTTACATTAAAAGCAACATTCTTGAATTTTTAAAGTCTTTTACTGTTTTATATTTCGTTCAACCAGTTACTTCATAAATGCATATAAAGATCCGCAGTCTATTTATTATACATGAAAATAATTACGTTTTATTTTCAAATATGAATGTAAAAATCACTTGAATACCATTGGATGCGTTTACGTCGCGCCTGAAATACAAACCAGTTGATTGTTGACAATACGTGTACAAAAACTATACACACATTACTACACATGACATTGACGGCGATAGTCAAAATATTTAGGTTATAATATCGAAATAATGCAGTACAGTAGTACATTATCGTGTAACATTGTTGAAAAAAATCTACTCCCATGAAGAATAATTTCCAAGTGAAACCGGAAGAAAAAGCACGCTTGAGTATAGAAAATCTGTGATTCTATATTTTAGAATACTTTCTTCATCGGATAAATTTGAGAGTATTGAATAGAAAACTTCGTGCATTGAATTACTAAATTCTCAAGTAAAATGCAATCCCTGTACGATGCATTTCATACAGTGAAATAAGCTCATAATGTAGTATATTTCAAGTTCCTTGACATAGAACAGAGTGTGATTCATTTTATTAGCCTGAAGTAACTTCTTTTTCTGGAATTTCCAAAATATTGTGCAAAATTGACTAACGTAATTAATTTTAAATCTATTCAGGTTCCTGGCAATAGTTTCTTCAATGCAGTATTAGTACTCTCGCGAATGGTGCAGAAATGCAAACGTTAGATGTAGCTCTATATTTAGGCAATGGTAATTTAGTAGTAGGTAATTTACAATTTAGTAGTTAGGTCTATAGGTTTTATTAAACGGATTTATACATTGCGTAGAAACGATTTACGCAGCAGGGTCATCGCCCTTGGTTGTTCGAGTGTAAATCAGTTGCGCATGGTGTTGCACGACTTGTTTAATGAGTCCTTTCTGTTGCAATTCAATCAGCGCTCTCCTGGCGAGCGATCCGCGGATTTTTAGTCTTTCACTGACAATGGATGGTGTGACCAGTTTGTATTGTGGCACTTCCGCTAACAATTTGTCATATGTGCCTTTGTCGAACAAGACTTGGTTATTCAATTTGTCACGTACTTTTCCTTTGGACCACTTCTGCAATAACAAATTGAAGGTGTTACTACTCATCCATTGAAGTTAAATCTAAAGCTACGCATTGAAACATTATTTCAGTCTCATTAAATCAGTTTTTTCTACTTCCATGGTTTATCAAGGAGATAAATTTTCATCAGTAAAAGATTCACGCAAAATGTTTGAAGATACGAATGAACAAAAAGAAAAATACGAACCTTCTTTTTGGCTTTACCGCCAGATCCTCCCTCCTTCTTCTTCTGGGTCTTCTGGGGTTGCTTAGAAGACCCCTTCGTATCCTTCTTAGGCGGCTGAAACGTAAAGTACAATTAGATCAAATGTCCAAATAACTTTAACTGTATTCTTACAAACTGAATACGAATCAGGCTCATTAAATCAGTATTTTGCTATCACGTATATCTAGCATGAGTCTTTCATCACGAAAGATCAATGTATCTTCGGCAGAATCCTTTGGCGTGTCAACAAACAAGCATGCAAGCTGTTTTCCACGCACATACAAATATAACGAACGTTTATGTTCCCTAGTTTGTTATGTCAAAATTAAAATCAAAATTATATATATCAAATATTAATTGCTACGAAAAAACTTCTGGTTAAAAATATCAATACTATTTACACCATGTGGACGAAGACACTGACAAAGGTTAACCGATTAATCACAAGCGAAATTTATGCTTTTTCCCATAAATTTCTTTAAACAGAAGCATCACTGTGCACTTTTAACATAACTTTTACTTCACTCACGGGGTTACTTTAACTAATTACAGTAGAAAACAATGCGAAAAAGTGTACGGCGAATACTCACCATGATGGCTGTCGACTCGGAAAGAAAGGGGAAGTACGAAAATCGCCATATTAAATCTTACTTTTATCAGCGACCTCTGTTTCACTACGCTAATCAATTTTACAATTGATTAAAAATATAGATCGTTTCTGCAGAAAGAACGATCACGATCAAATAAATCTTTAGCTAAATTAAAACCAGTTTTTTCAATGGTTCATTAAAAAAATTACAAATGAAAAATGTTACACGTGTCGAAACCTGATGTCGAGCTGTCATTCGTTCGAGCATGGAACACGTTTACATATAGATTCAAAACTCATTTTTGAACACTAACTTCTGGTACGCGTGCGCATACAAGTTTATACATAATTTCAGAATTATATAAAATAAATTATAGTGCTAATATCAATTGAAATATATTGCTTTATAATTTAATAACATGACTACATCTACTCAGACTTCATATATTATAATTTTTAGTGTACTGTTTATCTGATAAATAGTTTAAAATGTGGTAAATAGCACCCTTGAAATCCTGGAAATGAGTATTGAGAAATTCTGTATGTAGGATATCAAGGTCACTCAATTTTGAGGCAAGGATTAATAGGGCTGCTAAAAATTCGATACGAGTTTCCCCTCTGGCATAATAATGTGTGGCTCAGGAGTGGCTGCAGCGTGTTAAGCATGGCGCTCTCCCAGGCATTTTCGGAGCCCGGTTTTCTACCTTTTTGACGCGTCCACAACATGTATTCGCTTTAAGAATACCTTTTGATGTCGTCGAATCCATCCTGAGTCTTCGTTTTTATACACGGCCTCGCACGAAAAAGGTATTTCCCACCGAACAAACTGAACCCGTGTAAGGTTAAGATACCTTTCACCGTTGCGACGTGTCAATTGTGTTTTTATTTGGTGCAAATTTTTTAACGATCTGTGTTTGATTCGAGTAGTGCGATCAACGACTACGTGACAGGTTCTTTAAAATAGCGCGATTTTTTCGAGAGGACAGTTCAGGGTGTAATTTCGACCGGTATTGTTCACTGATAAGCGAAGCGCTCCTGTAATCAGCTGTGCGATCAACGACTTTACTCGGAACATATTTTTAATTAACTCTGACAATTGTTCCTATCGGATCGTCTAATTCGCGTGTAAACTGTCGTATCGTCGCGTATGTTCGATTAATTAAGCAATGTTTATTCAGGAAAACGTTATTTCCGAGTAACATATGTGGCACCTACAGTCATCCACAAAAGTTTAGATACACTCGCATCAATTTTAAATATGACCAAGACGATCAATCTAGCAAGTCTTTTAACATTGCATTAAGGTATCAACAATCGATCGCAGACACGTGTTATCACGACAATGTTGTTTATTGTATTTATTAACCTTTTGCACTGTAATTTTCTTTACATTTACAATGATTAGAACTGAATTTGCATTTATAATTTCCTTCAACAATAGGAAAATTTACATTATTTCCATAGTGAAGAAATGGAATTTTATTTTGGTTTGAAATTTTTATTATAGGGCAAAGGGTTAACAAGAAGATAAGAGAATTGTTGAGATAATTGTTAAAAAATGTATATAATATTACAATAATATTTTGCAGGTCCCCCAGTGGCGCCAATAACAGCTTGCAATCTTCTGGACAAAATTAAAGGTTTGTAACATTCGCTGTAATTTTCACAGCTGTATAAACACTTCCGTAAATGACTAATATTCTATTAAAAACTCCTTCCTCCGCAGGAAGAATATCATTCGTGGAAGCAGCCCTGCCAATCTTGCAAAATGCTTCCCCTATCGCACAAAGACTCAAGGAATCTGGGGAGCCGAATAAAGGAGAAACTGTTGGGATGGAAGCGTCTAATATTTTCTGACAAAAACACCAGGAATTTGTTTCTGTTTCTACTGCTGAATCTGTCCTTTGCCTTTGTTGAATTGTTGTACGGAGTATGGACGAATAGTCTGGGCTTGATCTCGGATAGTTTTCACATGTTTTTCGATTGCACAGGATTATTGTTTGGCTTAGCTGCATCTGTAATTACAAAATGGAGAGCGAACGAGCGATACTCCTACGGATATGTTAGAGCAGAAGTCTTGGGAGGCTTTGTAAATGCTCTGTTGTTATTCTTCATTGCTCTGTTCATCATGTCGGAAGCGGTGGAAAGGTCTATCGAACCACCGGAGATCAAACACGAGAGACTCCTTGTTGTATCTATTTTGGGACTAGTAGTTAATTTAGTAGGAATATACGTGTTCCATCACGGACATGGGCATGGCCACGGATCAGGCCACGGCCACTCTCACTCGCATTCTCACGGTGGCCATGGACACTCTCATTCGAACCATAGTCACAGTCATGATCACCATGACATCGAAATGGACCCCTCTTTCAGCGGTACAAACTCTCAGATTATGAAAGGAGTATTCCTGCACATTCTAGCGGACACTCTGGGGTCTGTAGGCGTGATTGTATCTGCGATACTGATGCGCCTGTTCGGCTGGTTTATAGCTGATCCAATCTGTTCAATGTTGATCGCAGTATTGATAGTTTTAAGTGTGCTCTCACTAATGAAAGACTCGTGGGAGATATTGATGCAGAGGCAGCCGGCGGCGATGGACCAAGTCCTACCACAGTGTTACAACAAAGTGACCCAGTTGGCTGGAGTATACAGTGTACAAGAACCGCATTTCTGGACCTTGTGCTCGGACGTCTATGTCGGGTGTTTGAAGTTGGAAGTGGCTAGAACTGTAGACCCGAAGTATGTTGTGGCGCACACACAGATGATATTCCAAGCAGCCGGAGTAAGGCAATTAACGGTCCAGCTGGATTACGCAGCCATGTGATCTAGGAAAGACGTGAATGTCATGAAGTGTTCTTACAAGTGCTCCAAGACTGTATCTGTCTGCGGAGTCTGCCAGAAGCAAGCGAGGAACATAGCCATTGTGCAGAACATCTCTGCCATTCTGAAGCTGTGCAGACGCATTATTCTGAGCAACAGCGAATACCAACTCGGATTACAAATCGTTTAACACCTTGAGTGCCGCGTCTCCTCAAAATGGGAGACGGAATTATTTTCCAATTATTTTTCATTGAAATTCAATTTTTAAATTCGTATATTTAGCGTACCGAATTCGATTAGAATCTTGAAAATGCAAGAAGCTTGGAAAAACACTTGATGTCGTAAGTCTTAATTTTAATCCGTGTTTCGTTGAATAAATTATTTCGATTTTGTGGAGTTTTCGAGGTTGATGAATTGACACTCAGAGTGTTAAAGACCGACAGGACGCGAGACATACTCTTAGGGACTGTATTTCATTTACAATTCTCATTCCTTCATTTTTGCTATTGTACATATGTAGACATTGAACGACCCATAACTCGACTATACACATACCTTTGCCGAATTCAACCAATCTTCGTTTTTACGGGAACTGCGATAACTAGGACATTCGCTCACCAAGAAATTCACCGATCAACTTTTGTATCTACTCATCGAAGCCTTTACATAAAGTCGCATTTAAAAACCTAGATGAAAATCACTGCTGGTGCATAGTATTAGATTTTTTTACGATCACAGAGCTAGCTCGAGCCGCGTTAACGGGTTTTATCTGCATTTCGTTATCAAACTTTGTCTATATCGATCTTGATAACGCGAAACTCGAGCGTTACGGCCGGATCTATCGCGTGAACGGGTTTCATTAAAGTTTATTACGTTTGAAACACCGACGCGGCCGTAAACCTTTGCCGACAGCTGTAGACAGCTAGTCATTACTAACGAAAGAAAATATGAAATGTGTATAATATATATATTATATATATGAATGCAACTTTATAAAATGTAATATAAATTGATATTCATACGTTTGCGTGAAGTTATACTTTCCTCAAGATTACGTTCACGTTGTGCGCTCGGTTGAGTGGTGTTTATGCAACGACTAATTAAAGTGATTCTGGAGTGACGGTGCCTGGGTCAGTTTTGATCCAGCGTTTTAAAAGGAAATTAGCTACTCATCTCCTGACAATTGAATTAATATCGCGTAATATCAAAATGACTGTACCATAGAAAATTTCTGTAAAAAAATTTACTTACCAGACCCCAGCGAGTATGATTTTTTACATTTTTATGAAAATGGTGATCCGCTTCATTTTCATCATTCTCAATGAACGAAAATTGTTTATTGCAAATCTAGGGCCGTATCGATAAGGCAGAAAATTAGTTAAAAGAGGCACGAAGAGAAAGCTTTAAATTAAAAATGGTTACAATTTCGAGTTAGTCGGTAGAATTTTTGTAATATCAGAAAATTTGTGGGCACGGCACTGCGTAAATCGTAGGCGTAATCAGGACATTCCATGTAGCCGAGGTATATTATGGTGTATACCTGAAGTTGTGATGATGCTAGGCCAAAATCCCATGGTAGAGAGGAACATCGATAGGAACGGATAAGAGTAACATAATAAATTTTTCTATTGATCGTCGCGCGTGTGTGTGTGTAAGAGCGAAACATGACGCACATCGGACTCTTTTAACTTACGAAGTATGATGCGATTTTCCAGGGTGAAAGTGACCGTTGTTACGTTTTATTAACATTATTGTATAGATCGAGGACAGAGGAGAGGAACCTCAGTGTCGACAGAGTGTAAATAATAAAGAAACATACTTGTACTTATCCTGGATTCTTTTCTATATAATAGCAACGACTAATAAAATCGCTCCGCTTCATGAGAATACTGAAAACTGTAAACGAACTCTTATTTCGTAAATTTTACCTAGAGAAGTTATACCTCTTGAAACATTTTTTAAAAACATGGCCTCATTTTTCCAACCCTCGCCTATACTCTATCCAACAAGAGAGCAGTACCACGTGAAGACCAGTTTTCGTTCGTATTTGCGCACCTTCGCCCTAATTGGTTCAAGAAAGTGGAGAGTGGATAGTGAAGTGAGAGATGATAGGCTCGCTGCCCCTCCAACATCTTCCAAGCTGCGCGCAACGGTACTGCTCTCTCGTTGGATATAGAATACATGATACACTCCTCAAAAGAGTTAAGGAATCACTTCTGCGAACCCGAAAAATTGCTACTAGTTTACACGATCATAACTCCGTCTAAAATTGCTTTATCGATATCGTTAAACAATGGTTTGAAAGCCTGAAACCTCTATTTTCAGATGCTCTGTTTCAAACTGTTGCTATGTTGGTTTTTTACAAAGTTATAGCGAGATGAAGTCAACATGGACGGTTAACAAAAATTTTGTGCAACTTTGGAACATGACACGGGGAGAAACAAATTTTTTTGATAAATCGCGTTAATATCATTCGGAAGGGCTATCTTTCCTGTGTAAAATGTGTGGTTGTTGTTTATTGTGCGATTTTTTTTATTCGAGTAATTCAACATTGAAGTAAATGTAGGCTTTTTCACTTTAACTGGCTCCAGAAAGCGAAAAAATTATCGTAGAATATTGTGCAAAGAAGCAATAGAAAGAGCGTTTCTTTATCTTCAAGGCACTCGTTTTGTTTTTCAATTTCATTAACATTTCGATATACCAGGTGACTCTGAAAATATGCTTAAAAAATGCACAATTTCCATTTTTCCTTTAACTCGCTGTATCTCGGCAAGAAATGATCGTAATACCATGATTCGAACGTCAGATTGAAGCAGAGATTCTGCCGATTCGATTGAGTACCCCATGAACTCGCTGCGACAATGTTTTACCTATGGCAGCTGTGTTTGAAGTTAGTGCTTCGCAGAAATTAGCGCGCCACGTACAGCGGCTGCCTGCCATCTCTGAATACGCTACCGTCGCGCCAGCGCACAGTGGAAAATTCGGACCAAACTCGATTCAAAATCGAAGAACTTTCGATAGAAATGAGGTAGAGCGATGAAATTTTTTTAAAATTAATGCTGAAACTTTGCAGAATATGGAAAAAATAGGGAGATTATGGTACGAACGTTTTTTAACGTTGAGAAAATTCGTCAAACATGTAGAATTTCATAAAAATGTGGTTTCTCCAGTACCACGCGCGGAAAAAATTTTTTTTAAGATACTATATATCACTTCCTGTAGATTTCTACACGCTGATTTCAAATCTGGTCTCAAAATTTGTCTACGACCTCAGGATTTTGCAAAATTAATTTTCGTAGTCGTAGACAACGAAAATGTTTTTTCCAGAAACACCTGGTATATTGAAATTGTAATGAAATTGAAAAAACAATAGAAGTGCCTTGAAGAAAAAAAAACGCTCTTTCTATCGCTTTTTTGCACAATATTCTACGATAATTTTTTCGCTTTCTGAAGCCAGTTAAAGTGAAAAAGCCAACATTTACTTCAATGTTGAATTACTCAAATAAAAAAAATCGCACAATAAACAACAACCACACATTTTACACAGGAAAGATAGCCCTTCCGAATGATATTAACGCGATTTATCAAAAAAATTTGTTTCTCCCCGTGTGATGTTCCAAAGTTGCACAAAATTTTTGTTAACCGTTAATGTTGTCTTCATCTCGCTTTGTAAAAAACCAACATAGCAACAGTTTGAAACAGAGCATCTGAAAGGTTTTCAGCTTTCAAACCATTGTTTAACAACCCAGTCAGCAAGCTGCTGGTCTGGGCAGTACTGGGACAGCAGCTGCGTCCGCACACTGCTAGCAGCACGATGGCACCAAAAGCGGGAATGCTGCTTCGGTTAGGAGGGCAGCACAGTCGCACTAATGTGGCAGATGTCGGACAATACACGTCGACAATAGAAATTTACTTTACCGACATCTGCCACATTAGTGCACACACTTAAATCTTATGTCTGTGTTAGTGCGACCGTGCGACCTGTTGTGCACGGTGCACCGTGCTGTTGTGTATATCGGCATTCGCCACATTCGTGCGACCGTGCTGCCCTCTTAATCGTAGCAGCATCCCCGCTTTTGGCGCCATCGTGCTGCTAGCATATTCGGACGCAGCAGCTCTCGAAATTGGCTGACTGGGAATATCGATACAGCAATTTTTGACGGAGTTATGATCGTGTAAACTAGTAGCAATTTTTCGGGTTCGCAGAAGTGATCCCTTAACTATTTCGAGGAGTGTAGAATTGGATTAAAGATATTGCCTTTATAGTTGGAATGAAGTGTCAACCCTTTTGGTCGAAATAAATAAAACATCATCTCGATCCGAAGAACGATTTCCACAATAAACATTCATCAGCACAGCCTACTTCTCCGAAACTGGATCGAAATGACAAAATTCAAAGGCTTGCATTTTACAAACAAAATCGAAGTCAGCAAAGTGATGATCTAATTTTGAGTGTGCTGTCACATCGTATTTCGGTCCGTGTCGAATTTCCAGTTGCAGACAATGGAAAATGATTACAACGCGGAATGACCGTAGCGAGAAATGATTGGACGGCGTGAAACACATATTACATTTATTTGAAGGATATGTATACACATATAAATACATAAATATTTATAATAAAATCGCTGAAGCTGATTCCACGCGCGGGGAGACATCGCTGGACGACACGCGTTGTGGTGTCAGCTTCAGGCTTCACCCGTGGTGTCAGCGTTCATCGTTAAAACGGCTCGCAAATATAACAGATCGTACATTTAAATATTTCCATTCGTCCTGTACGGCGTCAATCAATGCGTCTTTTATATACATATAGCAAACTATCAAAAATGAAAAACCGTGAGGAACGCTAGCCCCTGGATATCGAACGAGGGAGCTCGCGCAAAGCGTTGCGCGTCGATTTCACAAACAACAGATTTTAATTAACCCTTTGCACTCGGAAAATTTTCTCAAAACTCGAGCGTATCCATTCACAAAAACCTCAGTGAGCTTCGAATAAAATACAAGACGACATAACGTTGGAAATAAATACTCTAGTTAAATTCGAAAATGGAGGTTCTACTAAACCGTGGATTAAACAAGCAAATCTGATCCAAACCGTGTCGTGTTTGAGTTTTGTATATTATTTAGTCTGTTCAAATGGAAAAGTATTACTACATTTAAATGAGACATTTTGTTTTCTACCATAATGATCCTCAGAATGGACTGCTGAATTACTGGCTAGATTTACAATGTTTCTTTAGAAGAGACAGTCAACTGCAAAGGGTTAGAACAGAAAAATCGTAAACTTGTCGAGCCGAAAGACATGGCAGAGAACAGCCCCGGGTTAGTATGATCCTCTTCTCTCGAAGAACTGTGTCTATAACAAATGTCTCCTATAGAATTGTTTAAAATCGATCTATGAAATATTGGACAATCGTCGAGTAACGCTCCGCGCGGATCCCTCGCGATTGGACGCTAAAAGGTGATCGAAAAGGTCCGCGGATCTCGCGAAGAAAATCGCGCGTGGACCGAAGAGGAAACACTGTGTGGTTCGTGGAACTGTTTCGCGTGAAGCTGAACTGAAACCGACCGAATCGTTTTGCTCGATTGTTATCGCAGGTGCGTGGCAGTTGCAGCGACCCCCTGTTCTCATCTGCTGGCCGCAGATTCGCGGGAAGATCGCCTAAAATCGCACCCGGCATTTATTCGGCGATCGTCGATCAATAGAAATCGCGGAATCGCACGCTTATCCTATAAAGTAACGAACGTTGTGATTAATTTTACCGGCCTAGATCGCGGTCTACGATTTTACGATTTTGGCAGTCGTGTTTGCACGTCCCATTTTACTCGAATCCTCTCATTTTTTTTACAATACAATAGCCGTTGTTCTTAATAATGCGTAACACTCCGGACAGGTTTCTCTACACGCTACTATATAGAATATAATATCTATAAAATTTCTTCAAGTCCCCAACAAACGCGCTCTCGTAAAGCCATTCTTCACTCTCGGATCGTTCGAATCGATCGTTAACATTCGATAATCGTGATTCGGAATACGATAATAGTTATGACGATAGTACAATAATAATCAGTGATGACGGTGATCGCGGTTAATGACGGATAATCATAATAATATATTACTCTGAGTCGTATTTTACAGTTCCATCTAATAACAACGAACGTATCTAGTTTCGCAACAGCCTCTTTCATGCGTGTTCATCTCGCCCGTTCGGTGTCCGTCGGTGTGCAAAATCCGTGTTGGTCGATCGCGAGACGATACAAAATCTTCTCCAAAAATGAAAAAAGAAAGGAAAAGCAAGGACACCTAGATCCCGGATCCAGAGACAGACAATCTCGGGTCCAGCGTTGTCTACGTCGCGTTTGAATGAACTGGCGAGCTGATAGATCGCTACCAGTCTACGTGTAATCTATCGTTTAGGAGGGCGACCACGCGCCGGAAAAAGGAAATCACAGTAAGACGGAGATCCAGAAAGTGTCGGCCCATCGATCCTCTCTCTCATTTTCTCTCTTCCTTTCTCCCACACCGCGTGTCCTTGATCCTCTTACCCTAGGCTGCCTCTTATGGCTAAAAATCGTCGACGAACGGGCGCCGCGTCTCTGAAATACTCGTTTCGTCCTAAAAGCTACTCTCGAACGTCCTCTAGCTATCCATCCCGAGATCCGTTTCACCGGATCGATGGCGAAAAGTCTCCCTCTCGATCCTCTATCCTCTAATCCTCAAGATCGATCTCCCATTCTCCGCGATCCTCGGCTAAGAATCCTCTATGTCCCTTAGAACCAAGCGTTCCTCCAACTGGTCTTCACTTCTTCTTGCTTTTGCCATTCTTCTGGATCTTCGTGATCTTCAGCCTGCAGTTGGATCCACCCGTGTAGACCACTTCAGCTCTGCCACCCTCTTCAGCAGCGGTTACCAGAGCCTTCACCGATTTCACGTGCACGTCCTTGGCGCTGATCTCCAACGAGGTCCCGGGGAATCGGTCTCTGACGCATTTTCCAACGCTGGACGCTTGCGTCTCTGTTAACTCCACTCCGTCCAGGCACAGCCAGGTGAGATACTGCAGGTGTGTCAACAAGGTCTGCACGAATACATGCTCCATCTGCACCTTCTTCGCGCTATCGGTCACGATCAGACCGTTCGCCTTCAGGAAGCTCAAGTTGCACAGCTTCAGGTACTTCGCGATCTGACGCATCGTCTTGTCGCTGTCTTCCAACGTCACCCGCCAGAAGTTGATCCTCAACGATTGCAGATTCCTGAAATGCGAGGACAAGCAGCTGAAGAAGTGCTGCAGGATCTTGTCGTCGATGAACAACAGCGATCCGCTGCTACCGCCGATCGTGGATTTGTCCAAAGAGAGGTCCAGCTCGCTCAATGCGGTGAAGCCCGCCAGGAAAGGCAGAAGGAGCGGACCTCTCAGCGCCAGGCGATCGTTCACTGTCACCTGGAATCAGAAATAATGCTCTCAGCTTTGTCCCTCGCAATTTTACCCTCGTTTTTTCCTCCCCAAACCTGCGCTCCCTCTCTCTCTCTCTCTCTTTCTCTCACTCCGATACGGGTAACGAAGACAAATGGGAATTTCCCGGCGAATTCTGATCATCCGCCTGGGCTACAGTGAGGAATGGTGTACCGCGCTTCGGGATTGGATGGATTGGACTGTCAAGGTCAGAGGGCCTAGTCCGGCTCCTTCTTTTGCAAGCAGATTTTTCTTACGTTTTCTATATTCCCTTTTTCATAAACCAAATTGATCAGTTTAGTTCGTACCAGCTTGGAATTCAGTTGCAAATTTATACACTTATAAACAATCTTTTACACATAGCAAATTTAATAAAATTAAAAAAAATTACACATAGCAAACGCAAAATTCTCTTGAAGATGAGCCATACTTGCATCGAAAAATTGAGAAAAATCTTTCAAATTGCAAAATTGCTTTGTCTTGATTTTGGATCGAACCTGCGCGCCGATAACATAACCTAATTTCTATTAATTCGTTACGATCGACAAAACGGAATATTTTTCAAATTGATCTCCTTGCAGAAATTCAAATTTTTATCCAAAGCTTATTCCGATTTTGAACGATGTGCCATCAATTATGTGAACGACTGTGTATCATAAAATAATGTTGTCCATTTCCAGGTTATGAGAGTTTCACGTGTACATTAAGTCGGTTTGGATGGATTGGACTGTCAAGGTCAGAGGGCCTAGTCCGGCTCCTTCTTTTGCAAGTAGATTTTTCTTACGTTTTTTATATTCCCCTTTTCACAAACCAAATTGATCAGTTTAGTTCGTGCCAGTGTTCCGATTGATGGTGCACTTTCTCGCGCATGCGCGGCAATTTCAGCCTCAGTAACGTAACCTTTTCGATGAAATCGGGTAGCTTGAGCACCACGCAGACTTTTAAAAAATTGGTATGATTTGATTCTGAAAAATGAATGTATAACATGTGTATTTCTGTATATTTTGTATCTCGTAGGACACGTCCTAAAGTCTTTTTGTCCGGAACAGATTGTTTCGGTACATTCCTGCCAATGTAACTGCCTCAAGGCGTCAGGGCAGTGTTGTGAATTGGTACGGGAAAACTCGCGCATGCGCGACGATTCTAGCGTCACTGAAGTACAAAATCGGGCACCTCGGTTGCCCCGCATAGCTTCGCAAAATCTTTTCTTCCCGATTTTCAAACATGACATTTAACATGCGTATGTTATATTAAAATTTGATGTGTGTGTACATGTAATATATAAATATATTCTAATTGTATATATACAGTAGCGGACAAAAGTTTAAGACTGCTCTAAAGAAGACGATAACTTTTTAAATATTGTACTATACGATTTGAACTTTTATTTATTTATATTTATGAAATTAGTTTACTAAAGGATGCGAAAAGAAATATTTTCAAAAATTGCAATTGATCGGAATTGTTGAAATAATACTAAAAGTTGAATTTTTAACTTTTTTATGTGGGCCTATATTGAAAATTTAAAAAATACGTATTGTAGATCTGTGTCAATTAAACATATTCTGAAAATTTCGTCACAATCGGTTGACGCTGCAATGAGCTACAAACGTTTAAAGATGGCAAAAATTGCAGATTTTTACTATTTTCGTCAATAAATCGTCACTTTCGTGAGCCACTGTATATGCGTCGTGTGGTCGTGCGTCATCCGGTTTCCCGGCAGTAACAGTTCGCCCCAACTTGCCCCACAAGCTACGGACTGCAGAACGCAGATACGTTCCTGGATTCGCCGCGCATGCGCGAGTTTTCCCGCACCAGTTCACAACACTGCGTCAGGGCCCTGGCCGCTCTGCTGAGCAGTGTTCCGATTGTGGGTACATTTTCTCGCGCATGCGCGGCCAGGGCAGTAGCGTATCTACAATGACGCAGCAGAGCGGCCAGGGCCCTGCCGCCTTGAGGTAGTTATTCTGGCGGGAATGTACCAGTGTTATTGGCGGGACGACTGATGGACGAGAGACGTGACGCGGAACGAGGTAAGTATTGTTAATACGTTTAAAAGTCTTTTTTAAAAGTCTACGGGGTGCTTAAGCTACCCGATTTCATCGAAAAGGTTACGTTACTGAGGTCGCGCATGTGCGAGAAGTGCGTGAAAATGTACCCACAATCGGAACACTGCTGCTGCGTCATTGTAGATACGCTACTGTTTTGATCGCGCATGCGCGAGAAAGTGCACCATCAATCGGAACACTGGTTCGTGCCAGCATGGAATTCAGTTGCAAATTCATACACTTATAAACAATTTACGCATAGCGAACGCAAAATTCTCTTGAAGATGATCCATACTTGGATAGAAAAATTGAGAAAAATCTTTCAAATTGCAAAATTGCTTTGTCTTGATTTTGGATCGAACCTGCGCGCCGATAACATAACCTAATTTCTATTAATTCGTTACGATCGACAAAACGGAATATTTTTCAAATTGATCTCCTTGCAGAAATTCAAATTTGTATCCAAAGCTTATTCCGATTTTGAACGATGTGCCATCAATTATGTGAACGACTGTGTATCATAAAATAACGTTGTCCATTTCCAGGTTATGAGAGTTTCACGTGTACATTAAGTCGGTTTGCTTACACGGAAACCAGTTCCTCACGGATGGACAACCACGAGCCAGACCGCAAACGAATCATCCTCGGCCTCGAATTACGTATCATCCGGTTCAACAGAGCTCGAATGTCTCGATCCTCGGGAACTCGATACATTCGATTTGAGATCTCTCTGACTAACATTCGTACTCGCCTGACACATTCCGCTTCTGATACATGCGTAGCTACTTAGAGCTGTGCAGACTCGAGGAACGTCGATGGTCAAAGCGTGTCGCGTTTAGCATTCGCTCTTCTCGATTTTCAAGTTCGTGAAGATGCACTTGCGCATTGGACTAACCTACCATCATCGGTCAAGATGACTATTCCAGATTTTTTATTTTACGACTATTGATATAATAAAAATAATTTTATTCTTTAGTGGAGCATATATTACAATAGGAACTGCACGAAGTCTAAATAAAATCAATCTTGTCATTTTTATAAGGGAACATGTACCAGTTACTTTTCAGTCTCAAAAATGTAGTACATCTTTGAAAGGGGTGATTCCTGAGGTGATCCGAAGTAACTTTTTTTTCTTTCCCGTGACCGTAGCCTAATTCGTAATTACGAAACTCCGGGGGCGGAGTTGGATGAAGAGGATTCCTTTCATCGCGCGCGACGGACAGACGTTGCCAGTCGGAAAGAGGATTACTTACTTGAAAACCGGCCAACCTGAGGAACACAATTGCGGGACAGGCGGGAGGTGGTGCAGCCCTGAGGAGTTCTGCTCCGGCGTCGTCCCGACGTCCTAATCGCGCCAAAGGACCCTCGTGCACCGCCAGATGCAGGCGAGCGTTGCACAGGCTCAGCTCGCGGACACTGGTGTAGCGGAGAAGCTCCGAGAACACTGCTAGGCTGTCCGATTCCTGATGAAAAGAAGAATTTTTCATTACAGCTACCTATTGAAAGGAATCTTCAGAAAGTTCGGAAATTGTGCAATTTTCATATTTCTGCAGATAATGGTACTTCAGTTGATGGCAATTCCAGAAAATGCTACCTCCTTAAATGCCCCTATGATTCTAGAATTTTATTTCTAGCTTTCTGGCTTAGATAAAGGTCTTTACACTGCCTATTTAAATGCCACCCCTGTGGTTTTAGAAATCTGTCTACAATTTTATGTGAAAGGTCTTCAAAGCAACTCTGCCTTTTTAAATGCCACCCCTGAGGTTTTAGAAATCTGCCTATAATTTTTTTGTGAAAGGTCTTCAAAGGCAACTTTGCCTTTTTAAATGCCACCCCTGAGGTTTTAGAAATCTGCCTATAATTTTTTGAGAAAGGTCTTTACATGCAACTTTGCCTTTTTAAATGCCACCCCTGAGGTTTTAGAAATCTGTCTATAATTTTTTGTTAAATGTCTTCACAGGCAACTCTGCCTTTTTAAATGCCACCCCTGAGGTTTTAGAAATCTGCCTATAATTTTTTTGTGGAAGGTCTTTAAATGCAGCTCTGCCTTTTTAAATGCCAGAGGTTTTAGAAATCTGTCTACAATTTTTTGTGAAAGGTCTTCAAAGGCAACTCTGCCTTTTTCAATACCACCCCTGAGGTTTTAGAAATCTGCCTATAATTTTTTTGTGAAAGGTCTTCAAAGGCAACTCTGCCTTTTTCAATACCACCCCTGAGGTTTTATAAATCTGCCTATAATTTTTTTGTGAAAGGTCTTCAAAGGCAACTCTGCCTTTTTAAATGCCACCCCTGAGGTTTTAGAAATCTGTCTATAATCTTTTTTGTTAAATGTCTTTACAGGCAAGTCTGCCTTTTTAAATGCCACCCCTGAGGTTTTAGAAATCTGTCTATAATCTTTTTTGTTAAATGTCTTTACAGGCAAGTCTGCCTTTTTAAATGCCACCCCTGAGGTTTTAGAAATCTGTCTATAATCTTTTTTGTTAAATGTCTTTACAGGCAAGTCTGCCTTTTTAAATGCCACCCCTGAGGTTTTAGAAATCTGTCTATAATCTTTTTTGTTAAATGTCTTTACATGCAGCTCTGCCTTTTTAAATGCCAGAGTTTTTAGAAATCTGTCTATAATTTTCTTGTTAAATGTCTTCACAGGTAACGCAGCTTTTTTAAATGCCGCGCCATCACAAATGAAGGGAAAACATGGTAGAGATTCGTATCGAAAGCCGTCGACGAGAAAACGTCGTTAATAATTACGGAGGAACGTTCTGGAACGAAAGCCGATTCGCCGAATGCACACTGCCGCTTGTCGCGGCACACAGAATAGTTAACTCTGTGGATTTGCACAGTCTCGCGCACTCTGCAGCCACGCGACAAACAAGTGCCACGTTATAAATGCACGTCGGCGAAACTTGTTGCGTTTTTCCAGGCTCGCGAGCACCTTAGCCCCCTCATCTATTCGTTGTATCAATCGAACATATGTTCATTCATTATTTGTACACGATTCGAACAATTCTATTTTAAGGAAAAAATTCGGACACATTGTAATCATCGAGCCACACATCAGGGAATTTTTCCGATTGTTCAGTTGGAAACTCTGGACGTGCAAAATGAAGAAAGGCTAAAACATACGGCGTGAAAAGAAATTATAATTCTTTACACTCGGAGCTATATTTTAACTCGAAAATTAAACATTTTTTCCGACCTAGAAGGATTCCATTGTACATGATTTTATTCGTTTTATGGATATGAAATTGTTAGAATACCTCTACAATACTTAAACGTGTAGTAATTGATTAGATACCAACATATTTAATAATTTAAACAGTATATCGAATAATGGAATAGCAATTTTTAGTGGTGCCTCAGAGTCACCACTCAAGTGCTAAGGGTTAGCTTATAACAAATATAAATAAAATAAATAATAAAGTAATATTAGTAAGTAAATAATATTAGTAGTAAGTAAATAATAAATAATAAATCGTACAAGGTGATAAGGTAATTTCCGAATGTCCATACACTTATGGCGGCGTGAATAAAGCATCTTGGCCCGTTCGACGATTTCGCACGACCGATTCCCCGACGAAGCGGTGGGGGTTCGTTTAATCGCATCAGTAACGAGGGTAAACTGCACAGGGGGTTGTCATATATGCGGCAATGTGCAGAGGGGGTGTGCGTGGGGACTCGAAAAGCGCGTAATTCGCAGAATATCCCCGGATAAATTGTACAACCGTAAAATCCTGCTGGTTGCCCGGCGATATCACGCGCGGAAACAATGACCGGTAGGGTGGACGGGGGCCGAGTCGGCCAGATTTAATTTAACGCGCGGGGGTGATTATAAACAATGCAGCTCGTCCGGAGCCCTCTCTTTCGCACGGTGCGCGACGTTCTCGCGTTATTGTTCGGGCTATCAGCAGCCGGGCCGATTTCCATTTAAAAGGAACGGTGCCACAACCCGCCGAGTCATCGGATTTATGCGACCGCTTCTGGTATTTTTCATGCGACGCCACTGGGAAAAACTCGTGTGCTAACCCACGGGTCGGTTTAACATATTTTCCAACGATTCTCAAAAGTCTGCACCGTTCGATGAGGCTATCATCTTCTAGCAGCGGCACCATTTAGTAAAAACCAATATGGCGGCATTCTAACCTCTGTCAGAAATATGAACCGTGTGAACCAATGAACTCTGGCCATTAAAACTACACATTACATTTACACCTATAAATATCTATACATTACATTTGTGGCATTTTCAAAATTTATTAAAATTATACAGTTTAACCTCGATAACTTGAATCTCAAGGGAAGAATTGAAATCTTCGAGTAAGAGAGGAGTACTCTACGAAAAATCGACGTACAGGAGGTTTGTACAAGAGTTATTAATTTGCTGATTGTAATAGCTTTTAAGAAAGAAAAGTTCAATTTTTGGAGATAAGTTATTCATTATATACAGGGTGTTTCGTTTATCTGACAACGGAAATATCTTGTGACGCACTGAAGTTACGAAAAAATTTGCTTACAAAAATTGTTCGGTATGAAGAGTACGATCATATAATCTAATTTTTTTGAGGACTAGAATGGGGGAGGGGGATTTCAAAGTTTTTTAAATGCAAACACCTATTTTCTGTATAATGAATCGATAGACTGTCGAATTCTGAGTAAAAATGTATCGACCTCCATATGTCCCAAATCTAATAGTTTGTGAGATATTACGAAGCAATTTTATTTTTCTTCTTTGGATAATATCTCGTTAACTATTAGGTTTAGGACATATGAAGGTCAACACTATTATACTCAGAATTTGATACTCTATCGATCTATGGTATAAAAAAATAGGACATTCTATTTAAAAAACTTAATTTGACTTGTAAATCCCCCTTCCCACCATTCTAGTCCTCAACAAGCAAATTTTTTCGTAACTTCAGTGCGTCACAAGATATTTCCGTTATCAGATAAACGAAACACCCTGTACATATAGTAAATATAATCTACTAGGATATTACAGATTACTATCACATATCAAAGAAATCTGTGTGATTTTACTCTGCGTTAATGAATTAACAGATTGTTGATCAACGGCATTTTCAGCGGCAACCAAAGCAGAGAAAACATTTTCTTCAATATCATCGCATCGTTCTACGGAACTTCGTAAAATATTTACTGCTGTTTTGGCCTTGTTTAGCTTCCACAGTTGCAGAAAATAATTCGAAGTTTTATTTCGATTTATAAAGATGTTTCTAAAGTGCAGCGGAAGGGAATCAACACAATTTTCGTCTTATAAAGGTGTTAAAGTTAAAGAGAGGTTCGAGTAAAAAATGTATAAACTACAACATATTAAAAAAAGCTGAAAAGTCTTGGTCGCCCAGAACAGTAGATGAATTCCCCGACTACATAAAAGGCAAACAATCAATTCATAATACTCGAATAGATCCCGGAGTGCCGTGGAAAAGCTCGCCGAATAGATCATCCCCTAACCGTGTCCCTCGATCGCGCGGCGATAGGGCGCGCCGTTCGGTAAATTTAATTAAAGCGATCGGCGTCGAGTGTTTTGGTTGGCTGGTATGAAAAAAGGGACGGTTTCGAACGTTCTCCACCCCCCGGGCGATCCTCTGGGCAACCCCACGGATCTGATTTATTTAAAAGCGAAGCCCGGTGAGCGCGGATCTACGCTGCGGAATAAAGCACAATATACCGAACGAGCACGAACGAACGGAGATGCTCGCCGGAAGCCGGGGCAAACAAGATATATGTCCGCGACACGGCCAAATGGATTCTCCATTATTAAAAATGCTCCCGTGAGCACTCTCGGCCGTGTGATCCAATTTACTTAAATCTCCGGGGCGAGGCACGGTGGCGAGGCGTGCTCTCCTCTCTCTCGCATTGTGCCCCGAAACCAGTTTTCCACCGCGGGAAAATAGAATACAGGAGAAATGGCGCATTAAACGGACGAATCGATCATCGCCGAGGAGTTTAACGACCCGACCATTACCCGGAGAACGCTTCTTCGAGTGGAGCCACCCTTATTTATCGTCCCCGGGATCCGCGGCATGCAAAACGCCCCGATGATTTATAAACTACGCTTTATCCGTCATTAGCTCGTCTGAGAAACTTCTTATCCTTTCGAACTAATGGATCGACGGCGGGAATACGTCCCTGGGACACTTAATTATTTCGCTGTTTGGTCGTCTGGCAGATATTCTTCGTTTCTACGGCGAGACCAGCAGAAATACAACAGTCTAAAAACGTTAAAAGAATTTGGGACTATTGTTGCGTCGCTCATTTTTCTTTAACACTAAACCTACCACTACTTACGTTTTATATTTTTCCTTCTTACAATTATTGAAAAGATGAAGTTGCTTATAGAAATTGAGTCGATGAATTTCTTTATGCAAGCACACATTGTGATAAAAATTGCACAAAATAAAACTAAATAGAGTCTTGTCATTTTTGTAAGCTGAAACATTTTGATCGCTTTCAGTGCTCGGTAAGTTTAGTGTTAATTACATGGTTAAAGGGGATTCATATTTCAGTACGCGTTACATTTTTTTTATGTAATTTTTCGCCAACATTTTTTTAGGCGAGGCGTAATATTGATTTTTTATTATTGCGATGCCTCACTAAATTGAGATTGAAGGTTGTTGTATGACCTTGAAGGTTGCTGTGCCGTATAAAAATGAATTTGTCTAGGCACACGTTTTCATACGATATAAAAAACAAAATACAACATTCTATTTAAAAAATTGAAAGTCACAATCTTATCCTCTGTTAATACAGAGGAAGAGTTGCACTTGCTCACAAATGCATAAAATCGGCAGTCTATTAACCCCTTGCCTTACAATATCGAGTCTGACTCCGGATGAAGATTCTGAACAGATTCTGATAAAAATGTATGTTAATAATTTCCCTTAAACCGCGAAATAAAATTCTATTTTGATTTTGTTAAAACGAAGCTATTGCAGTACATACAGGCATACAATTTATATCAATTTTCTCCTTTTATAGGAAATCACGATCTACAAGAAAGTTCTAATCACTGAAACCGTAAAATAAATGGTAGGGAAAGGGGTTAATTACCATAGCCTGAATTCCCGCTTTGCATCGAGCAAGCTGAAAAATAGACTATCTATTAATAGCGGCAATCTTGTTTCTCATGATCTCGAGAGTCTTTCTTCTCCCGAGGAGATTGTCTCAATAATCAGATTCGAAACGGATTCGTACAACGTGGAAAGGAATAACTTAAAGGAAACTGGGGCACGGAGTGATTCTGTCGAACGAAGAGGTATTTATAAGATTCCTCTCGAAATTTATGCCCGGGGTATCAGAGAGAGAGAAAGAGTGGGCGGGAGGGGTGGGGGTTAGGAATTTCACGGGCCGCAAACTGTGTTCGACCCTTACCTATTCTGCCCAATCAAGAAACAATTTATTGAAATTCCTCGGTCGGGAGCAGCCGGTGTACGCGGATCCCGAGCCGCGATAAAATACTTTTCTTAGCGGGGCCAGTAGCTTCTTCCATCCCTTTAGAAACCGTCCCCGGCGATATTGCCCGGCGATAAATTACATGGCACCCCATTCCCAAGCGACAACGAAGTATCTACACCCCCATATGCGATCCTGACCACCGCCAGTACGCGGAGATTCTTGAATATTTCCATGAGAATGTGACTGACGCAGACCGGCCAGGATCCTCGGTAGCATTATGCAAACCGATTCCCCCGTGCGTTTATTCCGCGTGGGATTCTCGATGGGGGAAATGTCTCTGGCGGAAATCGGTACTGAAAACTATCCATTGTTGTTTATACCGCCTCGCTTTACGGGGTTCCCGATACGTTGGGAAGATGGTCTTCTCCACCGTGCTGGTGCACCGGTTGTTTCAGAGAAATGTTCGTTGTTGTGCGAAGTACAGTAGTGTCGCGATAAATGTGATACTCTACTGTGCCAGGGGTGGGCACGTTTGCCATGATTGAGGGGAAACCGTCCCCACCCTAGCGCCCACGGTCCCCTTCCAGTGACGTCGTTACCATGGCGACTGCCTTAGACTGTATACAGGGTGTCCCAAAATTCGTGTCGTTCCTGGAAATGGGAGGTTCCTTGGGTCATTTCAAGCGACATTTTCCTTTGCACCAATGTCAACCGCGGCTTTGTTTAGCAGTTATTAACGAAAAACACGGACCAATCAGAGCGCGCCCTGGGCCGCCACACCGCGCCGCGCTCGCATCAGAGCGTTGACGGTACGCCGTGACATCGCAACGAACAAGAGTTTCTCGATTATGTGAATGCTCTCCGATTTCAATGAGCTTTGGATATGTGGTCAAGATCATTATTCTGAACAACATTTCTCTTTAGAATTTGTGGCTGTAGGCTTTAGTTTACGAGATTATCGCGAGAAACTTTACTTGTAAATTCATTATGGGCGTTCATGATAACGGACACGGCCTGCTAATGTATTCGAAACTAAAGCCGACCGTCAACCATTTCAAAGGAAAAAGATATTTAAAACGTCGAGTTTTATAACATTATTTCAAGGTCATTGAAATCGATGAAGACCCGGATCATCCTTACCCGACTTACGACAAATTTACCCGAACGAGAAAAGAGGCAGAAACTGATTGTTTTAAAAACTTACTTATTCAGCCGTAAATCCATTTGCTGCTTCGAAATGTGTGTCAATGGGTCAGTCGGTGACGAACTGCACAGGTATCTTCAGGTATACGACAGTACCGCAATCCAAGGGGCGTACAGCCAAGTCAACGAACTGCACAGCCGGTGGTAGATAGCAGGTATACGACACCCTGACGGATACGCGGTCAACGATATGGACTTTTCACTTTCACTTTCAAATCGATAAATAAATCACATGTCTTTTTCACACAGGTGCACTAATAACAATTGCAATATCACTTGTATTGCAGCACAATAAAATTTAAATCACAACTTTCTAAAAGAAGAACATCCCGAATTTTTCTTTCACTTTTCACTGTACGGTCAAACGTACGTTTCCACACTGGGAATATTTCACGGCGACAGTCGATGCACTAAAATCCTTCGAAATCGACGAACTGATCGACGAACTCACAATTATTTGGCACGTATACGGTGTCGGATGTATGGCCGCTCTCGCCTGATATACCTGAACGTGGCACCATCATCGCGCCCGCAGAGGCCGTAAGCGAGAACGATATGAAAATTGTCTTGCGAACTGAGCATGATGCGACAGAGACTTAAACTGACTGCAGCTTCCCAAAAAAGCTGCGAACACCCCCGAATATTCCCACCACGAAGGAAAACTGAGGATACAGGAACATTATAAAAAAAACACGTGTTTTGCAGGAGTTGAAAGTGCAGCAGTGTGACTCTTGCCTTTCCTCCACGATAGAAAACAGGGATCCTCGTCTCCGCGGAAGGGATCGTGCCATAAATCAGAAATCTGCAGTTACTCGGGAGTGTCCGCTGGATACCGGAACGGAAAAATTTTCTCCTGCACATGTCAAGTTTACGAATTCTTTTTCGGCCGTGCAATTAAGTCCTAAAAGATTTCTGGTGTGCGCCGCTTGATCATTACCCGCGACGTCTGAGGCACGATGCAGGACATTCGAACGATAGAAAACAGGGATCCTCGTCTCCGCGGAAGGGATCGAGCCATAAATCAGAACTCTGCAGTGTCCGTGGGACACGGTAACGAAAAATTTACCAACAGTGCAATTCGACATGCGTGGAAGAAAATTTACGAGTGATTGCGAATATTGACAATTTTTATTTTGCCTGAAGATACGCAGTCTATTCATTACATTTGCATGCTTAAATTAGACATTTCATATCTAAGAATCTAATATTATTTTTATAATTTTGACTAGACTGTGGACGTAAATACAAAATAAAAATTCTCCAAGTCAATTGAAAAAATCCAAAGATGTATTTTTTCTCGCAATCATTTTAAAAAGTGAAAAATGTCATAGTAGCATCCTTAATTTTTCTAATGTTCTTTTTGTTTTTTATTTGAATAAAATGAATAATGAAACCCCCATCTTTGCTTTGTCGAGAAATAAGGAAATTAATTGCACGGCCGAAAAAGAATTCGTAAACTTGACATGTGCAGGAGAAAATTTTTCCGTTCCGGTATCCAGCGGACACTCCCGAGTAACTGCAGATTTCTGATTTATGGCACGATCCCTTCCGCGGAGACGAGGATCCCTGTTTTCTATCGTGGAGGAAAGGCAAGAGTCACACTGCTGCACTTTCAACTCCTGCAAAACACGTGTTTTTTTTATAATGTTCCTGTATCCTCAGTTTTCCTTCGTGGTGGGAATATTCGGGGGTGTTCGCAGCTTTTTTGGGAAGCTGCAGTCAGTTTAAGTCTCTGTCGCATCATGCTCAGTTCGCAAGACAATTTTCATATCGTTCTCGCTTACGGCCTCTGCGGGCGCGATGATGGTGCCACGTTCAGGTATATCAGGCGAGAGCGGCCATACATCCGACACCGTATACGTGCCAAATAATTGTGAGTTCGTCGATCAGTTCGTCGATTTCGAAGGATTTTAGTGCATCGACTGTCGCCGTGAAATATTCCCAGTGTGGAAACGTACGTTTGACCGTACAGTGAAAAGTGAAAGAAAAATTCGGGATGTTCTTCTTTTAGAAAGTTGTGATTTAAATTTTATTGTGCTGCAATACAAGTGATATTGCAATTGTTATTAGTGCATCTGTGTGAAAAAGACATGTGATTTATTTATCGATTTGAAAGTGAAAGTGAAAAGTCCATATCGTTGACCGCGTATCCGTCAGGGTGTCGTATACCTGCTATCTACCACCGGCTGTGCAGTTCGTTGACTTGGCTGTACGCCCCTTGGATTGCGGTACTGTCGTATACCTGAAGATACCTGTGCAGTTCGTCACCGACTGACCCATTGACACACATTTCGAAGCAGCAAATGGATTTACGGCTGAATAAGTAAGTTTTTAAAACAATCAGTTTCTGCCTCTTTTCTCGTTCGGGTAAATTTGTCGTAAGTCGGGTAAGGATGATCCGGGTCTTCATCGATTTCAATGACCTTGAAATAATGTTATAAAACTCGACGTTTTAAATATCTTTTTCCTTTGAAATGGTTGACGGTCGGCTTTAGTTTCGAATACATTAGCAGGCCGTGTCCGCTATCATGAACGCCCATAATGAATTTACAAGTAAAGTTTCTCGCGATAATCTCGTAAACTAAAGCCTACAGCCACAAATTCTAAAGAGAAATGTTGTTCAGAATAATGATCTTGACCACATATCCAAAGCTCATTGAAATCGGAGAGCATTCACATAATCGAGAAACTCTTGTTCGTTGCGATGTCACGGCGTACCGTCAACGCTCTGATGCGAGCGCGGCGCGGCGTGGCGGCCCAGGGCGCGCTCTGATTGGTCCGTGTTTTTCGTTAATAACTGCTAAACAAAGCCGCGGTTGACATTGGTGCAAAGGAAAATGTCGCTTGAAATGACCCAAGGAACCTCCCATTTCCAGGAACGACACGAATTTTGGGACACCCTGTATACTTATCCCGGCTTTAGATAACGGCGTGTGTTCCAAGATTACTTCATCTATAGATGACGGATGCGGGCAAAGTGTCTATAGTCTGTTGAGAAGTCGCAGTGCAATTTTGTTTTATCACTCGTTCATTTTTACTTTTCTCCTATTATTTTACCACGTTTTTATTAGCTCGCTTTCTTGTTTGTCTGTTTGTTCGGTACAAATTTTGCAATTGATTTTAAACTACCTTCCCGATGAGCTAGAGACTTGAAATTTTGAACATAGCTCAGAACTGGATGATAATGCAATATTTAAAAAATTTTTTTTAAAAAGCCTATGCGTTCAGGAGATATAAATTATTAATAATTTGAACCTTTGCATCCCCCCGCCGCGTGACGTAGTATGTCTTCGGGTGCGTGCATTGTGTCACGTGCCTGCCACTAGAAAGTGGGGGAACAACGTTGTAGAAGGGGAAGAGTAGAGTGGGGGATAAGTCTTAATCTGGGGACACTGATTTGAGGGGCCCAGGCCTGTCCTAAAGCTATAAATGTGAAATGTAGGCGAAAGTGGTCAGCTTTGAACCAACTACAGTAAGATCTCGATTAACCGGATCCCGATTATAAACAAATATGCGTTTAACCCCTTGCCTTACAATATCGTGTCAGACTCGTGATGAAGATTCTGAACAGAGTCTAATAAATATGTATGTTATTCATTTCCTTTAAACTGAGATGAAATTGAATTTTAGTTTTGTTCATGTATAGTTACACTGTCCAACAAATTCAAACTTTTTTTTACCTTTCGATTCTCACGATGCGATTCTTATAGAGCTTTTCGCGCTGATTCCGAATCTGTCCTTCATTTTTCTCCTAGACGCACAGTTTTCGAGAAATTTGAGTTTGAAAAAATGACCTATTTTTCAACTTTGAACAAAGATTGTGATGTTATTATAAAAGATATTGTATTGTTCTTTACATAAAAAGATTCCCTAGACTTCCCCGAATCGAGTGATGTGCAATAGTAGTACATTATGATTGTTTAAACATGTTTAAACGATTATTAAAGACGGAGAGATACCACTTTTGCACCAATTTTTGACGACACTTTTGAATTTATCTCAAAAAATCAGGGTCCAGCAGAAAATCGAACTATGCCACACGATAGTACAGACTTTTATCTTGAGAAACCCCCCTTTGAAGTTTGAAACGTCGACGTTTTTACCGAATCAAAAAGCAAAATATCTTCGCCCGACACGAGCTGCCGCCAGTGGCGCTTACCGCTAGAATAGGCGTTCCACGGGATACGCCGCGGCGAACGCCCGTTCTAATGGCGAGCGCCACTGGCGGCAGCTCGTGTCGGGCGAAGATATTTTGCTTTCTGTTTCGGTAAAAACGTCAACGTTTCAAACTTCAAAGGGGGGTTTCTCAAGATAAAAGTCTGCACTATCGTGTGGTATAGTTCGATTTTCTGCCGGACCCTCATTGACACGCTGTTTGTTAACATCATACACTTTAATTAATTCAAATAAAATGTAAAACTATTTCGACTAAGGTAGAAATTAATGAAGAAGACTCGAACATAAAGCCAAAGGAGAAGATCATAAACAGTCCTGAAGATTCTGATAATTATTGTATCGAATGTTTGGCAGATTACACTGTCCAACAAATTTCAACTTTCTTTTTGTATTTCGATTCCCACTATGCGATTCTTATAGTGTTTGAATCTGTTCTTAATTTTTCTCCTAGACGTACAGTTTTTGAGAAAATTCAGTTTAAAAAAGACATATTTTTCAACTTTGAACATATATTGTGATGTTATTATAAAAGATATTGAATTGTTCTTTACAGCAGAAGATTCTGTAGACTTTCTCGAATACAGTGATATCCAATATTAATACATTATGATTGTTTAAACATATGTAAACAATGATTAAAGACGGAGAGACACCACTTTTGTACCAATTTTTGCGGACATTTTTGAATTTATCTAAAAAAATAAGGGTCCAGCGGAAAATCGAACTATACCACGCGATAGAGCAGACTTTTATCGTGAGGAACCACCCTCAAGTTTGCGTGGTCGACGTTTTTTTCGAACCAGAAAGCAAAATATCTTCGCCCGACATGAGTTGCCGCCAGTGGCGCTCGCCATTAGAACGGGCGTTCCACGCTACTGACGGCAACTCATGTCGGGCGAAGATATGTTGCTTTCTGGTTCGAAAAAAACGTCGACCATGCAAACTTGAAATGGTGGCTTCTCAAGATAAAAGTCTGCTCTATCGTGTGGTATAGTTCGATTTTCCGCTGGACCCTTAATTTTTGAGATAAATTGAAAAATGTCCTCAAAAATTGGCGTAAAAGTGGTGTCTCTCCGTCTTTAATCATTGTTTAAACATGTTTAAACAATCATAATGTATTAATATTGGATATCGCTGTATTCGGGAAAGTCTACAGAATCTTTTGCTGTAAAGAACAATTCAATATCTTTTATAATAACATCACAATATTTGTTCAAAGTTGAAAAATATGTCTTTTCAATTTTCTCAAAAACTATGCGTCTAGGAGAAAAATTAAGGCCAGATTTGGAATCAGCGCGAAAAACTCTATAAGAATCGCATAGTGAGAATCGAAAGGATTTTTGGCTGTTGGACAGTGTTATTGGAGATCATGTAGGCATACAATAGATATAGATTTTCTCTTTTTTTAGGAAATTACGAACTACAAAAAAAATTCTAATCACTGAAACCGTAAAATAAATCATAGGGCCAAGGGGTTAAATATGATTATATTATGAAGGGAAATCAATTTTCAAGAATAAAAAATTTGTTTTGGTTTTTAGTTTAATCAAATCAAATAAATTTTTGGTGTCAAATTGATACAGTGGTAAAAGATCGACGAAATAACAAGGTAAATTAGTTATTTCTCAATGTTTTTTCACTGAAATTGATGAGAACATTTACATCTTAGGTTTTTCGGTTATGTGTTCCGCATTAAAAAGATGAAAGTCATGCAGTTTCGGGTAAATTTACCTACAAATAACAACAGTATAACTTATTTCGGTAAAACTGTGTCAAATTGACACGAGGGACGGATGAGAGTTAATTTATCCGGGCTGTTTGTCATCCGATCAAGCCGGTTAATCGAGGTCCTACTGTACTAAACTGAGTTCAATCTATAGATTAAATTATAATTTGTTGTTAATTAATACCGCCAATAAGACAGCTAACATTTCTCTTGTCCAAGATATACTGCCAGATTGTAATAAGACTGCAACGTTTCTCTTTCACAAGACACACGGTGAGATTGAGTTTATTAATTAAATAATACCGCAGCGGGCCTGCAAATATTTTTCTTTTTCAAGATTCATGCCGACTCAATTTATAAGCTAATTCGATCGCATTTTTGCGCAGTTCAGGATACGCACGTCGCTACACGACCGTTTGTTGTTCTAATTAGACCGGAAGTTTATGCAAATGTACGCTTTCACGGGCAAATTGGACGAAATTGAAATCAAGAGAAACTTTCTTTCCCTCAGGAATATTTCCAGCGAGTTGAAAATAGAACGGAGTTGAATGGAATACCCCATTAAATCTCGAGTTTTATTACCGTGCACCACTTTTATAATAAACTAGTCTTCCCCAATGAAATTGTTTATTTGCTCGAGTCTAGTTGTTCCGAAATGGTGAAACGCTCGAAACTTTAAAGCTGCGAAGTTCATTGAATTTATTGTAACTATGAAGCAACGCGCATACACGTGTACCACGAACATTTTAATAGTAAGAAATAATTGGTACTTGAACTGGGCGAATCCGCTGTACGATGTATCAACAGTTTGTGAATTTAATTAAATGGAAGTTGACATTTAATTAAACGAAAGAACTCGTCGGTAACTCGATTGCGATTCATGTAAAGCGAAAATATTAAATTGATTAACAATTGATCTTTGTATTGGAAATGGAACATTTGCTTCCGGATGAAATTGATGCACAAGTGGAGCAGCATATTTGCCAGCATTTCTATTAAAAAATTTTTTGAATAACCAGGCTCAACGATACGCATATAAATTAATAAAAAAGGACACAGATGAGGAAATATTTTTCAGAAGCTCCAAAAATGGGTCGGTGAATATTACTTTGCTATTTTTGCTCGTCAAATAAATTTACCATTTGAACGCATTTCGTTATTTTCGCAAAAATAAGAATTTAGGGGATGGTGTCTCCTCGTGCAATCTCTCTAAGGTTAAAAGGAGTAGTTCGTCACCCATTGTGCCATTTGTCTGCAGACAGGACCAGCTCCCACGCAGCCATTAGCAGCCTTTCGGCGCGCGGTGGATTTAAATAAATAGGTCGCATCGACGTCGCGACGCCCCCGCAACACGCTCTGAATAATGGATCAGGGGACCGCTTATAAATCCCACGGGAGGAAAAAGCGCGATGGACGTTCGCCACTCGAACACGGGATAAACCGTGACCCATCTTAAGCTGCGGTTGCACGCGAAATTACAAAATGCATTATCATCCAGTTCTGAGCCATGTAACCGATTTCAAGTCTCTAGCTCATCAGGAAGTTAGTTTAAAATCAATTGAAAAATTTGCCACCGAACAAACAAACAAACAAACAAGAAAGCGAGCTAATAAAAACGTGGTAAAATTGCTAAGAACCTTTCAAAAGTACCATAAGATCGAGTACCATTGCATAAATAGAACCATAACAATACTAGCATTGATAAAGAAGAGGCACCACTAAAAATTGCTGTACCATTATTCGAAATATTATTTAAATTATGAAATATGTCGGTATCTAATCAATTACTAAACATTTTCGTATTGTATGAGGTATTACACCAATTTCATATCCATAAAATTGCATAAATCATAGGGAATGGAAATATTCTAGATCGGAAGAAATGTTTAATTTTCCAGTTAAAATAACTCGGAGTGCAAAGGGTTAATCCTTTCGCTACAATGGACGAGATATCTCGTGACCATGATTTCGTCATACAATGCTATGGATGAGTTTTATTTGAAAATTTGACACAAGCAGGGACTGAAACGGTTCTGGAAATAACTGTTTCAAACTGTTATACAGGGTGTCCCAAAATTCGTGAACTTCCCGGAAGGGGGTGGTTCCTGAAACCATTTCAAGCGACATTTTCCTTTGCAAAAATGTTATCTGCGGCTTTGTTTAGGAGTTATTAACGAAAAACACGGACCAATCAGAGCGTGACCTAGACGCGAGTTGCCACAGTCGGCCAATAGACAGTTGGCGCGCCGGGCCAACTATGGCAACTCGCGTCTAGGTCGCGCTCTGATTGGTCCGTGTTTTTCGTTAATAATTCCTAAACAAAGCCGCAGATAACATTTTTGCAAAGGAAAATGTCGCTTGAAATGGTCTCAGGAACCACCCCCTTTCGGGAAATTCACAAATTTTGGGACACCCTGTATATCGGTTCTGATCGAAACAGTTATGAAGAACCGAAATGATGTTATAACTGTTACGAGAATGTCGGTTCTGGCTTTTATCGGTTACGATTACGGTTCTGGAGAACCGATATTACATATTTCGGTTCTGTAACTGTTATTTTTCGGTTCTGGATTTTACCGCGGCGTTTCGATATGATGCGGTCGCAATACCGTCTGAAATTTACTACATGTCTCTGTTATAATCTCGAAATAATGTCTACAAAAAAGGAGCAGTTCGTTAATGATGATTTTCCCAGAGAAGTCGCCAAATCACCAGGTATGCCATTAAATATTTTACCACGTTTTTATTAGGTCGCTTTCTTGTATGTCTGTTTGTCTGTTCGGTACAAATTTTACAACTGATTTTAAACTAACTTCTCGATGAGCTAGAGACTTGAAATTTTAAACATAGCTCAGTACTATATGACAATGCAATATTTTTAAAAAAATTTTTTAATTTACAACAGCCTACGCATTTAGGAGATATAAACTATTAAAAATTTAACCGTTACACGTCCCCACGCGACGACCGGTAGTGCCCACTCGGTTCCCACTCTGACTCATCCCCACTCCACTGACCTGCTTCACACCGAAGGAGCTCAGTGTGCGTTCGAGCTCCGTGCGGTATTTACAAAGTGACTACGTATTAGTATACTATAATGTTTGTTTACCAAGCGAAAGAATAGTTACACCGAAATTCTCCGTCGAACCTTTATCTTTGACATTTTACCACGGTGTTCGTTTTCGATATGACGCGTCGCAATACCGTCTGAAATTTACTACATGTCTCTGTTATAATCTCATCAAAATGTTCTAAATCGACTGTAAAATTTCACACATACAAGACTAAAAAGCAGAAAATAATTATTTAAATAAAAATAAATTTTTTAAAAATACCACGTTTTTAAAACGGACTAAAAAGTTTAAAATAAAATTTTTAAAAACGCCACGTTTAAAAGACCGACTAAAGAGTATAAAATAATTTTTTCAAGCCCCATACAGATTCCTAACCCCTGAAAATTTTTGATTGTGAATTTCTAATAGCTAAGAAAATACTTGTAAGATTTAAAACGAAAAACGTGGGGCGCAAGATGATACATAGTAAGGAGTGTAGAGAGTAGCTGCCGCTGAGAAATCTCGTACAACACTTCATATCATTTGCAGTGCAATAAAGTTGTTAGTGATTTAGTGTTCATGCATCAATTATCTATTGCATGCGCCCCGCGTTTTTCGTTTTAAATCTTACAAGTATTTTCTTAGCTATTAGAAATTCACAATCAAAAATTTTCAGGGGTTAGGAATCTGTATGGGGCTTGAAAAAATTATTTTATCCTCTTTAGTCGGTCTTTTAAACGTGGCGTTTTTAAAAATTTTATTTTATACTTTTTAGTCCGTTTTAAAAACGTGGTATTTTTAAAAAATTTATTTTTATTTAAATTGAAAACATTGATGGTCAAGCTATTGGCTTATATGATTGGCGGAAATGAGTTTTGCTATTGAAATTCAATAGTATTAAATATTGAAATAAGTTCATATGATATTGGCACTATTCAATAGTACATCTTATTGAATCGTTTCGACAGGATTTTTTTCTCAGTGTAGGAAAGAAGAAAAGTTTATTGAAAAATTGCTAGATTTACTAAGTGATCGAAACGGTAGCGCCGATAGCATCAACAAATTAAATATCTCGTTCATTCTAGCGCAAGGATTAAGAAAAAATTGGTACCTGTAGCAAGCGATCGAGACTTCTGTCGAGCACAACCGCACCCTTATCATCCAGACGACCCGCCCGGACCCGTCTCCACCCTCTTCGACACTTTCATCATCGTGAAACAGTGTCGCAAGAGCGCCGTGAACGGGATACGAACTTTAAATCGAATCGAATGGAGACGGCAATTTGATGCTCGGTACAAAAGCTATCGGGGAAAATGGGGGAGGCTGTCGGAGGGTGGAGAATCGAACGGGGGGTGGGGGTGGGAGGAGAGGAGCAGCCGATCATTCGAAACTTTATGAAACTCGAGCGATCGACTACTTACGCTTCCACGGGTTTATACGAGTGTTTTACGAGCGTCGCGACGCGTATGCACGCTTGCCACGGATAATTTTGTGACTGGTGCTGCAGGCGATACCCTCGCCATTTTTCTTCTTATTTTATCGGGACCCTAGAAACCTCTTCTGTTTCCTTGCTTTTCTCATCCTCGAGCTCGTATTATGCGAGGAACAAAGGTTAGCACAACATACAGCCCCTAATCAAAAAATTGGGATCACGATTTTCAATATTTCTTGCGTTTTTAGAAAAATTTTTCATTCATTACTTTAGCTAGTTAAAAATAATACAGTAGAATTTTTGGTAAACTTGTCGAAACGTCACTTGTTCAAGGATTTTGAGGAAATTGAAATATGTTGTAAATAGACTGCGGATCTTTATGCATTTATAGAAAAATATTTATAGGAAATGAAATTCAAAATTGTTGGAAAATTTTCAATATTAAAGATGTCAATATATGACTTCTCCTTTATTAAAATTGTTAAGGGAAGAAATAACGTCCAATTTGCTTTCTCTTTCTTGCAGTCGATGCAAGCAATTTTTAATTTACATAAAGATCCGCAGTCTAGTTATAAATCTCGACATTCTGAACAACTTCTTCCTATACAAATTATATGTATAACTATACAGTTTCTGTTAATAATAATTGAGAATAATATTCGATAAAAATTGCAGTTATATTTCGTATATTAAACCTAACCCAGTTCTAACTCAAACTTAAAAATATTTTTGCGAATATCTAAAATACTAACAGAACGCCTACTATATGTATAGGAAAAAGTTATTCAGGGTTATCAGCTCGACAACATATTTCAATTTCATCAAAATCCGAGAGGAAGTAACGTGTCTAGAATTGTCTAGACATTGTGTCTGGGCCTGTGCCACGATCGTTTGGAACATTGTCAGTTTCGAGTTATTTATTGGCGTGTTTAGCTCTTAGAATTAGTTACGGACTTGGGTACGGTTGAAAGTTAAGTGTCCCCTTTCGTTTCGGGAAAACAAACCAGCCATACCCCCAGTCAATGACAACTGACGCATCGCAGGCCCACACTCAGCGGAAAGGCGACACCAGTTTGGGGACAGATACCTGAACAAGGGACCCTTGTTCATAGGCTTGTTTTATTTACGAGGCTTGCGTGAGAAACAAAATCACGGATTTAGTAGGCGTACCACATAATTTGGATTACGCCCCGAACTGGTGATTGGTCCCTTGGTTATCCCTACCAAAGAAACGATCTCTTCCCGAACTTTGGTAGGGAATTGTAGGAGAAATAGTGGTCAGAACTTTACGGACTTTTGAGAGAATCATACAAACCTTGTATCTTGAAATATTAATTCATCGAACGTTACGAAGCGCATTATTAAAACGTATTAATTCGGATTCGAACTTGAATTGTGAACGGGAGTTGCGAAGTTGAACTGTGAAGTGGATTGTGAACTTTATTCTAAACTTTCTATGAACTTTCTTTCGATCTTTCTTATGAACCTTTCTTACGAACCGTCTCATGAACTTTTCTTACGAACTTTCTTATGAACTTTTCTTACGAACTTTCTTATGAACTTTTCTTACGAACTTTCTTATGAACTTTTCTTACGAACTTTCTATGAACTTTTCTTACGAATCATCTCATGAACTTGTATTACGAACTTTCTATGAACTTTTCTTACGAACCATCTCATGAACTTGTATTACGAACTTTTTATGAACTTTTTATTGTGAACTCATGAACTCTATGTGAACTATCATTCGTTAATTATATGAACTTTCTTTCGAACTTTTTATGAACTTTCTTTCGTTATTTTTATGAACTTCCTTTCATTATTTCTATGGACTTTCTGTGATCTCGTCACGAACAATTCAGTGAACTTGTGTTATGGACTGAACTTTGAACTGTAGAACCTTGGACGTTACAACAGTTTATGACAAAGTGTGTGATTTGTGTACACATTCTTGTGCAACCCAGAGCGTTTGATTGCTCTTGAACCAGCAGCAATCTTGGACTTGACAACGCTCTAAACAAACGTTTCGACAAGTTCACCGTGTTTTTAAATTCTTGAAATTTGTTTACAATGATAAATACATTTATGTAATCGCGTGTGTTTGTGGTCAGGCCCTACAGCCAGACTCGTGACGAAGGCTTTTAAGTTAAAAGTTTTAACAAAGTCTAACAAATATGAATGTTACGCGTTCCATTTTAGATGAAATAAAATATCTGGACCGTTTATTTTGAAAGTGGTGTAAGTCCATTTTTGAAAAAAATGAGATATCACGTAATTCATGCTTAATTTAATGTAAATAAAATTTAAAAAAACAAGAGAAAATGGACTTACACCACTTTCAAAGTAAACGGTCCATTTAATTCGTTTGTAATCAATATTTGAGTATTAAAATAAATGCAGCCATACAAAAAATATACATATTCTTTTCTCTTCCACGACATTTTTGTACATAAAGACGTTCTAATCACTGTAACTGTGAAAGAAAAGGTACGGCAAGCGGTTAAGATAGCAATGCTCGAATCAGTAGTAGAGGCAGACTCTTTAATGCAGCTACAGTGGAATAGGTGGTGTCTTGGTCAGACGGCCGACCTCCCCACTCTACATTCCCCTTCTACACCGTAGAAGACACGCTCCGTCTCTGTCGTACACGTGTCGGAATGTCACGTGACTAATTCGGTACCGGTAGGGAGGGGGTAATTTTGTCCCCTAATCAGGTGCCTCTTCTACAGGGTGGGCCGGAAATCATAGAACAGTCGGGCAGGGGTGATTCCACATAAAGGAGTAAGAAAATAATTTGGTATAACCTTTTTTTATCCGAAGCTTCATTTTCGAGAAAATCGAGTTCGAAAATGCAACGAATGTTGCATAGGAATCGTCTGACCGTGATCAACCAATTCTACTTCCTGCATATACAGTCGATCACAAAAATATTGGGACAAAATTGTAGTAGATCAGAATTGTAGAAAAAATACTAAAAGTTGCATTTTACATCTTTTTTATGTGGGCCTACATTGAAAATTTAAAAAATACGTTTTGCAGATCTGTGTCAATTAAACATATTCTAGAAATTTCTTCAATATTGGTCGACGTTGCAATGAGCTACAAACGTTTAAAGATGGTGAAAATTGTAATTTTTCACAATTTTCGGCCTGTAACTGCAATAAATCTAAGGATTCTTACATCTTTCAATGCTTGTCGTTTTTTTCCGCATCAACCGATTTCGATGAAACTTTCACAGTACATATAATCGACACAGATCTACAAAATGTACTTTTTAAATTTTCAATAAAGGCCCACAGAAAAAAGTTAAAAACGCAACTTTTAGTATGTTTCCTACAATTCAATACAAAATTTCTTTTCACATCCTGTAGTAAACTAATTGCTCTCGCTTTCCAAAAAAGTTCATACCGCATGGTCCAATATTAACAAAATTATCATCTTTTTAAGAGTGTCCCAATATTCGATTCGCCACGCGAACCTGGCGGAACTCTAAACTCGATTTTCTCGAAAACGAAGCGTCAAACGAAAAAATGTTATTCCTTTCTGTCGACTTATTTTTACATGTAGTATCATCCTCTGCCCAGTTGTGCTACGATTTCCTGTCCACCCTGTATAATTGTCGCTCGGCAGTAATCTCAGCCGTGAAAGCGAGTAGTATATTTATCGGAATCACTTTATCGGAACACTTTCTCCTCTCGCTGTCGGCGAAGGTTCGCGAACGGACATTATCCATTTCCCCGGGATAAAATCGGGGGATCTGGTATATTATTCATGCGGCCATTACGGGCATTCCGAAACGGCGAACGAAACTAATTAGCGAAACGTCTCGCAGCAGCAGCAGCCGCCGCCGCCGCCGGAATTATCGATGATAATTCCCTTGTTGCAGCTCTCGCGATAGTTCGCGAACCAAAGCCCCCGGCCTTGTAAACAGGATCCCCCGGTGAGCCGATAACGGCGAAGAAACAATCTCCGTTTCCCGTCGGGACATAATGGTCGAAGGGAATCGAAGTTTTCGCCCCACGATCAGCCGGGGAAGCAAATCTAAAGTAGCTTCGAATCTCGTCCGATAGTTCCGAAACCGTTTCGCAAGCAATTCCGTCGAGTGGAACTATATTTTTAAGCCGCCTCGGATATCTGGGATCGAAACCTTTGCAAGTACTTAGCGCCAGGAGCTTCTCTGTGTAATCGAACCTTTAAGTCGAGCCCTTTATGAGCTGCTGGAAACCGTAGTTTTCTGATCGTTGCAAGTTCTGGCAGGGCTTCGCAGAAGTTCTACCATTTCGTTACACTGTCTAGCAGCTACAAAATGCTTTGTGCTCAAACGAACTCGTTTGTTCGTGACTTAGAAGCGATTGATATCATAATTCTGTTATTTAACAAAGTCAATCTGTTTCCTTATAAGGTAAAGTATCTTTAAATAAAAATTGTCCAATTACATTCCTCTTTCTAAATGGCGTCGTTACGTTCACGTGTGGTTTATCACTTTTATCTAGAATTAGAAATACCGATTAATTTCAACTGACTAAAATTATTCATTGAACAAATACCGTAGTTTTCTGATCGTTGCAAGTTCTAGCAGGGCTTCACAGAAGTTCTACCATTTCGTTACACTGTCTAGCAGCTACAAAATGCTTGTGCTCAAACGAACTCGTTTGCTCGTGATTTAGAAGGGATTGATATCATAATTCTGTTATTTAACAGAGTTAATCTGTTTCCTTATAAGGTAAAGTATCTTTAAATAAAAATTGTCCAATTATATTCGTCTTTCTAAATGGCGTCGTTATGTTCACGCATGGTTTATCACTTCTATCTAGAATTAGAAATACCGATTAATTTCAACTGACTAGAATTATTCATCGAACAAATACCGTAGTTTTCTGATCGTTGCAAGTTCTAGCAGGGCTTCACAGAAGTTCTACCATTTCGTTACACTGTCTAGCAGCTACAAAATGCTTTGTGCTCAAACGAACTCGTTTGCTCGTGATTTAGAAGCGATTGATATCATAATTCTGTTATTTAACAGAGTTAATCTGTTTCCTTATAAGGTAAAGTATCTTTAAATAAAAATTGTCCAATTACATTCCTTTTTCTAAATGGCGTTGTTACGTTCACGTGTGGTTTATCACTTTTATCTAGAATTAGAAATACCGATTAATTTCAACTGACTAGAATTATTTATCGAACAAATACCGTAGTTTTCTGATCGTTGCAAGTTCCAGCAGGGCTTCACAGAAGTTCTACCATTTTGTTACACTGTCTAGCAGCTACAAAATGTTTTGTGCTCAAACGAACTCGTTTGTTCGTGATTTAGAAGCGATTGATATCAATTCTGTTATTTAACAAAGTCAATCTGTTTCCTTATAAGGTAAAGTATCTTTAAATAAACATTGTCCAATTATATTCGTCTTTCTAAATGGCGTCGTTACGTTCACGTGTGGTTTATCACTTTTATCTAGAATTAGAAATACCGATTAATTTCAACTGACTAAAATTATTCATCGAACAAATACCGTAGTTTTCTGATCGTTGCAAGTTCTGGCAGGGCTTCACAGAAGTTCTACCATTTCGTTACACTGTCTAGCAGCTACAAAATGCTTTGTGCTCAAACGAACTCGTTTGTTCGTGATTTAGAAGCGATTGATATCATAATTCTCTTATTTAACAAAGTCAATCTGTTTCCTTATAAGGTAAAGTATCTTTAAATAAAAATTATCCAATTATATTCGTCTTTCTAAATGGCGTCGTTATCTTCACGCGTGGTTTATCACTTTTATCTAGAATTAGAAATACCGATTAATTTCAACTGACCAAAATTATTCATTGAACAAATACCGTAGTTTTCTGATCGTTGCAAGTTCTAGCAGGGCTTCACAGAAGTTCTACCATTTCGTTACACTGTCTAGCAGCTACAAAATGCTTTGTGCTCAAACGAACTCGTTTGCTCGTGATTTAGAAGCGATTGATATCATAATTCTGTTATTTAACAGAGTTAATCTGTTTCTTTATAAATTAAAATATCTTTAAATAAAAATTGTCCAATTGCATTCGTCTTTCTAAATGGCGTCGTCATGTTCACGCGTGGTTTATCACTTTTATCTAGAATTAGAAACACCGATTAATTTCAACTGACTAGAATTATTCATCGAACAAATACCGTAGTTTTCTGATCGTTGCAAGTTCTAGCAGGGCTTCACAGAAGTTCTACCATTTCGTTACACTGTCTAGCAGCTACAAAATGCTTTGTGCTCAAACGAACTCGTTTGTTCGTGATTTAGAAGCGATTGATATCATAATTCTGTTATTTAACAGAGTTAATCTGTTTCCTTATAAGGTAAAGTATCTTTAAATAAAAATTGTCCAATTACATTCGTCTTTCTAAATGGCGTCGTTACGTTCACGTGTGGTTTATCACTTTTATCTAGAATTAGAAATACCGATTAATTTCAACTGACCTAAATTATTCATCGAACAAATACCGTAGTTTTCTGATCGTTGCAAGTTCTAGCAGGGCTTCACAGAAGTTCTACCATTTCGTTACACTGTCTAGCAGCTACAAAATGCTTGTGCTCAAACGAACTCGTTTGCTCGTGATTTAGAAGCGACTGATATCATAATTCTGTTATTTAACAGAGTTAATCTGTTTCTTTATAAATTAAAATATCTTTAAATAAAAATTGTCCAATTGCATTCGTCTTTCTAAATGGCGTCGTCATGTTCACGCGTGGTTTATCACTTTTATCTAGAATTAGAAACACCGATTAATTTCAACTGACTAGAATTATTCATCGAACAAATACCGTAGTTTTCTGATCGTTGCAAGTTCTAGCAGGGCTTCACAGAAGTTCTACCATTTCGTTACACTGTCTAGCAGCTACAAAATGCTTTGTGCTCAAACGAACTCGTTTGTTCGTGATTTAGAAGCGATTGATATCATAATTCTGTTATTTAACAGAGTTAATCTGTTTCCTTATAAGGTAAAGTATCTTTAAATAAAAATTGTCCAATTACATTCGTCTTTCTAAATGGCGTCGTTACGTTCACGTGTGGTTTATCACTTTTATCTAGAATTAGAAATACCGATTAATTTCAACTGACTAAAATTATTCATTGAACATATACCGTAGTTTTCTGATCGTTGCAAGTTCTAGCAGAGCTTCACAGAAGTTCTACCATTTCGTTACACTGTCTAATAGCTACAAAATGCTTTGTGCTCAAACGAACTCGCTTGTTCGTGATTTAGAAGCGATTGATATCATAATTCTGTTATTTAACAGAGTTAATCTGTTTCCTTATAAGGTAAAGTATCTTTAAATAAAAATTGTCCAATTACATTCGTCTTTCTAAATGGCGTCGTTATGTTCACGCGTGGTTTATCACTTTTATCTAGAATTAGAAACACCGATTAATTTCAACTGACTAGAATTATTTATCGAACAAATACCGTAGTTTTCTGATCGTTGCAAGTTCTAGTAAGGCTTCAAAGAAGTTCTACCATTTCGTTACACTGTCTAGCAGCTACAAAATGCTTTGTGCTCAAACGAACTCGTTTGCTCGTGATTTAGAAGCGACTGATATCATAATTCTGTTATTTAACAGAGTTAATCTGTTTCTTTATAAATTAAAATATCTTTAAATAAAAATTGTCCAATTGCATTCGTCTTTCTAAATGGCGTCGTCATGTTCACGCGTGGTTTATCACTTTTATCTAGAATTAGAAACACCGATTAATTTCAACTGACTAGAATTATTCATCGAACAAATACCGTAGTTTTCTGATCGTTGCAAGTTCTAGCAGGGCTTCACAGAAGTTCTACCATTTTGTTACACTGTCTAGCAGCTACAAAATGCTTTGTGCTCAAACGAACTCGTTTGCTCGTGATTTAGAAGCGATTGATATCATAATTCTGTTATTTAACAGAGTCAATCTGTTTCCTTATAAGGTAAAGTATCTTTAAATAAAAATTGTCCAATTACATTCATCTTTCTAAATGGCGTCGTTATGTTCACGCGTGATTTATCACTTTATCTAGAATTAGAAATACCGATTAATTTCAACTGACTAGAATTATTCATCGAACAAATACCGTAGTTTTCTGATCGTTGCAAGTTCTAGCAGGGCTTCACAGAAGTTCTACCATTTTGTTACACTGTCTAGCAGCTACAAAATGCTTTGTGCTCAAACGAACTCGTTTGCTCGTGATTTAGGAGCGATTGATATCATAATTCCATTATTTAACAGAGTTAATCTGTTTCCTTATAAGGTAAAGTATCTTTAAATAAAAATAGTCCAATTACATTCGTCTTTCTAAATGGCGTCGTTATCTTCACGCGTGGTTTATCACTTTTATCTAGAATTAGAAATACCGATTAATTTCAACTGACCTAAATTATTCATCGAACAAATACCGTAGTTTTCTGATCGTTGCAAGTTCTAGCAGGGCTTCACAGAAGTTCTACCATTTCGTTACACTGTCTAGCAGCTACAAAATGCTTGTGCTCAAACGAACTCGTTTGCTCGTGATTTAGAAGCGATTGATATCAATTCTGTTATTTAACAAAGTCAATCTGTTTCCTTATAAGGTAAAGTATCTTTAAATAAACATTGTCCAATTATATTCGTCTTTCTAAATGGCGTCGTTACGTTCACGTGTGGTTTATCACTTTTATCTAGAATTAGAAATACCGATTAATTTCAACTGACTAAAATTATTCAGCGAACAAAGACACTATTATCTTCTATCTCTCACAATTCGAATTATTCATGGAAGAAATACATGAACACCTACCCTGTATACCTACTTTCTACTTTGTACAAAGAGCCACAGTGCAGTCACGACACAGCGTGATAGTGAGAACAGTGCACGAGGAGTCAGTTGATTTTACGTATGAGTATGTGGTACATAACATAAATAGGTCGTCTAGTTGTCCCTTCTATTGAACCTCTTAGCCTCTCCCCTCCCGCCTCTATCTCAGCGAAAAGCCATTGTTGGCGACGAGCCATTATCTCCGTTGAGGTACGAGTGCTTCAGTTTAGAGGAGGAAAGACACCCGAAAATCCTTTGGGGGAGGAGACGGCGAACACGGCCACGGGATAATCGCAGCAGGTGCATCCGTGGATTAGCCCCAGGACTGGGTAATTAATTATCGCCGATTTCGCGACTGCTACGCTGGCACGGAAAATAGAGATAAAGGCTCACCGGGGTGTGTGTACAGTTTAGACTCTATTCCTGATTGGTTGGGGAACAAGGTCAGTGGGACTACAGCTTCAGAATGCGTTTCAACAGTGCATATACCATTTTAGAAGAACCTGGAAACATTGTCAGTTTACTCCATTAAACGATAAATTGTTTTCAATTTTTTTTGTCAAATGCACTTCCCTTCGTATGCATTTTTAAATTGTTGTAAACGTTTTTACTATTTTTGTTGAAGGATGTGATTGAAGTGGAGTTCTTCTCTAATTAAAAGACGCAGCCTAGTGAAATAGGTAACTCTAAGAGTAAAACTACCGAGCACTGAAAGCGATTCAAATGTTTCATCTGATGAAAATGGCAAGGCTCTATTTATTTAGAATTTTATGCAATTTTTATTACTGTATGTGCTTGGATTAATAAATTTATTCAATCAATTTCCATGTAAGCAACGTCATCATTCCAATAATTACAAAATTAAAAGTGGATGTACAAAGTATTCGTACACTTTTTAAAAACTAATAACATTTTTATAATTGTACCAAACAACCTGATTTTTTATAATCAATTAGTTTTTTTTATAATCAATTCAAAAATTATAATTCACAAGGTTAAATGGAAAAATAAAAAAGGCATTTTTTAAAACTTTTTTATTTGGGTCCTTAATGAAAATTAAAAATGTATGTTTTGTAGATCTATGTTAGTCATACACATGTTGAAAATTTCATTGAAATCGATTAACATACACACGAGCTACAAGCGGTTAAAAATGGTGAAAATCGTAGTTTTCCACGACTTTTGATCAGCTTCTGCTTAAAATCCACAGAATCGTACATATTTCGACGCCTGTTATTTTTTCCTGCGTCAATCGATATCAATGAAATTTCCAACATGTGTATAAAAGACATGGATCTAGAAAACATGTTTTAAATTTTCATTAAGGGTCCAAATAAAAAAGTTTTAAAAAATGCCTTCTTTATTTTTGCCTGCAACCTTGTAAATTGTAATCTTTTTTGCATATCAGTTTGTAAACTAATTCTTCTAATTGATCATAAAAAATCAGGTCGTTTGGTACAATTATAAAAAAGTTATTAGTTTTTAAAAGGAGAACCGTCACCCACTGTAACTGCTCTTTGCATAACCCAAAAAGATGCCAAAAAGATGGCATTTTATTTATTTTATTGATTACAGTTCATTGCTTGAATATAAAAATTGGGCTATATTACACAGATAGCGAAAACATTATTTCGCCAAGACTCATTTTGAAGGTTATATAAAGGACATAAAATGACATTTTTTGAAAAAAGGTTTCAGGCAAAAGTTTCTTGTCTTTTTCACATAGAATCCGAATTCGTAATAAAGAATACCATGTTCCATTTGAAAAATGTATCTTCCGGCCTCAATCACCTATTTCCGGCCGAAACCGGAAGTTAAAAATATCACCATTTGATAGAGCGCATCTGATTTATAAAAGAAACACTTTGAATTTTTAAAAATATCCCATTTTCTAGATTATAAATGGGTGGTACGGGTGGTCTGGGACACCCAGTATATGTATTGTAACAGCAGATACGACACCGCAACAATTCTTGGATTTTGAGTTATCTCCAGAACTGTTTTATTTCAACGCTCTCCCTAAAACGGAACGTACAACAATGTACCGCTTCCGCAGTTCCTGGGTTTTTCTCAAATCGTTTTACTTGTAGCTGTAAAGGCGACAGCCTGACATTCCTGGATTTGAGCTCTATTTGAACAATTTTAAATCGCACCTACTCATTTTTGCCATAAACTCATAAAATCCCTTTCCGCGGGTGGTCCACTAAAATAGACACCTTCTCTTAATAATTTACTCAATGCAGACAATTTTTATTTTCCATAAAGACCCGCTGTCTATTCCTCTCGAATTAAATGAGCGACAGTTTACACACAGCGACTGGATAGTCCCGTGAATCGCGTTTTCGCTCGAAAAACTTTCGTTTCCTTAACGATCGGCCGAGGAGTGGCGTGTGTCGAAGGGATTAGCTCGTCGGCGAGCGATGATTTGCAAAGGAAAGAGGAGATTCGTATTCGCTGAGTAAACCGAGAAAGCTCCGGAGGAAGTCTCTGGAGGAAAAATAAAGGGAGGGGTTTCGAGCGAGAACCGTTCGAGAGAGAGAGAGAGAGAGAGAGAGAGAGAGAGAGAGAGAGAGAGAGAGAGAGAGAGAGAGAGAGAGCGTCCGTGCTTCCTCCTCGGTGGCCCGGCAATTCCGAGAGTGCAGGCTCTGGTAATATCCTGCTGCACCTCGACGGCTGCCCTCCCGATGCACCACCGAGTTGCATAACGTCCCGACCGCGTTCGACGACCAACGAGAGCACAGAATTCCAACTAGCCGTCTCGATAACAACGTTTGAAAAGTTCACCGTGTCGAGGCGTAGCGTCGCACCGCTCAAATCTCCTTGAAATCTCGAACGTTCAACCGGAAGTATGAACGCGGAGGAATCCTTTATCAGTCAGCCGCTTACTATGCCGTAGCTAGCCCAGAGCGGTGCACAATAAATGCGTTCGAGGTCGGAGTCACTCGGAAATTCCTTTCTTTAATTTTTGTTTCGGTGGGGAAGTATTCACACTCTTCAATTCTTTTATATTTCCTACTGTTCTGAACCACAACTCCTCATTTTTGTCATAAGTGCATAATATTCACAGACTATTCACCAGTAAGCTGTAGACTCTTTATTCAAATAAAACTTCTGAATAAAGTGGGCTCTTAAATTATATTATTCTAAAGTATCATAGATTGTTTAGTCCATTTGGGGTTATGTTCGCGGCGCAACGGTTCGATCAAATTATACACTAAATAGCAATTTTGTAGACATTTTTCAAACGTTCGATTCGGATTTGAATCATTACGTCCTGAGCACGGTGTATTATAGAGGTGTTCCGACTAAGCCCTCTGTAAGGCTGAAGTTTTGAAAAAGATAGCGGTTGGTTCTCTCTGGTCGCCGCCAGATGGATCAGTGTTCCGATTACAGTTTTCGTGTACGTGTGAGAATGAGATTGTGTGTAGCTGCGTGTCCATACTAAGATATGTACCTATGTACATGTTGCCTCCAGTTGCCTCGCACAATCAGTGTACGTATGAGAATGAGATTGTGTGTAGCTGCGTGTCCATACCAGGGAGAATTAGTTCTCCTTAAAAGTAGGGGAGGATTAATCCACCCAAAAAGAAGCATATACATGCTATTACCGAAAAATATGTTATAGAGGCAATTTCAACGAGACGATTCGATATACTTGACATAACCATAGATAGGATAATTAATAATTATAATTTTCACTTTCCATGCGAAGAACATAAAACCATAATAATTCGTAAATGTTTATTTAGCTATATCACAATGCGCGTGCGACAATATGCGAAAGCCGAAAATCGTACATTGAAAAATTCACATAAAATAAAAAAAACTGTCAAGATTTTACAATTCATAAATATTTCTGTGTACAAATCTCTGTAAACATGTAAATAAATGTTGTATCTAAATAAAACTTAAAATATTGACACAAAACTGTTTTTATTCATATAATTAATTTTTTCTTTACATATATAGTATTGTTTACAATTTTGTCAAGTAATTCACCTGATTATGAGGAATATCATATTTTTCTTTATGTTTCGTTAAACACTCTTCCAAACCACTTTCTGAAATTTTCGCAATCTCATTTCTTGTGTTCCGTATTTCGTTTTTCATTGCTTGGCACCTTATTTTAGCTCTCCTCAAAGCTTGTGTAGTGATATGTACTGCTTTTTTCATAACTTTGATGATGTAATATTAGAGACAATTAGAACAAGTTTCAAAAAATTGTCCCTCAATAATTTGCGTTCTCAAATTATTATGAGTTTGCGTCTGATTCAGTCTGATTGTGCGAGGCAACTGGAGGCAACATGTACATAGGTACATATCTTTGTATGGACACGCAGCTACACACAATCTCATTCTCACACGTACACGAAAACTGTAATCGGAACACTGATCCATCTGGCGGCGACCAGAGAGAACCAACCGCTATCTTTTTCACTTTCCCGAGAGGAGCCAGAACACCTCTATAATACACCGTGGTCCTGAGACACCTTTGATATAGATTGTTTTCTATAAGAGAAAAAGAAGAAAGATGGTGGAGTGTTTCGTCCTAGACCCGCTAGAGGACTCATCAGTAAGGCTATCTAGCGGGTCCTGCCTTAGACATAAATGTCGGAAGGAGATTTTAGTAACTTGCAAGAAAGTCGTTCAACGATTTGTCCATCTTGTGGACGATGTCGAAACTAGGCCTTCTCGAATTTTTGTAGTTTATCGCCAATTATAATCAATGAGAAATTATTATCGATCGTAAATTTTTAATAAATTTGGGGTTATGTTCGCGGCGCACCGGTTCGATAGAGGTTAGATAGCCTTACTGATGAGTCCTCTAGCGGGTTTAGGACGAAACACACCACCATCTTTCTTCTTTTCCTCTTATAGAAAACAATCTATAGCAAACGTGTCTCAGTACGTAATGATTCAAATCCGAATCGAACGTTTGAAAAATGTCTACAAAATTGCTATTTAGTGTATAATTTGATCGAACCGTTGCGCCGCGAACATAACCCCAAATTTATTAAAAATTTACGATCGATAATAATTTCTCATTGTTTAGTCCAGTGTTTCTCCACCTGTGTGACATCTTCAAATGTGCAGCAAGGGTTTTCGACAAACAATTAAAATTGGAAGGTTTTGTAACTTTGAACTCAACTTGTAAACTTAAAAGCTATTAAAATTCTTCTGCCTTCTTCTGCCTCAGCATTGACAGAAATCAAGTCCAAACACCGAGAAAGACTTTTAAAAGTTGACGATGAAATGCGAACTTATCTGACGACTTTGGAACCTCGTTTTGATTTAATTTGTTCAAGAAAACAGGCTCAGCCCTCTCACTGAATAAATTTTGTAAATAAATAATTTGTTGTGTTATTCTTGTATCATACAACTTTTACATTTTTTAGATTCAGGAGTGCCGCAAAAAATTCAAGATATTTTTAGTGTGCTGTCAACCAAAAAAGGGTGAGAAACAGTGGTTTAGTCGAACCCAGTCCAAAGGAGAGCATTAAAATTTGGTTAAAAATCAGTTAACACGTTCCGTGCCGAGCCGTTTTTGCTCGACAATTAAACAAACTTATGTGCTTTGTTCCATACTGCATTTTTAATGTCTCATTCTTTTGGTAGAAATATATTCTACAGTGTGAAACTCGTTATAAAGTATATGTTCTTAGCGCATTAAATAAATATGTCAGCGGCTTGAACGGATAGTTTAACGTGCACCATCGGTGGTAGACGTGACGCGGAACGTGTTAATAACGCAGTACGAATTAATTTCGTTATGGGAGTCTGGAACAGCAAGAAGAATCAATTTCTTGATTTTCGTGAATTGCCAGCGCCCGGTTTCACGGTGCTGGTTTATTTGCAGAGACCGCAGGACGTCCGAATTAAATAGGATCCGCGGACGGCAATCGATATCGTGAATCGCATTCGGAATGTCGAAGAGGAGCGACACAGACGAGAAGACGGTTCTCCGGTTACACGGTCGACGTTTCGAAGTTGGGATCCGTGAAAGAAACTGATGGGGCATCTCCGGGTTCTACCAGCAGTAACTCGGAGCCTCGTAAAAAGAATCGCTCGATAACTCTGCGGTTTCCAAGCGCAGGATTCGCGGGTTCTCGCAGCCGAATTTTAATGGCAGGGAGGATCGCTCCTCAAGATTCCGCCGTTCTCACGGGCCGACGATCCTGCGGAAGATTTTTACCGCTCGTCAAACTGTTTACCCGCAAAAACCAGCTGGTCGAGCGTTCAACGGTGGTGATCCGGAAGGAAGAACCTTCGGAGAAAAACGACGACGCTCGGCAAACACACCGGCGCGGCGCGGCGGGCCGGCGATCTCGCCTGTGTTTTCCCAGCCGAATTTCCCGCGATCCTGAGAATACCGTCCGACGGTTTCCGCCGCTGAGATTGCGGATCCCGCGAGCGATTACGTTCGGCTTTCACGAGCAGATTTACGGGCAGATCGGGGAAAGATCGTTTTGACACGTACCGTTGACCTGTGCACGAACTCGAGGAAGCAACGCGTGTGTCTGAAATCATGGGAAATCGACCGCGTATGCTGTTCTGCCAGCGTCTGTCAGTGTGGCAGCTGAATTTACGTCCAACTTTGATTTTGGGAGAGGGATATGCATCTCTCGGTGGGTGGTTGTGCAGGATGGTTCACCAGATATTACTGGATAACATTAGATTTACATGAATGAAGGATGCCACTCACACATTACGAATAAGAAAATTGATGGAGACCTGGAAAAATGACTTCGAAAGGTCCTCAAAAATACTATTAATCCTTTCACTACAATGGACGAGATGTTTCGTTTCCACGATGTCGAAGAAACGATACTATACGTACTATGCTATGGATGAGATATCTCGTGTATGTGGAAGGTTGTGCAGGATAATTCACCAGACATTACTGGGTAACATTAGATTTACATGAATGAGGGATGCCACTCACACATTACGTATAAGAAAATTGATGGAGACCTGGAAAAATTACTTCGAAAGGTCCTCAAAAATACTATTAATCCTTTCACTACAATGGACGAGATGTCTCGTTTCCACGATGTCGAAGAAACGATACTATACGTACTATGCTATGGATGAGATATCTCGTGTATGTGGAAGGTTGTGCAGGATGGTTCACCAGATATTACTGGATAACATTAGATTTACATGAATGGGGGATGCCACTCACACACATTACGTATAAGAAAATTGATGGTAGCCTGGAAAAATTACTTCGAAAGTTCCTCGAAGATACTATTAATACTTTTATTACCGTAGTCGAGACATACTACCGCCCAAAGTATGTGGACACTTGCGAAATGTGTAATAGCAACGCCTAAAAGTTACTTAAGCGTCCAAAATAATAACTAAAATTGATCTTTATTACTTTCTTATGGAATATCTAACGTTTTACATTAAAAACTACCTATATGGAAACTTACCAATACATATTAGCCTAACTAAGATTAAGGCGATAGTCTACCCTCTGGTTATAACTAGAATCTTACTAGATTTTGAGTCGAAAATATGGGTTTGCGCCCAGACGTTGTTTGACTTTATACGAGCATATTTTGAGCTGGGTGAGGGTTCATTCTAAAGAGGAAAGTTAGATGCTGCCCGCTCCAGTCATCACATAAGTCAAAAAAGTCTTTTAGAGACAAAGAATGCATTGATATCTGCGGGTTTTTTTCCTAGATTTTTTCTCTACTTTAGGTCTCATATAACCTTCCTCTTTAGAATGAGCCTTCACCCAGCTCAAAATATGCTCGTATAAGGTCAAACAACGTCTGGGCGCAAACCCATGTTTCGACCCAAAAATTGTAAGATTCTAGTTATAACCAGAGGGTAGCCTACCGCCTTTATTATCCACCGCGATTAGATATTACCGCTTGAACTAATCGCAGCAATCTTTCTATCAGTTCTTTATTCTATTAGTATTTTATTATTAGTATTTGTGTCGAAAAATTCTCTGAATTCGCTCTGCATCTTAGAAATGAAACAAAGTGAGACTTGAAATCCTTCCAAGCATCGAGACCGTGCCACTAGACTTCGTATTTGTGGATAGAAATTATATTATTGAATTTTCATTATATAATTCGTATATAAAAATAAATTCTATTGTTCTATGGTACCACAATATACATAATAATAATAATAATTACAAGTGACAAAATCGTTCTAAATATTTTTCCTACTACTTTAAACTACGTTTTGTAGAGAAAAAGGAAGTGTCCACATACTTTTGAGCGGTGGGGTATCTCGCTTCCATGATTTCGAGAAACGATGCTATGGACGAGATATCTCGTGTATCTTTATTACTGATATCAAGTGTTTTATCTGAAAATTTGACACAAGTAATCGATTTTTAAGACATGTCACCGTTGGTGGAAGATGCTTAAACATGATAAGTATCAAATACTCCATATTTGACACAATTAGAGTTTTTATTGTTTATTTTGTATAATTATATGTATTCTTACATATAATTGTAATCGATGTAAAAGATTTCATATACATTATATATAAAAATGTCATTAAACAATAGAATGTGTAGCTTGCAAAAAAAAATGGCCGACGGAAGTAAACCAGATATTTCCGTAAAAATTGTTCCGTCACATTATGCATTTCACCATGCTTCCAAGCATTCCGTACAAAATAAACAATAAAAACTTTAATTGTGTCAAATATGCAGTATTCAATATTTATCATCTTTAAGCATCTTGCACCAACGATGACATGTCTCAAAAATTGATTACTTCTCTGACAAGTTTTCAAATAAAACACTTCATATCAATAATAAATAGACTGCGGATCTGTATGCAAAATAAAAAATGTTTGCATTGATTGCAAGACACAGATTGAAATAAAAATTTCTTTCTTCTTTTAATTATCTGATTAAACTGAAGCCAATACGCTGATGTCTTTAAATCTTTTTAATATGTCCACTGCTTGAAATTGTGCTTACCTATTTTTGTCATAAATGCATAAAATCCGCAGTCTAATAATAAAGATACACGAGATATTCGTCCATAGCGTTGTACAACGAAATCATGGTGACGAGATATCTCGTTCATAGCATCGTTTCTTCGACATCGTGGAAGCGAGATATCTCGTCCATTGTAATGAAAGTGTTAATTATGACCTAACAATAACAAAATAGTAAGAATCATGTTCAACTTCATCCAGTACAATTTTACTGGAAAATGCACTGGCCCAATTTTTACATCACAGTGTTCATTAAATTGTCAAGGGTTAGGGTATTTAGGGTGTTCTTAACGTACAAGATCAACTGGCCTAAATTGTATAGTAAGTGGATTGGCTTACCTCTATTCTGAAGGTCCATCCCTCGAGGCTGAGGAGTTTAAGGGTGGTGTTTCTGGCGAGGGCGTGACACAGCAGCCGAGAAGGATGATCGTCGAGGGCGAGTCGAGGGCTAGCTAGGTCCAGCAGCTGCAGACATGGCGCCTCTGTCAAGGCTAGGACCAGTGGCATCACGTCCGCAGGTCTGGACGCCCCAGCAGCCCTTAAAGCGTCCAAATTGCGCGCCCTTCTGACGGTCTCCCCTAAGCAGCCCGCATCCAGTCCGCCGAGCAAACACTTGGACACATTCAGGGACCTCAGCTTGCAGTTTGGCTCTCTGGAACATAGAGCAAACCGGCGTCGATTAATTCGATTGTTGGGGTTGAACGAAACTCGGTTGGCTTCGACCCTTTGTTGTGGGAAGAACTTTAATCGTTTGATGTACGGAAGAAGATTGAATGTCAGAGCTGTGTCTTCGATCCCCTTGTGCGCTGTTCTGCTCAATGGGACATCCTTGTCTTGGAATTTAATTGGATCATGGTCGAGGGGCTGGAGGAAACCAAATATTTAAGCTAATTGTATGTCTTCAGTATTGTTTCGACAAAATATTGAAAATTAAATCGGCCAAATATCTGAGTTTTCAATGTTTGTGCATCGGGTTCACCCTCTGCACGCTGAATTATTTTTCAATTTTATTGCCAACAGCTCCCTAAGTATTTTAGGTGTTTTATTTGAAATTTACTTCAAACGACAGTTCCTTGACTTTGCTACTTATTTTAACCCTTTAACTGCGGGTAGTTTTAGCACAGCCGCAGTCCTAATTTTAAATTATATTATTGAAGTGGTATTCTATTGGGTTGGCAAGAAAGTAATTTCGGTATTTTAAGGTGAAATACAGATAAATCCTTTTACTCAAGTAATGAATATTAATGAATAGGACATTCTCTCTTTTGTTCGATGATCTTTTGCCAAAAAGAATAAATAAGGAAATATTTTATTGATTAAAGTTCATCGCTTGAATAAAGAAATTCCGAAATAATTCGATTAAAATACCGAAATTACTTTCTTGCCAACCCAATATTTTAAAAGATTTTTTTTTATTGCATTTATTTTATTTTTATTTTAGTGGTATATAAGCCACAGTCGCTGTTTGATATTAGCAAAAATTAACATGTTGTTTGTATACCACACCTGCAGTTGAAGGGTTAAACAATGGTATTTACTAATTATATTAAATATAGCTCTCAAGCTTTGTTGTAATTTATATTTGAGGAGCTTATGCTTGTTTTTAACTAAAAGATAAGACGATTAAGTACATAAGGGAAGAACCAAATACATACAGTGGGTGTACAAAGTATTCGTACACCTTTTAAAAACTAATAACCTTTTTATAATTGTACCAAACGACCTGATTTTTTATAATTAATTAGAAGCATTAGTTTACAAACTGATATGCAAAAAAGATTTTCCAAAAATTACAATTTACAAGGTTGCAGGTAAATACGAAATTATTCTCGATCGTACATTTTTAAATAAATTTGGGGTTATGTTCGCGGCGCACGGGTTCGATCAATTAGACACTGAATAGCAATTTTTGTAGACATTTATCAAACGTTCGATTCGGATTTGAATCATTACGTCCTGAGACACGTTTGCTATAGAATGTTTTCCATAAGAGAAAAAGAAGAAAGATGTTGTTGTGTTTCGTCCTAGACCCGCTAGAGAACTCATCACAGTAAGACTATCTAGCGGGTCCTGCCTTAGACACAAGTGTCGGAAGGACGTAATGATTCAAATCCGAATCGAACGTTTGATAAATGTCTACAAAAATTGCTATTCAGTGTATAATTGATCGAACCGGTGCGCCGCGAACATAACCCCAAATTTAGTTGCAGGTAAAAATAAACAAGGCATTTTTTAAAACTTTTTTATTTGGGCCCTTAATGAAAATTTAAAACATATGTTTTCTAGATCCATGTTCTTTATACACATGTTGGAAATTTCATCGAAATCGATTGACGCAGGAAAAAACAACAGGCGTCGAAAGATGTACGATTCTGTGGATGTTAAGCAGAAACTGATCAAAAGTCGTGGAAAACTACGATTTTCACCATTTTTAACCGCTTGTAGCTCGTGTGTATGTTAATCGATTTCAATGAAATTTTCAACATGTGTATGACTAACATAGATCTACAAAACATACATTTTAAATTTTCATTAAGGGCCCAAATAAAAAAGTTTGAAAAAATGCCTTTTTTATTTTTGCATTTAACCTTGTGAATTATAATTTTTGGAAAATCTTTTTTGTATATCATTTCGTAAACCAATGCTTCTAATTGATTATAAAAAATCAGGTTGTTTGGTACAATTATAAAAATGTTATTAGTTTTTCAAAAGTGTACGAATACTTTGTACACCCACTGTATAAAAACCCGTTTTATTTACATTTTTCCTTCTCTGATGTCGAGTCGCACTCGACAGAGGAGTGCGAAGTGTTAAAGTAATACATTTTGTATTTTGAAAATTCACACTGAACCCACTGACGGTCAAATAACATTTAGCCACCCTATATGGCGAGGGGTTGATGTTATTTTATTCTTTGTGTTAGTTTTCTATTAAAATAGCCTAGAATAAAGTAGTAACCGGAAATTTGTTTCGTCAGAAGCTCGTAACACAGATTTTTCCGGGAAAAGAGTCCTTTGAAATAGTTATCGATAATCGAAGCTACTTCGACATCTGCGAGCATGGTAAATTGCTAGCGGAAAATTTTACCAATAAGTTCCCATTGCGTAACGAACGACTTCCTCGTAATAAAACCAGGTCCCAAGGCGGATTTCCAATCTGCCTCCAATTCCTTGTGGATTCTACGACGACGACGACGACGACATGTTTTCTAATAATACTGCAAACGTGGCCATTCGGTATTCAAAAAGCGTATTGCTCGGTCCTCTTTTTTCGCGAGGAACATTGAGGAGTTTATTTGATCACTAGACTGCGAATTTTTATGCAAAATTAACATTTTCTTAATTGCAAATACACTCACACAACAATTTTTGAAATATTTTTAGTAAGTTGAAGATAATGTATTCACATTCTCGCAGCAACTTATTTGTGACATAAATGCAAACACGATGAGAAAATTTCTAAATGTTCATCAAAGATTGCATTTTATTTAACAATTGCAAGAATTGAACAATTTTCTAGGTCTGGACTTTGCTCTGAGGTCTCCAATTATTCCACAGGCGCATAATGAAGGAACATGAAGCGCGACAAATGAAGCTCTGCATTCTTAATAATCATATTTGTATCGTTGCAGCAACATTTCATCAAAAGCTACAGAAAGACAGGAAGAGACCGGAGGCGAACAGGGGGACAGAAGCGATTTAATCAAAGCAACTGACAAGATACTAATTACACGCGATCGATGGGGCTGGCCCCTTTATTAATCGAGTAGTTAGACTCTTAATTATGCATCGTTCTCGCCAGATTCGTCTGGAGGAAAGGAAAAGTCGTCGGAAATAAACTTGACTGCGATTCGAGAGACGAAATAACAGCACGTGTTTCATGTATAATTCAAATTCATGTAAAATTCATCCGAATGTTTAAATTAAAAATAAAATGCATCGAATCTGTTCACCTAATATTTCGCGAATGCATGACCGTGATGGATGCATAAAGCGCGAAGAAAGTATCAAGGCATTGCCCAGGGAGCTCGCGGAACCGCAATAAAGCGGACGCGTGAGAACGTCACGGAACTAAAAATGTCACGCCGAAGAATATTGCCTTCTTTTATGAAACTTTTTATTTCGCACCGCAAGCAAAACCTTTAGAAACAGCGTCCTAAGATAAGAATTAGTCGCAAAATAAAAATCGTCGTTTCGAATATCGCTGTTTGTTGTAAACTCTTTACCTAAAAATTAAAGACCTTCAGAAATATCATGCTAAAAATAAAAATTATTTGCAGCCATTTTAAGCTACAGGAGTTGCATAGAAATTCTCTTAATCATTTTAAGATTGGAATTCTAGATCATTTCAAGGTGTTAATTACACTGTCCAACAAATTTCAACTTTTTTTATGTTCCCTAATTACTGTTGGGTCCTTCTTATAGAGTTTTTTGCGCTGATTCCGAATCTGTTTTTAATTTTTTCCCTATACGCACAGTTTTTGAGGAACATGGCTTTGAAAAAAAAACATTTTTCAACTTTAAACAAATATTGTGATGTTATTATAAAAGATATAGAATTGTTCTTTGCAGCAAACGATACTGTAGACTTTCCTGAATACAGTGATATACAATATTAATACATTATGAGTATTTAAACAGGTTTAAACAATCATTAAAGACGGATAGACACCACTTTTGCACCAATTTTTGAGGATATTTTTCAATTTATCTCAAAAAATAAGGGTCCAGCGGAAAATCAAACTATACCACTCGACAGAGCAGACTTTGATCTTGAGAAACCACCCTGTCAAGTTTGGATCGTCCACGTTTTTTTCGAACCAGAAAGCAAAATATCTTCGCCCGACATGAAATAACGTAGAACGCCCGTTCTAATGGCGAGCGCCACTGGCGGCAACTCATGTCGGGCGAAGATATTTTGCTTTCTGGTTCGAAAAAAACGTCGACGTTTCAAACTTCAAAGCAGGGTTCCTCAAGATAAAAGTCTGCTCTATCGCATGGTAGAGTTCCATTTTCCGCTGGACCCTTATTTTTTGAGATAAATTGAAAAATATCCTTAAAAATTGCTGCAAAAGTGGTGTCTCCCCGCCTTTAGTTATTATTTAAACATGTTTAAACAATCATATTGTATTAATATTTGATATCACTGTATTCGGGAAAGTCTACAGAATCATTCGCCATAAAGAACAATTCAATATCTTTTATAATAACACTACAATATTTGTTTAAAGTTGAAAAATATGTTTTTTTTTCAAAGTCATGTTCCTCAAAAGCTGTGCGTATAGGGAAAAAATTAAAAACAGATTCGGAATCAGTGCAAAAAACTCTATACGAAGGACCCAACAGTAATTCGGGAACATATTTGATGTTGGACAGTGTTATTAGACTGCGGATCTTTATGCAAAATAGAAATGTTTTACATTGATTGTGGGAAGCAGGAATGACATAAAAATTGATTTCATCCCTTAACGATTTTGTTATATTAAAAGCAACATTAGAACATTCTTGGATTTTTAAAATGTTTTACTGTCTTACATTTCACACAGCAACTCAAAAGTTTACCAAAAATCGAATCATTAATCATGAAAAAAAGGATAGTTCCTTGACTGTTGCTGATTTTAAAAACTTTGTTGTAATTTATATTTGTGGAACTTATATTTGTTTCAAACTAAAAGATAAAACAATGAAATGAATAAAGGAAGAACCAAATTAAAAATCTGTTTTATTTGTATTTCTCTTTCTCTGATGTCGAGTCACACTCGAGTGCAAAGGGTTAATGTGAACGAGGGAGAGGAGAACATTTAAAAATTTTTATTTTGCACGAAGATCCGCAGTCTAGCGATAACAATAGCAACAGTAGCATCCTGGGACCAATACAAGCTACTCAAGCAATCGGAAGCGCCCTAACGCTCCGGACGATGTACCCGCAATAAAGCGGACGCGGATGGCACTGGGCCGAGAGATGTGGACGCGTGGGAACGTCACGTAACGGGCGGGTACCGGGTACCGGGTACAGGGTATAGGGTACGCGTACCTGCGTTTAATAGGAACAATTCAAGGAGGTCGATTGTCGGGATCGCGTCTGGATTTAATGGTATATACCGGTTCGGACGATATTTACTCGGCTATTAGGGTGGGCGGACGGGGGTGCGGCTAATGGCGCGCCTTTAATGGTATCCAGCACGGGTAAATCCGCTCGAGTACCCTCGACGTGTCTATCCGAGCAAAAATACACCAGCCGCTCGTGCTTTGAATCCGCGGCGAAAATAAACATTTTATTCGGCCCGCGCCCGCCAGCGGATAAGCCGACGCCCGGACCAATAAAACTGATACCCTAAATCAAACCTAGTATCGAACTCCTTCTCTCTCTCTCTTCATCTTTGCCTCTGCATCTCTCTACAGTCCCTGCTCACTTTATTAGACTTACCTCTATAATCATGATTTTTTAGTTTTACCATGAATAATAGGTATAGTAGCCTTATGCAAAAATCACTTAATGATGACCAATGAATTTTCCATATATTTATTTTGCAAAAACAATGGATACAAACACGAATAGATCAATATAATTCTTAAAACACTAATATTTTGTTAATCCGCTCTTAGTTGCTCTTAAAGCCGCAACTCTTGTGGACATGCTATCTATGCAAGTTTGTGCAATTTCTTTTAATGCAGCGTTATGGTGCCAGTGATAGATTATTCTCTCTATCAACTTGGTCTTTGTTGTTATATTTTCTTTGGCCAGTTCTCTTTTCAGGCACTCACAGACATTTTCAATCGGATTCATGTCCGGTGAATTTCTCTTGCGAGAAAATTTTACACTTAGATAGATCCAAAAAATACAGTTTGTAAAAAATTCGGAGGCTACCCTTAAGGGTGCGAAATATGACTGGCAGAATATTCGAAAAAGCACAGAAAAATTCGAAGAGTGAAAAGTAATGTCAAATATGTCTGGTAGAATATTTAGAAAAATCCAATTCGTAGAAAAGTCGAAGGGTGAAAACCGCCCTCTGAGGATGTGAAACACGACTGGTGAAATATTGAGAAAAATACTGGGGTTGGAACATCCTAAATACGGGAGAAAGTCACTTAAATACAGGAAGAGTCTAGCTGTAATCTTTTATATTGTAAAAATGCAAATGAACGAGCCAAATATAGATTTCAAAGTTCACTGTGACAAATGTAACACAGTTTTAACTATTTTTGGATAAGTTAACCCTTTGCACTCCGAGCTATTTTAACTGGAAAATTAAACATTTCTTCCGATCTAGAATACTTCCATTCCCTATGATTTTTGAAATTGTATGGATATGAAATTGGTAGAATACCTCATACAATACCTAAATGTTTAGTAATTGATTAGATACCGATATATTTAATAATGTAAACAATATTTTGAATAATGATACAACAATTTCTAGTGGTGCCTCAGAGGGGACAGCGGAGTGCAAAGGGTTAAAAGAGAATCTAACCTACAACGCAGATTATTATTGGAAACCATTCATATGATTAAACAACAAAGCGTAAATCTTAGGTACGTAAATCTTATGATGATTTTTCCAATATAATTTAGATTCTGAATTTTTTCTTTCTCCTCTTCCATTTTCGTAAATGTGGTACAATTACAATGAGTGTGAATACAAAAATTTAGTTTTGTTTAATAAATAAAAATCTAGTTACTTTTTCGTTGATAATGTTGCAATTCAATGTTTATTTTAATTGTCTATAAGTTCGCGCTGTTCAAAATCGCCGCCAGAGGCGATTGAGATTCACCATTAATCGATATCGACCAACTAATCAGTAAACTGTTGTCTACATATATGTATGACACTTCACGCTCTTACTTTTGGGTTAGCACATGGTTTCAGTTACGTATCTGCCACCATGGATGGAAGTTTGTCTCCACAGTCCCCGCTCACTTTATTAGACTCACCTCTATAATCATGATTTTTTAGTTTTACCATGAATAATAGGTATAGTAGCCTTATGCAAAAATCACTTAATGATGACCAATGAATTTTCCATATATTTATTTTGCAAAAACAATGGATACAAACACAAATAGATCAATATAATTCTTAAAACACTAATATTTTGTTAATCCGCCCTTAGCTGCTCTTATAGCCGCAACTCTTCTGGACATGCTATCTATGCAAGTTTGTGCAATTTCTTTTAATGCAGCGTTATGGTGCCAGTGATAGATTATTCTCTCTATCAACTTGGTCTTTGTTGTTATATTTTCTTTGGTCAGTTCTCTTTTCAGGCATGTTCGATTCATGTCCGGTGAATTTCTCTTGCAAGAAAATTTTACACTTAGATAGGCAACCCATAAGGCAACCTTGTAGTATAAAATCATTACCCCATAGGTTGAAAACGGCGTTGAATTCCTTATAGGATTTCAAACAGCACCAATTCTTCAGGTGAGTCTAATAAAGTGAGCAGGGACTGTATTTCTCTTTGACTCTCAGTCTCTCTTTTTTCCAGGTCGTCTGCTCTGCTTGGTTTACATTATTCATCTGACATTACTAATTTTTCTTATGTCTCACACCATGCCCGGTTTCTTAACCCTTTGCACTCGGAGCTATTTTCACTGGAAAATTACAGATTTCTTCGGATCTAGAATATTTCCATTCCCTGTGATTTTTGAAATTTTATAGATATGAAATTGATATACTGCCTCATACAATACCTGAATGTTTAGTAATTGATTAGATATCGATACATTTAATAACGTAAACAATATTTTGAATAATGGTGCAGGAACTTTTAGTGGTGCCTCACAGGGGACAACCGAGTGTAAAGGGTTAATATTGTTAACTCAATGATGAACAGACGACATGCAGTCGGTGTACAAAGTATTCGTACACCTTTTAAAAACGAATAAAGTTTTCGAAATTGGACTCAGCAGCTTGTGTTTTTTTGAGACGTCAGAAAGGTTAGTTTACTAGCTAATGTGTAAATAATTCTTTTTGTAATTGTTATTGGTCGCAATTACGAAGGGGACAGTAAAGACCACGATTTTTTAATCATGTATTTATATCATGTATTTAAAATTTAAAACATGTATTTTGTAAATCTAAGTAAGTTATATATTGGGTTGGCAAGAAAGTAATTGCGGTATTTTAAGGTGAAATAGAGATAAATTCTTTTACTCAAGCAATGAATATTAATGAATAGGACATTCTCCCTTTTGTTCGATGATCTTTTGCCAAAAAGAATAAATAAGGAAATATTTTATTGATTGAAGTTCATGGCTTGAATAAAGAAATTCCGAAATAATTCGAAAATTATAAAAACTTTTTGCTTGGCCCGTGTTCCTTAAAATCGAGGTACATACATCCTTTTTGCATAAATGTCCGCAGTATAGTGATAATCGCTTCTGCTTCAAAGGCGACATTCATCCGCAACGGAACGAATTAACTCTGTCTTTCTGTCTCTCTTTGTCCAGTTCGTTGCTCTGCTATTTCACTCAGTCTGATTCTCTCTGTGTTGCTAGTTCTCTTCTAGTTCCACGTTCTTCGATTTTAACCATTCGGCAGAGGAAACATTCTCCTACGGTTTGCCTCCGCCGGAAATAAACGGCCGCGGGAAAAGCAATGGATCACGGGCCGACGCGTTTTAGATACCGCGTTTCGCAGTCCCAATGGCGAATTGATTTCCCCTTTGAAGAATGGAACGTTCGGAACACGGCACCGCGCCACGGAAATTGTAGATTTCGGAGGGCTCTACCCTTCCAGCAGAAATTTATCGAATTATCGGATTTATTGCGATTCTGCCGTACAATCATCCGTGTCCGCTTCTACGCGCTTCGAGTCTTTCTGCTTGTTTTTTGGCGGTGTTCGTATAGCTGTTTACGCTGTTCGGTATCGTTTATTTGTATATTATATCCGCGCTCGATTTGGTAATACTTCCACATATTTATAAACCTTCGTATCGATGTGTACTCAATTCGTATCTTTTCCTACATTATTTTCATTATGCATTTATTGTCCATTGTTAATGTCCAAACAAAGAAATTTGTTCAATAACTACCGTCGAAAGCACCTTTAAAATTCCATCAGTTTCCATCATTTTTATTACAATGCGTCTATGCTTCAGATTTCCCAGCGAAAATTTCATTTTGATATCTCCCGGCAGGAGCGTTATACGGTTATACCAAAACGTCAGAAAATTCATCGATCCTGCGAGGCAGCCTCGAGGCTAAAAGATGAGAAAATAATGGCGCCTAGTCGTGCACCGTGCTACGTTCCACCTGGGACGTCGAGGGAGTAGAAATTTATTGAGCAATTCATGCGATGACTGGATCAAATCAAATCTGCTGCGACACGGTAAAGGGCCCTTCGGTTTTAATGAAGCAACAGATCAATCCAGACGGGGCTGCCATTTTTCAAGAACGCCGTTCGGAAATCATTCTGCGGGCGCTTACGATCTCGATCCAAAAACAAAGTACAAAACGTAGTAAATCGATCGAGGATTGTCTCTTTTCGAATTGATAAATTTATTTTTAACTAACTCATTCTTGTTGATTTATTTAGGATGAACACATACTTATACAAAATATAGTTTAACTGCGGATCTTTATGCAAAGTAAAAATGCAATACAAATTGTTTGTATCAATTACAAGATTTAGACAGAAACTTATTTATTTTCCTCATCACTTTAATAAGTTAGTAATAATGTCACCGTATTTTTAACTGTTTACATTTTTCTTCTTTCATCCACATTGTATGTAAATAATATACATCATATATATCATACACAGTGAGTGTAAAGAGTATTCGTACGTCCTTTAAAATATTATAACTTTTTTATAGTTGTACCAAACAAACTGATTTTTTTATAATCAATTAGAAGCATTTGTCTATAAAATGATATGCAGAAAACATTTTCCAAATATTTATCATTTAGAAGGTTACGTGTAAAAATAAAAAAAGGCATTTTTTAGAACATTTTTATTTGGGCCCTTAACGAAAGTTTAAAATATATGGTTTGTAGATGTTAGTTACACACATAAGTTGAAGTGCCCTATGCCTGGACAGCATGTTTTTCTATTTTAAATTTTATCACTTTAAATAAACAAAAACAATTTCTTAAGAGTTTTAACATACAGTTCAGAGTTTGTAAAGTAATTTAAAATAAAAAAATCATTGTTTAGGTTAATATCTTAATTGTATTAATAAGAATAATTCAAGCCTATAGTTGGACATATTAACTCCAATCTAAGCTAGTACCTGGACAGAAGTAAAGCCTATATCGGGACAAATTCAATTTACGAGTTGATCGAGCGAACATAACCTAAAACGTTGGTTGGTGGCGCCGTTGCGCATGATGAATAGAAGATGCTTTGCGTAATATGTAGTATTCTTATCATAGATTATAGTATTGTATTATTTAACCAAATATATATTTATTTTCATTTACTGTTTTAATAAAACTTGTCATAATACAACTTTTAAGGTTAGGTAGTAATACTGATAGATTTAAGATGTAAACATAAAGTATTATTAATGTCACAACCGGAATACATTTTGTACATACGTTATTCGAGCTAATAGAAGACTAATTATACGTACATGTAGTTAAATAATTTGCAAACAATGCGTTGATTTTATTCACAAACACGTGCCGGCTTCAGGCGTAAGCACATTGCGTATAAGCTTAGAGTGGGACAGCTACTGTCATCGCGTCCCAGTATGGAGTACTTATATTTGAAAACAGTCCTAATCTTGGACATCTAATATTTGGATTAATAATTATTATTTACGTTAAGTTTGATTGCCAATTTATTTTAAAATATCAATATTATTATGCGTGATAATTATTTTTTGTCTGAGGGCTTAAATTATATCTTTTTTTCTAACAAAAGTTCGAACTATAAATGCACATGATTCGCATGTAAATAGACTACTTTGTATACTCTTTTCAGATGAATTTTGAATTCAGTTTTAAATTTCAATTGATGTCTTAATGAAATAATATTCACACCTACTTGTAGCTAAGGCCTCAGAATATATAATATAATTATTTAATCTCTTAATTACTGATTTTACTATGAAAATTCAATTGTCCAGATTTAGGTATCACTTTTGGACTGTCCAGACTTAGGGCACTTCACCTTACTTTATACAAAATATAGTTTAACTGCGGATCTTTATGCAAAGTAAAAATGCAATACAAATTGTTTGTATCAATTACAAGATTTAGACAGAAACTTATTTATTTTCCTCATCACTTTAATAAGTTAGTAATAATGTCACCGTATTTTTAACTGTTAACATTTTTCTTCTTTCATCCACATTGTATGTAAATAATATACATCATATATATCATATACAGTGAGTGTAAAGAGTATTCGTACGTCCTTTAAAATATTATAACTTTTTTATAGTTGTACCAAACAACCTGATTTTTTATAATCAATTAGAAGCATTGGTTTATGAAATGATATGCAGAGAAGATTTTCCAAATACTTATAATTTACAAGGTTACGTGTAAAAATAAAAAAAGGCATTTTTTAGAACATTTTTATTTGGGCCCTTAACGAAAGTTTAAAATATATGGTTTGTAGATGTTAGTTACCCACATACTGAAAATTTCACGCATGAAAAAAAATCAAAAAATGACACGCATCGAAAGATGCACGATTCTGTGGATTTTAAGCATAAAACTACAAGTTTCACCATTTTCAACTGCTTGTAGTTCATATGTATGTTAATTGATTCCGACGAAATTTTCAGTATGTTAGTTATACACTAACATACATCTACAAAACATATATTTTAAATTTTCATTAAGGGCCCAAAGAAAACAGTTTTAAAAAATGCCTTATTTATTCTTGCATGTAGTCTTGTAAATTATAATTATTTGGAATATCTTTTCTGCATATCATATCGTAAACCAATGCTTCTAATTGATTACAAAAAATCAGGTCGTTTTAAAGGGCGTACGAATACTTTTTACACTCACTGTATGTGTAAATGTATTGCACAATGTATTTCATTTGCCCAGTTTTGTTAAAAATGATTGCCATCATGGACAACTTCGTTAAGTAAAAATGATTGTCAAAAACAAAAATGTCTCTCACTCGCTGATTGTTTAAATCTTTTCTCGAATCATGACATAAACGTGCACAGTGATAACTCAATAACCGGAAGACACCTTTAGCTCATCGACCTCTTGCATTTTACTATCTTTCGACTACGACGCGATGTACAGCGATTTTTATGCGGCGTTTCCAAAGTCGGGAAATCGCGAACACCGTTGCTTGTTCCGGGGGTGTTCGCGGGAAATGAGCGGAATTTAAGCAACGCTGTATATCCCGGCGGGCGATAAAATTGCCGTCGTAAGTCAAAAGGCCACGAGGCTATTGCGTTTTCAGACGTGCTCCAGTTTCGACAGCTTTACTGCCGGGGATTTCGCCGCCGATGGCTGCGCGGAGCCTCGAGTACTCGACACGAAAAGACATTTTTATCGCGTTAACTCGCTTTATCGTCCGCCGTCTCTTCTACGCGGGAGTGTCTCCCGCCTCTAAAACTCGTCGACGTGTCTCGCGAAATCTCGAAACACCGATTTTTTCCCCTCGGTTTCAACGCGAAATTGATGGCGGCTTCGAAAATCACGTAGCCCTAGCTTTTATTTTAATTTGTGAACATTGACTATGTCTCTTTGACTTGTCTGATTTATTTCAGCCATGTGCTTGAAAAAGCACTTTCTTGAACATGTACCGTGAACCACGAAGGTATTTGAACGCACTTCAAAACAGTATAGCTTTTTTATAATTGTACCAAACGGCCTGATGCTTCGTAATCAATTAGAAGCATTGGTTTACGAAATGATGTGCAAAAAAGATTTTCCAAATAATTATAATTTACAAGATTACATGCAAAAATAAAAAAGGCATTTTTTAAAACTTTTTTATTTCGGCCCTTAAAGAAAATTTAAAATATATGTTTTGTAGATCTGTAGTAGTTACACACACATACTGAAAATTTCATCGAAATTGGTTAACATACCCGAGAGCTACAAGTGGTTAAATGTGGTGAAAATTGTGGTGAAAATTGTCAGTTTGCCAGTTTCTGCTTAAAATCCACAGATTCTTACATCTTTCGATGCATGTCGTTTGTTTCTGCGTCATCCAATTTCGACGAAATTTTCAGCATTCGTATAACTATCATACATCTACGAAACGTATATTTTAAATTTTCATTACGGACTCTAATAAAAAAGTTATAAATGTCTTTTACTTTCTCATTTAACTTTTTATATAAGTCTCATTTACTTTCTCATGTAATTCGTAGCAATTGCAAATTTTTTCAAAATCTTCTTTGCATACCATTTGCTAAATAAATTCTTCTAATTGCTCAAAAAAGGTCAGGTCGTTTGGTCCGATCATAAAAAGGTTATACTCCTTTAAAGTGCGTTCAAATACTTTCATGGTTCGCTGTACGTTTTATTAAATAATTCCTGTTTCTCTAAAATCGAGAATTTCCCGGAACGATTAACATGAATTGCACATCAATTGCGAAAAATATATTTGAAGAATAATCGGCTCAACAAAGATAACCAGCAGATTGAAGCAGAACGCGGCGAAGTCTCTCATTGCGTGGCAGTAAGATAGAAGTCGATGGGAACACGTAGTCATTGTATCGCGTAACGAGATAATTGCGCTGCTCGAGAAGTTCAAGTCTTCCTCGTAGTTTCCCTTTAACTACCCCCGAAGAAGATTGTCCGTAGTTCCGAGCCGGCCTAAGTATAACCCGGCCGTCCGGATGCTTAACGACGTTAACTGCCGCCGCGTTTCCAACGATACTTTTCCACTTTCCACTTTGTTCGTTGCCGCTCTTCCGTTTGCGAGCTCGTCGGGCCTCGCCGCCCACCAAACTCAAACGAAACTTCGCGATGGAAATGGCCCTTAACCTTTCAAAAACGACGTCCTGCCCCCGCTTTCTTTCCATGTGCCAGAATATTCGTGTTGCAGACGCTACCATGATCTGGCGACGATTTATTGTTGAGGCTTTCACTAAAATGGATGAGACGTATCTCGTTTCCACGATGTCGAAGAAGCGATGCTGTGGGCGAGATATCTCGTCATCATGGTGTCGTACGCACGATGATATATCTCGTGTATCTTTATTGTTAGGTTGGCACTAAATTCGCAACCTTTTGTTTCGTAATTCTTTTATTATATCATTATAACCTCATTCAGTGACCACTCCTTTTGAACTGTATATCATTGGAATTCTCTGAATCTTGCGATTAATTTGATATAAAATACTCGTGCTTAAAAAATAGAGGGTGTCCCAAAATTCGTGAACTTTCCAGAAATGGGAGGTTCCTGAGACCATTTGAAGCGACATTGTCCTTTGCAAAAATTTTATCTGCGCCTTTGTTTAGCGCGGCAACTGTCTATTGGCCGACTGTGGCAACTCGCGTCTAGGTCGCGCTCTGATTGGTCTGCGTTTTTCGTTAATAACTTTTAAACAAAGCCGCGGATAACATTTTTGCAAAGGAAAATGTCGCTTCAAATGGTCTCAGGAACCACCCCCTTTCGAGAAGTTCACGAATTTTGGGACACCCTGTATATATAAATGACTTTGTTTGAGAAAATGTGTAGGTCGAGAACTTAATGGCCAACCTAATATTAATATGAAGTGCTTTCATTGTAAGGTTGACACAAGTCACCGATTTTGAAGATATTTCCTCGTTGGTGGAAAGTACTTAAAGATGATAAATATTAAATACTTCATCTTTGGCGCGATTAAAGTCTTTGTTGTTTATTTTGTATGGAATGCTTGTGTTCGGTCTCGAGCAGACCGAACGTGAGATGTATTTAGACACGGTCCGCATGCAATAACTCGAAAACACTCGACGCGACGCACAGTGGTAAATGTTTCGATTTTAGGTGGACAAAATTATTTTTGAATAATTTATATCCTCTTGATACTTGATAATTCCTATTATGACATTTATTTTTTTGTTATAAAGGAATTGAACATAAAAATGATAACAAACGCATATTTTTCTTATATTTATATATTTCTGACTTATAGAAGGTAAAGTCTGTGAATATAAGAAAATTACTTTAATATGATTACTCTTTTTAAAAATTATAATTACAGTAACTTAATTACATATAATATTTGTATTACAAACTATAATTAAGCGATCTAATCGGACCGGATTTCTCAATAAGTAGCAGGTTGTAGCAGCTAGTTTTTCTTCGACATTGTTAGGTAATTCATATAGATAAAATATACAAAAATATTGCAGCTTGAGTATGCTTGAGTCAAAGTATAATCTCACTTTATTAACTCATTCATAAAAGAAACGCTTTCGATTATAGTTTATTTTATTTATAATACTTCCTCCATTTAGTTTTAAACTAAAACGAGAAAATATAAATTAGTTTAATATGTACTTACTTTTCATTTTTCAATGCACGACACAAAAATTCACCGCAGTTTCGGAACATTCAACTAGTTGTTAATGGATAAAAAATGGACATAATGAGATATAATGTTAGAATTATTTAGTTCAGTATGTCTAATAATATATTTTCTCAATTAAATATGTTTTTCAATAATTGAGAAAAATTATTTTTGTCCAGCTAGAATTAGACATTTTACCACTGTGCGACGGTCCCAGAGTTTGGGTGTCATCGGACACCACTTCGGGACCGTCTCAAGAGCGAACCACGGATCTTTGTATAAGCAACATTTTAGTTTCCGTCTCATTTCCCGTATCATTCACACCCAATATTTTCCATAACCTAAACATAGTTTCACCGAACCGCTCCAACTCCTACGACCAAAAAGCACCACCCACTCACCAATAGAAATCACTTTCCATCCCCATTCATTTGTAAGATAGCCAATAAGAAAAGACGCCGAGTCGACTTTATACACGACGAGATACCGAAGACCAGATCACGAAAATCACTCGAATCGAAAACAACTTCACCTTTACCTCGAATCTCAGCCTTTATTGTAACTTGTTAAGTTTTTAAATATATATTAAAGTGTGTTAACTTCCAAAGAGTCGAACTTCTTTCAAATAGTCGGTGTTACTCCTATAACACCGTCAAAGCCCCGAGTATCGTCGCGAGCAAGCGAAACGGGATTTACGACCCCGCGAAGTTCGGCATACGGACTTGCGATATTTCGGACGCTTCAGCTTGAAAGCATGGTTAATTGTCTGGACAATTTTTACTCTCCATGAAAATCCCTAGAAAATAAATTTCCATAAAAATGGCGAGCAACCTAACGTGTTCCATTGTTTTAAGAACAAGTTTTTGCTGCGTATCTGTCTACTAGAAGTCTAAAGATAATCCTGTTTGACTAATTTTAAGACAGTGTCACAGCCACGACGATCTTCCCAGATAATGTTACCGAAGACCTAAACACACGAGACTCAATTAAAAACTACCACAGCTCGCAAACAAGCTAACAGAAGATCATCTTACAAATTCTGGAGAACCGCCAGAGAGTGCTATCGCGTTGGCGCCCGAAGATAAAAACTGATCCACTTCACCCGACAAGGAAACTTCCGATTGAAGTGCACTGCTCGAAACTTCGACAACCAGGCATCGAAACACAAAAATGAGGTCGCGGGAGTTGGCAGTTTTTCAATTTTCCCGACCCGACCGGACGCGACAGTGCACGGAAAGGCTGTCGAAATTGCTTGAAAAAAAATGGAAAATGCTCCCTGTTGGCCGAGCCTTTGAGACGCAACAAAGTTGCACACGTTTCGTTACACGGAGGAACGCAACGACGCGAACAGAGTTGCATTCCTGCGTGTTCGTCGCGGAGCTACACGCGCCTCCGTTCTCTTAAATTTTCCAGCGGACCGGGAACGAGCGAGCCTGGCGCTCGCTCTGGAAGATACGCTTGTATGAATGGCGACAGTGATATTTTTAATTAAAAACAGGGCGACCGGACCGGGGCCTGTCCGCCGCGAGTAAATTGGACCTCCGCTGGGGAAAATATTTCCCGGGATTATGCATCTGTGCTCTTCCTTCGCCGTCCGGCGCGTCTGCTCGTTCGTTTCCGGTCCCGAAGCATTCAGCCAGTAAACTTGCACGTTGCTTGTACAACATTCCGCTTGCTTTTTTCAACGAACAACTGGCTAATCTGCTGAAAACACCATTCCTGTAAGACTGAAATGCTGCCACACGTTGTACTGGAACATTTCGGGGGCTGAAGTGAAGGGGAGGCTTTGTTTTTAAAAGCAACATTAAGATGAATCGAGAAATACAATATATCGCTTTTTTAACCCTCCGTATATTGTGACGGAGTCTATTTTGACCAGGAACATCCAAATTGTCATTTAAGTACTCAATTTGTGGCAATTAAACGAAGGTGGAGTGGAGTAAGTCCGTCTACGGGGTAAGTCCGTTAATTGGTTATTTTAATTGTGATATGAACGAAATTTTTCAAGCTTGTATTTATTAATGTAGTATAAGTTAGTATGAACTATTCTACATAGATGTCGTCCATGATTGAAGGTATTTTCCTCGCTTAAATCAACCAATGCCAAACAGTCACGTGCGAGGTACACGTACAACTTTGAGGTTACCCTGAACGTGCAATAGTTTACAAGTTATTCATATATTCCGTGTTGTTATTTTAGGTAAGTACAACAAATATAGATGTAGGTTTACATGAAATAAACCGATCTTATTGTATTTTTTAAAATTTATTGAGAAAAACACTAAGATGATCTTGCCCCGGAAATATTACTACACGGGGCAAGTCCATACTATCACGGTGGGGTAAGTCCGTTCTGTATGTGTAACTATAAAACTAAACAATATATTTAATGCAATAAAAAGTATTTTGTAGCAGGCTTGATAATAATTCTTTTCTTGCCCCGCAGCACTTGAAACAAGGTTCGAAAGCATTTTTAAACTTTGTTTTAATATCACTGTATCCCCTTTCATATTTCAGCATAAAAGTACATGTTTGTTTAAAAATGGATAACTATAAAACTAAACAATACGTATAATTTAATGCAATAAGAAGCACTTTATAGCAGGCTTGTTAATCATTCTTTTCTTACCCCGTAGCATTTGAAACAAGGTACGAAAGCATTTTTAACTCTGAGAGACGGACTTGCCCCATTTTCGGGGCAAGTGCGTCCTAGTTGACACTTTGTACAATTCATATCAAAATGATAAGTTTCAAGCAAAATTAGAATCCTACATAATACTAATTCGTCAGTAATAACTGTGGCAAGAGTTTGATACCAAGAACGTTAAGTTTTTACGTACCAGACTGAAAATACAACAGTTTTAAGTCCAACTTTGCAAAAACTAGGGCGGACTTATCCCACCTGAACTGAATTCAGCTATTTCATTGAGGATATCGGAAAGACTAATGTGTCTACACAAGATATCGTCAATGAAGCTGATTTCATTGTTTAATTACTTCTGTACAATGTTCAAGGTTTATCAGTACCTGATAGACTTACAGAATAAATAGAATGTAACAATTTTAAGGTTAGGTTAGGTTAGGTTAGGTTAGGTTAGGATACTGATTTCATTGTTTAATTACTTCTGTACAATGTTCAAGGTTTATCAGTACCTGATAGACTTACAGAATAAATAGAATGTAACAATTTTAAGGTTATCTTAGTTCTTCGCGTTAAAAATGCCGAAAAAATCGGTTTTAATTTTTCTTAACAACGGCGCACCAAACCAAAAAATCTGAAAAAATTCATGAACAATACCTATAACAATCTATCGCTACTGTAAAAATATAAATGTTGTCACTCTAGAACTTCTATGTGAAATCTGCATTTTTTCGATTTTTTTGAGGCTTCTGATTTTTTACAAGCAGGATTTTCACTTTAAAAATCTGAAACCAATTGCAAAGTATGAATTTGGGTTCTTGACATGTGTCAGATTTTTTTCAGAATTTCTAAACATTATTAACTAGGGAAAATAGGCCAAAAACTGACTTTTCGATTTTACCCCATAACTACCCTCCGGATCGAGATACAGGGTTGAAACTTTGCACAGTATGTTTTTTCTTGGTATCCTATCGAATGACCCATCGTCGAAGTAATTCGGTTCAAGGGCATTTTTGACTACCTTAGAGCTGTGAACGACCCTAAGCATTGCTAATTATACATTTTTATAGCTATATAGCTATAAAAATCGTCCGTTGTCCAAGAGTTAAATAAACTACGAGGTAATCTGTTGAGGATATTATTTTTGTAAGGGTGAAATGTTATAAAACATCGTACAGAGACATTTTAGGGGTTGAAGTGAAGGGGTGGTTTTATTCCACAAAGCAATTTTAAGGCGAATCTTGCAGAATGAGAAGAAAGAAATACTTAAACGTCTCCTATTTCTTGTAATACATAGATGCAGGACATTTTTATTCCGCATAAAAATTCGCAGTCCAGGCTGACCAACTGCTAATTTCATAAAGATCCATATTTCGCATCCGCAGCTGCAACCAAGTTAATTATGCAGCTAATGAAAGCCCTACCAGTCGGTATAGGTACGCGTACAAGCGCGGGAAATTCGAAACATCGACCCTGTCGCAAAAGAGCATTATGATTTCCGATGAAAGCCGGCGGAACAAAGACTAGGATAAAGCAAAGGACGTGCTGTGCTTCTTGTGTGCAAGGGCTGTCGAGGGATCGAGATTTGCTCGAAGTGTTATGAAACATCGTACAGAGACGTTTTAGAGATTGAAGTGAAGGGTGGTTTTATTCCACAAAGCAATTTTAAGGCGAATCTTGCAGAATGAGAAGAAAGAAATACTTGAACGTGTCCTATTTCTTGCAATACATAGATGCAGGAAATTTTTATTCCGCATAAAAATTCGCAATCCAGACTGACCAACTGCTAATTTCATAAAACTCCACATTTCGCATCCGCAGCTGCAACCAAGTTAATTATGCAGCTAATGAAAGCCCTACCAGTCGGTATAGGTACGCGTACAAACGCGGGAAATTCGAAACATCGACCCTGTCGCAAAAGAGCATTATGATTTCCGATGGAAGCCGGCGGAACAAAGACTAGGATAAAGCAAAGGACGTGATGTGTTTCTTGTGTGCAAGGGCTGTCGAGGGATCGAGATTTGCTCGAAGTGTTATGAAACATCGTACAAAGACGTTTTAGGGATTGAAGTGAAGGGTGGTTTTATTCTACAAAGCAATTTTAACCGTCTTTAAACGTCTCCTATTTCTTGTAATACATAAATGCAGGACATTTTTATTCCGCATAAAAATTCGCAATCCAGACTGACCAACTGCTAATTTCATAAAGATCCACATTTCGCATTCGCAGCTGCAACCAAGTTAATTATGCAGCTAATGAAAGCCCTACCAGTCGGTATAGGTACGCGTACAAGCGCGGGAAATTTGAAACATCGACCCTGTCGCAAAAGAGCATTATGATTTCCGATGAAAGCCGGCGGAACAAAGACTAGGATAAAGCAAAGGACGTGCTGTGTTTCTTGTGTGCAAGGGCTATCGAGGGATCGTGATTTGCTCGAAGTGTTATAAAACATCGTACAGAGACGTTTTAGGGATTGAAGTGAAGGGGTGGTTTTATTCCACAAAGCAATTTTAAGGCGAATCTTGCAGAATGACAAGAAAGAAATACTTAAACGTCTCCTATTTCTTGTAATACGTAGATGCAGGAAATTTTTATTCCGCATAAAAATTCGCAGTCCAGACTGACCAACTGCTAATTTCATAAAGATCCACATTTTGCATCCGCAGCTGCAACCAAGTTAATTATGCAGCTAATGAAAGCCCTACCAGTCGGTATAGGTACGCGTACAAGCGCGGGAAATTCGAAACATCGACCCTGTCGCAAAAGAGCATTATGATTTCCGATGAAAGCCGGCGAAACAAAAACTAGGATAAAGCAAAGGACGTGCTGTGCTTCTTGTGTGCAAGGGCTGTCGAGGGATCGAGATTTGCTCGAAGTGTTATGAAACATCGTACAGAGACGTTTTAGGGATTGAAGTGAAGGGGTGGTTTTATTACACAAAGCAATTTTAAGGCGAATCTTGCAGAATGAGAAGAAAGAAATACTTGAACGTCTCCTATTTCTTGTAATACGTAGATGCAGGAAATTTTTATTCCGCATAAAAATTCGCAGTCCAGACTGACCAACTGCTAATTTCATAAAGATCCATATTTCGCATCCGCAGCTGCAACCAAGTTAATTATGCAGCTAATGAAAGCCCTACCAGTCGGTATAGGTACGCGTACAAGCGCGGGAAATTCGAAACATCGACCCTGTCGCAAAAGAGCATTATGATTTCCGATGAAAGCTGACCGAACAAAGACTAGGATAAAGCAAAGGGACACAGGGCGTGCTGTGTTTCTTGTGTGCACGGGCTGTCGAGGGATCGTGATTTGCTCGAAGTGTTATGAAACATCGTACAGAGACGTTTTAGGGATTGAAGTGAAGGGTGGTTTTATTCCACAAAGCAATTTTAAGTCGAATCTTGCAGAATGAGAAGAAAGAAATACTTGAACGTGTCCTATTTCTTGTAATACGTAGATGCTGGAAATTTTTATTCCGCATAAAAATTCGCAGTCCAGACTGACCAACTGCTAATTTCATAAAACTCCACATTTCGCATCCGCAGCTGCAACCAAGTTAATTATGCAGTTAATGAAAGCCCTACCAGTCGGTATAGGTACGCGTACAAGCGCGGGAAATTCGAAACATCGACCCTGTCGCAAAAGAGCATTATGATTTCCGATGAAAGCCGGCGGAACAAAGACTAGGATAAAGCAAAGGACGTGATGTGTTTCTTGTGTGCAAGGGCTGTCGAGGGATCGAGATTTGCTCGAAGTGTTATGAAACATCGTACAGAGACGTTTTAGGGATTGAAGTGAAGGGTGGTTTTATTCCACAAAGCAATTTTAAGTCGAATCTTGCAGAATAAGAAGAAAGAAATACTTAAACGTCTCCTATTTCTTGTAATACATAGATGCAGGAAATTTTTATTCCGCATAAAAATTCGCAGTCCAGACTGACCAACTGCTAATTTCATAAAGATCCACATTTCGCATTCGCAGCTGCAACCAAGTTAATTATGCAGCTAATGAAAGCCCTACCAGTCGGTATAGGTACGCGTACAAGCGCGGGAAATTTGAAACATCGACCCTGTCGCAAAAGAGCATTATGATTTCCGATGAAAGCCGGCGGAACAAAGACTAGGATAAAGCAAAGGGACACAGGGCGTGCTGTGTTTCTTGTGTGCACGGGCTGTCGGGGGATCGAGGTCTGCTCGCAAACGAGGAAACAATGGATCTCGGGCTGTGCTACAGCCGTCGCCGCCGTCGGACGACTTCCGGTGTCCCTCGTAAACGGATTCATAATGGCGGCAGTGTTTTTCTTCCTGTCGCCTTTCCATCGGTCTCCGACGGTTACAAACGGTGTCGCCTGTTCCCAGCGATTCTTTTTCGCTTTCAAAGTTTCTTCTCCTTTACTTCATTTCGAGCTTCGGGCACATTAAGGTAAATTGGAAAGGCTGCGTTTCCACCTTAACTTTTCGCATTGACTGTTTGCAGAAACGGTCGCAGTGTGCCAGAACTGTGCAAAGGTTGCGCGCTGGAACGAATTACGGGAACTAAAAGGTAAACAGAGTTGCGAGCTGGGGCAGAAATTAAAAAGCAGATTTTTCGAGTTTCTGGAATCTATGATTTGTATAGTCTGGTGTAGTCTGCATCGATTGGTTATCGGATACAGTGTCCGCGAGGATTGTGGAAGGATTGTAGAGTTTTGAACGATACAATTATAGCCTAAAATAAAAAATTGGAAAGGATTAGTGGGCTGATTGATTGAGCTGCAAGAACGTGTAGAGTTTAAAGAAAAATTCTACACCCTACGAAATCTGGGTCAATGAAAACAAAGAGAGGTTGTTGGGCTAGTTGACTGAAGCATAACAACGCACGTCTATGGTCTACGAATAAATGGTAGACCTTACAGAGTTAAAAAGCTAAAAAAGGGGTTGTTGGGGAGCTTGGCTGGAATACAAGAGTGCCTAGGGCTTGCGAACACAATTCTAGGGTTCAGGAAAATAGCATAACAAAGAGCATACCAACAAGCATAATAAAGAGTTGTTGGGTTGGTCGCCACGAATACAAGACTAGCGTTTAAAAAAATGTAGAGCTCACGCAAAGAACGTTAATAAAAATAGAACCGTTGTTGTTAGAGTGGTTGGCTTGAACATTGAAGGGTCTGGGGTCTACAAAAAAATTATAGTACAGATGAAAGTTGGATTACCGAGAAGAATAAAGCGTTGTTGGGCTTGTTAACTCGAATATGAAATGATGAAGGCGAGCTAGGTCTAGGAAATAATTTTCTAGTTCAGCACAAAACAGGATTCGAAAATAAACAAATTATAATATATTATACTAACAGTTCTGGCAGTATAGCTGATCTTATTATGACAGCCAGAGGGGGGTAGAACCACTACGGTCCCAAAGATTGAAAGGGTTTTTCGATGCCACAAGCGAGAACTAAAACGAGAACAATACCGTCCAGGTGGCGGGCAGGTGAGGTATGAAATTAACACCGAATTGCGTGAAAGCAACTGCCAGGTGATGGCATTCTTTTATCATATTATAAAGACCATTGTGAGATCAACATACAAGAAAGCTTATTATTATAAGACGTTATGTCATTATTAATTTATGAATTCTGTTTGCGAAGTTCCTTTTACGGGAACCAAGCAACCCATTAATAGATCCGCGGTCGGAAATCCCGAAGAACACAGAACTTCCGGTCTTAACAGCGAATTTCGAGGCCGAGGAAGTTCGAGATTCGCAGGAGCCATCCTTTCGGCAGCGGCGAGAAAGCGCGAGGACAAGTTTTGCAATTTCGACGACCTTGCGAGCACGATGTTGATGCGAATCTCTCTCCCCATTTCTCCCCTCCCTCACTCTTTTCTTCCATCTTCTCTGCTGGACTTAAACTCCTCGTCGTCCGACAATCGTCCATGCGGAAGAGGAGGGAACCTCGCGGAACTTTCCGCCGGAAGTTCGCATAATTTCCTGAATGGCCACTCTCGTTCGTCTCCTTAATTTCCATAACTCATTTACCGGCCGTTCGGGACGCAAATCTTGGGAACTCGCGCGTAAAAGTTCGTGCTGAAACGTGGCAGAGGTTTCGCGAAATTATTTCGTTTTCAGGTGATGGTGGTCTCGTTAATGGGCTCCTCGAATGAATTCATTTCTTCCTGACAGACAATGTGTTAGCTGTTAGAGTATTATCTCCGTAACTGTCGCGACGGTCTCTACCGTAACTGTAAAAATTGTATCCCCACCACACTGTTGGCATTTATATCATAAATAAAGAACAAGATTAATCTATTGGGTTGGCAAGAAAGTAATTTCGGTTTTCACTAACTGATGGCGTTATGTTTTGTTTGATTGGCTTCTGTTAACGTTGCGTTTGTTTTCTTTCTGACATTTCATAACTGCATCTTTTAGGTTACTTTTGAAGCAAATTACACGTAATTTTGATTAAAATTGTTAGTTCTGTGTCAATTTGAACATGGAGTGCAGAAACGAACATTATAGGCATATATTGCTTTTTTATTTCCGTAGAGGTAAAAAAGCTGCCGAGGCTCACAAATATATATGCGAAGTTTACGGTGTAGATTGCTTAACAGAACGCACGTGCCAGAATTGGTTTAAAAAATTCCGTTCTGGAAATTTCTCACTTAAAGACGACCAACGTTCTGGTCGATCATCTGGAGTTGATGATGACCAACTGAAAGCCATTATTGAATCGGATCGTCATATAACTGTCCGAGAGATTGCAGACAGGTTAAATGTCTCGCATACAACCATAGAATATCGTTTAAAAAGTCTCGGAATCGTTAAGAAGCTCGATATTTGGGTTCCACACGAGTTGAAAGAAATTCACTTAATGCAACGCATCAACATATGCGATATGCATCTCAAACGAAATGAAATCGACCCTTTTCTCAAGCGAATCATCACCGGTGATGAGAAATGGGTTGTTTACAATAACACAACTCGAAAACGATCATGGTCCAAGCGTGATGAACCAGCCCAAACCACACCGAAAGCTGAATTGCACCAAAAGAAGATCGTGTTGTCAATTTGGTGGGATTACAAAGGTATTGTGTATTTTGAGCTGCTCCCAACGAACCAAACCATCAATTCAGATGTTTATTGTCGACAAGTAACAAAACTGGACATAGCAATCAAAGAAAAACGGCCAGAATTGGCAAATTGCAAAGGAATCGTGTTCCACCATGATAACGCTAGGCCACACACATCTTTGGTAACACGTGAAAAGTTATTGGAGCTTGGTTGGGAAGTGATGTCACATCCACCATATAGCCCTGACATTGCACCATCAGATTATCATTTATTCCGAAGTTTACAAAACTCTTTGAATGGTAAAACATTCACTAATGATGATGATCTGAAATCGCACTTGGATCAGTTTTTCACCGAAAAGGATCAGAAGTTTTATGAGCGCGGAATTATGAAGCTACCAGAAAGATGGCAAAAGATCATACAACAAAATGGAAAATATTTTATTGATTAAAGTTCATTGCTTTGATAAAAAAATTGGATTTTATTTCATCTAAAAATACCGAAATTACTTTCTTGCCAACCCAATATTATTTCTTTAGAAGGAAGACTCGATTGAATCGACTCTTGATACGTAGTATCTACAGTTAATATGTACATTGTATACAGGGTGTCCCAAAATTCGTGAATTTCCCGAAAGGGGGTGGTTCCTCAGACAAATTGCCGCCCCGTAAGAATATATATACATAACATATATATTTTAAATAACGGTACATATTTTTTATTGTAAATAAAAATGAAATCATTTCATTTAAATTTTAATGAAAGCATATATTTAGAAAGAAACATATAACATAACATAACATGACATAACACAAATCGTTAACCATATAATTTTATACATTTTCAAATACTATTAAAAATGTGTATTATTGCACAAACAATTAAAATTCTATTATTTTGAAAATAAAAGAAGGGTAACATCAACTACGTTAAAATCGCAAAAAACATTTTTTTCTTGCTTGCAGTTCTGCAAACTTTTTTATTACATTTTTTAAATTTAAAAGAGGAAATAAGCAAGTCATTTAAGCATGCTCAAACTTCAAACACAAGTTGGAGCAGCGCTCTGCTTGCGTGCCAATGCTATTCTGTTCAGAGAAGTATATGCATGTTCAAAAGTTCAAGCAAGTTCAAGCAGCGTCCTTTACGACTTCTGCCTTAATTTTTCAAATAATAGTGTAAATATTTTTAGCTTTTAGACATAAACAATATAAATACGCTACGCACTGTAAATTTGTAGCGAACGAAAAAATCGACATGTGAAATTTTCTATTAATTGAGTATTTAACACATCAATATTTTTCTCACACTTACAGCCAAAATGGCGCCCCTAAATTTTGGCGCCCCGAGCAAATGCCCGGATTGTCCCCCCCCCTAGAGCGGGCCCTGATTGAGTTATCCCTTTTCCTCCCCTAACCGAAACAGATCCTATCCCCATTCCTATTTTCCAACCACAACAATAAACGTAAGAAGGTAGAAAAAGTGCTCGAGTTGTATGGCGCATTTGAACTCGTGTGTGAAAAAAATTTACGCATGGTATGCAGAAGGTTGGCCACCCCTGTTTTAAACCTTTGCACTTGGAGCTATTTTAATTCGGAAATTAAACATTTTAAGCATTTCTTCTCTATGATTTTTTAAATTTTATGGATATGCAATTGGTATAATACCTCATACAATACCTAAATGTTTCGTAATTGATTAGATACCGATATATTTAATAATGTAAACAATATTTTGAATAATGGTACAGCAATTTATAGTGGCGCCTCAGAGTCACCATTCGAGTGCTAAGAGTTAATAAACTTATAAGTGCAAATACTCACCTAATGGCATTGAAAATCTCGTGGAATCCAGTTCCCTGATGGCTGCTGACATCGCACGTTGGCAGCGGGTGTAACAGTGGCAAACGATGACACAGCACGCTGTCGCTGTTCCTCTTGCTACTGCCATTACTATCCCTGTCTCTGTCGTTCTGTGGAAGTGGTCCGTTTCCGGTAGCGGGTGCAGGACCAAGGCCAAGACCCAAGGGAAGCCGTGGTAGGGTTGCTGGCCTGGTTAGGCTACCGTAGACTGCCAAAGCACCCCGTGGCAGCGACGAGTAGCACCGGTTTAGTGGTAGCGTGCCTAACGTACTGGATGCGCAGCCACTGCTTCCTGAACCTGAGCCTGAACCTGTAACAGTTTCGAACGTGTTAGCATCAAGCCATTTTTCATGCAATGAAAAGAAAAATATCAAGCTCTGTTAACTTATGGCAGGGTTTTAGGGTTTGTCATTTTGTCAATTCAGGGTTCCATCCTCTCTCTTGGGACCTGGATTCCAAGATCAAATCCTCCAAGAAAAGGAATTTAGTGAATCCAAGCACGTTATAGTGCAGGGGTGGCCAACATGTGGCGCATTCGCCAAACGTGGCGCATTGGATAATTACAAGTGGCGCATTGCATCTTTGCGCCTACTTATTCTTTTGAAGTAGGTCTCAGTTCAATTCGTACAGTTTAGAATTGTAGGATGTGAATTGTGGGGTTGACGACAGCGATGATCGCACTCTCATCCAAGATATCATTTCTTACTATTGTGGACTGGTCTCCAGTAAACATGTGTCTTTTGAACTGACGTAAATTAATTAATTTAATTGCGTGATTGAGTTATCCCCTTTCCTTGTTTACCTAAGCGAAGCAGATCCTACCCCTATCTCAATTTTTTAACCCCAACAATGAACGAAGGTAGAAAAAGTGCTCGAGTTGTACGACGCATCTGAACTCGTATGCAAAAAAATTTGCGCATGGTATGTAGAAGCCTGGCCACTCCTGCTATAGTGCTTGGAAACACCAATCGAGTTTTTTCAAAATTTTGGTGGAGGGAATTTTCCTTAATATCGTTTTTACGGGCAAACCGTGACAGGTAGAGGTTGGGGTAAGAGGACTAATTTTGTAGACCTTAGTCAGGCCTATAGGTAGGCCAAATTTCAGCTCGCTGGCGTGAAGTTGGCAAACGGTCCTCCACCATTTTGAAAATTTTCTAGGGCGAATGAACCCCCCGAGTGAGGTGTCAAACGAAAGGGCCTGACAAGCCCGATCAGGTGAGGTGACTTTGAACTCATTCGGAGGTCAGAGAAAAGTCTTATAGCCGATTTTCGTGTTGCGAATAAGGGATATTTGCGAAATTTAACGTGGTAACACGCTTACCTGCGAGCGATAGAATAGGATAGTTTTTAGAGGTTATGAAAAAATGGTATAAAATAGGGTAATATTGTAACTTAGGATAGAGTTTAGGATGCGTGCGTATTAGATTAGTAACAATTCTTTGTTTTAACAAGTGGACATATACTAAGGGAAAAAAATAAAAGTCGTCCATCCTCTCGAACGAGGATGCTCAAGACTTCATTTCTCTGAAATATACTGGGTGTCTTATTTGAAGCTCTGTACACAATGATTTTTCAAAATGTTCCTAAAATTTCAAAATGTTTCTATAATTTCAAGGTGACCTTTGTTTTTTTATGGGCAATGTCTTCGTTATATCTGGAACTATCATGTTCTTATTCAGGAAGGTTTCTTGTGCTCATTCCTCATCCTCACCTCGTTCGAAGGTCATTCAATTACCCTTTAATACTTAGCTTTGTTCAATGTTCTCGAAGTTTTATAAAAATTCGTAATCAAAGAACGAATAAAAATAGTAAACTGTGAGCAACCTACTGTTACATTGTCTCAAGAACAACTACGATTGTTCCAAGATGATCCAGCTAGAATTGGGAAAGTCGATGGCGCCTCTTGCTAAGAGGACTGGACCACAAGGTGCTTACTTACTTAGCCCAGAATCCCCAGAGAGCAGGGATCTCCCAGCGATAATTCGAAAATTTCTGACAAACGTGTTCTGGTTTCCGGTGGCCGGATGCGCCCGAGGAAGTTAGTTCAGACTTTAATTGCTGCTTAAGCGAGTCCGATTGGCCGCGGATGTGCTCGCCTAACGTTGCAAGTTTACCTCGTTACCTCCCGCGGAAACAAATTGGAACAACCGCTGTTGACCTCTCTCCTCCGAATCGATCTTAACCCATCCTCGACGGTTTATCATGCTCAGCAAGTTTCGACTTCGATACTCGTGGTATGCAAATTAAAAATTGGATGCACTAGTTACAAGGCTGGAGAGCTGAACAGACATTTATTTCTTTGCCAATAATGTTTGTACGTGTGTAGATGGAAAAGATCGGTGACTTGACTTTTTCTGACATCTGTAACTCCTCGCTCGGTTGCTTAAAACCGTGCTAGGTAATGAAGGGTTAATGAATGGAATAACTGCATAAGGTGGGGTGGGGAAAGTCCGTCTACGGGGCAAGTCCGTTAATCCGGCGCGTCTGCTCGTTCGTTTCCGGTCCCGAAGCATTCAGCCAGTAAACTTGCACGTTGCTTGTACAACATTTTGTTTGCTTTTTTCAACGAACAACTGGCTAATCTGCTGAAAATACCATTTCTGTAAGACTGAAATGCTGCCACACGTTGTACTGGAACATTTCGGGGGCTGAAGTGAAGGGGAGGCTTTGTTTTTAAAAGCAACATTAAGATGAATCGAGAAATACAATATATCGCTTTTTTAATCCTCCGTATACTGTGACAGAGTCTATTTTGACCAGGAACATCCAAATTGTCAGTTAAGTACTCAATTTGTGGCAATTAAACTAAGGTGGAGTGGGGTAAGTCCGTCTACGGGGTAAGTCCGTTAATTGGTTATTTTAATTGTGATATGAACGAAATTTCTCTAGCTTGTATTTATTAATGTAGTATAAGCTAGTATGAACTATTCTACATAGATGTCGCCCATGATTGAAGGTATTTTCCTCGCTTAAATCAACCAATGCCAAAGAGTCACGTGCGAGGTCCACGTACAACTTTGAGGTTACCCTGAACGTGCAATAGTTTACAAGTTATTCATATATTCCGTGTTGTTATTTTAGGTAAGTACAACAAATATAGATGTAGGTTTACATGAAATAAACCGATCTTATTGTATTTTTTAAAATTTATTGAGAAAAACACTAAGATGATCTTGCCCCGGAAATATTACTACACGGGGCAAGTCCATACTATCACGGTGGGGTAAGTCCGTACTGTATGGATAACTATAAAACTAAACAATATATTTAATGCAATAAAAAGCATTTTATAGCAGGCTTGATAATAGTTCTTTTCTTAAGAAGCACTTAAGAAGCACCGTAGCACTTGAAACAGGGTTCGAAAGTATTTTTAACTCTCAGAGACGCATTTGCCCAATTTTCGGGGCAAGTGCGTGGTAGTTGACACTTTGTACAATATCCTATCAAAGTGATAATTTTCATAAAAATTAGAATTCTACATACAGTGAATTTTTGTATAAATGCGAAGGCCTCGGGAGGATTTCTTCGCATCTATCGCATTTGGTACTATTTTTGAGCTTCAAAGGCCGAGCCGAACGTAGAGAAGGACAGCGCGCGTAAAGAGAGACCACGGCAACTGTCGATGCGACGGCAACTGTCCGCGTCTCTTTCTTTCTGAAGCGCTGTCCTTCCTCGCGTTCGAAACTCTCATCATCGATTAAACCACTAAATACAGTTGAAATAATATCGTGTTTGGTATCATTTTGCATTAGAAAAATGCCAGGAAACTGTTGCTGAAAGTTCCATAAAAAAATAATGAAAAATAAAGAAGATTAAATATTGGTGTTACATTGTGATGACGCACGGGCGTTTGAACTGTGCCGACGACTGCGACTCTCCTCGTCGCGTTAGTAGTGGTTCGCACTGATATACCGAGCCGAGATCAGATTACTAAGTTTGGGGGGATATTTCTTTCGCATCTATAGAAAATTTACTGTAATACTAATTCATCAGTAATAACTGTGGCAAGAGTTTGATGCCAAGAGCATTAAGTTTTTACATACCAGACTGAAAATACATCAGTTTTAAGTCCAATTTTGCAAAAACTAGTGCGCACTTACTCCACTCCACCTTAATTTTGTATTTGGTATAATTCTATCATAAATGCATAAAATCGCAGTGTAATCGAGGTGTTCACCATGAAGTTTCGTTTCGGGGACCGATTCGTCGGTCAAGAGTCTTCCTTCGAAGATCGTGAAAGAGTAAGACGCGCGAGGATTCCGTGCGGCTGCATAAACCTAAGCGACATTAGACAGCATAGACTGCATTAGACGGGACACGGGTGAGCCCTTAAGCGCGTTCAGTCGAGTTTACTGGCCGTAAAGCCTCCTCCGCGTGGAATTAATATGAACGAAGTGTACAAGGGAGAAAGGCAGCGCCGACACGGCTTCCACGTTGGTAAGCGGCTCGTAAAATAAGCGACAGACTCAGGGATGTGCCGGCAGGAAGCGGTTATACCAAGGGAACTCTATTAAGGGCCCTCTCTCTCTCTCACACTCCGCGTGTCTATTTCTCGAACACTGCTTCAAGATAATGGCTTCAATGACGAACAATGCGCGCGGACTGTTGTCGGTTCTGTCGCAGGGTTGAACGCACTGCGTCGAACGGAATCGGCCGACATCGCGAAACCGATGGCCACAGTATTTACCCGTTCAAATACTGATTTAATGATTCTACGTTACATGTTTTCATGTTACGGATTTTTTGGTTCATTCCCCGGCGGCGAGAATTTTATTGGAGTACATTTTTCAGAATTGGAATTTATTTTATTGGACGAAGTGGGGTGAGTTTTATAAGTGGCACTGTTTTTAACATTTTTAAGTGAGCATGGAGATTCATTCCATTAAATCGAGAATATTTATTTCGAATGCATCTACAGATCACATTTATCTATATAGAATCAATAATATTATGTTTAACCAACCAACAAACTAAAGTTTACATCGCACGATGAGCACAAATTTAGTAATCCATTTCGTTTTGAACCGAGTGTAAGGTGAAGTGCCCTATGCCTGGACAGCATGTTTTTCTATTTAAAATTTTATCACTTTAAATAAACAAAAACAATTTCTTAAGAGTTTTAACATACAGTTCAGAGGTTGTAAAGTAATTTAAAATAAAAAAATCATTGTTTAGGTTAATATCTTAATTGTATTAACAAGAATAATTCAAACCTATAGTTGGACATATTAAATCCAATCTAAGCTAGTACCTGGACAGAAGTAAAGCCTATATCGGGACAAATTCAATTTACGAGTTGATCGAGCGAACATAACCTAAAACGTTGGTTGGTGGCGCTGTTGCGCATGCCGAATAGAAGATGCTTTGCGTAATATGTAGTATTCTTATCATAGATTATAGTATTGTATTATTTAACCAAATATATATTTATTTTCATTTACTGTTTTAATAAAACTTGTCATAATACAACTTTTAAGGTTAGGTAGTAATACTGATAGATTTAAGATGTAAACACAAAGTATTATTAACGTCACAACCGGAATACATTTTCTACATACGTTATTCAAGCTAATAGAAGACTAATTATACGTACATGTAGTTAAATAATTTGCAAACAATGCGTTGATTTTATTCACAAACACGTGTCCGGCTTCAGGCGTAAGCACATTGCGTATAAGCTTAGAATGGGACAGCTACTGTCGTCGCGTCCCAGTATGGAGTACTTATATTTGAAAACAGTCCTAATCTTGGACATCTAATATTTGGATTAATAATTATTATTTACGTTAAGTTTGATTGCCAATTTATTTTAAAATATCAATATTATTATGCGTGATAATTATTTTTTGTCTGAGGGCTTAAATTATATCTTTTTTTCTAACAAAAGTTCGAACTATAAATGCACATGATTCGCATGTAAATAGACTATTTTGTATACTGTTTTCAGATGAAGTTTGAATTCATTTTTAAATTTCAATTGATGCCTTAATGAAATAATATTCACACCTACTTGTAGCTAAGGCCTCAGAATATACCGGGTGATTCACGACAAACAGGCCACCTAAATAGCTCCGTTAGGATTAGAGATAGAAGAAAATGTTAGAGAGAAAAGTTGTACAGTTAAAGGGGGCAAATATGGTGATATAAAAGAATGTTCCGATTGTAGTCGTTTTCAAGGTCTTTTGAAGGTCATCGATGATTTTTAAATAGTACCATATATTTTTAACTTCACAGTGTTGTAGCTGATGTCAAGACGAGTTCAATGATGTGGTACACTATGTCCTTCAAATGACCTTGATCTTTGAAAATTGACGTTCCTTTGCGCGGTCCATCTCTTCATGCTATGGTGATGCAAAAATATTTGTTACGTAATGTGCATATCATCAATGGACCAAATATCTGGCAAGAATATTTTTTTCCAAAGGTCATTTTTTTCGGAGTTATCAAGGTCATCGATGTTTTTTGATACATAACTACATTTTTATTTTATTGCACCGTGTAACTGATCGAAAAATACATTCAGATATGTATAATAAAGTGACCTTAAAATGACCTTGATCTTCAAAAATTAAAGTTTTACCTTCAGATCAAGCTCAAGGTCATGTTATTATACATATCTGAATGTATTTTTCGATCAATTACACGGTGCAATAAAATAAAAATGTAGTTATGTATCAAAAAACATCGATAACCTTGATAACTCCGAAAAAAATGACCTTTGGAAAAAAATATTCTTGCCAGATATTTGGTCCATTGATGATATGCACATTACGTAACAAATATTTTTTGCATCACCATAGCCTGCAGGATGGACCGCGCAAAGGAACGCCAATTTTCGAAGATCAAGGTCATTTGAAGGTCATTGTGTACCACATCATTGAACTCGTTTTGACATCAGCTACAACACTGTGAAGTTAAAAATATATGGTACTATTTAAAAATCATCGATGACCTTCAAAAGACCTTGAAAACGACTACAATCGGAACATTTTTTTATATCACCATATTTGCCCCCTTTAACTGTACAACTTTTCTCTCTAACATTTTCTTCTATCTCTAATCCTAACGGAGCTATTTAGGTGGCCTGTTTGTCGTGAATCACCCGGTATAATATAATTTTTTAATCTCTTAATTACTGATTTTACTATGAAAATTCAGTTGTCCAGATTTAGGTATCACTTTTGGACTGTCCAGACTTAGAGCACTTCACCTTATATTTTTCAGAAATAATATATTTTACACGCCGCGGAACCGCGTTTGACATACCTAATATTGAAAACCGCATTTTATTTGAAGAGTGTCGCAGCTGTTTGTGTTTCACTTGGAAATATTTATTCTGATTTGAGGTTCGTGTAAAAAAATATTACCGAAAATGTTTACGCTCGTTCAATGCACAAAATAAATAACACACAAGACAAAGTAAAAACCGCTAACGTTTGCTAAGTGTACATAAAAAGTGCGTTTGTTTGTAAACAATTCAACATTGTGCAGTGTACAATCATATGGACGTCGATGTTGGTTGTAATAACACAATCGAAAAAGAAAGGGTATAGCCGGATAAGCATGGGCCAGCGGCCCCAGCTCCGATTTTCCGGATTCCTGTCTTAAAACATCGTTTTATGTCTAAAAAAAACATTGTGTAAAATTTCAAATGTCTACCCCGATTTTTATTGTTGAAAATCCTTTAAAAAAACAAGATAAGTTGAGTTGAGGAGGATTCGAACTGGAGCCCTCCAGAGCATCGAGCAGAACCTCTAACACCGTGACCATACAACATACTTGTGAGAAGCTTCTTCTTTCTGTTACTTGACAGCAACAAACTAGCTTTACACGTATTTTTCTTCTTCACTGTAAGCTATTTCCTAGAATATAATTGTTTAGACTGCCAACTGTAATCATATATTACAAGATTTAGTCGCATTTTTACATGTATCAGCTTTCCGTACAAGCGCCGACTTCCCGTTCGCTCCCGTCACTAGCCACCGCACGGGGACTCGGTCGCTGCGTCGTTACTGATCAAACCGAGCGTTCGAGCACCAAACGGACACTTCTGATATTTTTTTACAAGATAGGTTAGAATCATAGCAATATTTTAGAATTTTTTGGTAGGTGTCAACCCAGGGGAAAATAGTTAAAAAAATTCCCAAAAAATTAATTAATTATTTTCAACTATAAATAATTAGCAAAAAATTCTGAAAAAAATTTGAAATATAGAGTGTATCTGTATCTTTTGTTTCCCGTTTATCCCATGTCGATATCTTTTCTCGTTTTAGAGCAAATTGCATTTAAGTGCGGGGAATTTACCTTAATATCACCCTCATCGGTGGGGGTAGACATTTGAAATTTTACACAATGTTTTTTTAGACATAAAACGATGTTTTAAGACAGGAATCAGGATAATCGGAGCGGGGGCCGCTGGCCCATGCTTATCCGGCTATACCCTTTACCATCAAGAAAATTTATATAAATTCAGTCTTGTCATTTGAACAAGATAGAACAAACCATTGTTTAATTCTTGGCAGATTTAACATTACCGGTGGACAGTATATTAAAATAAAACTGTATCGTAAGTAACAAATTTCCCGAGCATTTCTGAAGCCACTTCACGTTCCACTCTCACTCCTGAAAAGCAACTCAGCTTCCGGCCGAAGAAGGTTGGCCATCAATGACGAGGCGGGTCGAGAAACAAGCAAAAGTTTTCGCGCGAAGTTTTATCGGCTGGCCGACAGCCGACTTTATAAATTCTTTCGGCCCCGATCCAACCAACCAACCACACCTCTGCTTCTATGCACTCGTAAACATTTTACGCTTTTCATTCGGAGTCGATGCGTGCAACTTCGCGATAAACTTTTTTCAGTATTCATGATCGTATCGTCGAAGACTGTTGCGGGGTGAGGAGCCATACGAGGGAGCGGAAGACCGTAAAGCAAAAGGAGCTGGCTGCTTGTAAAACGGAATACTCTCCCCTCGATACTCTTCATCATAACGTCTCCCGCCTTTCTATTTTTATTGGCAGACCTTGATTCCTCAGATTATATATTCTGCATTGAAAATTAACATGTCTCATAAAATATCTCTTATAGAATACCGGAGTTGGGCAAAAATTTAATCAACGATTGACGGATGAATTTCTACTTCAATCGTTAATTACAATTTACGATTAAACTCCTACTTTAGTCGTTAATTAATGTTAACGATTACATTTCTTTCAATTGTAACCGTCAATCGGATAATTGATTAATGATTAGACTGCGGATCTTTATGCAAAATAAAAAATGTTTGCATTGATGGCAGAGCCAATTAAGATTGGAGCCTAATAAAAATTGTATTCTTCTTTTAATTATCCTATTAAGCTGAAACTAATACGTTGATGTCCTTAAATATTTTTAACGTGTCCACTGCTTGAAAATGTACGTGCCCATTTTTGTCATAAATGCATAAAATCCGCAGTCTATTAATGATTAACTGCTGAAGCTTCGAAATGAAATACGGAATCAAAACTGTATACAGGGTGTCCCAAAATTCCTGAAAATCCCGGAAATGGGAGGTTCCTGAGACCATTTGAAGCGACATTTTCCTTTGCAAAAATGTTATCTGCGGCTTTGTTTAGGAGTTATTAACGAAAAACACGGACCAATCAGAGCGCGACGTAGACGCGAGTTGGCACAGTCGGCCCGGCGCGCCAACTGTCGATTGGCCGCCTATGCCAACTCGCGTCCAGGTCGCGCTCTGATTGGTCTGTGTTTTTCGTTAATAACTCCTAAACAAAGCCGCAGATAACATTTTTGCAAAGGAAAATGTCGCTTGAAATGGTCTCAGGAACCACCCCCTTTCGGGAAGTTCACGAATTTTGGGACACCCTGTATATTTCTATCTCCCTCCTTATTACAATTTATGGATAGACCGTATGGCGATTAACTTCATCAATTAATTGAATCAGTCTCCGATTCTTCCATGATTTCTTCTTTTAATCAACGATTGACGATTAACTTCATCAATCGATTGAATCAATAGCCGATGCATCGATGATTTCTTCTTTTAATCAGCGATTGACGATTAACTTCATCAATCTTTGATTACTTTTTCAATCGTACACATTAATCAATCAATCTTGATTAAAATTTTAATCGATTAATACCCAACTCTGTAGAATACTAGTCAAGAAAATGGAGTTACTCCGGGTTCGTCGACAACTCATTTCACCGACACTGTTTTCATCGACACGATTTGACCGACACTAACTTTCGTCGACACAATGTTTTCATACAAATGTGTTCATCGACATGGTTTGACTGACACTATGTTTTCATCGACACGGTTAAATTGTTGACATACAGTGACTCGGATTAATATTCGGACGCTCTAAAAGAGACAATAACTTTTTAAATATTGCACTATGTATATGATTTGAACTTTTTTGGGAAGCTACAGCAATTAGTTTACTACAGGATGCGAAAAAAATTTTTTTCAAAAATTGCAATGTATCGGAATTGTAGAAAAAAATACTAAAAGTTGCATTTTATAATTTTTTTATGTGGGTCTATATTGAAAATTTTAAAAATACGGTTTGTACGTCTGTGTCAATTATATGCACTGTGAAAGTTTCATCGAAATCGGTTGATGCGGGAGAAAACGACAGGAATTGAAAAATGTAATCTTTCTTCAATCTGAAAATCTGCAACTTTTACCAGCTTCAAACGTTTGTAATTCATTGCAACGTTGACCGATTTTGATGAAATTTTCAGAATATGTTTAAGAGTCATATAAGAAAATTACACGAATATCAGAAGAATCCATATTTAAAGAAAACCCAAAATAAATTTCGAGAATTCACAATTTGGAAGAAAACTTTCTCACCAAAATATAACTCTGGTAAGAGAAATAAGAAAAAGAAACTGTAGAAAAGGTTATGTCAAATAACAATAACATAACGATAGCAGGGAAACAAATATTCACGTGAAATAAAAATCCGATATTTCATGTGCACCAACCTAATATCTGTGATTGTCAGGCAGAACGCCGCATTTAAAGTTTTCATCACTAATGCTTCGACATGGGAGAACTGTTAATTTGCATTATGTTTTTGAGCCTTTCGAATTTATTTTCACGACTTCTGTTCTGGTAAATACGTAAATCCTGTACTGTAAAGTTCAATTAATGCATGAACTCGAATTTTTTTTAAATTGTGACATGCGGCGGCTTTCCTGACAACCACAGATAATAATAAGATAATAATAGAGGTGCTCTGATTCACAAACTTTAAAACAGAGGTTACTTTACATCTTATACAATAGAAGCCCTTTTGTACGGACCCTCTCTTTGCCCTTTACTTAATGTTTAGAGCGTTGTCAAGTCCAAGATTGCTGCTGGTTCAAGAGCAATCAAACGCTCTGGGTTGCACAAGAATGTGTACACAAATCACACACTTTGTCATAAACTCTTGTAACGTCCAAGGTTCTACAGTTCAAAGTTCAGTCCATAACACAAGTTCACTGAAGTGTTCGTGACGAGATCACAGAAAGTCCATAGAAATAATGAAAGGAAGTTCATAAAAGGTTCGAAAGAAAGTTCATATAATTAACGAATGATAGTTCACATAGAGTTCATGAGTTCACAATAAAAAGTTCATAAAAAGTTCGTAATACAAGTTCATGAGATGGTTCGTAAGAAAAGTTCATAGAAAGTTCGTAATACAAGTTCATGAGATGGTTCGTAAGAAAAGTTCATAGAAAGTTCGTAAGGAAAGTTCACATAGATGACTAATGACAGTTCACATAGATAACGGATGAAAGTTCAAATCGATGGCGAATGACAGTTCAAATCGATGACGGATGAAAGTTCAAATCGATGACGAATGAAAGTTCAAATCGATGACGAATGACAGTTCAAATCGATGACGAATGAAAGTTCAAATTGATGACGAATGACAGTTCAGAATGCACGGCACACTTCAATTCGTAACTCCCGCTCACGTTCAACTTCGAATATCGGTTTAAAACGCCTTGTACGACTCCTTCTCAAGCTCGTAAGATTCTGCTCGCTATTTCTCCTACAATTCCCTACCAAAGTTCGGGAAGAGATCGTTTCTTTGGTAGGGATAACCAAGGGACCAATCACCAGTTCGGGGCGTAATCCAAATTATGTGGTACGCCTACTAAATCCGTGATTTTGTTTCTCACGCAATCCTCGTAAATAAAACAAGCCTATGAACAAGGGTCCCTTGTTCAGGTATCTGTCCCCAAACTGGTGTCGCCTTTCCGCTGAGTGTGGGCCTGCGATGCGTCAGTTGTCATTGACTGGGGGTACGGCTGGTTTGTTTTCCCGAAACGAAAGAGGACACTTAACTTTCAACCGTACCCAAGTCCGTAACTAATTCTAAGAGCTAAACACGCCAATAAATAAATCGAAACTGACAATGTTCCAAACGATCGTGGCACAGGCCCAGACACAATGTCTAGACAATTCTAGACACTTAATATTCATAAATTCCTCAAGGCTCACTGTTTGCACCTTTAGAGTTGTATTCAGAAATCCACTTTATTTTCAACCCTGGATTCTAAGTTAATCTTGTAATCTCAGCATGCACAGTCATGCGAATGCTGCTAATAATCCCATGTGGGGTTTTACATTACAGTTTAATTTAAAAAAAACTGTCTGGCTTTTCGATTGAACAATTCCGTTCATCCCAAATCTCCGAAAATTGGAAACCAACGACTCCCATTTCGAAAAGCATCACAACCTCGCGAACGCCGATTCGAATTTAAAGAAGTCTTTTCCCAAAATCTTTGAAAGGCGCTGGCACCCTAATTCTACAATTCCCATTCAATTCCGTGACCCATTTTCCCCAGAACATCCTACGTCGTTGGTCCCTGCTATGTAGATTGGAAACGGAGCATTCGCGATCCAGAAAGCGTCGATACTTTATGAATGTAGATTCGCGTGACTCGATTAGTCGCGGAATCGATGCGGCCAGGTCCAGCACCGGGATCTGTCCCGTGCGATTCCGGGGTGCGGAATCGTGTCCGGCCGGGAACGATAACCTTATTATAACCGGGGACATCGTCGAGGAAGCCCGGTGTGCCCGCGATAGGTTTAATTCGAGAGAGGGAGAGAGAGAGAGAGCTCGGGGTTCGAGCAGAGTTAACAAACTCCTTTTCGGACGTGATCTCATAGAGAAGAGGGCTCTCGGTACGTGCCACCGTCCCGTGGATTACCAGAACCGGAAATTCGAGGAGCTCTCGCCGATTCCACAGTGGAATATTAATTCCCCGTGAATTTTTTTTCGAGTCCCGAACCCCGACGAATTTCATTAACTCCGCGTCGCTGATTCGTCCACCCTGATAACCAGACTGCAAAAACTAGATTCTATGCGGACACCATCGAAATGAGCCGCTGTGGTTCGAAACAGCAGCGAGATTACAAGTAGCGGATATCTAGAATAGTTTCGATGCTTTCTTGTCTCTAACAATGGAATTTTCACCTGACGGAAATGCATTTGATTTACACTGACGTTCAATAATTATCACCACGCTTATATTAGCTTGCCGAGTTGTCGTTGTTGTTGCTGTTGTTGTTGTACGCGTCAAATCTTGTAATCGAATTTTGAACCACTTCCCGATGAGCTAGAGACTTGAAAATTTAAACATAGCTGAGAACTGGATGACAATGCAATATTAAAAAAGAAATTTAAAAGAAAACTGTGAAATTTAAAAGGAAAATAATTCGGGATGGAAAGGGTTAATAGACGAGCAACCGCCTCAAACAAAGCAACGTCCACCCTGATAAACAGACTGCAAAAATTAGATTCTATGCGGACACCATTGAAATGAGCCGCTGTGGTTCGAAACAGCAGCGAGATTACAAGCAGCGGGTATCTAGAATAGTTTCGATGCTTTCTTGTCTCTAACAATGGAATTTTCATCTGACGGAAATGCATTTGATTTACACTGACGTTCAATAATTATCACCAGGCTTATATTAGCTTGCCGAGTTGTCGTTGTTGTTACTGTTGTTGTTGTACGCGTCAAATCTTGTAATCGAATTTTGAACCACTTCCCGATGAGCTAGAGACTTGAAAATTTAAACATAGCTGAGAACTGGATGACAATGCAATATTAAAAAAGAAATTTAAAAGAAAACTGTGAAATTTAAAAGAAAAATAATTCGGGATGGAAAGGGTTAATAGACGAGCAACCGCCTCAAACAAAGCAACGTCCACCCTGATAAACAGACTGCAAAAACTAGATTCTATGCGGACACCATCGAAATTACGCCGCTGTGGTTCGAAACAGCAGCGAGATTACAAGTAGCGGGTATCTAGAATAGTTTCGATGCTTTCTTGTCTCTAACAATGCAATTTTCACCTGACGGAAATGCATTTGATTTACACTGACGTTCAATAATTATCACAAGGCTTATATTAGCTTGCCGAGTTGTCGTTGTTGTTGCTGTTGTTGTTGTACGCGTCAAATCTTGTAATCGAATTTTAAACCACTTCCCGATGAGCTAGAGACTTGAAAATTTAAACATAGCTGAGAACTGGATGACAATGCAATATTAAAAAAGAAATTTAAAAGAAAACTGCGTTCAGGCGAAAAAAATTGTAATATTAACCGTTACACTTGGTCCCGCGACGCTCGGTAATACGTCATCGCGTTCAACGATCCCCACTCCGCGCGCCAGCGCTCCCTACTCCACTACGCGTTCCCACTCCGACTCATCCTCACTCCACTGGCCCACTTCGCACCGAAGGAGTTCAGTTAGTATGGTGGTCCGTTCATTCTGTTCCATTTCGGACAATTTCGGACTCCATCAAGAGACGTCGTCTCTCGGAGTAATCCCCTCATTCTATCTCGCATATTTTCACATCTTGCGTTTCTATATCTCACTATTTCATACCAGTATTACTATATCTTGCGTTTCATTTAAAAAAGACAAAAATGTAGAAAATAAAAATATATTTGTTAGAGGATTTCAAGGCGAATTCGGAATCGTATCGTGACATTAAAAAAATTGCGAAGAAGATTGCAAAATATTGCTTTTATAAATTTATTACAAAAATGTGTATATTAAATTGAAAATAATTTTCCGCTTGCTTTCTGTTTCTTGCAATTGACGTAGACAATTTTTATTTTAACCTAGTGGAGTCGTGATCAAATTGGGGATCTTATGAATTTATTACAAGAATGGGTACATTAAATTGAAAATAATTTTCCACTTGCTTCCTGTTTCTTGCAATTGACGTAGAAAATTTTTATTTTAATCCACAGTGGAGTCATGATCAAACTGGGGATTTTATGAATTTATGACGAAAATGGGTAAATTAAATTGAAAATAATTTTCCACTTGCTTTCAAAGAAGATTACAAAATATTGCTTGTTAATTTTTTTCTAAAAAAAATTTGCTGTAATCATGTGAAAGTTCTTTTGAAGGCATGTATATGTGATAAAAACCTTTTCGATCGGACAGCTAATAACAGAGAAATCTCTACTGATCACGATTCGTGATTCACCCTGCATAAAATATGACATTGCACAGATTAGTATACCTAAAGCTATTTAACGTGCAACCCCACTGTTACGGGAGTAACGTCGTCTGTTAGAAACGTGTCAAAACTTTTGCAATGACCCAATACATCGTATCAGAGATATCGTTAGGTGCTGAAAGGGTTAATATTTCTGTTGATTTTACAGAGGCGTCCTCGAGTTAAGAGAATGGAGGGCGTCGTATAACGAGTCCAGGAAATGAAAGCCTCGTACAGAGAGAAATAGATTGAGCGACCTGGGGAGAGTTCTGCTCTTGCTGCGAGGAATTTCTGGCTGTCGAGACTCGTTAGAGCCAGCCCCCGGAACGATTAGTAACGAGAGCGTACAACCGGCCTGAAAGTAATAAGAAACCGCTGCTCGCTGCGCGGGGATTAATTATTCTTCATGGCGGAGAGGATGAGCGTTATGTCTGGAATTTATGTCTGGAAATGGAGCTGTCCATTTCGTTCATTGATTGTGCAACGAGAGCTGCCATCAAATTGACTGAGTGGCAGCGCGTTTGCTACTTGTTGCTGGGCCATCTTCATGGATCAGCCATTTTGGGACGGACCGATAATTCCAGCGAATTCGGATAGTAGAGGTTCTACGAAATGGTGGATTAAATCAGTGTACGCGATCTGAATTGTGTCGTGTGAGGTATAGTATTACTCCGAAGAGCGTCACGAATATGTTGGTAAAAGTTTCATGCAATAACAGTTAGAAACAAAAGAGATTTTTCATTAAATGTCGAGAAACGAATAATTTTTTACTTAATTTCTATTTCTTGCAATTCACGTGGACAATTTTTATTTTAACCTAGTGGGTGTCGTGATCAAATTGGGGATTTTATGAATTTATGACAAGAATGGGTAAATTAAATTGAAAATAATTTTATACTTGCTTTCTGTTTCTTGCAATTGACGTAGACAATTTTTATTTTAACCCGCAGTGAAGTTGTGATCAAATTGGGGATTTTATGAATTTATGACAAAAATGGGTACATTGAATTGAAAATAATTTTCCACTTGCTTTCAGTTTCTTGCAAGTGACGTAGACAATTTTTTATTTTAACCCGCAGTGAAGTCGTGATCAAATTGGGGATTTTATGAATTTATGACAAAAATGGGTAAATTAAATTGAAAATAATTTTCCACTTGCTTTCTGTTTCTTGCAATTGACGTAGAAAAATTTTATTTTAACCCGCAGTGGAGTCGTGATCAAACAGTGTACGCGATCTGAATTGTGTCGTGTGAGGTATAGTATTACTCAGAAGAGCGTCACGAATATGTTGGTAAAAGTTTCATACAATAACAGTTAGAAACAACAGAGATTTTTCATTAAATGTCGAGAAAAGAATAATTTTTTACTTAATTTCTATTTCTTGTAATTCACGGAGACAATTTTTATTTTAATCTAGTGGAGTCGTGATCAAACTGGGGATTTTATGAATTTATTACAAGAATGGGTACATTAAATTGAAAATAATTTTCCACTTGCTTTCTGTTTCTTGCAATTGACGTAGAAAATTTTTATTTTAATCCACAGTGGAGTCATGCTTAAACTGGGGATTTTATGAATTTATGACAAGAATGGGTACATAAAATTTAAAATAATTTTCCACTTGCTTTGTGTTTCTTGCAATTGTCGTAGACAATTTTTATTTTAACCCACAGTGGAGTCGTAATCAAACTGGGGATGTTATGAATTTATTACAAGAATGGGTAAATTAAATTGAAAACGATGGAACTATATTTAAAAATGTCGTTGTATTATTCTGTTTCTAAACCAATTAAGCAAAGAAAGAAATGTCTACGTACAAGAATGGTTAAATTAGATTGAAAACGATGGAACTATATTTAAAAATGTCCTTGTATTATTCTCTTTCTAAACCAATCAAGCAAAGAAAGAAATGTCTACATACATAGCTCCAGTATCTTGCAATAAATACACAGAATTTTTATTTCGCATAAAAATCCGCAGTCTAGTCGACAGGATCCAGAATCATGAATAATCGAACATGATTAATCATTCCAGAGGCAGAAACGAGTGGCTGGTCGGTTAGGTTTCACGTCGACCGCGTTTCCGTCTTATTCAAAGCGCACCATCTCGTCTCGTGTTACGGTGGACACGTGAAACGTGGTCGCGTGTGTGTCCACCGGTGGATTAATTACGGGAACCAGGTGGAACCAGGTGGGCTTAGGTGTTCCGCGGCTGCGGTTCCGCACGCAGAAAAGCCTCCGTAGAGGAGAACACAAGCGATTTATCGACGGAATTTACCGGGCAGCAATCGAACAGGACTTCTCTACCCTCCCGTGACCCTCTAACGGCTTATGGACCGGAAACAACTAATCCTGGGAGACGAATCGGGCACCTAACTTGTTCGGAACGCTCGCTGAAAAGTAAAAATTGCTATGGTCCGCCGGGACCTCGACGCTGTTCCCTGTTAGGACAATGGGAACCGGCTTTGGAATAAATCGCTTGGAACTCGGCTTCATAGTAACGTCTGTAACTGATTCGTTAAACAATGTTTTAGATCGTATTTGAAAATTGTCTAAGCTGATGTCTCTAGAAATTAACCCTGTGCACTCCTTTGTCGAGTGCGACTCGCCATCGGAGAAAGGCAAATGTAAATGAAACGTGTTTTTATATGTATTTGGTTCTTCCTTTATTTACTGAAGTCGTACTTTTTAGTTAAAAACAAGTAGTCGAAGCAGTTAAACTGTTTTAGACGTACAGTTTTTGAGAAAATTCAGTTAAAAAAAGACATATTTTTCAACTTTGAACATATATTGTGATGTTATTATAAAAGATATTGAATTGTTCTTTACAGCAGAAGATTCTGTAGACTTTCCCGAATACAGTGATATTCAATATTAATACATTATGATTGTTTAAACATGTTTAAACAATGATTAAAGACGGAGAGACACCACTTTTACGCCAATTTTTGAGGACATTTTTCAATTTATCTCAAAAATTAAGGGTCCAGCGGAAAATCGAACTATACCACGCGATAGAGCAGACTTTTATCTTGAGGAACCACCCTGTCCAGTTTGCGTGGTCGACGTTTTTTTCGAACCAGAAAGCAAAATATCTTCGCCCGACATGAGTTGCCGCCAGTGACGCTCGCCATTAGAACGGGCGTCCCACGCTACTGGCGGCAACTCATGTCGCGCGAAGATATGTTGCTTTCTGGTTCGAAAAAAACGTCGACCATGCAAACTTGAAATGGTGGCTTCTCAAGATAAAAGTCTGCTCTATCGCGTGGTATAGTTCGATTTTCCGCTGGACCCTTAAGTTTTGAGATAAATTGAAAAATGTCCTCAAAAATTGGCGCAAAAGTGTTGTCTCTCCGTCTTTAATCATTGTTTAAACATGTTTAAACAATCATAATGTATTAATATTGGATATCACTGTATTCGGGAAAGTCTACAGAATCTTCTGCTGTAAAGAACAATTCAATATCTTTTATAATAACATCACAATATATGTTCAAATTTGAAAAATATGTCTTTTTTTTAACTCAATTTTCTCAAAAACTGTACGCCTAGGAGAAAAATTAAGGACAGATTTGGAATTAGCACCAAAAACTCTATAAGAATCGTATAGTGGGAATCGAAATACTTTTTGGCTGTTCGACAGTGTTATTCAACCACATCTAAAGAAGATTGGATTTGTTGTACCTCAAATGACTATTATGTAAACACTTAAAATAGTAGGGAGTTCGGCAACAAAATTGAAAAATAATTCGGGATGGAAAGGGTTAATAGACAGCAGCCGCCTCAAACAAAGCTACTCTTCGGCCCACTCCAGCATCCAAAACAAACCACCCGAATATCTAGGAAAATCTGCAGTAAAATTTCTAGCAAACTGCAAACCTCTCGCAAGCTGAGACCAAGTTCTCAGCAACCCGAAACCCGTTGGGGATAACAAATTCAGCGACCCGAGAGTTGACTCCTGCCGCGTTAAGCTCAGGTTCGAGAAGTCGTTGGCGAACCTCGCGAAAGAAGGCTATCCGTCAACACGCGCCGTCACTGTTTGCGTATCACTCGAAGTTTGCGAACTTGGGGCATTAATAACGCGAACTTTCGTTCGGGAAGTTACGCGGCTGGAAACCGATCCTTATGGGAACAGAAACAGTGAGAAAATTATGACATCGATTTTGAAACGTCTATCATTAGCCCCGAATAATAAGCACGGAAGAACTACGAGTATCAATCGCGGGGAACTTCTAATGCATTTCAGGCAACAGTGGTTCGATGAAATTTCAAACGGGAAAATTAATGTATCCATTTTATTAAAATATTTCAATGTCTATTTATCCCTAGTTGATTAAAATCATATATTTAACCCACATACGCTCCTCAAAAATAGTTGCATGAAAGAGACTAGGATAATAGTTCACCCATGTCTGCTCTACACGTGAAATCAACAAATTATGTTCCATTTGTAACGTCACATTTTAAAAAAATACATCTTGCAACAAAGACATGAAGGGATCAATGATTTTACAGTATGTGAAAATAGTAAATGGATGAATTTGTAGAATTAAATGGGTGAAACGAGTAAAATTTGAGATTCACAATACGGGGTGTCTCGACTGAAGGAGGCCACCAAACTGTCTCCTTTATTTTAATGGCACAAAAAAGATATTTATGGCATAATTTAAATGGCATCGAAGGAAGAATATCATAGAAGAACAAGTTTTATTTGTCCGGTTATTTTTTCACAGATTTTTCAAGGTCATCGTTATTTTTTTATCGGGAAAAATTATTTTTTAAAAATTCCATCTTGTTAATGACTTAATCATATTGAAATGTATTTTTTCAGCCGCTATAAAATGGAATAAAAAAATTTCATGTTCAAAAAGATAACAATGACCTTGAAAAAATTATGAAAAAATAACCGAACAAAAGAGATTGTTCTTCTATGATATTCCCCCTTCGATACCATTTAAATTATGTCATAAATATTTTTCTGCCATTAAAAATAAAGGTATAATACATTTTGTGAACTTTAAGAATTTTTGTAGATGCAACGAGTGAAAGGATCGTTCTAACAAAAATATAAGAATGTTTGTCGACCATCAGTTGAATGGAGAAATTGAGGAGTTAGACCATTAAACAATTTATTGGATATCTCATTGCACACGAGCCAATTTATAGTCGATAAAAGCGATTGGCACGTGTTACTTTATAAAAATTGAATTTATTTATGTTCCGTGCAATTTTAATTGGATTGATTTAAAACATGTTTTGGAGTATTTTGTATTCTCAAACGAATCAGCAGACCTCCATTCACGGCGAAGGAACATTAACCACCGTGTTGTTCTTCTCGGATACCACGGAGCCAGTTAATAGTTTCGACCGAGCTCGAGTTCATCGAGTTTCGTGCTGCTGTTTGCTTATGCTGCGCGCCGGTAACCGGATCGATCGGCAATTTGTCGCTGTATGCCAGGTTTTCAAGGCATTATTAAACTCGCCAGCCACCCCGGAAACGTATGCGTGAACTTCCACGGGGTTACCCACCCCTGCAGAGTTTATTATCGACGACGGTGAAGCGTGGACTCTAAATTTCAATCGGAATGGTCGGAGTTTCGCAATCGCGCGATCTAAGTTGCGATTTCCATGGAAACGCTCCCTGTTGCCTATACCGCTCCTATCCGGAAAGCTTGATACGGATAGATTCTTTACAAAATAACGAGATATTTCAACATTTTTCCGAGTCGCGCCTTAGGGAGTTAACTCGAGGATAAAGTAATTTAAAATGTAAAAACGTTTAAAAAACAGAGTCAGTGCTTTCCAAACTCTTTTTACTCGCGGCGCACTTTACACAGCAAATGAAAAAATTGCGGCGCACCTATTATACATATACAGTGAGTGTAAAAAGCATTCGTATGCCCTTTAAAATAGAATCAATTTTTCATAATTGTACCAAATGACCTGATTTTTTATAATCAATTATCATTGGTTTACGAAATGATATGCAAAAAAGATTTTACAAAAATTATATTTTACAAGGTTACATGCAAAAATAAATTTTTACCATTTTTAACCGCTTGTAGCTCATGTGTATTTTAATCGATTTTTATTAAATATTCAGCATGTGTGTAACTACTATAGATCTACAAAAAATATATTTTAAATTTTCTTTAATATACCAAAGTAAAAAGTTTTAAAAAATGCCTTTTTTATGTTTGCATGTAACCTTTTAAATCATAATTTTTGGAAAATCTATTTTGCATATCATTTCGAAAACTAATGCTTCTAATTTATTATACAAAACCAGGTCGTTTGGTACAATTATAAAAAAGTTATTCTACTGTTACGTACGGAGGCTTTGCCTACGTGACTTTTGCTCCCTTCTTGAAACCACGTGTCCATGCAGGAGGTCCAGCTCGCATGCCCAAATAAACAGTTTTTCTCTTTATGGGAAGTGCATACATCTGGGGAAACATAGACGAACCTCCAGATTTTCTGTTTACCCCCACTACCATTTTTTGAACAATCTGACTGATATATAAAGGGCTCGAGCTTGGCCTCCACGGGCTTAGTTGAAGTTTGAAAGATAACCTGCACGCGACTATAGTGAGATTGGGTTTCATTCCCTCTCGATCGGTATAACTTACAAGAAGTTTAGAAACGCGTTTAAGAAAAGGCAAGTCAAATTCATTTTCCCCCGCATATCTCAGTGCGTGAAAAACGAGAGTTCGGGAATTAGCTTCCGCGAAACCATATAATACAATACATTTGTATTTCCCTTTACCAAAGAATATATTGTACTCTTTACATTTAGATAATTGAGAGTTTCCAATATCTTTTCTACATCCTGTAAACTCCAGTAACTAGCATTTCACCCACTTCGATAAACCTTTACCGCTCGAGGTTTATCAAATATTTTATATAGAGTTACGAGAGCTGAATTTCCCAATACCTTACCTCTTTCCGAAATCCTGTGACACCCGGTGATGAAACAGGCATCGGCTAGTTCACAAATTCCTATCTAGTGGCGACCCTGTGGTGAAACAGACATAGGCTAGTCCACGAAAACCCATTCCCTATCTAGTGGCGACCCGGTGGTGAAACAGACATCGGCTAGTCCACGACTACCCCTTTCTCCTAACCTAGTGGCGACCCGGTGATGAAACAGGCATCGGCTAGTCCACGAAAACCCATCCTGTGACACCCGGTGATGAAACAGGCATCGGCTAGTTCACAACCTTCCATCTAGTGGCGACCCGGTGGTGAAACAGACATCGGCTAGTCCACGACACCCTCTGTCTTTCCTAACCTAGTGGCGACCCGGTGATGAAACAGGCATCGGCTAGTCCACGAAAACCTATCCTGTGACACCCGGTGATGAAACAGGCACCGGCTAGTTCACGACCATCCTGTTCATAAGAACAACCCTCGGCCACGTCTATCCGCCAGCCCTCGGCTCGTAACACTACTTTAAAGGGCGTACGAATATTTTTTACACCCACCATATGCAGAGTTGTGCAACAATTTTATTGAAATAAAAATGTTTAATACAGTGAGTTTAAAACCCACTTGGAAAAAATCCACTTTATTCGGAATTTTTATTTCAATAAAATTTTTAGCCAACTCTGTATTGCAGTTGCTAGTTATTTTATTGATTTATATCGAGAACATTATCTCATATTTTACTCATTTTTTAAAAAATCAAAATGTACAAAAAGTATAAGTTTCTTTTAAAAAGAAAGTACAAATGCATTTTGACAATGAATTTACTTGTTGTTTTAATTTTTATTCCCGCACGGTTGCGCGGAAACAACAGATTGTTATAATTATTATCTTCAGAGTGCCCGATCAAAATGTCACTGACAAGAGCTGCTTGATTTCAATCACAGTAACGCGAATTTTGTTTATCAGCAGCGTCATTCCACTAAATAATCGCCGAAGACAGATAATGGAAACACACGCGCGGATTAACTCTTCCACTACCGCCGCGTCGGCCAATTTATTGTTGGCCTGAAAATGAATTTTAATGATAATGCATAAAGCAAACGAAATTCCCTTGTGATCTACGAGCGTTTACCGTAAATACGAATTCTGCGATATACGAGCCAGTGAGTAAGTGCTTCGAATAAAACATCTTTGTTTGGGAATGACTTATCAGGCACATAACTTTCCGCATCTGGAACTTTATGAGAAATCATGTTTTAAGAGAGGATTTTCGTGCATCTGGTTAGAAAAGTTTGATTTTTTTCTGATTTCCCAAAAATAACGAAGTTGCCACAGGATAAATTTAGTTATCTTTTCTTGAACATAAAACTTTTCATGTTTTTTTGCAGTATAATCACAGTATAGTCACAGCGTGTTCCACCTAACTTGAAAAAGATTATTCATTTATTCATTCTGTTGCATGACTGTGACAGGTGCTACACGCCATCCGATATTTTAAGTGTTGTAATTCCGCAAAAAGCAATCATACCGAAATAAACTTGGACTCATTTTAAAGCTTGAAAATTCTACTTTCATACCCCGTTAATTATTATACTCCACAATATTTTTCCATGATGTAGCAGATGAGAAACCATAGATCCATTTTGCCTCAAAGAAGCTATCAATTGAATCCTCTGTAAAAACAACAAAAAATTTTGTTCGTGAATGAATCTTTCACAGATTGGAAGATTGAAGCCTCCTCTTTGCAACGAGATCCAGAAAATTAATGTGCGATTTTTTTTCACTATTTTGTGGAGCAAAAATGAGGACCGAGTTCGGTGATTAAAACCATCAGGAGGTGCACTGAATGAAAAATTTTGAAAGAAATCTGATACATCGTAGACATCCAGCTACACAGGAGATTTTTTCCGCTTTTCCAGTCGCAAACTCTGGACGCGAAAAATGAAAAACGCGAGAAAATGCAGCTTCCCATGATGAACAAACTTTAAGGCCTGCAATAAATATAAGCTTGCTTTAAACACTGCGTGACGTAATTGAGACACGCGATGCATAATTGAGAAGTGCACCGTCCCGCTGACAGAAAGAGGAGTAAAACAAAAAGGGGGATGGAAAGATAGCAGTTAAAAAGAAAAAGGAGAAGCGGAAACGTCATCCGGGAGTATAAGGTATCGCTTGGCGAAATTGCATCGCGAAGAAATTGAATCCCCGCGGCGTTATTAACCGGTGTTCGGCTCGCTGTGAACTGCACTCTCTGATAATTATTTCCTCGGGACGAGGAGGATCGTAACGCGAGATCGCGCGAGCAAGAAGAAAATAGTTCGCGAGCCCTTTTGTCGCGAGACGTCCGGAGAAGCGAAAACAAAAAAAAGAAAAGAAGAAGCACGCGGAGCCGTGCAATCCTCTTGTCTGTTTTTAACGAATTACGTAATTATCCTGCGAGACGCGACGCGAACCATTCCTCCCGACTTTAATGAAATCCGGAAGAGAAGAATTAAACGGACCAAGACGCTCGGGATCGTTTATTATTCCCTTTGCGATTCCGCTTGTTCACCGGTGAGAGCGAATGAATTTAGATGCGACCGGGACGCGGTGACGTTCTTTGACGAGCTCGGGCCCTTTGAGCCACGAGTGCCAACCCCTAACTCGTCCACTGACTTACCAACACCCTTTGACAATCCCGCGAAGGATAATCAGCTTTTTAAATGGAACCGGAACGCCCCATTGAACTTTATCTACATTGCTCGGAAGCATAAGGAGCTTTTACATTGACGATATTCAAACTGTTACAGTTTGGTAAAAACAAATAATATACAGATCAACTTGGACTCATTTCAAAGCTTGAAGCTTGTACTCTTGCAACTCATCGTTCATTTTTGTCTAAGATATGTATGTCCGATAGAGCAGGTGAAAAACTGAGGAGTTGTTTTTGGTCCAATATGCTGCAAATTGAAGTTGGTGTTGAAATACTTTTTGGGTTCGCCGCAGAGGAATCGATGCCTGTAATTCAACACGCAAAGAAGCAAGGGAAACAGATGATAACCGCACGCGCGGCGCGGCGAACTATAACTGAGTGCAGTTGCAACGCAATTGAAGCACTTTGATGCAACGTTTCGGCGCAAGAAGCGCGTTGACCTATAAAACTGGCGCGCTGCTAAACAAGCATCGACAAGGGCCGTATAATTACACTGGATTATTTGCAAACTATTCGAAACGAGGAACGCCATCAAGTATCATCTTATCGAACAGATAGAGTCGAAGAGATAGATACAGCAAAGTCTTGAGAATAATCTAAGAAAATTGTCTATCCCCTCCCAACGTGTAAAACTGCACGATCTAAGAAACATCACGGACCCGAGAGGGTTTTTCTTAGACTTTGCTGTATTTTAATTTCGTAGGCATTCAAGTGACATGATATAAAACTGGCGCGCTGCTAAAGAAGCATCGACAGGGTCGTCTAATTACACTGAATTATTTGCAAACTATTCGAAATGAGAAACGCCATTTTGTCAACCTCAAGTGTCATCTTGGACTCATCCATTCACATTCGTGATATCCGAACACATAGTACAGTAAAGTCTTGAGGATATAAGAAAATTGTCTATCCCCTCCCCTCCAGTTAAATTGCACGATCTAAGAAACAGCACGGACCCGAGGGTTTTTCTTAGACTTTGCAGTATTTTAATTTCGTAAGTATTCAAGTGACATGATATAAAACTGGCGCGCTGCTAAACAAGCATCGACAGGGGTCGTCTAATTACACTGAATTATTTACAAACTATTCGATATGAGAAACGCCATTTTGTCAACCTCAAGTGTCCTCTTGGACTCATCCATTCACATTTGCAATATCCGAACAAATAGTACAGTAAAGTCTTGAGAATAATCTAAGAAAATTGTCTATCCCCTCCCAACGTGTAAAACTGCACGATCTAAGAAACAGCACGGACCCGAGGGTTTTTCTTAGATTTTGCTGAATTTTAATTTCGTAGGCATCCAAGTGACATGATATAAAACTGGCGCGCTGCTAAACAAGTATCGACAGGGGTCGTCTAATTACACTGAATTATTTGCAAACTATTCGAAATGAGAAACGCCATTTTGTCAACCACAAGTGACATCTTGGATTCATTCATTCACATTCGCGATACCCGAACACATAGTACAGTAAAGTCTTGAGGATACAAGAAAATTGTCTATCCCCTCCCAACGTGTAAAACTGCACGATGTAAGAAACATCACGGACCCGAGAGGGTTTTTCTTAGACTTTGCTGTATTTTAATTTCGTAGGTATTCAAGTGACATGATATAAAACTGGCGCGCTGCTAAAGAAGCATCGACAGGGGTCGTCTAATTACACTGAATTATTTGCAAACTATTCGAAATGAGATACGCCATTTTGTCAACCTCAAGTGTCATCTTGGACTCATTCATTCATATTCGCGATATCCGAACACATAGTACAGTAAAGTCTTGAGAATAATCTAAGAAAATTGTCTATCCCCTCCCAACGTGTAAAACTGCACGATCTAAGAAACATCACGGACCCGAGAGGGTTTTTCTTAGACTTTGCTGTATTTTAATTTCGTAGGTATTCAAGTGACATGATATAAAACTGGCGCGCTGCTAAAGAAGCATCGACAGGGGTCGCCTAATTACACTGAATTATTTGCAAACTATTCGAAATGAGAAACGCCATTTTGTCAACCTCAAGTGTCATCTTGGACTCATTCATTCACATTCGCGATATCCGAACACATAGTACAGTAAAGTCTTGAGGATATAAGAAAATTGTCCATCCCCTCCCCTCGAGTTAAATTGCACGATCTAAGAAACAGCACGGACCCGAGGGTTTTTCTTAGACTTTGCTGTATTTTAATTTCGTAGGCATTCGAGTGACAAGATATAAAACTGGGGCGTTGCTGAACAAGCATCGACAGGGGTCGTCTAATTACACTGAATTATTTGCAAACTATTCGAAATGAGAAACGCCATTTTGTCAACCACAAGTGACATCTTGGATTCATTCATTCACATTCGCGATACCCGAACACATAGTACAGTAAAGTCTTGAGGATATAAGAAAATTGTCTATCCCCTCCCCTCGAGTTAAATTGCACGATCTAAGAAACAGCACGGACCCGAGGGTTTTTCTTAGACTTTGCAGTATTTTAATTTCGTAGGCATTCAAGTGACATGATATAAAACTGGCGCGCTGCTATACAAGCATCGACAGAGGTCGTCTAATTACACTGAATTATTTGCAAACTATTCGAAATGAGAAACGCCATTTTGTCAACCTCAAGTGTCATCTTGGACTCATTCATTCACATTCGCGATACCCGAACACATAGTACAGTAAAGTCTTGAGGATACAAGAAAATTGTCTATCCCCTCCCCTCGAGTTAAATTGCACGATCTAAGAAACAGCACGGACCCGAGGGTTTTCCTTAGACTTTGCTGTATTTTAATTTTGTAGACATTCAAGTGACAAGATATAAAACTGGGGCGTTGCTGAACAAGTATCGACAAGGGTCGTCTAATTACACTGAATTATTTGCAAACTATTCGAAATGAGAAACGCCATTTTGTCAACCTCAAGTGTCATCTTGGACTCATCCATTCACATTCCCGATATCCGAAGAGATAGTACAGCAAAGTCTTAAGAATCTAAGAAAATTGTCTATCCCCACCCCTCGTGTAAAACTGCATGATCTAAGAAACATCACGGATCCGAGGGCTTTTCTTAGACTTTGCTGTATTGTGATTTCGTAGGCACTCAAATGACATGATATAAAAATGGCGCGCTGCTAAACAAGCATCGACAAGGTTCGTATAATTACACTGAATTATTTGCAAAGTATTCGAACTTATCAACCTTAAGTGTCATCTTGGACTCATCCATTCACATTTGCAATATCCGAATAGATAGTACAGTAAAGTCTTGAGAATCTAAGAAAATTGTCTGTCCTCTCCCCCCGAGTTAAATTGCTCGATCCAAGAAACATCACGGATCCGAGAGGGTTTTTCTTAGACTTTGCTGTATTTTGATTTCGTAGGCACTCAAATGACATGATATAAAAATGGCGCGCTGCTAAACAAGCATCGACAGGAGTCGTCTAATTACATTGAATTATTTGCAAACTATTCGAACTTATCAACCTTAAGTATCATCTTGGACTCATCCATTCACATTTGCAATATCCGAACAGATAGTACAGTAAAGTCTTGAGACTCTAAGAAAATTGTCTATCCCCTCCCAACGTGTAAAACTGCACGATCTAAGAAACAGCTCGGACCCGAGGGTTTTTCTTAGATTTTGCTGAATTTTAATTTCGTAGGCATCCAAGTGACATGATATAAAAATGGCGCGCTGCTAAACAAGCATCGACAAGGTTCGTATAATTACACTGAATTATTTGCAAAGTATTCGAACTTATCAACCTTAAGTGTCATCTTGGACTCATCCATTCACATTTGCAATATCCGAACAGATAGTACAGTAAAGACTTGAGAATCTAAGAAACTTATCTATCCCCTCGCCTCGTGTAAAACTGCACGATCTAAGAAACAGCCCGGACCCGAGGGTTTTCCTTACAATTTGGTGTATTTTGATTTCGTAGGCACTGAAGTAACATGAATATAAAACACAACTGAAGCGATTCTGCCTCCCGGTTCAGAAGATACAACAAATGTGACGCTCAGAATTTCGCATTGAAGATAAATGTGCGATGGTACAACGGAAGGCTATCGACAGGAGGACGGAGAGCATTTGCGAATTATGCGAGCACGTATGTGGAGTACCGGAACGTATGTAGCCGGAATGTAAAGAGCAAGATCAAAAGGAGAGGAAGAGCAAAGACGCGTCGTAGTGGCTTCTCTTGAGAAGTGGAAAGGAAAAGAGGAGGAAAGGTGGATAATGGCGCGTGGGAGAGTAAGCGTGGCTGAGCCAGCTGAGGAGTGGAAAGATAAGGTACATTTTGAAAACTAAGTAAGCCCTTTCTCCGGGCCGTGAGCTCGAAAAATAATACAATTCTTCTCCAGTCGAGGTAAGCACTCTGTTTTCGATGATTTGTCCCGACAAACGTAGTTACAATTCCCGGGAAGCTCCGAGGAAAGCTTTTATGTTTCTTAAAACCTTCTACAAACGGTAAATAATACCGAGCAAACTGAAAAGTGAATTACAAAATAGAAATGTTCGGTGAGACAGAGAAAATACTGAGCACACTTTCTCTCGTTGGAGTCCAGGAATTATACAATTATGCAATTATGCAAGCAGCGTTTCACTATGGAAGTTGCAAGAAAGCTCGCTACTTTAATAAACGTTTTTGTCAGGAGAATATTAAATCCGGTGTCTATTGTTGAAATTTTCATCACAGTGGACTTCGCTCAGCGGCGTTTACCGTAAATGCTCGAACGATCCGCTGCTTTGCGTTTCCGGGGCGAAAGGAAGTCGATCGTGAAATGAAAATAAAAGATAAATCGATAATATCAATGGAGGACGAATTAGGCGCGAACCGTATCGATACTCGCGGGAGACAAACCGAAGCGAAATTGCACTCCCAGTGTCCACAGACACTGCAATATTTCGGACATCGCGAAACAAGTCCTTATTGACACGATATATTGCGCGAAAGTTCAATATATACCCTCCGGACAACAATGTTCCGCGATGATAAAATTTCGCAGGGACGTTATTACTCGTCCTGGGTCCACTTCAGAACTCGAAGGTTCAAGGTCTGTTTGGAACCTTTTCAATCTTCCAAATGTCAATTCTAACCTGCCTCATTATTTTTCTACCGGTCAGTGTACCTTTTTTTATTAGTTTAACACTAAAACTACCACCACCGGTCAAAATGACCGGTTCCAGATCTACTATTTTACAATTATTAAAATAATAAAAATGATTTTATAAGAATTAATTGCATAAATATCTCTAGTAGAGCACGTATTATAATAGGAGCCGCACAAAGTCTAAATTAAATCAATCTTGTCATTTTTATAAGGGAACATGTACCAGTTACTTTTAAGGCTAGGTAGGTTTAATATTAAACGTTTCAATGTTGATCGAAATTATACGAAATTCTCATTAACATGTTCGTGATACTTTTCTGATTAAAATGATACCAAACACTATACAATTTAGATTTTATTTGCTCGTGTAATCCACGGTAATCAGTGAAAGTATTCTGACCTTTTATGAAGGTAATATAAAAAAATATACATATAAAAAAACTATAAGTGACTATATACAAAGTGACTATAAACAAAAGCGTGAAGCGCTAAACTATACTGACGTTATCTTCGTGGGCGCTCCACGCTTTTATTTATAGTCACTAATGTCTAAAAAAATTATTTTCTCCTCTTTAGTGCATTTTAATATAAGCGTGGTTTTTAAACAGATTTTTTTATATATATTTTTATTTTCTACTTTTTAGTATTTTTTAAATGGAACGCAAGATATAGTAATACTGGTATTAAATAGTAAGATATAGAAACGCAAGATATGGAAATACGCGAGATAAAATGAGGGGATAACTCCGAGAGACGACGTCTCTTCTCCTCTTCTCCTCGAAATGGAACTGAATGAACGGAACACCACAACCACACTGAGCTCCTTCGGTGCGAAGTGGGCCAGTGGAGTGGGGATGAGTCGGAGTGGGAGCACGTAGTGGAGTAGGGTGCGCTGGCGCGCGGAGTGGGGATCGCTAAACGCGATGACGTACTACCGAGCGTCGCGTGATAAGGTGTGGCGGTAAACATTAAAATTCTTTTTTCTCCTGGACGCACAGTTTTTTTAAAATTTGTGCTTTAGTATTGCATTCTCATCCAGTTCTGAGCTATGTTTAAAGTTTCAACTCTAGCTCATCGGGAAGTGGTTTCAAATTTGTTTACAAGATTTTACGCATACAACAACAACAATAACGACAACAACAACGACAACTCAGCAAGCTAATATAAGCGTGGTAATAACGTTCAACAAGGCAAAATCAATATTGGCATCACAATATACGTAGCACATTTGTAGTGGTACTAAATCGTCAGCAAGATGCTTGGAAGGTCCCTTGGAACCTGCAGTTCAAGGTTCGGCGGAAGAACCTTTTCAATCTTCGACAAGGGACGAGACCGCGGAAATCAGAATTTCGACTCGCCTTTCTATTTTCTTTAAACGGATAACGGCGGGATCAAGTTTACTTCTGACGGCGGGCTGAGAGAAGTCCCCCAAGATTACCCACCCTTGCAACACACCCCCGAAACCCTCTCGCCCAGCCTCGAATCGAAAGCAATCTTTCTCGAGGCGACGTCGAGTCTATAGCACCGTAGACAAATCGAATCTTTCGGTTTGACGGTTCCTCGAGAGAGGGGGAGAGAGAGTTTCCGACATTTTTCGATTGTTTCTCTATGATATGTGCGAGAACAACCCTCGAGGACATCGCGAGAAACCCGGCGTCCCTTGCGGAACACGTCATGTTCCTCTTTCTTAGGCGTTGAAACACTTTTTCCGAATTTAAGGGGATGGACTTGTTTCCAGGATTGCAATGCGGGATGCGCCTTCTCATTTCTCGGTAATGCAAAGATAGGGTTTTCAATAATCAAAAGCGAGAGATAAAACATCAATCTAGGCTGCGATCGCCATCATAAGTAATATTTTTAGGTTCATCAGACGTAATTTGCATTATTCGTCGGCATGTAGCTGTTGCAGCTTTATGAAAATAGCTACATGCGGAGCTGTATGCCTTCGAATTATTGCAAACTAGGCTGCCGAATAATGAAAATTACGACTCGTAAACGTAAAAGTAGGACTTTTCAGGGCGATCGTGGCGTAGATTGATTTTTTATTCAGCGCTTTTGTCTACTGAAGAACCCCATGTTTGTATTATAAAGAAATGATAAAGCTCATTTCGCACCCTTGCAATCCTGGAAAAACGAGTCTACCCCCTTAAGTATATGAAACTGGAATTACCGCTCTAAAATAGCTGTCTGTAAGCATAAACTAATATGGCGCGCCCTAACCTGTTAAAGAAGCTTGGAATCGAACTATACACGCGTGTAACTATTGAACCAGTGAACTCCGGTCATTGAAACTGACATTTTTGGAATTTCCTCGTCAAAATCTGCAGAATTACAGTAAAGTCGCGTTATTTTGCAAACGGCTGTTTGTTTTACACGAAATATCGTGTTAGGAACACTATTTTTTATGACTGACTGAGTCTACCGCGCCGACCGCGCCGAAAGTACAAAGGAAGCCGAACAGAGAAAAGGACAGCATGTAAACACGGATCGCACCCTCAATCAACTCAACCCTCCTTGCGCCCGAAACTTTCATCAACAATTAAACCACTACATACAGCCGAAATTATATCGTGTTTAGTATCATTTTAATCCGAAAAATCTCACGAACAAGTTGATGAAAGTCCCATAAAAAAATAATGAATTTGCCCGAGAAGCAAGAATTTCAAGAGACATGAATTTCATCCGTTTCACATATCGGTACATCAGGAATTCATCAGGTTTTTTCTGTCCGTGACCTTGAATGACCTTGAATAATTATAGCCACTGAATTCGCAATGAAGGGACTATCATTGTAGATGTTTAAAAAAGGGTGGTTCCATTTTAAAAAATGAAGGTGACCTTGGTATCTCAAAAAAAAATTACATAAAAACAAAAACTTGTCCTCAAAACATTTGTCTTGAGTATCTTTGTGCATCTTCGTGTATATTTGTGTATCTTTTAAGATAACAAAGATATTTGAGGTTATAACATTAGGCGACTCACCCTGTATACAAAAAGTTGAACATTTTTGGTCCCCCAAAGTAAAGTTTAACGTAAAATATAAAACCGGTCATCCGACCGTGAAGTGTTAACGGGCGTTACCGTATATTTTATGGAAAACCATAAGCAAGGAACGTGTTTCACCTGTCTCACCTACGGTCGGAGGGAACTTGGAAACCAGGGAAGTTCTCGGAGGAGGGACTCTGGGGTGTTACGTCAGGTGTTTGTAATTGCCGGGGCTGCGAGGGAGCAACAACCCCTACACTGACGACGGGGTTAACACGCGCGACGTTGTTTACCGACACCGACCGCGACGATAACATCAACCGCGGAGACGATCCACCGTTTATCTAAGTCGACGAGACAAGAGATCGTCGAGGACTGAAGAAACTCCGGGGGTAGTTTCTCGAGTGTTAGCGGCCCGGAGAAGTGGAACGGCGCCCACGTGTTTGCGTACCGGTGTTTACCTTGCCGCCGGTGTGCCTGCGCACCTTTGAAACATTTATTCCGCTACCTGTTACCGTGCTGGGCGTCTATGTTCACCGGTTGTCCATTATTCGGTTGTTCTACAATTTTTCTCCCGCTGTAGGTAGTAGACAGTAAGATGGGATGGCTATTCTCGGTTGAACATATTAACCTGAACTGTCCCCTTTTCGCTTTTCAGAGACGTCACTTAATTACCAGCAAATCAACCGGTAATATTATTATCAGTTCATATTACACTGTCCAACAAAGGCTATAGCCGGGTTTGATAGTGAAATTCGCCCCCGGCGGGATTTTAATCGTGCTTGGACCATTCGATAGCCTACCCAAAAAAACCCCTCTCTGCCAAGTTTCAGCCCCCTATCTCATCTGTAAGGGTAGTTATTGAGAAAAAACGAAAAATCAGTTTTTGGCTCATTTTCCCTATTTATTGACAATTAAAAATTCTGAAAAAAATCTGGCACATTTCGGATACCGAGCCACATATTAGGTATCATTTCCAGATTTTTCTGCTGCAAGCTCTGCTTGTGAAAAATGAAAAACACGAAAAAAATCGAAAAAATGCAGGTTTTATATAGAAATCTAAAAGGTGCTACTCCAGATTTAATTTAACAATGAGGTATTACCGTAAGTATTATGCTCAATTTTTTTCAGATTTTTGTGAGTGGTGCGTCATAGTTAAAAAAAATAAAAACCGCTTTTTTCGGCGTTTTTCCTAAGTTATACTTATATTTCCTGAATCATAAAAATATATTATGTGATATTAAACGTTCCTACGTTCAGAAAAACATCCCCCAGACTTTAAAACTTGCCTAATACGAAATACGAAAATAATACTATGTATATATATTTGAATATTTCGAAGAGAATTTCAACAGCGCCGGTTGGTGCAGTGGCTATGGTCTCCGTCTGCGGAACCGCTGAAGACTTTTTGGACCGGGTACGAGTCCCGATCAGGTCAATTTTTTTTTCTAAGTTTTTTAAGATTATTTTTCTAAGATTATTGTTGAATCATTGTAAAAAAACTTATTTGAACTATATTTAGACTATCTTAAAATATTTTTTCGGAAAAATATTCTTGGAGTACTATCGGCCTCTAGTCATTTACGGACTGTATTACAGCTCTACTTTACATTTTTTACGTGGATTTGTGCATCGACTTGATTTTTTTATCTTTACTGGCCGAAAGTACTCCAAGAATATTTTTCCGAAAAAATATTTTAAGATAGTCTAAATATAGTTCAAATAAGTTTTTTTACAATGATTCAACAATAATCTTAGAAAAAGAATCTTAAAAAACTTAGAAAAAAAAATTGACCTGATCGGGACTCGTACCCGGTCCAAAAAGTCTTCAGCGGTTCCGCAGACGGAGACCATAGCCACTGCACCAACCGGCGCTGTTGAAATTCTCTTCGAAATATTCGAATATATATACATAGTATTATTTTCGTATTTCGTATTAGGCAAGTTTTAAAGTCTGGGGGATGTTTTTCTGAACGTAGGAACGTTTAATATCACATAATATATTTTTATGATTCAGGAAATATAAGTATAACTTAGGAAAAACGCCGAAAAAAGCGGTTTTTATTTTTTTTAACTATGACGCACCACTCACAAAAATCTGAAAAAAATTGAGCATAATACTTACGGTAATACCTCATTGCTAAATTAAATCTGGAGTAGCACCTTTTAGATTTCTATATAAAACCTGCATTTTTTCGATTTTTTTCGTGTTTTTCATTTTTCACAAGCAGAGCTTGCAGCAGAAAAATCTGGAAATGATACCTAATATGTGGCTCGGTATCCGAAATGTGCCAGATTTTTTTCAGAATTTTTAATTGTCAATAAATAGGGAAAATGAGCCAAAAACTGATTTTTCGTTTTTTCTCAATAACTACCCTTACAGATGAGATAGGGGGCTGAAACTTGGCAGAGAGGGGTTTTTTTGGGTAGGCTATCGAATGGTCCAAGCACGATTAAAATCCCGCCGGGGGCGAATTTCACTATCAAACCCGGCTATAGCCTTTCAACTTTTTTTTTGTATTTCGATTCCCACTATGCGATTCTTATAGTGTTCTTCGCGCTGATTCCGAATCTGTCCTTAATTTTCCTCCTACACGTACAGTTTTTGAGAATATTGAGTTTAAAAAAAGGACATATTTTTCAACTTTGAACAAATATTGTGATGTTATTATAAAAGATATTGAATTGTTCTTTACAGCAAAAGATTCTGTAGACTTTCCCGAATACAGTGATATCCAATATTAATACATTATGATTGTTTAAGCATATGTAAACAATGATTAAAGACGGAGAGACACCACTTTTGCACCAATTTTTGCGGATATTTTTGAATTTCTCTAAAAAAATAAGGGTCCAGCGGAAAATCGAACTATACCACGCGATAGAGCAGACTTTTATCTTGAGGAACCACCCTGTCCAGTTTGCGTGGTCGACGTTTTTTTCGAACCAGAAAGCAAATTATCTTCGCCCGACATGAGTTGCCGCCAGTGGCGCTCGCCATTAGAACGGGCGTTCCACGCTACTGGCGGCAACTCATGTCGCGCGAAGATATGTTGCTTTCTGGTTCGAAAAAAACGTCGACCATGCAAACTTGAAATGGTGGCTTCTCAAGATAAAAGTCTGCTCTATCGTGTGGTATAGTTCGATTTTCCGCTGGACCCTTAATGTTTGAGATAAATTGAAAAATGTCCTCAAAAATTGGCGCAAAAGTGGTGTCTCTCCGTCTTTAATCATTGTTTAAATATGTTTAAACAATCATAATGTATTAATATTGGATATCGCTGTATTCGGGAAAGTCTACAGAATCTTTTGCTGTAAAGAACAATTCAATATCTTTTATAATAACATCACAATATTTGTTCAAAATTGAAAAATATGTTTTTTTTTAAACTCAATTTTCTCAAAAACTGTACGTCTAGGAGAAAAATTAATGACAGATTCAGAATCAGCGCGAAAAACGCTATAAGAATCGCATAGTGGGAATCGAAATACTTTTTGGCTGTTGGACAGTGTTATCGTCAGTATCACTACAGAAATTTTTCCAATTCGATGCCTAGAAATCCAAAGAAAGCTGTCTAAAAATATTATTTACTACATCTTCAAAAATGTCTGAATTAAAAAAATTACAGTCTTCCAGTAAATACATAACAAGTAAATGATTGTATTCACGAGCTTATTCGTCTCGCTATTAGCTCATAGCCTACTATTGAATTATCCAATTAAGCCTCTCTATACTCGCACGAATTCCCAAAACGATTGTTCACCGTACAATTGAATTAATGCTAACTCCAGGAGTCCTCCCGCGTCTGCGATAAACATTAGCACAGTCTCTATGCGTTGAAGGTAAGGTTATTGTTAGTAGACAGCCGGCGCAATTGGAATCCATTCAGAATTAGATCCTCTCTTCTGAAATGTCGCTTGTCAGAGGACAAAACTGGTCGCGAAACGTTAAGATCCGTCCGTCTAGGCGTCCACTCTGTTGGCAAATTTACTCGTGCTTTGCTCCCATAGGGGACTTTGGTGACACAGCCGGACAACGAGCGAAAGACGACTGGGTCAGAACATTAAGGGGCTGTTGAGAGAGTGATACAGTGAGAGCCTGAGAAAATGGCACAGAGAGGCAGCGAGAGAAAATTGTGTAAATTGAGTTGTACAATGTTTCATTTAAATTGACTCAAGGAGGTAGACTCTCGTTTCCAGGATTGCAACGGTCCGCGATGCGCCTTCCCATTTCTCGATAATGCAAAAATGGGATATTTCAGTAGTCAAAAGCGCTACATAAAAGATCAATCTAGACCGCAGTCGACCTCGAAAGTCCTACTTTTACGTTTACGAGGCGTAATTTGCATTATTCGAAAGCATACAGCTCCGCATGTACAGTGGGTGTACAAAGTATTCGTACACCTTTTACACACTGATAACTTTTTTATAATTGTACCAAACGACCTGATTTGTTATAATCAATTAGAAGCATTGGTTTACGAAATGATATGCAAAAAAGATTTTCCAAAAATTATATTAATTTACAAGGTCACATGCAAAAATAAAAAAGGCATTCTTTAAAACTTCTTCATTTGGGTCCTCAATGAAAACTTAAAATATATGTTTTGTAGATCTATGCTAGTTATACACAGGCTGAAAATTTCATCGAAATCGATTAACATATACACGAGCTACAAGCGGTTAAAAATGGTAAAAATCGAAGTTTTAGACGACTTTTGATCAGTTTCTGCTTAAAATCCACAGAATCGTTCATCTTTCCATGCGTGTCGTTTTTCCCTGCGTCAACCGATTTCGATGAAATTTTCAGCATATGTATAACTAACATAGTTCTACAAAAAATATTTTTTAAATTTTCATTAACGGCCGAAATAAAAAAATTTTAGAAAATACCTTTTTTATTTTTGCATGTAACCTTGCAGGTTATAATTTTTGGAAAATCTTTTTTGGATATCATTTTGTAAACCAATGTTTCTAATTGATTATAAAAAATCAGGTCGTTTGGTACAATTATAAAAAAGTTATTAGTGTTTAAAGGTGCACGAATACTTTATACAAACACTGTAGCAATTTTCATAAAGCTGCAACAGTAAGTTTATGTTTATGTAAGTTTTGTATACAGGGTAGGGCAATAACTATGTCCACTTTGAATATATTCGTTATTTGTAATTGAATGGAAAAATGTTTCGAACAAAATTTGCACGGTACAGAGGGGGGCATATTGTGACATAAACATTTTCTGCGTTGGTGAAGGCGTAGAGGAGATTTCAAGGTCACCTTGATTTTTTTTAACGGAAACACCTACTTTTTGCATCATGAATCGATAGACTATCGAATTCTGAGTAAAAATGTATTGACCTCCATATGTCCTAAACCTAATAATTAACGAGATATTATCGAAACAGTTTTCTTTCTTCTTTGGATAATATCTCGTTAACTATTAGGTTTAGGACATATGAAGGTCAACACTTTTATACTCAGAATTTGATACTCTATCGATCTACGGTATAAAAATAGGACATTCCATTAATAAAAATGAAGGTGACCTTCATATCTCTAAAAAAAATTACATAAAAACAAAACTTCTTTTGGTATCGTATGTTATTGGAATTTTGGTATCATTTTACCATGCAACTTTGTCCTTCAGACATTTGACGTATCTTTGAAAACAACAAAGATATTTGAGGTGGCAACGTTAGGTGACTCACCCTGTACAATTTTAATTTTCATGTATTTTCAATAACCCTGGAACTGCACTGTGGGTCTCAGAAGCCCAGATCGTCATTAATTATAACGTGACATGCGCATGGGTGGCTTGTTTGCATTTTGGTGAAAATCGAGGTGGGATACTAAACCATTAAATATTCACATTTTCTGCTTTCTTTTCTAAAAGAGAACTTTGGATTTCCGAGACCCAAGTGTGAAGTACATGTCTCAAAAAGAAGTGTGATGTTCCTCGGATAATTTAATTCCGTTTTCCCTGAGATCAGAGAAAGAGTTACCGATTGCGAGTAAGAGAGAGGGAGGGGGAGTAAGGGCGAGTAAAATACAGTGAGGGAGAGATTGAGAGAGTGTGTGAGAGGGGTGGGAGGATGTAACAAAGGTCCGTTCCACAGGGGGATGATTAATACGTTATTTCGGAGCGGAAATTCAGTTGGAAAGTGTCGTTTGCACCGTGGTATACTGCAAAGCAGCCCCGTTCGTCTTCCCCGAGACGAGGATTCGGTGTTGTCGTCGCATCCCCACGGAAATATGCTGGATCCAGGCCACGTAACTTTTTCCTGGCCACTCGTATAACAGAGAGGATCGCCCTCTTTCGGTGACGAGTTTATACGGCGAGTAGCTTCGTCAAATCAGGTGAATTCGAATGCGGGGGAAAGCGAGTTACGCTCGTAAACTTTATTCCCCCTCAGTGATTTACGAGGGATGCGACGATTCACCGCGAAGCCTTGCCATAATCGGTCCGATTGGACCCGGTCGATCACGATTTTCATTCACCGGGCACACCGAGAGCAGTTTCAGCTTGGCCATTAACCCTCTTTCCGCACTGGTTTGCGTTAATCATTATACTGCCGTTTTTATGCGTTTGCGAGGAAACGAATTGATCGGATATGAAATTATAGGGGCTCGGAGTAAGGAATTTATGAATATTAGTACTGTACTTTGTTGCTGTGATATTAAAAGAGGAAATACGTTTCGGACTTTTTTACGACTTGGACAATTTTTAATGTACAGGGTGTCTCAGCTGAAGGAGGCCACCTAAATATCTCCTTTATTTTGAATGGCAAGATACTTATGGCATAATTTAAATGGTATCGAAGAAGGAATATCATGGGAGGACCATTTCTTTTGTCCGGTTATTTTTTCATAGTTTTTTCAAGGTCGAAATTAGTTTATGTTATCGGCGCACAGGTTCGATTTTTCTCAACGTTTCGATCCAAGTATCGATCATCTTCAAGAGAATTTTGCGTCTGAAAAATACTGAATATTGTACTGAGTGTTTCACAAGAACAATAACGTGAAGTGCCCTATGCCTGGACACCATGTTTTTCTATTTTATATTTTATCACTTTAAATAAACAAAAACAATTTCTTGAGAGTTTTAACATACAGTTCAGAGTTTGTAAAGTAATTTAAAATAATTAAATCATTGTTTAGGTTAATATCTTAATTGTATTAACAAGAATAATTCAAACCTATAGTTGGACATATTAAATCCAATCTAAGCTAGTACCTGGACAGAAGTAAAGCCTATGTCGGAACAAATTCAATTTACGAGTTGATCGAGCGAACATAACCTAAAACGTTGGTTGGTGGCGCTGTTGCGCATGACGAATAGAAGATGCTTTGCGTAATATGTTGTATTCTTATCATAGATTATAGTATTGTATTATTTAACCAAATATATATTTATTTTCATTTACTGTTTTAATAAAACTTGTGATAATACAACTTTTAAGGTTAGGTAGTAATACTGATAGATTTAAGATGTAAACATAAAGTATTATTAACGTCACAACCGGAATACATTTTCTACATACGTTATTCAAGCTAATAGAAGACTAATTATACGTACATGTAGTTAAATAATTTGCAAACAATGCGTTGATTTTATTCACAAACACGTGTCCGGCTTCAGGCGTGAGCACATTGCGTATAAGCTTAGAGTGAGACAGCTACTGTCATCGCGTCCCAGTATGGAGTACTTATATTTGAAAACAGTCCTAATCTTGGACATCTAATATTTGGATTAATAATTATTATTTACGTTAAGTTTGATTGCCAATTTATTTTAAAATATCAATATTATTATGCGTGATAATTATTTTTTGTCTGAGGGCTTAAATTGTATCTTTTTTTCTAACCTGTTCGAACTATAAATGCACATGATTGGCATGTAAATAGACTAATTTGTATACTGTTTTCAGATAAACTTTGAATTCATTTTTAAATTTCAATTGATGTCTTAATGAAATAATATTCACACCTACTTGTAGCTAAGGCCTCAGAATATATAATATAATTATTTAATCTCTTAACTACTGATTTTACTATGAAAATTCAATTGTCCAGATTTAGGTATCACTTGTGGACTGTCCAGACTTAGTTTTTAATAAAAAAATGATCGATAAATTATTGTGCAGACAAAAATGATTGATATCATAATTTTTACAAATGAATTTAAAAGTTAGAATGTGTTCTGTTTTATTAATACAAATTTTAGAATTGATGGGTAGCTGATATTATCACCTTAAATTTTTCAAATGATTATCAACGATAAAAACAATTCTCGCAGCAGAGAGATGAATCAGGGTTAGTTTTTAACAAAATTTAAAGCGATTCCTGTTCCACCAGAAATTTCTTCCAGTTCCTGCAAATTGGACAACCGAAAGTAATATTTTCGAACCTATCTAGTCCACTCATTTCCAAACTGTCATCTCAAGTACGCCTTCGTTTCGTCGCGCTATAATATGTACTCGTTTGCATGGAAATTGGGTCAATTTCCCAAAACGGAATATCAGCCAAATTTGTCTAGATTGCTTTCGGAAAAAGACCAAAAATCTGCGCTGTCCCGAAAAAATGTTCCATGGTTCGTTCAAAGGCAGCGTACAAAGGATATTTCTCAAGCCGATGCGGAGCGGTGAAAAATTCGAAACACAAAGTTTCTAATTTGGCAAATCGAATTGGTGAAATTAATTTGTGACCTGTCTGTGCATACTGTTCTATCAATTTTAACGTTTCTGCTGCAGCTGTTCCAGTTCAAAGCTGATCGAAATTTATAAAATAATTCTTCACATTTGTTCTCGGAGTATTTAATCCGAATCAGTTAATACGTGAGTTAAACTTATGGAAAAGGTTAACGATCAACACGATTAAACGCTGAACTTTTTATAATATTATTATCATATTTTAATACACTGTACCATTGCAGTCTTTGGTGATAATCTGCCATTTTGTATTATGAATTTTGTGCACATTGGTACTCTACTATAATTTGTAATTGATTCGAGAAAGGCGCACTGAATTTGCTTGTACTGAATTATAGATGTACTGATACATAATTGTACTAAATTTGATAACGCTTGTACTACATTATCTCAATTAAAAATTCAATAGTAGATGCATAATTCAGCTATAATCTGCCGCATTAAAAATATCATTTATACATGTGTCTATATTAACAACGTTCAAGTCAAAATTTACATTCGGATTATAATAATAGACTGCGGATCTTCATACATTTGTATAAAAATTAACCAGATGAAATTCAAAATTGTAGGAAAATTTTGAAAATTGAAGATTTTAGTATATGATTTTTCCTCCATTAAAATTATTAAGGGAAGAAAGATGCACATAATTATTATTTATTTAATTAATAAATTAATTTTATGCATTCATCGCTTAGAAAATTTGTCAAAAAATGCTGGAGTATTAAATTCAACAGAATTTAGTACGATTTTTATTTATTATGTACCTACAAATGCTATTGCCAATTAAAATAGAATTTTATTTGGTAGCACTTTCTTAAAGTTTGTCTGCAAAAATTTAAAGTTGCATAAACATCCGCAGTCTACTGATAATAAATATAACAGATCACCCAGTGAGATCCTAAAGAAGCGTTTAAAATGTTTCAATGATTACTTTCAGTTACTACCAGCAAATTGTCACCTATAAAAAATAATGGGAACAACCATACGTTGATCTGTGTTGTACAATCTGCGCATCGTTTCAGCAAACCCGTTGTATCACGATCCACGATCCATTGTTCCCGACAATCAGAGCATCGCAGTCCGATGAACCGTTTTTACCGTGTCCCGACGAAAATCAACTACGAACCTGGGCATCCCGGAATTCTCTGGGAGATCGATCGCCAAGAGTTTCGCGACGGTCGAGTCATGAGGACGTCGCTTAAGCTTACTGAAGCACGGTTCATCGGTCACTCGATCAACAAGCGGGATCGCGAGCGTGAGCTTAACGAAGCCTCGGGGAGCCGAATTAATGATCGCACCGGGTACCCGCGGGTCAAACGACCCGTAACTCCACCGGCCGGTCGCCTAACTTCGATCGACTAGTCGACCTTACCCGAGGAAAAATCCTAATCGATTTTACTCGGAGAGGAACTTCAAAAAGGAACGGAATTTTCAGTGTTTCGACTTTGATCAGCTTGATTTCTGCAGCATGTTTCGATGCTGTTTGGTGCATTAAATAAAGGCTTTTATCCAATAAAAAAAATAGAGATCACCTGAATCTTTCTTTCACTAGTCGATGAACCTTCTGGTCCTCTTTATAAAAGTGTGAGGGGTCTTTTAGGTCGAAAACGGATTAGAAGTTATTAACCCTTTGCACTCGCAGCTATTTTAATTCGAAAATTAAACATTTCTTCCGACCTAGAATAATTCAATTCTACTTTATGTTCCCTCGAAAAACGAATGTTCCCCCAAAAAACAATTACCATCAACATCAAGAAGTATTACCATCAACATCACGAGTGTTCATCTGTTCGATTTTCTTGTCGCTAATCGTAGCCGGACAACCTCGATTCGAGAGGATTTGGGAACGTCGCGCCTTTCCACGCGTATAAGGCAGAGTCTGTCAGCGCAGTCTTACTGACGAGTCCTACTGGCAGATTCGGGACGAAACGCGGCTTCTTAAGATCTCTAATAAATTAGCCAAAATTAATTTGGCGGGTAATCTATCGGCAAAATCGGCGTAACGATCCGCGACGCTGCACAGTGGAACTTTTCGGCCATTTCGGAGACAAAATCAAAGAACTTTCGACAGAAATGAGGTAGAGCGATGAAATTTTTTAAAAATTAAAGCTGAAACTTGTCAGAATATGGGAAAAATAGGAAGATTATGGCACGAACGTTTTATAACCTTGAGAAAATTCGTTAAACAATTCATTCACAAAAATCGATTTCTTGTAAAATCCTGAGGTCGTAGACAAATTTTGAGACCAGATTTAAAATCAGCGTTAAAAAATCTACAGGAAATGATGTGCAGCATGTTAAAAAAAAATTTTTCCGCCCGTGTTATTGAAAAAACCACAATTTTCTTGAAATTGTGAGAGTTTAACGAATTTTCTCGAGTTTATAAAACGTTCGTACCATAATCTCCCTATTTTTCCCATGTTCTGCCAAGTTTCAGCTATAATTAAAAAAAAAAAGAAGGATCGGATCGTCAAATATTCGCGATCGAACACTATTGAAGGTTCCATTAAAAAGTATTTAGCCTGTGTTCCGTCGCGCAGGAACAGGATTCGTAGTTTTCCTTCGGACAAGATTTATGATGCGAACGTGCGTAAATATCCTCTTCAAGAATTAAACAAACTAGGGTCATTCGGCGACCAGTCAAGGCATCTGGCTAATGTTCAGTTTTTATACAGCCTCGAAAATACAAAGTGTCATAAATCTAGTCCCTCCGAAGGACCGCCCGCGATCGGTACGCACGGTGTCGAATTACCGAGACCCGTCGCGTCGTCGACCGAGTAAGATATCGCCCCACTCCTCCTTCCAGGGCCTCATTCAGAGCTAAGGGAAGGAGGTTCCAATAGTCAAAAGTGTACTGATTGGGAAATGCAACTTTCGGCAGGAACCAATCAGTGCATCTTATTTCCTGCTAGAGAAGCCTGACGAACATCGCGTTGAGACCGCGTTCGTCAGTTGAGTTTTACACTCTAACGTCGCGACATTCCCCCCTCCTCGAGTAGACAAGTACAACGCGCACGAGCCGTTGTCTTGTCAATCGTTTAATCACACGAAAAATTAGCATCACGGAAGTTCAGTGTCTAACTATTAGGGCACTCGACAAAACGGGATCGCGTCGGTCAAGATCCCTCGCGTACGGGATCGCATCGGTCGAGATCCCTTGCGTGCGTTATAGTTAGAAACGCGAAATTATATCAATATCTGCGCGCGTATAAGGCAGGACCTGCTAGATCAGCCTTACTGACGAGTCCACTAGCAGGTCCGGGACGAAACGCTTTCTTTAACGTATTCATGCGTATTTCATTGTCACGCGAATAGAAAATTGTCTTTTGCGATCATCAAACCTTGAACTAGCTGCCCAAGATTAACTTGGCGAGCAGTGATCCGGAACATTCGCGAACCCACAGTTCCGCGACAAAACAGCCTGTACCATAGATTTTTCAAAGACATGCAATAATCACCGGTTGGTAAGATGTGTTAATCTCTCGATTCTGGGGGACAAAATAAAAAAGTAAAAAGGCAAGGTTTTACCCATACTGATTCCAGAGCTGGACGGGTCCTCGTTCTTCGCTCCCCAGCTTCCGGCGAGGTTCAGGGCGAGCAGAGGCCTCTCCTTGAGCAGCTCGGCGACCGAGGCCAGACCCTCGCAGCCGCATCCCAAATGGGGCAAGTGCAGCGCCTGCACTTGAACGCAGCCACGAAGTGCATCGCAGACTCGGGACACTTGCTCACCGGACAGATTCATGTCGAGGACCAGCCGGGCCAAACTGCTCGACGCGTGGCTCAGTCCGCGGCAAAGGGCGTTCACCACGCACTCCAGCCTGAAACAAACCGATCAATCCCTTTGTTTGTTACAAATGCTAGCGAATTCTTGTTTGTTGTTGTTGATTTCGTCGACCCGGGTGGGGTCACTTGATAATTTGACGCGCGCGGGCGCTAATTGCGATCAAATCAACGGACGGCTTGATTTAATCCGGATCGTTAGTTAGCTCTGCCCTGCTCCTGGCAATTTAGTTCCGGCGTGTTTGTCGGTACTCGAAACTGCTTTGGAATTTTACCGTTTACAAAATACCGGCTCTCTAATTTTTAGAAAGAAATGATCGAATACGTTGTACATTTAAGCAGGATGTCCAGTGGCGGATCTAACGGTAAGCGGACTAAGTGGCCGCGTGGTGTCCCGGGTTACAAACATTTAAATTTTATGAATTTTTAAATAAATTTATTTAATGTGTAACGGCATGAAATTTTTCATTACTTTTCTTTTTTGCTAATGAGTTTATGAGAGTTTTCTTGCAACTTCTATTTCTAACTTGAGTTTGAGGGCCCAAAATTTTTACCGCTTAGGACCTTCACTTGACTTGAGCCGCCACTGAGGATGTCCCAGTAGAAGTTTCACAAAATCTAGGTGGACGTACTTTCAAGATTTCAAGGTGACCTTTGTTTATTTTTATTAGAAATGTCATTGTATTTTATCAGGAATTAGCATAATCTTGTTCAGGGTGGCTTGTAGCTTGTCTCATGACGAATTCATTCAAGGTTATTCAAGATTGTTCATTGATATTTTTAATTTACGTTCGGTAAACGTTCTTGAATTTTATATTCACCAATATATGTGGTTCACACCAGTGAATTCAATATTATCAGACATTAGCACTAGTTAAATTAATTATAATTGATCATCGTCATGGAAATCGGATAAATAAGACTTTCAAACAAAAGTTTGTCAATAATATGTAATTATACGATACTGAATTGTAATAAAAAAATACAGCTCACTTCAATTTCTTTTTCATTAATCGATGTTTGTATAATAAAGGCTATTACAGAACACGAAGCCAGAAGCGATTAGTAAACTCCAATGAATTCAATATTATTAGACATTAGCACTAGTTAAATTAATTATAATTGATCATCGCCATGTAAATCCGATAAATAAGACATTCAAACAGAAGTTGGTCAATAATATATACTTATACGATACTGAATTGTAATAAAAAAACACAGGTCACTTCAATTTCTTTTTCATTAATCGGTGTTTGCATAATAAAGGCTATTACAGAACACGAAGCCTGAAGTGATTAATAAACTCCAATGAATTCAATATTATTAGACATTAGCACTAGTTAAATTAATTATAATTGATCATCGCCATGTAAATCCGATAAATAAGACATTCAAACAGAAGTTGGTCAATAATATATACTTATACGATACTGAATTGCAATAAAAAAATACAGCTCACTTCAATTTCTTTTTCATTAATCGGTGTTTGCATAATAAAGGCTATTACAGAACACGAAGCCTGAAGTGATTAATAAACTCCAATGAATTCAATATTATTAGACATTAGCACTAGTTAAATTAATTATAATTGATCATCGCCATGTAAATCCGATAAATAAGACATTCAAACAGAAGTTGGTCAATAATATATACTTATACGATACTGAATTGCAATAAAAAAATACAGCTCACTTCAATTTCTTTTTCATTAATCGATGTTTGTGAAGAGTACTACAGAACACGAAGCCTGAAGTGATTAATAAACATACTTCCAGCTCTTTGTAAACAAAAGTTGAAGAGACTCGTCCGAATTCAGGCTTGTCCCAGATACCCCGATAGATTCGCTGTGGCGTAAGTCGTTCGTCGGTGTATTCGAATGTTCGATGAAAGGACCCCGGGGGCCATTCGATTCGATGAGCCGCGCGCGGCTTTTGTATGAAAACAACCGGGAATGCAGATCGGACGGATAGAAAAGCCGCGGCCCCGAAAGTTAAGGAAGCGTTGCAGTTTTCCAGCGAACGTTTCGCAACCGCCGCAGTTTCCTTCATCAGTGGCTGCTTGACACAGTGCAACGCCGCCGCCGCCGCGCCGCCGAGTCGAGCCGCGCCGTTGCATCGAGCAGCCGATACACACGAGGAACTGCAGTGTTTGCGAAACGTCGGCGAAGATGCTGAAAATGTGGCCGGCACTCGCGGATCAATAGGAAACAAGTTTGACGGAAACGACCCAGATAGCCCCGGGTTATCGGGCAATCAGCAGATTCCCCGATAGATATTGCTTCCCTCCCCTCTCCTTTTCGAAAAAAACCCACTTCAATCACGCGAAACTCGAGCACGCGGTTACATTTTTCGTTCATTTTCTTTTCTTTGAGCCAGGGGAACGCAAATAGGTAAACTGTTGAAACGGTAGCGATAGTAGTATACACAATTTTGATCAAGAATCAGGTTTGTAGCTAGTTTTTTGAGTTGGCGATTATTTGTGCCATTTTTCGTCGTTTCCGCATCAGGTTTCCATCTCTAATAGTTAGAATTTCATTTGATGGCATTTTCAATTATTTGAAAATCTAGTTCTTGCCATTTTTCCATTTTTAAGGGTTGTAATTTTATTTTCTGTCATTCTTCCAATTTTGTTTCTAGCCATTTTCCACTTTTAATAGCTTCGCAATCTTACTTCTTACCATTGTTCCATTATTAATGGTGATCATCTTATTTTCTGCTATTGTTCCAATTTTAATAGCTTTGTATCTTATTTTCTGCCATTTCCTCTTCTAATGGTCGCAATCTTATTTTTGGACACATTAAAAATTGTTCACAATCGTTCATTATCGCTCATTTTAATTACATCTCCTCCACTTTCATAAATAACGAAGCAGTACAACGTTTTTTAATTCTCACGAACATCTTATTCGAGAGTGTAGAAAGACCAAGGCGTAGAACAAACGGGATTGAAAAAATTTGAGTCACATGATAAAAGTGTAATGAAAACATATGTACAGGGTGGTCCACGCAACTTGCACACCTATAATAACTTCCAGAGTATACGTTGCACGTATTAAAAAGTTTTGTATACAGAAGTTGCATGGTCTGAAGGGGTACATTATGTAGTGTATTTATTTTTTTTACAGTTGGACGCGTAAAGGACATATGAAGGTCAACTACATTTTTTTAAATAGAATGAGGTATTTTTTACTACATCACTCGATGCAGCTGGGCATTCTTTATAAAAAAGTACTAACCTATGTATGTCGAAAAGTTAGTAGTTCAGGAGATATTTCAATTTAAATAACTCTAAAATACCATTACTGTCGTGCTAAGACGTTACACAAGTAAGTAAACGCCAACATCAATTTCAATTTCAATGTCAATTTTTCAATTTCAACTTCAATTTCAATATCAACTCTTCAACTCCATTTTCAACTTCAATTTTTAAATTTTAACTTTAATTTCAACTTCAATTTCAACTTCAATTTCTATTCTTCCATTTCAACTTCCATTTCAACTTCAATTTCTACTCTTCCATTTCAACTTCAATTTCTACTCTTCCATTTCAACTTCAATTTTTCAATTTCATTTCGTTAATATCAACTTCAATTTCAATATCAACCCTTCAACTTCAATTTCAATTTCAACTCTTCAATTTCAATTTTCCAATTTCAAGGTCAACTTTTCAATTTTAACTTCAATTTCAATTTGAACATCAAATTTTTATTTCAACTCCTATTTCAATATCAACTCTTCAACTTCATTTTCGACTTCAATTTTTCCATTTCAACTTCAATTCTAACTCTCGCATCTCAACTTCAATTTCAACACTTCCATTTAAACTTCAATTTCTACGCTTCCATTTCAACTTCACATTTCTACTCTTCCATTTCAACTTCAATTTTTCAATTTCACTTCGTTAATTTCAACTCCTCAATTTCAACTTCGATTTCAATATCAACCCTTCAACTTCAATTTCAACTTCAATTTTTCAATTTCAACGTCAATTTCAAATCTACAATTTCATTTTCAACGTCAATGTTTCAATTTAAATTTCAACTCTTCAATTTACACTCGCAAGTAAACACTAACGTCTTAGTACGACAGTAATGGTATTTTAGAGTCATTTAAATTGGAATATCTCCTGAACTACCAACTTTTCGACATACATAGGTTAGTACTTTTTTATAACGAATGCCCAGCTGCATCGATTGATGTATTAAAAAATACCTCATTCCATTTAAAAAAATGTAGTTGACCTTCATATGTCCTTTACGCGTCCACCTGTAAAAAAATTAAATACACTACATACTGTACCCCTTCAGACCATGCAACTTCTGTATACAAAACTTTTTCGTGCAACGTATACTTTGGAAGTTATTATAGGTGTGCGAGTTGCGTGGACCATCCTGTATATGTACTAATTTTCAAATCGATTCATTTCATTTATTTCTCTGTAGAAAGTGCTGCAACGTCGGTAAGTCAAGAAAGTGAAATGGTCCCTTGAGTACTATGTAGACAGAAGCCAATGGACAAATTTCAACTTTGCAATTATTTGGAGCGGCGCACAGTGGGCCAGATCGACGCGCTAGCTGTTCATGAACTAAAAAATCGAAGTCCTCATATCGATTTTTAACGAATGTACAATGTTTCTTAAATGTCCATTACATTCAAAAACGATAATATTAATTAAAGTTATTAAAAACTCTCGTTACAATAAGGGTTCAAAGATCAAACTTTTTCAGATACGATTTATCACCGAAAAAATTCCTTTTCTTCATAACGATGTCCTGGAAAACCTACTAAAGATTAAGTGCCCAATTTGTTTTTGTATGAAGAATGTATATCTATGTTGAGAACGCACCAGGAACTAAACATTAATGTTCATAATTTGTTATAAAAAAAAATACTTAGTCAACCAAGGAATACCGTCAAAGTTTTTCACCTTTGACAAGGGATAAGTTAAAAGTGTTATATAGTGTCGTGCTCTAACAAAGTGAAACATTCTCAGCAACGTCTCCTCTAAAAGATCCTGCAAATTTCACATCCAAATCGATCCAAACTTGGAAACTAGAGGGCTATTGTTGCTCGCTCGCTTCGCTCGCTCGCGAGTAGGGTTGTATTTGCTCGCTCGCTTCGCGAGCTCGCGGGTAGGACTGCTCTTGCGAGAGGGTTAGTGATACGCATGGCTAGTAGGGCCTACTGATATTAATGTTTTTTATTTGGTGTGTGACTCTCCAAGAGTCACACAAAGAACTTCCCGATTCGTTACTCCTTCGCCAACATCGCTAACATCGTTTTTTTTTTGTACTTTCATCGATATTCTCCCAAAATGTATTCTTGGGAGTAGAGATGATAAATTCACTGTTGCATTGGAATAACTTTCGATTATTCCAAGCGGTAACATTAGCATCAGTTAAAAAAAAAAATTTTTTTAAATCTAAAAAAAAAATTTTTTTTAAATCTAAAAAAAAAAATTAAGAAAAAAATTTTTTTTTATGTAATTGCGTTTGGTTCTTCGGTGGAAAATTTTCGTCCTCCCTTATAAATTGCATTGTAGAATCAACTCTTTTCGAAAAAAAACTAAAAATCTAAAAAACTACTTGACCAATATGGACCAAAATCTAATCAGCTCTAAGTTACGACGGGGCACATCGATTGCATCATTCATTATCCTGATCGCGTTGTTACTTTTTCTGAAAACGCAAACGAAAAATTTGATACCATACAAACGGACATACGCACACACACACACACACATACAAACATTTTGATAAAAATAGTCTAAAATGACTCCAATGACCATGAAACGTGAAGATCTGCTAAAAAATCGATTTTCGATTTTCGGGGTAATTACAGTAACTTCCCTATGAATCGGGAAGTTAATTATGATGGTTTAAAGCGTCGCGTGTCACGCAATTCCGCGGCGAATCGCGTTGCGCGAGACGCATTGACGACCACTCAGCAGCTCTTAAGAGTGTAAAGACCTAACCCAGACTTATCTTGACTTATTATGAATTTTTTAGATTATACGACCATTGATAAACATTTGAACTTATTACTAGCTCACAGTTGAATCATTTGTATTTGAGACATTATAGTAACAGCATCGTAGTATAGCATCAGAGCAGTTTTTCCATATTAAAGACCTGTATTTTACCTTTGTTAAGAGGAATTATAGTATAGATGTTTGTTTATTCATAGATAAACAGAGTTATAAGCAGAAAATCCGTATGATCAATCGAATGTAGTCAGGAACTTTGTAAAATATAATACTTAATCTTGTTTGAATTTTTGTAATTTTTTAAATAAGACAGTAATAACACATTTTTGTTATTTCATTAAGTATAATAAACTTCATTCATTCAATAATTATGAATTACTCTTGTTTGAATGCCTGAATAACCAGTTTTCAAATATTATTCATTATTCACACGAGTTTACAGACATTTCCGGTGGTGTAACAAAAAAATGTTTCCTACAAAAAGTAATCAGTACTCAGTCTTCTACAAATCTCAATACAAAAAATTTCAATAATTTCTTTTTTTTAATAAACAATTGTGTTTACCTTCATTATTTATTTATAACTATATATTTTTTATTCAATAATATTATAGCTGATGCCGAGACGAATCCGACGATATATTTAATGTGGCCTTTGTGTTTTGAAATAATGGTGAAATACGCGTGAACAGCTAGCGCGCCGATCTGGCCCACTGTGCGGCGCGGCGCGTAGTGGCGCGCGTGTTATGCAAAAAGCGTCGGCGCGCGGTGGCATCGGTCCGTTCCTCGGGAGAATTGCAAACGAGAGCGCGGATTTCCTGGGCGCGGCACGCGGAGTTTCCGCGTTCGGGATTTCGCAGGGCGCTCTCGCGATAAGCGAGAAGCGACGGCAGGCAAGGGAGGCAGGCGGCACAGCGTTGCGAGCATGTTTCCCCGGGATCGAGAAGAAATTTTTATCTCGTTGCCGGCGATCCTCCGGAAAATGTTATTGCAGCCGGCGACGGGAAAACAAACGCTCCTCCGCCTGTCGCGAATATAAAGCGCTCGCGCGCGCATATTCATGAATCGCGCGTTATTTGACAAATAGAACCTCGCCCCGCCTTCGATTACGATATTTCTGCGAAATTCGATCGGCATATACGTTCTCGTTTCGCGAAGTTAATTAAAGTAGCCGGGGTGTGTTACAGTTAGCGATGCCGTTTTAATGGACGATCAAACAATTGGCCAAATCCATTTAAAAAGAAAAACCGTCCATTGAAAACACACCCAATGCACGCGCGACGCGTCCCGAACGATGACACCCGGAAAATTGACATTTTTCCACTCGAAATCGATTGTACCAACTAATTCTGGAATTTCTGAGTTTCAGGACGACGGGATTACGTTTTTTCGGTGTTTTTTCAGCGATCGCGGTTTCACAACGAAGACACGCACCAATGGTTTTCCATCGGCAACAATGTACCGGTGGGATCTGAATACCCGAATTCGCCGAGCGTTGATTTTTTTTTCGCGTATATATGGTAAAACAAACGAGATTTACTCGTGCGGAGGGTCGGTCGGGATTTTTATAGGGAAAACCGGGGAATTTTTTATACCGAGCTCTGCGGGATTTATAAATACCATTAGACGACGCGATGGACGCCCGCGGACGAAAGGGAAATATTGCTACTGAATTTTGAAACGATGTCGACCTATTTACCTTGCCGTGTTGCACTGTATTATTGTTCGGCCGAGGATAATGTGTGGATAGCGACGTAGGTTTCTTTTTTCTTTTGAATTAATTTTTTCAATGATAAATCCGCCCTCTCTCTGCCTTTAAAAATGGAGTTGTGTGACAATATTGTTTAATAAACCCTTCCAGTTCTCGGAATAAATTTAAATTCGAGAAAATTGATGCATAAGGGTGCCCGCTTCAAATAATTTAAACATTTTTAAAATTGTGGAACTGTGTGTGCTGGAGTGACTAATCTCTAAATCAATCAGCCCTTAAATACTTGTGTGTAGATAAGTTATCTCTAACAAAAATCCATTAATGTAGAATTCATATAAGAATTATTATCGTGATTATCCTACCCTTATATTTATTATTATTTATTACCTATTGAATAAAATTTCGAAAAAGGTTGGTGGACCGTAGAAAATTTTTAAAAATCATGAAACTGTGTGCTGGATGAGTAATTCATCCCTAAATAATTTTTGAGAAATGTGTGTACATATCAGCCCTTAAATACCTGTGTGCAGATAAATTATCCCTAACAAAAATCCATTAATGTAGAATTCATATAAAAATTATTATCGTGATTATCCTACCCTTATATTTATTACGTATTGAATAAAACTTCGAAGGGGGTTGGTGGACCGTAGAAAATTTTTAAAAATCATGAAACTGTGTGCTGGATAAGTAATTCATCCCTAAATAATTTTTGAGAAATGTGTGTACATATCAGCCCTTAAATATCTGTGTGCAGATAAATTATCCCTAACAAAAATCCATTAATGTAGAATTTATATAAAAATTATTATCGTGATTATCCTACCCTTATATTTATTACGTATTGAATAAAATTTCGAAGGGGGTTGGTGGACCGTAGAAAATTTTTAAAAATCATGAAACTGTGTGCTGGATAAGTAATTCATCCCTAAATAATTTTTGAGAAATGAGTGTACATATCAGCCCTTAAATATCTGTGTGCAGATAAATTATCCCTAACAAAAATCCATTAATGTAGAATTTATATAAAAATTATGATCGTGATTATCCTACCCTTATATTTATTACGTATTGAATAAAATTTCGAAGGGGGTTGGTGGACCGTAGAAAATTTTTAAAAATCATGAAACTGTGTGCTGGATAAGTAATTCATCCCTAAATAATTTTTGAGAAATGTGTGTACATATCAGCCCTTAAATATCTGTGTGCAGATAAATTATCCCTAACAAAAATTCATTAATGTAGAATTCATATAAAAATTATTATCGTGGTTATCCTACCCTTATATTTATTACGTATTGAATAAAACTTCGAAGGGGGTTGGTGGACTGTAGAAAATTAAAAAAATCATAAAACTGTGTGCTGGAGTAGTAACTCATCCCTAACTAATTTTTAAAAAATGTGTGTACATATCAGCCCTTAAATATCTGTGTGCAGATAAATTATCCCTAACAAAAATCCATTAATGTAGAATTCATATAAAAATTATTATCGTGGTTATCCTACCCTTATATTTATTACGTATTGAATAAAACTTCGAAGGGGGTTGGTGGACTGTAGAAAATTAAAAAAATCATGAAACTGTGTGCTGGAGTAGTAACTCATCCCTAACTAATTTTTAAAAAATGTGTGTACATATCAGTCCTTAAATATCTGTGTGCAGATAAGTTATCTCTAACAAAAATCCATTAATGTAGAATTCATATAAGAATTGTTATCGTGATTGTCCTACCCTTATATTTATTATTATTTATTACCTATTGAATAAAATTTCGAAGAAGGTTGGTGGACCGTAGAAAATTTTTTAAAATCATGAAACTGTGTGCTGGATGAGTAATTCATCCCTAAATAATTTTTGAGAAATGTGTGTAAATATTGCTACTGAATTTTGAAACGATGTCGACCTATTTACCTTGCCGTGTTGCACTGTATTATTGTTCGGCCGAGAATAATGTGTGGATAGCGACATAAGTTTCTTTTTTCTTTTGAAATAATTTTTTCAATGATAAATCCGCCCTCTTTCTGCTTTTAAAAATGGAGTTGTGTGACAATATTGTTTAATAAACCCTTCCAGTTCTCGGAATAAATTTAAATTCGAGAAAATTGATGCATAAGGGTGCTCGCTTCAAATAATTTAAACATTTTTAAATATAAAATGTACCATTGTATTTCCGTGAGTTTATAGAATTACATTACGCAATAATTTCCAAAATAAATTTGGACGGATTTAACTGAAAGAGATTGGTGGTTTAACACTGTCTCGCTTGCTCCACACATTTTTTAAATATACGCAAATGTTCATATTCGTATTAAACAATATTCCATTATATTTGGGAAAGTCTGTCGAATGATTCCACGTGAAAATCAATTGAATAGCATGATAAATTCACAAAGTTCAAAGATCTACGTTTCGAAAGGTGAATATTTGGCTTCAAAATGAATTTTCACAAAAATCAGTTGTCAAAGTAGATTCAGTTTACCGCAATTTATAATATTCATTGGTTATTATAACGCGCCCAGCTGAAACAGGCTGGATAATATTAAATCAAAATTGTTTTATAAAGGTTTTGGTTGAAACAGTTACGAAACGCCTTTATTCTGAATAACTGCTACACAGAATCGAAATTTCCAATTGTTCTCTGCTTTAAAATATTCTCTGATTTCACCGACTCGTTTTCGAATGTGCAAAAAGTACGAGAAGATATTTTACGAATTTGAATACCTCTAATGGAAATAATTTTATTATGTGCTACTTTATTTTTATATTAATTGTAATACGAAATGAAATCAATATTGTCAACAAGAAATTTGTGAATATCCTACACCATGCACGATGCAACGTAAATAACGCTTTGTTATAAAACAATGATACGTATAAATGTTCCTCCTCTTCCAGTTGCACGTATATACGTAATCTGCAGCTGCAATATCTATTACGGAAAAATCGATACGACAGTTTTGTTCTAGAACAAACAAAACCGTAAAAATAACATTTACAGTTAAAACGAAACAAATAATAGTTGTAATATTCTTTATAACTGTTAATAAGAATAAATTGTTCTGCGTAACTGTTTCTAAACTCGACTGTTGTACCAGTGTTCCTGCCCCGCGCATGAAAGTAAACGATGTCTGACCAAACACGTCTTTTACTACTAGCGTGAAAATGGTATCGTTAAAGCGTACGTAGCTGTTTTATTTATTGCAGCGCTTTGTTACAAATTAATGGTACCTATAAACGTTTCTCCTCTTTCCGCAATGATTCTGTAAAACACAATGCACGCATTCAATAATTTAAGCAACAATTATCAGTATTATTGGGAATTTTCCCGAATATCATGTTATAATTTCAATAATTTTGAAATCATTGGATTTTTGCTTTTCATGAATGCGTGAATAAGAATAAATCAAACGATGTCTGACCATACACGTCTTTTACTACTGAAGATGGAAATTTTACGAATATCATACGTTAAAATAATGTTATTTTTCCACGCTTATATTATTAGCTTGTCGAGTTGTTGTTGTATGCGTCAAATGTTGCAATCGAATGTTAAACCACTTCCTGATAAGCTAGAGACTTGAAACTTTAAATATAGCTTAGAACTGGATGACAATGCCATATTAGAAAACAAATTTAAAAAAAAACTGTGCGTTCAGGAGAAAAAAGAATTTAAATATTAACCGTTACACCTCGTCGCGTGACACTGGATAGTACGTCATCGCGTTCAGCGATGCCCACTCCGCGCGCCAGCGCTTCCTACTCTACTACGTGTTCCCACTCCGACTCATCCCCACTCCTTTGGCCCTCTTCGCACCGAAGGAGATCAGTGTGGTCGTGGTGTTCCGTTCATTCAGTGCCATTTCAGACAATTTCGAACTCCAGCAAGAGACATCGTCCCTCGGAGTCATCCCCTCATTCTTACTATTTTATACCAGTATTACTATATCTTGCGTTCCATTCAAAAAAGACTAAAAGGTAGAAAAAAAATATATAAAAAACTTTTTAAAAACCACGCTTACATTAAAATGCACTAAAAAGGAGAAAATAATTCTTTCAGTTATTGGTGAGTATAAATAAAAGCGTGGAGCGCCCACGAAGATTACGTCAATATATTGGGTTGGCAAATAAGTTCGTTCGGTTTTTGTGATTTATTCCAATGTAAAAAACCGTAAGAACTTATTTGCCAACCCAATAGTTTAGTGCTCCACGCTTTTATTTATAGTCACCAATGTCTAAAAAAACTGTTTTCTCCTTTTTAGTGAAGTTTAATATAAGCGTGTATTTAAAAAGCTTCTTTTATATATTTTTTTAGTAAGCGATTTCGCGAATGTGTCAATAAACATGAACGTTCTTCGTAAACGTTTGAAGAATCGTTATTGTAACACTTCCCGAGCTGAATGCGCTCAGGTAAACGATGTCTGACCCAACACGTCTTTCATCACTAGCGTGAAAACGGTTTCGTTCCGCGGCGTACGGGTACAGTCGAAAATAACCGTGAGCCCTCGGACTCGATCTTCATTTTTCAACGGGTCGAGGATATTCCGCGTTTGAATATCGAAAGCCCGTCCGACCAAGCACGCCCGCTATCACTTGCACGCGCCGACCACTGGAAATATTCCGTCAGCTGTCAGTCACCGAGATCCCGGGCACCAGCCGGGATTTTATGAAACGCGGCGGCCTCTTCATCAACGTCAGCAATCCTTCCAGATTAGAATCGGCTCCGAACGCCGGCAAATTAATCGAACGATACTATACCGGTCGATTTTTTTCCGAACGAAAACTGCAATCGCCCGCGAAAATCCTCGCTTACGAATTCGCTGACTTTTCTGCTCTCTACACAATCGCCTGTTAATTTTGCTAATTTTCACAGAGATATTCTACACAAGTTTCTAGAAAATTTTGCAATTTTTTAAGTTTGGATTCTTTAATAAAAGAGTCTATTCACATCTTCTGTTTTAAATGAGATTCAAATACAAATTCTATAAACTAAAATCAACCTGGTACAATTATTAATAAATTGCGGATTTTTATGCAAAATAAAAATTATCTGCAATAATTTCAATACGTTATACAACAATTAAAATATTGATTGTCAACTTGGGTAATTACAGGAATTATATAATATAAATCACAAAGGAATTTAATAAATAAAATAATAAATTTCCTTTTGGTGCACTTGATTTATTAGCAGAAAAGTTAATTTTTAAGTCTGACAAACAATTGTTTCATTTAGAAGATTGGTTAAAAATGTCGTCTCTTTTATAGTTTGCATGAAAAATTCATGGTTACAAGGTTCGGTTTCCGTAAAAATGTTTTATTCAACGACGCGTTAAGAATCAACCCTTACCGAGGACATCTCCGAACGCTATTTTTCTTCGACGAGCACCTCACTATAGGGCGCACCTTATTATTTAAACGTTGCATTAGCACAACCTGTAAACCCACCATCCACAAGAAGGAAATTCTTGTCCAGCCGTAAGAAGCCGAAGGGAATGAACTTATCCTTCCGCAGGCTGTTGGAAAATTCCCGGTAACGTTGTTTTCCCCGTTTAACGAGAAACCGCTGCCTTAAACCTGCCCCGTGTTATTGTTCTCGAAGGATTTCAACATAAAGTGACTCCGCGCCTCTGCGTTAATTTCTTTGAGAAACTGGTTGCTTTTATCTATTCGATAATACTTGTGCTTGTACTCGATTTTCCCCTTTGCGCAACATTTTCTTGTGATTTTAGGTGACTCATAGCGGCTGAGAAGGTAGCATAGTGTTTTCAAATTTATGTTTTCAATATGTAAGGAGTGAAAATTGAAAGTGGATGGGGGTAGACGTAGTATACAGTTTATGCTCCGTATTTTTAACAGGGAAAAATTGTGGAACTGTGTATGCTGGAGTGACTAATCTCTAAATCAATCAGCCCTTAAATAGTTGTGTGTAGATAAATTGTCCCTAACAAAAATCCATTAATGTAGAATTCATATAAAAATTATTATCGTGATTAACCCTACCCTTATATTTATTATTATTTATTACCTATTGAATAAAATTTCGAAGAAGGTTGGTGGACTGTAGAAAATTTTTTAAAATCGTGAAACTGTGTGCTGGATGAGTAATTCATCCCTAAATAATTTTTGAGAAATGTGTGTATATATCAGCCCTTAAATATCTCTGTGCAGATAAGTTGCCCCTAACAAAAATCCATTAATGTAGAATTCATATAAAAATTATTATCGTGATTATCCTACCCTTATATTTATTACATATTGAATAAAACTTCGAAGGGGGTTGGTGGACTGTAGAAAATTTTAAAAATCATGAAACTGTGTGCTGGATAAGTAATTCATCCCTAAATAATTTTTTAGAAATGTGTGTATATATCAGCCCTTAAATATCTGTGTGCAGATAAGTTATCTCTAACAAAAATCCATTAATGTAGAATTCATATAAAAATTATTATCATGATTACCCTACCCTTATATTCATTATTATTTATTACCTATTCAATAAAATTTCGAAGAAGGTTGGTGGACCGTAGAAAATTGTTTAAAATCGTGAAACTGTGTGCTGGATGAGTAATGCATCCCTAAATAATGTTTGGGAAATGTGTGTTCATATCAGCCCTTAAATATCTGTGTGCAGATAAGTTATCCCTAACAAAAATCCATTAATGTAGAATTCATATAAAAATTATTATCATGATTACCCTACCCTTATATTTATTATTATTTATTACCTATTCAATAAAATTTCGAAGAAGATTGGTGGACCGTAGAAAATTTTTTAAAATCGTGAAACTGTGTGCTGGATGAGTAATTCATCCCTAAATAATGTTTGAGAAATGTGTGTTCATATCAGCCCTTAAATATCTGTGTGCAGATAAGTTACCCCTAACAAAAATCCATTAATGTAGAATTCATATAAAAATTATTATCGTGATTGTCCTACCCTTGTATTTATTACATATTGAATAAAACTTCCTAGGGGGTTGGTGGACTATAGAAAATTTTAAAATTTGTGAAACTGTGTGCTGGAGTAGTAACTCATCCCTAAATAATTTTTAAAAAATGTGTGTACATATCAGCCCTTAAATATCTGTGTGCAGATAAGTTCTCCCTAACAAAAATCCATGAATGTAGAATTCATATAAAAATTATTATCGTGATTACCCTACCCTTACACTTATTATTATTTATTACCTGTTCAATAAAATTTCGAAGAAGGTTGGTGGACTGTAGAAAATTGTTTAAAATCGTGAAACTGTGTGCTGGATGAGTTATTCATCCCTAAATAATTTTTGAGAAATGTGTGTACATATCAGCCCTTAAACATCTGTGTGCAGATAAATTATCCCTAACAAAAATCCATTAATGTAGAATTCATATAAAAATTATTATCGTGATTATCCTACCCTTATATTTATTACCTATTGAATGAAAATTGAATGAAAAAAAACCTCGAAGGGGGTTGGTGGACTGTAGAAAATTTTAAAAATCGTGAAACTGTGTGCTGGAGTAGTAACTATATAATTTTTAAAAAATGTGTGTATAGGTAAATATAACTCACTCCTAATAAAAATCTATTTATGCAGAATTTAGATCAAAATGATTACCATCATTATCCTACCCCTGCACTTATTACCAACTGAATAAAATATCAAAGTATAAAGTGTGTTTATTAAAGATATCCATGGAAATTTTAGATTGCAAAGTTTATAGTGGACAATAAAAAATCTGCATATCACCCCATCATAAGCCAATTTATGACAAATAGAATATATCAAACTAAAGTTGGGTCTTGAAGATTATACTACGTGGTAAAAACTAGATAAACATATTCCACGAGGGGGAGAATTATGCAGTTCCTCAAGTGGCAATGTGAGCTCGTGAAACCGTACCGCATCGCAAGTAAAAAATCCATTTATGTTAGCAACGAAGCATAAAGAATTCTCAATTTACTATATTGCAGACAAAGCCTTCCAATTTTCAAAATTTGCAATTTGCAGACTGATCTCCACAATTTTCAGAATTTTCAAGTACCACAAAAATTTCCAAAACTAACGGTTTCTTTCGGAACCATGAAAACAGCGTTTCCCGATAAGACCAGAGCGAGTTCAAGGAATTCTGGCAAGTCCGCCAAGTTCCCGAAGCACCCCGCGATCGAATAAGAGAGCCCGGCAGCTAGGGATCTTCAGGAAACAGCGAGAAATGAAATTACGAGGCAATCGAGGGGTTGGAACAAGCCGCGAAGCACCGGCGCGGTCCTCTTTCCGCCCCGGCGTGTTCGCTTTCGTCTCTTTTCAGCCAGGTTCATACTTGACGCCAGGGGAACAAGAGGAGTCCTTGTATCTGCGGCGATCCATCGATCGGCCGGCGTTCTTTCTCGCGCGTTCATCACCTAGGAGACCCGACGTCGATCTCGAGTGGTTCTCTCGTCGGCGTTGGCCCGAGGAACGCCGACAACGGGAAGTGGAACGAACGAAAGTGCCGAGAAAGGGGCGAAGGGCTGTCTCGATGCGCAACAATGAGCCGATGGGTTGAGAATGTTCCGCCCCAGGGCGAAACCGGCTGTTGGATGTTCGCTCTTGCATACCCCGAGGCCCTTTTGAATAGTCGCGGTGCGGTGATTCTTCCCTTATGGTAAAGGGCTTGGGATTCAAGCAGGTGCAACTCATGGAAAATTGCTGGAACTTGATTTTCTTCTTGCAGATTTTTATGGGGTGGTACAGTCATTTTATAGAGGGATGGTTTAGGAAGATTGTAGAGCAGGGCAATACACCATGTGGTTCCCCCGGTACCTTTTCATTGACCTTTCCCCCAATCTTTCTTCCTTTTTTCGGTCCTACTTCCTTGTTTCCAATTCCTTGTTCCTGGAACAGGGCTTCTCTTGTTCCTCCTCAAATATTCAGTACCATCCCTTCTCTAGTTCCTAACCTACATCCTTCCCTACTTCCTCCACTAGTTCCCAATCTCTTTTTTAGATCCTCCTCTACTTCCTAGATCCTTCTCTAATTCCTCCACTAGCTCCTAGTTCCTAGCTCCTAGCACCTAGGACTTCCTAGTTGTCCCTCAAGTTCTTAGTACCACACCTTCCCTAGTTCCCAACCTACATTCTTCCCTACTTCCTTCACTCCCAATCTCTTTTTTAGATCATCTTCTACTTCCTAGATCCTTCTCTAATTCCTCCACTAGTTCCTAGTTCTTCCTCAAGTTCTCAGTACCACCCCTTACCTAGTTCCCAACCTAGATCCTTCCCTAGTTCGTCCACTAATTCCTAATCTCTTCTTTAGATCCTCCTCTATTTTCTAGATCTTTCTTTAGTTTCTCCACTAGTTCCTAGTTCCTAGCTCCTAGCACCTACGACTTACTAGTTCCTCCTCAAGTTTTCAGTACCATCCCTTCCCTACTTCCTCCACCAGTTCTTGATTTCTTCTTTAGATCCTCCTCTATATTCTAGATCTTTCTCTATTTTCTCCACTAGTTCCTAGTTCCTAGCTCCTAGCACTTACGACTTCCTAGTTCCTCCTCAACTCTTCAGTACCACCCCTTCCCTACTTCCTAACCTGCATCCTTCCCTACTTCCTCCACCAGTTCTTAATTCCTTCTTTACATCCTCCTCTATTTTCTAGATTTTTCTCTAATTTCTCCACTCCCTAGTTCCTAGCTCCTAGCACCTACGACTTCCTAGTTTCTCCTCAAGTTTTCAGTACCACCCTTTCCCAACTTCCTAACCTGCATCCTTCCCTACTTCCTCCACCAGTTCCTAATTCCTTCTTTACATCCTCCTCTATTTTCTAGATTTTTCTCTAGTTTCTCCACTTCCTAGTTCCTAGCTCCTAGTACCTACGACTTCCTAGTTTCCAACCTCCTTCCCTAGTTCGTCCACTAATTCCTAATCTCATCTTTAGATCTTCTTCTATTTCCTAGATCCTTCTTTAGTCCCTAGTCCCTCCCCTAGATCCCTCCTAGTCCCTGGTATCTTCTGTAGTTCCTTCTGGAGCTCCCAGATCCTCCTTCCCTAGTTTCTAGTGCCTTCTCTGTATTTTCCAATAGTCCCTTCCCTAGTTTCTAATGCCTTCTCTGTATTTTCCCTAGTCTCTACCTTAGTTCATTCCCTAGAGTCTTTCCTAGTCTCTCCTTCAAACCATTCTATTTTGAAGTCTCTTCTTTAGTCTTCACACGAATAATGGACAAGAAACCTAAAATAGTTTAAAGACTACCAACTATCATAAATAAAATCCGGGAATTCCATCACAGCCCTGGATAAAATCGTCCCAAAAATGAACATCTCCGAACTGTGTCGTCCTCGACCACGATGTCACGCGGCGAGTGAAATTATGAATCGTCCCAGGAGCTTGAACTTCTCGAGAACTTTCCAAGCCAGCGGGTAAGGACTTACAAAACAAGGGACCGTCAGAACAGCACATGGTCGCCGAAGAATAGAAAAGAAAGCAGCCAGAAGGGTCCACGAAAACTGTGGTACCAAGACGAATGAAACAAAACGCGAATACCGTGGGGGTTGGGAAAGGCGCGAAGACCGGAAGCAAGGACCACGAAAGAAGATTTTGGGGGTGGAAAGCAGTTCACCCCGGGACGGGTCTAGAAATGGTCGCCTGGTATGAAAACCAGCTCGCGTTCTCTCCTTAATTTCTCGCCACGGGCCACGACACCGGCCCTCCACCACCCTCGAACACACCCTTTAAAAACCTAGAAGGGCCGCCCCCGTCGTTCTCTACCGTCGCATATTGTTCCACCACTTTCTCGGCTTTTTCGCCGCCGGAGACTTTATGCGGCCGCGATTCAACCCCCTCTTGACAGCCGCTCATTGTTACACCGCTCTTGTTGCCGCGTTCCGCGTTTCGCAAAGGGTGGCCCTGCGCGGAGGGCACTGTTCATGCTTTGAATATCGAATCCTTGTATTTTGCTCACCGGGCCAACAGTGAAAAACACTCAGATGATGTACGGGGTGGTCATGCGGTTGTGTATGTCGCGGTGAGTCCATTTCCCAAGAAGAAATAATTAAAAACTGTATATTTGGCGTGGGTTCTTCGTAGGGGTGGTTTCAGAGAGGAGAGAAATAAATGATTATTTTGGTGGGGTTAGGGTTGTTATACTGAAATGTTGGGTGAACCCTACACGAGGAGAAGAAATAATTAAAAATTGTATATTAAGCGTGCCCTCTTCGTAGGGGTGGTTTTAGTGAGAAGAGAATTAAATGTGATTAGTTTGGTGAGGTACGGGTTGTTATACTGAAATGTTGTGGTCAAGAGCCTAAACAAAGGGAAGAAATAATTAAAAACTGTATATTAAGCATGGCCTTTTCGTAAGGGTGGTTTTTGAGAGAAAAGAATTAAATGTGATTATTTTGGTGAGGTATGGGTTGTTATATTGAAATGTTGGGTCAAGAGCCTAAACGAAGGGAAGAAATAATTGAAAACTGTATATTAAGCGTGGCCTTTTCGTAAGGGTGGTTTTTGAGAGAAAAGTATTAAATTATTATTTTGGTAAGTTGATGATTGTTATACTGAAATGTTGTGGTCAAGAGCCTAAACAAAGGGAAGAAATAATTAAAAACTGTATATTAAGCATGGCCTTTTCGTAAGGGTGGTTTTTGAGAGAAAAGAATTAAATGTGATTATTTTGGTGAGGTATGGGTTGTTATATTGAAATGTTGGGTCAAGAGCCTAAACGAAGGGAAGAAATAATTAAAAACCGTATATTAAGCATGGCCTCTTCGTAAGGGTGGTTTTTGAGAGTAGAGAATTAAATGTGATTTTTTGTGGTGAGGTATGGGTTGTTATATTTGAAATGTTGGGTCAAGAGTCTAAAAGAAAGGAAGAAATAATAAAAAACTGTATATTAAGTGTGGCATCTTCGTAAGGGTAGTTTTAGACACAAAAGTATTAAATTATTATTTTGGTAAGTTGATGATTGTTATACTGAAATGTTGTGGTCAAGAGCCTAAACAAAGGGAAGAAATAATTAAAAACTGTATATTAAGCATGGCCTTTTCGTAAGGGTGGTTTTTGAGAGAAAAGAATTAAATGTGATTATTTTGGTGAGGTATGGGTTGTTATATTGAAATGTTGGGTCAAGAGCCTAAACGAAGGGAAGAAATAATTGAAAACTGTATATTAAGCGTGGCCTTTTCGTAAGGGTAGTTTTAGACACAAAAGTATTAAATTATTATTTTGGTAAGTTGATGATTGTTATACTGAAATGTTGTAGTCAAGAGTCTAAATAAAGGGAAGAAATAATTAAAAACTGTATCTTAAGCATGGCCCTTTCGTAAGGGTGGTTTTTGAGCGAAAAGAATTAAATGTGATTATTTTGGTGAGGTATGGGTTGTTATATTAAAATGTTGGGACAAGAGCCTCAGCGAAGGGAAGAAATAATTAAAAACTGTATATATTAAGCGTGGCCTCTTCGTAAGGGTGGTTTTAGACAGAAAAGTATTAAATTATTATTGTGGTAAATTGATGATTGTTATACTGAAATGTTGTGGTCAAGAGTCTAAACAAAGGGAAGAAATAATTAAAAACTGTATCTTAAGCATGGCCCTTTCGTAAGGGTGGTTTTTGAGCGAAAAGAATTAAATGTGATTATTTTGGTGAGGTATGGGTTGTTATATTAAAATGTTGGGACAAGAGCCTAAGCGAAGGGAAGAAATAATTAAAAACTGTATATTAAGCGTGACCTCTTCGTAGGGGTGGTTTCAGGCAGAAGAGAATAAAATGTTTATTTTGGTGAGGTAAGGGTTGTTATACTGAAATGTTGGGTCATGACCCTAAACGAAGGGAAGGAATAATTAAAAACTGTATATTAAGCGTGGCCTCTTCGCAAGGGTCGTTTTAGAGAGAAGAGAATTGAATGATTATTTTGGTGAGGTAAGTTATGAAAACTGTATATTTAGCGTGGGTTCTTCGTACGGGTGGTTTTAGAGAGAAGAGAATCAAATGTGATTATTTTGGTGAGGTAAGGGTTATTATTCTGAAATGTTGGGTCAAACCTACACGAAGAGAAGAAACAATTAAAAACTGTACATTAAGCGTGACCTCTTCGTAAGGGTGGTTTTAGAGAGAGTCGAATTAAATGATTATTTTGGTGAGGTGAGGGTTGTTACATGAGCTGAAATGTTGGAGTTAAACTAAAGTACTTAATACTGTTGTCTCGACGATATTTGTGTTCGTGAAATACTTGTGGAAACTGATTTCGTTCCCATCAATCTTGCCGCCTCAATTTTCCGATAGAAACTTTGACCCTGTTTCTAGAAGAGACACCCAGTGTACAAACTTTTTGGCAGCAGTCTTCAAGAAATTTCCACGGTTCGGAGTTCCCAAGGACGGACAGCTTGCGAGGGAATTGAAATTTTTTCGGCAGTCACCGTTGGATATGAGAAGCTCGTCCTGTAAATGAATCTCGGCTGCGCGAGAAACTGCTCGAAATTGCCAGTTCGTTTCCAGCGTCTATGTTCATTTTGTAAGTTCCCAAGAGCTTGGGACTTGTCTCAAACGTGTCCTCCAATCTTTCCCAAGCTATTCACCAGTATATTTTTTAATAAACTTTCTCCTTGTGCCAAGACATATTCAACGCGTTCACTATTTACATATCATATAATTCGAATTAGGATACAAATCAATTTATTTCGAGCAGTGAAATAAGTAGTTTCACCTAAAAAATTATTTTTATTAAATAGGTTGAGTACGCTGAGTACACACCAACCTGGCGACGTCCTTACCTTACCTCCCAAAGAGACTTAAAATCCCTCAACTTTACACACGCATAACTTTTGAACAAGCAATTTCGAAACATTTTTTCGTACAACAAATAACTTACGAGTTATTTATTTTTTGTATAACTTATAAGTAGACTCGGGATCTTTACGCGTTTATAGCAAAATTGAGTGGATAAAATTCAAAATTATTGAGAAATTTAAAAAATTGAAGATGTCCATATATGATTTCTCCACTATTAAAATCATTAAGGGAAGAAGTAACATTTAATTTGGTTTCCACTTTCTGAAAACGATGCAGACAATTCTTATTTTACATGAAGATCCACAGTATAAGAATCTACAAAACACTATCTTCTATTACAAGCTCAAATAAAAAAATTATGTGGCAAACAACTTTCTCAAATTTCTTCGTAAGTCAGTTATGCATTTGTGCATTGCAATCCCATTGTTACAGGAATAACACTATCACGGAAACGTATCAAGACTTTTGCAATGAGCCAATATTTTCTTTCGTCTGGCATATCCAAACGTCCGGTGAGGGGTCAGAAAGTGAATTAAAAAGTGTACTCAGCGTTTGCATGGCACGGAGAGGAAGACATTCGCCGTTAGAGACAGAGGGTGCAGAGAGTAAAAAGATCGTGTTTACCCTGCGTGGTGGTGCGGTAGGAAGGTAGGCAGAGGGTTGTCGGTGCTCGCCGTTGCCATTTGCATAAACGCTCTGGTACCCCCCATGTGTGCGTTCCCATTGGCCGTGTTAGGGGATCTGCTTTCCAACGTTTGTTTTCGCGAGGCAGCGAGCACGCTGGGAAATCGAAACCCGGGGCAAACTCCACGCAGCCACAACAATAATTTCCGAACGTTCTCCAGATAAGTCGTGTACGCAGCTCGCGTAAAAATCTCGCAATTCCAGTTCGAGGGAATGCTTCGAAACTGGGTTAAGAATATTCCTCTTGTAAATGCGACAGAGATTTATCCTCGGGGAACTCGTTATTTGAAACAATGCTTCGTACGAAACTTCTTCTGTTTCGAGGGGGATCTAATTCGCTATTTTCTTCGAAAGTGTACTCGCGAAGGGCGCATGAAGGTCATCCTAATTTTTTAAAATCATATAGGGCAGGGATCGGCAACCTGCGGCTCGCGAGCCACATGCGGCTCTTTGGATGTTTTTTCTTATGAATAAATAGATTAGTTTTTTTTTATCAAATAACTTTATTTATGCGAGTACTATTTATTGTTGGCAAGAAAATATTTTGTGGCTCTTTAAAAACTTTGAAATTTTGCAAATTGTAATTTTTGACTCTTCCGACTCAAAAGGTTGCCGACCGTTGATATAGGGTAAGATTGCTCAAGTCGTACCACTTGAATTTTGAACGAACTACGGCGACAACAGCGCGTACAACGGCAACCAAATATACATCTGAGTCAACCGAGTTGCTTTACGTATTATTGTCTCCCTTAAACCAGCCTCATTATAAATCCTGTCATCGAGTAAGTTTATTTCAATTTTCTTATAATTTTCTGCATATGTTTGGTAGTTAATCTTGCAAGTAAATTATTGATAAAATGATGTTCCTTATTAAATAAAAATTCAGTAGAATTTACATAATAGTTTGGTCGAAACGAAATCGTATTAATTGTATTCAATGTTAGGTTATGTTTACTTTTTATATTTAACTTATGCCGTGTCTTAAGTCGTACTCCTATGAGATTCCTAAGTCGTACTACCTCGTCAGTCGAAATAACGTCCACGCAGAATAAAGAAAACAAAAAATGCGTCAAATAAAAGAAACGCAGTAATTAATAAAAAACCACACGCGGCAGAAATGAAACTTCTTGCAGTCTAGTAATGTTTAGAAGTAAATTAAGATTGGAAATAGTAAATAATCCTAATGAAGCGACAACAAGATCAGGAACAACTCTCGATGCAGTGTTTGCAAGACATTTAGACAAAATTGAATAAAGAATATTTATATTATACCGGGTGAGTCCGAAGAAACAGAACACCTAAATATCTCCGTTACTTTTCGTTCAACAAAAAAACTTCTTAGGACAAAGTTACACTGTTTGAAGGGCTACATGTAACGGTGTAAGGGAAACAATTTTCGAGGTCATTTTTTTAATGAGATTTCAAGGTCATCGATATTTTTTTTAAATGGAATGAGGTATTTTTTAATACATCAATCCATGCAACTGGACATTCGTTATAAAAAAGTACTAACCCATGTATGTCGGAAAGTTAGTAGTTCAGGAGATATTTCAATTTAAATAACTGTAAAACACCATTACTGTTTTACTAAGACGTTAGCGTTTACTTGCTAGTGTAAATTGAAGAGTTGAAATTGAAATTGAAACATGGACGTCGAAAATGAAATTGTAGATGTGAAGTTGACGTTGAAATTGAAAAATTGAAATTGAAGAGTTGAAATTAAAAATTGAAGTTGAAAAATTGAAATTGAAGAGTTGAAATTGAAGTTGAAATTGAAGTTGAAGGGTTGATATTGAAATTGAAGTTGAAATTGAAGAGTTGAAATTAAAAATTGAAGTTGAAAAATTGAAATTGAAGTTGAAATTGAAGTTGAAGGGTTGATATTGAAATTGAAGTTGAAATTGAAGAGTTGAAATTGAAGTTGAAGGGTTGATATTGAAATGGAAGAGTAGAAATGTGAAGTTGAATTGGAAGTGTAGAAATTGAAGTTGAAATGGGAGTGTTGAAATCGAAGTTGAAATGAGAGAGTTAAAATTGAAGTTGAAATGGAAAAACTGAAGTTGGAAATGAAATTGAAGAGTTGATATTGAAATAGGAGTTGAAATAAAAATTTGAGGTTGAAATTAAAGAGTTGAAATTAACGAATTGAAATTGAAGAATTGAAGTTGAAATTTAAAAATTGACCTTGAAATTGGAAAATTGAAATTGAAGTTGAAGAGTTGATATTGAAATTAAAGTTGAAATTGAGGTTGAAGGGTTGATATTGAAATTGACGTTGAAATTGAACTTGAAAGGTTGATATTGAAATTGAAGTTAATATTAACGAAATGAAATTGAAAACTTGAAGTTGAAATGGAAGTTGAAGAGTTGATATTGATATTGAAATTGAAGTTGAAATTGAAAAAATTGACCTTGAAATTGGAAAATTGAAATTGAAGAGTTGAAATTGAAATTGAAGTTGAAAAATTGAAATTGAAGAGTTGAAATTCAAGTTGAAGGGTTGATATTGAAATTGAAGTTGAAGGGTTGATATTGAAATTGAAGTTGAAATGGAAGTTTGAAAAATTGAAGTTGAAATGGAAGAGTAGAAATTGAAGTTGAAATGGAAGAATAGAAATTGAAGTTGAAATTTAAAAATTGAAGTTGAGAATGAAGTTGAAGAGTTGTTATTGATATTGAATTTGAAGTTGTAATTGAAAAATTGACCTTGAAATTGAAAAATTGAAATTGAAGTGTTGATATTGAAATTGAATGGTTGATATTGAAATTGAAGTTGATATTAACGAAATGAAATTGAAAAATTGAAGTTGAAATGGAAGAGTAGAAATTAAAGTTGAAATGGAAGAATAGAAATTGAAGTTGAAATTAAAGTTGAAATTTAAAAATTGAAGTTGAAAATGAAATTGGAGAATTGACATTGAAATTGAAATTGATGTTAGTGTTTACCTACTTGTGTAATGTCTTAGTACGATAGTAATGGTGTTTTCGAGTTATTTAAATTGAAATATGTCCTGGACTACTAACTTTTCGACATACAAAAGTTAGTACTTTTTTATAACGAATGTTCAGTTGCATCGAGTTCAGTTGCATGTATTAAAAAATAGCTCATTCCATTTAAAAAAATATCGATGTCCTTTAAATCTAAAAAAAATGATCTCGAAAACATTTTCCCTTAAACCGTTACATGTAGCCCTTCAAACAGTGTAACTTTGTCCTAAGAAGTTTTTTTGTACAACGAAAAGTAACAGAGATATTTAAATGTTCTGTTTCTTCGGACTCATCCTGTATTTTAGCTGTCCTAAGCCAATTGTTTCAATGATAGCAAACATTTTGAGGAGTGTATATGTGTATGTTAAAAAATTATTACTTTAGAAGATATTTCAATTTTAATCGAATTTACAATTTACGCCTACTTACGAGATCTAGTTACCGCTCAGAATGATTTTCGAAAGCGATGTCTACCAATTTGCGACCGTTTCACGAAGCAAAGGTTTCAGCAACGAAGGGACGAAAGCCGCCGACCAGAAGGTGAGCGACTTTACATCACATCCGGCGACTCCTTTCACGCGGCCTCCAACTAAAAACTCATTTCACGCGCATCCGGTCTGCCTTCAATTTGCAGAGACACGGGGACGTCAGAGACCGCAAACTTTCCTCGATACGCGCGGTCGTTATTGCTCCCCCCGGGCTCAGAATTCACGGGAAAACACGTGGAAATCTCGGAGCGCCCTTAACACGTTAGACACCCGGTGAAATTGCCGCGACCCCGAACGCCTTTTATTGTGGGACCTCCGAAAAAGAAGGTAGACATCGTTCGTGACGAGACTCGCGCGTTACAGCAATAACATTAAGGGCTGGGGAAAGTTTTTTAACGGGAGGGAAACTGCTCGTTAAGCTCTCGGACGGTCGTGGACCTCCGCTAATGTCGGAAAGTGGATTAAAAAAGTTTGCTCCGATGCTTACCTGCACGAATGCACCTGCACGCTATCGGGCTCTGCTTTTACCCCCGAGAGTGTCACGCGACGAAGAAGTGACATTACTACAGACATTAACCCAAACCTAACTCAGAGCCTGGTTGAACTTCGGGGACCAAAAATTTCCAAAGGAAATTAGTAACATGTTCAGTAATAGTAACAAGTCCATCAAGAGTCTGATTCCTACACGTACACGTAGAACTTGCAAAAGTAAGCTAATCTCTCTCACCTGTCATGCGCAGCTTCCTCCAGACAAGTAATAACAAGTTCGAAGTCATTCAGCTTCTTCTTCCCCAAAACACTCTTCAGGTGTCCAGCCAATCTCTGCGCCTCGTCGGCGGGGAACTCCTGTCCAAGCAACGACGTAATCCTCACGAGCTTGACACTCTCGTTCCCAGCTAGAGCTTCGAAGAAGTCGTCAAGATATCTAGGATCTGATCCTCTTTCCACTTGGAACACCACTTCAAGCGCTTCAAGAGTACAAGCTGGACTTTCAAGTATCCTGGCCCATCCCTCAAGCTCTAAAGGCGAAGTATGAACCAGAGGAGCAGGGGGTCTTTCATTGGGGGCTGGTCCGAAGCCTGGACCAGCTCCAACTAGTCTGCAAACTGCGCTGATGTTACCATCCGAGGCTCCAGCTGCCTTCAGCAAAGAGAACACAGCTCTCGGAGGGACTTCCAGTGGACACAATTGGTTCAAAATCAGGTGAGTCTTGGGTCCCAATAGACCTGCCAGATGACTGATGATGCCAGTTGGCAGACCCTCCAACTCTCTCCGCAGGATGTTAGCGTACTGAGCCACTGATGTCAAGTAATAGGCAGCTAAAAATTCTGCCACCGCCATGTGGACCGGGGAGTATAGATCAGGTTTGCGTCTCTGTCCGAAGGTCAAGCCCTTGGTCAGGAAACCTAATCTGGTGACCTCGATGCCACCTCCTCGAGCCCTCAGCTCAGCTTCGGTGTAGCAACATCTGCCCTCTCGCAACGCTGCCAGCGACAGCTTGCCAAAGTCCTCGAGCCTCTTCCTACAATGACCTGGAATTTCCTCGTTATAGGGCACAGGAGGGTCCAAGCTCCTTTTTACGATGCACTTCACGGCCGCTTGCACCAATGCACTCGTCTCCGACGGGAAACTGCCCGAGTCCTGGAACAGAAAGAGCAGGAGTGGATGAGAGAGGGTTGCTGGAGTCCTTTTTATGGTCCCTATGGTTGGGCTTTTATGTGGGCGTAGGGGAACTAGGGTTTAGTAGCTGCCCTTAGCAAATCAGGGTTGGAGCATTGGGTTTATCGCTTTGTTAGCTGAGGATTTGTTCTAGTTCTACTTCACTAGTAGGAAATTGGGGGATGGTGCTGATGATGTACTAGATTTTATGAATTGATTTTTTGGGTGCTTTTGTTGATAAAGGCAGAACCTGATACCTGATAAAGGCAGCACAGCATGATCCATCCGAGCGGGTGCTGTCCAAGCTGCTTGACACTCTGCGGCTGCACGTTCAACGCTTCGAGGAACTCGCAAGCCTTCTCTGCGATATCATTGTGGATGAAATAGGCCACACAAAGTCTCTCAACATGAGGCCACTCGAGCCCAGCCAGGTGAATCCTCCTTTGCACAAGAGGGGACAAGGCAGCAGCATTGCTGGGCGAGCAGGTGACCAGGATCCTAGCATCGGGGAACAAACGACCTTCGAGGAGGTCCACTGCGTCTCCCAAGGACGCTCTTCCTCCCACGCACTCGTCGTAGCCGTCTAAAATGAACTGCACTCGATCCTCCATCAGGTGCAACGTGCGCCACACCTGGGCCACTGCATCCCCTAACGCTGCTGTCCTGGGGAACAGCTCTCGGGCCAGATAAGTTAGCACTGGGCTCCCTCGAAGCTCTCGCAAGGGAATTATGAATGCTAGGGCTGGACCATCCCCTTGGATTGCCCATTGGTGCAATAACCGGAGACATAGGGTTGTCCTGCCACTTCCTGGACCTCCTTCGATCGCCACGCGGCGGGGAGCTTCGGATACCGTACCGTCACTTAGCTGTGAACATATGAAAACAGTTGAGTTAGGGGTTGTCGTCTTTTTTCATGGGGATTTTTAATTTTTACGGGATGTTGGTCTTGGAAGTTTGCTCTGGTTGAATTGAGGTACTTTGGGACATTTTTTATACGGGTTTGAGTCGGTAAAAAATTGTTTAGTTTAATTTTTTGAGTTAGGGGTTGTCGTCTTTTTCCCTGGGGGTTTTTATTTTATAAGGGATGTTGGTCTTGGAAGTTTGCTCTGGTTGAATTGAGGTACTTCGGACATTTTTATATGGTTTTGAGTCGGTGAAAAATTGTTTAGGTTAATTTTTTGAGTTAGGGGTTGTCGTATTTTTGCATGGGGTTTTTAATTTTTACGGGATGTTGGTCTTGGAAGTTTGCTCTGGTTGAATTGAGGTACTTTGGGACATTTTTTATATGGTTTTGAGTCGGTGAAAAATTTGTTAGGTTAATTTTTTGAGTTGGGGGTTGTCGTCTCTTTTCATGGGGGTTTTTAATTTATAAGGGATGTTGGTCTTGGAAGTTTGCTCTGGTTGAATTGAGGTACTTTGGGACATTTTTTATACGGGTTTGAGTCGGTGAAAAATTGTTTAGTTTAATTTTTTGAGTTAGGGGTTGTCGTCTTTTTTCCTGGGGGTTTTTATTTTATAAGGGATGTTGGTCTTAGAAGTTTGCTCTGGTTGAATTGAGGTACTTCGGACATTTTTATATGGTTTTGAGTCGGTGAAAAATTGTTTAGGTTAATTTTTTGAGTTAGGGGTTGTCGTATTTTTGCATGGGGTTTTTAATTTTTACGGGATGTTGGTCTTGGAAGTTTGCTCTGGTTGAATTGAGGTACTCTGGGACATTTTTTATATGGTTTTGAGTCGGAGAAAAATTGTTTGGGTTAATTTTTTGAGTTCGGAGTTGTCGTCTCTTTTCATGGGGGTTTTTAATTTATAAGGGATGTTGGTCTTGGAAGTTTGCTCTGGTTGAATTGAGGTACTTTGGGACACTTTTTATATGGTTTTGAGTCGGTAAAAAATTTGTTAGGTTAATTTTTCGAGTTAGGGGTTGTCGTCTTTTTTCATTGGGGTTTTTAATTTATAAGGGATGTTGGTCTTGGAAGTATGCTCTGGTTGAATTGAGGTACTTTGGGACATTTTTTATATGGTTCTGAGTCGGTGAAAAATTTGTTAGGTTAATTTTTTGAGTTAGGGGTTGTCGTCTTTTTTCATGGGGATTTTTACATTTTACGGGATGTAGGTCTTGGAAGTTTGCTCTGGTTGAATTGAGGTACTTTGGGACACTTTTTATATGGTTTTGAGTCGGTGAAAAATTGTTTAGGTTAATTTTTTGAGTTAGGGGTTGTCGTCTTTCTTCATTGGGGTTTTTAATTTATAAGGGATGTTGTTCTTGGAAGTTTGCTCTGGTTGAATTGAGGTACTTTGGGACATTTTTTATATGGTTTTGAGTCGGTGAAAAAATTTTTTAAAATTTGGTGAGGTACTTTTGAGTATATAGTTTGAGACTATAAAATTTAAATTTCATTAAATGTTTAGAAAAATTGTATTGTGGTGTAATAATCATCCTTCACGGAGCTCGATAGTCTATGCTCACAGCTCAATCCACGCGAAGTGATTAAATTGTCTCGTATTTAATTGCAGCTGCTTATCAGAGCTAATTCCACGTTCACGCGTGTCCAGGAAGTGTTCTCGTGCCGGTTCGAAGGCTGCTAGAATATCAATACGTTGCGCAACAGTGAACAAGAGACTCGGTCAGCTCTTGGAGAAACGGGCTGCACCGTCGAATAGGATTAGCGGTTCGCGCTGGAGGTTCTAACTTCTAATTGGTAGCCGGCCACGGGATCAGGAAACCGAGAAGTATCCAAGAAGCTGGTCACGAAGCCGCCAACTTCTGTTCTTATTGCTGGTCTAGTTGCTTCGTCTATCCTCGACGAACGAGCTACGTGTACACAACCGAACTGTCCTTTCAAGCCTTTCTCTTATTTTTCTACGAATTCTTTGGACACCGCCAGAGATTCGTTAAGAGGTAACGAGAGAAAAACGTTCTTTTCATTTTTACGAAACGTTTAGACGAGTAACATGGCGAGACGACGCAATCAGCAGTTTTTATACTTGTGAGAAATTCAATTATTTTTAATGTTACACTTTGAAAAATTGAAACGACGTTCAAACCTCGGATAGCGGACTTTTTCACAACTATAAAATGTATGTTAATAATGAAGACGATGATCGAATGATGAAATTTATTCAATTATTTTTCATAAGAGTGTCTTTATAATTTCAATAATTGTTAAATTAAAATACGAATCATTCTATCGAATCTTTGTTTCTCACAATCAATGTGTTTTTCATCTTGCAGATGAAGATCCTTAGTTCAGCTATGAATCAACCCTAAGAGTTAAAAAAGTCTAGCTTTGTAGACTTTCAGGATTTTTTGGAATTTTTATAAACAACGAGGTACAGGAATTTTTATAAAGTTTGTAGAGTGAGCAGAAGATTTGTAGTTCGTCGGATGTTGGAAACAATATTAAACATTTAAAGCATTGATCTTAGAGGAACCAAGGAGAGATGGTTTCTCGAGGCCATTCTTCAACGCGTTAACTGCTGACCTGGCTCCCATAAAAATCTTTATAATTTCAATAATTGTTAAATTAAAATACGAATCATTCTATCGAATCTTTGTTTCTCACAATCAATGTAACAACTTTTTCACCTTGCAGATGAAGATCCTTAGTTTAGCTATGAATCAACCCTAAAGAGTTAAAAAAGTCTAGCTTTGTAGACTTTCAGGATTTTTTGGAATTTTTATAAATAACGAGGTACAGGAATTTTTATAAAGTTTGTAGAGTGAGCAGAAGATTTATAGTTCGTCGGATGTGAGAAACAATATTAAACATTTAGAGCATTGATCTTAGAGGAACCAAGGAGAGACGGTTTCTCGAGGCCATTCTTCAACGCGTTGACTGCTGACCTGGCTCCCATAAAAATCTTTATAATTTCAATAATTGTTAAATTAAAATACGAATCATTCTATCGAATCTTTGTTTCTCACAATCAATGTGTTTTTCATCTTGCAGATGAAGATCCTTAGTTCAGCTATGAATCAACCCTAAAGAGATAAAAAAGTCTAGCTTTGTAGACTTTCAGGATTTTTTGGAATTTTTATAAATAACGAGGTACAGGAATTTTTATAAAGTTTGTAGAGTGAGCAGAAGATTTATAGTTCGTCGGATGTTGGAAACAATATTAAACATTTAGAGCATTGATCTTAGAGGAACCAAGGAGAGATGGTTTCTCGAGGCCATTCTTCAACGCGTTGACTGCTGACCTGGCTCCCATAAAAATCTTTATAATTTCAATAATTGTTAAATTAAAATACGAATCATTCTATCGAATCTTTGTTTCTCACAATCAATGTAACAACTTTTTCACCTTGCAGATGAAGATCCTTAGTTTAGCTATGAATCAAACCTAAAGAGATAAAAAAGTCTAGCTTTGTAAACTTTCAGGATTTTTTGGAATTTTTATAAATAACGAGGTACAGGAATTTTTATAAAGTTTGTAGAGTGAGCAGAAGATTTATAGTTCGTCGGATGTTGGAAACAATATTAAACATTTAGAGCATTGATCTTGGAGGAACCAAGGAGAGATGGTTTCTCGAGGCCATTCTTCAACGCGTTGACTGCTGACCTGGCTCCCATAACAATCTTTATAATTTCAATAATTGTTAAATTAAAATACGAATCATTCTATCGAATCTTTGTTTCTCACAATCAATGTGTTTTTCATCTTGCAGATGAAGATCCTTAGTTCAGCTATGAATCAACCCTAAAGAGATAAAAAAGTCTAGCTTTGTAGACTTTCAGGATTTTTTGGAATTTTTATAAATAACGAGGTACAGGAATTTTTATAAAGTTTGTAGAGTGAGCAGAAGATTTATAGTTCGTCGGATGTTGGAAACAATATTAAACATTTAGAGCATTGATCTTAGAGGAACCAAGGAGAGATGGTTTCTCGAGGCCATTCTTCAACGCGTTGACTGCTGACCTGGCTCCCATAAAAATCTTTATAATTTCAATAATTGTTAAATTAAAATACGAATCATTCTATCGAATCTTTGTTTCTCACAATCAATGTAACAACTTTTTCACCTTGCAGATGAAGATCCTTAGTTTAGCTATGAATCAAACCTAAAGAGATAAAAAAGTCTAGCTTTGTAAACTTTCAGGATTTTTTGGAATTTTTATAAATAACGAGGTACAGGAATTTTTATAAAGTTTGTAGAGTGAGCAGAAGATTTATAGTTCGTCGGATGTTGGAAACAATATTAAACATTTAGAGCATTGATCTTGGAGGAACCAAGGAGAGATGGTTTCTCGAGGCCATTCTTCAACGCGTTGACTGCTGACCTGGCTCCCATAACAATCTTTATAATTTCAATAATTGTTAAATTAAAATACGAATCATTCTATCGAATCTTTGTTTCTCACAATCAATGTGTTTTTCATCTTGCAGATGAAGATCCTTAGTTCAGCTATGAATCAACCCTAAAGAGATAAAAAAGTCTAGCTTTGTAGACTTTCAGGATTTTTTGGAATTTTTATAAATAACGAGGTACAGGAATTTTTATAAAGTTTGTAGAGTGAGCAGAAGATTTATAGTTCGTCGGATGTTGGAAACAATATTAAACATTTAGAGCATTGATCTTAGAGGAACCAAGGAGAGATGGTTTCTCGAGGCCATTCTTCAACGCGTTGACTGCTGACCTGGCTCCCATAAAAATCTTTATAATTTCAATAATTGTTAAATTAAAATACGAATCATTCTATCGAATCTTTGTTTCTCACAATCAATGTAACAACTTTTTCACCTTGCAGATGAAGATCCTTAGTTTAGCTATGAATCAAACCTAAAGAGATAAAAGAATCTAGCTTTGTAAACTTTCAGGATTTTTTGGAATTTTTATAAATAACGAGGTACAGGAATTTTTATAAAGTTTGTAGAGTGAGCAGAAGATTTATAGTTCGTCGGATGTTGGAAACAATATTAAACATTTAGAGCATTGATCTTGGAGGAACCAAGGAGAGATGGTTTCTCGAGGCCATTCTTCAACGCGTTGACTGCTGACCTGGCTCCCATAACAATCTTTATAATTTCAATAATTGTTAAATTAAAATACGAATCATTCTATCGAATCTGTGTTTCTCACAATCAATGTAACAACTTTTTCATCTTGCAGATGAAGATCCTTAGTTTAGCTATGAATCAAACCTAAAGAGATAAAAAAGTCTAGCTTTGTAAACTTTCAGGATTTTTTGGAATTTTTATAAATAACGAGGTACAGGAATTTTTATAAAGTTTGTAGAGTGAGCAGAAGATTTATAGTTCGTCGGATGTTGGAAACAATATTAAACATTTAGAGCATTGATCTTGGAGGAACCAAGGAGAGATGGTTTCTCGAGGCCATTCTTCAACGCGTTGACTGCTGACCTGGCTCCCATAAAAATCTTTATAATTTCAATAATTGTTAAATTAAAATACGAATCATTCTATCGAATCTTTGTTTCTCACAATCAATGTAACAACTTTTTCATCTTGCAGATGAAGATCCTTAGTTTAGCTATGAATCAACCCTAAAGAGATAAAAAAGTCTAGCTTTGTAAACTTTCAGGATTTTTTGGAATTTTTATAAATAACGAAGCACAGGAATTTTTATAAAGTTTGCAGAGTGAGCAGAAGATTTATAGTTCGTCGGATGTTGGAAACAATATTAAACATTTAGAGCATTGATCTTAGAGGAACCAAGGAGAGATGGTTTCTCGAGGCCATTCTTCAACGCGTTGACTGATGACCTGGCTCCCATAAAAATCTTTATAATTTCAATAATTGTTAAATTAAAATACGAATCATTCTATCGAATCTTTGTTTCTCACAATCAATGTAACAACTTTTTCACCTTGCAGATGAAGATCCTTAGTTTAGCTGTGAATCAACCCTAAAGAGTTAAAAAAGTCTAGCTTTGTAGACTTTCAGGATTTTTTGGAATTTTTATAAATAACGAGGTACAGGAATTTTTATAAAGTTTGTAGAGTGAGCAGAAGATTTATAGTTCGTCGGATGTTGGGAACAATATTAAACATTTAGAGCATTGATCTTAGAGGAACCAAGGAGAGATGGTTTCTCGAGGCCATTCTTCAACGCGTTGACTGCTGACCTGGCTCCCATAAAAATCGCACAAAATCGAAGCAATTTACTTAATGAGGTAGAAACTGGAAGAGCAAGATTTATTATAGCGGCTATAACTTACGTTTTAACTTTGTTGGACCTGATAAATTTTAATATAATTTTCTTCGCTCGATATATCACCATAAAGTTTGAGCTTCGAACTTTAAAGAATTGTATTATTTATACCGAACTACCTGAATCTCACAGCTGAAGTATTTGCGAAAAATTTATTAAAGACACTTCCAACATAATTATAAAAAACATTTATTCAACATCGCCCATTAAAAAGTTACTCTTTCCAAACATTTTTTCGACCTCTTCCCAAATTAATTTCTACAGATTCCGCTTACATTTTCGCCAAAGAAATTTCTCTTTTCGTGCCCCGCGCAAAAATAAGAAGATTACGCGCGTTTAGATCAGACTCGATCCGGAGCGTTTCGCAAAAACGTCTCGGGCTATTTTTTCGCAAAAATACTTCAGCGTCGACAGCGTGTCGAACTGTGCTAACGAGACACGGCGGCTTTTAATTGCCACGGGAGCTACGTTTTTCGGACCGGCTGGCGAAAATGGAGAAAATGGAAAAGGCAAGAACCAGCCAGAAAATTTCCTCCTCGTTCCCGGCACGTTCCCCTTCCCCTTCTGTCCCCTCTCCGCTTGGGTCGTTCTTTTTTTTCACTAACCGAACGAATTTAATCAGTGCCCGGTGATACTGTTTTTCCCCCCTCGAACGACGTGCTGTGCGCACGGACACGCGTTCCCCCATTGTTCTCGAAATTTACTGCGCACCGCCATGGAGCTAGAACAATAAACCGACTGAAAATCGTTTGTACCCGGCGACGATCGATCGGCCGACGAGCGATACGACGTCGAGCGTCGCGACGACGCTCGCGAAATTGTTTTCGACGAGTATTCCGATCCAGAAGCGAAAATGAATTTTTCCGCGATTTTTCTCGAGATTGTTTCGCGTCTCTGCTCTCGAAGTTGCGTTAACAAAATTTTTCGGACGATGCAGCTCCAAAAAATGAATTTTTTTATGATTTTTGAAAGAATGCTTTTTGACTGTCTATCCCAAAAATTGTGTCAAAAATTTTCCGATTCGATGATGTTGTAGTGATTTAATGTTTCACTTTTCTGGAGAAAATTGTTTTAGTATTTGTTTCTAAAAGCGGGTTAAAAAGTTTTCGAAAAATGAATTTTTCCGAAGGAGATTGTTTGTATCCGCTCGTAAAATTGCGTTGAAAATGTTCGGAATTGACGAAGTTACATCCATTCGAAGTTCCAGTTCATTGAAAGCATGGTGCACAGGAATTCAATTATGTTTCGGGAAGCTATGCTTGTCAATTGAGCTGCAGTTTTGGTACATCTGTCGGTGTTTGTGCCGGCAAAATTGCATGTCAAAACAATTTTTATTTCATTTTTGTATCACCGAAAATGGATTGATTGTTGATCTTAAAAATGCCATTTTTCCAATTTTTAAATCTTTTATTAAAGCTAAAGTGCTGAGTTCAATATTGAAAAAACTATTCCAAGCACAATGAACCTAGATAAAACTAGAAGGTTCAAGCTTTTAAATAAGCTCAAGTTTGTTACCGTCCGATTTTTTGTTACCAAATTATAGCTTTTTAAATATCAACAATTTCGAGAAATGATTGAATCACATATTTTCTGGTGTTACGGTACGTCTTGTATAGAGGGTGATAGGGGTCGCCTGATATAAGTTCCAAGCAACCTAACGCGGATCACAATGACTCTAGATGCAACTAGAAGCTTCAAGCTTTCAAATGGATCCAGATTCATCATCACACGATCTTTCCTCACCAAGATACAACAGTTTAAACATCAACAATTTCCACTGGATACCCAGTTCCAATTTTACTATAACTCTTGATATTGAAGAAATATCCGGATGAAATTTCCACTAAAATTCGTTAAAAAATTATTGCTATATATACACTGATAATTATCGTAAGAAATATATATGTATATATATATATTTTGTAATAATATTTTAATTCACTGTTAAATTTTATCGTCTTAAAATAATATGTAAAATTGTTTACTTGTTACTTATTTAGTACTTTCCCAGACAATTTAAATCAAACATGTCTTTGGTTAGCAATTTTTTCGTATTTCTTGACATTCGGTCTCCATATTATGAATATTTCAAGAAATACAAAGAAATCGAGAAATATAAATAACATATTTTTTAAATATATTATTTAAATTAATCCTTAATTGCCAGTGAAAATTCTAATCGTAAAAGAATTCACTTCACTTTAAAAGAAGAGCAAAGAAAAATATTAAACAGGTTAGAGCCAGGGCATCCAGATGAAGATAAGCATCTTTCTTTTGCGAAACATACTATTTTCAAAATGTCCAACTTTAACACTAGAACTACCGGATGAGTCAAAATGACTTGCTCCTGATTTCTTCTATTAGAAATATTAAAATTGTAACTTCTCTATTGAAGTACATACTTAAACAAAACTGGTACAATAATCTTTAGCAACAAATGCAATTTTGTCGTTATTATAAGGCAATGTATGCCAAGTGTGTTTAGTGCTCGGTAGTTCTAGTGTTAAGTATTCATTACGATTACAATTTTTATTATATTTGATTAATTTCTTTATTTTCAAGGTAGATGGATATTTAAGAAGCAATACAAAGCTTGTATTTACATGTCAATATGAGAAAGTTCATTTTTCGACAAAATGTCACTCGATTTTCTAATTTGGACCACTGTGTGGTGTGCCATAAGTTCCAGAGCACCCTAACAGGGAACACAATGAACCTACATGAAACTAGAAGCTTCAAGCTTTCAAATGGATCAAGATTTATCATACGATTTTTTTCTCACCAACAGACAACAGTTTAAACATCAACAATTTCCATTGTAGTGTGTAAGTCCAAATACTTTCAGGTGTCACAAAGCATCCTGCAGAGTTAATGAGGATCGCGTGCTACAAGTTCCAGAGCAGCGTAACACGGATCATAATGAACGTACATGCTTCAAGCTTCCAAATGGATCAAGATTTATCTTTAGACTGCAGATTTTTATGCAAAATATTGTTTGCATTGATTGCAAGACACAAGAGCGAAATGAACATTTCTTTCTTCGTTCAATTATCTAATTAAACTGAAACCAATACGCTGATATCTTTACATCTTTTTAATATGTCCACTGCTTTAAATGGTGCTTACCCATTTTTGTCATAGATGCATAAAATCCGCAGTCTATTTATCATCATACGATTCTTTCTCACCAACAGACAACAGTTTAAACATCAACAATTGTCACTGCAGTGAACAAGTCCAAATACTTTCATGTGTCACAAAGCATCCTGCAGGGTTAATGGGGATCACGTGCCATAAGTTCCAGAGCAGCATAACACGGATGACAATGAATGGATCAAGATTTATCATTAGACTGCGGATCGTCATGCAAAATAAAAATTGTTTGCATTGATTGCAAGACACAAGACCGAAATAAACATTTCTTTCTTCATTCAATTATCTAATTAAACTGAAACCAATACGCTGATGTCTTTAAATCTTTTTAATATGTCCATTGCTTTAAATGGTGCTTATCCATTTTTGTCATATATGTATAAAATCCGCAGTCTATTTATCATCATACAATTTTTTCTCACCAACAAACAACAGTATAAACATCAACAATTTTCACTGTAGTAAACAAGCTTTCAGGTATCACTAAGCATCCTGTAGGGTTAATGGGGATCGCGTGCCACAAGTTCCAGAGCAGCATAACACGGATGACAATGAATGGATCAAGATTTATCATTAGACTACGGATCGTTATGCAAAATAAAGATAAATAAATCGTTGAACGACTTTCTCGCAAGTTACTAAAATGTCATCAATTAGTATATTAACGTCCCTCCTTCCGACACTTGTGTCTAAGGCGGGACCCGCTAGATAGCCTTACTGATGAGTCCTCTAGCGGGTCTAGGACGAAACACACCACCATCTTTCTTCTTTTTCTCTTATAGAAAACATTCTATAGCAAACGTGTCTCAGGACGTAATGATTCAAATCCGAATCGAACGTTTGATAAATGTCTACAAGATTGCTATTTAGTGTATAATTGATCGAACCGGTGCGTCGCGAACATAACCCCAAATTTATTTCAAAATAAAGATTGTTTGCATTGATTGCAAGACACAAGACCGAAATAAACATTTCTTTCTTCATTCAATTATCTAATTAAACTGAAACCAATATGGTGCTTACCCATTTTTGTCATATATGTATAAAATCCGCAGTCTATTTATCATCATACAATTTTTTCTCACCAACAAACAACAGTATAAACATCAACAATTTTCACTGTAGTAAACAAGCTTTCAGGTATCACTAAGCATCCTGTAGGGTTAATGGGGATCGCGTGCCACAAGTTCCAGAGCAGCATAACACGGATCACAATGAATGGATCAAGATTTATCATTAGACTGCGGATCGTTATGCAAAATAAAGATAAATAAATCGTTGAACGACTTTCTCACAAGTTATTAAAATGTCATCAATTAGTATATTAACGTCCCTCCTTCCGACACTTGTGTCTAAGGCGGGACCCGCTACATAGCCTTACTGATGAGTCCTCTAGCGGGTCTAGGACGAAACACACCACCATCTTTCTTCTTTTTCTCTTGTAGAAAACATTCTATAGCAAACGTGTCTCAGGACGTAATGATTCAAATCCGAATCGAACGTTTGATAAATGTCTACAAGATTGCTATTAAGTGTATAATTGATCGAACCGGTGCGCCGCGAACATAACCCCAAATTTATTTCAAAATAAAGATTGTTTGCATTGATTGCAAGACACAAGACCGAAATAAACATTTCTTTCTTCATTCAATTATCTAATTAAACTGAAACCAATATGGTGCTTACCCATTTTTGTCATAGATGCATAAAATCCCCAGTCTATTTATCATCATACGATTCTTTCTCACCAACAGACAACAGTTTAAACATTAACAATTTTCACTGTAGTGAACAAGTCCAAATACTTTCATGTGTCACAAAGCATCCTGCAGGGTTAATGGGGATCGCGTGCCACAAGTTCCAGAGCAGCGTAACACGGATTACGATTATCGAGCGCGGGTGTCTCTGGATCGTTCGATCATCCGTCACGGGTTACGACCTCGTTAACGATGTTGGCGGTACGTGATACGCCGCTCGAACATGCCCGGAGGAAACGCGCGCACCAGTACGAAACTCTTGTTTGGAAGAATGTTCCGGCAGTTCCGTTGACTGTCGTCTCGACGCGAAGGTAACTTCGAAGCTGAGCAGAGAGGAGAGAAGGCTATGGAGATTCCGCGGCAGCGTGGATCTTGATACCGAGTTTCCGTGCAACGAGCTCCTTCCATAGTCCGCGAGATACGTTTTTGCTCGTTGAAACGCCCCTTCTCATAAAACCATATTTTCTACACCAAAATACTTTCTGCAACAATCCCCAGCGAAATCCACTTATATCACTTTAGCAATAAATATTATAATTCACCGATATTGCAAATTTATATTTTATATGACTCGTTGCGGCTGAGATTTAATTTTATATTGCAACTCCCCGATGGAATTTTATTTCGTTATCTACGGTTTACTGTTTTATTTGTACTGTGGATTTATTTATTTATTTCATTTTATGTAACTGTTCTTTTTCATTTGATTTTCATTGTGTTTCGCTTGGCGTGTCTCTAGATTTATTTGTTTTAATTTTTCGCAGGGGAGGGTGTAGGCAATTTTCTTAGATCAAGACTTCACTGTACTGTCAGTTTGCATGTTTGCTTTTGCATTTATATCATTTGATTTGCAATCTCTACGAATTTATTCCGATTGTTATATTTTGTTTGCAGTTCATTTCATTCGACTCGCAATATCCACGGATTTATACATTCTAATTGTTCAACGTTACGCGTTTGTATTTTATTTGCACGTGATCGTACATCCCTCGCAATATTTGTGTATTAATAACTTCGTACTGTAATTCCCCGGCTTTATAAATATGAATTGGATTATATGTTTTACACTGTTACGCTTAATAAAACATAAACTTATTACTTCATTAAATTGCAACGTAAATTTTGGCTTATCAATTTGTTGCGCGCGCGCGTCTATTATGCACGAAACGACAAATTACACAAACACAATACACGAGCTAATAAAACGCAAGTTAATAATGCACAAGCATGATAATAAATAAGCCGGCGATATCGACGAATCGCAACGTGAATTATTTCAAATAATGTCCTCCATTGTTCAAGAGATCTTCCAAACAGAGAAACAAGGTGTAACGCAAATCATTCACGTACAGACTGTACAAGTTCCGTTAACGTTGTTATAAAATAATATTATCCTTCCTCAAGTACTACGTAATATAATCCTTTGACAGGAGTATGGATGTGTATTCCATTGTTTAAGAGATGGTTCGTTTCTTTGTTGACAAGGACCGGGAAACATTCTGCGAACATTTAATGAAACTCACGCACCGAAATGGAACGCAAATATGATTCATATAACCGCCGACTCCGCAACGTTTGCCACATTGTTACAAAATAATGTTATCCTCCTTCATTAATCGTGACTCTTGCTGCCATCATTTCGGCTGGCCGTGCGCGCATTTAATTGTAACAAGTGGACTGCGGATTTTATGTATTTATGGCGACTGGGGACGCACGAGGTCCCGCTAAATGAACAATTTCATTGAAGTTGCAAATGTAACTTTTATTGAAACAAACCTTTATTTACCTTTGATTATGCCAGAGTGAATAATTCACAGATAAAACAAATATTTGGAAATTCATAAATCTAATGACGAAATTTGTTTGTTTTTTGAATAATTCGTTATGAAACTCTTAATAGCGTAGTCGCGACGTTTTCCTGATTAAAATGAGTCCAAACACGACACACTTTGGATCATATTTACTCGTTTAATACTAACCCTACCGGCTACAAAATATGGCGGATATACATTGTTTTATAAAAAGTACAAAACTGAACTTATTTAGATTCTTCACAATTTTTATAATAACACGTGATTAAATAAAGAGATTTATTGCATAATTTCTGGTGGAAGCATCTTTATAATTTCAATAATTAAAAAATAGAAAATATAAAATCGGTTATTTGACCGGAAGTGGTACGGTTAGTGTTAATCCACGATAGAAGATTCAAGCGTTATTAGTTCGGATAGTCGAGGTTCTCCAAAAAGGTGGATGAAGCGAGCAAATAAAATCCAAATCGTGCCGTGTTTGGACCCATTTTAATCAGGAAAATCTGACTGATGTGGCCATAAAGGTGTCATAAAAAGTTATTACAAACGAAGAAGTTATGTCACTAAAATATTATCTCATCATGTGTACACAATGCAAAGCCATTTTGCTGCATGATCAGCCAGGAAGGAATGTAGTTGATAAAGAAGACTCTCTCAAGAATCCGAAATTGACAATTGAGCACGTCGGAAGCGATACAGACGCAGCAATTAAGGGAACAATTAACAGGGGTCGAACAACGGTCGAAGTTTCAATTACTTTACGAGTTTCGCGAGTCCCATCGAAATCGTGTGACACTTAGCGTTCCACCAAAGTACGTCTCCCATTATAAAGGGAGCTATGTTCCTTCTCGACTGTCCCGCTCAGTTATGTAGCTGCTTCACCGCAAGAGACTAGCTCCTCTCCTATGATCCATTACCCATGTGATCCCGGCCCCTGTACGGTCTATTACTTGGTCCACCACTCTCTCCTCTCTCTCTCTCGCTCTCTTCGTCCCCCATTACAGACTCATGCAATTCTCTAGTATATTATTACTTCTGCTCCCGCTGTATATTCTAATGCTCCCATTACCAGATCCATCTAGCCGGGTCTTTAGTCAGGTTCCTATGATTTTCCAGCCCCTTTGCATCCCGTCATTCAAGTACCGTTGCGCTAGATCCTTCAATGGGACTAGAGTAAGCGCCTCTAACCTATTATTCGAATCCCTTTGCGTTATCGCAAATAAACCGGCCTTTCCATCAACTGATCATTCGTGATTCCAGCTGCAGGAATTATTCATTTCGTCGATATACACTGCACCTCAAACGTGGTGGACACCTGCCATTTACTAAGAAACTGTCTCATAAAGCTCATTATAATGTTCATTATAATGTTCTTCGTCTAGTTAGTTCATCATCTAGTGCATTCATTATAATGCTCAACGTATAGCTAGTTCATCACCTAGTGTATTCATTATAATGTTCATCGTCTAGCTAGTTCATCGTACTGGTCATCGTAATGTTCATCATCTTGCGTGTTCATCATAATGTTCGTTGTCTAGCTAGTTCATCATCTAATGTATTCACCATAATGTTCATCGTCTAGCTAGTTCATCGTAATGATCGTCATAATGTTTATCGTTTAGCTAGTATATTACACTGGTCATCATGATGTTCATCTTATAACTAGTATTCATCATACTGCTCATCATAATATACTCTTAAAGCTCATCAAAATGTTCATTATAATGTTGTACGTCTAGTTAGTTCATCGTCTAGTTAGTTCATCATCTAGCTAGTTCATCGTCTAGCTAGTTCATCGTCTACCTAGTTCATTGTCTAGCTAGTTCTTCGTCTATCTGGTTCATCGTCCAGCTAGTTCATCGTCCAGCTAGTTCATCGTCCAGCTAGTTCATCGTCTAGCTGGTTCATCGTCTAGCTAGTTCATCGTCTGCCTAGTTCATCGTCTAGCTAGTTCTTCGTCTATCTGGTTTATCGTCTAGCTAGTTCATCGTTTAGCTAGTCTATCGTCTAGCTAGTATATTACACTGGTCATCACGATGTTCATCTTCTAACTAGTATTCATCATACTGCTCATCATAATATACTCTTAAAGCTCATCAAAATGTTCCTTATAATGTTGTACGTCTAGTTAGTTCATCGTCTAGTCAGTTCATCATCTAGCTAGTTCATCGTCTATCTGGTCCTCGTCTAGCTAGTTCATCGTCCAGCTAGTTCATCGTCCAGCTAGTTTATCGTCCAGCTAGTTCATCGTCCACCTAGTTCATCGTCCAGCTAGTTCAGCGTCTAGCTAGTTCATCGTCTACCTAGTTCATCGTCTAGCTAGTTCTTCGTCTATCTGGTTTATCGTCTAGCTGGTTCATCGTTTAGCTAGTCTATCGTCTAGCTAGTTCAGCATCTAGTGTGTTCATCATAATGCTCATCGTATAACCTGTTCATCATCTAGTGTATTCATTATAATGTTCATCGTCCAGCTAGTTCATCGTCCAGCTAGTTTACGTCCAGCTAGTTCATCGTCCACCTAGTTCATCGTCCAGCTAGTTCAGCGTCTAGCTAGTTCATCGTCTACCTAGTTCATCGTCTAGCTAGTTATTCGTCTATCTGGTTTATCGTCTAGCTAGTTCATCGTTTAGCTAGTCTATCGTCTAGCTAGTTCATCATCTAGTGTGTTCATCATAATGCACATCGTCTACCTAGTTCATCATCTAGTGTATTCATCATAATGTTCATCGTCTAGCTAGTTTATCACACTGATCATCATAATGTTCATCTTCTAACTAGTTCATCATAATGTTCATCGCCTGGCTAGTTCATCAAGAGACAAAGGACCTCAACAAACCCCTAGATTTTCATGTAGAGGTCCCAACGACAGCTAAAAAGTCGCTAGATCCTGCGAAGAGCGAAACGGGAGTTTAGGGGTTCTTTTACGAGAGTTCCGGCTGGGAAAAAGCGTCGCCATTGTGACGAAATATTCCGTCGGACAGGCCTCGAACAAGCATCAGAGACCACTGGAACAGACCGTCGCGAACAATGAGAGGGATCGATAGCGGGGGATCCGTGCTTGTCGCGCGAGCGTGGAAGGAGCTTATCCTGTAACGAGCTTACGATCCTTCGTCCGGATCGTCGCCGATGTTGCAGGCTTCATGGATTTATCTTTGGGGACCAGGTAGCTCTGGCATTCACGTACGAAGAATGCCAGAGACCGGTTCCCTGGCTAAACGCTTTATCGCTGCGATTTACCGGGAACAATTGGTTCGATATTTTTCGCGATATTGTCCCCACCGAGAAAATATCTCTCTCTCTCTCTCTCTCTCTCTCTCCTTTTCATCTATTTTTCCAAAACAATAGGAACGAAGTTTACGAGTCCCGTCGACGGGCTACAATAAAACACCGTCGATTTCATCAGAGCAACCTACTTCCTCGTATCAATCAATTGACAAACGTTAACAAGAGGTCGGCTCGATCCGCTGTCACGGAAACTGGCGTAGCTTTCATCGAGACGCCAGCCATTCTGGAAGCTCTGGAAGCTCTGCAATTCCTGCAAGCTCTGCCCGTGATTAGCTCGAACAGAATTAGGGCGCCTTGATAGATAAACGAGGCGCACGCCGGGATTAGTATCGCTGATACGATGCGTAAGGCATGTAGAGGATGATGCACACGGAGCTGAAGCGTGATAAGAGTCTGATATCATTCACACCTTGAAGCTAGTCCGAGCTGGTCCTGAACTGCAGTTAGGCTTGGCAGTCGGGACTGTTCATCGTAGATGAAGTACATCGCGATGAACATTTTGGAAAATTAAACTAAAAAAGTTGTAGTGTTGCATAAAGATCTGCGAATAAATTAACTCTTAACAGTCGAGGGGTGACTATGGGTGGATATGTTGGTATCTAATTAATTACTACATATTTGACACTAAACCTACCGACCATTAAAAGTGACTGTGTATGGTATTATAAAAATAACAAGATTGAATTTCTTTATATTTTGTGCGACTTTTACTATAATATATACTGGACTCAAAAAATGTATTCAATCAATTCCCATAAAAACACCTTTAAAATTGTCAAATGAAAAATCTACAATGGGTCACTTGACCCCTCGTGGTAGGTTTAGTGTTAAGTATTGTATGAAGTATTATATCAATTTCATATCCATAAAAAGAAAAAGAGCATATACAATGGAATTATTTTAGGTCGGTATAAATGCTTAATTTTTCATTTAAAATAGCTCCGACTGAAAAGGGTTAAGTTTTGAAAACATACTAATTTTTGTCCGACATTTTCGAAAAATCGACCGAGCACGACGTTCCCTAGTCGAACAGGTCGATAGCAGCGAAACGCAGACAATGCGCCACGTCGTCGTCCGGATACGCGCGCGTCGAAAAATGAGCCTCGTAACCGTGTCATCCGGAAACCCGGTGAGAAAGGGCAAGGGACGACACACGCGTACAGGTGCCGGCACTATTACTACACTATACTATCCAAGTGGTACTATCGTCGAGTACGATGCGCGTACGAATTCGTGTCAGAGGACGGATGTGCACGCGCGTGAAATAACCGGATCGTCGTGTCGCGTCGGCGGGTGGCTGGTACGCTTTTCAGACTCGTTCCAGGTGCTCCCCGAGTTTGATTAAACGCCCATTGTCTGGGCAAAAGTGCCGGAGAATTTGGGCAATTCGAACGATGGACCGTTTCCGCGGGGAAACTGTCCTTCGGCCATTTTGGCTTCCGGTGGACACGGATCTGGGAAATTACCGGGAACGGACCTACTCGGAGATCCTCCAGTTTGTTTAGTTGTCATCATAATGTTAATCGTCTGGGGTTAGCTCATTATGGTATTCATGTCCACTGTCTAGTTAGTTCGATATAATATTCGTCATAATGTTCCTCACAATATCCCTCATGCACTTAGTTCATCATAATATTCATCATGCAGTTCGTTCATCATAATGTGTGTTCACCATAATATTGATCGTGACTTTTATCATAATGCTCATCATATGAGGTTAGTTCATCATGATATTCATCATGTGCACTGCCTAGTTAGTTCATCATAATATTCATCAGGATATTCATCATAATATCCACCATGCACTTAGTTTATCATAATGTTCTTCGTGATACATATCCATTATGCACTTGGAATATCATAATATCGTTCATGCAGTTCGTTCATCTTAATGTGTGTTCACCATAATGTTAATCATAACTTTCATCATAATGTTCATCATATGAGGTTAGTTCCTCATGGTATTCATCATACCCACTGTCTCGTTAGTTCATCATAATGTTCATCATAATATCCACAATGCACTTAGTTAATCATAATATTCATTCTGCACTTCGTTCATCATAATGTTCACCATAACATTTATCATAATGTCCACCATCTGGGGTTAGTTCATCATGGTATTCATGTTCATTGTCTAGTTAGTTCATCATAATTGCTACCATTAATGTTCATCACAATATCCACCATGCACTTAGTTCATCATAATGTGTGTTCATCATACTATTGATCGTGACTTTTATCATAATGTTCATCATGGTATTCATCATATCCACTGTCTCGTTAGTTCATCATAATGTTCCTCACAATATCCCTCATGCACTTAGTTCATCATAATATGCATCATGCACTTCGTTCATCATAATGTTCACCATCACATTTATCATAATGTTCATTATCTGGACTTAATTCAACATGTTATTCATGTTCATTGTCTAGTTAATTCATCATAATTGTCACCATTAATGTTCATCATAATATCCACCATGCACTTAGTTCATCATAATGTTCTTCGTGAAACATATCCATTATGCACTTAGTTCACCATAATATCCTTCATGCACTTCGTTCACCATAATGTTCACCATAACAGTTATCATAATGTTCATCATCTAGGGTTAATTCAACATGTTATTCATGTTCATTGTCTAGTTAATTCATCATAATTGTCACCATTAATGTTCATCATAATATCCACCATGCACTTAGTTCATCATAATGTTCTTCGTGATAAATATCCATTATGCACTTAGTTCACCATAATATCCTTCATGCACTTCGTTCATTTTAATGTGTGTTCACCATAATATTGATCATAACTTTCATCATAATATTCATCATATGACGTTAGTTCATCATGGTATTCATCATATCCACTGTCTCGTTAGTTCATCATAATATTCATCATAATATCCACAATGCACTCAGTTCATCATAATATTCATCATGCTCTTCGTTCATCATAATGTTCACCATAACATTTATCATAATGTTCACCATCTGGGGTTAGTTCATCATGGTATTCATGTTCACTGTTTCGTTAGTTCATCATAATGTTCATCATAATATTCATCATGCACTTCGTTCATCATAATGTTCATCATAATATTCATCATGCACTTCGTTCATCATAATGTTCATCATAATATTCATCATGCACTTCGTTCATCATAATGTTCATCATAAACATTTATCATAATGTTCATCATCTGGGGTTAATTCATCATGGTATTCATGTTCACTGTCTCGTTAGTTCATCATAATATTCATCATGCACTTCGTTCATCATAATGTTTATCATAATATTTATCATAATGTTCATCATCTGGGGTTAATTCATCATGGTATTCATGTTCACTGTCCAGTTAGTTCATCATAATTGTCACCATTAATGTTCATCATGCACTTCGTTCATCATAATGTTCATCATAAACATTTATCATAATGTTCATCATCTGGGGTTAATTCATCAGGGTATTCATGTTCACTGTCTCGTTAGTTCATCATAATATTCATCATGCACTTCGTTCATCATAATGTTCATCATAACATTTATCATAATGTTCATCATCTGGGGTTAATTCATCATGGTATTCATGTTCACTGTCCAGTTAGTTCATCATAATTGTCACCATTAATGTTCATCATAATATCCACCATGCAGTTCGTTCATCATAATGTGTGCTCACTGGTCAACACAAAAAGATCGAAAGCATCCAGAAATAGTATCAAACCTGCAAAACGTCCCGAAAGAAAGCTAACAAGCGTCTCCCATATCATTCGCGCTACACATGCTCGCCCGGTTGTATCTTGCACGGTCCCGTTGCGTTTCGCGCCGCATCGGTGCATCTCGCTAGCGTTTTTCCGGATCACCGGCGCGTCCGTTGAAGCTTGACGACGTTTTCCCTCGGCTTCGAATATCATTTACATTTTCCCGGAGACGAATGCGCCCCGAGACGAGTGCGCTCTCGCCGAGTGGAAGCGATTCCTTTGTCTCGCGCGAGCATAAGCGTTCACGGGCTGCTTGGACGAGGCTCGTCGACTGAATCGCGGACATTGTTCCCTGCGCCTTTCACCTGTTGTTGTCTCGCCGTGCTCGAGAAACCAAGGGCCATCGTGGCTCCGAGCCCCGTATTTGCCGACACGCGGCGCTGACACGACCGAATATGATGCACCGATGCACCCGCTGCACCCGTCCTGCACCGAGAGCCTCGCCCGATTTAGCACTTGTCTCTTTGCAACGTCGATTTGCGCTTCGCCGAACGATGCTTCGCGTTGATTTAGCGTCGTTTGATGTTTGGGCAGAGAATTCGGTGCGCAAACTTCGGATTATTGCAAATTTGTTGAGCCCAGAGGTCTTTGAAAAGCGAGATCACAGATTGTTAAACAATTGAATTGGTTCAGAATTAAAAAATTGAAAAGTGGAGTGGAGATATTTTTCCGCATTTTTAACTAATACAAATTTTCGAAATTTAAGGCCGAGAATGATTACAAATTTTATGCGGTATTTATTTGTAATCGGTGATATTCGTTTAGGTATAAGGAATATTAATTTTTTAAAAATAATTCCAATTATCGATCGTAAATGTTCAATATCTACTTTAATGATGCTTTCGGCGCTACCGTTTCGATCAATTAATTTCTTTTATGTGAAAATGCACGCAACGTGGCATAACTAAATGAAGAATATTCGGGTTCAGGCGACTTCTCACATACTCGCATAAATATGACTCGCAGAAGGGTTTCGCATGTCGTTTAGTTTATAAAACTGTCCGGAGTAGCGCAAGCACGTTACTTAAAGGAAATAATACGCAAAAACTCGGAAGTTCACTCTGGAAACATGCATAATACAGGCTTTGAGTTTCTCTCTCGCGTACGTATCTCTGTGCTACTAAATTTCGTAGCTCGTTCTCATACATCGCCCTCCATTATTACATTCTTTTACCTACTGAATTACGCGCACTTCCAGCTTTTTCTTTATTTAAAAAATGCATAGAGAGATTTCCTACGCGAGCTCGCCACCATTTAGGAACGCTTCATTCAGTTCGCCTTTGATGCTTTCTTACGGTTCCGTTTACATAATAAGTTTCATTTCTTTTTGTCAGTAATGTTGCTACCAATATCCGTACGTATCGTCAATCGTCTGTCGTATGCGGTCTTTCAAATTATGTAATTATTTTCTGCAATAATTTATAATTTAATCTGCAATAATTTGTAATAGGATCCGTAATAATTTGTAATTCATTTCTGTAATAATTTGTAATTTGATCTTGAAGAATTTATAATTTTTCCTTTTCTATTCTCCCAGTGAGTTTTTATTTATTAAATTCAGTAAAACATCCTTTTTAATGTATTATGGTTATGGGACAAGATTTACCCGTGATATTGCACACCTAAGTCACTAGAGTTCTCCGAGAAGCTTATAACGAGGGCTGGCGCTCTTTGTTCTCGTTAGTATCCGAATTTTCCGCGATCGTCGTATATTTCCGTCGCGTTAGCTCTCCGCGTACGATCGAGAAATCGAACCGGACGAGGTCCGTAGCTTCCGGTTAGCGAGAACGGAATACGTGCACACGGAAGATAAGCAGATTCCGCGTCTGGCGGATTTATCGTGGCTTCGATAAATCTTTGGTTTGCAAGGCTGACGGTAGATACTGCGCTACGGCATTAAGGCAAGGGAGATTGAGATGTTTAGCGACTAGGCGGACAGAGGGGAAATCGAAACGACCGGTTCCGACGACGACCGATACGAGTTTCGTGCACCGGTCTTCCGAATTGACAGGCTGTTTCGGTGATCGATGCTTCCGCCTGTCTTCTCTACGATTGATTAAGCTTCGTTTGCCATCCCTTAGTAACCCTTGTAATCTCCACTGTAACGAATACTATTCATGGACGTCGGGCGAAAATCGGGTTTGCTATCCTGCTCGATCTTCAAGACCGAAATATTGGATTTTTGCTGATTGGTGGACATTTTTAGTAATTTTTTAATGATTGAGCTACGTGTTTCCTCATAAACGATTTTTATTAATTATTAATTGATTTAATCATTGCTGGTTGGTGGATATTTTAGTAATTTTTTACCGATTGAGTTAAATGCTTCTTTGTAAACGATTTTTAGGAATTATTATGAAGAAAATTTCAAGATTAAAGAATTTCTTCTTTAATTTGATTGTTGCAGGTTGGTAGACATTTTTAGACATTTTTTAACGATTTAACTAAATGTGTCCTTGTAGAAGATTTTTATTGATAATTATGACGAAGCATTCAAGATTGGAGTACTGACATTTTTAATAGAGTTTAATTAATCGTTCCCTCATAAACGATTTTTATTAATTATTAATTAATTTAATCGTTGCTAGTTGGTTGACATTTTAGTAATTTTCTAATGATTGAGCTAAATGCTTTCTTCTAAACGATTTTTATTAATTATTACGAAGAAAATTTCAAGATTAAAGAATTTCTTTTATAATTTGATTGTTGCTGGTTGGTAGACATTTTTAGAAATTTTTAAGGATTTATCTACATTTATCCTTATTGCAGATTTTTATTGATAATTATGACGAAGCATTCAAGATTGAAGAACTGACATTTTTAGTAGAGTTTAATTAATCGTTCCCTCATAAACGATTTTTATTAATTATTAATTGATTTAATCGTTGCTAATTGGTGTTTGGTAAATGCTTTCTTCTAAACGATTTTTATTAATTATTACGAAGAAAATTTCAAGATTAAAGAATTTCTTTTTTAATTTGATTGTTGCAGGTTGGTAGACATTTTTAGAAATTTTTAAGGATTTGACTAAATATATCCTTGTAGAAGATTTTTATTGATAATTATGACAAAGCATTCAATATTGAAGTACTGAAATTTTGTACTAGAGTTTAATTAATAATTGTAAGGGAACGTTCAAGTTCAATGCACTTTTTAATGAAAAATCGTCGTTTCTGGCAAACAAGTGAAAAAATCCTGGCAAATTGAATAGAATTCCGATTTCTGATTCTCGCAGCATTGCAACAGAGGTTGTCAGCGTTTCGAGAAACTAAAAAAGACCTTTCGCGAAACGTTAACGAAGCAAAGTCAACCATCTTATCGAGCCAAGACAGAACAATGCCTCGTTACGGGAGCCTGAACAGGCGGTTCGCGTCCTGTTCCCGATCGTCCTGCGCATCTCCTTGCACTCGTCGCGATTAAAACCTTCTTTATTCGAGGACCGCAGACTTACGTTCTCACGACGACACTATGCCCGGAGATATTATCGCGGACAAAGTGAAAACATGCTTGGAGACCGCACGATTCCCCTCTTTGATCCTCCATCTTGGACTCATCCTTTTTCTCTTTATCTTTTTTAAATTCACAGAAGTTCTTCATTCAATTTCATTCGAGCTTCAAACAATTGTTCAGTGAAAACCTAACTGCATTGGAATCTTCTTTAATGAAGTATTGCTAATTGCAAATATACATTTGCAAACTGGCAACATTATGTGTCGCACGGATGAAGTAAACATATATTTATAGTTCTATAGATTTAATAACTTTAACATCAACTGAATGCAACAATTTTTCATACACAAATATCCTTGGCAAGCTGTCTGTGCCAGCAAACAAACATTTTTACCTACGCATGTGTGTGTGTCTTCATATAAACATTCATTTAATTTCTTCAATTTTACAAGTTGTAAAAATGCTATCAGCAGCCTAATTGTCACTAATAAAAATCAACCTCTTAATATAAAGATTAACTTGTTTTCCTCAACTCTAAAAATTCTAAAAATGCACAAAAATCCAATTTGTCTGCACGTCGGAAGCAATAACTTCCGTTCATAAACAAATATCGAATCAATGTTGAGGCTTTCAGTGATCCAAACACTTTAATAAAACACTTCCAGCCTCTCCTAACCCTCTCGCAAGAAATCCGTTCAACAGGATCAGTGCGCCAGTTAATTTTTCTGAACGAGGTTCGCGCTATCGATCGAAAACGCTGTTCCCTCTCGTGGAAAACTGGAGGAAAACATCGAATTTCCGTTTCGCCTTGGGCTCCCTTAATTGCGGCCCGGATAGATCCAGCCTGAAGATATTTGTTCTATCCGATCGTTGGGGCGGTCCGCGATTTTTCTCGGGAAATTTGCATTCCTCGGGGGCTCTCGCTCGAAGAAATTTCGTACGTGGCAGGAATGTCGGACAGCCTTCTTCTTCTTCTTCTCCTCTGATATCTCCGAGGACCTCTGCTTAGTCCGCCATTTTCATGTGTTCCAGCCAGGAGCTCGAGATTTATCTTTGATCAGCGACGGATTACCGATTTCTAGAATCAACTCTACGAGTCTTCGTAATTGCTGGAAGAGTTTCTCATTGGAGAATCCAATTATTTCCATGTTGTATCCATCAAAACATTACTTAATTTTTAAGAACTCTAATGAGACGGCGTCTACCAGATGATTGCGACGCCAATTTTTATGGCTCCATCTTTTTCAAGGGCTCATTTTAAAGGGGAAACTTCAAGGAATATAACCATATTTTTCTCAAAATTTAAATCACTCTGGTTCCTCGTCGAAAAAAAGTAAAAAAAGAATTTGTTTAAATTTTTCGACGTTATAAAGTTGACTGTCGAGGTTGAAGAAATTATTTTGTAATAGTCCAATCCTTTCGGAATAAAACAAAAAAAAATTTAGTTGAATCGGATAAACAGTTCCTGAGATAAAAATGCGTAAGTGAGGCCCGTTTTCGCCAAAATGGGCAAAAATACAAAATATTGGAGGCCTGCCATTTCTAAAAAAAATTCGAAACCAGCAAAATGATGACTTAAACCTCCCCTAATTTCACATGGACTATAACATATTTAATTTAGAACAAAATGGTGCCTGCAAAAAGTGACCGATTTGGCATGGAATGACCCCTAAGTCCTAAGTACTCATTCATTTTCATTCGGCTGTCGTAGACTACTATACATTGTCAACGTGTTCACGATTAAACTCCGTTGTATCGTACGAATAAAATACCAATTCACGGAATACAACAATTCTTTCAATTCCTCAATTCCAAGACAGTAATGGTTAATTAAATAATTGAGGAATTCAGGTATCGGCAGAGAGGTTGAATGAGAAATTTTGAGAGTTTCATGGGTTTCTGCAAATTGTTAGAACAGATTGTATACATATAATACTCGCTATAATGTTTGCACAGCCTCTCGTTAACAAGCGCATTAACATCATACAATGTTCTCCGGTTCAATAGTTCTAAACTTCCGGCCGACAGTGTGCACATTAACACAATTGGACACGAATTATGTAACCATGACACTATTGATTGTCAATTGGGTCACGACAATATGTCGCAGTGAATGTTTTACCGCGATCACCAGGTTCGTAATCGTTGCCGACCTAACTATGTAATTATGCTACGAAACATTCATTGAAAGACTCTTCAGTGAAGAGTTAAAAAAGAATAATAAACAATCATGAGATTATGATGAAAAATTGATAAATCCAGACCGTTGTCTCTGATACTTCGTGTCAATGTTATAATATGTTTCCACAAAAAGTTTTAAACTTTTGAGGTCTCGAGAGAAAGCTGAAGAACTACAGTTTATGATTAGACAGCGGATCTTTAAGCAAAATACAAATTTTCTATCTAAATGGCAACAGTCAGGAGTGAAATAGACATATATTTTCTTTCTTAATACCTTTTATAAGTTGAAAATAATATAACAGTATTTTAAAATTCTTCCAGTGTTTTTACAGTTTTAAATTACACCTACCCATTTTTGCCATAAATGTATAACATCCACTGTCTATTTATGATAAGCCCATTTACGATTACAAAATAATCCGAGATCACTTAATATTATAAAACTTCATTTACTAAAAATAATTTCCAGCTCAATTACTAAATAATTCCATAAATGGTCTTAAATATCATCAATTGTCCAGTTAGGTAAAATGGTCGACGGTGCAAGGTAAAAAATTTCCAAAATCCAGTTTCTCACCTGATTTAGGGGTTGATCGAAAAGAACCAGTTTTTGCACCTAATACGTCAACTTCAGAACAGAAAACAACAACCTGGAGTTTACTGGAGGGAGAGAGAGAGAGTAAAAAAGTGGAAGGATGCGGTTAACAGCGAGTTGCACGAAGAAGTTGCACGGCAAGATGAACTTTGACAGAGAGCCGAGGGGTAACTTGGCTTTCAGGTTCGGCAAGTTTTCGCGTCCGACGAGGAAAATCGTCGTCGCGACGTACCGGCTGTCCGGGAAGCCCGACTTTCGCAATTACGTAGTCGATATCATGTAAATCCTACAGCCGCCGGCGGCGTGTGCGCTACAATTGACGAACGACGAATCCTGCCTTCGCTGAAACTTTTCCGTGGAAGCGCTCCCCGGCTAATATCCCGTGGGGAATTCGTTGTCACGTGCGCGCCGATCCTGGGCACAAAACACCGAAAATTCAATTTCCATCTCGGCGAGAGATCGCGGAGATGAAATATCAAGTGGAGCGGATACGGTTCTTTCGTTTTCGGAGATCTGCCAGAGAGAACATGGAGACAGTTCTTATGCTTTCATCAAATTAGAGGAAAAGTGTATTTAAGAATTTATTTCCAGAAAAGTAAATGACATAGAGGTACGAAACCTTCTGCAATTTGTTCAGCCATTCCTTAATAATATAAATTAATTTTTGTAGCATATTGCACCCTATGGTAACTGAGCTTCATGACTTTGACCGATCTCATGGCAAGAATCATCTTTATAGCTCCAGCCAAAATTAATGTTAATTTTATTCATATTATTTTAATATTAAATATATTAAATTATTTTTATTTATTTTATTTGAATATTAAATATATTAAATTATTTTTATTTATTTTATTTGAATATTAAATGTATTAAATTATTTTTATTTTTTTTTGAATATCAAATATATTCAATTATTTTTATTTGTTTTATTTTAATATCAAATATATTAAATTATTTTTATTTGTTTTATTTTAATATTAAATATATTCAATTATTTTTATTTGTTTTATTTTAATATCAAATATATTCAATTATTTTTATTTGTTTTATTTGAATATTAAATATATTAAATTATTTTTATTTGTTTCATTTGAATATTAAATATATTCAATTATTTTTATTTATTTTATTTTAATATTAAATATATTAAATTATTTTTATTTGTTTCATTTGAATATTAAATATATTCAATTATTTTTATTTATTTTAGTTTAATATTAAATATATTCAATCATTTTTATTTATTTTATTTTAATAGTAGTAAATAGGTTTATTTTTGGCCTCAATATTTTATTTTAATATTAAATATATTAATTTTAATTTATTACAAAATAAAAACCCGAGACCAACATCCCCTAAGTTATCCACCTTAGAGAAAAGGGGTAAACTTCGACGTCATCACGGATGAAGGGCGAGAAGGAGGTAAAGGAAGTTCCCCAAGAAATTGTCTCAGGGGGTAAAATAACTACCCCCTCATTCCCAGGATTGGTTCTCCTTCCAGCGCGGGTGCATCGCGAGAACCAGTCTCGGGGAAAAGTTTTACGAGCTGTTGGTGCTCGCGAGTAGGCGAGGCAGCGGGTATGATTTATGACACTCACCCTGACGGGGGCGAAGATCTGGTCGGGCTTGATATTCTCGAGCCTGTGTTCCTGCTCCCCTTTGTGCAGCAGCTGCAGGTGTGGCTGGAAGTGCGCCGGACAGAGGGTGCCTAGCGGAAGCGGTGACGCCCACGCAGGCAGGTGGGGTGGATCCCGTGTGCCCAGCTCCCTGTAGAAGGTCTTGAGGAATCTGGAAACAATGGGTTTTCAAGTTAATTGCTGCTATACTGCGCGCATTATGCTTGGGACATTTTAAGTGCATATGGGTTGGGTTAAGGGATGCTGAGGTTAATTATCCTTTCAAGGTCATGTTGTTGCATATCGTTGAACTCGTCTCGGTATCAACTATCATGCTGTCAGGTTTAAAATGTATGTTGCTTGTGAAAAATTATCGATGACCTTGAAATGTCCTTGAGGATAATCGAAAGTAGAATGTCTGTGCAGATTTGCACCCTTGAACAGTATTACTTTTGTCTAGGGTCTTTTGAACCAGCCTGTGTAGAATATTAGTGAAAATTGTTTAACAACAAAGAGAAAATTTATTTGTAATATTCTCCCACTTTGTACGTCGTAATAAAATTTGGTTTGCTTAATAGATTGTAATGAAAAGTGATTTTGAAGTGGAAGAAAAAATTGTTAGTACGACTATGTTTGCACGTCTATGTTCGTGACGTGAAGTGCACGCTGCTGGAATAGCGATTATTGAATTTCTATTATTAACAAATTATTAACAATATAATATTCCATGAAATTCTGTTAAATCGTAAAAGTATTGTGTTAAATGTTTTTGAAAGCTTTCACGTGCAAGGAAGACATGTAAAGTTGCGCAATCTACTTATAATATTTAATGAAAAGAAGGGCCTCCATTTTGTTCCCGTAAATTCCGCAAACGGAACGTTTCGCCGTTTATGTAATTCAAGTGACCCACACAGTTACAGTACACCGCGTAACGCAATTATTAATCCATATTTATTTGAAATTACTGCTTCAATAACTTTTCTCCTCTGAATGCAAATTTTCCCATGGAAATTTAATTACCTACGAGGAGACGAAATATTATGACCCTCGAAGTGCAATGAAATAAATTCAAACGTTTCCAGTTACGCGGCGGAAGAACCCGTTCGATGTGTACACGAACTAGGGGGAAAAATCAATGAAACGTTACTGCTAATTAAAATAAAGGATGGAACGAGCATTATTTGTATTTTACCTCGTAAACCGTAATTGCTATCTCTGGCAAAAAGTATTCTATCGAGCCAAGCCCCTGTTATAGCAATTACTCAAGTATTGCCGGACAAAAACAATTTCACCAGCAGCAACAAATTTTAATTGGAAGCTGTCTAATAGTTTATTAAACTATTTTCAATATTCTCAGAATATTCAATATTATAAACATTGTTTCAAAGCTTTTTAAATAGTATTCTAATTATTCAAAATTATCAACTGTAATTTTTGATTCTGGAAGACTATAATAAACCACTCTTGTCACGAATGAAGAATAAAAAACGAGAAAAATAGAGACACACGGTAGAGGAGTAAAAAAGTTCAACACTGTTACTAGCTGCTCGGTGAGTTCAAAACTAGCGCGGTATTTAAAAGATGTGCTATTCATTAACTGTTATATTAATTAAAAAATAATAATTAATGCATCTTTACATAACAGAAAAAATTGCAATCAGAGTCTGCGAGACTGCACGTTCGTGGCAAGGTGACAATATTGTGGCATTCGTGATTAAGGGTTGGTTTTTCGATTTTCCAGACGGCAAGATTAATATTCGAGGGTTGTCAACGGCCATCGAATTCGAATCTGTCGATAACCATAGCGGACACAGGGCAAACCCATGAAATCGGCATGGCTGGACCTGTCGAAGTAATCGGCCGGAAGCCGTAAAGCCAGTCCCCATCCACGTCCGGTCCCTTTCCACGGTTGATCACCTTCGCACGGGCTCCCGGCCGAGATCATCAATCTTCGTACGGTACCGCGTGTACAACGAATGCATCATTCAACGTGAAACTGCCACTTAGCGTGACTACGGTTTCGTCGCTTGGGAAATTAACCGGTCACTCGATAAGCGAACTACTTCGGCCGAACCAGCACGTTCCTCCAACGCGAATTAATTGCAGTTTTGTGTTAGAAATTCAGCTTTGGAGCAAACCACCTTAATCTTAGTTTCTGAACACGTTCGAGCCTCCTTCGGTATCGACCAGAAGGTAAGGTGAAGTGCCCTATGCCTGGACAGCATGTTTTCTATTTTAAATTGTATCACTTTAAATAAACAAAAACAATTTCTTAAGAGTTTTAACATACAGTTCAGAGTTTGTAAAGTAATTTAAAATAAAAAAATCATTGTTTAGGTTAATATCTTAATTGTATTAACAAGAATAATTCAAACCTGTAGTTGGACATATTGAATCCAATCTAAGCTAGTACCTGGACAGAAGTAAAGCCTATATCGGGACAAATTCAATTTACGAGTTGATCGAGCGAACATAACCTAAAACGTTGGTTGGTGGCGCTGTTGCGCATGACGAATGGAAGATGCTTTGCGTAATATGTAGTATTCTTATCATAGATTGTAGTATTGTATTATTTAACCAAATATATATTTATTTTTATTTACTGTTTTAATAAAACTTGTCATAATACAACTTTTAAGGTTAGGTAGTAATACTGATAGATTTAAGATGTAAACATAAAGTATTATTAACGTCACAACCGGAATACATTTTCTACATACGTTATTCAAGCTAATAGAAGACTAATTATACGTACATGTAGTTAAATAATTTGCAAACAATGCGTTGATTTTATTCAGAAACACGTGTCCGGCTTCAGGCGTAAGCACATTGCGTATAAGCTTAGAGTGGGACAGCTACTGTCATCGCGTCCCAGTATGGAGTACTTATATTTGAAAACAGTCCTAATCTTGGACATCTAATATTTGGATTAATAATTATTATTTACGTTAAGTTTGATTGCCAATTTATTTTAAAATATCAATATTATTATGCGTGATAATTATTTGTTGTCTGAGGGCTTAAATTATATCTTTTTTTCTAACAAAAGTTCGAACTATAAATGCACATGATTCGTATGTAAATAGACTATTTTGTATACTGTTTTCAGATGAACTTTGAATTCATTTTTAAATTTCAATTGATGTCTTAATGAAATAATATTCACACCTACTTGTAGCTAAGGCCTCAGAATATGTAATATAATTATTTAATCTCTTAATTACTGATTTTACTATGAAAATTCAGTTGTCCAGATTTAGGTATCACTTTTGGACTGTCCAGACTTGTTAGGGCACTTCACCTTATCCAATGTATCCCTTCAAGTATTATCTATGTGTCGAGTTAAAATGGTTACCAATATGTAGGGTGTCCCAAAATTCCTGAACATCCCGGAAATGGTAGGTTCCTGAGACCTTTTGAAGCGACATTTTCCTTTACACAAATGTTATCCGCGGCTTTGTTTAGGAGTTATTAACGAAAAACACGGACCAATCAGAGCGCGACCTAGACGCTAGTTGGCACAGTCGGTCCGGCGCGCCATTTGTCGATTGGCCGACTGTGCCAACTCGCGTCTAGGTCGCGCTCTGATTGGTCTGTGTTTTTCGTTAATAACTCCTAAACAAAGCCGCGGATAACATTTTTGCAAAGAAAAATATCGCTTTAGATGGTCTCAGGAACCACCCATTTCCGGGATTTTCACGAATTTTGGGACACCCTGTATAAACTCATGATTTTATCCTCAAACTCTACCCCATGGACCTCTGTCCTCGCCGCATCATATTCGACCAATTTACGTGGAACACGTCATCTTCAAAACTCTGACCTTGTCATCCTAGCCCTTACAATTCCTAAACCCCCACCATTCAAATTAGAACCTATATACAGGGTGTTTCCTACTTTTACTAAGGAACTTTTTTTAAGGAACTTACTTTTACCTTTACTACTTTTTTTACTAAGGAAAATGTCGCTTTAAATGGTCTCAGGAACCTTCCATTTCCTGGATGTTCAGGAATTTTGGGACACCCTGTATTAAACACTGTACAGTAAAGTCGCGTTCACTGTCCGGGGTCGGGTATACGATTACTGTCCACTGCCGGCCAAAGCCGCACAGTGGTGCCGATGTATGGTGTATGTACTGGACACCACCCTGTATACGATGGTTTATGTAAATTTTCCTGTAATAATTTTATTCATAGTCAAAAAAACAAAATATTTCTGTACTGGACACGGGTGGGACTTAAATGGGACTTGAATGTGAGACTCTTAACCTAAATTCGTTAAAGGACAATGGTCTTTCAGCATGTCTACACGTTCGTAGAAAGTGATCCGGAGGTGTCGTAAGCGTCGAACAATTCCCAGATACTGAAATCTTGATTGTAGGATGTAGAAGAGCAAGATGTTTGAACTGACCTTAAGAGTCTTCCCAGGGGATCCCTTTCCGGAGACGGGGGGCCTCCGATTCCGCTTCCGGCGCCGAGTCTCCTCGAGGAAGCACGTGCGCTCGATATGTAAGCGGCGGGAGCTGGCGGCGGACTGCAAGGCGGGCAACAAACGGGGCTGCTACCCCCGGGGGTCGACAGGGTATAACTCCTCTCCAATTCCTGAAACAAAAGAACAGAGAAAAGCCGTCTTAGTAAGTCTCTCGAACTTGGTTTGCTAGTTTTCTATCCATCCCCCAACCCCTTCCCCTTTAGAACTGTTCGTTTCAATACGCGCGGAATGTCTCGGACAAATAAATGTCGTCCGTGTTGTTTTCAAAGACGGAAGCGGTGTTTATGAATCGATATACTGTATTTGTACTGGGAATATCCTGGGGCAATGCCTCGGGAGAATGTCAAAAAAGAATACTCCAGATTGTACAGGTTAAATTTGTATTTTAAAGAGTAGAATGGAGAATCATTTGAATAATATTTATTTTATAAAAGTAAGCTTCATGGCAACAATGTGGATTAATTGGGTTTACAAATAACAAGTTAGGTAAAGGGTGATGTTTATTTTTGTGTTTCTCTATGTGGAGTGCACTGAGTGGGCGGGACTAATTTGCTCTCGAACTCCTGTAAGAGCCAAAGCAGTGTCCCACAGTGCATTGTAGATACTCAATGTCTTTTGAAAGTCTAGTTCTAGATTGTAAAATTATAATGGTCTTTCTTTGAATATTATATAGGACGATTGAAAGGGGCGTGGCTAATTTGCTCCCGATTTTATGAAACTATTAGATACTCAATGTATTTTAAAAATCACAGTGCCTTGTATATACTCAATGTCTTTTAAAAGTCTAGTTCTAGATTGAAAAATTACAATGGTTTTTCTTTGAATATTATATGGAACGAAAAAGGGGCGTGGCTAACTTGCTCCCGATTTTCTGAAACTGTTAGATACTCAATGTCTTTTAAAAGTCTAGTTCTAGATTGTAATATTACGATGGTTTTTCTTTGAATATTATGTAGAACGATTGAAAGGGGCGTGGCTAAGTTGCTCCCGATTTTCTGAAACTGTTAGATACTCAATGTCTTTTAAAAATCACAGTGCCTTGCTACATACTCAATGTCTTTTAAAGTCTAGTTCTAGATTGTAAAATTACAATGGTCTTCCTTTGAATATTATATAGGACGATTGAAAGGGGCGTGGCTAAGTTGCTCCCGATTTTCTGAAAAATCCAGAGCAGTGCCCCCCACAGAGTAATCCATGTCTTATTAAATTTTATGTCTCCATAAAATCTAGTGTAAAAGATCGCAATAATTTTCCTATAAATATTGTAGGTACAAGATGATATCAAGAGGCGTGGCCACGTTGCCTTGAATCTTAATGGACCAAGGCCAGTGCCCTACGGAGCAATCTACGTCTCCATGCTCAGTCTAGGTGTGGCAACTAATGGTTGCAAGCATGCTCGACTCAACGCTCGAACCATCAACCTTCTCGTTGACCGGAGGTAATCGATGGTTAAATGCCGAGTCGTTAGCTGCGAAGGTGCTCTAATTAACGGCCCTACGGAGCGAGTCCCTGTGCCCTATGCTCGCTTCATTTGATCGGAATCCTCCGGTTTGCTGAATATATTATTCAAAATACCTGGGAAATCACCTGTTTGATCGTGCGCGCGGTCCTGCGAGCCTGACTTGCACACATTGCCGTACAACGATCATTCTAAAATGAATATTCGAAAACACTATTATAATTACCATTATTTACAAAATTTCATTCTTTGATTAGAATTACAATTTAGCATTACAGAACTACAATTGATTTTGAAAATGTTTTACAAAGGTCCTCAGTCTGGCCACTTTTAATGGAGTTAATACAACAATCGTAAAATGAATATTCGAAAACAATAGTCTAATTACCATTATTTAAAAAAACGTAATTCTTTCATTAGAATTACAATTTAGAATTACAGAACGAAAATTCATTTTGAAAATTTTCTTTTATAAAGCTGCACGGTCTGGCCACTTTTAATGGAGTTAATACAACAATCGTAAAATGAATATTCGAAAACAATAGTCTAATTACCATTATTTAAAAAAACGTCATTCTTTCATTAGAATTACAATTTAGAATTACAGAACGAAAATTCATTTTGAAAATTTTGTTTTACAAAGGTCCACAGGTTGGCCACTTTTAATGGAGTTAATACAACAATCGTTGTAAAATGAATATTCGAAAACAATAGTCTAATTACCATTATTTAAAAAAATGTAATTCTTTCATTAGAATTATAATTTAGAATTACAGAACGAAAATTCATTTTGAAAATTTTCTTTTATAAAGATGCACGGTCTGGCCACATTTAATGGAGTTAATACAACAATCGTTGTAAAATGAATATTCGAAAACAATAGTCTAATTACCATTATTTTAAAAAACGTAATTCTTTCATTAGAATTACAATTTAGAATTACAGAACGAAAATTCATTTTGAAAATTTTCTTTTATAAAGATGCACGGTCTGGCCACTTTTAATGGAGTTAATACAACATTCGTTGTAAAATGAATATTCGAAAACAATAGTCTAATTACCATTATTTTAAAAAACGTCATTCTTTCATTAGAATTACAATTTAGAATTACGGAACGAAAATTCATTTTGAAAATTTTCTTTTATAAAGATGCACGGTCTGGCCACTTTTAATGGAGTTAATACAACAATCGTTGTAAAATGAATATTCGAAAACAATAGTCTAATTACCAATATTTAAAAAAACGTCATTCTTTCATTAGAATTATAATTTAGAATTACAGAACTACAATTCATTTTGAAAATTTTCTTTTATAAAGATGCACGGTCTGGCCACTTTTAATGGAGTTAATACAACATTCGTTGCAAAATGGATATTCGAAAACAATAGCCTAATTACCATTATTTCATAAAACGTCATTCTTTCATTAGAATTACAATTTAGAATTACAGAACGAAAATTCATTTTGAAAATTTTCTTTTATAAAGATGCACGGTCTGAGCACTTTTAATGGAGTTAATGGAGTCCAGATCACAGCAGATCAGTTCCGCGAGCACTCAACCAAGTTTCCAGCCGTACATTTCAGACCTAACCGGTCACGTTCGCGAGCGGGACACTTTCGTCGAGTGGCGAATTCGTTAGGTGGAGCGAATCGAGGATAATCTGCGGGACCCAGTAGCATACGTTGTCCCGAGGCCCGTTCTTCACCTTTACGGTTCTGTTCGCGCGAGCAATCGCGAATTCGTGGGAGTTCGTGCGGTCACGTCGCTGATCAGCTCGCAAGAAAGCGCTTACGGTCAGCGATAGCGGCCGCCATTCAATCGCAACGGTACGTGACCCGAGATAAGTCGATCAGAAACAGCGAAAGCTAAGAGCGCCTCTCGTTTTCACCTGCGCGTTCTCACCTGAGGCCGATTCACCCTTTCCTCGCAGAAACGCACCGCCGTTTCCTCATCAACTCCTTTTATTTCCTCCACTTTATAAATCTCTTTCTCCGTGACATTAAACAGTAGATAATTATTTGCGAATCATACTTAAATTTTTTCTGGTTACTTCGTAATTGCAATTTTTTATGCATTTCACAGATATGAAGATTTTTTAAAATATTGGAAACAGTTTCCTCAGGGAGTTAAATAAACGCCATGAATTTTGAAAAAATAATTTTGTTACAGCAATAATTAAATTACAATCGCTCTTGAAGGGTAAAAACAAAAATAGGTGAAATGTGAAGATTGTCTGCACTAACATTATTTGGGAAAAATATTGAAAAAAATACAATTGACAACACTTCACTAATTTCAATGTAATCAACTGGAGCTTGTAAACATTAAAAGAAATAGTATTAGACTAGTTCCCACGCAGTCAGTTTTCGCGGCAGTTTTCACCCCATAAATTCGCATAGCGGATAAAGAAACAAGTTCCCCGGTATTCGTATCTGCTACAGACTCGGTTTCATCGGAGCCAGAAGAAGATAGCAACGTTCCTCGCGGAGTATGTGTTTCCAGAGGAACGTTTCCCGCAAGAAACACGTCGGCGAGCGTACGCGGATTAAGTTGCATCCGTATCATCTCTCCGTGGCGCATTTCGTTGACCAAGCTCGTGGTTGTCGTTTGGCCAACTTCTACCCGGGACCGGGGAACGTAGAAAAAGCCGCAGGGAGGATCAAACTGGAGGGCAGGAGGTAAATAATTAAACGTCGGAAAACGCGACCCGAATGGAGCATGGGGTTGGAACACCGGGTCGAACAAAAACGGGCCTGGGACGGGCTGGTGCGGAGGAATAAACGCGGCGCGCCTGGAAACCCGAGTGAAGAAAGTGAATTAACGAATAAACAAGAACGTAATGGCTGTAGAGTTGTTGCTCCTCTGGCCGAGGTGTGTGGAATTTTTTTTAAATTTTGGATCGCCAAAAATATAAAAATTTTTGCCAAAGTAGAATTAAAAACTTTCAAGCTCACTCTACTTTAAAAGTTAGAGCTCCTTTTAGCGAGCCACAGAAAATAAAATAATGAATAAACAAGAACGTAATGGTTGTAGAGATGTTGCCCAAGTAAAATTATTGTAAAAATGTTTGTTAAAGTACTACTTTAAAAAGTAGAGCTTGTTTTAGCGTGCCACAGAAAATAAAATAATGAATAAACAAGGACGTAATGGTTGTAGAGTTGTTGCTCCGTGGTCGAGGTGTGTAGAATTTTTTTTACATTTTGGATCGCCAAAAATTTAAAAATGTTTGCCAAAGTAGAATAAAAAACCTGCAAGCTCACACCACTTTAAAAATTAGAGCTCCTTTTAGCGGGCCACAGAAGATAAAATAATTAATAAACAAGAACGTAATGGTTGTAGAGATGTTGCCCAAGTAAAATTATTATAAAAATGTTTGCCAAAGTAGAATTAAAAGTCTGCAAGCTCACTCTACTTTAAAAGTTAGAGCTCCTTTTAGCGAGCCACAGAAAATAAAATAATGAATAAACAAGAACGTAATGGTTGTAGAGTTGTTGCTCCCCTGGTCGAAGTGTGTGGAATTTCTTTTAAATTTTGGATCGCCAAAAATATAATAATGTTTGCCAAAGTATAATTAAAAGTCTGCAAGCTCGCTCTACTTTAAAAAGAAGAGCTTGTTTTAGCGTGCCACAGAAAATAAAATAATGAATAAACAAGGACGTAATGGTTGTAGAGTTGTTGCTCCCCTGGCCGAGGAGTGTGGAATTTTTTTTAAATTTTGGATCGCCAAAAATATAAAAATGTCTGCCAAAGTAGAATTAAAAACTTGCAAGTTCACTCTACTTTAAAAAGTAGAGCTTGTTTTAGCGTGCCATAGCAAATAAAATAATGAATAAACAAGAACTTAATGGTTGTAGTGTTGTTGCTCCTCTGGCCGAGGTGTGTGGAATTTTTTTAAAATTTTGGACCGGCAAAAATATAATAATGTTTGCCAAAGTATAATTAAAAGTCTGCAAGCTCGCTCTACTTTAAAAAGAAGAGCTTGTTTTAGCGTGCCACAGAAAATAAAATAATGAATAAACAAGAACTTAATGGTTGTAGAGTTGTTGCTCCCCTGGCCGAGGAGTGTGGAATTTTTTTTAAATTTTGGATCGCCAAAAATATAAAAATGTCTGCCAAAGTAGAATTAAAAACTTGCAAGTTCACTCTACTTTAAAAAGTAGAGCTTGTTTTAGCGTGCCACAGAAAATAAAATAATGAATAAACAAGAACGTAATGGTTGTAGAGTTGTTGCTCCCTTGGCCGAAGTGTGTGGAATTTTTCTTACATTTTGGATCGCCAAAAATTTAAATATGTTTGCCAAAGTAGAATTAAAAGCTTGCAAAAGCTCATTCTACTTTAAAAGTTACAGCTCCTTTTAGCGAGCCACAGGAAATAAAATAATGAATAAACAAGAACGTAATGGTTGTAGAGTTGTTGCTCCCCTGGTCGAGGTGTTTTTTAAAAATTTTTTTAAAATTTTGGATCGCCAAAAATATAAACATGTTTGCCAAAGTAGAATTAAAAACCTGCAAGCTCACTCTACTTGAAAAGTTAGAGCTCCTTTTACCGAGCCACAGAAAATAAAATAATGAATAAACAAGAACGTAATGGTTGTAGAGATGTTGCTCCTCTGGCCGAGGTGTGTGGAATTTTTTTTAAATTTTTGGATCGCCAAAAATATAAAAATGTTTGCCAAAGTAGAAGTAAAAGTCTGCAAGCTCACTCTACTTTAAAAATTAGAGCTCCTTTTAGCTGGCCACATAAGATAAAATAATTAATAAACAAGAACGTAATGGTTGTAGAGTTGTGGTTGGTACTTTGGGCGAGTTGTATGCTACTTTTTTTTAAACTTTGGGATCGGTAAACATTTCAAATATTAGCAAAAATAGAATTAAAACAATCCAGTGGAAATCGTCGTGGAACTTGCGGGTCGTAGAATTGTAGCAGACACCTGAGGCAGAGAGCAAGCAATTTTTAAATCACTAAAAATTTCAAATATTCGCAAATAACAGGATTAAATGGTGGAAGTGAATCTCCGCGAAAGGGAGGAATGGCGTCGGAATAATTGTCGCGGACGCATTTTATTTTCGTTCGATGATACTTCCCATTGACTTGGCCGCATCGAGTGTTCCAGGGCAGTACGGTGCCGCGCAATTACGGAGATAACGAGCCGCATTCACGCAGCGGGGTTCTATTAAAATCATGAAAATTGTTTTCAATGGAGCGCGCGTCCCCTTAACGAGCGACTTCGATGACAATTAAACTATATATATATATATATATATATATATATATATATATATATATAGAGAGAGAGAGAGGATCCTCTTTGAAATCGCGGATCGATCGAGAGGTCTCGGGGGGTAGCAACACCGAGGTTCGAGGGACACCGAAATGCACCGGGTCCGCAATTAAACCCGCTAATCGTGTAACTCGCGGTTATTAATCCCGTCGAGAGAGCGTAACGACTTCGGGCCGAGTCTCGCCAGGATAATCGATCAAATTAAATAACGAAGCTGTCGGGTCCCGAACCTCGTGTCCGAGTTAACACCGGATGAATTCACTTTATCCGGTATCTGTTCCGCAATTCTTCCGCGAATTAACCTGAAATTGATCGGTATTACTTATATCTGTCCAGTGAATAATATTGTCAGCTTATAAAAAAAAATTTATTACACCGTTGATCTTCAACGACCTTGAATGATCTTGAACTACAGCTTATTACATGGAAAGACGTATCATTCTATTTAAGAAAATGATGTTGACCTTTTCATGTTCACAAAGAAGTTTAAAAGCCATTTTTCTTAAGAAAATGAAGGTGACCTTTACGCGATTATCTATAAAAAGCTACTGTTATCGGATCATGTACCAAGTAGCATTTATCTGATACATTTTCCCATCAATAACGTATTAAGTGCAGAATTTTAATAAGCTTGAGGTACAGTCGCCGCGGAAAGTATGTTGACACGTCTCAAAAATGCATGTTTTCTATTTTACCACGTTTTTATTAGCTCGCTTTCTTGTCTGTCTGTCTGTTTGTTCGGTGCAAATTTTGCAATTGATTTTTAATTAACTTCCCGATAAGCTAGAGACTTTTAAATGAATAATTTAGGAATTAATCGGAAATATATATTATGTATGTTATTTAATATAGTAAAAACTGGTATGTGTAGCACCAAAGATGACGTAAAGTTTATAATAATGACAGGAAAAATTAAATAACTTTTTTATCGATTGCGGAAAGTATGTTGACAACATTGTAAATTCGTAATTGCTTTCTCCATACGCATTTTCTTCTATTACAACATCGAAGTTCAAATCTTGACTCGTCGCTAAATATATTCTTCCTCCAGAAATCTAATGATTTGCTTTTAAACAAAATATGTAAAATATCTATAAAATATGTATACGTGTAGAAAACAAGGTGAATGCTGTAAATCTAGGGTGGTAACGCCTACAGTAAAGCATGATGGAGGATCAGTATGGGTTTGGGGTTGTTTTTCCGCAAATGATGTTGGCAATTTATATTTTCTAGACACGATATTAACAGTAGCAGGATTGTTGTAAATATTTTGCAACAGAATTTACAAGGTTCAATAATAAAAATGAACATGCACGGTGATTACGCCAAACATAAATGCAAACTAGCGACGAAATATTTCAGTGAAAATGATATTCAATTGTTACCATGGGCCCCTCGAAGTCCCGATTTCAATTTAATTGATCACCTGAGGGATCGCTTAGATCGAAGTGTGAGTGAGAAAGGGTATAGCCGGATAAGCATGGGCCAGCGGCCCCCGCTTCGATTTTCCTGATTCCTGTCTTAAAACATCGTTTTATGTCTAAAAAAACATTGTGTAAAATTTCAAATGTCTACCCTCACCGATAAGGGTGATATTGAGGTAAATTCTCCCGCACTTAAATGCAATTTGCGCTAAAACGAGAAAAGGTATCGACATGGGATAAACGGCAAATAAAAGATATAGATACACTCTATATTTCAGATTTTTTTCAGAATTTTTTGCTGATTATTTATAGTTGAAAATAATTAATTAATTTTTTGGGAATTTTTTTAACTGTCTTCCCCTAGGTTGACACCTATCAAAAAATTCTAAAATATTGCTATTATTCTAACCTATTTTGTAAAAAAATCTCAGAAGTGTCCGTTTGGTGGAACAGTGTCAAAAAAAATAAAGTATGCCGGCGAACGCTCGGTTTGATCAGTAACGACGCAGCGACCGATTCCCCTTGCGGCGGCTAGTGACGGGAGCGAACGGGAAGACGGCGCTTTTCTTGTTTTTTTCTTTTTTTTATATGTATTTATAAACTAAACGATTTTTATTGTCTAGAATATAATTGTTTAGACTTCTAACTGTAATCATGTATTAGAAGATTTAGTCGCATTTTTACATGTATCAGCTTTTCCGTACAAGCGTCGACTTCCCGTTCGCTCCCGTCACTAGCCGCCGCAAGGGGAATCGGTCGCTGCGTCGTTACTGATCAAACCGAGCGTTCGCCGGCATACTTTATTTTTTTTGACACTGTTCCACCAAACGGACACTTCTGAGATTTTTTTACAAAATAGGTTAGAATAATAGCAATATTTTAGAATTTTTTGATAGGTGTCAACCTAGGGGAAGACAGTTAAAAAAATTCCCAAAAAATTAATTAATTATTTTCAACTATAAATAATCAGCAAAAAATTCTGAAAAAAATCTGAAATATAGAGTGTATCTATATCTTTTATTTGCCGTTTATCCCATGTCGATACCTTTTCTCGTTTTAGCGCAAATTGCATTTAAGTGCGGGAGAATTTACCTCAATATCACCCTTATCAGTGAGGGTAGACATTTGAAATTTTACACAATGTTTTTTTAGACATAAAACGATGTTTTAAGACAGGAATCAGGAAAATCGAAGCTGGGGCCGCTGGCCCATGCTTATCCGGCTATACCCTTTCGGAATAATAAATCAGTGTTTAAACAAGCACAACTGAGTGCCTGGGATAGTATTGGCGAAAAAGCTATAAATTAATTGTTTAAAAGTATGTCTAAAAGACTTGAACAGGTCATAAGAAACAAAGGGTATCAAACTTCATATTAATTATGTAATTTTATCGTTAAGAATACACCCAATTACGAATTTACAATATTGTCAACATACTTTCCGCAATCGATAAAAAAGTTATTTAACTTCTTCTGTCATTATTACAAATTTTATGTCATCTTCGGTGCTACACATACTTCGTAAATCATTCATTTAAAATAGAAAATTTGCATTTTTGAGACGTGTCAACATATTTTCCGCGGCGACTGTATCCAACATTATACTTTACAATTACGGAAATCATAAAAATTCATTTGTGTAAAATAATGGAATAAATTTCCTTGTCCGAGCATCTATTATACTCGGTATATCTAATAAATGTAGCGTTGCCATTTACTAGATGCTTTTGATCCCAAAGAAACCTCTGCGAACCGCGCAGCTTATGGTCCACGGAGCTTTCCATGGTGTTCCATGGAGGTGGTTTTCAGCGCGTCCCCTCGGAAAATATTCGGATGCGAGGACGGATGTCGCTGGCAGACAAAGCTCGCTGTCGTCCCGGGACAATGGCTCTGCAAAACTGCGGCTCGCGGAAGGTCTCGACGTCGCAGCCAGACGAGAGGATGTTCGGCGGCATTAATTCGTGGTAATTTCTGCTGCAGACGACAAAGGGCTTCCGCGAGTTCGATAGAGTACACGCGTCGTCTTGGAGGGGGGCTAGCATGCGGAAGCTCGAGCGAGTATAAGCACGTTAGAGCGAGTGGGAGCGAGTGGGAGCGGACAAAGGGTTTCCCTTGGCGGATTACCGGAGACGAGCGTCTTCGTGCTTGTCAACGACGCGTCCTATACCGTGTAATACGACGGGGTAACTGCGGGGCAAATACGTCGTTAGAGCATTCCCAGAGCCGGCAACTTGAGAAGAACGACGGCGATGGCCCGTTCAATTACCTGTGACGCTACTCGCGAGAGGTTTACGATCATCCGACGCCTGAAGTTCCCGACAGGTGCGTTGCGCTCGCGATCTGAGGCTTCTGGGAGACGGTGTTTCCTTGTACACGAGTTCTCTTGGTTTAGGGATGTTCAGGGCGAACTGTTTAGGGTAGCTTGTCTATTATCGTACGCTGGATTTCATTGTTTCGTCGTGTCGTTATGCATTTATGACAAAAATGAGTGGCTGCAGTTTATGGATGTTCTGGAGGTACAATGGGACACAAAAGTACAAGACATTCGAAATCCATCGATATATTGGCAATAAAAGCCATTCATGAGTATATTTTGCATACTTTTGTATACTTTTTTTCACACTGTTGTCGCTTTCCATGCTAGTGAGATGACAACACGATTTTACAACCAAACACATCGGTTCTTATGGTTCAAGAATTATAGTAAAATGTCATCGAATGTGGGAAGTAAATCGTGTATAACTATATAAGGGCAAAGTCTACTGAAAATGGTACAATTTGTAATAACGTAGTACTATTTGGAACTCAAAAGAAATTCCTTATTAAAATTCCTTATTTCGCTAACCCATTATGTTTTTAAAACATTTAAATTACTTTTTAATTGCCAGTGTAAATTCTTATCGTAAAAGAATGCTCTGCATTTTAAAAGAGGAGCAGAGAAAAATATTAAACAGGTTAGCCGGGCATCCAGATAAAGATAAGCACCTTTCCTCTGCGAAACATCCTATTTTCAAAATATCCATCTTTAAGTGTTCGTTATTATATCAATTTTTATTATATTATATTAATTTCTTTATTTCCGAGGTAGATGGATCTTTATGAAGCAATACAAACCTTGTACATGTTCTGTACAGGGTCTCATTTTGCTCATTTCGCGACAAAATGTCACTCGATTTTCCAATCCGGACCACTGGTGCGTCGGTATACGTTTTTAGGATCGCGTTTGCGGCGAAATTGGTTTCGAAGCGTCGTCGGAAAGTCGTTCGCCGCCCATAATTGGAGCCGTTCATTTTTCATTTGTCGCCGACAGGCCTTCCTATGAAATAATAACGCGTTACGTACCGTTGCGACGCGAAACGGCGATTTTCGTTTTCGCTCTCCCAGCAGCCTCCGAATATTGAATTACGACGCTAATTGTAATTTCAGCCGGTAATTCCGTCGGACGGGCCGATATGACGCGACTACGGCTGAAATAAAGATTGCAGCCTGTAATTAACGTCACTTTGAACGATCAATGGGATGAAATAGTTTCCGGTTAATCGGCCCCGGCTGCTTTAATATTCAATATCGATGGGGGAAACAATCGACCCTGAACGGAGACGCTTCGTCTCGTCCATTGTTCACGGTGCTCGTATTGTTCTAACACTTTGTACTCGCGAATGGCTAGCTCCTTTAAACTATGCCGTTAACAATGCTCGCTAGCAATTTATTCAATGCTGCATATTTATTGCATAAATGAAAAGTAAAACCCCGTTGTGTTATAATTACAGCTAGTATCTGCTTAAATATTTTTGACCTTGCAATCATTTCACTGTTTTAAATTGCAGTCACTCATTTTTGTCATAAATGCATAACGACACCACGAAACAATGAAAGCCAGTGTGCGATAATAGACAAGCTACCCTAAACAGTTCGCCCTAAACATCCCTGAACCAAGAGAATTCGTATACAAGGTAAACCTGCCTCCTGGATCACGTGAATCATTATTGTTCACGGTGCTCGTATTGCTCTAACACTTTGTACTCGCGAATGGCAAGCTCCTTTAAACTATGCCGTGAACAATGCTCGCTAGCAATTGATTCAATGCTGCATATTTATTGCACAAATGAAAAGTAAAACCCCGTTGTGTTATAATTACAGTTAGTATCTGTTTAAATATGTTTGACCTTCCAATCATTTCACTGTTTTAAGGATGTTCTAGAGGTATATAAAAACGCAACAAAATTTTTGAAAATTTGACAACATATAATTCTTACTAAATTAATGCAATTACCAAAGTTTGGGTTCGATTCACTGCACCGTTTAAGGATTATAGCAACTTAAAGTTTACACATTTTAACACGTCTTCTTATGGAGAATTCATAAAATTCCACTTCAAACTCTACTTAAACCTTGAAAAAACGCAACTAGAAACTCTAGTTTTTTTATATATGGTAAAAATTATGCAATTAATTATGTGTTCAAAATTTATTAGGATTCACTAAACAATTTCAGAGCAAAAAATTATAAACTGTTTCAAAACGTCAAACTCGATTCAGCCCACTGTGCGATGTGTCCCATCTGAATCAATCCCGAAACGTATGCACTTTTCATATAAACATTAATTATATGTATTTCGATGTACAATTATATTTTAAGTTTTTGTATAAAGTTGTCCAGAAAGTCTTATAATCTGATCGAATAAAGACTACTTGCACATTAATAAATAATATTGGAGATAACTGAACAAAATGTCCCATACATCGATATTCTTAAATGGTGTCAATCTACGCACCACTTGAACTGGCACCCACTAATTTCCGTGTCGGAAATTCAGAAAATCCGCAGTCAATTAATCACCTTTTCACGGACTCAGCATCGAATTAACACTGACTATCGCTCACAGTCCACCCCGGACTCCCGAAATTGCTCACTTTTCCAGACAACGAGTCTCGCATTCAATAAATCGACCGATAGATTACGCGTCGCCGCGTGGTAATTAACAACTTTCGGCGAATTAACGTCCCCCGAAAATCGAGAGTACGGTCGAGAGAGGGAATAATAGCGATCGGGGCACAATGCCGGGCAAAATGATGGTCGTCCATGATGAATCGGGTATCGAAATCGCGTGACAAAGGCGAGGACTATCTATAGGGGTGGATGAGCAACGTTGTTAACCTCCTAACATTTTCCTGCGTGCTTGGCGATGGCGAGACTGCTTAGGTTTGCAACAATACTTCATTAACGCTCGGTTTACGGAGCACTAAAAATTAGTATTATACATTAATTTATAAAAATAAGAAAAATGTACGTTGTTTCCTGCATTAACCGATTTTTATGAAATATTTAGCATGTATATAACTAACATAGATCTACAAAAGATATATTTTAAATTTTCATTAACCCTCATACGCTCCTCAAGAATAGTTGCATAAAAGAGACTAGGATAATAATTCACCCATGTTTGCCCTACACGTGAAATCAACAAATTATGTTGCATTTGTAACGCCACATTTTAAAGAAATACATTTCACAACATAGATATAAAGGGATCAATGATTTTACAGTATGTGAAAATAGTAAATGGTGAATTTTCACCCTGAGGATCGTATAAGGGTCAATGGCCCAAATAAAAAAGTTTTAAAAATGCTTTTTCTATTTTTGCATGTAACCTTGAAAATTATAATTTTTGGATAATCTCTTTTGCATACCATTTCGTAAACCAATGCTTCTAATTGATTGTAAAAAGTCAGGTCGTTTGGTACAATTATAAAAAACTTATTCTGTTTTAAAGAGCGTTCGAATACTTTCGTGACTCACTGCATCTATCTAACAATAAGATACCAGCCATTTTAAAAATAATGTGGTATGTCCTTTAAAACGGAATGACTTTTCTACAATTGTATTAATCGACCTGATTTTTTATGAACAATTTTAAGCATTGGTTTTCTAAATGACGTGCAAATTACTATATAAACATCCAAAGAAATAAGTTTGTTGATTAATTCCTCGTAGACGCATCTTTACAATCTCAACAATAGTAAATTAAAAACATTAGAACCCGCTATGTTGATGGATCCCGTAAACCTGGTGTTAGGAAAGCATTTCCTCTAAAAAATGGCGGACCCGTGCGTATCGGGAACGTGGACTGCATTAAATTCGTGTAATCTTAACAAACGTCGAGGGCGGACGAGCGTGACAAGGGATGAAAATCGTGGACGGGTTGGTGTTGAGGAATCCCCGCGCGCGTTAAAGTTCCATCACTGCCGGAAGTTAATTTAATCCCGATCCAATTAAACCGGATAGAACGCTAAGCCTGCCGGTGGGTGCAGTTGGGCGCGTCGGCAGTTAACGTGCCGACGCTGGTCGTGGCAGTTAACCACTGCGTAAATTGGAAATTGGCCTAGCGTCCAATAAATATCGGATTAGCCAATAAATCGGACGGAAAACGGCGAGGCGTTATGCCTGCTCGTACAACGCCGAATTAATGTCGCTGCGACGACAATGCCGTTCGTCTTCCGACGGTTTTTCTTGGTTTTGCAATCCTACTTCCATTAGGCTGCTGCATACGATATTCTTCTGAATAAAATCTGTTGGTCCAAAACAGGCACCATTGTAATAAATATATGAATAAATTACAAGTTTGTCGATTGAACTATGGTATAAATTGAATTCGTTGCTCGTTGTTCATTTTCAAAATTGTTATCTTCATTTCACCACGTTTTTATTAGCTCGCATTCTTGTCTGTCTTTTTGTTTTAAATAGAATGATGATTTCAGCGCACAGGTTCGATCAATTATAAAATTAAAGAATTCCACTTTTATAACAAATTTGCAGTTTGAAATCTCGACGTTTCGATCCTGGTGAGGATCATTTTCAAGAGATTTTTGCGTCTGAAACAAAATGTAACATTGCAAAAGAAAACCATAGATAGAAAAAGAATAAATTTTTTAAACTGGAAAAATGAAATAATTTTTCTTACATGTTATATGGAAAATTGAAATTTAACTGTAATAGCCAGGATCGAAACGTCGAGATTTCAAACTGCAAATTTGTTATAAAAGTGGAATTCTTTAATTTTATAATTGATCGAACCTGTGCGCTGAAATCATCATTCTATTTAAAATCTTTTTCGATCGCAAAATTTATTCAATATGTCTGTTTGTTTGTTCGGTACTTTTGCAACTGACTTTTAGAGGTTTTTCTACCATCAATTAACTACCACTTTAACTACCGCAGACGAGATACCTCGCTTCCACGATGTCGAAGGAACGATGCTCTGGACGAGATACCTCGTCACCATGCTGTCGTAAGTACAGTAAAGTCGTGGTTCTTGTCCAACAGCCTGTGTTCTGCATGAACAACTATCGCATACCGACATTTTTTACCACGTTGTGACAAATTTTCAAATAAAACGCTTCATATCCATAATAAAGATACACGAGACATCTCGTCTATAGCATTGTATGACGAAATCGTGGTAGATTTTCATGGAAGATAGACAAACCTGATCCGTCTCGTTGGCTTCTTATCACTGCACTTGATAAAAAAATATATTCCCAGGACTAGCAGTAATTTGTACAAACGCTCCACCGATTCGACCGTCGCGTCGTGTAGATTCAACAAAACGTAAATCCGTCGGAATGGGAACGTCTAAAAATTCGTAACGGTACCCATAAACCCCATTGCGTCCATTTCGGTTCATTCGAGCATCCGTCGCAGACGCAGGTTGTCGCATTAGCCGCGATTTATGCGGCCCGTAGTCGAGCATTTTCTTCGTTAGAGGAATTCCCGCGGAAACCACTCCGTCGTGGAAACGTGGCAGGAACCTCCGGGCTTTATGGAGCCCCATGTTTTTCCATGGGAACAGCGTGTCAGAGGACGTTTACGCCCGAGCGTCACGTATAACCCGCGCGCGTTACACGAGCTACGTGCTCCTCTGAAGCGAGCGTAGACACGCGTGCTCCTGTTTAATGAAACGTCCGTCGTTTTAATTGTGTTCCCTGGTTCCAACGCTCACCTTCTCTACCTCTTCGTGCTCGACTGTTGCGTTTTTCCAGAAAAAAAGCAACGTTTTGCATTGTCTTTTTCGGCGTGGACGCACTGAGCGCGATTTTCGATCGAAATGAGTCTACAAATTTATTTGGAGCTGGAGTAATACGATCTTCATGGTTGTAAATGATTCAAAATCTGTTTCCTTTCGTACACGAAGAACGTCTCGCAGCACGTTTCTGGTTAATCTTGCGATAATTTTGCTTCCCATGGATATTCGGAGGCTAAAGTCGCTCTAAAGAGCAACGATGGCATGGAAAGCGATATTATTACAAGAATGTCTATATACACGGTGATCAGAATCAAGATAGATGGTCCAGGACCTGCATCGGGCAGGATATCGCCCGGAAATATAGATGAAACGCATCAGGACTGGCGATGATGAGGACCCGGAATTTACGAGCGCTATTTAACAGCCGCCGAAACGCGGATGGCCGATCAACGATCGCAAATTTACGGTAATAACGGCGATCATTCACTGCCTCGATCGCCACGTCCGTCAACAAACCGTTCCCATTACCTGGCAATGGTTCCCGCAAACGATTTCATCAATGCATAATCAATAGACAGCGGATCTTTATGCAAAATAACCCGAAATTGCAATGATCTGGAATGATCAGTAATTTTCTTTCTTAAGAAAAATCAAATGTAACTTAGGTTCTCATAGAAAAAAATGTATATTAATTTTTTTTTAACTACGACGCATCCTAGCTAAAAATATGAAAAATTGCGGAGATAGTGTTGATGAGAGTACCGTATTATTAAATCAATCTCCAGGATATGAAATCCGTTTTTTCCAATTTTTTCTGGTTTTCATTTCTCAAAAAATTCTTGAATATGTGGTTCGATATGCTGAACGTGCCAGATGTTTTAAAGAATTTCTAGATGTGATTTTAACTAGGGAAAAGGGGGCAGAAACTGGGATTTCCTTTGCTCCCCGAGGTATAGGCCTGAAACTTCGTCCAATTCATTCGCAGACCTCGTAGCCTCCAATCAAGTATGATCTAAGGTGAAGTGCCCTATGCCTGGACAGCATGTTTTTCTATTTTAAATTTTATCACTTTAAATAAACAAAAACAATTTCTTAAGAGTTTTAACATACAGTTCAGAGTTTATAAAGTAATTTAAGATAAAAAAAATCATTGTTTAGGTTAATATCTTAATTGTATTAACAAGAATAATTCAAACCTATAGTTGGACATATTAAATCCAATCTAAGCTAGTACCTGGACAGAAGTAAAGCCTATATCGGGACAAATTCAATTTACGAGTTGATCGAGCGAACATAACCTAAAACGTTGGTTGGTGGCGCTGTTGAGCATGACGAATAGAAGACGCTTTGCGTAATATGTAGTATTCTTATCATAGATTGCAGTATTGTATTATTTAACCAAATATATATTTATTTTCGTTTACTGTTTTAATAAAATTTGTCATAATACAACTTTTAAGGTTAGGTAGTAATACCGATAGATTTAAGATGTAAACATAAAGTATTATTAACGTCACAACCGGAATACATTTTCTACATACGTTATTCAAGCTAATAGAAGACTAATTATACGTACATGTAGTTAAATAATTTGCAAACAATGCGTTGATTTTATTCACAAACACGTGTCCGGCTTCAGGCGTAAGCACATTGCGTATAAGCTTAGAGTGGGACAGCTACTGTCATCGCGTCCCAGTATGGAGTACTTATATTTGAAAACAGTCCTAATCTTGGACATCTAATATTTGGATTAATAATTATTATTTACGTTAAGTTTGATTGCCAATTTATTTTAAAATATCAATATTATTATGCGTGATAATTATTTTTTGTCTGGGGGCTTAAATTATATCTTCTTTTCTAACAAAAGTTCGAACTATAAATGCACACGATTCGCATGTAAATAGACTATTTTGTATACTGTTTTCAGATGAACTTTGAATTCATTTTTAAATTTCAATTGATGTCTTAATGAAATAATATTTACACCTACTTGTAGCTAAGGCCTCAGAATATATAATATAATTATTTAATCTCTTAATTACTGATTTTACTATGAAAATTCAATTGTCCAGATTTAGGTATCACTTTTGGACTGTCCAGACTTGTTAGGGCACTTTACCTTATTAAGTTTTCTTTTTAAATCTTATAAATAAATTACAGTTGGGATCACGTAGTCCCTCTCACAGGGCAAATTAATTCCCCTGGTCGTGACGAGGGTGTTAAACCGATAGACCCGATGTCTATAATCAACCAGGGAGCTTGTGCTATTGGGAACTTCGCGAACTTCAGAAATCCGATCTTCGGAAATCTCCTCTCCCGGAAAATCCGCTCTACGATCTCTTCTTCCGACGTACTCGGGGCCACGTTTCTCGAATAATCCCGGTGTTTCGCTGAGAAATGGACGTTCATTAAGCACCGAGCTCGTCGGGGCACTCGGAGTAAATTTTAAAATAGATCGACGGAGCAGATATGGCCGATACTTTGTTATCAGCAGGTCCGGATCGCGAGGAATCGAAGGTACGGGGGCAGCGTAATTGAAAATCGTCTTATCGTCAGCGCTAATTCCGGACGCGCCGGTGAAGAGTCCTCTCGTTTAATCAAATGGCCGTGTAATAATCCGAGCGGCTATCTTCCTTTTAATTGCTGCCGCCAACTTCCGTCGCCTTTGTTCGCCGCTCCGGGATGGAACAGAAGCGGCGAGAAATCGGCCTCGTTAGTTCTTGGACCACTCGTTCGCCTGGACGCGCGCTCCTAATTAACACGCTAAGTGTCGCGCGAATTTTGAACGTTTTCTGCGAATTGAATTTGTTTCGGTCACTGCGCTGATAAGCGGTTGCGGTTACTGTTATTGGTTTGCTCGTGACTGTGTTTGCATTTAATATTGCTACCTGGTCGATTACGATATTTGTTAGTACAGTGAGAATTTTTAGGACGCAAGATAAATATGTTCTGACCGTGGCCAATCGAAGTTGAATGAAAATGTATTTATTCTCTCGTTAATCTTTCATGACAAATATGATGTAATCCATTACAGGAATTAAATTCTTCTTTCTGTTATCACAATTTCTGTGCTTCATGCGTACGAGGTGTGTTAAAAGAATGAACGGAAATTTTCATTTAAGGGAAGAATTTTATTTATTCGTCTACACGAATGTTATCTTCTTCAAAATAGTCTCCATTCAGAGGTGCGCGAAAATTTAATCAACGATTGACGAATGAATTTCCACTTCAATCGTTAATCGCAATTAACAATTAAACTCCTACTTTAGTCGTTAATTGCGGTTAACGATTGCATTCCTTTCAATTGTAATCGTCAATCGGATAATTGATTAATGATTAACTGCTGAAACTTCGAAATGAAATACGGAATCAAAACTGTATGCAAACTAAAAGAAATGTAAACTGACGATTACCTTCACCAATCGATTGAATCAATCATCGATTTTTCAATGATTACCTTTTCTAATTGTACAGATCAATCAATCAATCTAGATTGAAATTTTAATTGATTAATGCCCAACTCTGCACTGCCCTTCGCAAGCAACGTAATTGCGTATGCATTTTGTTTATGTTTGCACTACTTTTTCAGGGATGAAGATAACCTCCAATTTTTTAAATAGAATACATTTTTTATGTCATATATAGACTGCGGGTCTTTATGCAAAATAAAAAATGTTGCGTTGTTTACAAGACACAGGTGCCAAATAAAAAATTGTGCATCATTTAATTATCTTATTAAACTGAAACTGATACACTGATATTCTCGAATCGTTTGAATATGACCACCGCTTTAAATTGTGCATCGTTATTTTTACCATAAATGCATAAAATCCGCAGTCTAATCATATGAAAGTACGTGTGAAGAAATATATTCGTATACGACACAAATAAAACACACGTCCAAAATAGAAAGAACATTCTCACAATGAAGAATATTATTTTGTCCAATTACAATACAGCCAAACGACGTAAAATACAAATAAGTAAAAAGATCAATTTACTCGGAATTGTTCGACCGCTTTCGCAAAAAGAACTGGCTCGTTTAAACGAATCGCGAATAAAGTTGCGAATGGAGTTCCGCCATAACAGTTTGACTGGTGGCCAGGTACAGTGGATGAATAATTTTTATAGTTATTACTATTTCACCGAGGTCGGGTGTTTTGACGAATGGCGAGCCGAGGGCTAAGGCTCGCGTGCAAATGGCGACCTCGTCCGAAAAAAAAACGGCGCAGAAAAATGGCGAAGTTTCGCGCACGTGTCTCCGTTCATAACAATCGTGCACGTAGCCAGAGGCCATCGTTCACCTGCAACTCGTTCCGCGGGAATTCGGCCGCGAGCTCCTCTGGATCCGCCAGCAATTCGCTGGCCCACATAATTTCGCAGCCCGGCACACCAGAGCCGAAAGCCGAGTCCCTCGTAAATAACGCTTAAAACGGCCGCGGGAATATCTATTTTCCTATCAGAAATTGGGGCGAGCTCGTTCAAATAATTTTTTACCGGAAGACGCACGACCCGTTCAACAACTGAGTTCACCTAGCCGGTGGAGATTAAACATTTCCACGGCGGGATTTATCGGGACCATCGACACCCGAGGCTGCACTTATTCCGACGAATCCGGAAAATATTGCAATATTTCCCCGATTTTATACTGGGATTTTCACTGGACGCAAACATCAAATTGTTGGGGCAGTGGAATCGTAACCTGTGATCCCTGTTGTCCGAATCAGAGAGACCTGATGGCTGAAATTGTTTCAAATTAAGCAAAGAAAAATATACGAGAAGGGGTGAATCTACACCTCTGGATCGCAATTGTTAATTGCGATTAACGATTGAAGTAGAAATTTAGAAGTAGAGATTTTTTTCGTCAACATTAACCCTTTTTAACAGGAAAATTAAACATTTCTTCCGATCCAGAATATATTTCCATTCCCTACGATTTTTGAAATTTTATGGATATGAAATTGGTATAATACATCGTACAATACCGAAATGTTTAGTAATTGATTAGATACCGATATATTTAATAACATAAACAATATTTTGAATAATGGCTCAGCAATTTTTAGTGGTGCCTCAGAGGGGACAACCGAGTGCAAAGGGTTAAATTTTTGCCCAACTCTGGGGACGTGTTACTTTTTCTCCTCTACCGTTCTTTTCTAATATTTATAATTTGCAAGAGAAACTGTATGTATTTACATATGTTTATAATATAATTAATATCGTCAGGAAAATGCAGAAGAGATTTTGTTTGTTGAACAGTGCCGTCTATGGCGGGTCTAGAGGGGTCGATTGTGCAATATATTTTCAGGAAAGAGTTATCACATTTCGCCGTCGTTCAAGGTAGAGGAGCAAGTTGTGTTTCAGCCCGAAAAATATCGCGAACCGTGCGCCTCGATTGTTTCGCGTTTCCGCGAGCGTGGGTGGGCCCGTATCGCGGTCCATTTGTTTCCGCGACGACATTGAGAAACGTTGTTTCTTTCAGGCAGGCCACTACTACCCGGGTCAATGTCTCGACAGTACATAAATACATGGGTCTCTGGATCCCGAAACGCTGTTCTTTTCGTGCACGCAACACCTGTGCGCCCTCCGAAAAGACGGGCTTGAAAAATGGGGCGCGCGAACCCTCTCGAATTTTTGCAATTCTCAACACTAGGTTTACGGAGCACTGAAAGTGACTATTTTACATTGCTTTAGAAAAATAACAAGAGTTTGTGTGTGTCCGAATTGTTCGAAAGAAATAAATTTCTTAAATAATTTCTCATGGGTGCATCTTGGCAATCTCAATATTCGGAAATTAAAGATATTAGGACCCGTAAGGCTCTTTAGTGGGTCCTGCCTTGTTAGACAGAATGTCGTGAGATTAACCCTTTGCACTCCGAATTACTTTTCAATTTTTTTGACAGCAGCTCCCTACTATTTTAAATGTTTCATTTGAAATTTAGCTCAAAGGACAGTTCCTTGACTGCTACTTATTTTGAACAATTTTTTTTACTAATTACACTGTCCAACAGCCAAAAAGTATTTTGATTCCCACTATACGATTCTTATAGAGTTTTTCGTGCTGATTCCAAATGTGTTCTTAATTTTTCTCCTAGACGTACAGTTTTTGAGAAAATTGAGTTTAGAACTTTGAACATATATTGTGATGTTATTATAAAAGATATTGAATTGTTCTTTACAGCAAAAGATTCTGTAGACTTTCCCGAATACAGCCATATCCAATATTAATACATTATGATTGTTTAAACATATATAAACAATGATTAAAGATGGAGAGACACCACTTTTGCACCAATTTTTGCGGATATTTTTGAACTTATCTAAAAAAATAAGGGTCCAGCGGAAAATCGAACTATACCACGCGATAGAGCAGAGTTTTATCTTGAGGAACCACCCTGTCCAGTTTGCGTGTCGACGTTTTTTTCGAACCAGAAAGCAAATTATCTTCGCCCGACATGAGTTGCCGCCAGTGGCGCTCGCCATTAGAACGGGCGTTCCACGCTACTGGCGGCAACTCATGTCGGGCGAAGATATGTTGCTTTCTGGTTCGAAAAAAACGTCGACCATGCAAACTTGAAATGGTGGCTTCTCAAGATAAAAGTCTGCTCTATCGTGTGGTATAGTTCGATTTTCCGCTGGACCCTTAATTTTTGAGATAAATTGAAAAATGTCCTCAAAAATTGGCGTAAAAGTGGTGTCTCTCCGTCTTTAATCATTGTTTAAACATGTTTAAACAATCATAATATATTAATATTGGATATCACTGTATTCGGGAAAGTCTACAGAATCTTTTGTTGTAAAGAACAATTCAATATCTTTTATAATAACATCACAATATATGTTCAAAATTGAAAAATATGTCTTTTTTTTAAACTCAATTTTCTCAAAAACTGTACGTCTAGGAGAAAAATTAAAAACACATTCGGAATCAGCGCGAAAAACTCTACAAGAATCGTATAGTGGGAATCGAAATACAAAATTTGTTGGAGAGTGTTATATTAAATATTACTCGTATTATTTGTTATAACTTTTAAATGTGGAACTACAGGGTGGCGCAAAATGATGTTTCTGGTTTGAATTCTGCATAACTATTTTAACTTTAGAGTAAAATACATACATATTGAAAAAAAATATAGTGTACAGAAGAGGAATATTATTGAACTAAACGTGAAAGATTACATCTCGCAAATGGCGGCCTTTTTCTGCTTGACACATTCGTGCTCTTTCTAACACATTTTCCATGATTTTTCGCAAAATTTCAGGTGTTATTGCACGCATTTCATTGCGAATATTGGGGAATGGTTGGGTAATGGTCGCTGGCTTATTGCACTCGCTCTTTCAAATACGCCCAAAGAAAACAGTCGGGAGCGGTTAAGTCTGGTGAACGCGGTGGCCAGTTGAAGTCACTATTGCGCGAAATAATGCGTTCGCCGAAGACGTCTCGTAACAAAGCCATTGTTTCCCTTGCAGTATCTGTTCTGTATCTTTCCATATTAAATTCTAGAAGCCTTGTTTACAAAATTCTGAAAGAAAAATTGAAAAAATGTTGAAATAGAAAAGTTATGAAGAATTCAAACCAGAAACATCATGTTGCGCCGCCCTGTATATTTGTTTTTAATTAAAAGGTAAGACAATTATATGTATATAAATAAATATAGGAAGAACCAAATACATATAAAAACATTAAGAATTTAATTCCCCCACTAAATGATCGAAATGTCACACTGTGCTGCGTCGTGACAAATGTGCACCGCCTGTTGTTAATAGGGGCTCATAGTGATTCCCATAAATCCATTTTGTGAATAATTTGTTGATGGCTGACACGCGCAATCTTTTCATGTTGGACACAGGTATCCCGTAGCGTCATCAACACATCGAAGAATGCAGTGACCACTGTTAACCCGGTTCGTAATGTCTTCAGGAAAACTATATCATGGTTTCCGTCGTGGGAGGATGGGAATTATGAAAGCTTCTCTTCCTCCCCCTCTCTCTTTCTCTCTCCGTTGTTGTTTATCTTCCCGCTACGATGTAATGAACCCTTTTGCAACCAGGTCACGGACTTTTCCTACCTTGCAAGAGAAGCCCTGCATCATGGGAAAACGCCGTGAGAGAGAAGGGGAGAGAAGAAACTTCATATATTTTCCACCCAGACGTCCCTCGTGAATCTTCCCCCCCTCCGGAAACTTAACGCCACCGGCCAGGTGAAAGCTTCCTCTATACACACCCGATGCAGTATCCTCAGGAATATCTTCTTAATATGTGAATGGGTGGAATTTGTTAATTGATAAGGTCTCCAAACTCTTTTCAACTTCATTCTTTAACAAGATTTTATTATCGATTTTATTAAATCGAAAATCAATTTTTTAGCAGATCTTCACGTTTCATGGTCATTGCAGTCATTTTAGACTATTTTCAGCAAAATGTTCGTATGTGTGCGTGTGTATGCGTATGTATTGTTATATGGTACCAAATTTTTCGTTAACGTTTTCTGAAAAAGTAACAACGCGATCAGAATGATGAATGATGCAATCGATGTGCCCCGCTGTAACTTAGAGCTGATTAGATTTTGGTCCATTTTGGTCAAGTAGTTTTTCAGTTTTTTATTTTTTTTCGAAAGGAGTTGATTCAACTATGCAATTTCTACGAGAGGACGGAAATTTTCCACCGAAGAACCAAACGCAATTACATAACAAATTTTTTTCTTAATTTTTTTTTAGATTAAAAAAATTTTTTTTTAACTGATTCTAATAAAAATGTATTAATCTATTTAATTTTTATGGAATAATTTAAAATTTCCTCAATTTAAAATTTATATTAAATTTTCTTTTAAAATAATTATTAATTTCAATCATAATGTAAATTTTCTAATCCATTCAATTTCTATGATATAACTAGAGGGCTATTGTTGGAATAAACGCTTGGAATAATCGAAAGTCATTCCAATGCAAGAGTGAATTTATCATCTCTATTCCCGAGAATACATTTTGGGAGAATATCGATGAAAGTACAACAAAAAACGATGTTGGCGATGTTGGCGAAGGAGTAACGAATCGGGAAGTTCTTTGTGTGACTCTTGTAGAGTCACACACCAAATAAAAAACATTAATAGCAGTAGGCCCTACTAGCCATGCGTATCACTAACCCTCTCGCAAGAGCAGTCCTACCCGCGAGCTCGAGAAGCGAGCGAGCAAAAACAACCCTACTCGCGAGCGAGCAAAGCGAGCGAGCAACAATAGCCCTCTAGTTTTTGTGTTTCTCTATGTGGAGTGCACTGAGTGGGCGGGACTAATTTGCTCTCGAGCTCCTGTAAGAGCCAAAACAGTGTCCCACAGTGCATTGTAGATACTCAATGTCTTTTAAAAGTCTAGTTCTAGATTGTAAAATCACAATGGTCTTTCTTTGAATATTATATAGGACGATTGAAAGGGGCGTGGCTAATTTGCTCTTGATTTTTTGAAACTGTTAGATACTCAATGTCTTTTAAAAGTCTAGTTCTGGATTGTAAAATTACAATGGTTTTTCATTGAATATTATATAGGACAACTGAAAGGGGTGTGGCTAATTTGCTCCTGATTTTCTGAAACTGTTAGATACTCCATGTATTTCAAAAGTTCTAGTTCTAGTTCTAGATTGTAATATTACGATGGTTTTTCTTTGAATATTATATAGGACGATTGAAAGGGGCGTGGCTAATTTGCTCCTGATTTTCTGAAACTATTAGATACTCAATGTATTTTAAAAATCACAGTGCCTTGTATATACTCAATGTCTTTTAAAAGTCTAGTTCTAGATTGTAAAATTACAGTAGTAGGGACTAGCTATGCGTACCACTAACCCTCTCGCAAGAGTAGTCCTACCCGCGAGCTCGAGAAGCAAAAACAACCCTACTCGCGAGCGAGCGAGCAACAATAACCCTCTAGTTTTAAATTGCAGTTACATGGGATGTGAGAACATGAGAGAAACGATATTATTCTGTTCTTCCTTTCGACCGGAAGACACTTCCGGAAACGGAACCAAGTTCGAGGAAGTTAAGCAAAGAAACCCGCTATACGAGGTTCAATGAGACGTCGAGATATCCTCGGAGAATAATATGCAGTATAATTCCGTAGTAGTTGGGTTCGGATGAGGTCATGTTTCGAGAAGAATATTTCCCCCATTCGTGGATCCGGGGAATATTTTTTATAATTTACAAATACGACGGAAAGTTTAAGTTCTCGCGGGAATATAATCGCGAAGTCCCGAGAAATTGAGAGAAAAATCCATTTTCCGAGGTGGTCTCCGGGTGGGTCTCGAAAACCCCGGCTTTCCGCGTTGAAAGCAGGAACTCTACCCACGAAGCCATAGAGACTCCACTTCTTACTCTGCTAACTTCAGCTATTCCTGCAATTGTTATCTCTTCCGATCCGAATTTTATTCTCATAAGAAACTGGGGTACAACGTATCTGTTCTTTCTAGCATCGTGTACCGCGAGCGCTTCCGTAATGTCTCCCATATTTTCGTAGTTTCACTAATTATAATTGAAATAATAATTCACTAGGAAATTGCTAGGTGAAATTCACAATTTTTATTCTCAGAGCAATACGCGCGTTTCAAATTTAATGTAGAGGACAGACTCTAATTTTTTTGACTGCAGATTGCGTTTATGATATAGATTTTTGAAACGCGAAACGGTGTGAGCTTCTAAAAGAATTTGGGAATATTTTAATCCTGGTTTATCATAATTCTTTAGTTGAGAAAACAAATTTTATTTCAATCGCTTTACCTTTGGATGTTTTTGGACAATTTTAATTTTGCATAAAGTGTTCATAGAACATCTTTTAGAAAATTATTGTAGGTCTTGTTGACAGAAGAACTAAATGTCTTTTAGCAACCAAAATGGCCGACAGACGTTTGGTGAAGAGAATCGTGAAAGGACCACCATTTTGAACGATTTCTTATACCATTATTCAAAATATTTGTTGCATTATTAAATTTGTCTTCAATAAATTACCAAACGTATTTAATATTTTACTAAACCACTGAAAGTATTGCACGAGATATTATATCAGTTCTATATCGACAAAATTAAGAAAATCATATAAAATCGAAATATTTCAGGCCGGAAGAAAAATTCGGTTAATAAACAATTTAAGATGCGTCTGAACAACTTCAACAAGCCCGCCCACACCTAAACTGATCGAAATTGCTCAACTACATCTTCTCGAAAGCGACTTCATTCAGAACCTCTCCGAAGAAACACTCAATGCCTGATAAAGGTCCGTAATCGCCAGGTCAGATTAAGCCGGTGCATCGAGCAGCGACTGCACCCACACACGAGGTGCATCCAGTGCATTCGCAGAGTTTCCTCGAAGATTCCTCGGAGTTACGACTTCCTAGGGGAAGCTTAATCCCCGATGGAAAGGGATGTGAGCTGCGAGGGGTGAACGTCGGCAGACGAGAGACCGTGTGCGCCGTTCGCCGGTTTTTCTTCGTGTCCGAATAAAATAAGAACAACGAAGAAAAGGAGGAAGAGCGAGACACGAAAGCGTTGCACGCTGTTAAAAGCAACTCCGTATGCATCCGCGGCGGTTGTTCCCCGGTGGCTATTCGCGTTTTACGGGGCGCTTTTAATAATTCCGTCTGTTCCGAATGGGACACGCAGTTGCGCAAATTGGCCCCATCTTTCCGGACGTGACGGCATGACAAAATGCCGGATCCGACGAGTCGCCTATCCACGGCGCTGGTCCATTATCGCGGCTGCTGGCTGTTCCAGGAAATGACAGCCGCTCTTCTTTTCCGGGAACCGCGTGGATAATCGTGCCGGAGCGATTGCGACTACTGAGGGTACACTTCCGGTCTCTTAGGGGAGCTGGAGGGCACCTGCGCGATGGGGATTGGTCCACTACAGGGCCCCATATCGAAGGATCCCATTTTGATTTATTAGGTTGTAAAGAAAGGAATGCAGGATTTTTCTTCTTGTGCTTGAATTGCAATTTTATACCAATAAATATTCACCTTAATTTAATGAGTTATATGTCATTTTAAAGCTTGTTTTACGCTCTGTTTAATTATGCTTTTGATATTTGATTTTATTCAAATTTTTATTAAATTATTTGCCTTATATTTCAGAATGTCAAAACGCGATTTTCGCATTATTTTTTTCTATGGGATCAAACTAGGCCGAAGTGCCGCTCAAGCGGCGCACAGTGGAACTTTTCGTCCATTTCGGAGACAAACGCAAAGAACTTTCGATAGAAATGAGATAGAGAGCTGAAATTTTTTTTAATTACAGCTAAGACTTCACAGAATATGGGAAAAATAGGGAGATTATGGTACGAACATTTTTTAACCTTGAAAAAAATCGTCAAACTTGCACAATCTCACGAAAATTGTGGTTTTTGCAATACCATGGGTAGAAAAAAATTTTTTTGTAACATGCCATACATCATTTCCTGTAGAGTTTTTCATGCTGAATTCAAATCTGGTCTCAAAATTTGTCTACGACTTCAGGATTTTACAAGAAATCGATTTTTGTGAACGAATTGTTTAACGAATTTTCTCAAGGTTATAAAACGTTCGTACCATAATCTTCCTATTTTCCTATATTCTGCCAAGTATCAGCTTTAATTTTTAAAAAATTTCAGCTCTCTATCTCATTTCTATTGGAAGTTCTTTGATTTTGTCTCCGAAATGAACGAAAAGTTCCACTGTGCGACGCGGAATATCAACGAAGTATGGTGCGAAGGAAGTGGCAACGAATGCACAGCGCAGCGCTGGTATCAGAAGTTTCGCGCTGGCAACGACAGCCAAATAATTTAATAAAAATTTCAATAAAATTAAATATCAAAAGCATAATTAAATAGAGCGTAAAACAAGCTTTAAAATGACATATGATTCGTTAAATTAAGGTAAATATTTATTCGTATAAAATTGCAATTAAAACAAAGGAACAAAAATTCTGCATTTCTTTCTTAGAACCGAATACTATAATTTGTTTTAATGTCTCATTTTGATGCTGCAATTTTAAACGCGACATGATTTGAAGATTATTGAAGCTGCCTCAGTACAACGAAACCTTAAAAATTGGCGTACGATTCTTTTTTGCCGGCCATTTCATTGAATTTTGAATGGAATGTGTCCAATTTTGCAAGAATGTACAGTACTTTGTGAGGATTTTATATAACCGAACCCGGTCGTCATTTCTGTTTTATAAATCCGAGAAAAAAAACCGCGCATCGATTTTTAAGGTCTCGTTATAAAAAGGAAGCTTCGATCTTCAAATTCGTGGTAGATTCAGTCGTGAAAAATATTTCGCAATTATTTTAGAGGCGTCCGAATGTGTGTTTTTGCGAGAAAAAACATATTTTTCAGAAACCAGTGACCTAGTCTGATTGAATATGCGAAGTGTGACGGATTTCAGTGTCAAGAAATACGACACTAAGAGATGAAAATATTTCGTAGAATGTCCCGAATGACTCCAGATCGTTCATCCTCGTATCCGTCTCGTTTTCCAAGCCGATATCCCTTCATTACGTGGCGTGATTCGCTGCAACGACGTCGCCGCGCTCTATCTCGTTAGTTTGCCAGTTAGCCTAGCGAGCACGCATTGCTCGCGAAAAATCGCTCGATCAATTACCTAACGCAGGCCAGCGAGCTTGCTATCGCGATGCTATCGAGTTGCATCTGCGTTTTTTGTATAATTACTGCGTTATCGGACGCGCGGGCGGCTGTCAATGTTTTGGCAATGTTTCGCTGGGAATTCCGCGAAAACGTTGGCTTTTCTGCGCGTTGGTGCTCGATGTTTGCGGTTCGTCCACTGAATATGTTTATTCTCCATTCGTTTAGATCCAAATGCAATTTTATTCGACTAAATAACTGTCTATTGCTTTAAAATATAAAAACAGTTCTATTAAACTTAACCCTTCACTGCATGATTTTTTAATTGGGATGGACAATTTTAAAGAAGGCCAGTTTTTGTGTTTTAAGGGAAAAATATTTTAAAAAATTAGAACAACATTTTATCAAACGAGATAAAATGTGTAGAATAGTAAAAAACACATTCTTAGTTTACTATGATACTTAATACAGCGTAGTCCAATAAGATTGAAATATTTCCATTGTTTTTGGAGTATTAGCAAAAAGTATTAGCAAAATTTCTTATGATTCCATTGAAAAAAGTAAATGTGACCTTGAAGTTAGAATATAATAATAGTAATAATATGTTTTTTTACCACCAAACGGTAAAAATAAATTTTCATCGTCGTTTTAGGAAATTGCCAAAGATCCTAATTATTAAAACTTCCAATGAAATAATTCTGATTTCCGGAGCTGCGAAAGTAATGCCGCGGATTAAGGGTTGAAACCACTTTGCGAAGATTAGCATTTCAAAGTTGGCTTGTAAATTGTAAAACGTAAAAAGAGTGTACATTTTTAAGCAGATTATTTAAATTCGAATTAAACGCGCGTCACCAGGAATTGTCTTTTTTTGGAACGCCGCTTGGGGAATCTCGATGATTTTATGCAGTTTTTAACGAACTGTTACCGTGTTTCAACTTCGTTTAATCCCGGGAAGTTCCGTTTCCGCAAATCGGCACTTTCCACCGGTAAAATATTTTAATATGCACCCCCTCCGCCGGCCTATCTCATAATTGGGGAGATCATTAGCGCGATTCTTGCTCCCGAGGGGAATTGCGTTTGGCGGACCTCCTCATTTTTGCCAATTACCGACGCAAATAAATGTTTATCCGTGACGTCGGTGGATGTTGAAACCCTTTAAAATCGCTATGACATCAATTCGTTAATCATCATTGATCCAATAATTCTCCTATTGACTTTGTACCTGCCAGAAACAAATTCGCAAGCTTTTAAGTAACAATTTGGTACATTCAAAGGAAGTTTAATAATTTCCATCTGGACAATAACACCAAAATAATAATTAAACTTTTTCCTCGAGAAAGAAACTAATGAGAGAATTTATTTTTTTAAGCAAATTGAAAATTGTATCAGTAGTAAATTACAGGGGGGGGCTACATGAACATTTATTTGTTGCCTGTATAATTTTATAGAATTAAATACAGTGCGACAGTATTTTTAAATTCTGCAACGCTAAATCCACCGAGCAATAAATGCGATTAAAATGTTTTAGCTTATAAAAATGACAAGACTCTATTTATTTAAATTTTGTGCAATTTGTATCTCAATATATGGTTGAACGAAAAAATTTATCGAATCAATTTCCATGTAAACAACTTCATAATTTCAGTAATTGTAAAATGAAAAATATAAAACCGATCATGTGACCGGCAGTGGTAAGTTTGGTGTTAAATATTTTATTTGCATCGGAGCTACTAATGTTTTTCATGAATATAGAAAATCACAGTGTTAAAAATACATACAGGGTCATCCGTTTTTAAACGGACAAACGTAAACCAGCTATAAAGAACCCCAAATGGAACAAGTTTTACCCCTGCCACTTTTTTTGTTTCGGCCTTGACTTCTAGAAAATTGCAAAAAACCATAATTTTTTTAGTTCACATAAACTTGAATATCTCGGGACTCCAGTGATGAATCTTGATGATTTTTCCTTTGTTTGGTTTAAAATAAATAGGGGCATCTTTTTTGTTGACAAAATATTTTTGTATGACCTTCGGATCTGTTTTTTTGGCATAGGGCACGTCGTGGAAAAATTATGGTTTTTTGCGATTATCTAAAATTCAAGGCCGAATCAAAAAAAGTGGTAGGGGTAAAAATTGTTTCATTTGGGGTCCTTTATAGCTGGTTTACGTTTGTCCGTTTAAAAACGGATGACCCTGTATATTCATTTCCAATGTGACAGATAGTAATGGCTAAAAAAGAAATTGATTAAGCAACCTTCGGAACAATCGTTGATTTCTAAGTTTTCAAATACTTTCAAGTCATGGTTTCAATGTTAATTGCAACGCAGAGTGATCTTGTCGAAACTGAACGTTTAATTAATCGTTTCAGCCTCCATTGGCCGTGTTCCCACCGCTGCAGCAAAGTGAAAGAGGAAGAAAGAGAGCGCAGTGTTTACGTCGCGCATCGGTTACCAAAGTCGAATCTTTTTAAAAGGCACGGAAGGGCACGGCAGTGTGTTTGTCGTCGGTCGTTTACCTCGTTACGAGGTTTGCGCGGCTTTAAATGTCAAGAGGCAGCCGACTCGCACCAGTCTGTACACTCGTCGCCATTTCTACACCAGCTAACCACCCACACCACCCACCACGCTTCGTCTTTCAACAGTTTTCCCTCGCCGACAGTGTTTTCGCGCGTTTAGGAACCACTCTTTTCATCTCTGACGTTTCTCACGAGAATTCTTTTTGAGACTCACTCTTGCCCATACGGTTTTGCGTAATTCATGCTAGTGCAGAATATACCGTTTTAATTGTATCCGTTTCTGTTGGCTCTTTTATTTATTAAAAAGGAGGACTAGGATGTTTAGGAACAAAATCAAGCCTACAGAAGATATTATTGAAATTGGTTGATGAGGCACCTCAAGGATTTTAGCAATGAACATTCATTTGTACATATCGCTGCTCCGGAAGTGTAATGACACAACTGCAAAAATTGCAATTTTACAGGACAAGCAAAAGAAAAATAATTCCAATTTGTCTTAATAGACAAATGACAGACAGAGACAAATGAGAGTAGATTATAGACATTGTGGGTTATTATTGCAAGTTTTAAGTTATTTCAATTTATAAAATAATAAATATCAGAATCACAGTAACCAGTACCATGTAAATATGTCATTGTTCCTCTGAAAATGCGTCATTATACTTCCGGAGCGGCGATATATACATGTAGAAAGTGAATATACAACAAAATAAGGTACTAACTTTTATATAATAATACTAAAAATTAAATAACTCGTTCAAATCATTTATTATTTCTAGTAAAATTGACTTCTAGTGTGCAAAATGATAAGGCACTTTGAATATAAAATAAGAAGAGTATTAGAATTCAACAAAATTACACAATTTTTGGCAGTTTTAGTAATGCGTGGACTGCCGTTTACGTTGTACCACTTCAATCATTCTTCTTGGTAAAGTTCACTTCTCACTTCTCACTCCATTTCTATCGGATATATTTTTTTCGATTTCCAATGATTTCTTGTGGCAGTCAGAGAAGGAACATTGTTGAGCCAACAGTGTCAGCTTCTCGATTGCATCACGTCCCGCTCAAGGATACAAAGAACGTCGTTCATCGCATTCCGTGTTCGCACAACCGATTTGGTTTTTGCATCGCGACCTTCCCGCTAAACGCATCTTGCGTTTCGCGGCGGCGGGAAACCGAACAACGTCGTATCCATTATTTATTGCGTGACTCGTGTTGCACGCCGTGGTGTTAGGTTTCCTCAAGGTCCTCCTCTTCGCTGATCCGCGTTTCCGCGTACACCTGGATCTTCGGGAGCGTCTCGCATTCTTGGGAGAGGAGGAATTTTCATATAAAAAAAGTTAAACCGACTTTGAAAAAACGCACTAAAAAGTATGAAATAATTTCCATTTAATTTGTGTGAATACACAAGAACATAAATACACTACAATCTTTTCGGAGGAGGCGCAAAAATTACTAATTTTCCAAATGAGAGATGTTGCTGATTATGATTTCATTGGAATATGATGGACTTGGAAAGCGGTGGGAAGAGAAGATACATTAATATGTGAAAGCATGTAGAAGTTTACCCCACTCCACCTTATAATATATAATTCTTAATTGTTACTGAACTTCTTTTCATGAATTAAAAACACGCCAACACATTAATTGCATATATTTAGTTAAATGGAGCACGCGACGCATAATTACAAACTAGAACGCTCCGCTGCTATATCGAAGAAGGTTTTAGAGCCAATTGTCGGTTGCAGATGCACATTGTGTGCATTATACATACGCATACACTGCGGTTGATGTTAAAAGGTAATCATTGCACAAGCACGATGTAGTACAATAATAGAGCAATTAGCATTCAGCGCCTTTAACGTTACACTAAGCGCGCGATAATAATTTCGCATCCGTTCGAAAGTGCAGCGAATTAACAGAGTTCGGTTCATTTCTCTCAATTAAAAATCCAATTTTCTCGGCTTGCTCTTCTTTCTTTTTTTATTAATAACGCCGAGAGAATGGCGTGCGGTTTCCCGCGGATGCGACACCCGGAATAAATAGTCGGTCGAGCCGTGGGTTTAATTAGAAAACCTCGAAACGCAGTTGCGCAAACATTAGCAAACTTTAAACACCGTGTGGCGAGCGTGGGACGCTCCGTGCCCGAAATCCCTCGAGTAACTGGGACACGGAGGCAAGTGCACATGCCAGTCAACCCGCAAAGTGTCCGTTAATTGCGGTCCTTTGTAAACAATCGCCGACGATCACCGCCGCACGTGAGCCGACGCCGACTTTTCCACCTATGTAGCGCGACAACGATGCGCTTTCTCCAGCCATTTTGACGAAAGCGCCCATCACGAAAAATTGAATTCTGCGACTGTTCGATCTCCTACACTCGAGCATGTGTAGAATAGCCATTTTTTGCAGGCGGCGCCATTTTTACCGATTTTAAAGAAGTTTTTCGGCTAATTATACGAGGAGTACTATCTCGGTTCTGTAACATCGATGCGCTCGCTCGCGCCATTTTGAAGAAAAAACCCACGAAAAAACATTGAATTAAGCGTCTGTTCGATCTGCTACATCTGAACTTGTGTAAAATAGTCATTTTTTGCAGACAGCGCCATTTTTACCAATTTTGAAGCAGTTTTTCGGATAATTGTACATGCAGCTCTTTCTCGGTTCTGTAATATCGATGCGCTCGTTCGCGCCATTTTCAAGGAAAACCCCACGAAAAAACATTGAATTAAGCGTCTGTTCGATCTCCTACATCTGAACTTGTGTAGAATAGTCATTTTCTGCAGACAGCGCCATTTTTACCGATTTTGAAGAAGTTTTTCAGCTAATTATACGAGGAGTACTATCTCGGTTCTGTAACATCGATGCGTTCTCTCCCGCCATCTTGAAGGGAAAATCTACGAAAAAACATTGAATTCAGCGTCTGTTCGATCTCCTACAACTAAACTTGTGTAGCGAAGTTAGTTTTTGCAGGCAGCGCCATTTTTACCGGTTTTAAAGAAGTTTTTCGGCTAATTATACGCGAAGCTCTTTCTCGGTTCTGTAACATCGATGCGCTTTCTCGCGCCATTTTGAAGGAAAACCCCACGAAAAAACATTGAATTCAGCGTCTGTTCGATCTCCTACAACTGAACTTGTGTACCGAAGTTAGTTTTTGCAGGCAGCGCCATTTTTACCGGTTTTAAAGAAGTTTTTCGGCTAATTATACGCGAAGCTCTTTCTCGGTTCTGTAACATCGATGCGCTTTCTCGCGCCATTTTGAAGGAAAACCCACAAAAAGCATTGAATTCAGCGTCTGCTCGATCTCCTATAACTAAACTTGTGTAGCGAAGCTATTTTTTGCAGGCAGCGCCATTTTTACCAGTTTTAAAGAAGTTTTTCTGCTAATTATACGCGAAGCTCTTTCTTGGTTCTGTAACATCGATGCGTTCTCTCCCGTCATTTTAAAGGAAAAATCCACTAAAAAAATCTAATTCAGCGTCTGTTCGATCTTCTACATCTGGACTTGTGTAAAGTAGCCATTTTTTTACAGGCGCCGCCATTGTTAGTGGTCTCAGAGAAGTTTTTCGGCTAATTGTACATGGAGCTCTTTCTCGGTTCTGTAACATCGATGCGCTCGCTCGCGCCATTTTGAAGGAAAACCCTACTAAAAATCATTGAATTCAGCGTCTGTTCGATCTCGTACACCTAAACTTGTGTAGAATAGCCATTTTTTGTATGAAGCTTTCTAGTTTTTCTCTTCCTCGGACCTTTAACATCGATGCGTTTTCTCGCGCCGCTTAACGGAAGCTCCCGCCACAGGTATCCATTCAAGCTTCTGGTGTGAGAAATTTTCGATATGTATAATTGATACATTTTTAAAAAATGTATCTTTCAAATTTTCGATTTAGGCCCACATAGAAAGGTTGCAACAAACAACTAATTGTTCTAACTTCTCAAACAAGACAAAAAATCGATGTCGCATGATATGATATCAAAGAAGTTATCGTCTTTTAAAGAGTGTCCGAATATTAATAAGAGTTACTATATGTAAGATTTTGGTGTATATATGTGGTGTATAATAATTTTAATATATGAATAATTTGACTGCGGATCTTTACGCAAAATAAAAAATGTTTGCATTGATTGCAGGACACATGAGCCAAATAAAAATTGTATTCTTCTTCTAATTATCCCATTAAGCTGAAACTAACACATTGATGTCCTTAAATATTTTTTACATGTCCACTGCTTTAAGTTGTACACACCCATATTTTTCATTAATGCATAAAATCCGCAGTCTATTAATAATATATTAATGATAGATTCAAATTCTTATTTTCGACCCCGTCTTCCCCTACTAAACTCGAAGATCGCGATAGTATTTCTCGATTAAATCGCTTCACAGCCTTCGCATTCTGGAATGGAACATTTCACATGCAACGACCTCGAAATTCTCGGAAAAATGGTCGAGAAAAATAATGTCGCGCGTTTGAAACGCTGTTCCGTCGGCGAACTCGCATGGCGATGTTCGCGTGGCTCGTTCCAGGAGCCGATTGCCGGCTAAATAATTGAAAAGCATCCAGAGTCGCGAAATCAAAGCGTGGTGGGTTCGTAGAGCCGTAGTCCGTCAGTCTGGCTGAAATTAAAGTCGAGCTCGGGGCTTGGTTACGTAAAGGGAACCGGATATCGGCCCTTGCGGCCGGTACATAAATGGCGATATTATTGCGGAGCACTGCGGAAAAATATGTGTCCTGCGGATCGATAGCCACGGGTTCGTATCGCCGCGTGTTCTCAGTCTCTCGGGGTCTCTCTTCTCGTATATCGAAATAGTAGACGACCGTTCGCGGTTTTTCTTCTGGCCACCCTGTATCGATGTCCTCTCTCTTCACCATCGTGCCCGGTTTTTCACATCGCGAACGCGTTTCGCCCGACCGAAACGTTATTCGTTTGTTCGACGACCCAGTAAACGCTTTTCTATTTCTTTCAGATCTCCCCGTGTGCGTATCTCTCTGCACAGCTCTCTACGTCTGTGTTTCCTGCTTTTTTGTTGCTATCCTCAAATTTCATTTCGCTCAACCGTTCCTCTCCTCCTTTTTCTACGGTCTCGCGATTCTTTCGTACCCCCTGATTTGTTCAATTAAAATAGATGTGCTTGATACGTTATATTTTTATGGAAAATGTCGTTTAACAACTGATATTATCGACAACCTTGACAATAATGTAATTATTTATCCTCGTATGCGGAGCGAGGAGCAAAATTTCTAAATGGAGGGAAATTGCACGGGAAAAATTGCATTTTCGACGATAAAAAATATCAACAAAAAAATACACTTCCGCGATGTGAAAACACAGGCTTCACCCTATAAAATGAAGCCAGTTACGAAATTTTACAATGTTTTCTCGCGAAAATACAGCTGGTCGAGCTTGAACCGAACAATGGAATTTCTAAATAGAGCACTCCGCTGGAAAAATTGCATTTTCTACTTTGAAAAAGTCTTTAAAAGAAAACCTTCCGCGATGTGAAAATAGAGGCTTCACCCTATAAACTGAGCATTGTTACACAACTGTACAATTTTTTCTCACGAAGTTATACACAGATCTTTTAAAACCAGGGAATTATTCAATCATTTAATGTATCAGCAATAATTATGAACAATAATTCGTACTACCAAGAAGGGCGTAGCTGTCGAAACACCAACGGACAACCCTTCACGCCCAAAACAGGAAGAAACGGAGGGAACCATCGAGCGAGTACAGCAATTGGCAGTAGCCCGACTACGTCAAACGGAAAACGGTCTCGAACTCGGTCTCAGCGTGGATTTTCGCGAGAATCGAGATATAGAAAAGCGTGTTGCTTGTCCGGCCCAGACGTATCGACCAGTTCGAAACTCCGTTTCGAGTGTTGCGATTTCGACCTTCGGGACGTCAATCCCGTGAAATTACACGGCTAAAACCACAAAGCTGCGCACCGATGGCGCCCGTTTTACCCGAGAATTGATAAACAGGAAACGTTGAAATTCGATTCAGGAGAACTGGAACACCTCGCTCTCTCTTTCTCTCTGTGCAAGCTTATTCAATGGCCTCTCCGAGCGTTCCCCGCAAAAACCATTCGCATTGTTTGAATATCATTATTCATTGTCATTCGTTTCAGCTACGGACGTACGCGTCCTTTGATACACGGCGCGCAACCGTATTTGCGTACGCGGGGAAAGAACCGGAAATACGCGCAAGGCTAATGAGAAGAAAAGAGGAGCCCTGCGAGGAAAAACTGCGAAAACAGAGGCGAAACATGCTTGTTTACTGAATGGCGATACTTTGCTCGGGAGCCCGCGAATTCCGTGTATTTACGCGGTTATGTTATCTCTCTGCAGACTTTTTTTGGATTTTGGGAATGAAATGGTGCAGAGGTGGAAAGTGTTTTATCTGTGTGCTACAGGTTGTAGAGTGAAATGTTTAACGCGGTTTATGGCGGCTTTGTTTCGTTAACCGTTTCCTACATTGCCCAGTCGGTTATTTGGCCGAAAAACCGGTAAAGTGTGTATATAAAATTTTTGTTGTTCGTCGTGCTTAAAGGTCTGAAGAATAAGGCTTCGATATTGTTACATCTTTCAGATATGCTTTTTCTATTTGTACTTCATCGAAAGTCAAGAGATTTTAAGGCGCGCTTTGCGTTCTGAAATAGTCTCTAAAACAGCGTCCGTTCATTAGCGATTTTCCATCGTTTCAAGGAAAATTGTTGAATGTCTTGTATTACAGAAGTTTTTCAGGTAGGTGTACAGAGCACTTTCGCACAGATTTCATTTTGTTATCATCTGAATTAGTATAGTTATTAATATTTGAACATAACCAATCATTCTGTAAGCTTTTTTACGATTACAAAACTTTATTCACGATTTTGTTATACTATTCAGCTAGATTGAGCAATCTTTCTTGTACCATTACATTCGATAAAGGTTTGTGATCATAGTCCGAAAAGAATTGGCTCCAGATTTTTCCGAATTGAAGAGTTATAACTAATTTAAGTAGAAATGAGCATCGAAAGTCGCAGCGTATTACGTAGTATGCCTCAGAGTTGGGCGTTATTCGAATGAAATTTCATTCGAATTCCCAGCGAATAAAAATTACGAATTTTTATTCGAAGAGAAGTTCGAATTAAATTTTATTCGAATGAATTTTTATTCGAATAACCCAGCAAATAAAAATTTATTTGTAAAAACCCAGCGAATACAAATATAATAATATGATAATCTAGTCGAATAAGCCAGCGAATAAAAATTTATTCGAATAAGCCAGCGAGCGAATAAAATCGAATGACATCGCGCCGACGACTCGGGGCCCCGAGTGTCGAGTGCCAAGTGTCAACGTCGGGCTCCTACTTCAAAAGCGACCTTTATTCTTATTCGCTGCCGTCATTCAGAATAACGAATAACGAATAAAAGTCCCGAGATTTATTCGTGACTAACGAATAACGAATAAATTATTCGTTATTCTTTATTCGTTATTTGAAATAAAATTTGCCCAACTCTGAGTACGCCTGTACACCGAACTCTCACGTTCGAACGCGTTCTCCCGGTCCTCCACGAGGTCTTATGAGGGAATTGTTTAGTTTAGACTACCGATATTGCGAGTCTTTATTGGATGCTGCAAATAAGCCTTCGACTAAATTGTCTCCTTGTAGTCACTATTCAGTTGAAACAGTGCCAGCAGAGAGCGTCTATTACACACGCGTCTATTTCTAGTTCTAATTTTATTTACTGTTTATGCATAGTCTCAGATTCAAAGTTCGGTTTATATTTAGCGTGTTACCTTGTTTACTTTGTTCATTGTTTAAGATCACTAGTTAAATTCGTACTTAATTGTACGAAAACCAATAGTGAGAATTTAAAAATTTCTTAAAATATATATTTGCTGATTAAAAAGTTACGTGATCTACATATTTAGTATCAATTTTCAATTTAGTAGTACATATCATCTTTCCGATGGATGCACTCTATCATCGCGATTTTCCAAGGCTTCCGGATAATCTGAGGAACAAATGTTTCGAATAAAAGTTGAACAGCATTTAAACATGTACAAAATATATATAAAATTTCGAAAAAAATCTTGTTTAAACATAAAATAAAAATCATTTTGACTTTTTAAGTGTTAAAATACATTTTTGATTTCATAATGTTATAGCCGATGTCAAGACGAATTCAACAACCTATTTTTTTTTATGATCTTGAGCCCATAAATAACGCTACAATATTTTTTCCGGTTTTTCGGCCAAATACCCCACACTGTGCATTGCTGCGTTTTTATCTAACACGTCTACCATCATAAAAAACAATGGAACTGCACGATTTAGGAAACAGAACTGACCCGAGGGTTTTTCTTAGATCCAGACTCGACTGTATTTGAACTATCCTAACTAAAATAAATACATTTCTTGATAAAGTTGCATTTTGAACAATTTTGAAGAAATGCCTACATTTGCGAAAATTTTGAGTAATTAGAGTGCACAGTTAGAGTTCGAGGAAGAACGTGCCAACTTTTATAGATATTGAAGCCTCGAGTTATCGAAGCATCGATTAAATTAGAAATGCGAGCTACGTTCGAGAGATCGCAACGATATCGATGGATCCAAGGGCCGACGTACACCGTCTGTCAGAGGCAATATTTTCATCCGGGACTTGGACGCCTGAATTGTATAATCGGATTATTAAATAATACTGCACAATACTACGTTCTATCATTCCGGGATAATACCCACGTAATCCTGACAGAAAATTGTTCTGGATTCAACATTCTCTTTCGAAGAGATTAATGGGCCGGTCGAACGTCCACAAATTCCCGGATTACCTGGGCGCCGGCTCCTTCGAATCCGGTTACAAATTTATACACACATCTACGCATTACTACGTTTGAGCGTTACATCGTTCGTAAATATTGTTGACTGTCGGTTTTCTGCAACATGTATTTGTTTATAGGAGCTGACTGCTTTGTAGAGATCCTTTGCTTTCCTGTGCAAGCTTCGCTTGGATACATTTGAAGAATGAAGTCTCCCCTTTATAACAGCACGAAAAAACTTGATGTACGATTTTTCTTAGTTGTTTTATTAAGGTTTAAATGAAGAGTGTACATTCAACTTTACGGAGACATAAGGTACAGCATGAGGGTTTTACACCCCCGAACTTGGTCCTTACTTTTGTCCCATAAAGCGGTGAAAAAGAATCGTACACTAATTTTTAAGGTGTCGTTGTAAAGGGGAGGCTTCACCCTTTAAATCTGCGGAAAATTCATTGACGAGAAAAGTTTCTCAATGTTTTCACAGAGGGATCAATTTGTAGCATTTTTGAGGAGAAATGGTCTTCGGTTTCTCACCTGCTACGTCGTCTAAAAATATTTTAGGGGAAAATTAATACTGGTATGCGAAAGTAGAATCTTCAAGATTTAAAATGAGTCCAAGTTTATTGCTGTACGATTGTTTTTTACAAAATTGCAATAGGTTCAATATTGCCAATTCCTCTAGAATCCGAAATTTTAAGTTCAAAGACTTTCTGGATCCTCTGTGCGTATCTCTGAACTTCTATATTCTCTGCAGGCTTTTTGAGGGACAAATCTACCTTATAAAAACGAGTGCAATTTCGAAATTGTCGCTTTGAAACCGGAATTACTCCAGTCCGAGAGGTACCAGCTCCATAAAGGTAAAAATTCCACAGTAACATTGTCACGCGCAACTATTTAAAGTCCATCGAACCCGAAAGCGTGATGCATGGTCGCATCGATCGGGTCGCGTGATTTCAAGTGTGGGCGTGCGTTCCGTACGCACAGACGTAGCTACAAAGCGAGATGAATCCGGGGAAGCTCGTCGACAAAAAGTGCAAGTTGCAATATTTCGTTGCGCAACAAATGGAAAGCTAGCCGCCCGCGGCGGCGATACTTGGTCCAACGCGATGGAAATCGAGCGAACGCTATTTCGAAGCGGATTCTCTCCCTCGGTCCGGGAACAGCCCGTCAGAGCAGAGTGAGAGGGGGGTGGCTTTCACGTTTTGCGGGGGTGGGTACGCGGAAAAACGAATCGAACGTTACGACAAACCGTTTCATCGAGTTATGCGGCCCCGGCTCGCAATCGGAGTAAAACGTTCTGTCATGCCGGCAGTCGATAAGCTCGTACCTGCGAGTGTTATTTACGCTCGGCCCTCGCGAGCGGTACGACGTGTTTCGCTCTTTGTTTCGCTCTCTGTTTCTCTATTTTTCTCCTCTTTCCTTTTCGCTCTGTTTTTCTATTTTTCTCCTCTTTTCCTCTCTCTCTCTCTCTCTGCTTCTCTATTTTCCCCTCTTTCCCTTTTGCTCTGATTCTCTACTTCCCCCTCTTTCCCCTCTTGCTCTATTTCTCTATTTTCCCCTCTTTTTCTCTATTTCCCCCTCTTTCCCCCTCTCCTTTTTGCTCTCTCTCTCTCTCTTACACTATGTTTCTCTTTCTCTCTGTTTTTGATTTTGGTGGCGGCGGAAATCGTGCAAGAGAGAAGGAAAGGGAAAGGGACTATTCATCCTAGACCCGTTAGATGACTGGCCGGTAAGTCCACCTAGCGGGCCCTGCCTTAGGCACTGGAGGTAGTCGCTATACTATTTTACCACGCTTATATTAGCTTGCCGTGTCGTTGTAGTATGCGTCAAGTCTTGCAATCGAATTTTAAACCACTTCCCGATGAGCTAGACACTTGAAACTTTAAACATAGGTCAGAACTAGATGACAATGTAATATGAAAAAGTAAATTTAAAAAAACACTGTGCGTTCAGGGGAAAAATAATTTTAATATTAACCGTCACACCTCGTCGCGTGACGCTCGGTAATACGTCATCGCGTTCAGCGATCCCCACTCTGCACGTCAGCGCTCCCTACTCCACTACGCGTTCCCACTCCACTGGCCCACTTCGCAACGAAGGAGTTCAGTCAGTGGTGGTCGTTTCATTTTGTTCCATTTCGGACAATTTCGGACTCCTTCAAGAGATGTCGTCTCTCGGAGTCATCCCCTCATTCTATCTCGCATATCTCCATATTATGCGTTTCTATATCTCACTATTTCATACTAGTATTAGTATATCTTGCGTTTCATTTAAAAAAGACTAAAATGTAGAAAATAAAAATATATTTGTTAGAGGACTTCAAGGCGAATTCAGAATCGTATCAATGACGACGTGCAATGTATAGGCTCTATTTTTTACAACGTTCTGGCGAATTTGATTGTCCCGGCTTTGCAATTTCCTCGATAAGTTCCGGCGATGGCGATCCAATCCTTTCTTTTTGTTCACTTTTTTGTTGTTGTTGTTTTTGTTCACGTTATTGGTTGTTCGCTTCCTTTGTTCATTTTGCCCGTTTTCGAATTGCGAAAGTGTTTGCTTTTTCCGGGCTCGTTCCCTGGGAAGTGTTTGCTTAACGGAAATATGAAAAATGGGGATGAGAATGGATGTTTGCGGGGAAATCGAGTGGCTGGTGGACAATGATTTTATATTGGAGTCCAGGCTTTGGGTAAATGGTAAACTGTTTCTTTTTTTGTAACTTATGGTATATTATATTTTGTTTGGTAGGGTTTTTTTAACTGCTTTTTGAATTATTTTTTGGTGAGAACGTAGAGAGAAACTTTACCGAGCGAAATAAAGAGAAGAAGGGTTGTCCCTCTTTCAGTACTAAACTCAGCACATTTTTGCACAGTCTACGAATCACGAAGAAGTCCACCCAGCAAGCTTGAGCAATTAAGGGAAGCAATAACGCCGCGACAGAATTAATACAAATTACGAGCTGCATGGGACTCATTATTTCTGCCGCTATTACGAACCCCGCTAATGAGATGCGTTTTTCCTCGTGTTTTGCATGCTCCGGCAAACTCGCAGCGTTATATACAAGCCTTTTGATTAAACGTCAAACCAAAAAGCATCTCCACTGAATTTAAAACCGTCCCACAATTATAGGATAATAAATTCGGAATGATTTACAAACACATTATATCATACGGTAAATAATTCGTTATGGAATGATTAAAAATTAACCTATTCAGACCAGTGTTTCCCACTCTACCTTAGCCCTTCCACAGCGCCATTCCCCACTCCTTGGCGACGAGCAACCCCACGCTTCGACAGAGAGGGGGTAACTGCATTCCCCTCAATTTCCCCTGATTGGCGACACACTTTAATTGGATAAAATTTTACGACTACGGAACCTTTGAAAAGCAGAGTTGTGCTAATTCAATTACGCAATTGAATTAAATTGTATTTCAATTATATAGAAATTCAATTACGTCGTAACTGAATTACATAATTCAAACCTTTCAATTAATTCAATTACTAAGTATTTTAATCAGAGGTGTAATTGAAATATAATGTAATTGAAACACAATATAATTAAAATGCAGCTCTCCAAATTGTAGCCCAGAACTTTGAAGAAGTGCGATATATTTTTATGTTTTTCTTTCATATACTTGTTTGCTGTCTGTGTGGCGTAGTTTTTATTCCTCGTCCTCATTCATAATACGTAACGCCATTTCATGTTTATGGTTGAAATTAACAAGATGTGTAACGCAGAAGTTATTTTTGTTCAGATATTATAAATTCATGAATAATAAATTCCTTCTGTTTGAAACCTACACATGGATTTTTCGACCACATCTTACCTATTACTTTATCATTCTTTAATTTTTAATTTTAATTTAATTACATCGTAATTCGTAAGTAATGTAATTTAATTACAAAGTATTTTATAATTGTGCTGTAATTGCAATTACGAATTACATTGTAATTTAGTTACAATGTATTTTATAATTGTACGCAATTGCAATTACGAATTACATCGTAATTTAATTGAATGAAGATCTGAATTATAAATTACGATATAACTGAATTACAATGTAATTCAATTACTTTGTAATTATAATTCCTAGAGTAATTCGATTGTAATTCTGCACAACTCTGTTGAAAAGTTACATCGATAGTTTCTTGAACGAAAATACATATAATATCATTATAAATGATGATAAAAAGATTATAAGCAATAATTTGATAAACAATTCGCAATGAAACTCCAGATGGTATACTACGTAATACAGAACTCGATCCACTCCACCTTTTTTCCACATTGCAACCGTCTTACCTTGTCTTCGTCGAGTGTTTTCGTCGACTTCCCATGATCCTCCAGCCGCCTCTTTCTCTCACGGTCTTTCGCCAGGCCGTTCAGGCTTCTGTAGGACAGCAGGCGACACATGTCGCTGGTCAAGTCGGGCAGACGACTCTTGCACTCGCCGCACTGGAATTTTTGCTGCGGCATCGCAGCCTCGCCGATCTTCTCTCCAGGGAAAACCGGAACTCGCCCCGAGACCCGACACTCCTCATCATCTTCCCCGCATCCGAGACACGCTCGAAACTCGCTCGAGCGACGTCGCTTTGCACTTTAATTGCTTCCTAGAGAGCAATGGCCTCTCTTCTCGATCCTAACCACTGTGCAACAATGATCCGTCACACGATATTCCTCGCGGATTAAACAACAATCACCGAACACCAACCACACTGATGTTCCGAAGTTCAACAGTCAATAAGTGTCATCGATGGTCGTCGATCTTTTGCGAAGATGTGCTTTGAAGATTTTTTCTGAAGATCTCTTGTGAAGATTTTTTATGAAAATCTTTAACGAAGATTTTTGATGTCGATCTTCGAAATTTGTTTAAAGAATGTGCAAGGTGAAGTGCCCTATGCCTGAACAGCATGTTTTCTATTTTAAATTTTATCACTTTAAATAAACAAAAACAATTTCTTAAGAGTTTAACATACAGTTCAGAGTTTGTAAAGTAATTTAAAATAATTAAATCATTGTTTAGGTTAATATCTTAATTGTATTAACAAGAATAATTCAAACCTATAGTTGGACATATTAAATCCAATTTAAGCTAGTACCTGGACAGAAGTAAAGCCTATATCGGGACAAATTCAATTTACGAGTTGATCGAGCGAACATAACCTAAAACGTTGGTTGGTGGCGCTGTTGCGCATGACGAATAGAAGGTGCTTTGCGTAATATGTAGTATTCTTATCATAGATTATAGTATTGTATTATTTAACCAAATATATATTTATTTTCATTTACTGTTTTAATAAAACTTGTCATAATACAACTTTTAAGGTTAGGTAGTAATACTGATAGATTTAAGATGTAAACATAAAGTATTATTAACGTCACAACCGGAATACATTTTCTACATACGTTATTCAAGCTAATAGAAGACTAATTATACGTACATGTAGTTTAATAATTTTCAAACAATGCGTTGATTTTATTCACAAACACGTGTCCGGCTTCAGGCGTATAAGCTTAGAGTGGGACAGCTACTGTCATCGCGTCCCAGTATGGAGTACTTATATTTGAAAACAGTCCTAATCTTGGACATCTAATATTTGGATTAATAATTATTATTTACATTAAGTTTGATTGCCAATTTATTTTAAAATATCAATATTATTATGCGTGATAATTATTTTTTGTCTGGGGGCTTAAATTATATCTTTTTTTCTAACAAAAGTTCGAACTATAAATGCACATGATTCGCATGTAAATAGACTATTTTGTATACTGTTTTCAGATTAACTTTGAATTCATTTTTACCTACTTGTAGCTAAGGCCTCAGAATATATAATGTAATTATTTAATCTCTTAATTACTGATTTTACTATGAAAATTCAATTGTACAGATTTAGGTATCACTTTTGGACTGTCCAGTCTTAGGGCACTTCACCTTATTTGGTTTATGGAAATTATGATCGGTTCTGAAGAATTTTGTTACTGTTTAACACTGGAACTACCGGACATTGGACACAACTGATATATTGTATATTAATTTTTAGTATTAGCATGATTGAATTCATTTAGGTATTGTACATTACAGTATTGTACAAATATTGTACAATTTTCATCAGAATATATATTTAATTTATATATCGTATAATTTTTATCACAATATTGAATTCATTTATACTTTAGAGAATTTTTATTACAATATTGGATTTGTTTAGGTAATGTACAATTTTCGTTACAATATTTAATTTGTTTAGATATCGCACAATTACGACAAGTAATTTCGATCCATCCGGTAGTTCAAGTGTTCATACATTTAATTGATATACTCTACTGTTAACATTTAAGATGTTTGCTTTAAGATTGAGGATGGGCCGGCAAATGTTGACAAACCTATTACGAGGATCTTTGATCCTTGAAATTAGCTTGCAGCTTGTTTGGTTGGTTTCTGCCGTGATACAATTCTGGAGAAAGTTGTTAGTGTTCAATGGACATAATGGAGGTACTAGTTCTTTTCCAATTATACATGTAAGTGAGAAATGTCGAGAAATGAGGATAAAAATAATCTCTACAGCGTATTGGTCCGTCGATATTAAACTGCGTACAAAATTTTTGTTATACAACTTAATCACCGATTTAGGTGGTTTCCTTTAACACTAAACCTACCGACCATGAAAAGTAACTGATGTGTATAGTATTGTAGAAATAACAAGATTAAATTTATTTATATTTCCTGCGATTTTTACTATAATATATACTGAGTATCAGTATACACTAATATCTCTATATATAAAAATGATGTGCTGACTTATTCACCTATCAACGCCCAGGCTAAACCCTTGGCCCTAGAAAGCTGAAATTTTGCATAGAGGTTTCCTTTATGATCTATACAAGAGATAAGAAAGGATATTTCGAAATTCAACCCTTAAGGGGGTGAAAGGGGGTTGCAACGTTTGTATGAGGAATATTTTATTTGTGGTCGGATTTGCTTGATACTTGGCCTTAATGCTTTTTGATACAAATAATCAAACACCTATTTCGGCATTTTTAAAAATTCAACCCCTAAGGGGGTGAAAGGGGGTTGCAACGTTTGTATTAGGAATATTTTATTTGTGGTCAGATTTGCTTGATACTTGGTCTTAATGCTCTTTGATACAAATAATCAAACACCTATTTCGGCATTTTTAAAAATTCAACCCCTAAGGGGGTGAAAGGGGGTTGCAACGTTTGTATTAGGAATATTTTATTTGTGGTCAGATTTGCTTGATACTTGGTCTTAATGCTCTTTGATACAAATAATCAAACACCTATTTCGGCATTTTTAAAAATTCAACTCCTACGGGGGTGAAAGGGGGTTGCAACGTTTGTATGAGGAATATTTTATTTGTGGTCGGATTTGCTTGATACTTGGCCTTAATGCTTTTTGATACAAATAATCAAACACCTATTTCGGCATTTTTAAAAATTCAACCCCTAAGGGGGTGAAAGGGGGTTGCAACGTTTGTATTAGGAATATTTTATTTGTGGTCAGATTTGCTTGATACTTGGTCTTAATGCTCTTTGATACAAATAATCAAACACCTATTTCGGCATTTTTAAAAATTCAACCCCTAAGGGGGTGAAAGGGGGTTGCAACGTTTGTATTAGGAATATTTTATTTGTGGTCAGATTTGCTTGATACTTGGTCTTGATGTTGTTTGATACAAATAATCAAACACCTATTTCGGCGTTTTTAAAAATTCGATCCCTAAGGGGGTGCATACCCTACATGCTTTCGGTTGAGCCTTTGTGCGATAGGTACACCGTTCCCGAGATACAGCCATTTTCCGCCGCGAGAGGGCCGTGAAGACGTAGCGAGTTTCTCGCAAGCAGTGTTGCGCGGGCTAACCGTTCCACAGATACATTCATCTTCCGCCGCGAGTGGGCCGTAATGAAAAAATGTTCATATCACAGAAAACCAATTGAAATAAAACATTTCTTTGTTTTGATTGTGTACATTAACATCGATTTTGCAATCGAAATCGAAATGAAAATAAAACACCTCGAGATTTATTGTGATTTCAAAGTTAATACAAGAAAATAAATCATTTGGTTGACATGAAATTCTGTCCATGCGAAAGTCCGGTCGTTCAAAAGTTGTGACGTCATTGGTGCGCCGCCCGCAAGGGTAACCCGCCCGGAGGGCCTGGCTGCGAGGGCGTGCCGCAGGCACGCCCCGAGTAGCTAGTATACTGATATATACTGAAAAATACAGGGTGTCTCAGCTGAAGGAGGCCACCTAAATATCTCCTTTATTTTTAATGGCACAAAAAATATATTTATGGCATAATTTAAATGGTATCGAAGGAGGAATATCATAGAAGAACAATTTCTTTTGCCCGGTTATTTTTTCAAGGTCATCGTTATTTTTTATCAGGAAAATTAATTTTTTTTTATTCCATCTTATAGCGGCTGAAAAAATACATTTGAATATGCCTAAGTCATTAATAAGATGATATTCTTTCTTCGATACCATTTAAATTATGCCATAAATATTTTTTTTGTGCCATTAAAAATAAAGGAGATATTTAGGTAGCCTCCTTCAGCTGAGACACCCTATATATTCAAAATGTTCCCATGAAAACACCTTTACAATTTCAATAATTGTCAAATAAAAAATCTAAACTGGGTCATTTGGCCTTTCGTGGTAGGTTTTAGTGTTAAGTGGCCCACTCTGTGTATGCACGTTCTTTTAATAAAGTATTATGGCATATGTAGCGAATCCAGCAGACGCAGTGAGAAAGTGTCATCCAAGCAGGAAGATTGCGAGGGTTGCGTCACGGGATCTCTCAGGGGTGGAAATCGGGGGCGATCGAAAGAAGAACTCGGCCCGTTGGCACAGTTCCGTGAGATCGGTGGACAGTTTCCACTTAGTTTCTTGCCCCACAGTACACAGACCCCTTTCCTTTGGTTTCCTCCGCTTTCACCGGGGGTCGGCGTGTTCCCGACTTTCTTCGCGGCCAGGCACGGCTGAGGAATGAAAAATGAGGGTGGCCACCCCCCGGTTCCTCCGCGGATATTTTAAGAAATCGGGGACAAGGCGATGCCCCCTTCACCTCCCTCGCCATCAACGAATTTCACGAGAGCGAAACTTCTAGATTCTACAGATATCGGGCCGGGATCGAACAATTCCATTGAAAGCTCACGAATGGAGGACAACGCCGCGATGGTTTTCACTTCTTCGAGTGAAATGCCGATTTTCGTTGTTGGAGAGTCGAGCACTGGAGACGGGGAACCATGTCCGAGCGATTTAATCCTTTGTTCGGGAAGATGTCACTCAAAACCACTGATATTCCAGCGGGACCAGATGCTCGGGGTAATACAAAATCAGGTTTCTATCGATCAATCTCTTTTCATGATCTGAACGGCCCTCGTCAGGTTCGGTTAGGAACTGTGCTAAAGTTACACGCGAATTACGGCTTTACGAGTCTCGGATCCCGCAAATTGGGTCTAGGACAGGGGTCGGCAACCTTTTGAGTCGGAAGAGTCAAAAATTACAATTTACAAAATTTCAAAGTTTTTAAAGAGCCACAAAATATTTTCTTGCCAACAATAAATACTACTCGCGTAAATAGTTATTTGATGATGAGTAAAAAGTTATTTGATAAAAAGAACTAATCTATTTATTCATAAGAAAAAATATCCAAAGAGCCGCATGTGGCTCGCGAGCCGCAGGTTGCCGACCCCTGGTCTAGGAGGATAAGCATGATCCAGCGTCCCCACCCACAATTTTTATTGATATTGTGTGGAAAACAATGGGTTTACATTGGAAGAAACCCCCTACAATTTTAAGTCGCTAACCCTTCATATAAGAATGCAGCCGAATTTTGCAAAACCATTGCTCGTAAACGTAGAAATTGGACTTTTGAGAATGATTGCACCCTAGATTGATCTTTCATCTAGCGATTTTGACTATTAAAAAACCCCGTTCTTGCATTATCGAGAAATCAAAAGACTAATCCCGGACCCTTGCAATCCTCGCGTACACTGCCGCTCAAAAGTATGTGGACACTTCCTTAATTCTTATAACTACCTGAAAAAAAGTTATGATATCTATGGTAAATTTGATTATCTTGTATGTATTTCAGTTCGTACAGTATTGGAGAACATATTTTAATAATAATTTATTAAATATCTCACCGATAATGATAAAAAATAATTATATTTTCTTTTCGTCTACATATCCACCGCGTGGTTTTATGACCGCGTTTACTAGTCGTGGCATTCTGGCTATTAACTTTTTCATTACTTCACTTTCAATAAGGTTCCACTCAGATTCTAATATTTCCCACAAATGTTTTTCAGACTTGGGACATCGTTTTCGGACTTATCTATCGATGTGATCCCATAGTTTTTCTCTTATTTATTTAAGAAAATTCAATAACTAAATTGTTTATTTTGGTACTATTAGAATACATTACATACATATTCATAATAGACTTTAGCAACAAATATTGTTTGATAATAAAAATATACATTATATATCACAAATTTCATGAACATGGTAAGTGTCCACATACTTTTGAGCGGCAGTGTACGTATACGTGATCTAGCGGTGTGTGCGCTCACAGACAGTCGCGCGTTCCCTGCTAGACGGCCTCCTTAACTGTATCATTCTTTTTCTCGGTTGTTAATTAAGATATTCTGATAAAAAAAAACGAAAATACTAGAACTTACCTCCTTCATATCATATATTTTTTTCACAATTGTGATCAAATTATTAAGGGTAGAAAAAAACATTTAATTTTTTAAGGGTGGGAATTGCAAGCAACCCTTCGAGTGACCACTTCCAAAAAAATTCAAGAACAATGTTCTCTTACCTATCTAATATATACAAAAGTTTCAAGATGACCCGATTGGTGGAATGTAATAATAATAATAATAATAATAGTAATTTTCTTTTATGGAATACTATAATTTTTTCTTCAGAAAAATTAATTAACATACACAGCTACAAGCGGTTAAAAATTGAGAAAATCGTAGTTTTACACGACTTTTGATCAGATTCTACTTAAAATCCACGGAATCGTACATCTTTCGATGCGTGTGGTTTTTTCCTGCTCGATTTTGATGAAATTTTCAACATGTGTATAAATAACATAGATCTACAGAACATATATTTTAATTTTTCATTAAGGAGCCGAATAAAAAAGTTTTAAAAAATGCCTTTCTTATTTTTGCATGTAACCTTGTAAATTATAATTTTTGGAAAATCGTCTTTGCATATCATTTCGTAAACCAATGCTTCTAATTGATTATAAAGATGATAAAAAGTCAGATCGTTTGGTACAATTATAAAGAAGTTATTAGTTTTTGAAAGCTGCACGAATACTTTTTACACCCACTGTAAATTGAAAATGACATAATTTTTTCTAAAAATTTCTATTGATCGTACTTGCGAAGAAAAGGTAAAGGTTAACGATTTTGACATTCTTAACCTGTGCCTATAATGAAAGGTTGGAACTTTTTAAAAATCTTTTCTGCACGTCATTCAGTTAAACAATTCTAATTGCTCACAAAAAATCAGGTCGTTCGGTATAAGCGAATAAATTGAGCAGTGTAGTACGGTATTCACTAGAAACCAACGCGAGAAAAATCGAACGATGATCCACGGGCAACTGGCGAGTCGAAGCTAAGATTCGTCGATCGTGTTGGAACGTTTAAAAATATCCAGAGAACGTGGGCTGGGTCACTCGGATGAGACAACGTGCTGCGGAAAATGAAAATATAAAATTCTTGGGAACTCTGGGCACGCTTACGCAATTCTGAGAGAATGCCGAAGGGCAGGGCCGAGTTGTGCAATTCGAATGTTGGAAATAGAGCTTGGGAACGAGATTGGGAAAAAATGATTGTATCCACAAAACATAGATCTCCTAGAAAAAGAATGTAGGACATGGAGGCTCTGAAATAATTTGAAGATTCTACAGACAATTTTAGAGCTGTAGCAAATTCTAGAGGCTTTAAAAATGGTAGAAGAAAAATTTGAAGTCATAAGAAAAATTGTAGGATTTACGAAAAATGCAAGAAAAATTTTTAGAACTTACAAAGCGAATATAATACAGAGGCACAACAGCAATCTGCAGCATCAGAAAAGAAGCCCTGAGAAAAAGAATTGCGGAGCGTATAGAAATTTGAAAGCCTCTAAAGAAACTGTAGAGGCTTCGAGAAAGTGACAATGCTAAAAATATGAAGTCTAAGAAGAAAATTGTAGAATTTAGGAAAATTGGAAGCCCCGAAAAAAAGAATTAAGAATCCTACAGAGATTATAGAGCCCACGAAAAAATTATAGAGCTTTCGAAAAAGAGAGAATGCCAAAAATTTGAAGTCTAAGAAGAAAATTGTAGGATTTAGGAAAATTGGAAGCCCCGAGAAAAAGGATTAAGAATCCTACAGAGACTTTGGAGCCCACAAAAAAATTATAGAGCCTTCGAAAAAGCGAGAATGCCAAAAATTTGAAGTCTAAGAAGGGAATTGTAGGATTTAGGAAAATTGAGCCCCGAGAAAAAGGATTAAGAATCCTACAGAGACTTTGGAGCCCACAAAAAAATTATAGAGCCTTCGAAAAAGCGAGAATGCCAAAAATTTGAAGTCTAAGAAGGGAATTGTAGGATTTAGGAAAATTGAGCCCCGAGAAAAAGGATTAAGAATCCTACAGAGACTTTAGAGCCCACAAAAAAATTATAGAGCCTTCGAAAAAGCGAGAATGCCAAAAATTTGAAGTCTAAGAAGGGAATTGTAGGATTTAGGAAAATTGGAAGCTCCGAAAAAAAGAATTAAGAATCCTACAGAGATTTTAGAGCCCACGAAAAAATTATAGAGCTTTCGAAAAAGAGAGAATGCCAAAAATTTGAAGTCTAAGAAGAAAATTGTAGGGTTTAGGAAAATTGGAAGCCCCGAGAAAAAGGATTAAGAATCCTACAGAGACTTTAGAGCCCACAAAAAAATTATAGAGCCTTCGAAAAAGAGAGAATGCCAAAAATTTGAAGTCTAAGAAGGGAATTGTAGAATTTAAGAAAATTGGAAGCCCCGAGAAAAAGAATTAAGAAACCTACAGAGATTTTAGAGCCCACGAAAAAATTATAGAGCTTTCGAAAAAGAGAGAATGCCAAAAATTTGAAGTCTAAGAAGAAAATTGTAGGATTTAGGAAAATTGAGCCCCGAGAAAAAGAATTAAGAATCCTACAGAGATTTTAGAGCCCACGAAAAAATTATAGAGCTTTCGAAAAAGAGAGAATGCCAAAAATTTGAAGTCTCAAAAGGGAATTGTAGGATTTAGGTCAATTGGAAGCCTCGAGAAAAAATTTAAGAGCTTGCAAAGCGAACATAGAGCCTTTCGAAAAATTGTGGCGTCAAAAATCTGCAGCCTTAGAAATGAATTGTAGAATTTACAATAATTGTATGCCGTGGGGAAAAGAATAAACGATTCTACAGAAATTTTAGACTGCACGAAGAAATTATAGTCTTCGAAAAAGTGAGAATGCCAGAAATTTGAAGTCTGAAAAGAGAATTGTAGGATTTACGAGAATTGAAAGCCTCGAGAAAAAATTTAAGAGCTTGCAAAGCGAACATAGAGCCTTTCGAAAAATTGTGGTGTGAAAAATCTGCAGCCTTAGAAATGAATTGTAGAATTTACAATAATAGTATGCTGTGGAGAATAGAATGAACGATTCTATAGAAATTTTAGAGCCCACAAAAAAATTATAGAGCCTTCGAAAAAGTGAGAATGCCAAAAATTTGAAGTCTGAAAAGAGAATTGTAGAATTCACATTCAATTAAAAAATTTAAGAGCTTGCAAAGCAAATATATGTAGAGCCTTTCGAAAAATTGTGGTGTGAAAAATCAGCAGCCTCAGAAAAGTATTGTAGAGTTTACAATAACTGTATGCCTTGGGAAAAAGAATAAACGATTCTACAGAAATTTTAGACTGCTCGAAGAAATTTTTTTCGTCTTCGAAAAAGTGATAGATGGCGCCAAGACAGAACTGAATAATTAACAATTGCACAGTGCTAACAATTTGCCAATGAATGACAGTACTAAACCGTACAAGAACCTGACACCAGAAACCGAAATGGTTTCAATCCGTGTACCAAGTTTGAATTAAACACGCTCATTATCGATTGTAACGAGCGCCTAATTTATTGATAATTTAATTACGTGATTAGTACAGCGGTCCAATTGCGTTCATAATTTATTCGCGAGTCCTGTTCTCCGCCATGAAGTTAATTATTAACCCTTTGCACTCCAACCTAGTGACTTATTGTATAATACACCAACAACTCCAGGACTATAATTGGTTGCAACTAATATAATTAGTTACAACTATGTATATTACGGTTGCCGCAATAAAACAAAATATTTATTCCTTAGCTACATTACATAAAACAAGTTCAAGTTTATAAATCTTCGACAAAATGAAAATTTCATGTTTTGTAATAATTTAAAGTTCATGTCTCAAATGTCGCATTATCGGCGACAACGGAGTGCAAAGGGTTAATATTTGATGCTCGGGGCAATCAATTATTTACAACCCTTTGTCCAGCGACTTTTTAATCGAGCGTATTGTTCCGGGATTGGTTTATTAAATGTTTGTTCGTTTGCACAGACGGGTCGGCATGCAGCTGATCCTTTGATTCGGTGTAATGCGATATTACAACGACAATATATTTCCTAGGTTCATCGTAATTTATTTTACCGTTGTACTGTGTAGTCTGTACCTGTTGGTACGCGAAAACCAACACCCTACCGCGTTTGATTCTTCGTATTCATCCGACGCGTGCACGCGTGAACATGGCAGTCATGCTTTGCCGCTCGCAGAAGTAGTAATACACTCTCGTTGTCATGGTCGTTGGTTTATCCGCAGCGAACTATGCTGAGAATGGGAGGAGGGAAAATAAGAAGAATTTCGAAGCTAGTCCAAACCTTTCCCTTGCCATTTCTTTCCGAGAGATCGTTAAAAACAGTTTAGTGGTCGCTGTTTGCCAAAAACCGCGGTTCCTTATTTATCGAATTTGAGTCGAGCAAGAAACCGTGTTGCAATTGCAGAGCATATAAATTTACAAGAAATGGTCCAATGAGGGATTTAGCATTATTTGATTCCTAAATTGTTCAACTAGCCCGATTAGGCTGTTCAGTGCACCAGCAGTCGAAGACAAATAATATTAGTAAATTCTACATGAAACTTTATGCGATTGCAATGCATCAGGATTTCCGAAAAATTATAAAATGCAGGGGGTAATTATTTACAAAAGCACTGCGTACTCCGATTTTGATCAAATTTAAATATGTTATGCAGCAACACATTCTAAACAACTTTTTCCGTTTCCAATATAGGGGGGTCGCTTTTAGTTTTCGAGATATTTGCAAAAAACTGTCGCGAATACTCTATTGAATTTTTCGTATTCTTGCACGCTCCGCAGCAACGTAAGCCTGTTCCGGTGCGCCGTTTGTTTACATTTTGACGCTGTAGAGATGAGGGAGAAACCAGGGGGGCGGAAAGGGCCGGCCTGACACCACACACACCCACTCAGTGTTTCACACGCACCCAGTGTTTCTAAATTATACTATAGATTCTTACGCATTTTGACGTGCTGATTACGAATATAATAGTGAAAATTCGTGCAAATGTTAACTTCATAATGGAAACCTTCTTTTGAGAAACACTGGATGCATATGAAACACTGTATTAGGACTGGGTTAGAACTGGATTACGACTGAGTTAGGATGTATGCTGTATTGGTCTCAGTTGATTTTATATTGTATAATGTGAGAACCTTCTTTTTAGAAACACTGGGTCCGTTTTAAGCACTGGGTGGGTGTGTGTGTGGTATTGTTGCTTCTCATCTCCACAATGTGTTTACAAACAAAAAATAAACAAATGGGTGCGTGAACAGGCTTACGTTGCTGCGGAGCGTGCAAGAATACGAAAAATTCAATAGAGTATTCGCGACAGTTTTTTGCAAATATCTCGAAAACTAAAAGCGACCCCCCTATATTGTAAAAGGAAAAAGTTGTTCAAAATGTCGAAATCTATAACATATTTAAATTTGATCAAAATTTGTAAATAAAATTTGCTTTTGTAAATAACACTGTCCAACACCAAATTTGTTCCCAGATTACTATTGGTTCCTTCTTATAGAGTTTTTTGCGCAGATTCCGAATCTGTTTTTAATTTTTTCCCTATACGCACAGTTTTTGAGAATTTTGAGTTTGAAAAAATGACCTATTTTTCAACTTTGAACAAATATTATGATGTTATTATAAAAGATATTGAATTGTTCTTTGCAGCAAAAGATTCTGTGGACTTTCCCGAATACAGTGATATCCAATATTAATACACTATGCTTGTTTAAACATGTTTAAACAATGATTAAAGACGGAGAGACACCATTTTTGCACCAATTTTTGAGGATATTTTTAAATTTATCTCAAAAAATATGGGTCCAGCGGAAAATCGAACTATACCACGCGATAGAGCAGACTTTTATCTTGAAAAACCCCCCTTTGAAGTTTTCGACATCGACGTTTTTACCGAACCAGAAAGCAAAATATCTTCGCCCGACATGAGTTGCCGCCAGTGGCGCTCACCACTACAACGGTCGTTCGCCGCTCCGTATCCCGTCGCTGCGCCATATCTCGTCCAGAGCGCCACTGGCGGCAACGCATGTCGGGCGAAGATATTTTGCTGTCTGGTTCGGTAAAAACGTCGATGTCGAAAACTTCAAAGGGGGGTTTTTCAAGATAAAAGTCTGCTCTATCGCGTGGTATAGTTCGATTTTCCGCTGGACCCTTATTTTTTGAGATAAATTTAAAAATATCCTCAAAAATTGGTGCAAAAATGGTGTCTCTCCGTCTTTAATCATTGTTTAAACATGTTTAAACAAGCATAGTGTATTAATATTGGATATCACTGTATTCGGGAAAGTCCACAGAATCTTTGGCTGCAAAGAACAATTCAATATCTTTTATAATAACATCACAATATTTGTTTAAAGTTAAAAAATATGTTTTTTTTTCAAAGCCATGTTCCTCAAAAACTGTGCGTATAGGAAAAAAATTAAAAACAGATTCGGAATCAGCGCAAAAAACTCTATAAGAAGGACCCAATAGTAATCTGGGTACATAAAAAAAGTTGAAATTTGTTGGACAGTGTAATTACCATGCAGGGTTCTGCGTTTACCTACTCCAGGCCTGTCCAATCACTCAGTCCGTTCCCTTATTACTTAAATTGTGGGGACACCTTCCACCTTAGCCAAGGTGTGGGGAATGCGTCAAATGTGGTTCGCGTGCCGTCAGTTTTGTTCAGACCTACTCGAATATTCCACTATCAAAATATTTTATATAGGAAAAGTTTCTCTAGCAAAACGTTATGCGATTACTCCGAATAATAAATAATTTTCAGAAAATGATATAACGCAGGAATATCATCAATTGACTCCCAAATGCTCCGATTAACCTAATTGGGGTGTTGAATGCACCGCCGTGCCGGCTGAGTATAAATGGTACCGCGATTCCGTGTTTACCTGCCCGAATTTGAAACTTTGAACACGCTTAGGTATGCCATTAATAATCAATCGCGTGTTGAAAATCCTCAAATAACAATAGAATGCAGGATATGATATCAATTCTAAATAGCCATTTACAAAAAAGTGAAATAACATTAATTTCACTGCTGAAGTGTACAATTTCTAAATAAATTATTCGTTTCTAAAGGGTGTATAACGCTCCATTTAATCTTTATCGATTTATATAATACAATAAATAGTGTTGCATACGGATTGCCTTAAAGTTGATGCTTGATGAGACAATGGAGACTTCGGATGTCAGAGATTCGTACTATCGTGGTCCTGCTGTAGTATAATAGTCAGATGATTGCATAAGTTCGTGCATAAGTTTGAAAATAAAATTCAATGATTAAATTTAAAATAATACAACTTTATTAATCAATTATATAGTCACCATTCTTTACTACAATTAGAAAATTCTTTCTTTTTAACTCCGCCGTGCAGTACAGTTCCCGACATTTATGAAAATCGGACACGAACTTATGCAATCATCCAATATTAATTTTATTTTTAGGAATGACAGCTTGACAGTCGATCTATTAGATTGGCAACTAAATTCGCGAACTTTTGTTGCGTAATTCTTTTATTGTATCATTATAACTTCGTTCAGTGACCACTCCTTTTGAACTGTATATCATTCGGAAGCTCTGAATTTTGCAATTAATTTGATATATAATACTCGTGCTGAAAAAATATATATAAATGACTGCATGAGAAAATGTGGAGGTCGCGAACTTACAAACGAAGGACCACAAGTGTCCGACTTCGCTTTTGATAATTTTTTGCGAGATGATGATATACAGGGTGTCCTAAAATTCGTGAACTTCCCGAAAGGGGGTGGTTCCTGAGACCATTTCAAGCGACATTTTCCTTTGCAAAAATGTTATCCGCGGCTTTGTTTAGGAGTTATTAACGCAAAACACGGACCAATCAGAGCGCGACCTAGATGCAAGTTGCCACAGTTGGCCAATAGACAGTTGGCGCGTCCAACTTGCGGCTTAAGGGGGTAGTCTACCCGCTGGTTACAACTAGAATCTTACTAGAATCTTACCAGAAAACATGGGTTTGCGCGCTTCGGTTGTTTGACCTTATTTGAGCAAATTTTGGGCTGGGTGAGGGCTCATTCTAAAGAGGAAGGTTCACCACACTGCGCTCTGCTCATGATTTTAACGAGATTATGTTTAATATGTATAATATAAGGGCCCAAAGTAGAGAAAAAATCTAGGAAAAAAAACCGCAGATTTCAATGCATTTTTCTGTCTCTGAAAGACTTTTTGTCTGCTATGATGAGCAGAGCGCAGTGTGGTGAACCTTCCTCTTTAGAATGAGCCCTCACCCAGCCCAAAATCTGCTCAAATAAGGTCAAACAACCGAAGCGCGTGATTTCATTCACATTAGCAGAATTTCCCCCATATTACACTCATGATGATAGAGTGCAGAGCAAGCTAGAGCCAAATTTAGTTCAGCCAGTTTTGACGAGATGGCGCCTAGTCAGGAAGACCAATGCGTAAAGATCCGCAGTTTAATTATAACTTCGCGTTTCCTTAATTGCAAGGGTGTGGAATGTAAAAGGGGAAGAATAATTGGCTAATGTTAAATTTTATACATTTATTTTTTTAATAACAAACAAATATAACTCGAAATCATTTAATATAATATGGGAATAGCAAGCAACGCCATCTCGTGTTCATCAGGCAGTGCGTGTTTCTCAGTGTCACCAAACTCTTTTTTTGCATACAGGTTGTTCACACTGATTTTATAATTGTAACCATGGGGTAGACTACCCCCTTAAGCAAGCTTAAACTTGCGTCTAGGTCGTGCTCTGATTGGTCCGTGTTTTTCGTTAATAACTCCTAAACAAAGCCGCGGATAACATTTTTGCAAAGGAAAATGTCGCTTGAAATGGTCTCAGGAACCACCCCCTTTCGGTTAGTTCACGAATTTTGGGACACCCTGTATATGGATTCCTAATTATGTATGAAACATATCAGGTGTAGTTACTCAATACTCAGTTTTAAAGATATAAACAATTAAAGTTTCATACCTTGTTGCTGTAGTTTTCAAAGTTTCCTTAGCCGTGTAAGCAGGTTGCGTGATTCACAGGTATGAAAATTTAATTGTTTATATCTTTGAAACTATTGAGTAACTACACCTGATATCTTGCATACATAATTGGGGATCCCTATACCATCATCTCGCAAAAAATTATCAAGATCGAAGTCCTCCCTTGTTAGTTGCCGACCTAATATATTCCATACAATTTCTTGGGCACAATTTCCAATCCAGCATTGAAACAAATATCGCCAGTGAATATTCGCTCCATATTCGAAAGCGACTATGGAGTGAAAATGGGAAGCGCATGCCGTTTAATTATTGAATAATTCCGAGGTTTACGGGGGAGGACCAAAGCCAGCTTTCGCAGCGAATAATAGAACCGATAGGAAAAGTGGCCAGGGCGGCAAGAAGAATCGACGCCGATCAAGAGGTTAATTTGACATTAATTGCGCGTTTCTCGCGACGCCGCCTGCATAAACCATAAACTAGCCTCTCCTCTCGACCACCTCTTAATTACCGGCGAATCCAATTACTCGAGCTTGGGGGGCCGGGTCCGCGTCGAAGGCAAAAGAAACAGAGAGTTCCTCGCCATCCCCACACCATCGGTTCTCTTCGGCCGAGAAGACGGGGTAGATATGGGGGTGGGGGGTTGGAGTGACTGAGAAATCAGCCTCGATGTATTCAATTAGTCGGCGAACGACCCTTCGCGAGTAATTAGCATCGGGCCGCGAGTGGCCCGAATCGGTTTTTCCCGAGCGTTTCGCGTGAAATTTTGTTCGCTCCTTTCGACGCCGATGGCTGCGCTCGAGACGAGCCTTTATTGCCTTTCTACCCCCGGTAATCGTCGCAAGATGGTTTGTCTTTTTTTACTGAAAGACTCTTTTTTTGTCTGCTGAAAGAGTTCGGAGTGCTTGTCGACCGGAGATTTCGGAAGAAATTTTCTGAAGTAAAAATATTGTTAGATTATGTAATTTAACAAACAAAATTAACTAAACTGAACTTTATTAATACTGGCAAACAAATTAATAAGCACAAAGAAAACAGATCTGTTTGATTCAAATGTCACATGTCAAGTGAGGATCACGGGCTAGAAAAATAGAATGAAGTATAGAACAAATAAATAACAGTTTCTCAAAAAAACTGAAATATACCAATATTGAATTATATCGAATCGATTATAATCGAACATTAGATTAATTTTGACATATTTCAATAAATATAATCGCAGAAAAAGTCAATTTTATACATTTATAAAAATTCAGCAAATTAAGATATCAAAAAATTTGAACGCTACGTAGAAAACAGCCTATTTTTGTTTAATACAATAATTTGTTATATTCCAGTCACTTACTGGGTTAATGTTACACAACTCCACCACTTCGTAATTTTATGTGATAAAAATAATACGAAAATAAAGCTAAAATGTTGCTTAATGTTCCCGGAAGAAGTCTTCGTTTTTAGGGTATTTTTATATGCGAAAAAAATGTTAGGTTTGCTCAATTTTATTTAGGCTTACTGGTTTGCATACCAAATTGATGATTAACCAAATACGTTTCCGGCAGCAACAATTTACCGAGACCTCCTGATCTCGCACTCGGAGAACGTCGTCAATCCGGTCCGCGACGGTCTCGGAAAAATAAAATTGGTCCCGTCGACGACTTCCTAGCGTCGCGTCTCGACGTCAGGCGTCTCCGGGGAGCGTCCCGACGACGGTGGCGTGTCAGATATAATGCAATCACGGGAGTGGCTCGTCCCGACGTCGACGAGTACGCGACGAGAGTCTAAGTTTGTTAGGGGAGCCGCTTCGTCCTGGATAAAAGGATTCAAGCGGAATCCTGGCCGGAGGAGGAGAGAGAGAGAGATAGAGAGAGATAGAGAGAGACTCGGGCGAGATACGAAAACTCTTTCGAAACTAATAACTGAAACTTTCGACCCGTCGACGATAAATCGTAAACGGTGTTACGAGCCTCGCCCCCGGAAACTTTCGTCTAATTATCGCCGGTCTGCGTTTCATTATACCTTGTCCGCGGATCCGGAACTATTATACTTCTTTCCGCGCGGGAAATCCCTCTGGGAATCTGGTAATCGCTCTCAAGTATTATTGCGTTTGATAAATAGGTATGCCTCGTAGTAGAAGGGATGCGCATTTTTCTTAGATCCTGTAGCTCCCGTTTTCTTACATCAAGGTATACCGTATATACAGTTGTTTCACGACTAACAATGAGCTGTACTTTCTTGATTATTCGACAGCGAGTTTTATGCATTTATGGCAAAAATGAGTGAGTGCAATTTAAAACGGTAAAATATTAGAAGAATTTGAAAATACTGTTACATAATTTTCAGAATATTAAACGTATTAAGGAAGAAAACAAATTTCTATTTAATTCCAGATTGTTAGAATTCAAATAGACAATTTTTATTTTGCAGGAAGATCCGCTGTGTATTCATTACGAAAGTTTCCTGTTTGTTCTTACATTTTCGAAGCTACAATAACAACAATTATAGGTACACTCGGTAAAATAAGTTTCTGTACACCCTTTGAAACATAATAACTGTTTTATAATTATAGCAAACGACCTGCTTTTTATAATTAATTAAAGCAAAATTTATAATTTACAAGGTTACACGTAAAAATAAAAAAAGCACTTTTTAAAACTTTTTTATTTGGGTCCCTAATGAAAATTTAAAATACATGTTTTTAAAAAATATGTTTAAAAAAACGACACGCATTGAAGGATTCTGTGGATTGTAAGCAAAAACTGATGAAAAGTCGTATTTTCACCATTTTTAACCGCTTGTAGCTCGTAACTACTATAGATCTACAAAACATATATTTTAAATTTTTAATAGGAGCCCAAATAAAAAAGTTTTAAAAAGTGCCTTTTTTATTTTTGCATGCAACCTTGTAAATTGTAATTTTTAGAAAATACTTTTTGCACATCATTCAGTAAACCAATGCTTCTAATTGTTTACAAAACATCAGGTCATTTGGTATAATTATAAAAAAGTTATTCTGTTTTAAATGGTGTACGAAGACTTATTTTACTGAGTGTATATTATTCTTGCACACAATCGATCATTAACATGCCAATGTTTCGCAACTGTTTCACTGTTTCAGGCAATGTTCAAAAACCAATATGTCCGACCACTTTCCAACCGAGGGCTCGCTTGGAAGAATCTGTCGTCGGGTCGTGAACTTTCGTGCGATCCCGAAGAAAGTCACAAACGTTAGCAAAGTATAATAGAGAAGAAGAGGTCATTTGGTATAATTATAAAAAAGTTTTAAAGGGTGTGCGGAGACTTATTTGACTGAGTGTATATCATTCTTGCACACAATCGATCATTAACATGCCAATGTTTCGCAACTGTTTCACTGTTTCAGGCAATGTTCAAAAACCAACATGTCCGACCACTTTCCAACCGAGGGCTCGCTTGAAAGAATTTGTCGCCGGGTCGTAAACTTTCGTGCGATCCCGAAGAAAGTCACAAACGTTAGCAAAGTATAATAGAGAAGAAGAGTTCATTTGGTATAATTATAAAAAAGTTTTAAAGGGTGTGCGGAGAATTATTTGACTAAGTGTATATCATTCTTGCACACAATCGATCATTAACATGCCAATGTTCCGAAACTGTTTCACTGTTTCAGGCAATGTTCAAAAACCAACATGTCCGACCACTTTCCAACCGAGGGCTTGCTTGGAAGAATTTGTCGCCGGGTCGTAAACTTTCGTGCGATCCCGAAGAAAGTCACAAACGTTAGCAAAGTATAATAGAGAAGAAGAGAACACAGAGCGAGAGAGGGAGTGAGAGAGCACAATCTTGAGGATAATAACAGTTCTCGGTGGCGATTCTTTCAGGGAAGGCGAGCGTGTCGGCGTCAATTCCAGGGAAACAGAAACAATTTCCATTACCGTGAACCGTGTCGGCGTTACGGTGGCCCGAAAGGCGTAAAATTCGCTCGGGTTCGGAGCGCGAAAAGCAGCCGTAATTATCCCTGGACGCCCCCGCTCACCATCTCGGCGATTCTCGTTTCGCGAACTCTGCGGCGAACGAATTCGCAAGAACGTTGTCGTCGTCGCGGTTTTGTCACGGCGGGCACCGCGTTATTTCCTCGTCCCGAGGCAACTTTGCAGCCGCGATTTTAATCCAGATATCATTTATTTGCGGACCCTGGTAGCGGGGACAGAGAGAGAGAGAGAGAGAGAGAGAGGAGAGGTAGCCATTGTTCCAGCAATTTCTCGCGACGGAGTTATTGCTCGCTGTGCAAACCCGTGGCCAGGTATTAGACGACGGGTATTCGTGTAGCTGTGTTACGGCCGAGCAGAGTTTCTCTTTCTTATTGAAATGCTAATAATTCCGCCTCCTCCCACACTCGTTCTTCTCTTACTCCTACAGGCTAGTGTATACCTTCCTTTCTTCGTTTTCTTCGTTTCCGCCTCCTCGCAGTCCTCCCTCTCCCGCTCATTTCGAGTTATCTTCCGGGAGAGCGCGACTTCAACGTTATTGGGTCAAACGGGCGCCATTTTCTAGTACGCTCCTGTATATTCGAGCATATTCTAGTATATTCAATTTTAGTTCGGTATATTCTAGCGCATTTTGGTGTATTCTAGCAGATTTTAGTATATTCTAGTACAGTCAAACCTCAATAACTTGAAAAGTATGTACAAGACCAAAATTTTGTTCATTCCCTTCCGCTGTACTTTGAAATCCTCTATAAATCGAAGTAAAACTTCCTGTAACTCGAATTATTTTCCACAAGTGTGGTAGCTCAACTAGCCAAAACAGCAGTAAATGTTTTACGAAGTTTCGTAGAAAGATGCGATGATAATGAAGAAAATGTATTCTCTGTTTTGGTTACCGTTGAAAATACCATTGTATTAATATCATGGTAGTGCCATTGTAGTAAAATCACAGATTTCTTTTATATGTAAGAGCCCAGTAGATTATATTTATTATATGTATACATATTATATAATAAATATATAATAAATATATTTATTAATAAATAAATAGTTATATAATATTTATATAAAATATTTATATAAAATTTTCATTGAAATTCCAATATTTTATATTATTTGAGGAGTTAATATAGTAAATTTTAGTTAATAGTGAATTTTTAAATATAATAAAATTTTCATTAAAATTAAAATATTCTATATTATTTGAGAAGTTAATATAGTAAATTTTAGTTAACAATGAATTTTTAAATATTATAAAATTTTCATTCAAATTAAAATATTCTATATTATTTGAGGAGTTAATATAGTAAATTTTAGTTAATAATGAATTTTTAAATATTATAAAATTTTCATTAAAATTAAAATATTCTATATTATTTGAGGAGTTAGAATAGTAAATTTTAGTTAATAATGAATTTCTATATATTATAAAATTTTCATTCAAATTAAAATATTCTATATTATTTGAGGAGTTAATATAGTAAATTTTAGTTAATAATGAATTTCTATATATTATAAAATTTTCATTCAAATTAAAATATTCTATATTATTTGAGAAGTTAATATAGTAAATTTTAGTTAATGATAAATTTTTAAATATTATAAAATTTTCATGAAAATTAAAATATTCTATATTATTTGAGGAGTTAATATAGTAAATTATAGTTAATAATGAATTTCTAAATATTATAAAATTTTCATTAAAATTAAAATATTCTATATTATTTCAGGAGTTAATATAGTAAATTTTAGTTAATATGTATACATATAATAAATAACTCATCTCCAAAAATTGTACTTTTCTTTCTTCAAAGCAATTACAACCTCAGTAAATTATTAACTCGTGTACAAACCCCCTGTACATTTCAGTTCTTCCCTTGAAATTCGAGTTATCGAGGTTCCAACATATTCTAGTATATCCTAATATATTTTGGTACATTCTAGTACACTGTAGGATATTCTACTACATTCCACTACATTCCTAATAAACATTTTCTACATTGCTGATTTCTCTGGATTCCGTGAAACTGGAGTGAAATGGAAAGTTATTATTTTTATTATACGTTTAATAACCTGAGAATAAAACAGCAGCATTCGTTTTCCGTCAATTATCATTTTTTGAGAATAAGGAAAACGATGGAGAAGTTTCTGTCTTCATCGAAGGATACACCGGGAAGCTTCCCAGGACGCGATTCCTCCGGGTTTACGACTGGCATAAACGTCTTCGACCGACCGAGACCCTGTCACGGTTCCTCGCTCTATCGCAACAATTTTAACGAGCACACCCGTTAAGTACCACAATGTTCTCTATCACGTGCTGATTTGTTCGATAGTACCTCGAGACTGAATGGCGAATTTTTGCCGCGAGAGAAATGGGTCGCATTCGAGCTCGAGAAATCTTGATACCGCTGACGTAACCCCCGAAGTATGTTTAACAACTCTGATTAAACGATTCGAACGCTCACCGGGAATTCTGTTTCACCTTGGGTTCATTGATCGGGGTATGGTAAGTGGAGAACTTGTTGCAAAAGATTATTATGCTGGGAGACGTTGGAAAGATAATTTACAGAAGCGTGCAAATATTTCCGATTTAATAATGATTATTCCCTGTGCAAAGGAGAAATTTCTTGCTGGAATACCTTTTCATAAATTTCTTGCGAGATGTAACAAAGAAGAAACGGAAACTCGGTAACAGCCTAACAAAGCCGGTAGATCAGGGGAATTCACTCCAATCGGGGGGAAAGAGTTACCCCCTCTCTGCCAGTACCAGTGGAGTCACGTGACATGGACGAAACTCGTCACGTGACCGGGCCGTGGCGGAAGCGTGGGGGGATAGCGTCGTCGAAGTCTTAATCAGAGTAGGGCAATAATCAACTAATATTAAAAAATTACTAATAGTCTTTTTGAATGTTAGTCATAGCAAAATAGTCATTAGTCAAAACTTTTTGATTAGTTATTGATAACTAATTAATAATATTAATATATGTTAATCGCACAATAGTGACTGAGAACTATAGATTGATGACTGATCATCAACTACTAATTCACTAATAAGCAATAGCTAACGATTACTTAGAACAGCGAATAATAATTTAATTTTTATAAAATAATTTTCCATTTAGTTATCACTAACTAATCAAAAAGTTTTGACTAATGACTATTTTGCTAACATTCAAGAAGACTATTAGTCATTTTTAAATATTAGTTGATTATTGCCCTACTCTGGTCTTAATCTGGCGATCCTGCATTCTAATATAATATTCAGCGCATGTTTATGCAAGATAACAATTATCAGCATCAATTACAAGAGAGAATAACAACGTTTTTTGATCATTTTCGTAAATTAACAATAACATATTAGCATCCTAAAATTCATTCAATCCCTCCACAGTTTTAAATTGCATTAGTTTGTCTTAAATGCATAAAATCTATCTAATAATGTTGTTTAACTAAATCTCATAAAAAGAATTTTTTGTATAATTTGAGTCACATTGAGAGAGCCTAAATTGATATAGAATATCATATTAATAACTCTCCGGTGAGATTTATGAGAGAAATATTGAACAAATCCGTGAGAAATTGAAGGCCCTCGACGTCTAATTATTCGAACGAGCACCGATTGGATTTCCGGGGGCGCGTTTTCAACGAGCCTGGGAAAAGCCGTGCGGAGTTTTCCGAGGGAAATTTCGATTTAGAACAAGAGCGGCGTCGGCGTCGTTCCTCGACGACGACGACGACGATGGTGAAAAATAACTGGAGGGAACTTTTGTCTTTCGATTGGGAATCGATATTCGGGGACAATGCCGCGATCCTACCACCGTTTTATTTACGATCCTGTTCCGCCATCGTCCGTCGACGGAGCTCGCCATACCTTTTGCTGAGATTTTATGTAGGTCACGTTGACTTCAACTTCGCGACTTTCGTTCAATGAATTTACGACAGCGAAACTGTGAACCGGCGATGATCTCTTTCGCAATGTGCCATGGAATTGCGAAAAGCTGGATTGAATTCGTATCGCTAATAAGACGAGAAATCATGTTCCTATTTAATGAAATAAAATGTGTTAACTTATGCATTTTTTATCAAAATGAATAGTTGAAATTTAAAACACGAGATTGGCTAAAAGAAATTTAGAGATATAAATATATCATTTGCATCTTGTTAAAATTATCGAAATAAGAAATTATTAAAGCAGGATTATGAAAATAATTATTAAAAGAAAAATGGCAATTTTATTTGGCCCCTCGTTGATGCAGATAATTTTTTTATTCGAGTACGTTTTATTTAATAAAACAATTCCACAATGAAGTCAATGAATTTGTCATTTTTGACCAAAATGAGTAGTTGAAATTTAGAACACGAGATCGACGAAAAGAAATTGAAAGATATAAATATATCATTCGCACCTTGTTAAAATTATCGAAATAAGAGATTATTAAAGCAGGATTATGAAAATAATTATTAAAAGAAAAATGGCAATTTTATTTGGCCCCTCGTTGATGCAGATAATTTTTTTATTCGAGTACGTTTTATTTAATAAAACAATTCCACAATGAAGTCAATCAATTTTTCATTTTTGACCAAAATGAGTAGTTGAAATTTAAAACACGAGATCTTGGCTGCAAGAATTTAAAAATCTAAATATACTATTTGCACCTTATTAAAATTATCCAATCAAGATTATTAAAGCAGGATTATGGACATAATTATTAAAATAAAAATGGCAATTTTATTTGGCCTCTTGTTCATGCAGACAACTTTTATTCGAGTACGTTTTATTTAATAAAACAATTCCACAATGAAGTCAATGAATTTTTCATTTTTGACCGAAATGAATAGTTGAAATTTAGAACACGAGATCGACGAAAAGAAATTGAAAGATATAAATATATCATTCGCACCTTGTTAAAATTATCGAAATAAGAGATTATTAAAGCAGGATTATGAAAATAATTATTAAAAGAAAAATGGCAATTTTATTTGGCCCCTCGTTAATGCAGACAATTTTTTTATTCGAGTACGTTTTATTTAATAAAACAATTCAACAATAAAGTCAATCAATTTTTCAATGAATATTGCTTTACAACGAACATTACAATTCATGCAATTTTTATTTGAGTCAAAGCACAATATTCAGGGATTTCGTGATTTTTCTGTGCTAAATTATTTCAGTATTTCATAAACGAGTCGCTTCGTACTTAATAAAAAATTCTAACAACAATGTCAATGGATTTTTCAATTACGTCTAAGAACTCCACGAATAGCTTCTTAAAATGAATGAAAGCATATTGTGTCCCAAGCGAAATCACGGTTATCGAGTCAGTTCACATAAAATCGGTAGCTAAAGGAGCATAAGCTGGACCATGGTCCGGCGATAAACAAAAAGCGTAATAGAGGGTGTCCGAGCCCAGTCCTGAAACATCAATTTTTATTTTAACCGACTCGGGGGAGCATAAATTCGATGCGTGGGAGAGTACGGGGCTCGAAATAAGGAAAAGACTTTCAGGAATTTGTTGGCCCAATCACGCCCCTGTTTCGACCCTGCCGTAAAATGCAGTCACATTATCGACCAGGATCAGCGAGTCCTCGCGATCCCTTCCACGAGGAACTTAATAATCCCCCGTTGGATGGAAGTTCGAAGCGGCTCAACTTTCCAAGGGGGTTTACGTCGTCGGGAAAATTTCCGGAAAACTTCTGCGCCAGTGTCTACGGTATATAAACGCCCTGGGCCACGTTATGGTCCTTGGAGGTCTTGGATTTGGCATGGGAAAGGAGATTTCCGCACCGAAGACCTACGGTGGCCCTTGAAGTGATGCTTCCGATGGTGGAGAAGTTATTGCAGAGAAAGAGGCAGTTTGTTATTAATTGTAAATATAATATATGTAGTTAATATTTATCCCTCGCATAATTTTCATAGCTATACTGACTGGACCATCTAAACATTTTTTATATGAGTGCAGAGGTCTCTTCAAATGGAATGATTTTTCAAAAACCATGTTAGAAGAAAAGGACCGGAAAATTCCGAACACATTGTCAGAGATTTCAATCTGCAAATAAAAAAATTCTTAGAACACTTGCAGACAGTTTGCCTATGTCATAATTCGCATAAAAACGGGCAAGATCGCGAGAGAAACTCGGCGAACGATGTTCTAGCAGGTGCGCGCATTAGCCTAATTGGTCCCGCGTTAATACGCAATTACAGAACAGTGATTCCTCGGAGCTGCGCCGAGAAAGCTCACAAGAAAAATAAGAAGGGAACGATCCTGAATAACCGCGAACGAAGATCGCAGGAATCCTAATTGTTACAACGAAAAAGAAAAAAGTCATGGAATAAGAAGTATTTGATCGACTAAGATCGTATTGGTTAGAAATAAAGATTATAAGTAACCGAAAACGCTTGTTGCTAAATGTTATCGTTGAGAGAAATTTATTTCGATTGCTCATAACAGTTATCGATGGGAGAAGTTTATTTCGGTCGCTCATAACAGTTGTCGACGAGAGTTTATTTCGATCTTTCATAATAGTTATCGATACGAGATATTTATTTCGATCGCTCGTAACAGATTTCAATGCGAGAAGTTCATTTCGATCGCTCATAACAGTTATTGATGAAGGAAATTTGTAATAGTTATTATTAAATAGTACAACTTTAAAATGATAGACAATCAATTATTTCATAAATTTTTTATTCATACACAATTAATTACTACAATCAAAATTTAATTCTTCAGACAAACATGAGTTTTTACAAATTTGCTTCTGACAAATTACATCGCAAACCATCTAGCGGTAATTTTAGAGCAGGAAAGGCTCGTTCAACGCTAACCTGAGTTGGGGCACAGTGTAAATTATGCACGGTAATTTTGATAAATACGGGAGTCTATATTTCTGATTTTCCCAGTAATCTATAATATTTTCGTCTATATCGACGTTTTTCTCGGGTGGAACAGAGTCGTCCGTGAACAAAGGCAGTCAACGAGCAGACTTTGTGTTGTTCTTATGATCTGTTAATTCGTCTTGTTGTACGAAACCTTCTCAATGAATTTCACAGGCTTGAACCATCAGAAAACGAATAGACAACACAATAATTAAATAAGCAACCGAAATGAATTTTCTCATCAATAAATATTATGAACAAGTGAAAAGAAATTCGATCATCGATAACTGTTATGAGCGATTGAAATAAACTCTCATCGCTAACTGCTTTGAGCAATCGAAAGAGTGTTTCTTCATCTATAACAGTTATCGAGGACGATCCAATTTTTTGGACACTAATAACTGCTCCTTGTAACTAAAAAATATAAAAATCGATATTTTTTAATCATTTTGTTCTTCGAAGTTTATTCTTTATATTTTGTGTACGTTATCTTAAATTTCAATAATAGTCAAGTTTTTATTAACGATTTTTATCGTAGAAAATTTTAGAATAATTGTTATTTTTGATCCCTGATCATTTCGGTTTCTCTGGAACACTTGTCATCCATTCTCCCTTCTACGCCGCACAGTGAAACCTTCCGTCCAAATCGGAGACAAAATCAAAGAACTTTCGATAGAAACGAGGTAGAGCGATGAAATTTTTTTAAAATTATAGTTGAAACTTGGCAGAATATGGGAAAAATAGGGAGATTATGGTACGAACGTTTCATAAACTTGAGAAAATTCGTTAAACTCTCCCAATTTCAAGAAAATTGCAGTTTTTTCAATAACACGGGCGGAAAACATTTTTTTGTAACATGCTGCACATCATTTCCTATAGATTTTTTCACGCTAATTTTAAATCTGGTCTCAAAATTTGTTTACGACCTCAGGATTTTACAAGAAGTCAATTTTTGTGAACGAATTGTTTAACGAATTTTCTCAAGTTTATAAAACGTTCGTACCATATTCTCCCTATTTTTTTCATATTCTTCCAAGTTTCAGCTATAATTTAAAAAAAATTTCATCGCTCTACCTCATTTCTATCGAAAGTTCTTTGATTTTGTCTCCGATTTGGACGAAAGGTTCCACTGTGCGGCGCTATTCTCCCACGCTTCCGCCGCGGCTGGTCACGTGACGCGTTTCGTGGTGCATGCGTCACAAGGTCACGTGACTAATCCTGTACTGGCAAAGAGGGGGTAACGAGTCGATTCTGATCTGGCGATTCTGCTGCAACAGAATGTGTCCGATACGTATTCCGAGAAGCGCATTGTGCATCTACGTGCAATTGCAACTCGCGTAGATCTTACGGACTTTCGCGCGATAGTTTCGCCAGAGAGGAACTGTTCCAGCTGCCGTATAATTTCGGGTTTCTCGTTAGTCGTTTGAGGCGTGGAACGGGGGTAGCTCGCGTTAATTATTCAGCGACGTTTTGCGCGAGCTTCTTGCCGCGACTCGGTTTAATAACGGGCCGCGATAGCGTTATCTGCTATCAAATATGAAAGACGCCGCGCTCGTACGTTAATTTTATCAGCATTAGCGCCGCGCCCGGCTCGGACAGTGAAATATTTTCCGGCACGGTTTGTCCTCTCCTCTCTCCTCGTCGCTCTCTCTCTCTCTCCGAGGAGTGATAAAGCTCCGTTTGGACCCGTCGCCGGTAACTAATAGGCCACGCGAAATTAATTGGAACCACGAGGATCGAGCGCGGCAGAGGTCGCCTACCGTTTGCCTCCATTTTTCAACGTTCGAACATTTTCTCGGGCCGATACCAATGTGTCCTCCCGTACCGGGCTTCTCAAGACGGTCCTTTATATTCCGAGATTTATTAAATAATTTTTTATTGCGACGTCTTAATCCTTCGAGGCGGAGAAGTCTCTTGAAAAAGGATTTTTGAGGTGTCCGTGATATTTTGATTCATGGTTTTGGAGATAGTGGTGGAGCGATTGATCTGAAATTTTGCAAGTATGTTGAGAAAACGTGTGGTTCATGTGTGAATTTTTGTTATTAAACTCAGACCACTTTTTTTGGATTTTTTGGAAAATTGAAGTGGCGAAAGTTCATATAATTTTGTAGGGCTTACAAGAATCCAGTGAAACGATTAATTTGAAATGTCTTAAATCTGTTTAGAAAATATGTGGTTTACATGTGAATCTTTGTTATTAACCTCGAATCATTTTTTGTGGATTTTTTGGAAAATTGAAGTGGCGAAAGTTCGTATAATTTTGTAGGGCTTATAAGAATGCAGTGAAACGATTAATTTGAAATTTCTTAAATCTGTTTAGAAAATATGTGGTTTACATGTGAATCTTTGTTATTAACCTCGAATCATTTTTTGTGGATTTTTTGGAAAATTGAAGTGGCGGAAGTTCGTATAATTTTGTAGGGCTTATAAGAATGCAGTGAAACGATTAATTTGAAATTTCTTAAATCTGTTTAGAAAATATGGGTGTTTTACATGTGAATCTTTGTTAATAACCTCGAATCATTTTTTGTGGATTTTTTGGAAAATTGAAGTGGCGAAAGTTTGTATAATTTTGTAGGGCTTATAAGAATGCAGTGAAACGATTAATTTGAAATTTCTTAAATCTGTTTAGAAAATATGTGGTTTACATGTGAATCTTTGTTATTAACCTCGAATCATTTTTTGTGGACTTTTTGGAAAATTGAAGTGGCGAAAGTTCGTATAATTTTGTAGGGCTTACAAGAATCCAGTGAAACGATTAATTTGAAATTTCTTAAATCTCTTTAGAAAATATGTGGTTTGCATGTGAATCTTTGTTATTAACCTCGAATCATTTTTTGTGGACTTTTTGGAAAATTGAAGTGGCGAAAGTTCGTATAATTTTGTAGGGCTTACAAGAATGCACTGAAACGATTAATTTGAAATTTCTTAAATCTGTTTAGAAAATATGTGGTTTACACGTGAATTTTTGTCATTAACCTCGAATCATTTTTTGTGGATTTTTTGGAAAATTGAAGTGGCGAAAGTTCGTATAATTTTGTAGGGCTTATAAGAATGCAGTGGAACGATTAATTTGAAATTCCTTAAATCTCTTTAGAAAATATGTGGTTTACATGTGAATCTTTGTTATTAACCTCGAATCATTTTTTGTGGACTTTTTGGAAAATTGAAGTGGCGAAAGTTCGTATAATTTTGTAGGGCTTACAAGAATGCACTGAAACGATTAATTTGAAATTTCTTAAATCTGTTTAGAAAATATGTGGTTTACACGTGAATTTTTGTCATTAACCTCGAATCATTTTTTGTGGATTTTTTGGAAAATTGAAGTGGCGAAAGTTCGTATAATTTTGTAGGGCTTATAAGAATGCAGTGGAACGATTAATTTGAAATTCCTTAAATCTCTTTAGAAAATATGTGGTTTACATGTGAATCTTTGTTATTAACCTCGAATCATTTTTTGTGGACTTTTTGGGAAATTGAAGTGGCGAAAGTTCGTATAATTTTGTAGGGCTTACAAGAATGCACTGAAACGATTAATTTGAAATTTCTTAAATCTGTTTAGAAAATATGTGGTTTACACGTGAATTTTTGTCATTAACCTCGAATCATTTTTTGTGGATTTTTTGGAAAATTGAAGTGGCGAAAGTTCGTATAATTTTGTAGGGCTTATAAGAATGCAGTGGAACGATTAATTTGAGATTCCTTAAATCTCTTTAGAAAATATGTGGTTTACATGTGAATCTTTGTTATTAACCTCGAATCATTTTTTGTGGACTTTTTGGAAAATTGAAGTGGCGAAAGTTCGTATAATTTTGTAGGGCTTACAAGAATCGAGTGAAACGATTAATTTGAAATGTCTTAAATCTCTTTAGAAAATATGTGGTTTGCATGTGAATCTTTGTTATTAACCTCGAATCATTTTTTGTGGATTTTTTGGAAAATTGAAGTGGCGAAAGTTCGTATAATTTTGTAGGGCTTATAAGAATCCAGTGAAACGATTAATTTGAAATTTCTTAAATCTGTTTAGAAAATATGTGGTTTGCATGTGAATCTTTGTTATTAACCTCGAATCATTTTTTGTGGATTTTTTGGAAAATTGAAGTGGCGAAAGTTCGTATAATTTTGTAGGGCTTATAAGAATGCAGTGGAACGATTAATTTGAAATTCCTTAAATCTCTTTAGAAAATATGTGGTTTGCATGTGAATCTTTGTTATTAACCTCGAATTATTTTTTGTGATTTTTTGGAAAATTGAAGGTACTTATAATTCATTTTATGATATTTTTATGAATATATTTGAAGGAAAATGGTACTCCAATGTACATAATTAAATTGTATGTTTGTAACTTCAGGAATTAGATCTAAAATTGCGAATATGTCGACGTTCGTTCTCAAAGGGTTAACAAACAAATATTCAAGCCAACGTTTAACCAAACTTGTTCGTACATTAAATGTAGTTGATACTAAATTGTAGTAAATGATTATACCAGAAACGACGGAATTATGCCTCACCTAATAAGCTCCGTAATCTACCAATAACTCGGAAGCAACGAATTCCTCGTCGACCAAAGCAGATTAAGCAGGGACACGAGTGCACGGTTTCGAACCAGTTAGGTTCGTTTTCGGCTAGCCGTGGGTCAAACGAATCGACCGAGGAAGTAGTTACGGCCGGTAGAAGTTCGGCCATCGCTAAGTAGAATCAGACTGCAGTCAGACCACGTTTGGCTTCGGTATTCTACGGTAATTTCGATATCTACGCCACTCCGCGGAATTAGAGTATCAATGACTTATGAGAGGATAATTTTCGATCCTCAAACTTCCATGATTTCGTCCGAAAAAATTTTATCATCTGCCTGTGCTCATTTTAAATCGTACTTTACTCTTCCAACCTTCAATTTCATTTTTTCGAAAACCCTACTTTGTTATAAATCACAGTGGGAAACTAGACTGTCTAAAATTATTTAAAAAATTAATCTTCATTCGAAATCTTACAAATGTGAACTTTACAAATTTGAATTGATTGTCATCGACAAAAATAAGTCTAGAGCAGTGGTCAGCAAACTGCGGCTCTTTGGCTACTTGAGTGCGGCTCTTCCACAAAAGACGTGATTAAAATTAATTTATTTGATTGTAATTTAGTAGAATTTTTTAATACACTTTTGAATCAGTCAGTGTGTTATATCTAAATTCAAATGAAGTGCAACTTCTACTCCATTTCTGTCAATAAAAAAGGTTATTTCTAGACTGCGGATCTTTACGCAAAATAAAAATATTGTGCATCGATCGTGGGAACAAGTAGCTGAATAAAAATTAATTTCACCCCTTAATAGTCTTTTTACGGTGAGAACAATGTAAGAATATTCTTGGATTTTTCATATTCTTCACTGTTCTATATTTCATCCAGTTAGTTTCTTCATAAAGGCATAAAGATCCGCAGTGTAATTATTATAAACAATCATATCTAGTTTTATTCAGTATACCCAGTTTTAACCGACTTCTAGAAACAGGGTGCCTTTTAAAGTTTGTCTCTCAAAAGAAATCTAATTCGTTGTACTATTGATATTTGCCTCTTGTTGATTGATTTGCTCCATTTACATTTAAACACCAAGTACGCAGAAACAAAACCTTAACATTCAAGTTGTTTATAAAAGAAAAAGCGAATAATTCCTTTGCGATACGAATATTGATTTATTGTATTAGGCCAGCGTATCTTTCACTCTTCCGAATAACGCCGCTCAGTTCAAACGTGCATTTGTATTATGATTGTCTTCCTAATAAATTTTGTTTGTTCAATGATATTCGGATTGAATGGTTTAAGATCTTCTACAATGATATTATATTAGAAATCTCCCACACCTCTATTGACTAATGAGTAGACTGCTGGTGTTTATGAAATTTTTGTAGACGAATTTGAAGAAACTCGAATCAAATAAAATCTTATTTTCCGTAGTAGTAGTCTCCTTAGATCTGAAAGAAATTAAAATCGTACTAAATTCTGTCGTATTTTATATCCTAGCACAGTCTACTAATGAGTTTGCCGACCACTGGTCTAGAGGAAGATCATTTTTATACAGAAACGAATCAAGGCGCAGCGATTTGGATAACAAGGCGATATCAAATTATTCTGTATTGTCCACAAACGTAACTTTTTCACGTTGCGTATTGTATGAACAATGAGCGAGCGTGCTACGAACCCGGAAACCGTCGGATCGACGTAATCGGTAGAAACTTTCGCGGTTGTTAACGATAAGTCCTCGGATCGTAAATCTCGGTGGGCCGACGTGTCCGGAGGATGGATACCACGGAGAAATGAAAATCGCGCTTCGATGCGATACTTTCTATCGGTGGAATTCCCGCTCGTTCAATTCCGTTCTGTTCACGCTCAGCTGATTCTCGGATCGTTCCCCTTCGGAACCCGCACACGCGTGTTTGAAATGCGTATTCGCGCGGCGGCGGCGAGATAATTGGATGTAGAGTTCGCACACTCGGTGCGTGCGCCGAGGAAAGTTCGAAAGGAAGCCACGTGCGAATCTGACCGGAGAGGATTTCTTCAAATAAATGAACATCGGACAGAGTAAGACGATGTCATATTTACGCAGTAGTTTAATTTAATTCACTAATTACCGTAATTCTATGGAACTGTTTAGATCGCTGGGCTAGTTAGCAGTCAGAGCATCAAGCAGCATTATGGAAAAAGAATATCTCTCGAAATAAATGAGCATCGAGAATAAAATCTAGAATAAGACAGAAGCCGACGTATAATCAAAGCAATTATTTTCTCGACTCGGACAACGCCAAGATGATTTTTCCCGCAGGTTTCCCGCCGGTGAATTTTCCGCGGTGGATTTTCGCGGTTCGCGAACGTTCCGCTTATTTCCGGAAACAAATTGCGCTGGCGCGGCGCCACGGAATTTTCGGAATTTCAAATACGACCATCCATGCGTAAGACAAACCGCGCGAGTTTTTCGAACAACCTAGCCTAGCAGTGTTGCATGAGCCAAACTCTGTGTATTTTTTAAAAATCGGGAACAGAAAGAGAGATTACACGCAGAATGTGTGCGGGATCGATGCCGGACGTCTTTGGTCAGTCGCGTGACTCCGGAATCCGCGGTATTTGAAAGTGAAATGTCCGGCTTCTGGAAAACTGTCCATTCGAGAGCGTTCCTGGCCGCCAGATGCTCGAATTACAAACGTGTTTGATCGAAACTCGTGGATTTTCAGGGTGGACCGTAATGTTTCATTGTCGAGGAATTGGGGCGATTTTTCTGATTGAGCACTTGTTTCGAGGTACAAAGGTTCGGCTTTTCGACTGTGTTGGTATGCTGATTGGGGGTTTATTGTGTGAGATGTACACCGGATCAAGGATTTTCGATTTTTTGCGTATTTTCTCATATTTAGTTGAGCAAGATCTTCCATTTAAAATAATTTTGAAATATAAACCCTCACAAGGGGGATGATTTCGATGATTTCACGGCAGACAATGTTAGAACCATTCAAGTGTCTACTTACTAGTTTGACTTTACACATTTTTATAATAAATATTGTAGCAGAAAAATATTTCCAGAAAAGCTTCTTCAGAAACGAATAAAAATAACACTGCTTCAAATTCCACCCAACTTCTCTTCTCAAAAAATCTCAATCACCTTTCGAAACGCACCTGAAAGACACCGTTGCACCACACACAAAAATACACAGCTCCAAATATCCAAATAAGCTGTCAAAGCTCCCTAAAACTTCGAGTCCACTCGGCGAACTTCCTCCGGAGCTTCGCTCTCTTCAAACACACGGGCACATGGGCCAAACACCTGGATCGAACACCTGGGCACGTATCACGGGTAGCAGACTTCAGAATACTTCAAAACTAGTTCGGAACCGTCGCGAATATCGCGGGAGGATCGGCCTTGGGACTTCGCGAAGCGTGAATCGATCTTCAGACCCAACTCGCGAGGGGAAAACGAATTCGCAGGACTAATTCGAGAGGAGAAAATTGATTCGCACCACTAACTCGCACGGAGATCGATTTAAAGCACCAACTCGCGACGAGAAAATAGATTTCCAGGACTAACTCGCGAGGAAAAAATCAATTTGCAGGACTAACTCGCGAGGAGGACCATTTCCAGCACTAACCCGCGACGAGGAAAATCAATCTTCAGGAGCAACTCGCGAGAAAACCGATTTCCAGCACTAACTCGCGACGAGGAAACCGATCCGCAGGAGCCACTCGCGAGGAGGACGATTTCCCGAAGAGCAACTGGCAAGGAGGACGATTTCTCGAGGAGCAACTAGGAGGAAGCCGATTTCAGTAACTCGCGGCGACGACGATGGACTCGCCTCGAAGAACGTTGTCCAACGCCTCTCTCTGCCTCGATACAATCTATTTACGAGTAAAAGCACTCGCGTTGCATGCCAACGCGCGGCGTGCACTGGCGTGTGCCGGCTTTGCTCCGCTCCGCTCCGATCCGCTCGGCTTCGCTCAGAAACCGCCCTGCCTCTCTGGGACAAGTTTTCGCGGCGCGCACGTGTACCGAATCGAGACGATGACACATCGATGAATCATGGCGCCGCGTTGACTTTTGTTCGTTTGCTTTTTCGCCGGTTCGCGCGCACGGAAATTTGCAATGAATGGAGCGCGTTGTGGGGAGAAATTGCGAGCAAAGTGCGCGGACGTAGAGATGCTCATTAGCAGTTTGTGGTTTGGCGATTTCGCGGAGAAGTTGAGTGTATAAATAAGCAATCCCTACTGTTTTGAGCATTGTGAATAATTTTGAGAATGTTGAAAATGTTGAGTATGTTGATGAATAATGTGAATATGACAATGCTAGCCAGAGATGAATGTATTAGACTGATGCTATTCAGGTTTCGTGTAATGAATAACAATCTTAAGTCATCACTAGACAGCGGATTTTATGCATTTAGGGCAAACATGAATAGGTGTAATTTAAAACAGCAAGACCATTAGAAAAATTTAAAAAATAATAATAATACTATACTATACTATATAATAAGAAATAATACTGTTGCATTATTTTCAACCTATTCAACATATTAGGAAAGAAAATAAATTTCTATGTCGTTCCAGTTTGTTGCAATTCACGCAGAAAATTTTTATTTTGCATAAAGATCCGCTGTCTATTCATCAAACCAGTAATGTTGAACCCAAAGAGTAGAGAATATTGAAAGAATAATTATTGAAATAGAGATGACAATTTTATTTGGCCCCTTGTTGATGCAGACTATTTTTATTCGAGTACGTTGTATGTGATAAAACAGTTAATCCTCCGACGGCTGTGCCCGAGTCTATTTTTACCGGGAACATCCAAATCGTCATTTAAGTACTCCATTTGTGGCAGTTAAACTAACTGAATAGCTGTTTCGTTGAGGATACATATACATATTGCTTTTTATGATACATTGCCAATTATATACAGTGACTCCCACTATTATTCGGACACTCTTCAGAAGACGATAACATGTGTAATATTCTACCATACGATTTGAAATTTCTTGAGTACTTAGAAGAACAGGTTTGCTATACAACGTGACAAAAATTGTTGAAAAAAATTGCAAGTTGTCGGAATTGCAGAGAAAATACTAAAATTTGTATGTATGTTGCAATTTTTTTTATGTGGGCTTGTATGGAAAAATTAGAGAACACGTTTCGTAGATCTGTATCTATTAAACATATTCTGAAAATTCTACAAACGTCACAGATGGTGGAAATTGCAGTTTTTCACGATTTTCAATAGCTGAAATAAATCTAACTTGTAACTCTTCTCCGCATCTGCCAATTTTGATGAAATTTTCAGGATATGTATAATTGACACAGATCTATTGGGTTGGCAAATAAGTTTGTTCGGTTTTTGTGATTTACTCCACTGTAAAAAAGCGAACGAACTTATTTGCCAACCCAATACAAAACTATTTTTTAAATTTTCAATATGGGTCCACAATAAAAAGTTGTACAATACAACTTCTAGTATTTTCTATAGAATTCCGACCAATTGCAATTTTTGAAAAAATTTCTTTTGACAATGTATAGTAAATTAATTGCTCTAACTTCTCAAAAAAGTTTAAATCGTGTAGTCCAATATTGAAAATGTTATCGTTTATTTGAGAGGGTCCAAATATTAATGGGAGTCACTATAAAAACCGTAGCTATAAAAATCGTCCGCTGTCGGAGGGTTAATAATGTTGAACCCAAAGAGTAAAGAATATTGAAAGATGAAAGAGGAGATGTACCACGTCAGAGCCAGTATAGATTGCCCAGAGTTTTGGCCCAGCAACTTTCGAAGACACTTTCGCGTACAGTACACACATAGCCACATACATGCACTTTTCCGTTTCGACTTTAGGTTCTTGTCTGTGGACGTGGGCGAAGCTGCACGGCGGCGCCCACCACCTACGTGTCTCTCGACTGCGAGTTCTCACTGACCTGGGCCAACTGCATCGTCGCGAACCCGTCGTCTCTGCATCGTACTCTTTCGAGGGCGGTCCTGGGGCTAGGTCTGTGCACCGTCATTGCACCGGAATGCCCTCGCGTGGTGCTGCACATGCATCGGCAGACGACTCGCGCTCGATTGAATCAATCCACGCGGATCACTTGATTCTTGACACTTCGGGAGCATTAATCTTTGCGTCGCTGGGTACACTCAAATCTCAAGTACTTGACCAGCGATTTTTTAAAAGTTGTTTTTGAACTTGCTTCTTTAACGTCGACCTATTTATGAAAGTTTACACTATTCAAAGGCTATAGCCGGGTTTGATAGTGAAATTCGCCCCCGGCGGGATTTTAATCGTGCTTGGACCATTCGATAGCCTACCCAAAAAAACCCCTCTCTGCCAAGTTTCAGCCCCCTATCTCATCTGTAAGGGTAGTTATTGAGAAAAAACGAAAAATCAGTTTTTGGCCCATTTTCCCTATTTATTGACAATTAAAAATTCTGAAAAAAATCTGACACATTTCGGATACCGAGCCACATATTAGGTATCATTCCCAGATTTTTCTGCTGCAAGCTCTGCTTGTGAAAAATGAAAAACACGAAAAAAATCGAAAAAATGCAGGTTTTATATAGAAATCTAAAAGGTGCTACTCCAGATTTAATTTAGCAATGAGGTATTACCGTAAGTATTATGCTCAATTTTTTTCAGATTTTTGTGAGTGGTGCGTCATAGTTAAAAAAAATAAAAACCGCTTTTTTCGGCGTTTTTCCTAAGTTATACTTATATTCCCCGAATCATAAAAATATATTATGTGATATTAAACGTTCCTACGTTCAGAAAAACATCTCCCAGACTTTAAAACTTGCCTAATACGAAATACGCAAATTATACCATGTACATATATTCGAATATTTCGAAGAGAATTTCAACAGCGCCGGTTGGTGCAGTGGCTATGGTCTCCGTCTGCGGAACCGCTGAAGACTTTTTGGACCGGGTACGAGTCCTGATCAGGTCAATTTTTTTTTCTAAGTTTTTTAAGATTATTCTTCTAAGATTATTGTTGAACCATTGTAAAAAACTTATTTGAACTATATTTAGACTATCTTAAAATATTTTTTCGGAAAAATATTCTTGGAGTACTTTCGGCCAGTAAAGATAAAAAAATCAAGTCAATGCACAAATCCACACAAAAAATGTAAAGTATAGCTGTAATACAGTCCGTAAATGACTAGAGGCCGATAGTACTCCAAGAATATTTTTCTGAAAAAATATTTTAAGATAGTCTAAATATAGTTCAAATAAGTTTTTTACAATGGTTCAACAATAATCTTAGAAGAATAATCTTAAAAAACTTAGAAAAAAAAATTGACCTGATCAGGACTCGTACCCGGTCCAAAAAGTCTTCAGCGGTTCCGCAGACGGAGACCATAGCCACTGCACCAACCGGCGCTGTTGAAATTCTCTTCGAAATATTCGAATATATGTACATGGTATAATTTGCGTATTTCGTATTAGGCAAGTTTTAAAGTCTGGGAGATGTTTTTCTGAACGTAGGAACGTTTAATATCACATAATATATTTTTATGATTCAGGGAATATAAGTATAACTTAGGAAAAACGCCGAAAAAAGCGGTTTTTATTTTTTTTAACTATGACGCACCACTCACAAAAATCTGAAAAAAATTGAGCATAATACTTACGGTAATACCTCATTGCTAAATTAAATCTGGAGTAGCACCTTTTAGATTTCTATATAAAACCTGCATTTTTTCGATTTTTTTCGTGTTTTTCATTTTTCACAAGCAGAGCTTGCAGCAGAAAAATCTGGGAATGATACCTAATATGTGGCTCGGTATCCGAAATGTGTCAGATTTTTTTCAGAATTTTTAATTGTCAATAAATAGGGAAAATGGGCCAAAAACTGATTTTTCGTTTTTTCTCAATAACTACCCTTACAGATGAGATAGGGGGCTGAAACTTGGCAGAGAGGGGTTTTTTTGGGTAGGCTATCGAATGGTCCAAGCACGATTAAAATCCCGCCGGGGGCGAATTTCACTATCAAACCCGGCTATAGCCTTTAAGTTGTTTTCGAACATGTTCTTATGAGGTGGAGGATGATCTCCTAATTTGAACTTGCTACCATCCATTCAAATCGAACACTTATTTATTATTAGACTGCGGATCTTTATGCAAAATAAAAAATGTCTGCATCGATTACAAGAAATAGAATGTTATTTCTTCTCTTACTGATTTCAATAGAGGAGAAATCATATATTGACATCTTCAATTTTCAAAATTTTCCAATAATTTTGAATTTCATCTACTCAATTTTTGCTATAAATGCATAAAGACCCGCAGTCTATTTATTATGCATTAATTTATTTTTTAGCTTGTTGTTGAGCTTGCTTCTTCAAAATGAGTGTGGTCTTTTTGTTGGGGTCCGGAATACTAATCTTTGCGTCGCTGGGTACACTTAAATCTCAAGTACTTGACCAGCGATTTTATTAAAGTTGTTTTTGAACTTACTTCTTTAACGTCGATCTTTTTCTGGAAGTTTACACTCTTCAAATTTAAGTTGTTTTCGAACATGTTCTTATGAGGTGGAGGATGATCTCCTAATTTGAACTTGCTACCATCCATTCTAATCGAACACTTAGTTATTATTAGACTGCGGATCTTTATGCAAAATAAAAAATGTCTGCATCGATTACAAGAAATAGAATGTTATTTCTTCTCTTGATGATTTCAATAGAGGAGAAATCGTATATTGACATCTTCAATTTTCAAAATTTTCCAATAATTTTGAATTTCATCTACTCAATTTTTGCTATAAATGCATAAAGACCCGCAGTCTATTTATTATGCATTAATTTATTTTTTAGCTTGTTGTTGAGCTTGCTTCTTCAAAATGAGTGTGGTCTTTTTGTTGGGGTCCAGAATACTAATCTTTGCGTCGCTGGGTACATTCAAATCTCAAGTACTTGACCAGCGATTTTTTAAAAGTTGTTTAAACTTGCTTCTTTAATGTCGATCTAAGGTGAAGTGCCCTAAGTCTGGACAGTCCAAAAGTGATACCTACATCCGGACATGTGAATTTTCACAGTAAAATCAGTAATTAAGAGATTAAATAATTATATTATATATTCTGAGGCCTTAGCTACAAGTAGGTGTGAATATTATTTCATTAAGACATCAATTGAAATTTAAAAATGAATTCAAAGTTCATCTGAAAACAGTATACAAAATAGTCTATTTACATGCGAATCATGTGCATTTATAGTTCGAACTTTTGTTAGAAAAAAAGATATAATTTAAGTCCTCAGACAAAAAATAATTATCACGCATAATAATATTGATATTTTAAAATAAATTGGCAATCAAACTTAACGTAAATAATAATTATTAATCCAAATATTAGATGTCCAAGATTAGGACTGTTTTCAAATATAAGTACTCCATACTAGGACGCGATGACAGTAGCTGTCCCACTCTAAGCTTATACGCAATGTTCTTACGCCTGAAGCCGGACACGTGTTTGTGAATAAAATCAACGCATTGTTTGCAAATTATTTAACTACATGTACGTATAATTAGTCTTCTATTAGCTTGAATAACGTATGTAGAAAATGTATTCCGGTTGTGACGTTAATAATACTTTATGTTTACATCTTAAATCTATCAGTATTACTACCTAACCTTAAAAGTTGTATTATGACAAGTTTTATTAAAACAGTAAATGAAAATAAATATATATTTGGTTAAATAATACAATACTATAATCTATGATAAGAATAATACACATTACGCAAAGCATCTTCTATTCGTCATGCGCAACAGCGCCACCAACCAACGTTTTAGGTTATGTTCGGTCGATCAACTCGTAAATTGAATTTGTCCCGATATAGGCTTTACTTCTGTCCAGGTACTAGCTTAGATTGGATTTAATATGTCCAACTATAGGTTTGAATTATTCTTGTTAATACAATTAAGATATTAACCTAAACAATGATTTTTTTTATTTTAAATTACTTTACAAACTCTGAACTGTATGTTAAAACTCTTAAGAAATTGTTTTTGTTTATTTAAAGTGATAAAATTTAAAATAGAAAAACATGCTGTCCAGGCATAGAGCACTTCACCTTATTAATGACAGTTTACACTCTTCAAATTTAAGTTGTTTTCCAACTTGTTGATATAAAGTGGTGGATGATCTCCAAATTGGTCCTTGCCACCATCCATTCAAATCGAACACTTATTTATTATGCATTAATTTATTTTTCAGCTTGTTGTTGAACTTGCGTCTTTAAAATGAGTGTGGTCTTTTTATTGGGGTCCAGAATACTAATCTTTGTGTCGCTGAATACATTCAAATCTCAAGTACTCGACCAGTACCAAGTTGTTTTTAAATTGTACCTTGCCACCATCCATTCATATCGAACACTTATTTATTTTTTAACTTGTTGAACTTGCTTCTTCAAAATCGATGTGGGTCTTTTTTTAAGGTTCAAAATATTAATCTTTATGTGGCCAGTTTCTGTCAATTTCAAATCCTCACACATCGAATTATTTTTTCGCTTTTCTTACAGACTAAAAAATATTCCATTTTGAATAGCATTTGATACAAGCAATGGTAAATCAGAGTTTGAGGATACATATCCTAAATTCCGAATGTTGTCTTAAATGGAGTAATAGAATTTACCGTTGTACTTTTCACTGGAGGAATTTTTGTGCGATTCTCTTCGCGTGAAACGTCGAGAGAGAAATGTTTGCGGGAGATTTTTTGCCACGAAACAGGGATTTGACGCGCAACAAAACTCGCATGTTCGAGGGCGAGCAGGAGATCCCTCGGCCGGATATCGACGACCACGCGAGAGCATCGTTTGACGGATGTCGACGTCCACCGTGAAATATCGTCGACCGACGCTGCCCGATAAGGTGCGGTTTAATAACCCTTTTCTTCTGACCAGGGATTGTTCGTGATTTATGTAGTCATCCATGGACATGAAAATCACTTTTTGAATCCCACGGATATTGATACGTACGTTCTGTAGAGGAACGATGCTCCGACATATCCGGGAATCATTTTTATGTAGGTGAGATAGGCTTTATATCCAACGTAGCCGGTAATTCAATAGCGATAATTAAAAGCGATAAGGCGGACATTCATGCAATTTTTAATCTGCGAAATTTCAATCTTCTGTCGGACAATGTTCATTAGAGAAATTGATATTCCATCGAATTTATGTTCTCTCTAATTAAAACATGCTTGTACAGTTGAACTGGCATCAAGATTGTAGAAATAATTATTGCAAGCCTTGTGTTATTAATAGACAGCGGATTTTTATGTAAAATAAAACTTTTCCACCCGAATTGCAACAAACTGGAGTGAAATAAAAATCTATTTTCTTTCGTAATATGCTTAGTAGGTTGAAAATGATATAACACCATTTTATAATTCTTTTAATAATTTTACTGTTTAAAATTTCACCTACTCATTTTTGTCGTAAATGCATAAAATCCGCTGTCTAGTTCTATGCTATGTGACATCGATTCATTCGTCATATTCAAATAAGAATATATGTAAAGAATTTTTTCATTTAATATTTTCCAACAAAAGACTCAATGATGACCACCAGTGACCATCATAGTCGCAAATGTGTTAAATGACAGCTGAGCAATGCGTTAATTATTTCTGCAAATATAATCAGCAGTACTTAACGCTGCATTTTAATAGAAACTTCTACATATTCGGTTACTGCGTCGCAAAAGAATCTGAAATACGAAGTCTGTTTACCTTCTAGAAAATCGAATATAGTAGGCTTCATCTATATGCTTTGAAGTACTTCGAAAAATTTTTACAAATTCTTTGAGAGGTCCTATTGTCATTCCCCAATCCTCAAAGACAAGGTACAAATATGTACCTTGATGTCTGCACATTGATCTTGCCTAGCTAATCGCAACATAATATAAAATATAAACATCTTTAAATTTTATCGAGGAAATCGAATATTGTAGGCGTAATCTACACACCTTGAAGTACTTCGAAAAATTTTTACAAATTCTTTGAGAGGTCCTATTGTCATTCCCCAATCCTCAAAGACAAGGTTCAAGTATGTACCTTGATGTCTGTTCATTGATCTTGCCTAGTTAATCGCAACATAATATAAAATATAAACATCTTTAAATTTTATCGAGGAAATCGAATATTGTAGGCGTAATCTACACACCTTGAAGTACTTCGAAAAAATTTTACAAACTCCTTGAGAGGTCCTATTGTCATTCCCCAAACCTCAAAGACAAGGTACAAATATGTACCTTGATGTCTGTACATTGATCTTGCCTAGCTAATCGCAACATAATATAAAATATAAACATCTTTAAACTTTATCGAGGAAATCGAATATTGTAGGCGTAATCTACACACCTTGAAGTACTTCGAAAAATTTTACAAATTTTTTGAGAGGTCCTATTGTCATTTCCCAACCCTCAAAAACAAGGTACAAATATGTACCTTGATGTCTGTACATTGATCTTGCCTAGCTAATCGCAACATAATATAATATATAAACATCTTTAAATTTTATCGAGGAAATCGAATATTGTAGGCGTAATCTACACACCTTGAAGTCGTTCGACAAATTTTTTGGAAGGTCCCATCGTCATTCCCCGTTCCTCCACATACCTCTTTCAAAACTCCGGCTATTAACATTCCCGCATTCCCCTCGCTCACACCCCGCGAGCAAACGAAGCATAAAAATCACGTCATGAATCACGGAGACGCAGAAGAACGACGCCGAAGAACCGGGCAGTTCAATGTCATTGCTCAAAGTGCAACCTCGCCTCGGAAAACTCCTGAATACTTCCCAATGATGAACGACACTTAGGTCGCGGTTCAACGAGATTACGCGGAATCGTTGCGTGTAGTTCGCTTCGTAAAGCGTATCGTTTCGTAGGAAAAGCGGCGTTATGGAGCGTATCGTTAGGCCGAACGCGAGAAATCCGCGTTTAAGTTGCCGCGTACACGGCGTGCTCGGCCACTCCCGCTCGTTAATCAGCTTTGAACGAATGATTAGCGCGAAACGCTCGACTCTCGTAAATGTTTCACGTCGGCGTGCACATCGACCGGTTCTCCTTGGAAGTTCAGCAAGTTCGGGGCTTCTGGGAATTCAATGCGACCGGCTAGACCGACTAGAATTATCGCATCGAGGAAACGCTATTCTCGCGATTCCGCGAATCTTCGGCGAACAAATTAATTGGCTGGACGGCGGCGCTCGGAGTTGATTTTAATTGATCGAATCACATTTGTGATGTAGATTTTTAATATAATGGATGTTATTGTTTTTTTTTTAATTGAAACGGAGTTCCATTTGTTTGCTATCACGACGAAATTAATTAACCAGTCTGGATAACGCCCGGACGCGAGTGTCTTTAATCCAGAATGTTAACAAGAATTTATTGTACCTATTTTATCAATAATATTTAATAATCGAATTATCTATCGTATAATATCTAATTTATCTTTTGATTTTAAGGGGTGGTTCTTCTCCGAGGCGTTGTTGCTATGTACTGTTGAACTGTGAACGGATTCTCGCTCGGCCAATCCCTATGCCGCGCTCAGCTGCAGCCGCGCTGTGATTGGTCCGCGTTTTTCGTTAACCCTCATACTAACCTGCGGCTAAAAATTCACCCATTTTTCTTTTTTACATATCCTAAAACGATTGAATTCTTTTTGTCTGGGTTGCAAAACGTATTTACTTGAAATATCACGCCATAGTTGCAGCATAATTCGTAGATTTAAAATGTGAAGTACGAAGAGGTGAAATCAGAGTTGGGCGTTATTCGAATGAAATTTCATTCGAATTCCCAGCGAATAAAAATTACGAATAAAATTTTATTCGAAAAGAAGTTCGAATAAATCTTTATTCGAATGAAATTTTATTCGAATACATTTTTGTTCGAATAACCCAGCGAATAAAAATTTATTCGAATAAGCCAGCGAGCGAATAAAGGTATCGAATGACATCGCGCCGACGACTCAGGGCCCCGAGTGTCGAGTGTCGACGTCGGGTTCCTACTTCAAAAGCGGCCCGCCGCCGGCTGCGCTTATTCTCGGCCTTTATTCTTATTCGCTGCCGTCATTTAGAATAACGAATAACGAATAAAAGTCCCGAGATTCATTCGTGACTAACAAATAACGAATAAAAGTCCCGAGATTCATTCGTGACTAACAAATAACGAATAAAAGTCCTGAGATTCATTCGTGACTAACAAATAACGAATAAAAGTCCCGAGATTCATTCGTGACTAACGAATAACGAATAAAGCGTTATTCCTAAGCTACGAATAATTTCTCGGCGAATAAAATCGTTATTCGTTATTCGAAATAAAATTTGCCCAACTCTGGGTGAAATATTGTTCTAGGATCTTTTGTCCGAGGAGCGTCTGAGGGTTAATAACTCGTGAACGACGCCTCGAAGAGGATGCTCGCAAAGGAAAAATTTACTTCAAATATCCTCAAGAATCGTCCCTTATAAGCTCGTACATTTTTCGTCACCCTTTATAAATATTACACGATGGTTACTGAACTGCGGATTTTATGTATTTATGACAAAAATCGGTGGACGTAATTTAAAATAGTAAAAACATCAAGACAATTCAAGAAGTCCCATATGTCATTCTCGATTTATTAAAATTATTGAAAATAGAAAGAAAGTTTTATATGAATTCTGTATCTTGCAATTGATGAAGACAATTTTTATTTTGCATAAAGATTCGCAGTCTAATGATCACATTGATCGATACAGAGAGTGGTCAGTAACTGACGGTACAAACGAATTCCATGTAAAGAGAAATAAGTAGAAAATACACAATAAAATTTGTCTATCGGAGACTTTGTTTTTGAGAAAATCGCAGACGAAAGATAAGTATAAAAAATTCCGCAAACTTCGCTGAGGTGAAATTTACAGTCGAGGGTCAAGTTGGCGCGCCGCACAGTTTTCGGGCATCTTTTACGAGCTGCGGACACATAAAGACCGTAGTAATTAGCGAGAAGAGCCCCGGCACCGAGCAATTCCGCTCAAAGAAGCATACCAGCGGCGGCCAGGGTGTCTCCGAAATAGAAATGTCCTCGCGTGTTCCCGACAGTGTCCATTTCCGAGCCGGGGCAAAAAGGCAACAAGCATCGCCGCCCGTTATTACTTTGTGCACGAAAAAGAAGGGAAACGATGAAAAACGAAGGAAAGCCTGCCACCTCTGCCAATAACGTTTCGCGCAGCAGACACGTAAACGCGTCGAGATAAATTTACGTCGCCCGGCCGGCGACGAATGTCGACTGTATGAACAAAGCTTTATTTTGCGAATGTTGTGTACCTTGCAGAAAGGATCAATCTCCAATTTTGTATACATACAGTGAATCACGGAAGTATTTGAACGCAATTTAAACCAGTATAACTTTTATATAGTTGTACCAAATGATTTGATGTTTCGTAAGCAATTAGAAGCATTGGTTTACTAAATGATCTGCAAAAAAGATTTTCCAAAAATTACAATTGTCAAGGTTGCATGCAAAAATAAATAAAGCATTTTTTAAAACTTTCTTATTTGGGCCCTTAATGAAAATTTAAAATATAAGTATGTTTCATAGATCTATGTTAGTTATGTTAGTTAGTATGTTAGTTACACATGCTGGAAATTTCATCGAAACCGATTAACATACCGATCAACAAGAGTTACAAGTGGTTAAATGAGGTGAAATTCATAGTTTTCGAGACTTTTGATTAGTTTCTGCTTAAAATCCACCGATTCTTACAGTCCCTGCTCACTTTATTAGACTCACCTCTATAATCATGATATTTTTAGTTTTACCATGAATAATGGGTATAGCAGCCTTATGCAAATATCACTTAATGATGACCAATGAATTTTCCATATATTTATTTTACAAAAACAATGGATACAAACACAAATAGATCAATATAATTCTTAAAACACTAATATTTTGTTAATCCGCCCTCAGCTGCTCTTAAAGCCGCAACTCTTCTGGACATGCTATATATGCAAGTTTGCGCAATTTCTTTTAATGTAACGTTATGGTGCCAGTGATAGATTATTCTCTCTATCAACTTGGTCTTTGTTGTTATATTTTCTTTGGCCAGTTCTCTCTTCAGGCACTCCCAGACATTTTCAATCGGATTCATGTCCGGTGAGTTGTCGGGCCATGGTAAAAGGGGGATTTTTTGCTCTTGCAAGAAAATTTTACACTTGGATAGGCAACCCATAAGGCAACCTTGTAGTACGAAATCATTACCCCATCATTACCCCATAGGTTGAAAACAGCGTTGCATTCCTTATAGGATTTCAAAAAGCACCAATTCTTCAGGTGAGTCTAATAAAGTGAGCAGGGTCTGTACATCTTTCGATGAGTGTCGTTTTTCTCTGTGCCAACCGATTTCGATGAAATTTTCAGCATGTGTACAACTAACTAGATCTGCAAAACATATATTTTAAATTTTCATTGCAGGCTCTAATAAAAAAGTTATAGATGGTGCCTCTTTTACTTTCTCATGTAATTCTTAGCAATTGCAATTTTTTCAAATTCTTTTTTGCATGTCATTTGGTAAATCGATTCTTCTAATTGCTCAAAAAAAGTCAGATTGTTTAGTCCGATCATAAAAACGTTATACTGTTTTAAAGTGCGTTCAAATACTTTCGTGGTTCACTGCATAAAATAAATGTCTCTATATCTTGCAAGATTAAAGACTTAGTTAATCAAATGTGATTACATCGAATGGAAGAATTGATAATACATTATTTATTCGTTAACTTGTTTCCTTTTTCGGTCGATGTCCCAGTTTGGTGGAGGATCATAATAAATCTAAACGACTATTCTTATACCCCATCTATTATTATTAAAAGCATTGGTTTCAGACGTGGTCCATGATTCACGTCTCGTCCCCGGAAATAAAGGCGATATGCAAATGCAGGGACAGTTGTTATTCTACCATGTTTGTTCTCTCTTTTGCGCTTCAGCGTCGAAACCATAAATATTTTCCGTCGAATCCGTTGCCCCCCATCCCGCCCCCTACCAAAATAAAAGAATTCTGTTGAAATTAAAAAGCGATGCCCCGAATCTTTTTTAATCTTCCTTTTCTCTCTCTTGGTGTTTACCACCGAGCAGTCACGATTTCATGTATTTTCCACGCGCCAGGATAACACAGAATTTATTTCGCCTTTTTGCCCGTTAGCGACGCACTGGACAAGTTCCAGCCTTTTTCCTGGTTTAATAGCTCTTCCGGGGGACGTCGAGTTGCAACATTGAAATGGGACGCTGATAAAATGCGATAAAACAGCCGGAATTTTGAAGAGCCTCGCTGTTTGCATTTTCTCGATCGCTGCGTTTTATCTTGTTGCATGTTTCGATTCTTCGTTGCGTCTATAATCGCGGATTTTATGCATCGAGCTGGTGCAGTATAAAACGGTTCAAGGATTAAAAGAATTTCAGTCCAATTTTCTTTTTGGTCTCTCTCTTTCTTACTTAACAAATATCGACGATTTTAAAAACATTGAAAACTTCTGGATTTTCGATTGAGATAATGTCGAGTTGGAATTAGGTTTGTTCCACGCCTAGTCGACCATCTCTTGCAATCGATCTTGAGCTTATAATGTAGTGTGGGTAAATTTAGGGGAGGTTTAAGTCATCATTTTGCTTTGAATGTTGTAGTTTTTCTTTAGTTTCATGTTCTATTATAGTATAAAGCAGACTGTTATGAATTTCTATCTCGGAAACTAATTATCGGACCGGGCTGAAATTTTTCCATATCAATCAGGAAAGTTTTGTCTATCACAAGGATTTTTATTACTATTGAAAAATGAGCCAGTCAATATTCAAAATTATGAACAGATCTACTAGAAAAATCTAGGCAAACGAAAACTAAATGATATTGACTGATCATAGGTCAGTGAATTCCCTAGTAGCACAAAAATATTGGATAAATATTTTTTAAGTCACACTTTTTCATATGAGAAAAATATTTCGTCCTAACTTATATAAAAAAGAATATTTGGTACTTAATGTAAAATAAATATTGTATGTATATTTGAATATTAAAAACAGATTGAATCTCTTTTTGATATTATATGAATGTGTATACAATATCTTGTGCTGCTAGGGATAATTGATTAATGATTAACTGCTGAAATTGCGAAATGAAGTACGGAATCAAAATTGTTTGCATACTGAAAAAAATGTAAACTAAGTTTTTGTTGAAATACATTTCTGTCAATGCTCCATCTCCGCTCTCTGTCCCTCCCTCTCCTTACTTATTACAATTTATGGATAGAACGTGTGGCGATTAACTTCAACAATTGATTAAATCAGTCCCTGATTTTTCGACGATTTCATTTTTTAATCAACGAATGATGATTCACTTCATCAATCGATTAAATCAATTGTCTACTTTTCAATGATTACCTGTTTAATCGTACACATCAATCAATCTGGATTAAAATTTTAGTTGATTAATGCCCAACTCTGCTACACGCTCATAAAATAAATAAAAGCATACAATTCCGCATAAGAAACAGAGGTCACCTGGAAATCTCCGTTTTTACGACGAGTTAAGTTCGGGAAATAAATGCGTCCGAAACTTCGAACAGGACACCCGTTGTGTAAAATCCAGGAGAGCCTGTATATTGCAGGAGAACGTACGCCCCGACAAAGGAAAAGAGTATTTTTCATTCACTTCAGCTGCGAGGCACACTGTGCTCAATACAGGGAGCTTCCTCTCGATTCAGATTTTGTAAAACAAGCACCGTATTTGCATAAAAAGCGAGGAGCTCGTACACGAACACGCTAAACGGCACAAAGAAACGAAGAACAGAGAGAATCGCTCGAGGGAGAGAGCCCGTTCATTGTGCTCGATGATTTTCCGAGGGTGGGGATAGAGGGCGGAAACGAAGCCGCCGATAATTTTCTCCCGCTTGGAAGGCTTCTTTACGGTTCATTTGCATAAATACGAGGTCAAAGGCTGTCGATTAGAAGCGGCCCACCGACGGCGGTGTGCTCGTTAACGAAATTCGAGACCACTCGTCGACCGCCCTGAGCATCTCTGAACTCGTTTTTAAGACGAGGAGAACTTGTTTCGCTCCCTTCGTTTGCGTCGAAACTCCACTGGCACAGTTTCATCGTTCCATCTACGAGCGATCGTAATATTCATCAAACAAACGGGCCCTGTGAAAGTTCTACGCGGAAAACTGCGGCGGCGAAAATGTAGAATAACAGTTTTCGAGAGGAAAAGGTATGTCAGGGAATGTGGAACGATCGGATACGCTTAATCAATTTTTAAACTCTCTTTTTTTTGGGAGCGAACATTCACGATGAAAAAATTTGTTCCTCATTTTTAATAGCCTTTTTTTTGTGGAAATTATTGGATAATCGTTATCCTCGTAATAGCTTCGCTCGGATAGTTTATATATTAGTTAAAGAAGCTGAATAAATTCAATCTTCAGGGAGGTTAGTTTACTGATATTTAGGGTAAGTGTCCACTGTCACATAAAGTTGATTATCATTCGTCAAAAATGAAATTTCTCATCAGAATAATTTTCTTCGTCAATTATGAGCAGAGTTGTGCTAATTCAATTACATTGTAATTCAATTACGTAATTGAATTACATTGTGTTTCAATTAATAGTAATTCAATCACGTCGTAAACGAATTACTATATAATTCAAATACAACGTAATTCAATTACTGAGTATTTTAATCAGATTTGTAATTGAAACACAATATAATTGAAATACAATGTAATTAAAATACAATATAATTGGAATGCAATTTATAATTGAATTACAGTATAACTGAAATACAATATAATTGAAATACGATATAATTGAAATACAATATAATTGAAATACAATATAATTGAAATACAATATAATTGAAATACAATATAATTGAAATACAATATAATTGAAATACAATATAATTGAAATGCACTGTATAATTGAATTACAGTATAATTGAAATACAATATACTTAAACTGGTTGCGAGGGTGTGCCGTAAGTAGGTTATGAGCAGCTAATAAATTTATAAGTAATAAATTCCTTCTGTTTGAAACCTTTACATGGATTTTTCAACATTCATTTTTCATAATTCAATTACAATGTATTTTATAATTGTGCTCCATTGCAATTATGAATTACATTGTAATTTAATTGACTGAAGATCTGAATTATAAATTACAACATAATTGAATTACAATTTAATTCAATTACTTTGTAATTATAATTCTGGAGTAATTCAATTGTAATTCTGCACAACTCTGATTATGAGAAACAGAAAAAATATACAGGGTGGGGCAATAACTATTAGCACCTCAGATATCTTCGAAACTACAAGTTTCACAGAAATATTTGCTGAAACAAAATTGCACAGAACGAAAGGGGCCATCCGGTGGCGATAATAGTTTTTTTGCAGGTGGACGTACTTCGGACAGTTGAAGGTCACCTTCATATTTTTAAATGGAATGAGATATTTTTTAATGCATCAATCGATGCAGCGGGACATTCGTTATAAAAAAGTACTAACCTATGTATGTCGAAATGTTAGTAGTTCAGGAGATATTTCAATTTAAATAACTCTAAAACACCATTACTGTCGTACTGAGACGTTACACAAGTAAGTAAACACTAACGTCTTAGTACGACAGTAATGGTGTTTTAGAGTTATTTAAATTGAAATATCTCCTGAACTACTAACATTTCGACATACATAGGTTAGTACTTTTTTATAACGAATGTCCCGCTGCATCGATTGATGCATTAAAAAATATCTCATTCCATTTAAAAATATGAAGGTGACCTTCAAATGTCCGAAGTACGTCCACCTGCAAAAAAACTATTATCGCCACCGGATGGGCCCTTTCGTTCTGTGCAATTTTGTTTCAGCAAATATTTCTGTGAAACTTGTAGTTTCGAAGATATCTGAGGTGCTAATAGTTATTGCCCCACCCTGTATATAAATATCTTCCTCTCTTTAACAATTTTGAAAAATTGCAAATAATATGTAGACGTTCTTATAGATTGTCTTTTGATGACGAATTTTTCATTAAAATTAACTAGTGAATAAAATTGAAAGAACGGTTCCAAATCATGTCTACGTCCCTGTATAAATTATCGGAAATAATTCCTCAATTTACCCTCAATGCAACCTCTCTCTCGCTCTCCTAACCTTGTCCACATTTTCCCTATAATTTATCAAATCTCGAACACCAATTGTCCAACAATGTCTTCATTCAATCATCGTCTATATTCTTCCCAGAAATTGTCAAAACATAAACATTAATTTCCCAAGCAATTTAGCTCTCCTCGATCATCCGTAAATGACAAACTCCCGTCCCTGAAGCAAACATTTAAAACCTCTTCTCAAAAACGTTGCAAACAAACATCTCTTTCAAGGGACTGATAGATTAACGAGCACCCTAGCAAGGTTGCCAGCATCTGCATTCACATTTGAAACCCATCTTGAAGAAAATGTTTTCCAGGAAAGGTTCGCGACATCTCCGCCACGTTACGAACAAAGTCTCCACCTTTGACGTCGCTTCCTTACGGGAATTGAAAGGAGTCTCCATGCGCGCATCGCGTCGCATCGAATAAAAATCCTCCCGGCGACGAAACTGCCATGACGCTGCTCGTCAACGTGTTCCCGGCGGCTTCATTGCTGCTCAGCCAGTGCCTCGGGAAAAGGAGACCCGCGAAATTCCGTGACACGGGAGACCCCGCACGTGTCTGGTTACATCCTGCAGATCCTTTTACCGAGAGAAAGAGGGAGAGAGAGAGAGAGAGAGAGGGCTCGCGAATGCAAATCCAACGCGGAACCGGGATTTCGCGATGTTTGTCTCGTCTCGCGAAGTCTACGCTGATCCCACAGGATCCACCCGAAAAAGGATTCCTCCTTCCACAGACACGCTCGTTCCACCGTAATTGCCGTCTTCTTCTCTTCTTCTCACTGCTATGACGTGCATGCTGTACAATTCAGCAATAAAAATTGACCTGCGATTTTTCTTCAGTTTCATTTTTTCTTCCAACATCACCAACATCGTTTTTTTTTGTACTTTCATCGATATGGTGACGAACAATTATTACTCATAGATTCTCGATGGACAGTCTTCAGCGGATTTTAGATCATGATTTATATTTGGAAGTGATCTGGTCATTTAATGAAATAATTTCGCTACGCAGTTCTTTCGCTCAAGACGATTCAAATGAAGTATGAATTTCTTAATTCTATCGCACACAATGTGGTATAATATACGATAGTTCGATTTGATTTTTAACAAGAGTATTGAATATTAACTTCTCGTACAACATTATTAGATTTAACATAAAAAGAAATTCAAAGGTATATGTTATGCATCATTGATTATATTTAATTATTAACGATGGCTGAACCACCGGACGTGACAATATTCTTCCAAAATGTATTCTCGGGAGTAGAGATGATAAACTCACTCTTGCATTGGGATAATTTTCGATTATTGTAAGCGGTAACATTAGCGTTAGTTGCATAAATAAAAAAAAATGAAATAAAGAAATAATTTTAAAAAAAGAAAAAAAGATTTTTTTATGTAATTAAGTTTGTTTCTTCGGTGGAAAATTTCCATCCTCTCGTATAAATTGCATTGTTGAATCAACTCCTTTCGAAAAAAACTAAAAAACTACTTGACCAAAATGCACCAAAATCTAATCAGCTCTAAGTTACAGCGCGGCACATCGATTGCATCATTCATCATTCTGATCGCGTTGTTACTTTTTCAGAAAACGTTAACGAAAAATTCGATAACATACAAACATATACGCACACACACACACATACGAACATTTTGCTGAAAATAGTCTAAAATGACTGCAATGACCATGGAACGTGAAGATCTGCTGAAAAATCGATTTTCGATTTTCGGGGTCATTACAATAACATCCCTATAAAATCGGGAAGTTAGAAAAATACCTTATTGATTCACGGAGACTCCATTGAAATTAACTTTAATTGCACTGAATGTATATATAAAATCAAAGACAGCTACCGGATGCTTCGAGAGCAGATATTACTTCTGTGAAGTACAGTTTTAAATTGCACCTGCAAAGGCTTCTACCGGGAAACGCTCAAAGCCTGTTCCTCCCTCCCCACCGCACTCCCAGGAAAATTGACTTGCGATGTTTGCTTTGAGAGAGACACGAATTTTTAATTCCGAGTCGCTCCTCTTAAGAGGTCGCGTTAACTGTCGGAGAAAACGGGGTATTTAAACATTTTTTTCTGGAATAGTTGTAAGATCTTTTTTTAAGAGACTGGATCATTTGTATAGTGTAGATGTTGTGGGAATTTTTGTTGTTGTGAAATGTTATATAATGACTGAGTGACTGAGTCTTTAATAGAAGTTGTTTCGATGAAGAGATGAACCGAACAATTTATTAAAATTACGAACTAATACGAATCCTGCCGTTTTAACAATTAATTTGTAATTACTGGCGAGTACTGCGTTAAGAATCTTTTAGGTGATGAGTAGTAGTCAAATTACACTGTCCAACAAAAATTTGTTCCCTAATTACTGTTTGGTCCTTCTTATAGAGTTTTTTGCGCTGATTCCAAATCTGTTCTTAATTTTTTTCCTATACGCACAGTTTTTGAGAAACATGACTTGGAAAAAAAAACAGATTTTTCAATTTTAAACAAATATTGTGGTGTTATTATAAAAGATATTAAATTGCTCTTTATAGCAAAAGATTCTGTAGACTTTCCCGAATACAGCGATATCCAATATTAATACATTATGATTGTTTAAACATGTTTAAACAATGATTAAAGACGGAGAGACACCACTTTTGCACCAATTTTTGAGGATATTTTTCAATTTATCTCAAAAAATAAGGGTCTTATAGGGCGTATAGGAAAAAAATTAAAAACAGATTCGAAATCAGCGCAAAATACTCTATAAGAAGGACTCATCAGTAATTAGGAAACATAAAAAAATTGGAATTTGTTGGATCTTTAAATAAATCTTTAAATAGACATTTTCCTTTAAGTTGTAACAACTTTCAAAAACTGTTTATTTATTTTGCAGTCTTGAAAACAATCTCCATGAATTTCTACTCTCCATTCAACAGGTAATGGATGAATCCATTAAAAAATTTGAATTCATGAATTAATTCGTACATCGAATAGTTTATTATCCAAAAATCGAGCAACTAAACAACGAATTCTGTACTCTGAATGAAAATAGAGATACATTCCTGTACTGTATGCAGTCTTTGAAAAAGTGTTGGACAAAAATCTTTTAAGCACGTTCCCCATTACGAGTCCTCAGCCTATTAGCTCGAGCAATGCAGTACTATTGACAGATTTCCGCGTCCCCCGATTACGCGGAATTGAAAGACTACTCGATCGCGCTGGAACAACGACAAAAGGGATTCTTCTGGTCGACGAATGAAAAAAAGGTGGGGGGATGGTGGAGGATAGAGGGGATCGAGGAGCGACGTCCACGCAACGAGTTTACCGATTATCGATCGTTTTGTCTGTGGAAATCGGAGAGGACACTCGCAATCCGGCCGCGGCCGGCTTGAAAAGCGGACAGGTGACAGGTTGCGCGGATGAAAACGTTGATTGGCAGAGGCTGATACGTCCGAACGGCTGCTCGGTGCCGCACGATAACGGCGTTCGTTCGCGTTATATCAATTAAGTACCCGCCAGCCTCGAAATTGATCTACGCTTAATTGGAAACGCGGCCGGGGAGAGAGAGCTAGAGAGAGAATCAGAGAGCTAGAGTCAAAGAGAGAGAGGGAGAGAGAAGATCTGCACGCCCAGGCTCGCATTATCGCGTGTAATTTCGCAAATGTTGCGTCGCGAATCGATCGAGTCTTAATGGAACTAGGAAATCGTAAAGGACGTAATTTTACGCACTTTCGCTTGGTTGTTACAGAAATTTGCTTTATGTCGAATATTTCTTTTCAAGCTTCTACCATTGCAATTTGTGCGTTTGATGTATTGTATTATGTATACCGGCTGTCTCAAAAGTTTTGTACTTCCTCAACCTTCGCAAGGTAATGTGGGCTTCAAATTTTTGAAAAGAACTTTTATATGAATAAAATTAAATCTGTTTGTTCACTTTTTATGCTGTGTTATTATTTACCCCAAATTTATTAAAAACGAGGCTATTTATTTAAGAGACCCCACCTTACTATTTATGTGTTATTCGACCTTATCTTGCGAGGGTTAAAATGACGGTTTCATTACATCTATCATTTGTTTTGACACATCTTTCAATTTTTAGGTTAACCTAAGTATTACGAATTATAATTATTTTTCTAATTTCATCCGCTGAGCGAAATCAATTGTTTTATTTCAGTTGAATATCAACCCATTGTAAAAGGAAGATGAAAAAAACAAGTTATATAAATTTGGGGTTATGTTCGCGGCGCACCGGTTCGATCAATTATACACTAAATAGCAATTTTGTAGAAATTTATTGATCGAACCGGTGCGCCGCGAACATAACCCCAAATTTATTTAAAAATGTACGATCGAGAATAATTTCTTATTTAAAAACAAGTTATGTTGGAAGCAATGAAGAACGATCGCTCCAATAATTTTAAGCTCACGCATACAGGGAAAGCAAAGCTTCGCAGCCAAGGGATCCCACCTACAAGTTTAAAATGCAGTAAAATGCAGAAACTATCTGAAAAGTCGAAATCAAAATTAGGAATACTATTTTTAATTTATTGTTTAATGTAATCTAATTTTTTGATAATAAATGTTGCGTTCTATATTTATTTTCTTTTGCTACTATTATTATGGGACAGAAGGAGTATTTAAAATTGTTTACTCGTTAATTATTTAGTACTTTTCTAGAAAAGTGTCGCTTTTCCTAAGAATGTTTATTTTCCTCTTTTTCGAATCTTCGATTTTTCTGAGAATTTTTCCTTCCCACTTTCTTGACTCTCCGATTTTTCCGAGATTTTTTAAAAGAACTTTTATATGAATAAAATTAAATCTGTTTGTTTACTTTTTATATTAAAAACGAGGCTATTTATTTAAGAGTCCCCACCTTACTATTTATGTGTTATTCGACTTTATCTTGCGAGGGTTAAAATGGGAGATGCCCGAGGCCATTTCAAGTCACTCTTTCCTTTGCGAAAATCCTCTCTATAAGGCTTAGTTCAGGAGGTAACAAAAATCGCGGACCAATCAGAGCGTGGCTACTGTAAACGGATTCTGCGAACGGAGAAAAAGTTACTTCGGGAATCGCCCGTTTCAAGAACGTTAATTTTTGGACCACTTTGTGTGTGTATGTGAGCGAAGAAAGTTCTGGAAGGATGGATCGAGTGAGAGAGACTATGGAAGGAGTACGTGAGAGAGAGATGGAGTGTGAGCAGGCGTGAGAGTAGTACGGATAGAACAGAGTACAGTATAGTGAGTGAACCCGTAGAGAGCGCCAGTGTCGCCAGATGAGGGGAGTCACGGTGAGATGACGTACCCCCTCTCTGATGACCAGAGTAGAGTAATAGTGGCACGCCGCGCCGCGCACGCGCAACGTGTCACATATTACATCTACTCTGGCCATCAGAGAGGGGGTACCTTGTATTCCCCTCGAGCAGTGCTGCCAGATGAGGGGAATCACGCCGATATATGATGTACCCCCTCTCTAATGACCAGAGTAATATGTGACACGTTGCGCATGGGCGACGGGGATTGAGTGGGGCAAATGGGAGACACGTTGCGCGTGCGCGACGAGGATTGAGTGAGGCGAATGGGATAGTGGAAGGGGAAAAGGAGGAGAGTATTTCCGAGAACTGTGGCTCCGTTTGGAGCCGACTTGGCAGCACTGCCCTCGAGTGCTGGTTTGGTCACTTTCTGGCGACACTGGAGAGCGCACGTATGAGTGAAGATAGAGAGAGCGTACATAACCTCAAAGTAACCACGTGTAGAGGAAACAAATTTATTAACCCTTTGCGCTCGGTTGTCCCCTCTGAGGCACCATTAAAAAATGCTGTACCATTATTCAAAATATTGTTTACATTATTAAATATATCGGTGTCTAACCAATTACTAAATATTTAGGTATTGTATGAGGTATTATACCTATTTCATATCCATAAAATTTCAGAAATCATAGGGAATGGTAATATTCTAGATCGGAAGAAATGTTTAATTTTCCAGTTAAAATAGCTCCGAGTGCAAAGGGTTAATAAATACACTTATTGTCCATTGTTAAATTACAATCCATTTCTCCGATTACGATCCAACACACTTTGTTTAATAAAAAAATTAGTTCTATATCTTCTCATGTAGAATCACCCCCTCTCAGCGTTTACACCCTGCGGACATATGTAATAAAACTGTTTACGGAACTTTAAAGCTGTTTTTCATGAGAATGGTTGACTCGAGACCTATGGTGCCTTTGAGACTTTGTTCTTCGCGACGAATACTGCCGGATGCAATAAAACAATTGTTTGACCTTGATAAAAGAGTCAAGGCCAATTTTGCGACATATAATGTCGAAACACCCTGTACACGTACAGGAAAAAAGTATGTATATTTTGAATGAAGTATTCTAGCAATAACCTCCTCTTTTTTATTTCCCGGAAACGATCAACAAGAAGAAGAATCGATAACAGACAAATTAATTGGAGTTTCTGTTGACTGAATGAGAGAGAGGGAGAAGACTGCATCCGACCTGTAAATGTGAATTAATTATCGACTGTCGGCTTGTTCGGCCCGCTCGGTTCGAATTTCCAAGATTGCGGCCGTCTCGGAAAGTAATAGCCGGCCGTGAATTATGATCTCCTTCGATTAATTGTTGTTCTCGGAACCACCTGTTGTTTGGACAGTCATCTCGTAGAGTAGGCGACGGCAGGGCTGACTCTCCAGCTCTCTCTCTCTCTCTTTCTCTTTGTATGCATCGATTGCGCCGATAATGGTTATCGATGGCCGTGTGTATCGATCCTTTCGGCAATCGAAGCGGAACCATCGTGTTCAGGTAACTTGTTCACCGTGTTGCGGGGGCAGCTTCTGTCTGGCCGCGAGAAGTTTTACTCTCTTACAATTATCCGATGCCGCTTCTGGCACGCCTCGGTGCTTCTTTTGTTCCTCAACGTCGCCCGCGTTCACGTTCCCCTGTACAGCGTGCAATCGCATTCGAAATTACCATTATCATTTTATTTTATCGGCGGAACCCCGCCGGCTCAGAGAATTCAATATCTCGGGGAAAAACGATTGCGATCTTTCCTGATGACTGTTCTCTTCTGCATTTTACATTATGCATTTCCGTCTTTTGCTGAGTTCGGGACATGCTAGCGCGAGCTTCGATCAAAAGAATTTATTGTACGAACGGTGCTCGACTTTATTTATTCTTCCTCTTTTCGTGTACTTTGAATACGAACAATGACATATTCTGCTGTCTATGATATAGAAAATATGTGCACAATATGCAAATATATGCTTCCATTAACTGAAAGGAAAAATATTCTTGGAGTACTATCGGCCTCTAGTCATTTACGGACTGTATTACAGCTCTACTTTACATTTTTTACGTGGATTTGTGCATCGACTTGATTTTTTTATCTTTACTGGCCGAAAGTACTCCAAGAATATTTTTCCGAAAAAATATTTTAAGATAGTCTAAATATAGTTCAAATAAGTTTTTTACAATGGTTCAACAATAATCTTAGAAAAATAATCTTAAAAAACTTAGAAAAAAAAATTGACCTGATCGGGACTCGTACCCGGTCCAAAAAGTCTTCAGCGGTTCCGCAGACGGAGACCATATTTTTTTTAAAAGCTTTATTCAGGAAACAATGATAAACAGGATTGCACATTGTTACATGTAGCGAATATACTACGACACATATTGGAAACAAAAGAAAATATATAGACGAGTTGTATGGTCAATAATTTAACGCTCACAACCACTTTTACTTATTCTATGTCTTAAAGGCTAGTCTTATACATAACTATAACTATTTTTTAGCTTTATCCATAATTCTGGATTCTTTTTTTTTTTTGCACGTTCTAATTCTTCCGTAAAAAAAATAACAGGAAAAAGACGGAAATTTTAATTTCTTAACCTCTATGTATCGGGTTGCGGGATATATACATATATACAGAACAATGCGGAAAACTTAACTGACTATCACATGCACACTATTATTTACATACTCATTCATTCATTCATTCAATCTTGTACTTTTTGATATCTATATATGGTATACTAAAGTTGGCGCTATTTAGATTATCTTATTTATTATATATTTAGTAACAAACTTCAGCTGTCCCAGCCTACATCAGTCTTATTATTTACTCGCTTTTTAGCCACCAATATATTTTGGTGTTTTTGTGGTATTTATCTTCTATATCTCTCTTAGGGAGAGACATATTGTAGACTAGTTTTGATCTGAGAGAAAGGTCATTGCTGTTAGGATTATGTGGATATAGGATCCTTTTATCACTAGATTTCCTCTCTATATGGTATATAATAGGTATATTATTTGAATCTGTGATTCTACCCGTTTTGTCTAATAATAGGAAAGCTTCTGGAGGGATATTTCCAGTATTGCACGTTCTTATGTAATATTCGTCATTTGGGTATAGCGAGCTAGAAATTAAATTGTTGTTTCTTATATGTCTAATTTTCGCGAAATAATCTCTATTTAATTTTATCATAAAGCTATCTATCCTTGGTATATTTGCCGTGTCATATAGTTTTTTACATGTTTCGAATTTTTTGAAATTCGATTCTCTACTCCTATATACACGCGTACACGCTCTTAGACATTTACGTTCGAATTTTCTAATAGTTTCAATTATATGTGGGCTCGTGTTAAACCAAATAGGGCAACCATATGAGATTATAGGTCTGATCAAGAGCATGTAACATAATTTTTTAATTTGCGGATGTAGGTAATCGGAATGGAATATTCTGCCGTTAGCCATGAATGCTTTTCTAGCTTTTTCCATTTGTATTTTTATATGTTCGTTTAGCATTATTCGGTTATCTAAATAAATGCCGAGGTATCGTACCAGATTTTTGTGCGGGACTGTTGTTTCTTCAATTTTTATCTGGAATGATTTGCAGGAGTTTCTAAAAGTTTTGTTCTGTTTGTCAATTTTTTGCCTGAATAAAATAGTTTCGCATTTTGTTGGGTTTATTTTTAACTTCCAGGTTTTATAGTATTCATTTATTTTGTTAACTATTGATTGCATTTTGGTTTGGAGGTTTTTGACGTTTTTTCCTGTAATGTATACTATTAAGTCATCTGCGAAAAGTATGACTTTTGTGTCTGTTGAATCCGGTATATCAAATAAGTTCGGAATTTCTGCATTGAAAAAATTAAAAAGAATCGGAGCTGTAACTGTTCCTTGTTGCAGGCCATCTTCCATTTCGAATAAAATATCTTGGTGTGTGTTTGTGTAAAATTTTTTGTTCAGTAACATACTCGTTAGTATTTTTAACAGGTGTGGTTCGCAGCCTTTTTTTTTCATTTTGTATATGAGACCTTTGACCCACACTGTGTCAAAGGCCTTTTCTAGATCTATAAGGCAGGCTGCCACATTCTCTTTGTTAAAAATAGCTGCGTGGATATCGGATGTTAGTTTATGTATTGCATGTATTGTACTTAGTTGATGTTTGAACCCGAATTGTGTGTTCGGGATTAAGTTCTTGTTATCGTAAAATTTTTCTAGAGCTCTTTTTATTAGGATTTCGAATACTTTAGAGATATTGGGGAGAAGGCTGATTGGTCTGTAGCTAAGGGGAGAAGAAGGGTCTTTACCTTTCTTGGCAATCGGGATTACCTTTGCCGTTTTCCAATTTGTTGGGAAATAACAGTTGTTTAGGCAGTTATTGAAAATTGTGTTATAGTCGTATATGATGTGAAGTGGAAGATTTTTGAGTATTATATTTGGTATTTCGTCTGGCCCTGAGGAGCATTTATTGTTAAGTTTTTTAAAGAGGCTGGCTGTTAGTGCTATGTTTGTGAAGTAGCTTGGGTCCTCTTCCCATTGTGGGTTTCTCGCCTGATTGTTATCGTCGAACTGTATTAGATATTTGTTATTGGCCAAATCCTCTTCTATGTTTTGCATAAGATTATTGTGGTGTTTATCGATAATTTCGGATAATCTATTTTTTCCCAGATTTTTGTTTTGCGTGTAGACTTTTGCGAAGTTAGCTCCTATTAAATTTAGTTTGTCCCTATTATTAGTTATTATATATTTTCCCTTGCTGTTTGTTTGTGTTGAATTTATGTCTATTTGCGCGTCTTTTAAAATATCATAGTTGTTATCGGTTTCTAGATTTGGGATATTCTCAGATGTTTTTTTTCTAAAAATTGAGTTTAGCTTCGGGAACATTTTGGTTGAATTTATGGGTATGTTTTTAATTTTATTTTCCCAAAATTTATTGACAGATTTCTTGAATTCATTCTTGATTTCTGCTTTACATTTTTTGATCAATTCTTTGGATTCTTTAATTATGACCATAGCTTGTGGAGAGGGGTGTCTGTATTCATTATTTAGTATGGTTATTAGTTTGCTTTTTTGTGCGAGCAAGTTTTTAATGGTTCTGTTTATATACATGTCGGAGGAATTGTAATCTACTTGTCTTGGAACATGTTTATTTATTGCGTCTACTATGGCTGTATTTATTTCGTCTAAAAAGTTATTTATTTCTTCGTTGGTTAAATTTCTATTTTGCGGAATATGCGTAGTGTATTTAACTGCTAGGTATTTTTTGAATTTAGTCCAGTCTGTTTTTTTGTAGAGTAATGGGTATTTATGGTTTTTAAAAACAATTGTGTCGTCTTTTTTTGGTAGTGAGAATTGTATGTTGATAGCTCTGTGGTCACTATCGATGTCTGTGGTTTGTATGGTACCATCCGGATTTAGATTTTCTAATTTTATCCTACTGTCGATCAGACCTATATCTAAATATGATTTGCTCCTTATAAAGGTTGGTATATTTGTGTGTTTTAAAACTATTTTATAGTCTATTTCGTGTTTTTGTAGACGGAGACCATAGCCACTGCACTAACCGGCGCTGTTGAAATTCTCTTCGAAATATTCGAATATATGTACATGGTATTATTTTCGTATTTCGTATTAGGCAAGTTTTAAAGTCTGGGAGATGTTTTTCTGAACGTAGGAACGTTTAATATCACATAATATATTTTTATGATTCAGGAAATATAAGTATAACTTAGGAAAAACGCCGAAAAAAGCGGTTTTTATTTTTTTTAACTATGACGCACCACTCACAAAAATCTGAAAAAAATTCAGCATAATACTTACGGTAATACCTCATTGCTAAATTAAATCTGGAGTAGCACCTTTTAGATTTCTATATAAAACCTGCATTTTTTCGATTTTTTTCGTGTTTTTCATTTTTCACAAGCAGAGCTTGCAGCAGAAAAATCTGGAAATGATACCTAATATGTGGCTCGATATCCGAAATGTGCCAGATTTTTTTCAGAATTTTTAATTGTCAATAAATAGGGAAAATGGGCCAAAAACTGATTTTTCGTTTTTTCTCAATAACTACCCTTACAGATGAGATAGGGGGCTGAAACTTGGCAGAGAGGGGTTTTTTTGGGTAGGCTATCGAATGGTCCAAGCACGATTAAAATCCCGCCGGGGGCGAATTTCACTATCAAACCCGGCTATAGCCTTTGGGGTTATGTTCGCGGCGCACGGTTCGATCAAATTATACACTAAACAGCAATTTTGTAGACATTTTTCAAACGTTCGATTCGGATTTGAATCATTACGCCCCGAGACACATTTGCTATAGATTGTTTTCTATAAGAGAAAAAGAAGAAAGATGGTGGTGGGTGTTTCGTCCTAAAACCCGCTAGAGGACTCATCAGTAAGGCTATCTAGCGGGTGTCCTGCCTTAGACACAAGTGTCGGAAGGAGGGACGTTAATATACTAATTGATGACATTTTAGTAACTTGCGAGAAAGTCGTTCAACGATTTGTCCATCTTGTGGACGATGTCGAAACTAGGCCTTCTCGAATTTTTGTAGTTTATCGCCAATTATGATAAATGAGAAATTATTATCGATCGTGAATTTTTAATAAAGGGGTTATGTTCGCGGCGCCCGGTTTGATCAAATTATACACTAAATAGCAATTTTGTAGACATTTTTCAAACGTTCGATTCGGATTTGAATCATTACGTCCTGAGACACGTTTGCTATAGATTGTTTTCTATAAGAGAAAAAGAAGAAAGATGGTGGTGTGTTTCGTCCTAGGCCCGCTAGAGGACTCATCAGTAATGATTCAAATCCGAATCGAACGTTTGAAAAATGTCTACAAAATTGCTATTTAGTGTATAATTTGATCGAACCGTGCGCCGCGAACATAACCCCAAAATAATTGCTACTAATGTGGACAATAATACTTTTATCAACGACATATAAAAATACGTTCACCAAAGAATAAACATTCACAATAAATAAATAAATAAAATCGAATCTATTTTACATTGACTAACAATAAGATCAACGTCTGGCAACTTATGAACCAAGGCACACACAGGGATGGCGGGCATCAGAGTAATCGCACCGACACCGATACCTCGATGCATCCCGCACGATTCGTCGACAGGTTGCAGCTACCTCAGGATCTCTCCTCTCAAGTGAAAGACGCCTTCGCCTCGGCTCGACTCGGAGGAAACTCTTTGAAATCGTCTCGAAATGCACGAGTAACGAGCCGACAGGTTGGAATTTCAATTCACACGGCGGTTTGCCAGGCCAGAGGGACCGGCGCTCGTCGTCGCGTCGTCGGCCTGGTCGTTTTCTCGACGTCGCGTCGCGTCGATAACTCGATTTCACCGAAACTCATCGATTCGTCGCGGTTCACGCGATCCGCGAGGGATCTCTTCCGAGCCGTTTCAGAATTTTCGGCTCCTTTATGGACCACCGTTACCAACAATCCACCATCCACGCCCACGCACACACGTAGCACATAAAAGATTTTGCAAGGAAACTTTCCGCCGACGAGTCGGACGATTTATTTGTACAATTTGTTCAGTTCAATTCAAATGTACAAGATTTAACAAGATGTTTTAGTAGAGGAAATTTTTAAAGAACTGTCATTATGCAGGCTTTAAAATATCCATTTTGTAAGAACAAGTTTTTAAAATATTCCTAAAAGCAACATTGCATTCCCCAGCATCATTCATCAGGAACATATATATCTCTCAATTAAAATGTACAGGATTGAACAGAATTTTAATAAAAACATGTTTTACATTCAAAACATTCACCTCAAAATAAAACGTTCACTGCAAGATTCACTGAAAACATCAAACGAATGAGGAAATTATACTATACTATTTTAAAATATTCCTGAGAACAACATTACATTCTACAACAATTCATTAGGAACGTTCTTCAATTAAAATGTACAAAATCGAACAAAAATTTTTAACAGAACGTTCTTTATCGAATTTTCATTATGCAGATCCTAAAATATCCATTTCATAAAAACAATTTTTAAAAATATTCCTAAGAGCAACATTGCATTTCACAGCAATTCATCAGGAACATATTCAGCTCTAAATTAAAATGTACAGGATTGAACAGAATTTTAATGAAAAGAACATGTTTTACATTCAAAAAATTCCCTCAAAATAAAACGTTCACTGCAAGATTCACTCAAAACATCAAACGAATGAGGAAATTATACAATACTATTTTAAAATGTTCTTGAGGACAACATCACATTCTACAACAATTCATTAGGAACGTTCTTCAATTAAAATGTACAAAATCGAACAGAATTTTTAACAGAACGTTCTTTATGGAATTTTCATTACGCAGGTCCTAAAACATCCATTTCACAAAAACAGTTTTTAAAAATATTCCTAAGAGCAACATTGCATTCCACAGCAATTTATCAGGAACATATATTTCTCTAAATTAAAATGTACAGGATTGAACAGAATTTTAATAAAAAGAATATGTTTTATATTCAAAAAATTCACCTCAAAATAAAACGTTCACTGCAAGATTTAATCAGAACATCAAACGAATGAGGAAATTATACTATACTATTTTAAAATGTTCCTGTGGACAACATTACATTTTACAACAATTCATTAGGAACGTTCTTCAATTAAAATGTACAAAATCGAACAGAATTTTTAACAGAACGTTCTTTATGGAATTTTCGTTATGCAGGTCCTAAAATATCCATTTCATAAAAACAATTTTTAAAAATATTCCTAAGAGCAACATTGCATTCCACAGCAATTCATCAGGAACATATTCAGCTCTAAATTAAAATGTACAGGATTGAACAGAATTTTAATAAAAACAACATGTTTTACATTCAAAAAATTCACCTCAAAATAAAACGTTCACTGCAAGATTCACTGAAAACATCAAACGAATGAGGAAATTATACTATACTATTTTAAAATATTCCTGAGAACAACATTACATTCTACAACAATTCATTAGGAACGTTCTTCAATTAAAATGTACGAAATCGAATAAAAATTTTTAACAGAACGTTCTTTATGGAATTTTCATTATGCAGATCCTAAAATATCCATTTCATAAAAACAATTTTTAAAAATATTTCTAAGAGCAACATTGCATTCCACAGCAATTCATCAGGAACATATATACATCTCTAAATTAAAATGTACAGGATTGAACAGAATTTTAATAAAAACAACATGTTTTACATTCAAAAAATTCACCTCAAAATAAAACGTTCACTGCAAGATTCACTGAAAACATCAAACGAATGAGGAAATTATACAATACTATTTTAAAATGTTCCTGAGGACAACATTGCATTCCACAATAATTCATTAGGAACGTTCTTCAATTAAAATGTACAAAATCGAACAAAAATTTTTAACAGAACGTTCTTTATGGAATTTTCATTATGCAGGTCCTAAAATATCCATTTCATAAAAACAATTTTTAAAAATATTTCTAAGAGCAACATTGCATTCCACAGCAATTCATCAGGAACATATATACATCTCTAAATTAAAATGTACAGGATTGAACAGAATTTTAATAAATACAACATGTTTTACATTCAAAAAATTCACCTCAAAACAAAACGTTCACTGCAAGATTTACACAAAACATCAAACGACTGAGGAAATTATACAAACAACAGTCTGAAATCGAGGACAACGTTATCAAAGAGACAAAGGAACAAAGCAGATAGAAAAATGAATAGATCCGCGGATTTGTTCGATTTCCCGATCGAACCAGGAACGCACGGTCGTGTAAAGCGCTCAGGATCTAATTAGCCTCGACGATTGATGCAGAGTGCGCGACCGATCGAACGGACCAGCCCGAGAGTAGTTGTAGGAACGCGTTTGATTAAAACCCATTTATCATTCGAGCTCCGTGGTCCCGTTCCGAGGTTCTCTCGGCTGGAAATGCTCGGTAGACTCGGCCCGGTCCACAGTGCGCTGAATCGAGAAATTTGGTGACATTTTACTATAACTCTTGAACCATAAGAAATATCCTGATGAGATTTGCACTAAAATTCGTTTAAAAATTATTCCTATACACTGATAATTATCGTAATAAATAGACTGCGGATTTTATGCATTTATGACAAAAATGGGAACTTACAATTTAAAGCTGTGGGCATGTTAAAAATATTTAAGGACATCCACGTATTAGTTTCATTTTAATAGGATAATTAAAAGAAGAATACAATTTTTATTTGGCTCCTGTGTCCAGCAATCAGTGCAAATATTTTTTAATTTGCATAAAGATCCGCAGTCTAGTAATAAATATATATATATATTTTGTAACCATGTTTTAATTCATTGTTTAAATTTTATTGTCTTAAAATAATACTCCCTCTGTCTTATAATTATAGTAGCAAGTGAATATTTAAACGAGAATTATGGGCGAATGCAGCTGTAAGTTATTTATTAACTCTTTTATTTTCAATAAAACTTTGTTTATTTAAATATAAACCCCTTCGAAAAATTTATGTTGCAGCGCAAAATTGCGAAGCCTTCAATCAAAATCAATGTTTCATGACATCTATCATTTGTTTTGACACACCTTCAATTTTTAGGTTAACTTAAGTATTACGAATTATAACTATTTTTCTAATTTCATCCGCTGAGCGAAATCAATTGTTTTATTTCAGTTGAATATCAACCCATTGTAAAAGGAAGATGAAAAAAACAAGTTATGCTGGAAGCAATGAAGAACGATCGCTCCAATAATTTTAAGCTCACGCATACAGGGAAAGCAAAGCTTCGCAGCCAAGGGATCCCACCTACAAGTTTAAAATGCAGTAAAATGCAGAAACTATCTGAAAAGTCGAAATCAAAATTAGGAATACTATTTTTAATTTATTGTTTAATGTAATCTAGTTTTTTGATAATAAATGTTGCGTTCTATATTTATTTTCTTTTGCCACTATTATTATGGGACAGAAGGAGTATTTAAAATTGTTTGCTCGTTAATTATTTAGTACTTTTCTAGAGAAGTGTCGCTTTTCCTAAGAATGTTTATCTTCCTCTTTTTCGAATCTTCGATTTTTCTGAGAATTTTTCCTTTCCAGTTTCTTGACTCTTCGATTTTTCCGAGATTTTTCCCCACTCGTTTGCAGGCACCAAAATACTGTGGTTCGACGCAAAGGTATTAATTCGTCGAGAGACAAGGAAAATCTTTGTCGTAGATTTACAGCCGACTGGTTCGGAGTTCACACTGCGCCAGGGAATCTCCGTAATTGGCTGAGAAGTGGCGGCGGGTAGGTCGTTACTCGTGTAGGTCAAGATCAGAGTTCATCGGTCATCCGATGGAAAGTTCGAACCTCCGACGATGCCGGCGTTGCTGAACTTCCCTTCGTTCTTGTTACGCGATCGAATGGGGTCTGACAATTTCATCGAGCCAATATCTATCACTTGCACGAGTCAATTTGTTCCCTCCTGCTGCACAAAACCGACACAATTGCAATTGCAATTGCACTCAAACAATTAAGAACTAATCTGAAATTATCAACGTTGGAGAAGAAGTTTCTGACATGAGATTTTCATTTCATAATTTGACGGAGATGTTCAACCAAATTTTAACTGGTATTGATATAATATTTAAAAAATATACAATTTTAATTCCAAAATTTAGCAATTATTATAAATTAGCAATCAATAAGGCTGCTCTTTACTTTGCCGGACTCAAAATTTGTGCCTTTCTTCTACGAATTATGATGTATTTGGTATGTAATCCAGTAGATTTGCACCCGGCGCGGATGCAGATCGAAGTTTCGAACCTCTAGGATCAATAGTTGAGAAGATATGGTCGCTTAAAGTTGAGCATATTTCCAGTTTTTTGACAGGTAATGGCGCCGCCATATTGGTTTGTAGTGGCGATCGCACGCCGCTTACTGAGTTTGTTAGGATTAGGTCGAGAGAGGGCGGCAAGGTGAATAAACAGCTCGCGGTCGTCGCTACAAACCAATATGGCGGCGTCCTAACGGGCAAAAATGCTCAACTTTAAACGACCATAGCTTCTCAACTATTGATCCTAGAGGATCGAAATTTCGATCTGCATCCGCGCCGGGTACAAATCTACTGGATTACATACCAAATACATCATAATTCGTAGGAAAAAGGTACTAATTTTGAGTCCGGTAAAGTAGAGTTTACCCATCAATAAAAATAATAATAAAATTCTAATAAATTAGCAATCGCCGCATTGAATTTTATCGAGCGCCTGAGGCTTGAAAATTCGTAGTAGCGGATCCCCATAAATCATCTAGCCTATATAACGATCCGCAGCCAGTAATTACCTTAACGAGGCGGCGAGATCGTAAAAAGGGGAAGTTAACTTCGCACCGTGTTCCTCGGAAGGCAGGGACCGAAAGAAACCGAAGCTGGTGAAAGGGGTTGGAGGAGGTTGTAGGGGATTGTAGGTAGTTGAAGGGAGTGGAAGGGGGTGGAGAATCGACAGGGGCCAGAGTCACGTAGGTAATCTGCGCCCCAGAAAAGAACAGCGATGGCGAGCATCCCTCTCGAATCCCGGCTGCCTGTTACGGCGCGAAGAAGCGAGAGCGGAACGCCGGATTTCCCGCAGGAACATTATCATTTTAGCCGGCGGGGATTGCGGCTCGATTATCGATTCGAGGTGGCTCTCGTCAAGTAATCAAGAGCCGGAGGATTCCACTCTCTCTCTCTCCTCTCTTTCTTTTTCTCTTTAGCTCGTTGCTCTTTCTGCTACGTTTTCTGCTCACTCCTCCAGCAAACCGACGAGCAAACTAACGAAACGTGAATTCTCCTTTTTGGACCTCGTCTACCGCGATCCAACGCTAACCGAGAATTTTCCGGATCCTACCAAGCTTCGTCATTCCGATAGGAACACCCCAAGACGCGAGTGGAAAGCGAAACGAACGTGATTTGGCTAGGATTTGATGAGCTGCGGACTGCTGCCTCGAGATGGATGCGGGAAATGATGTGCCGGAACTGGATTCTACCGTTTCTTGTGCCGGCAGGATCGATGTACAGGGTTTTTGATGAATGAACAGAAAAATAGGAACAGAGAAATTTGACCTTGACACTTATTTCAGGTCAAACATTCTTTTTCATTGCATCGCGAAGAACGAAAGTCTCAAAGGAACTACAGGCAGAGTTGGGCAACAATCTAATCTACGATTGACGAATAAATTTCTACTTTAATCGTTAATTGCAATTAACAATTGAACTCCTACTTTAGTCGTTAATTTCGGTGAACGATTACATTCTTCTCAATTGTAATCGTCAATGGACTAATTGAATAATTGATTAACTGCTGAAACTTCGAAATGAAATACGTCAATGCTCCATCTGCGCTCTCTGTCTCTCCCTCCTTCATTATTACAATTTATGGATAGACCGTGTGGCGATTAACTTCAACAATTGATTAAATCAGTCTCCGATTTTTCGATCATTTCTTTTTTTAATCAACGATTGACGATTAACTTCATGAATATATTGAATCAATTTTTAATCGTACACATCAATCAATCAAGCTTGATTAAACTTTTAATTGATTAATGCCCAACTCTGACTACAGGTCTCGCGTCAACTGTTCTCATGAAAAACAACTTTAAAGTTGAATAAACTCTATAAATAACTTAATAAACTCTATTGAATAAATTCTATGTATGATTTTTAAATACCCTGTACTGTGCGGAGCACGAAAGAATTGTAGCGGGAAGGGAACTGGGCAAAAAGTCTGACCACTCAGATGTCCTTACCGTCAGAGTTGGGCGTTATTCGAATGAAATTTCATTCGAATTCCCAGCGAATAAACATTACGAATAAAATTGTATTCGAAGAGAAGTTTGAATAAATCTTTATTCGAATGAATTTTTATTCGAATAAACCAGCGAATAAAAATTTATTCGTAAAAACCCAGCGAATAAAAATTCATTCGAATTCCCAGCGAATAAAAATTACGAATAAAATTTTATTCGAAGAGAAGTTCGAATAAATCTTTATTCGAATGAATTTTTATTCGAATAAATCTTTATTCGAATGAATTTTTATTCGAATAAATCCTTATTCGAATGAATTTTTATTCGAATAAATCTTTGTTCGAATGAATTTTTATTCGAATGAATTTTTATTCGAATAAATCTTTATTCGAATGAATTTTTATTCGAATAAATTTTTATTCGAATAAATTTTTATTCGAATAACCCAGCGAATAAAAATTTATTCGTAAAAACCCAGCGAATAAAAATTCATTCGAATAAGCCAGCGAATAAAAATTTATTCGAATAACCCAGCGAATAAAAATTTATTCCTAAAAACCCAGCGAATAAAAATTTATTTGTAAAAACCCAGCGAATAAAAATTCATTCGAATTCCCAGCGAATAAAAATTACGAATAAAATTTTATTCGAAGAGAAGTTCGAATAAATCTTTATTCGAATGAATTTTTATTCGAATAAATCTTTATTCGAATGAATTTTTATTCGAATAAATTTTTATTCGAATAACCCAGCGAATAAAAATTTATTCGTAAAAACCCAGCGAATAAAAATTCATTCGAATAAGCCAGCGAATAAAAATTTATTCGAATAACCCAGCGAATAAAAATTTATTCCTAAAAACCCAGCGAATAAAAATTTATTTGTAAAAACCCAGCGAATAAAAATTCATTCGAATTCCCAGCGAATAAAAATTACGAATAAAATTTTATTCGAAGAGAAGTTCGAATAAATCTTTATTCGAATGAATTTTTATTCGAATAAATCTTTATTCGAATGAATTTTTATTTGAATAAATTTTTATTCGAATAACCCAGCGAATAAAAATTTATTCGTAAAAACCCAGCGAATAAAAATTCATTCGAATAAGCCAGCGAATAAAAATTTATTCGAATAACCCAGCGAATAAAAATTTATTCCTAAAAACCCAGCGAATAAAAATTTATTTGTAAAAACCCAGCGAATAAAAATTCATTCGAATTCCCAGCGAATAAAAATTACGAATAAAATTTTATTCGAAGAGAAGTTCGAATAAATCTTTATTCGAATGAATTTTTATTCGAATAAATCCTTATTCGAATAAATCTTTATTCGAATAACCCAGCGAATAAAAATTTATTCGTAAAAACCCAGCGAATAAAAATTCATTCGAATAAGCCAGCGAATAAAAATTTATTCGAATAACCCAGCGAATAAAAATTTATTCGAATAACCCAGTGAATAAAAATTTATTCGTAAAAACCCAGCGTATAAAAATTTATTCGAATAACCCAGCGAATACAAATTTATTCGAATAACCCAGCGAATAAAAATTTATTCGAATAACCCAGCGAATAAAAATTTATTCGAATAAGTCAGCGAATAAAAATTTATTCGAATAAGCCAGCGAGCGAATAAAGATATCGAATGACATCGCGCCGACGACTCAGGGCCCCGAGTGTCGAGTGTCGAGTGTCGACGTCGGGTTCCTACTTCAAAAGCGGCCCGCCGCCGGCTGCGCTTATTTTCGGCCTTTATTCTTATTCGCTGCCGTCATTTAGAATAACGAATAACGAGTAAAAGTCCCGAGATTTATTCGTGACTAACGAATAAGGAATAAAGCGTTATTCGTAAGCTACGAATAATTTCTCAGCGAATAAAATCGTTATTCGTTATTCTCGAATAAATCCTGGGATTTATTCGTTATTCGAAATAAAATTTGCCCAACTCTGCTTACCGTTCCTCTTGCCCCGTTCCCTTCCCGCTACAATTCTTTCGTGCTCCTTACAGCACGTCGGATGTGGCATGATTTTAAAATGTCTGTAGTAGTAAATCAAATTAGAAGACACTGTGGAAATTAGTGGAATAAGAGTCAGAGAAAAAAATTGTTTGGAACAGGTGTATTCGCATTTCCGAGGACGCGAACAGCTCGGAGATCCATAATTCTCGAGCTCGCTGGAAACTTTGAAAAGCAACGAGGAGGCGGCGGATAAGGGAGCCCGTTCTTTGGGGGGGAGAGTTAATTACATTTCGCCGGGTTCTTGGTTAACCCGTCTCCGTCCAAAATTTATTTCCGTGAATCCGACTGTGCGGGCGTCTCGACGCCTCAGCCAGACGCGACGCGGCGCTTTAATCCGTGTTTACGTTTAATCCCCGTTAGAGCGGTCGACGCGTACTACTTCTGTTTGTGCACAGAGGGACACGCCACACGCCCCTTGAAATAACACGGCCGAAGATGATGTTACGCTCTCCCGGATTATCTCGCGTCCGAAACTTCCATAGATCAAAGAGATTACGTCGCGGAGACTGGTGGAACGGGCACTGAGAGCGAGACGATAACGTCTCGAGCACCCCTTCGCCCTTGGTCAAACGGTTATTACGTTTTATGTTTGTTTGTTCTGGCAATGCTTTGCGTGGGACGTGTTTTGTTCTAGGATGGTGGAAGAGTGGAGGTCCTCAAGGTTTGGAGGATGTTGTTGTGGACACCGTTTTGTTTAGTTTGTTAGCTACTGTGTTGGAGTTATTGTTGTTCTTCAGCTGTTGTTGCTGGTTGGATATTTTTGTTATTTTATGCCAAAGTTCGGCAATTTTTATTGAATAAATCGAGTAACCTAGATTAACGAAACTTTACAAGCTCATCCATATAAGTTTGTACTACATTCGTGAATTTTTACATATCGCTATCGCGAGTCAATAAATATCCATACAGAAATGAGCGTAGTTCCTTCATCGACGAAGCATAATATTCTTTCACAAGGAATAACTACCACAATTTTAATGCCAGGAACGTATAAAAATTCGTATATATGTTAAAAATATGTACAAACAAGCCCCCAAAATTTTATAAAGCTATGCCACTTACTATTCTCTAAAAAAAATTCTCAAAGTGCACAATCATTGCCAAGACCGCTCCAGCAAGTCTCACCGCACACAATGACAAATAAAATCTAAAGCGGCCCCAAGACGATTGATATTATCGTCAATATATGGCACAATATATTTCACAATAATATTGCTGGCTCACCCACACGAGACAATATTACTGCCCGATGAATTATTGCACGACTGGTGACACTGCAGTTAACATGTCGAATAAAAAGAAAGCAAGTTGTGTGGCCACTGCATTAGTTATAGCTTTAAAAAAGAAGGAGCAAAAGAAGCGCAGGTGGATGAAGGAATACTTTTCTTTATATTTCCGAAGCAGATGTTCCTATTGTTCATTTTTTTATTTTGTTGCTATATACTCTTTGCTCTTGATATTCCATAAAGCAGATAAGCTCTGATACACCTCGATACATTCTAAAATGAATTTTCTTTCTTCCTCTTGATCCTTCGTAGCCATACTTGAAAATTCAATGTTCACTTTGCGACTGTGAAGATAGAACTCAGCCAATATTGCCCACAGACGAAGCAATATTTACGGAGAGATTCTACAATAAAAATCAAACTCTTTTTGATTGACTCAATGTATCGCGCAATCTTTCAATTTGATTTACAATATCAATTATTGTGGAATTTATTGACGATAATATTGATCGTCTATGAGCCGTTTAAAAATAGCAAGGTACCGTTTCACATATGCACCGAAACGAAATAAAATAAACCATAAACAGAATTGGTCGAGCAAACATAAACACCGATAGCCATCAAACCAGGCAGTAGATCTCGAGTCCTGGTTCACGGTTCCGGAAGAGAGCTTGGAATTTCTAACGACCGCTAGTGGGACGTTATTTATGGGTTTATCGAGACGCAAATTACAGGGACGTGGAGCGAGACGTCGCTGTAACGTATTACAGAAGAGGTCGTCTGCGAATCCCGGTTTCAGACTTTCTCGGGCACCGATTTCTCAAGGGTAATCTCGTCAGCTCGATCCCGGGATGAACGTCATCGGTAATTGATACCGTCGGCGATCATCGGTGAGCCTGCTGCAATTAGAAAGTCAAGGCTGAACGAGCCGAAGAGAGAGAGAGAGAGGAGGGAGAAGGTTTCGGTTAAAATTCATGCGGAACGATAATTCGAGGCAACAGGTTGGCCACCATTGATTTTTCACCGCAGCCGCCACCACCGCGGCCGCCAGACCGTGACTCTCGAGGTCGTTCTCGCCTCTAACTCGAGGTGACGGCCGATCTAAATTTCAAGACTGATCGGAAACCTTCCGATGAATTACGAATTATCGACTTTCGCCTTACCGCAGCTTTAAGTAATCGTGTTACGGCCAGCGGGCCCGAGATCGATCGGAATCGATCGAGAGACGAACCAATACGTCTCACTTTCTTTTTAGGAGGCACACTAGTTATTCTGGAATAACGAAACAGTTGGTAGAACATTATGTTCTCTTCTTCCAGATCGTACTTTGGAGGGAGAATACTTTTTTAAAGAAATAGTAAGAAACTTTTTTAAAAAAATGATAACTTTCTGTCCTAAAATTGTATTTTGGACAGCGAATATTTTTGGAGAAATAGTACTACCATTGCAATAATTAACATTATTATTTTGCAATGTGGAAAGATTTTTCTAGATCGTTATCACTTTCTTTGTAAGAGGCACACTAGTTATTCTGGAATAACGAAACAGTTGGTAGAACATTATTTTCTCTCCTTCCAGATCGTACTTTGGAGGGAGAATACTTTTTTAAAGAAATAGTAAGAAACTTTTTTAAAAGAATGATAACTCTTCTCTCCTAAAATTATATTTTGGACAGCGAATATTTTTGAAGAAATAGTACTACCATTGTAATAATTATAATTATTATTTTGCAATGTGGAAAGATTTTTCTAGAACGTCATTACTTTCTTCTTAGGAGGCACACTAGTTATTCTGGAATAACGAAACAGTTGGTAGAACATTATTTTCTCTCCTTCCAGATCGTACTTTGGAGGGAGAATACTTTTTTAAAGAAATAGTAAGAAACTTTTTTAAAAAAATGATAACTCTTCTCTCCTAAAATTGTATTTTGGACAGCGAATATTTTTGGAGAAATAGTACTACTATTGCAATAATTAACATTATTATTTTGCAATGCGGAAACATTTTTCTAGAACGTCATCACTTTCTTTTTAAGAGGCACACTAGTTATTCTGGAATAACGAAACAGTTGGTAGAACATTATTTTCTCTTCTTCCAGATCGTACTTTGGAGGGAGAATACTTTTTTAAAGAAATAGTAAGAAACTTTTTTAAAAAAATGATAACTTTCTGTCCTAAGATTGTATTTTGGACAGCGAATATTTTTGGAGAAATAGTACTACCATTGCAATAATTAACATTATTATTTTGCAATGTGGAAAGATTTTTCTAGAACGTCATTACTTTCTTTTTAGGAGGCACACTAGTTATTCTGGAATAACGAAACAGTTGGTAGAACATTATTTTCTCTTCTTCCAAATCGTACTTTGGAGGGAGAATACTTTTTTAAAGTAATAGTAAGAAACTTTTTTTAAAAAATGATAACTCTTCTCTTCTAAAATTGTATTTTGGATAGCGAATATTTTTGAAGAAATAGTACTACCATTGCAATAATTATATTTATTATTTTTCAATGTAGAAAGATTTTTCTAGGACGTCATATACTTTGTAGTTTGGAGAGACAATATTTCTTAAAGGGACATTTCGAAGAAAAAGAACCAATTCTTCTCTTCAGAAAAGATAACAGCGTTGGAATAATAATTATGATTATTATTTGTTCCTTAATCCCTTGCCGCACCTTTTCTTTTACAGTTACAGTGATTAGAACGGCTTTATGCACAAAAATGTCGTAGAAGGCACAAAAATGTATATTTTTTGTGTGGCTACATTTATTTTAATGCTTAAATATTGATTACGAACGAATCAAATTTTATTTCATCTAAAATGAAACGCGTAACATTCATATTTGTTAGACTTTGTGAAAAGCTTGGCTCGTACGGCAAGGAATTAAAAAGATTTAATAGATATATATGCGAATTATTAACCGTGCCGATCTCGTGAACTGCGAAAGAATTCTCGAGTCATCGAGAAAAAACCAGGCCACAGTTGCTATACGCAATGAATAAAATAAAAATCGTGTACGGTAATCTCCAGCCTGTTCCGCATACTCGCACGCTTGTCATCGCGACCCGAATGGATCCCTCCGGAAACTTTCACGCGGAAATCTTGATGCCTGGTGAACTGTGGCGAGTATACCGCAACAGAGAAGCCGCGTCTCTCCGCGAATAATCGGAACGGATATTAGGAAACGCTTCGAATCAATGGAAAGAAGAACAAATGTGTGATTCAACGATTCAAACGAGTTCCAGGCCGACTGGCTCGATACTCGCTCGTCCCGCGATATTCGATTTTACGGTGGCCTTAATGAATTCCAATCGTGACTCTTGAGCGTTCTTCCGATTGCCGGCGCACCGATGGCCGACTAATCGAGTTACGAGCCTAACGCGGCTGCCATACGTGCCAGTCTGAATAGGCCACTCGTGTCTCGTTCCATCGAAAAGTCAATTAATATTCCACGATTTTTATGGACAAACTAATCTGCACATATTCGCAGAGAATCAGAGAACAATTGGTACAGGAGCTTCTCTAAAACCTTATTAACCTGATCTGACGTGATTTTTTATTTACACAATCATTTGTGTTGTGGTGTATTTTCATAAATTTTTATAAGGACTTGTTGGCGGCTGAAGCATCAAAGAATAATTTCGAGGATAAATTCTAATTTGCTAGTTTCAATATCGTTAACAGAATTTTTTTTTATTAAATTTAGTTTTATTTTTTAGTTTTACGAGTATAAAATATTGCCTCGGTCTTTCAAGATATTTTTCTGATTGGTAGTTCTATAGCTCATGTATTAACTATGCAATATGAAAAATATGCTAGTTTTCCGTGTAGTAAATAATTTTTAAAAAATTATCCTATCCCTCTGAATCGTCTCTTGACCATTTGATAAAACTGTCTCGTTTACAGAAGTTGTATAGCAATTTCTACTATTTTAACCCTTTGCACTCGCAGCAATTTTAACTTGAGAATTGAACATTTCTTCCGAGATGGAATATTTCCATTCCCTATGCTTTTTTAAATTGTATGGACATGAAATTGGTACAATACCTCCTACAGTACTTAAATGTTTGACATACTTAACATAATGTGACATACTTAATAATGTAAACAATATTTTGAATAATGGTAAATTAATTTTTAGTGACGCCTCAGAGTCACCATTCGAGTGATGAGACACCTGGGGGGTCGAAAAGTGAGCTTAACTTTGAAAATCTTGTTTATTTCAACAAATGATTATACTGAAAAGTTTTTGTTAACATAACATAAGAGCATCGTCGAAGTGTGGATGACTCACCGACATATTCCAAGATACTCCAAACCGCAATTAGAGGACGATCTCGATTCAAGTTAATGCGTGGGCACGCTCGTCACCCATTGCCAGCAAGTAGATCTCATTGAGATCGGTTTCGTTCCGATTTACTGGGCCGGGGCAATTGATTAGGCGAGTGGATCACGCGAGGCGAGCTAAGTAGGATGAGCCACGATCGCGGACTCGTGATAGAATAATTCAACGACAAGTGGCTGTTTATGCGATCCGGGACTGCATAAACTTGCCCTCCGCTGTAAAGTATCCTCTTTATCGCGGAGTATTGTTCAATTGCACCCCGGGACCCTATTTTTCACAATAGATTGAAAAATCTCCAAGAAAATGACGAATTGAAGATCCGCCATATCTTCCAATTAACGTAAATTCAATACCAAATTGTTTTATTTCCATCGTGTACTCTACTTTTTAAATAAAATATTTTTCTGAGAGTCCAATTATACAGGTTGAATCCGACAAAGCAGGACACCTAAATATCTCCGTTAGGATTAGAGATAGAAGAAAATGTTAGAGAGAAAAGTTGTACTGTTAAAGGGGGCAAATATGGTGATATAAAAAAATGTTCCGTTTGTAGTCGTTTTGAAGGTCTTTTGAAGGTCATCGATGATTTTTAAATAGCACCATATATTTTTAACTTCACAGTGTTGTAGCTGATGTCAAGACGAGTTCAATGATGCGGTACATTATGACCTTCAAATGACCTTGATCTTCGAAAATTGGCGTTCCTTTGCGCGGTCCATCTCTTCCGGCTATGGTGATGCAAAAAATATTTGTTACGTAATGTGCATATCATCAATGGACCAAATATCTGGCAAGAATATTTTTTTCCAAAGGTCATTTTTTTCGGAGTTGTCAAGGTCATCGATGTTTTTTGATACAAAACTACATTTTTATTTTATTGCATCGTGCAACTGATTGAAAATTACATTCAGATATGTATAATAACATGACCTTGATCTTGATCTGAAGGTAAAACTTTAATTTTCGAAGATCAAGGTAATTTCAAGGTCATGTTATTATACATATCTGAATGTATTTTTCGATCAGTTGCACTATGCAATAAAATAAAAATGTAGTTATGTATCAAAAAACATCGATGACCTTGACAACTCCGAAAAAAATGACCTTTGGAAAAAAATATTCTTGCCAGATATATGGTCCATTGATGATATGCACATTACGTAACAAATATTTTTTGCATCACCATAGCCGGAAGAGATGGACCTCGCAAAGGAACGCCAATTTTCGAAGATCAAGGTCATTTGAAGGTCATAGTCTACCGTATCATTGAACTCGTCTTGACATCAGCTACAACACTGTGAAGTTAAAAATGTATGGTGCTATTTAAAAATCATCGATGACCTTCAAAAGACCTTCAAAACGACTACAAACGGAATATTTTTATATATCCCCATATTTGCCCCCTTTAACAGTACAACTTTTCTCTCTAACATTTTCTTCTATCTCTAATCCTAACGGAGATATTTAGGTGTCCTGCTTTATCGAATTCACCCTGTATTGTCGTCTAGTTTATATGATTTCTAAACGTGGTATATTAATTATCAATTGTTAAAAAATATATATTTAGTGCAAGAAACATTTGCGTAGCTTCTGTGGTTAAAACACAAAAAATTTCTGAAGTCAAAAGACCGGATGAAAAATTTCTAAAGTTGAACAGGTGGAGTTTTACATGTTCTAGGTGTTGTGAAAAATATTGTTGCAATTGGGACTATAGCATCGTTTGAATACAAAAAATTTTTCGAAGCTGAAGTGTTTCTTTTCCAGGACAATAAACAAGCCTGGTCGCCTAAGAGCGTGCAACCCGTAAACTGCAGAAGACTCCATCATCTCCACAAGTACAATGATCACAGACTACCATCTAGGACACAACATCGAACACCTAACATTGAGACTCACCAAGAACTCCCCACTGCCAAGGCTCTGCTGCGATCCGTCAGGAGTAACAGCAAGATCAGCAACGATAGACGTGGAGAAGCTCCGTCTAGCCTGATGATGGCACTTGTGAGGCCCGTTGATCCTCTGGGTAGCATAAGTGGACACATGATTCTCGCTCAACTTCGACGTCCAGATCTCCTGTTCCCTTTGAGGGGATTGGCTGATGGTGCGATGCTTGGCGAACCTGGAGATCCTCTCCGTCCTGACCCAGTCGTGATTAGGTCTGGGCTGCCGGGTTATGGTTTGAAGAGACTTCATGGCGTTGAACCTGGAGAACCCATCCTCCATCGCCGCTGCCCATAAGTGGTCTGGTAGATCCTTGGATCCTCTTTGAGTCTCCACGGACTGTCTATCCGAGGAGGAACCTAATCCAGACGTGGTCGGCGTGTTAGGGTAGTATCTCCTGTAGGTGTCCTTCGAGTCCTCGATGTCGGTCGAGTAGAAGTCGCCGTCCCGGGACTCGAGGGAGCGGTTGTTGTCGTGCAGGTTTAAAGAGGAGCCGATCCCCGTCGACGTTGTCGACGTGCGGAAGAATTTCGCCTCGTTCGCTGACGTCCATATCTCGTCGGTGATCGACGAGTCGATGCCCGTCGAGGTTGTCGGGGTTCTGCGTGATGGATGAACAACCCGGTTGGATACGCTCGCTTCGATTTTTGAAACTACGTGGCCTCGCGAATGGCTTTCGGAGACAGATGGGGTGTGAAGTGTATGTGATGATGAGTGGGGAGGGGTTTATGGCCTGTTTCTTTTTTGGTGAAGAGACGCCGGGTATATATAGGTGCTGTTGCGTATGGGGTGGACAGTGTTGTACATGTGGAAGGGGTAGGCTGTTTCTTTTTTCAGGGGCTTGGGGTTGAAGTAGAGGAGAGTGCAAGTCAATTGGGCTAATAGCTAGGGCAAGTTGTGACTGATGTCTGATTTGGACAAAGAATGAAAAGCTAAATCTGCTGACTGATGGTCTGTAAAGCCTACGAAGTCATCATTCTGTTTCACGCCTCCTGTCGATGACGACCATCGTCGTCGGCCAGGAGGATAGAGCAAGAATGTAAACAGTTTGCCTCATCTGACTGAAACAAGTACTGTTGAGAGATGACAAGAAGGTCCCCGAGGGGGCACAGAGGCAAGAGGGTCTATTGTTCTGCATAGCAGTAGTAGTGTGTGACCGCTTCGGCCAATAGAAGGCGCGCACCTTCCAAGCTAACCAATCGGGCGCGCATTCTTGTCTACGTCACCGCTTCCTGCCAGGGACCTTCTTGTCATCTCTCAGCAATAGATGTAGCTTTCCGTTCATTTCTTGTTTTAGTCCGGAGCCTCTACTTTATAAAACTGTACTCGATCCAACGAGAGGAGTCGGTGCAGGTGAACAAAACCCCATCGCGTGTTCATGGCTAACTATCAGAGACACTCTGTCGCAATCCAGTGGCGTTTGTTCACCTCTACCGACTCGACTCGTTGCACGAAGTATGTGTCATTGTACCTGTACGATAGGTTCCTCTCCCTCCAAAGGTCCTCGGGGTTGGCAGCCGCGTGGCCCGTGGCAGAGTTGTTGAGGGTGGTGTGGTGATTGGCGTAAGAGCACCTCTGCGGGAAGCCCATGCCGTCGTCGAGGCCAGCCGCCCAGAGAGACTCGAGGGGTAGGTCCTGGTTGCTAACCGGGGTACCTACCCCCCTACTGCTCCCTGTACCAGGCCCGTGTTTCCCCCCGTTCGAGGGGAACACCCTCTCGGCACCCTGAAGGACGCAGCACATGCTAGTGCTACCTCCCCCGCCCCCGCCGACACCGCCACCCTCCTCCGCCTCCGACCCCCTGGAACCAGAGCTTTGCAGGCAACCTATTGTGACCGAGCTTTTACACCTGCGAGCAGGCCTCGACCCCTTTTCGAAGAGGGGCTGACGACCTTCCCTCCGGTTAGGCTCCTCTTCCTGCTCTCACCGCGATGGCCTTGACAGGCCCGCCCCACCAGATTCAGGGCCGACCCTTCATCCCTACCTCTCACTTCTCTCCTCTTCGGGTTATAGCCCTCACTCTCTCTTTCTCGCTATTCGTTATTTACTCGTCCCAGGTTCACACAGCCTGGTTCACACCGTCGACCACTGATCGATCGCACTCAAGCTAACACTTTTCGATACACCTTGTCCACTACAGAAGCCTCTTCAGGGTGCACTTCAGGTTCACCGGCATAGGGCTGCTAGCGGCGATCTGTTCGAGAAAATATTGGGACGGTCAGCACGGTCTCCGCCAGATTTCTGGCGATAAGATTTTTCCTACATCGGCGAGACTTTGAGCTCGGTCGGCGAGTGCGGTGGAGGGGATTGGGTAAGTTTCGGTTTGGAGGTTCTAAAGAGCTTTGTTGGGATTCTTAGCTTCTCAATAGAGAAAATTGAGTTTTGAAGATTGCCTAATGTAGAATCATTTATAACTTTGTATTTTATTTATTGAGTCTGATTAAGTTCGATAAAAGCATTTTTCACAATCAATTTTTTGCCCATCAAAATTTACTAAGTATTGGATCTAACTTGATTAATATAGTACCTATCTAATATACAGGGTGAGTCCGAAGAAACAGAATACCTAAATATCTCCGTTACTTTTCGTTGTTCAAAAAGACTTCTTAGGACAAAGTTACACTGTTTCAAGGGCCACATTTAACGATGTAAGGGAAAAAATTTTCAAGGTCATTTTTTAAGAAGATTTCGAGGTCATTGATATTTTTTTAAATAGAATGAGGTATTTTTTAATACATCAATCGATGCAGCTGGACATTCGTTATAAAAAAAGTACTAAACCATGTATGTCGAAAAGTTAGTAGTTCAGGAGTATTTCAATTTAAATAACTCTAAAACACCATTACTGTCGTACTAAGACGTTAGCGTTTACTTGCTAGTGTAAATTGAAGAGTGGAAATTGAAACTGAAAAATTAACGTTGAAATTAAAGTTGAAGGGTTGATATTGAAATTGAAGTTGATATTAATGAAATGAAATTGAAAAATTGAAGTTGAAATGGAAGAGTAGAAATTGAAGTTGAAATGGAAAAATAGAAATTGAAGTTAAAGTTCAAATGGAAGAGTTGAAGTTGAAATTGAAAAATTGAAGTTGAAAATGAAGAGTAAGAGTTGATATTGAAATTGAAAAATTGACATTGAAATTGAAATTGATGTTAGCGTTTACTTACTTGTGTAACGTCTTAGTAAGACAGTAATGGTGTTTTAGAGTTATTTAAATTGGAATATCTCGTGGACTACTAACTTTTCGACACACATAGGTTAGTACTTTTTTTATAACGAATGTCCAGTTGCATCAAATAAAAAATAATTATAATTATTATTATTATTTGTTGCATTATTATTTATATTTCAATTTAAATAACTGTAAAATACCATTACTGTCGTACTAAGACGTTAGCGTTTACTTACTTGTGTAACGTTTTAGTAAGACAGTAATGGTGTTTTAGAGTTATTTAAATTGAAATATCTCCTGAAGTAATAACTTTACGACATACATTGGTTAATACTTTTTTATAACGAGTGTCCAGTTGCATCGATTGATGTATTAAAAAATGCCTCATTCCATTTAAAAAAATGTCGATGACCTTGAAATCTCATAAAAGAATGACCTCGAAAATTTTTTCCCGTACACCGTTACATGTGGCTCTTCAAACAGTGTAACTTTGTCCTAAGAAGATTTTTTGTACAACGAAAAGTAACGGAGATATTTAGGTGTTCTGTTTCTTCGGACTTACTCTGTATAATGCGTTGCATGAATTGAAAGGGATGAAGGCGTTTTGTATCTAATTAGACACTGATGCTGATCAGCACCGTTTACAACTCCATTCATCAACGTTTTTGTGAACTCATTTTTCAAACCACTTCTTCTAGACACATTAGCCTTCCGGCTGCTTTAAATCGAATACTAATTCAGATGAATCACCAGCAACTAGCACCGACAAGCAAGGGCACAATAATTGTTACACTAGTACCTGGGCGAGAACTATATTGAATCAAACTTGTCAATCAATCAATGGAAGAACCGACTCCGGTAGTAAAAACTCGAATGTCACACATAAATCCTGTCAGAACTGAATTGGGTATCTATGTCAGTTGGACGTCCTGCCAGAACTTTTGCAAAGTGGGGGCTTGCTATGCAATTAGGGGAGGTCTGCGGTCACCATAGGTCAATCGGGCTGTTCTAACACTTTCTAAAGACACTTCTAGGATTTAAAAAACCCCAAGGAAACATAAACAAATTATTCTTTAAAACCACCTTGTCCAAGTCGTGTTAATTTTAAGCAGCTGACTTTGCGAAGTGCGAGGGTTGGTGAGCTGTTAGGGGAGGTCTGCGGTCACCATAGATCAATCGGTTTCTTCCAACACTCGCTAAAGACACTTCTAGGATTTAAAAGTCCCCAAGAAAATGCGGAGAACATTTTTCCTTGAGACCAAAACGCGGCAATTTTAAGCAGTAGACAAATTTGCGAAGTGGGGGGGGGGTTGCTGAGCAGTTAGGGGAGGTCTGCTGTCACCATAGATCAATCGGATTGTTCTAACACTTTCTAAAGACTCTTCTAGGATTTAAAACACCCCAAGGAAACATAAACAAATTTTTCCTTAAAGCCACCTTGTCCAAGTCGCGGCAATTTTAAGCAGCTGACTTTGCGAAGTTTGGGGGTCGGTGAGCAGTTAGGGGAGGTCTGCGGTCACCATAGATCAATCGGGCTCTTCCAACACTCTCTAAAGACACTTCTAGGATTTAAAAGTCCCCAAGAAAATGCGGAGAACATTTTTCCTTGAGACCAAAACGCGGCAATTTTAAGCAGTAGACAAATTTGCAAAGTTGGGGGGTTGCTGAGCAGTTAGGGGAGGTCTGCTGTCACCATAGATCAATCGGGCTCTTCCAACACTCTCTAAAGACACTTCTAGGATTTAAAAGTCCCAAGAAAATGCGGAGAACATTTTCCCTTGAGTCCAAGTCGCGGCAATTTTAAGCAGTAGACAAATTTGCGAAGTTGGGGGGTTGCTGAGCAGTTAGGGGAGGTCTGCTGTCACCATAGATCGATTGGATTGTTCCAAAACTCTCTAAAGACACTCTCTTCTACGATTTAAAGAACTCCAAGAAAATGCAGAGAAATATTTTTGCTTGAGACCAAGACCTTTTTCTAAGTCGTAGCAATTTTAAACGGCAGACAAATTTGAAGTGCGAGGGTTGGTGAGCAGTTAGGGGACGTCTGCGGCCAGCCGAGGATCGATCGGGCAGTTTCCAGGGAAGGAATGCACGGAGGTTCGAGCGAAAAAGACCGGTCTTTGCGGGTAGAACAGGCAAACAGCGTTATCAAAACAACCCCCCGGGCCGTCGACCTGTTTCACCGGGGCCGTCTTCGTCGACGCGGTGCTTTCATCACGATCGAAAGTGGGCACACGGTCACGCAACTCGGCCAGCAGGCCAGGCGGAGAAGGCGCTCGACCTTCTTCCAGCACACATCATCGGCTCGTAAATCGTTTGGCCACGGCGAATAGGGCCCCGGGGGCCGACGGTAAATCATCCCGCGGCCCGGATCAATTGCGACCGGCAACAACGTCGGCAAATAACGAATTACGCGGCTTTCAATTTGCTCCGGCGACTCCGAGGGACTGCAGACCGGTCGAGGATATCGAGCTATTGGGAAATTCCGATCGCTGAAACCGACTTCGGCGCCGTGCACCTTGCCTCTCGTTCACTTTTGATTGGAACGTGTGTTTGAGTTCGGTGACAGCTTGGGAACAGGGTTGAAAAATTCGACGGATTTGTTCTGCCGATGAATGTACTATAAATCAATTTTATTATTTGTTTATTAATCATTTACAGTAAGATTTTCGTTTGTAAGACTAGATATTAATTAAATGTAGATTGTCTTGATCGGGGGTTCAATTTTGTTTAATGTGCCACAGTATACAGGGAGGTCCGTTTAAGTACGAACACCTATATATCTCGGTTATTATTAGTCGTACAAAAAATCTCCACAGAATAAAGTTGTACTGTTTCAAGGGGCGAATTTGATGATGGTAAACATTTTTTCTCAAAGTCATTTTTTTACAAGATTTCAATGTCATTAATATTTTTTTTAAATGGAATGAGGTATTTTTTAATACATTAATCGATGCAGCTGGACATTCGTTATAAAAAAGTACTAACCCATGTATGTCGAAAAGTTAGTATTTCAAGAGATATTTCAATTTAAATAACTCTAAAATTACACTAGTAAGTAAACGCTAACGTCTTAGTACAATTCGACAGTAATGGTATTTTAGAGTTATTTAAATTGAAATATCTCTTGAAATACTAACTTTTCGACATACATGGGTTAGTACTTTTTTATTACGAATGTCCAGCTGCATCGATTGATGTATTAAAAAATACCTCATTCCATTTAAAAAAAATATCAATGACCTTGAAATCTTGTAAAAAAATGACTTTGAGAAAAAATTTTTGCCATCATCAAATTCGCCCCTTGAAACAGTACAACTTTATTCTGTGGAGATTTTTTGTACGACTAATAATAACCGAGATATACATATAGGTGTTCGTACTTAAAAGGACCTCCCTGTATAATAAATTTCTAATTTTCAAGGGATGGTCGAGCTGCTAAGTATAACTGATGGGGATGGTAACGGGGATTCGAATTTGCAGTCTTGTACGACAGAGAATATTTTTTTCTCTATAAGTATAGTTCGTAGAAATTTTCCTTGCCTGAAAAGATCCGTGTGCAGAGACTGTAGCGTTTTTAATAATCGCGTCCGGTCTAATTTAACAGCAAGCCTCCCAGCAGCTATAAAGGAATAAGATTTGTCTTTGCTAAGTATAAACAGCGGCATCTTGCCCATCTCACGCGCTTGCGTAAGGGAAGGAAGTTTAAACACTGCAACATTAAAAAGCTCCGAGGGTGGAACGGATGAAAACGGGAACGCGGATGCTAGCGATGGGTTCGAGTGTCTCGCGAGTAGATCCAGTTACTAGAAGCAGTGTATCAACTTGCTCATCTTGTGGTGCATTCAAAATAGAAAATTGTCCACCATCATAATCTGTGAGTCGTCAAATAGGTTCACTATTATTTTGGTCGACAAATTCCAATAGATCCAAATAAATTCTCGTGGAAGATAAATAATCGACTCGGTAAATTTCTATTAACATGATGAGTAACCCTTTGCTCTCCGAATTATTTTTCAATTTTGTTGCCAATAACTTCCAACTATTTTAAGTGTTTCATTTGAAATTTACTTCAAAGGACGGTACCTAGACTACGTGTGTGTGTATGTATGTGTCTCTTATTTTAAACAATTTTGTTTACTAATTATATTAAATATAGTTCTCAAACTTTTTGAAATTTATATTTGTGGAACTTATCTTTATTTTTAACTCGAAAATGAGACGATTAAATAAATAAAGGAAAAATCAAACATTCACACTCGACAAAGCAGTGCAAAGGGTTTAGGTAACATTATTCTTTTCCTTCGCAACAGATAAAACGCACAAAAACATGTTATTAATACAAAGTAGAAAGTGTGACAAATTCAACTTGGTCGGGACAATTGACTCGGTAAATACATATTGTGTTCGATCCCATCCGTACCAAATCCATTTCTTCGTCCTCGACTGGGAAGATATTCCGTGGATAAGCCGCGGCACGGTCGTTGCATTAGCTATCGTCAGAATCGTAATTGCACAGGGGTCGGTGATATATCGAGACCGCGAGGCTCGCTTTCACCGGAGAGCCGAAGCGAGGCTGATGAGGATTTACGAGGTAAAAATACACGGATAAGAAGTACGTGGTCCGCGGAAACGAGAACTGATGGCCGATACTCGAAAAATCGGATAATGTCGCCGGACCCGCCATTAATAACCCGCTTACCGTCGTTACTTCGGTAATGTGCCGCGCGTGTGCCCATCCGTATTAATATAAATTACATCGTGGAACCGCGTTGAACCGTTATCCGCCGCGGATCCCGATTTACATTACGCCGGATGCTCGCTGACTGCAATATCCTATCTCTTCTATCTAATTTGCCGTCTCCTGCGTGAATAAGAAGCGCCATACTTCTTAAAAATGATTTCCCCCCGTTGTGTCGCGCGTGGAAACCCCCTTAACGTCGCATTAAGACATTTATAACTGCAATGATCCCCCTCTTTAATGTAAATTTTGCCCTCCCAGATAGATAAGAATTGCTAGATTCTTCCAGAACGATTTTCCTCTGTTGCGTCGCGTGTGAAAACCTCCCTACCGTCGCGCTACGATATTTCTGACTACAAGATCCTTCTGATTTCATGTCAGTTTGCCCTTTCTAGATGTTTAAGAATCGCTAGAATTCTCGAAAACGATTTTCTTCTATTGCGTCGCGTCTGACTACCCCCTTAATGTCGCAATACGACATTTTTTATTGCAATGTTCTCCGTTTTTCAGGTGATTTTTCTTGCTTCACTCAACAATAATCGCTAGAATTTTCGAAGACGACTTTCCTCTGTTGCGTCGCGTGTGAAAACCTCCCCACCGTCGCGCTCCGATATTTCTGACTACAAGATCCTCCTGCATTCATGTAAGTATGCTCTTCCTAGATGTATAAGAATGGTTAGAATTCTCGAAAACGATTTTCTTCTATTGCGTCGCGTCTGACTACCCCCTTAACGTCGCAGTACGACATTTTTTATTGCAATGTTCTCCGTTTTTCATGTGATTTTTCTTGCATCACTCAACAATAATCGCTAGAATTTTCGAAGACGATTTTCCTCTGTTGCGTCGCGTGTGAAAACCTCCCTACCGTCGTGCTACGATATTTCTGACTACAAGATCCTCCTGCTTTCATGTGAGTTCGCCCTTCCCAGATGTATAAGAATCGCTAGAATTCTCGAAAACGATTTTCTTCTATTGCGTCGCGTCTGACTACCCCCTTAATGTCGCACTACGACATTTTTTATTGGAATGTTCTCCGTTTTTCATGAGATTTTGCATGCTTCACTCAACAATAATCGCTAGAATTTTCGAAGACGATTTTCCTCTGTTGCGTCGCGTGTGAAAACCTCCCTACCGTCGCGCTACGATATTTCTGACTACAAGATCCTCCTGCATTCATGTGAGTTCGCCCTTCCTAGATGTATGAGAATCGCCAGATTCCTCGAAAACGCCCCTTAACGTCGCACTGATCACAAAGACACTTATCCGGGGGAGATAGAGGATCGGTATCGCGGCCGGCGTTCCAGCGGCATTCTTGGCGCATTGAATCGCGGGCGGAACGTTTCCGCGCATCTTCGCGCCAGAATTCTTGTGCATTTCCCCCAGAGAGCGCTCGAATCGAGTCGCTTTTCAAGAGTGTTCCTCGAATATCGAAAAATCGGGGATGGATAGAATATCTTGAAGAATCGCGGGAGGAGTAGGAGGAGCAGAAAAGGATTCCTCGAAATCGCGGCTCGTCAAGCACTCGGGAATATCGCGGGGAATCGTTGAAAGGAGGGCCAGAAAAGGGGTTGCATCGCGAGCAGGCTAATATTCCGGCTTGCACGCGCTCCGCTATGGAGAGTATAGCTGGTAGGCGCATTCATCGCGGTGTATGAAAGGCTGACTTAATAAAATGGGTCGCGACAGATCTGAGCGCGACCGAATTTCGCAACGGGGACGTTCCCGAAACGTTCCAGCATCCAGATTAAACCATCACTTGTTTGAATATTATCATTTGTTTAAAAATTATTCTTTGAGCCGAGTTTATCTTGCGAAAAAGATAAAAGTCGGTGGTGCTATTAATTAAATATCATTTGGGACCATTTGTTTTGCGTACTTTCTCTTATGATTTCATAACAATAAATAAAATAAATGAACCCTTTGCACTCCGAATTGTTTATCAATTTTGTTTCCAACAACTTCTCTACTATTTTAAATGTTTCATTTGAAATTTATTTCTAAGGACAGTCCTTTGACTGCTACTTATTTTAAACAATTTTGTTCACTAATTATATTAAATAAACCTCTCAAACTTTGTTGTAATTTATATTTGTGGAACTTATACTTGTTTTTAACTAAAAAATACGACTTAAATAAATAAAGGAAGAACCAAATACATATAAAAGCACGTTTCATTTACATTTTCCTTTCTCCGACGTCGAGTCACACTCGACAAAGAAGTGCCAAGGGTTAACAATTGTTCTAAATTGTCAGAGTTCTGACTGCCAAGAGTCACCTAATTTGAACCAGCACCTAAACGTGAAAGTATGTAATGTCGCTCTTGCGCAAGTCAACATTTGACTGATAAGAACATCTAACTTCGTACACCACGTTGTTCAGTACATGGCTGCAGGTTCAGGAGACTAAGTTGTACTGTTTTGTATAAAAATATTGTTTTTTTAGAGGTTATGTCCAAAATGACCGATTCGAATCCAGAAGAGGGACATTCGGCATTGTATGCTACTTGCAAAAAAGACTCAAACAAAATCAAAGAGTTAGATTGGGAAGTGTCACCATACCGACCTTATTCACCCAATGTCGCACTTTCTGATTATCAATCGATCAGATCAATGCAGCATTTTTAAGTGGAAAAAATTCCTAAATGTAGAAGAGCTAAAAGCTCTACATTTTTTTATCAAAAACCAACTATATTCTACCGATCAGGAATTGAAAAAAAGTTACTTACAAGGTGGCAGAAAGTTATTGATAAGGATGGTGACTATTTCACTGATTTACTACTTTAATTTTATGAAAAAAATACGACATTACTTTCCGGTCCCCCTAATATTTGAACCACTATATGTATAGGATTTTGGGAAATGAAGTAGGGGGCTACGCACCCCATAGAAAAATAAAACAAGATGGATTCGCCCATAGAAAGACCGTTCTTTGCCAATCTAGATTCACAAGGTGCGTGCACGTCACGATTCCAAGCGAAATCATGGACGATACTGGCGGCCTGGCGTATTCGTGGCTACAGGACGATATTCATGGGGTATTAAATGGAAATCATGGCTTTACGCGCGAGCCGGCAGCTACACGGTCCGCGGAAGCGATACGATACGCCGTTTTACTTATAACCTGCGACCATTTTATAAATATTCAATGAGCACGAGCCCGGCTACGTGCTTTACCGTATTCCCAAGCTTGACTCGGTTGTTCAGCTCTTCTCTACGCCCACGCGATCCCATTCTTGTTCCTCGTCGGGATGGGATATCCTTCTTAACCCGATTCTCTACCGGGAATCCCTTCTGCTCTGATTCTTGACAGATTCTACATTATTCTTTTATTTGCTGAATTATTGCTGAGCTTCTTCTGTTAATACTGATCTTTATTCGGTTCTGGATCGTCCTAGTTTCAAGTTGCTCATTTCTAGTCCTTTTTATAATTCGCTGTAGTCAGCAATTTACGGACTTACTTGTTTTAATAATTTTTGTATGCAAATTGCTGTCGAAATAGAATCTTGGAGTCTGAGTCCAAAAAATGGAACTTTGGATTTCTATGCAATATAAAAATTGTCTAAATTGATTATCTAAGGTACTGTAAAAACTCTCTACGAAATATCGACTATTGTTTTCGAGGTAAACGGTCGCCATGATAGAAGATCACAGGAGACACAGGACGAAGAAATTCGAGGAATCCTCGAAACGGTCCTGGAGAACCTGCAGCAGAGATGGGAGCCTCGTAATATAGGCAATTTCCATGGAATGCCATGAACATCCCAGAGACCTGCTGGAGAAATTTCAGGCGAAGAGTTGGATAATATCAGCTAAAAAAATGGACGAATAAGTTACAGATCGTAAAAATATAGTGTTCCAATAAAAATAGCAATATTAATTTAAGAATGTACCATGATGATAAGAAATTAGGTACAATAAAGAAAGAGAAAAAGTAAAAAAAACATAATGTACACGTAAGAATATACAGTAGGACCTCGATTAACAGGTTCGATTAACAGGAGACAAACAGCCCGGACAAATTAAGGCCCGATGGATAATCGAGACACGAGGTTTAATTAAAGTGTACATTATATTCCAAAATAAATTTGTTATTTTTGAAAATTGATTTCCCTTCATAATATAATCATATCTAAACGCATATTTGTTTATAATCGGGATCCGATTATTCGAGGTCCCACTGTAAACGAAGTTCGAATCAAATTATATACAGTGAGTGTAAAAAGTATTCGAACGCCCTTTAAAATAGAACAACTTTTTATAATTGTACCAAACGGCCTGATTTTTTATAATTAATTAGAAGCATTGGTTTACGATATGATATGCAAAAAAGATCGTCCAAAAATTATAATTTACAAGGTCACATAAAAAATAAAAAAAAGGCATTTTTTAAAACTTTTTTATTTGGGATCTTAATGAAAATTTAAAATGTGTTTTGTAGATCTATGTTAGTTATATACATGCTGAAGATTTCATCGAAATCGATTGAGATACACACGAGTTACAAGCGGTTAAAAATTGTGAAAATCGCAGTTTTACACGACTTTTGATCAGTTTCTGCTGAAAATCCACAGAATCGTACATCATTCGATGCATGTCGTTTTTTCCAGCTTCAACCGATTTCGATGAAATCTTCAGCATGAGTATAACTAACATACAGTAGCGGACAAAAGTTTAAGACCGCTCTAAAGAAGACGATAACTTTTTAAATATTGTACTATACGATTTTAACTTTTTTGGGAAGCTAGAGCAATTAGTTTACTAAAGGATGTGAAAAGAAATTTTCTCCAAAATTGCAATTGATCGGAATTGTTAAGAGAATACTAAAAGTTTAATTTTTTTATGTGGGCCTATATTGAAAATTTAAAAAATGCGTTTTGTAGATCTGTGTCAATTAAACATATTTTGAAAATTTCATCAAAATCTGTCGACGTTGCAATGAGCTACAAACGTTTAAAGATGGTAAAAATTGCAGATTTTCACGATTTATTGCCAAAAATCTTTAAAATCTGCAATTTTTACCATCTTTAAACGTTTGTAGCTCATTGTAACGTATACCGATTTTGACGAAATTTTCAGAATATATTTAATTGACACAGATCTACAAAACGTATTCTTTAAATTTTCAATATAGGCCCACATAAAAAAGTTAAAAATTCAACTTTTAGCTTTTTTTCAAAATTTTCAGAATATATTTAATTGACACAGATATACAAAACACATTTTTTAAATTTCCAATATAGGCCCACATAAAAAAGTTAAAAATTCAACTTTTAGTATTTTTTCAACAATTCCGATCAATTGCAATTTTTGAAAAAATTTCTTTTCACATTTTTTAGTAAACTAATTGCTCTAGCTTCCCAAAAAAGTTCAAATCGTATAGTACAATATTAAAAAAGTTATCGTCTTCTTTAGAGCGGTCTTATACTTTTGTCCGCTACTGTATATCTACAAAACATATGTTTCAAATTTTCATTAAGGGCCCAAATAAAAAAGTTTAAAAAAATGCCTTTGTTATTTTTGCATTTAACCTTGTAAATCATAATTTTTGGAAAATCTTTTCTGCATATCATTTCGTAAACCAATGTTTCTAATTGATTATAAAAAATCTGGTCGTTTGGTACAATCATAAAAAAGTTATTCCATTTTAAAGGGCGTACGAATACTTTATACACGCACTGTACACGATCCGATAAAAATAAAAATAAATAATTCATATTTTCGGTTCACCGCGACGAACATTCTAAGAAATTAGATGAGGGTGAAAGGCGACAGTAGAAATTCAAGAGGCGGAGAAATGTCTGGTCCGAGGACCTTTGCGGTTCTCCAAGCACGAAAAGGAGTAAGGACCAGCTCCAGAAACCAGGTCCTCGTCCCTTTTCTCCGTTTTTCAAGCGTCGGGAACGGGGACATTTGTTTTCGCGTTGGATCCGATGGAAAGTTGTCGCCTCGCGGCGCCGTGAAAAATACTGTCGGAATATCTGCTACGTTTCGTCCCCGCTTTCTGTCTCCATTTTCTGTTTTTCTACTCGTTCTTCCCTCCCCATCCCCGTCCTCCTACCCTTGTTTCTAGAACACCTAAACGTTCCGTTTTTCGCCGCACGTCTTGTCGAGCACGAATCCCCTATGGCCGACCAGAGACCGGGACGAATGAAGATGATGTTTAACTGCTCTGGGAACTCGGGAATTCAACGAGAATTTCACCTGGAGGACAGATGGTCCTGTAAACGGACCGGGGGACGGTGGAATTTAGGCGAATTGTATTTTAGAGATCGTCGGAACGAGCGGAGACGCTTAACGATGGCGAAATGTCGAAGGTTATTAACAGTGGAACTACTGGAGAGCTCTGGAATAGAGTGTATTATGTTATCTTGTAAAGTACAATAGAAAGACCGTGTTTGGACAGATTCTGTGAATTCTTGTTGTTTACATTTCTAATGTTTCTTGAGCCCTCTTTCTCTCTCTTGGAAACGCCCTTTTTGCCAATTCTCCTACGAAGGACTCAAGCATACACGCTTGAATTTTTTCTTGAAAAGCTGCTTTTCTTAGCTGCCCTAACTCCAGATGTATACAACTTTGCTAAGATCACTTTGGCACACAGGCCTGTATTTCTGCTAAAACCCAAAGGCTCAAGGGATCCTAGGGGAAAGACTGATATCCTGCTTCCCCCTCCCTTCACAAAGGGCTCAAGATAAGCCATTCATAATGGAGCCTTTTTTAGGACCCTCCTTTGAGGACGCACTGTTCAAGGAAGATCAAAGGATCATTGACTTTGAAAAAGGTTGTGTGAATCAACACTTTTTCGGAACTCTTAGAAGCGCCACCTATATTCTGGGAGTCCAAGATGAAGTCGAATAAATACGAAGAAATTATTTCAAATAAATTAAAAATCGTTTCGGAACCCACCCGGTGGTAGTCCAACGATTTAGTCAGTTTAGTTAGTTTTTTTTTGTAATTCCTTCGCTTATCTCCTCTCGGGATGCTGGTGAGGACCGTTTCTTCCATTCACTCACCAGCATCTACCCGAGAACACCCACCCTACATACAGTGGCCCACAGAAGTGTTCGTACACTCTTTAATAGAAAATAACTTTTTTATAATTGTACCAAACGACCTGATTTTTTATAATCAATTAGAAGCATTGGTTTACGAAATGATATACAAACACGATTTTCCAAAAATTATAATTTACAAGGTTACATGCAACAATAAAAAAGGCATTTTTTAAAACTTTTTTATTTGGGCCCTTAATGAAAATTTAAAATATATGTTTTGTAGATCTATGTTAGTTATACTCATGCTGAAAATTTCATCGAAATCGGTTGAAGCTGGCAAAAACGACACGCATCGAAAGATGTACGATTTCGTGGATTTTAAAAAACTACGATTTTCACCATTTTTAGCCGATTGTAACTCGTGTGTATCTCAATCGATTTCGATAAAATTTTCAGTATGTGTATAAATAACATAGATCTACAAAACAGTTTAAATTTTCATTAAGAGCCCAAATAAAAAAGTTTTAAAAAATGCCTTTTTTTAATTTTTGGAAATTCTTTTTTGCAGATCATATTTGATTATAAAGGATCAGGTCGTTTGGTATAATTATAAAAAAGTTATTATTATCTTATTATCATTTCTTCAACACTTTCTGTGTTTCAAAATTTCAGAAAATCTTAGGCACAACTCAAAAAATAATGAAATAGAAGGAAAAGAAATTTCTCAGAAGACCGACATGATCCTGAGCTTATTATTATCCTTTAGCAAAAGATGAATACTCGCCGAGGTGGAATGCACATAAATACGGAAGAAGCCGTAGATAGAATCCCGGATCGATACAGAAACCATTGTTTCAACTCATTCTCCGGGACAGCGTGCAGCTATCGAAATACATTGTCCCCTAAATGGATGTAGTTGGATCGCTTTAAATCGCTTTAATTGCTCGTATCGCTGTTGACCCCGCCGAAATGATCAAGCTAGCTTCACATTGCGTTACGTATGGGTTAGAAAATTACTGCTGTACCAGTGCGATCGTTTTGCCCCATAAAAAAGGGTCGAGGGACAAATTATTCTCTCGCGATGCCATTGTTCTGTCCGAACGGTATATTTCGTTAACTTTCCTGCGTTGGACAATCCCTGTTTGTACTCCCACATGATTTTTACCATTTTTAAAATCGATCGTACACGTGAACTGTCTAATTGAGTTTATGATAATCATTCAATAAATGCTAGAAATGAAATGAATGTTCAAATGTAACTTTTTTACAAGAAAAATCTTTTGGGAATTTTCTTCCTTTTTCCATTTGTAGCAAAGATTAAGGATGGGATCAAATACCTCGTAAACAGGATCGAGTTTTGATTGATTGAATTCGAACTCCCTAATATTTGTAAGTATATTCGAATCTTGGTCGAATAAATTCGAAATTTTTATGAATATCGTACCGGAAATTCTCTAATTTTTCTAGTCATTATCTTTTTTACTTTTAAAATCAATTATGTTGTCCTGTAATGCATAATTTAATTGAACATATATAACTATAATATCAGAATTTATCGGAAATATTATTCTTAAATTACGAATTTAATAAAGAAAGTACTTAAAACCTACTGTGCAGTTTTGATTTCCAAGATTCGAGTACTACTTGCGAAAGATTCGATTCTTTTCAACATCGAAGTACGATATCAGGTTCGATATCAGTTTGTATAAAAAGAATACTTTCCAAATATAATCATTAAAACATTATTGCTTTTAAGTAGTAATCGGAACCCATGAAATGAAACTTGGTTATTGGAATTGACTCGGATTCGTGAGTAAGGTGAAGTGCCCTAAGTCTGGACAGTCCAAAAGTGATACCTAAATCTGGACAATTGAATTTTCATAGTAAAATCAGTAATTAAGAGATTAAATAATTATATTATATATTCTGAGGCCTTAGCTACAAGTAGGTGTGAATATTATTTCATTAAAACATCAATTGAAATATAAAAATGAATTCAAAGTTCATCTGAAAACAGTATACAAAATAGTATATTTACATGCGAATCATGTGCATTTATAGTTCGAACTTTTGTTAGAAAAAAAGATATAATTTAAGCCCTCAGACAAAAAATAATTATCACGCATAATACTATTGATATTTTAAAATATATTGGCAATCAAACTTAACGTAAATAATAATTATTAATCCAAATATTAGATGTCCAAGATTAGGACGGTTTTCAAATATAAGTACTCCATACTGGGACGCGATGACAGTAGCTGTCCCACTCTAAGCTTATACGCAATGTGCTTACGCCTGAAGCCAGATACGTGTTTGTGAATAAAATCAACGGATTGTTTGCAAATTATTTAACTACATGTACGTATAATTAGTCTTCTATTAGCTTGAATAACGTATGTAGAAAATGTATTCCGGTTGTGACGTTAATAATACTTTATGTTTACATCTTAAATCTATCAGTATTACTACCTAACCTTAAAAGTTGCATTATGACAAGTTTTATTAAAACAGTAAATGAAAATAAATATATATTTGGTTAAATAATACAATACTATAATCTATGATAAGAATACTACATATTACGCAAAGCATCTTCTATTCGTCATGTGCAACAGCGCCACCAACCAACGTTTTAGGTTATGTTCGCTCGATCAACTCGTAAATTGAATTTGTCCCGATATAGGCTTTACTTCTGTCCAGGTACTAGCTTAGATTGGATTTAATATCTCCAACTATAGGTTTGAATAATTCTTGTTAATACAATTAAGATATTAACCTAAACAATGATTTTTTTATTTTAAATTACTTTACAAACTCTGAACTGTATGTTAAAACTCTTAAGAAATTGTTTTTGTTTATTTAAAGTGATAAAATTTAAAATAGAAAAACATGCTGCTCCAGGCATAGGGCACTTCACCTTACATATCGAACTTGATCCCATCCCTAGCAAAGATGAAGGAAATTGACTCGGATTGAGGGGAAAAGTTATCCCCACTCTGCCAGTACCGGATCAATCACGTGGCATTGTGACGCATCACGACGGATACGGAAGGTAGAGTGGGGGGAGAAGCCTTAATTTGGTGCTGCGTGAGGAGAACTGAGTGGGGGGCATCGAATAGAAATAAGTTTGGGACAGGAACATAGAAAACCCGAAGCAATTGTAAACGGAAGAATCTGCACGAAATAAGTCGAGAAAAAATCACCAACAGTTTCTCTATTGTTGGTGTCGAGTCTACACCGGCTCGGTACCGAAGTTGTTTAAGTTTCGCCGGCTTTACGGGCGAGCATTGTGTGTCGGCGACGCGAAAGAAGTTTCTACGAACAGTGGAAATTCCCGGGTCGCAATATTTTCGCTCCTTGCCGATAGGATCGGCGTTATAGCGTGCTCGTAGCTCGCGACTCAATGGACTATCCCCGTAGGTGGAAGTGCTCCCGTAAGGCCTTTATCGGGGCAATAGTCGGCCAACAACTCGCAGTTATCGTCAATTGTGCCAGTGAGCGGCGCTGATAGGGCCGAGGGAATCACGGGACCCGCCCCGGAAGAGCCCGTCCGACCCGCCAGAAAACCGGCGAAGGGCTAACAGTCGCATTGCAACCGATTTGTCTTCAATTACTGACAGGTGAGCAAACGGTCCACGGTACAGAGCCTTTATCTCTTCGATTGCTACGAACGGCTCTGATACGACGATAACAGCCTGGAAATCTGCATGAATCTGAAGAAAATATTTTTTTGTTGAACAATTTTGTTTTAATTAAGATATTCTGGAAATATTCCTAAATGTCGCAATGTTTGTATTTCTTCCTAAAATATCGTGTCCTCCCTTCGGTGTAACAACTGTTGTTCTAATTTGATACTGTTAACGATATGTTTAACTTTTAACTTGTCGAAAATATTGATTATATATTAAGCTTGATGCCCTGGTGCTTCTTGCTCAATAATAGTGACTCCCTCCTTTGTAAACATGTTTGTGTTCATTAATTTGATACTGTACTAACGATGCACTAAATTCGTCGAAAATATTGATTATACGCCAGGCTTGGTACAAAGCGAGCAGCCCAGACATTTCTCCAGATTTAAAAATCAGAATATTCGTACTTAAAAAGTAATGATCGCCCATCTACGTCAAAATATTTTTGTATCCATTGTTTCACTAACGACGCACCAAATTAAATGAATATAATGATCGTAGAAAAGGCGTGGGAAAAATTCAGTTCAAATAAGGACAAAATGGCAAATTATTCTCAATATTTTATTATCATTATTGTTTCAAGAACAACATTATGCAGTATAATATTTTCAACCTATTATCGCACTAAGAATGGAAATAAATTTCTATTTCACTCCAGTTTGTTGCAATTCGGGTCGAAAATGTTTGTTTCGCATAAAAATCTTCTGTCCACTAATTTTAAGATTCATTAAATCCAAACAGAATTGGGTAAAAATTTTATTTAAATAAAAATTTCGAATAATGTGGGTTTTTTCCAAGTTGGGCAAAAAATTTTTTTTTAAATAAATTTTTCGCCCGTCTCTGTTGGGATTTAATGAATCATAAAATTAGTAGACTGAGGATTTTCATGCAAAACAATCATTTTCTACCTGATTTGCAACAAACTGGAGTGAAATAGAAATTCATTTCCATTCTTAGAGTGATAATAGGTTGAAAATAATAAACTGTATAATGTTATTCTTGAAACAATAATATTATTAAAGTATTGAGAATAATTTATCATTTGGTGGGTTTAAAACACACTTTATTCGAAATTTTTATTTAAATAAAATTTTTGCCCAACTCTGAATACAAACTAGTAATTTTATTCGTACAAATATTTATCCGAATATATAAGACGAAATAATAATTTGCGAAGAGGGATTGGCGAATTAACGTGGGGTCAGCGTTGATGGCATTTTTATAGGGTTCGAGGGTAGTTCCGAATCGTAATCGAGGTGTTTCGCTGAGAATTTATCGAGAACAGGAACACAACTATTTCCCCTGGTGAAATACAGTAGCTGTCCCGACATCGGCCAACGAAATGCACGGTGAAACGTAATTCCGATGCAACAAACCGCATCAGTTGCAGCGAAGTTACACGAGCTACTACGCCGCGTTACTATTTCCGCCGGAGAAATGCAGATACCGCCGGCCAGAGAGAGACAGCGCTGATACAACTATTACAATATCCAAGTCGTGATAGTTATGGCACCGCCACAAATTTCGGTTAATGGCCGCTCGTATAGAGATCCCGGTGTGTGTATCGCTTGAGAAACGGGGCGCCACGTGTTGCATGGCTCGCGATACAATTATTGAGATCTGGAGTCGAGGATCTAACCGAGGATCTCTCAATCAGTAACGGAACCAAGATATCCCCTTCCAATTTTTTTAAAACGTCTGACCCAATCATTTTTAAACAGATATTTTTTAATTTAGGTTTCTCATCCCGTTGAATACTAGTTACAATACAACTATTTTAGAACGCTGTATTTGTTTATGAATTGTGGATGGTAATAAAATTAATTTTTTTAATTGAGTACGAAATTGAAAAAAAAATTTGTTTTGAGTATAAGGACAGTAGGATACTTTGGGGCATAAAATAAAAATTGAAATAAAATATCAGAATAAAAATGTACGCATTTGTGACAAGAATTAGTAACTGCAATTTAAGAAAAATTAAAAATATTTACGAATATTAATGTTTACGAGGCTCCTCCTCCTTGCAATTGACGAAACCATTTTTATTTTGCATAAAATCCGCAGTAAACTAATATAATCTAAATAAAATATCAGAATAAAAATTTAATCAATTGTAACAAAAATTAGTAAATGCAATTTAAGAAAAATTGAAAATATTTAAGAATATTAATGTCTACGAGGCTTCTCTTTCTTGCAATTGAGGAAACCATTTTTATTTTGTATAAAATCCGCAGTAAACTAATATAATCTAAATAAAATATCAGAATAAAAATTTAAGCAATTGTGACAAGAATTAGTGATGGCAATATTTAAGAAAAATTAAAAATATTTAAGAATATTAATGTCTACGAGGCTCCTCTTTCTTGCAATTGAGGAAACCATTTTTATTTTGCATAAAATCCGCAGTAAACTAATATAATCTAAATAAAATATTAGAATAAAAATTTAAGCAATTGTAACAAAAATTAGTAAATGCAATTTAAGAAAAATTGAAAATATTTAAGAATATTAATGTCTACGAGGCTTCTCTTTCTTGCAATTGAGGAAACCATTTTTATTTTGTATAAAATCCGCAGTAAACTAATATAATCTAAATAAAATATCAGAATAAAAATTTAAGCAATTGTAACAAAAATTAGTAAATGCAATTTAAGAAAAATTAAAAATATTTAAGAATATTAATGTCTACGAGGCTCCTCTTCCTTGCAATTGAGGAAACCATTTTTATTTTGCGTAAAATCCGCAGTATCCTAATATAATCTAAATAAAATATCAGAATAAAAATTTAAGCAATTGTAACAAGAATTAGTGATTGCAATACTTAAGATTAATTAAATATATTTACGAATATTAATGTTTACGAGGCTCCTCTTCCTTGCAATTGAGGAAACCATTTTTATTTTGCATAAAATCCGCAGTATACTAATCAAATCTAATAAATATTCTGCATATTGCCTTTATTTCTTCTTAACATTTATTCCAGCACATAACAAAAATGCAAAGCAATTGACCAATATTAGTCGATGCTTCGACTCCAAGAACAATGGAGTCAAATTGACCGTACTGTTAATTTCGACGAACAAAAGGCAAGTCGTCCTAGGACAATTATACGTAACCGTAGGATCGTGTCGACAACGTACGATACGCGGACTGTTCTATGAAGGGACTTCGTTACCGGTTTCCAGGTTATCTCGGCGAGGGTACACCGTAGCTGGATGCGATGTATCGCGGTTTACGAGTCTCTTCACCAGCGAGGATGGCTCTGCGAGCCACTTGGCCGTTGGTAACGCGAAAACCATAACTCCCGGGCTGTTGATCGCGTTTCCCGTCGACCGTAAACCGTTCTCGCGTCTCGTCGTAACCTCTGCCACCGGCAATCGATAATTGAAAATGGACCCTTCCCCTCGATTTAGTCCTTTGCGGTTCGACGCCTTCGATACACCGCCATCTTCCTTGGTCTTGTACGAGGGACACTCAAAAAGAAAGGAACTAACTTCCTTTTTCTAGGTTTGTACAACTGTGAAGTGCATGCCACTCTTCAGCCATATTCGCAGCGTAGTTTTTATTTTTACATCGTAGGGGTGGAAAGAATCCTTAATGTCATAATCTGCGGATTATTTTGTGAAATAGAAATTGTTTGCATTGATTTTAAGAGCCTTTTGCAACTAATAAAAGCATCAAATCCACATTTTAAAACAAATACTCCTAACTCATTAAAACAATTGTTGAAACAAAGAAATTTATGTTCAGCTACAGCTTCCATAATTTTTTAAAAATTGATGGTCAAAAAACAACGATAGAAAAATATGCATTCACTGAAACAATTTAAGTATACGTATAATCAGACTGTGGTCATTGTAGAAAATAAAATTTGTTTACAGTGACTTCAAGAGCCTTTTGCGACTAATAAAAACATGAAATCCACACATTCATACAAATACTCCTAACTCATTAAAATAATTGTTGAAACAAAGAAATTTATGTTCACTTACAGCTTATTTAATTTTTTAAAAATTGATGGTCAAAAAACAACGATAGAAAAATATGTATTGACTGAAACAATTTAAGTATACGTATAATCAGACTGTGGTCATTGTAGAAAATAAAATTTGTTTACAGTGACTTCAAGAGCCTTTTGCGACTAATAAAAACATAAAATTCACATTTTAAGACAAATACTCCCAACTCATTAAAACAAATGTTGAAACAATGAAGTTTATGTTCAGCTACAGCTTCCCTAATTTTTTAAAACTTGATGGTAAAACAACAACGATAAAAACTATGCATACAGTAAAACAATTTAAGTATACGTATAATCAGACTGTGGATCATTATGGAAAATAAAATTTGTCTGTATTCATTCGCAGTTTAATCAGAATTCTCCCAGCCCATGAAAACAATTGTCGAAACAAAGAAGTTTCAGCCGCAGTCTGCTATACTTTTAAAAAATCCGCGCTCCAACAACAACGATAAAAAAGAATGTTTGGAAGATGGAAAATTGGAGAACAACCGCGAATTCTGAAGTTTCGCCGCAGTTCGCGGATTAAACAGCGAGATCGGGTTAAGGAGTCCGGCTCCACAGAGCGAAGAATTTCGTCCAGTCGGAAAAAGTCAGTTCCCGGGGGAGGGGGCGTGTGGGAGGGATAACAACGGGTTCCTTGCAAAACTCGCGGAACAGAGTTACCAGCCACTTTAATTGCACGCGAAAGTTCGTGATCGCGAGTTCCGAGTCGGGCTAGAGGAGTAATTGCGCTTGGCTCGCGAAGCTAAGTGCCTTTTACTTTTCGAGGGATCGATACCTCGCTCGACGACCCCTGCGAGCCGATTAATAGCGTGCGACCGATCGATCGAACATTGGAGTAACGGGCAAGGTCGAATGTCTATTGGAAAAATCGATCTCGACGAGTACTTCCGACGCTTTTCTACCTTTTACCTCCCGTGAGATCGTTTTTCAATGAAGGGAATTAGTTGATGACGGTGAAGGAGGGTTGTTGCACGCTTCATTTGCTTTTAAATTAACTGAGAGAGACTCTTTAATCGTGTGTGTGGAGATTAACCTAATTTCATTGTTCGGAAGAAAATATAATGAGATAAAGTGGATCGACTTTTATTTCTTTAGGACTTAAGGATTGTTTAAAAACATTGGGCGATTTTTGGCAATTCTTAAGCTCGTGACGAAATCGATGACAGAATTTTTCAAAACATGCTGCAATAATTATGACAATTTTCGCGCACGTCACAAAGTGGTCCACAGATTGGAGAACCTCTGGTTCAAATTTCACGATTTTTCGCAAATGGGAAACCTGAATACCAATCATGTTTTTCTGATCTTCCATACTTCTAAGTTTGAAGAGGGACAGAGATTTGCTACCGAGCCTTATAAAAAAACGTAGTAACATATGACAATTCTCAGGTACGTTAAAATCTGGTCCACAGGAGTAAGAATCTCCAAAAAAAGTTTCACAAATTTTTATTAATCGAAATTCCGTTCGTCTTTTCCCATTTTTCTGTGTGCATGACGTTCGAAGTGAAGGATAAAATCAAGTCTGCAGAAGTGTTTTGTAAAATAAAAATATTAAAAAATTGTCAGTGATGGACAACGATGTTAACAATTGGTTCATAGTACATCAGAAAAAATTCCTCGAGCATTCCTGAAGCTAAAAAACGGAATTCGCATTCCATTTTCGGCGTTTTTTTGCTCACGTTGAATACCGCTAACAAATTGGCCGCTCAGAGCGAAATCCTAGTGAAACAAGCTTGTCTGGTTTCAGAAATGATTTCGAACCGCTGAAGAGACAGGATGAGAGCCGGGGGAGAACAGGGGAAAAAGGGAACGGCTGTCGAGCCTATCGACGGGTTTCGCGTCACTGATTTTTTCCCGCGTGCCGGTTTCGACGGGAGATTTTCGATTCCCCGGCAAATTGAAATATAAATTCAAAGCGGCCGAATCCCATTCGATTTTTCACCCCGGCGCGGAATATCGTTGCACCGCGGCCTGTTGTTTTCCATGGCATCGCTTCCGGGCCACGTTTTCCCGGGTTTTCCGGCGCTCTCCTCCGTTTCTCCGCGCGGTGGAAACGAGTTTCCGCGGGGATGCGCTATCTCTCGCAACTCTTATTACTCGGCTCGTATTTCCCCTGTTGACGTTTCCCGTTATTCCTCGCCATTTCCATAGATACCGGCCTTTTCTTATCCGACCCCATCTCTCGCCTCTCCACATTGCGTCTTACATATTCATGTTTGAATCGCCCTCGAGACGCTTTCAATTGTCTTTTACGCAATCGTCGGACCCGACATGCAGTTGCTGGAGCTCTTCATAAAACATTTAGAGCTTGCTACTCTTAGTATAATTCCAAAAATTAGTTCTCTAACCAGACATTACACAGGGTGGTCCAGTACATTTTCAAGATATGAAAAAACCTTTATCAATAAAAATCCTTCAGTATTAAGAGTACTACAATATGGCAGGAACAATTTTTTTAGAGGTGGAAGAGTTTCGGAGATTTTATAGACACCTTGATTTTTTAAAATGGAAACATATTTTTCTATGCCCTATTCGATGCAGCCTGCCATTATCTATAAAAAAGTATTTACGTGTGCATGTCGAAAAATTAATAATTTAAGAGATAGTTTATGGGAATTTGATTATACAATAATTAAGAAAAATGCATTGTGGGAAGGCTCCAAAGCCAAAAACGGATCGAAACAAAAGGTAAATTTCTACATGAAAGACTCTTTATGAAAATCCTTTATACTCACTGAAAAAGTATTTACGTGTGCATGTCGAAAAATTAATAATTTAAGAGATATTTGATGAGAATTTTATTCTACAATAATTAAGAGAAATGCATTGTGGGAAGGCTACAAAGCCAAAAATGGATCGAAACCAAAGGTAAATTTCTATATGAAAGACTCTTTATGAAAATCCTTTATGCTCACTGAAAAAGTATTTACGTGTGCATGTCGAAAAATTAATAATTTAAGAGATAGTTTATGGGAATTTGATTATACAATAATTAAGAAAAATGCATTGTGGGAAGGCTACAAAGCCAAAAATGGATCGAAACCAAAGGTAAATGTCTACATGAAAGACTCTTTATGAAAATCCTTTATGCTCAATGAAAAAGTATATACGCGTGCATGTCGAAAAATTAATAATTTAAGGGATATTTGATGAGAATTTTATCCTACAATAATTAAGAAAAATGCATTGTGGGAAGGCTACAAAGCCAAAAATGGATGGAAACCAAAGGTACATTTCTACATGAAAGGCTCTTTATGAAAATCCTTTATCCTCACTGAAAAAGTATTTACGTGTGCATGTTGAAAAATTAATAATTTAAGAGATATTTGATGAGAATTTTATCCTACAATAATTAAGAAAAATGCATTGTGGGAAGGTTCCAAAGCCAAAAATGGATCGAAACAAAAGGTAAATTTCTACATGAAAGACTCTCTATAAAAATCCTTTATGCACACTGAAAAAGTATTTACGTGTCCATGTCGAAAAATTAATAATTTAAGGGATATTTGATGAGAATTTTATCCTACAATAATTAAGAAAAATGCATTGTGGGAAGGCTACAAAGCCAAAAATGGATCGAAACAAAAGGTAAATGTCTACATGAAAGACTCTTTATGAAAATCCTTTATGCTCAATGAAAAAGTATATACGCGTGCATGTCGAAAAATTAATAATTTAAGGGATATTTGATGAGAATTTTATCCTACAATAATTAAGAAAAATGCATTGTGGGAAGGCTCCAAAGCCAAAAACGGATCGAAACAAAAGGTAAATTTCTACATGAAAGACTCTCTATAAAAATCCTTTATGCACACTGAAAAAGTATTTACGTGTGCATGTCGAAAAATTAATAATTTAAGAGATATTTGATGAGAATTTTATTCTACAATAATTAAGAGAAATGCATTGTGGGAAGGCTACAAAGCCAAAAATGGATCGAAACCAAAGGTAAATTTCTATATGAAAGGCTCTTTATGAAAATCCTTTATGCTCACTGAAAAAGTATTTACGTGTGCATGTTGAAAAATTAATAATTTAAGAGATATTTGATGAGAATTTTATTCTACAATAATTAAGAAAAATGCATTGTGGGAAGGTTCCAAAGCCAAAAATGGATCGAAACAAAAGGTAAATTTCTACATGAAAGAATCTTTATGAAAATCCTTTATGCACACTGAAAAAGTATTTACGTGTGCATGTCGAAAAATTAATAATTTAAGGGATATTTGATGAGAATTTTATTCTACAATAATTAAGAAAAATGCATTGTGGGAAGGTTCCAAAGCCAAAAATGGATCGAAACCAAAGGTAAATTTCTATATGAAAGGCTCTTTATGAAAATCCTTTATGCTCACTGAAAAAGTATTTACGCGTGCATGTCGAAAAATTAATAATTTAAGGGATATTTGATGAGAATTTTATCCTACAATAATTAAGAAAAATGCATTGTGGGAAGGCTACAAAGCCAAAAATGGATCGAAACAAAAGGTAAATTTCTACATGAAAGACTCTCTATAAAAATCCTTTATGCTCACTGAAAAAGTATTTACGTGTGCATGTTGAAAAATTAATAATTTAAGAGATATTTGATGAGAATTTTATTCTACAATAATTAAGAAAAATGCATTGTGGGAAGGTTCCAAAGCCAAAAATGGATCGAAACAAAAGGTAAATTTCTACATGAAAGAATCTTTATGAAAATCCTTTATGCACACTGAAAAAGTATTTACGTGTGCATGTCGAAAAATTAATAATTTAAGGGATATTTGATGAGAATTTTATTCTACAATAATTAAGAAAAATGCATTGTGGGAAGGTTCCAAAGCCAAAAATGGATCGAAACCAAAGGTAAATTTCTATATGAAAGGCTCTTTATGAAAATCCTTTATGCTCACTGAAAAAGTATTTACGCGTGCATGTCGAAAAATTAATAATTTAAGGGATATTTGATGAGAATTTTATCCTACAATAATTAAGAAAAATGCATTGTGGGAAGGCTACAAAGCCAAAAATGGATCGAAACAAAAGGTAAATTTCTACATGAAAGACTCTCTATAAAAATCCTTTATGCTCACTGAAAAAGTATTTACGTGTGCATGTTGAAAAATTAATAATTTAAGAGATATTTGATGAGAATTTTATCCTACAATAATTAAGAAAAATGCATTGTGGGAAGGCTCCAAAGCCAAAAACGGATCGAAACAAAAGGTAAATTTCTACATGAAAGACTCTCTATAAAAATCCTTTATGCACACTGAAAAAGTATTTACGTGTGCATGTCTAAAAAATAATAATTTAAGGGATATTTGACGAGAATTTTATTCTACAATAATTAAGAAAAATGCATTGTGGGAAGGTTCCAAAGCCAAAACGGATCGAAACAAAAGGTAAATTTCTACATGAAAGGCTCTCTATAAAAATCCTTTATGCTCGCACATAAGCGAGCTCTCTGCATGTTTTATGGTGAAAAGTCCATCAATAATTCATCCCCCCACCCGTGGCGGCAGCCGGTGCATTTACATGTTTCAGCTTTTTGTCATAATTCGCAGAGCATCGAGGACAGGACACGAGGTGCACGGAAGACAAAAGAGGAAATAATTTCGGCGTGCGTGCAATTTTCGGCCGCGTAATGCGTCAGCGATAAATAATCGAGAATCCCGGGACCATAGCTAACCCGAACTCGACGCGAGGTCCTGGTTCGCTTTCTATAACCCGCTAAATCCGACGATACGGTTCGCGATCCAATTTCCCCGTTTCCCATTTCGCTCGTGAGCTTTCTTGTTCCTTTGCTCCGCCCCTTTTACAGCGCTTTCGCACCCTCTCTTAGATCCTGCACGGGGCTGTTCGAATTTTCAGCGGCGAACCGAACGAAGAAACACGACCACGGTCTGGACAGGGGATTTAAGAACTACGGGGACGCGATTCGAAATGGGAAAATTTATCAAACACCCCGCAACCCTCTGCAACCCTCTCACATCCCCGGAATACTTTACAAGAAGATAAAACTGTGCGACAGCAGGTCAGATTATTAAATGATTGACAAGTAACAGGACGAATTTGTATGTTTGATAGCATAATAGTCTACACACTAATTCTAAATCCATTATCTCATACATTCAATTAAAACTACTACATATACTAAATATAATTACTAAATATACTAATTAAAACTACCACGCCAGTCAAAATAACTGGTTTTACAATTTCATTTTAAAATTCTTACTTCATGTTCTTTCATTCTTACTGAATGGCGTGATGACTTTTTCTGCGATAACTAAAGGCGTAATATAATGAATTTTATTTTTGTTTAACTTATTCAGGATCAAAATAATTTTGTATGAAGACGTGCTTGCGTGCCTTCAAGTTCTGAAGATGAAAATAAGAGTAATGAAAGTAAGATCATCAAAAAGAAATTGCCGCGGATGGAACTAGTTGGGAGAAAATAAAAGAAGGGTCTAAGACTGGAATATTACCACTACATAATATTAAAAAGACGTAAGATATTAATAAATCAATAAATGTAAAAATATGCTATTATTACATATTTTTTAAAGACCAGTCATTCTGACTGGTTGTCTGACTGGTAGTTCTAGTGTTAAACTTCACCTTATGGGACCATAAACTTTAAGCTTCTTAACATATAATCCTGTAGATTTTGGCGAGAGAATGCCGAAAATCCAAGTGTCATGTTAGCAATCCACTAGTTCAAAAGTTATGCGTGATTAAAGTTAAATAATTTTCAGCGTTTCTGACTGGCAAGGGCACCGCCGAACCGTGTTGGTATGTATTCAGCGTCGCGTCAGTCCTGCAGCCTAGTCGAGGAGCAGAAAAACGAGTCTTTGCTCAGAGCCATCGGCGTAATTGGAATTCGATTCCGTAAGCATCGCCGAACAGGCCATTTAATTTCCCGGCTTTTGTCCAACTTGAATCGAATCTCCTAGTGAAACGAGGCCCCCTAAAGCCGGGACACGCGGTGGACTAACTCCCGGTGCCAATGGGGAACGACCTGAGCTCACCGTGTGATCCCGGATCGTTTATAATCCGCTGGTCCGTGATTAGCGCAACGATTGCTAATCCGACGTCGGCCAATTAAAGTTCGAACGATCCCCGTTCACTTTCCGTCCGCGTTTTCCGCCCGCGGAATCGGCAAAGTAGTCTTCAATCGCTAGTTAAATCGACATATCACGTCAGTGCAAACAGGTCGTCCCATAAATACTGTGAATTTAGTGAATCAGTTAGAGCAAAGTATTAAATGCGCTAACTGGGCTAACACTGTTTGGGATGTACGCATTAATAAAACCAAATTAACTCGACTATCAAAAATTGTTGTATAATTTATTTCTTCTCAACTTCGTAATTAAAATTGTTTTTCTTTTCATCCTTTTGACTTGCTTGAAGAGGGACCTGTAGATTATTGCAAAAAATATTTGTTCATCCAATAAACAATGTGATTTTCGTTTCATATTTTTGTGGAACACAAAATGCCAGCACAATTTCTTAGTAGACTAGATTACTTTTGAGGTTATAAGAAAAAAAATAAAATCAATTTAAAACAGAGATGTAGAACCTCGTTCCGTTCTTTCGATTAGATCAGCGCCTCGCCTAACGCGATTTCTGCGACACAGTATTTCCCGGGGAACGAAACACGCTCGTTAACCGGCGCGACGCGACGGTAACCTGCAGTTCGAAGAGACGCGACGCGACGCGCGGCGCGACTTGGCTCGTTTCATGTGCGGGTAGTTAGGATGTTATTTGCGAATCGACGGGGGCCCGGAACTCGAGCCAAGATTACGTGGTTTCGCGTGTAATCGGCTCGGAGCGTCGCCACCGCCGCGCCGCTAACTCTGATCAAGTTGCGAGGCGAAAAGTTTCGTGGAATACATTGTACATAGATACGGTGTCGCTAGGCCGGGGAAATTGAGGAGAATACGGTTACCCTCTCTCTGTCATTACTAGATTAGTCACGTGACGCGTAACGCTGGACACGTGCGTGACAGAAATGAAGCGCATCACGTGACCGTGGAAGTGTAGGGATTCGGGTGGACCTCAGCTATACCTGGTGAAATTTTTTTTGCGAGTTTTTTTCACGCCTCCCTCCCCTAAAATTGTGCCATTGGGTAAGAAAATAATTCCTGCAAAAGAGGAAGTTGATCGGATAAGGGGAAGACGTACCACACTAGGGTGTACCTTAGCTATACCCGGTGAAAATTTTTTTGCAAGACCTTTTTCAGGCCCCCTCTCCCCCCTCCCCTAAAATTGTGCCATTGGGTAAATACAATCAGAATACAAACTAAGGTGAAGTACCCTAAGTCTGGACAGTACAAAAGTGATACCTAAATCTGGACAATTGAATTTTCATAGTAAAATCGGTAATTAAGAGATTAAATAATTATATTATATATTCTGAGGCCTTAGCTACAAGTAGGTGTGAATATTATTTCATTGAGACATCAATTGAAATTTAAAAATTAATTCAAAGTTCATCTGAAAACAGTATACAAAATAGTCTATTTACATGCGAATCATGTGCATTTATAGTTCGAGCTTTTGTTAGAAAAAAAGATATAATTTAAGCCCTCAGACAAAAAATAATTATCACGCATAATAATATTGATATTTTAAAATAAATTGGCAATCAAACTTAACGTAAATAATAATTATTAATCCAAATATTAGATGTCCAAGATTAGGACTGTTTTCAAATATAAGTACTCCATACTGGGACGCGATGACAGTAGCTGTCCCATTCTAAGCTTATACGCAATGTGCTTACGCCTGAAGCCGGACACGTGTTTGTGAATAAAATCAACGCATTGTTTGCAAATTATTTAACTACATGTACGTATAATTAGTCTTCTATTAGCTTGAATAACGTATGTAGAAAATGTATTCCGGTTGTGACGTTAATAATACTTTATGTTTACATCTTAAATCTATCAGTATTACTACCTAACCTTGAAAGTTGTATTATGACAAGTTTTATTAAAACAGTAATTGAAAATAAATATATATTTGGTTAAATAATACAATACTATAATCTATGATGAGAATACTACATATTACGCAAAGCATCTTCTATTCGTCATGCGCAACAGTGCCACCAACCAACGTTTTAGGTTATGTTCGCTCGATCAACTCGTAAATTGAATTTGTCCCGATATAGGCTTTACTTCTGTCCAGGTACTAGCTTAGATTGGATTTAATATGTCCAACTATAGGTTTGAATTATTCTTGTTAATACAATTAAGATACTAACCTAAACAATGATTTTTTTATTTTAAATTACTTTACAAACTCTGAACTGTACGTTAAAACTCTTAAGAAATTGTTTTCGTTGATTTAAAGTGATAAAATTTAAAATAGAAAAACATGCTGTCCAGGCATAGGGCACTTCACCTTAGTTAAAGCGTGGAGTGGAGGACAAACCTTAATATGGCGACCGTACATACAGTGACTCTCATTAATATTCGTTTGCTTCGTTTAATATTTGTTTAATATTTGTCTTAATAAAAACGATAACTTTTTAAATATTGGGCCACAGTATGTAAAAAATTCTTTTTAATTACAATTGACCGGGGCTGCAAAGGAAACACTGAAAGTTGTTTAAAAAATTCTTTACGTAAGCCCATACTGAAAATTAAACTGAAAATTTCATCATAAAAAATTCGTCAACTAATTAACGTGAATTGTTTTACATGGTTAATGCTTGTTTATTGGTTTTCAATATCACCAGTTACTTTTGTTACAGTTATCTGGGGACACTTTCGTGAACGTTTTAAAAACCAACATGAAAGTTGATTTTTTGATTTTCGTCCATTGTCAACGCACAGTACGCCGTCGGATAGGAAGCCCGCTCGATTTGATCGAACAGAGAGCTTCCACAAAGGCGGCCGACCTTCGATCCCTGATCAAACACATCAAGCCGGGTCCCTTTGTCCGCCGGGGCAAAGCCACCCTCGAAAAACGCCGGCTCCCGTGTTAAATGTCAGAAGCGTCCCGCATTCTTTCCGGCGAAGGTTGCCTCGGCAAGCCGGGAAATTGAATCGGAAGGCCGCGGCGTGCGATTCGACGTCTGCCGGCGACGGAACTTTCTATAGAACCCTGGAATTCGCGCGAGGATTCTTCCTAGGGTTCGACGTGAGTCGGAGGCTCTTCAGCCGATGTCTTTCTGGGGATAGACATCTGCTTTGGAACTCGAACCGAACAAGGATGCTGCCTTTTAGGGATTGTTCGAGTTGGGAAGTCGATGGATTCGTGTTTAGGGTAGTTACGGGTATAATTGGGCGGTATTTCGCGTGCTGTGGTGTTTGAGGGGTTTCTGTAGCACTTTTAAGATCGTATTAATTCAGGCAAGAACATAAGTAATTGAAGAGCCAAGAACAGGAGTGGCCGAATCCGGGGAAGAGATGTTGGCAAGTGAATTGTTGACACGGGTCCTTGAAGGTCAGCAAAGGCGAAGAATAAAGTCGAAAGCAGATCTCAGAGCGGGTCGCGGGGCGGGAATTCAGCAGCGTCTCGTCGTGTCTCGTTTGGTCTCGTCGGGTGTGTCTTGGGCCGAGCAAATAACCGAGCTCGCGCGGCAGGAAGGTAACGGTTAGCCGGGCGTACATGTTCATTCGGAAAACAGACGGGTCGTTAATCACCGTCTGTCACGCGGCACGGAAACGTTCTGTCAATTGCAGCGGGGCTACGGGTTTGGCGCGGGCCTGAGCGGGCTCGGAGCGGGTATCGTTGCCCGCGCGTGTTTCCACGGGACCCGCGCGCTTCTCGTCGACGTAATTGGATACACGCGGCGACTCCTCTCCTCGCAACGACTTGCGAAAACTGTTCGCGACCCTCTCGCGACTCGCAGGAACAATCTCCAATTTTCCAGCCGCCGGCAAGAAATTTTAATCATTCGCCGCGGATCCGCGAAACTTTCCACGGCAGAACACCGGCGAAGTAACGCGATAAATCCTTCTTCCGCTCCTCCTGTCCGCGCACGCTTCCATCCAACTTTAAATTCGCATCGATCCTCCCTGCAGTCGCCAACGTTGGCTTGCGCTCGTTGCGCTGCACTGTGCGCGAATTGCCATATTCGTGAGTATTAGTTTTGGGCCCCACTTTGCAAGTAGCTGTGACGGATTTTATTGCCATCAGTGTGTTCGCTTGCGTATAATAATGATATTAAGTATGACATTTGAAGTAACGTTGTGCTTGGCGAAATTTTTCTCCGCGGCCTCGTTACGGAGTTATGAACAAAACACGCGGACCAATCAGAGCGCGGCTACTATAGACGGATTCCAGCTCGGCCAACGCCAGTGCCGCGCGGTGATTGGCGCGATGTTTTTCCTGAATAATTCCTTAACGAAGCCGCGGAAGACATTTTCGCGAAAGGCCGCCTTTCAAACAAATTTTTGGGACACCCTCCCCAACGTTTTTCAAAATCCGCGGGCAAGTGAGCATTTAAACAGAGGAAGATACGCAGAAGAAGATGCACACATGTACCTATACAGTTTGCTTGCACCCTTTGCGTGCGAGGTATGGTTGACTCAGTGTCCATGACTTTTTTATTCTACGCCAGCGGGTCGTGTCTTCGTGCCCTTGCTGTTCAATTTATTTCGTGACCAGGTTCGCGAGAGTTTCTTTGTTATTTATAGCCTGCGGCTGGTTGCTGCGGAAATATTAATTTTCGATGTTGTTCTGTGTCAATTCATATTCATGATTCTCTGATTTAGATTGTCTTCATGGAAGATAGAACTAGGTTCTCCAACCGCTTGTTCTATAAAACAAGCGTTGTTCATCAGTGTTCTATAAAATTCCAGATTCAATTAATTTTCATTTCTCGACCCAATCGTTCCCAATTTCCTGTTACCGTTGTAAGCAGGTGTTCATGGACCAGGCTAATATGTAGACCACCACAATGAAGCGTACAATGCTTCGAAGCAGACCAGCTGGACGCCTCGTTAACGCCGGTCATCGACGTCACCTCGAATAAGGGCGAGGGTGGTGTTCGCAGGGGTTAGTTAACGGCGTACGAAATCTCTGTGGAGCGATACTGTGGTGTATTACTGCCCCTCGATGATATCCCAAAGGACTGGCTATCAAAATACCCTCGGACGTTGTTCCCTGACGCGCGTAGTTAGCGCGCTAATAAACATCTTTGAAAATAATAGTAAAATCCAGCTAGTCAAGAGATAAGTTTCATTTAATTCAGGAGACACAAGAAGCCCAGTAGAAAATTCAAATTGAAAATTGTTCTACCGAAGGATTTAAGAGGACCATAAAAAAATGTTGCCAATAAATAGACAGCGGATGTTGAGGCAAAATACAAATTTTCTACGCGAATTGCAACAATCTGGAATGAAATAGACATTTGTTTCCTTCCTTAATATACATGTAATTGGTTGAAAATAATATAATAGTATTTTGAATACATTATGTATAAGTAAATGCATAGAATCCGCTGTCTACTGATAAATGGACTGCGGACCTTTATGCAAAATAAAAATTGTCTGCACCGATTTCAAGAAATGGAAACTAAATTGAATGTTAATTCTTCCCTTAACGATCTTAATAAAGCAGAAATCAGATATTGACATCTTCAATTTTTAAGATTTTTCAACAATCTTGAATTTCATTTACTCAATTCAAGAAATATAAATTGAATTGCATGTTAATTCTTTTCTTAACGATCTTAATAAAGCAGACATCAGATATTGACATCTTCAATTTTTAAGATTTTCAACAATTTTAAATTTCATTTACTCAATTCAAGAAATAGAAACTAAATTGAATGTTAATTCTTCCCTTAACGATTTTAATAAAGTAGAAATTATATATTGACATCTTCAATTTTTAAGATTTTTCAACAATCTTGAATTTCATTTACTCAATTCCAGAAATAGAAACTGAATTGAATGTTAATTCTTCCCTTAACGATTTTAATAAAGTAGAAATTATATATTGACATCTTCAATTTTTAAGATTTTTCAACAATTTTGAATTTCATTTACTCAATTCAAGAAATAGAAACTAAATTGAATGTTAATTCTTCCCTTAACGATCTTAATAAAGCAGAAATCAGATATTGACATCTTCAATTTTTAAGATTTTTCAACAATCTTGAATTTCATTTACTCAATTCAAGAAATATAAATTGAATTGCATGTTAATTCTTCTCTTAACGATCTTAATAAAGCAGACATCAGATATTGACATCTTCAATTTTTAAGATTTCTCAACAATCTTGAATTTCATTTACTCAATTCAAGAAATGGAAACTGAATTGAATGTTAATTCTTCCCTTAACGATCTTAATAAAGCAGAAATCATATATTGACATCTTCAATTTTTAAGATTTTTCAACAATTTTGAATTTCATTTACTCAATTCAAGAAATAGAAACTAAATTGAATGTTAATTCTTCCCTTAACGATTTTAATAAAGTAGAAATTATACATTGACATCTTCAATTTTTAAGATTTTTCAACAATCTTGAATTTCATTTACTCAATTCAAGAAATAGAAACTGAATTGAATGTTAATTCTTCCCTTAACGATTTTAATAAAGCAGAAATCATATATTGACATCTTCAATTTTTAAGATTTTTCAACAATCTTGAATTTCATTTACTCAATTCAAGAAATGGAAACTGAATTGAATGTTAATTCTTCCCTTAACGATCTTAATAAAGCAGAAATCATATATTGACATCTTCAATTTTTAAGATTTTTCAACAATTTTGAATTTCATTTACTCAATTCAAGAAATAGAAACTAAATTGAATGTTAATTCTTCCCTTAACGATCTTAATAAAGCAGAAATCATATATTGACATCTTCAATTTTTAAGATTTTTCAACAATCTTGAATTTCATTTACTCAATTCAAGAAATAGAAACTGAATTGAATGTTAATTCTTTCCTTAACGGTCTTAATAAAGCAAAAATCAGATAATAACATCTTCAATTTTTAAGATTTTTCAACAATCTTGAATTTCATTTACTCAATTCAAGAAATATAAATTGTATTGAATGTTAATTCTTCCCTTAACGATCTTAATAAAGCAGAAATTATATATTGACATCTTCAATTTTTAAGATTTTTCAACAATCTTGAATTTCATTTACTCAATTTAAGAAATGGAAACTGAATTGAATGTTAATTCTTCCCTTAACGATCTTAATAAAGCAGAAATCAGATATTGACATCTTCAATTTTTAAGATTTTTCAACAATCCTGAATTTCATTTACTCAATTCAAGAAATAGAAACTAAATCGAATGTTAATTCTTGCCTTAACGATCTTAATAAAGGAAAAATCATATATAAACATCTTCAATTTTCAAAATATTTCACCAATTTTGAATTTTATTTACTCAATTTTGCTATAAATACACAAAGATCCGCAGTCTACTGAAAATCATATAAATCATAAATTTTATCCATTGTATTCAGAGACAAGGTCGTCGAAAGCAGAATATTTTACCGAATAAAATACAAGAATTACAAAGAGAGGAACACTGGGGAAAAATACACTCGAATAATATCAGAGCTACGGGCGCACCGCAGGGACCAAGAGAATCAGTTGAACAATATTCAACTGCAAACGAAATAAATAAAACTTTGATCACGGCTCCAATTAGATTAGACAGAGCTGTCGGAAGCGAGAGCGTTCTCTCTCTCTCGCGGAAACTTTCCCCGGCGTAAATTGCAGAGCTGGGACGGTACCGCAGAGAAAATGAACGGATCGTCGGGTTTCCCGTGGTGTCTCCGTTATTGTATTCCATCTCGGAGAAACCAGATTTTCGGTCTTCTCTTTCGCGAATCCCACTGTGTACTCTGGAGAGATGCTCGATGGAAAACCGACTTTTCCACGGGTGGAAAATCCTCGCTCGGCCTCGGCTATAGTCGTCGTCACGGCACCGTCGAAATACTCGATTCGGCCCATTATGGTTCTATCTGCTATCCGTCGCGGCGAAAAGCTCTTCGACGATCGCCACCCCTCTCTAACCATTGTTCCCGTCCACTTGCTTTTTTTTACGCGCGATAAAACGCCGCTTGCGCTTGGCGTGTGAAAGATGGAGCTGCGAGAACGCCATTAACGGATGACAGGCCGATTGTCGAGGCGATCTGCCAGAGGTTTGCTTGTTTAATGAGTGATTGGGATCAGGGATCGTGATATTTGTGGCGGGGCCGTCGAAGAATCAAGATCCAGCCGCCATTTTTGGAGATATTTTGGTGCTGAGATTGTTTGGTAAATAATGTGCAGATATTATACATTTATTATGTGCAATGTGCAATGAAGAGATTCGATTGTGCGAATAAAATTAAGTAGGTTTAAAAAAATATGTTAAAATACTGTACGAGTTGATCCTTGAAAAAATAGATTTTATAGCAAATCTTGTATCTTGTCTTTTATCGACTAGATCACTGTTTCCGCGCATTCATTTCATATCTTTATATTTATAAATAAAACAAAGATTTATAAACAAAGATAAAAAAATGATTGAGTAAGATATTAAATATATAATAATATAATACCGGTTTTATTCAGAATATCGTAGAAACATAAAAAACCGAGAATTCATTATGTTGCATCAGGACGAAAAAATAGATTCTATAGCAAATCTTGTATCTTGTCTTTTATCAACTAGATCACTGTTTCCGCGGGTTCATTTCATATCTTTATATTTATAAATAAAACAAAGATTTATAAACAAAGATAAAAAAATGATTGAATAAGATATTAAATATATAATAATATAATACCGGTTTTATTCAGAATATCGTAGAATCATAAAAAACCGAAAATTCATTATGTTGCATCAGGACGAAAAAATAGATTATATAGCAAATCTTGTATCTTGTCTTTTATCGACTAGATCACTGTTTCCGCGGGTTCATTTCATATCTTTATATTTATAAGTAAATCAAAGATTTATAAATAAAGATCAAAAAATGATTGAGTAAGATATTAAATACATAATAATATAATACCGGTTTTATTCGGAATATCGTAGAATCATAAATACCGAAAATTCATTATGTTGCATCAGGACGAAAAAATAGATTCTATAGCAAATCTTGTATCTTGTCTTTTATCGACTAGATCACTGTTTTCGCAGGTTCATTTCATATCTTCATATTTATAAATAAAGATGAAAAAATGATTGAATAAGATATTAAATACATAATAATATAATACCGGTTTTATTCAGAATATCGTAGAATCATAAATACCGAAAATTCATTATGTTGCATCAGGACGAAAAAATAGATTCTATAGCAAATCTTGTATCTTGTCTTTTATCAACTAGATCACTGTTTTCGCGGGTTCATTTCATATCTTTATATTTATAAATAAAGATAAAAAAATGATTGAATAAGATATTAAATACATAATAATATAATACCGGTTTTATTCAGAATATCGTAAAATCATAAATACCGAAAATTCATTATGTTGCATCAGGACGAAAAAATAGATTCTATAGCAAATCTTGTATCTTGTCTTTTATCAACTAGATCACTGTCTCCGCGTGTTCATTTCATATCTTCATATTTATAAATAAAACAAAGATTTATAAATAAAGATAAAAAAATGATTGAGTAAGATATTAAATACATAATAATATAATACCGGTTTAATTCAGAATATCGTAGAATCATAAAAAACCGAGAATTCATTATGTTGCATCAGGACGTACACCGTACGTCGTTCGTCCGCATACGATAAATCGTGAGGATCGGAAGGGTTAGGTTAAAACGAAGAAGTGGACTGGCCTGTACTACATCGTGATGGTAAAAATACCAAAAAAAGTATAACAACAAAAATTTTGTTCCTTTCCCAAACATTCGACACAACTGAAAATTTGCACAAAAATTCCCAGTCGAAAACAAACACTTTTCCAACCGGTCCTGTGTAGATATTTCGTTATTTACCAGGTTCCGTTTAATTTAACGGAGGAGTGCACAGGTAGCGGGGAAGGGTGGTGTATGGGGGTTGGAATGTTTCCTCACGGTGTTTTTAACTCTATCACGCGGTCCGCTAAATTTCTGGATGAATCATGAAGTCCGAGTATTTGTCGGGGTGATCGCCGGCCCGCGGTTATTACAATTTCGCAGCCACGCGATAAATATTTGCGGAGCGATGCGCGGGAAACGTTGGCTGGTTTGGTCCCTATTTATTAGCGTGCTCTCCGTCCAGTTGTCCGTCGATACCGTAATTATCGCCAGGTGTCGTTTAAAACGATATCGTTTCGTTATCTGTCGACGGTGGTGGGAAGCTCAGTCGGAAATAAAAGCGGCCGTAAGTGGTTCCTCGCGGGAAAAGTTCCGCCGGAACGGAATCGAGACTGCTGTCCGTGTAATCGAGAACGGGAAAGAAAAATAAAATGTTTGTCGCCGTGGTTTTCGCGCCAACAAAATAGAGAAGAGCGGGGGCTGTTCGAAAGACAGGTTTTTTCATCAATGTGTCAAATTTTTCGATCTGGAAATGTTTCGTCGTTTGTGGATGGGAGTGGAGTAATGTTAGATAGTTGTTTATTAACCTTCGGAGATCAGATTATTGGTTATAATTGACCCAGAATGTAGTATAGTGATCCTCATGGACGAGATTATCGGTCAAGCGTTTCAATCGAGAAGGTATATTAATTACAATCGAAATTGAAAGCTGATCCCTTCGAGCGAATTTAATGATAAATTGATACGCGAACTTTAGAATGTTTGGTAATGTATACAGGGTGGTCCCTGTATACAATATCTCCTGCAATTGTGGGGCTACAGAAAATATTTTGTATATTATTTGTATGGTTTGAAGGAACCATTATATTGCAAACAATATTTTTTTCCGTAGATAATCTTTTCGGAGTTATCAAAACCATCGATGTTTTTTGATACGTATCTACATTTTTTTTAATTGCATCGTGTAACTGATCGAAAAATACATTCAGATATGTATAATAGCATGACCTTGAAATGACCTTGATCTTCGAAAATTGATGTTTCTTTGCGTGGTTCGTTTAGGTAAGGCCACCTACATATCTCTTCGGGTTATCGTGATGCAAAAAATATTTGTTACGTAATGTGCACAGTGTCAATGGACCAAATATCTGGCACGAATACTTTTTTCCAAAGGTCATTTTTTTCGGAGTTATCAAGGCCATCGATGTTTTTTGATACGTAACTACATTTTTATTTTATTGCACCGTGTAACTGATCGAAAAATACATTCAGATATTTTTTAAGGAAAAACATGACCTTGAACTGAAGGTAAAACTTTAATTTTCGAAGATCAAGGTCATTTCACGGTCATGTTATTATACATATTTGAATCTACTTTTCGATCAGTTACCCGATGCAATAAAATAAAAATGTAGTTATGTATAAAAAAACATCGATGGCCTTGATAACTCCGAAAAAAATTCCCTTCGGACAAAAATATTGTTTGCAATATAATGGTTCCTTCAAACCATTCAAATAGTACACAAGATATTTTTTGTAGTCCCACAATTGGAGGAGATATTTAGGTGGCCGTATTTAGGTGGACCACCCTGTATTGTATTTATATTGTTGTGGATTTATACGAGCGGCAAACGCCAGCGCCATCTATGGAACCAATACGCCTGGAGAAAAAAATGGCGCGCCCGTTCCGGTTCCCGCTTCAACGATCCCGATACCGATCGGCCGAGTACTTGCCGAAGAGCACACGCTATGTACACGCTGTTCCCGGCGTGACAATTAATTTTCGTCCCCGTTAACGTCGGCGCCGTTGAACAACGTCTGCCGATGTACTCCGCCGGGAGAACGAGCGATTAAAATTAACGACGAATGGCTAAGTAACGGGAGTAATAGAGAAGGTGGGGTGGGGGGTGGGATCTTGTGCAGCGTGTTCGCCGCTGGAATTTCGGAGTTTCGAGTTTGGACAAATGATCCACTAAGGAGATGGAGCCTCGTTCCGTCTATATTCCATCCAATCCAACTCGGCTACCATTACTCAGCTCCCGGAGCTAAGCCGCGCTACTCGGAGTAACTATGCTCCACCCTCTTGCGAATACCTGTTTACCGGCACGCCCTCCGGTACGGTAACCTTCAGTACCATTTCGAATCCTTCGATTCCCTTCAGTACCCTTCGATTCCCTTCGCTACCCTTCGGCACCGTGTTTCGTTCGGTGCCATCGACAATGCGCCCCTTCGCCCGTGATTCGACTAGGGTTTGCTTAGGTTCCTTGTTAAGAGAACCAGAGACTTCCGATTAAACAGAGTCGCGTGACTGTTCAATCTTGCTCCGCACCCTGTCGATATTTGGCTTCGACGCCTTTGGTGACGAAGCCTTTCTTCTTAGGGCACACCCTTCCGGAAGGTCTAAGGGATGGGGCTGACTCGGGGACACTGGGAGGGGTGGTTTCCGTCTGGAAGCTGGCAATTGTCGATAGACTGCGGATTTTGGGATTTGTGGAGATAAACTGGTTTGATAATCAAAGTAGATCCGGGCAAAATTTGGTGTATCAATTACAAGCTACAGAAAACAAGAATTTTACCATTTTATTACGTTTTTATTAGCTCGCTTTCTTGTTTGTCTGCTTGTTCGGTACAAATTTTTCAATTGATTTTAAACTAACTTCCCGATGAGCTAAGGACTTGAAATTTTAAACATAGCTCAGAACTGGATGACAATGCAATATTTAAAAAAAATTTTTTAAAAGAGCCTATGCGTTCAGGAGATATAAATTATTAATAATTTGAACCTTTGCACCCCCCGCCGCGTGACGTAGTACGTCTTCGTGTTCAGCGTCCCCACTCTACTACGTGTTCCCACTCTGACTCATCCCCACTCCACTGACCCGCTTCGCACCGAAGGAGCTCAGTGTGCGTCAGTGTGCGTTCGAGCTCCGTGCGGTGTTTACAAAGTTACTACGTATTATTATAGTATAATGTTTGTTTACCAAGCGAAAGAACAGTTACACCGAAATTCTCCGTCGAACCTTTATCTTTGACATTTTACCACGGCGTTCGTTTTCGATATGACGCGTCGCAATAACGTCCGAAATTTACTACTTGTCTCTGTTATAATCTCATCGAAATGTTCAAAATCGATTGTAAAATTTCACACATATAAGGCTAAAAAGCAGAAAATAATTATTTAAATAAAAATAAATTTTTAAAAAATACCACGTTTTTAAAACGGACTAAAAAGTATAAAATAAAATTTTTAAAAACGCCACGTTTAAAAACGGACTAAAAAGTATAAAATAATTTTTTCTAGCCCCATACAGATTTCTAACCCCTTACAGATAGTCGTAAAAATTTGTGATTGTGAATTTCGAATAGCTATGAAAATACTTGTAAGATTTAAAACGAAAAACGTGGGGCGCATGCAATAGATTATTGAAGCATGAACACCTAAATCACTAACAATTTTATTGCACTGCAAATGATATGAACTGTTTTGCGAGTTTCCTCAGCGGCAGCTACTCTCTACACTCCTTACTATGTATTATCTTGCGCCCCACGTTTTTCGTTTTAAATCTTACAAGTATTTCCATAGCTATTCAAAATTCACAATCACAAATTTTCAGGACTATCTGTACGGGGTTAGGAATCTGTATGGGGCTAGAAAAAATTATTTTATATTATATTATATTATATTATTATATTATATATTATATTATATTATATTATTATATTATATATTATATTATATTATATTATATTATATTATATTATATTATATTATATTATATTATATTATATTATATTATATTATATTATTATATTATATATTATATTATATTATATTATTATATTATATATTATATTATATATTATATTTTATTATACTTTTTTATACAGAAACGAATCAAGGCGCAGCGATTTGGATAACAAGGCGATATCAAATTATTCTCTATTGTCCACAAACGTAACTTTTTCACGTCTGTATGGAGCTAGAAAAAATTATTTTATACTTTTTAGTCCGTTTTTTAAACGTGGCGTTTTTAAAAATTTTATTTTATACTTTTTAATCCGTTTTAAAAACGTGGTATTTTTTAAAAATTAATTTTTATTTTTCTAGCTCCTTCCCTCTGGCATCGCCAACAAGAAGGCAAACAGCTCCGATTTGCAAGAGAAATCAGGAGCTCCGACGATCACAAAGGGATCCCCGCGACTCGTCCGAGCGGCTAGATCGGTCCCGACGCCTCGCTTCATTAAATCACGCGATATCAGAAATTCCGCGGGCCGGAAATCCCTCGGAGGGAAGCGAATGGTCTCCCTTTCACGATCCATCGGTTCCCTACCGTCTGGCTCTCACCATTGATCCGCATTCGCCGGCGTGTTGCCTCGGAAAATTACTTGGAGCGTCTGTACGAAAAGCGGATCGCCAGGCGTTTAATTTGCTTTTGACGCTATCGCACGGATTCGCGATGAAACGGCCGAGAAGCGGATCGCACGCAAGACTGAGATAAAGATAGACAGTCCGAAATCGTTTACGCGATGACATTTATTTTGTTACGCCGCTGCGCCGAGTGTAAAGGAGCCGGCGGAACTGCTATGGTTGTTGCTGACTGTTTATCGGCAATGGGACCGGATGTTTCGTGCGAACTGCGAACACCAGGAGCCGGTTCAACACTCTGACACCAGCAGAACCTGTCTGTCCGTATCGTTTCGCGATTATGGTTCCTCGACGACCGTCCTGGAACCTGTTTCCCCTGATAATCGTCCGGTTTAGGGGACTTTGAGACGCTGTTGATCTTGTGGAACGATCTCGCACGTGTTTCGCAAGTCGATCTTACAATTTCATTTCTCGCACGTGTTCCTATCTTATTTGTGATTTTACCATCGTGCACTTTTATTGCGGGCTTCACGATTTTTGCGAATTTTCCGGCGAGATTTTGCAATTGTGCACTTTCATTACAACCTTCTGTTCATTGAGAGAAAATAATTTTACCGCTCCATTTATTACAGCAATAGAAATAATTGTAAGTAATAGAAATTATACATATTCGTTTTTATTGTAAACCTTCGTCAAGCGAACTGTGAATTTTTACACAAACGCCCATTCGCATGGACAATTTAATAAAAGTGACAAAAAGGGAAAGAATTCGTTTCACGGTTTAAATAAAATCTGTTACAGCAAAAATGCATTTAAAAACATTATGAAACGTTAAAATCTCACAGAGCTAAAAAGTTCTATTTGTAAAACATTTCATGTAAAAGTCTCTGTCGTTGAAAGAGGTGGACGAACTCCGGTCAAATTTATTGGAAAATGAAAACCAGAAAGACGGATGACGAAGCCAGAAAAATTAATGGTCAAAGCCATGGAAATTGGTGACAAAGCCGTAAAAAATTGATGGTAAAAAGAAGAGGAAAACTGGCGTCAAAGTAAAAATTGATAATCAACTCGCTCAACGTTTCCGGCGACCACAGTTCGCAAACTTTTCGAAACCCCACTCTCTCTCACTCTCCTCCCCTCTCTAATAGGTTAATATCCGCACCACCCACGCCCAGCAATTAGACCGGACGATGACAGACGGTTTTCACGGGACGCGACAAGCCAGACCGGCTGGTCCTCGTTTTGGCCAAGTATCCCGTGCGCCATTGCGACGGCCCTACCGAATTTGGCAACGCAACAAACTCGCTCCCCCCTCCCGCGTTCATCCGACGTCAAGTGTAGAGAATGGCCCTGCTAGTAATTAACAGGGTTACAAAGCAATTGAGTAAAGCGGTCCGCCGGATTCCGCGTTTACCAAATGCATTCTGCGCCCGTTCGTTCCCACCGGAGAACGCGGCTTAAAACTATGTGCTGGCACGTTGCATAATGGCGATCGCATATACGCCAATACCTCTGAAAGCTGCACAATGGATCCAGGAATTCAGACAATTTTCTTTTTTTCATCGATTTTCGGTCGCGCGGTAGGCAGATGAATTTGCTTTGTAAAGGCTCATGGACAGTGTTGGAGAAATTGATTTTTATATGTTGGCGGCACTTCTACATCGTGTAATCTAAAGTTTCACGGGTTTTCAATGACTTAAATATTTATAAGTAGACTCCGGATTTTATGCATTCATAACAAAAACGAGCAAGTGCAATTTAAAACTTTCTTTTGAACTCTAGCCGCGGTAGACACAGTCATAAAAAAATGATGTCGGTATGCGATCACTGTCCGTGCAGAACACAGGCTGTTGGATACGTAGTTGGGCAAAAATTTGATCAACGATTGACGACTTAATTTCTACTTCAATCGTTAATCGCAATTAACAATTCATGTCCTAGATTAGTCGTTGATTGTGGTTCACTATTAAATACTTATTAATCGTTAATTGCGGTTAACGATTTTTCTACTTTAGTCGTTAATTGCGATTAACGATTATCAATCGTCAATCGCATAATTGCTTAATGATTAACTGCTGAAAGTTCGAAATGAAATATGGAATCAAAACTGTATGAATACTGAAAAAAAATTGTAAACTGTGTTTACGTGCTTTTATGGTGTTTTCGATGGTTTCTTTTCTTAATCAACGATTGATGATTAACTTCATCAATCGATTGATACAATCGTCGATTTTTCGATGATTTGTTCGTTTAAACAACGATTGGCGATTAACTTCATCAATCGATTGAATCAACCGTCGATTTTTCGATGATTTCTTTTTTTAATCGCACACATTAATCAATCAATCATGATTCAAATTTTAATCGATTAGTGCCCAACTCTGGTTGGACAGTAAACGCACTTTACTGTATTACTTTCACCACATTAAGATTACACTGTCCAACAAATTTCAACTTTTTTTATGTTCCCTAATTACTATTGGGTCCTTCTTATAGAGTTTTTTGCGCTGATTCCGAATCTGTTTTTAATTTTTACCCTATACGCACAGTTTTTGAGGAACATAATTTTGAAAAAAAAACATATTTTTCAACTTTAAACAAATATTGTAATGTTATTATAAAAGATATTGAATTGTTCTTTATAGCGAAAGATTCTGTAGACTTTCCCGAATACAGCGATATCAAATATTAATACATTATCATTGTTTAAACATGTTTAAATAATAACTAAAGGCGGAGAGACACCACTTTTGCACCAATTTTTGAGGATATTTTTCAATTTATCTCAAAAAATAAGGGTCCAGCGGAAAATCGAACTATACCATGCGATAGAGCAGACTTTTATCTTGAGAAGCCATCCTGTCAAGTTTGGATCGTCGACTTTTTTTTCGAACCAGAAAGCAAAATATCTTCGCCCGACATGAGTTGCCGCCAGTGGCGCTCGTGACGAGATACGGCGCAGCGACGGGATACAGAGCGGCGAACGACCGTTGTAATGGTGAGCGCCACTGGCGGCAACTCATGTCGGGCGAAGATATTTTGCTTTCTGGTTTGAAAAAAACGTCGACGATCCAAACTTGACAGGATGGCTTCTCAAGATATTCGGAATCAGATTCGGAAAACAGATTCGGAATCAGCGCAAAAAACTCTATAGGAAGGACCGAACAGTAATTAGGGAAAAATTTTGATGTTGGACAGTGCTATTAATGAAGAATGTAAATTTATATTTAGCTCCTGCGTCTTGCAATTGATGCACAAACTTTCTATTTTGCATAAACATCCGCAGTCTATTTATAAGTCTCAGAACAATAACAACAATGATTTTAGTTAGGGCGATTTGGCATGGATTTGCGACCGCACACTTCGCACTGAAAAATGTGCTCGCGAGGAACAGATCGAGAGAATAAAGCAAGTGGTCAGTCGAATAAAGCAGTGACACCAGCGGATTGCAGAGTCTCCAGGCGAGTATCGAAAGATCGATAGGATAGATCTACGGAAAGGAGCAAGCAGCAGTATTCGAGCAGATTGTCCGCAGTTAGCGATATTATAAATCGGCCGGCGGGGCGTTCAAAAAAGAAAACGCTCCCCTCTCTATCGCCTCCGCCCGCACAATGTAATCCTGTGCTTCGAAAGGAGCGTGACTGCGAGAGAAAGAGGAAGAGACCGTTTCCTGTTGGATAATGGAATGGGTTCCCGATGTTATCGCGGAGGAGCGTGCAGCGGTGAATTTACGAGATATCCTACGGTGGCGAAAATGCTAAAGCAACAGTTATCCCCGGTCTAACCTCTCTCGCTCGCTCTCCTCTAGTTTCTCTTGCACCCTTGCTCACGGCGCGCTACCCTCCGGGAACGGGGCTGCAAGACGGTATATCGACTACAAGCAGGTCTATATAACAAGAACCGAGAGCTCCGGATTATACTAAGCTGCGATTGGCCCCGCGGCGACCCGGCAAAAATACTGCTGCGAATCGATGCGATTGGCTAGACCCTCGTGGATCATCTTCGGGGGCTTTTGTCTCGCGATACACCACCATCTAGGTGGCGTTTGCTGCCGATCCCTCGCGCATTGCAATCCGAAAGAATTTCCCGAAGAGCCAGTGCCATTTTTACATCGTTCTTTTCACTTTTTAACACAGACCAAAAATAACATTTATAACGTAACTGTTTTGATATTTTCCGGATTTGTGTTGAGATGTAACAGTTAAGGATGTTACACGTAGAATCTGAATTAATGACAGTGTATGGACATGGACCTGGGTATTTGACATCTCTCAGATTTTTTCAGAATTTCCGCATATGACTAAATACGGAAAATTTTAGCGATCATGTTGCTCTTACACTTCAACGCGACATCTGCATTTTTCCGGATTTGTGTTGAGGTTTCCGATTGTTTACAACCAGGACGTTACACTTAAGATCTGAATTAGTTACAGCGTATGAACCGAGGCGTTTGATATGTGTTAGATTTTCTTCAGAATTTGTGCACATGAGTAAATAAGAAGAATACGGTAAAAAGTAATTTTCTTCATTGTATATAGGGTTAAAATGATCTTATCCGGACCTCCTTTATCATGCAACTGATGCAGAAACTTTTTATTTCCCGTGAAGATGTGTAGTCTAGCTATTACAAATGCCTCGAATGTGCGTTCCAGATGGGCGATAGACTACTTCCTGCGAACGCGTCGAACAGTAAATCTCGGGCCACGTGCTCCGGCGTTCATCAATTATGCAACAGCGACGGAATAATTCCCGCGGGAGCTAATAGGGCCGTGAATTTTCAATTATTCATAAGTCGCGGTCCTAATAACGTGTTCGGAAAGTTGGCTGCTCGACGGGCAAACAGTTCCCTTCGTTTGGACCGAGTCGAGACACCCTAACGAGGCTAGAAAGAGGAAAAAAGGGGAGCCGTTCCCAGGAAGTTTGCGCTCGTCGAACCTCCCGATTGCAATTCTAAAGTTTTCGGAGACCATTTTCTATCTGCGATCCAGCTCCGTCGTGTTTACGCACTCCCCGAAGATCCCTGGAGCAATAGAAAGAGATGAAGAGAGAGAGATAGAGGAGAAGGTGAACCAGGAAGAACTAGCTACGAGCTCGTCTTTGTGAAGGGTTGCCGAGAGACTTTGATCGAAAAAGTTGCAGCAGGCATGTTCATAATGCTTCCGAGGGTTCAATGTTAAGTTCCGCTCGTCGCTAATTCAATGTACTTCCCCCGCAGGAGGAAGCCGGGATCAAAGGAGACCCGGCACACAGCTCTTACGAAGATAAAAGGAAGAAAGCGAGTGTCGCGTGGTTACCCAGACCAGCCTCGAGTGGCTGCTAACAAGAGCTTCGCAGAGTTTTCCGGTTGCGTTCCCCTTCAATCTTCTGGTCACCCTTTGCTACCGACTTCTTCGGGAAAATGCGACACTTTGTTCTCGGCTGGCGAGCCTAGACAATTTTATATTGATTTTGCTGCACCCCCAACAATTGTCTTCATCATTCATGAGCTTCTTCTGCTTCTACTTCAGCACAGACTGTTTCATATTGATCCTTCTGCATCCACAATAATAGTCTTCATCGTTTGGGAGTATCCTCTGAGTCTGCCTGGGTCTAGACAATTTTATATTAATCCTTCTGCACTCATAATAATTGTCTTCATCGTTGGGGAGTCTCCTTTGAGTCTGCCTGGGCGTAGACAATTTATTGTTGATCTTACTGCACCCCCAATAATTGTCTTCATCGTTCAGGAGATTCTTTTGCTTCTGCCTGAGCATAGACAATTCCATGTTGATCCTTCTGCATTCACAATAATTGTCTTCATCGTTTGGGAGTATCCTCTGAGTCTGCCTGGGCCTAGACAAATTTATATTAATCCTTCTGCACTCATAATAATTGTCTTCATCGTTTGGGAGTCTCCTCTGAGTCTGCCTGGGCCTAGACAATTTATTGTTGATCCTACTGCACCCCCAACAATTGTCTTCATCGTTCAGGAGCTTCTTCTGCTTCTGCCTGAGCATAGACAATTTTATATTGATCCTTCTGCATCCACAGTAATTGTCTTCAACGTTTGGGAGTATCCTCTGAGTCTGCCTGGGTCTAGACAATTTTATATTAATCCTTCTGCACTCATAATAATTGTCTTCATCGTTTGGGAGTCTCCTCTGAGTCTGCCTGGGCCTAGACAATTTATTGTTGATCCTACTGCACCCCCAACAATTGTCTTCATCGTTCAGGAGATTCTTCTGCTTCTGCCTGAGCATAGACAATTTTATATTGATCCTTCTGCATCCACAGTAATTGTCTTCAACGTTTGGGAGCATCCTCTGAGTCTGCCTGGGTCTAGACAATTTTATATTAATCCTTCTGCACTCATAATAATTGTCTTCATCGTTTGGGAGTCTCCTCTGAGTCTGCCTGGGCCTAGACAATTTATTGTTGATCCTACTGCACCCCCAACAATTGTCTTCATCGTTCAGGAGATTCTTTTGCTTCTGCCTGAGCATAGACAATTTTATATTGATCCTTCTGCATCCACAGTAATTGTCTTCAACGTTTGGGAGTATCCTCTGAGTCTGCCTGGGTCTAGACAATTTTATATTAATCCTTCTGCACTCATAATAATTGTCTTCATCGTTTGGGAGTCTCCTCTGAGTCTGCCTGGGCCTAGACAATTTATTGTTGATCCTACTGCACCCCCAACAATTGTCTTCATCGTTCAGGAGATTCTTCTGCTTCTGCCTGAGCATAGACAATTTTATATTGATCCTTCTGCATCCACAGTAATTGTCTTCATCGTTTGGGAGTCTCCTCTGAGTCTGCCTGGGCCTAGACAATTTATTGTTGATCCTACTGCACCCCCAACAATTGTCTTCATCGTTCAGGAGATTCTTCTGCTTCTGCCTGAGCATAGACAATTTTATATTGATCCTTCTGCATCCACAGTAATTGTCTTCAACGTTTGGGAGCATCCTCTGAGTCTGCCTGGGTCTAGACAATTTTATATTAATCCTTCTGCACTCATAATAATTGTCTTCATCGTTTGGGAGTCTCCTCTGAGTCTGCCTGGGCCTAGACAATTTATTGTTGATCCTACTGCACCCCCAACAATTGTCTTCATCGTTCAGGAGATTCTTTTGCTTCTGCCTGAGCATAGACAATTTTATATTGATCCTTCTGCATCCACAGTAATTGTCTTCAACGTTTGGGAGTATCCTCTGAGTCTGCCTGGGTCTAGACAATTTTATATTAATCCTTCTGCACTCATAATAATTGTCTTCATCGTTTGGGAGTCTCCTCTGAGTCTGCCTGGGCCTAGACAATTTATTGTTGATCCTACTGCACCCCCAACAATTGTCTTCATCGTTCAGGAGCTTCTTCTGCTTCTGCCTGAGCATAGACAATTTTATATTGATCCTTCTGCATCCACAGTAATTGTCTTCAACGTTTGGGAGTATCCTCTGAGTCTGCCTGGGTCTAGACAATTTTATATTAATCCTTCTGCACTCATAATAATTGTCTTCATCGTTTGGGAGTCTCCTCTGAGTCTGCCTGGGCCTAGACAATTTATTGTTGATCCTACTGCACCCCCAACAATTGTCTTCATCGTTCAGGAGATTCTTCTGCTTCTGCCTGAGCATAGACAATTTTATATTGATCCTTCTGCATCCACAGTAATTGTCTTCAACGTTTGGGAGCATCCTCTGAGTCTGCCTGGGTCTAGACAATTTTATATTAATCCTTCTGCACTCATAATAATTGTCTTCATCGTTTGGGAGTCTCCTCTGAGTCTGCCTGGGCCTAGACAATTTATTGTTGATCCTACTGCACCCCCAACAATTGTCTTCATCGTTCAGGAGATTCTTTTGCTTCTTCCAGAGCATAGACAATTTTATATTGATCCTTCTGCATCCACAGTAATTGTCTTCAACGTTTGGGAGTATCCTCTGAGTCTGCCTGGGTCTAGACAATTTTATATTAATCCTTCTGCACTCATAATAATTGTCTTCATCGTTTGGGAGTCTCCTCTGAGTCTGCCTGGGCCTAGACAATTTATTGTTGATCCTACTGCACCCCCAACAATTGTCTTCATCGTTCAGGAGATTCTTTTGCTTCTGCCTGAGCATAGACAATTTTATATTGATCCTTCTGCATCCACAGTAATTGTCTTCAACGTTTGGGAGTATCCTCTGAGTCTGCCTGGGTCTAGACAATTTTATATTAATCCTTCTGCACTCATAATAATTGTCTTCATCGTTTGGGAGTCTCCTCTGAGTCTGCCTGGGCCTAGACAATTTATTGTTGATCCTACTGCACCCCCAACAATTGTCTTCATCGTTCAGGAGATTCTTTTGCTTCTGCCTGAGCATAGACAATTTTATATTGATCCTTCTGCATCCACAGTAATTGTCTTCAACGTTTGGGAGTATCCTCTGAGTCTGCCTGGGTCTAGACAATTTTATATTAATCCTTCTGCACTCATAATAATTGTCTTCATCGTTTGGGAGTCTCCTCTGAGTCTGCCTGGGCCTAGACAATTTATTGTTGATCCTACTGCACCCCCAACAATTGTCTTCATCGTTCAGGAGATTCTTCTGCTTCTGCCTGAGCATAGACAATTTTATATTGATCCTTCTGCATCCACAGTAATTGTCTTCAACGTTTGGGAGCATCCTCTGAGTCTGCCTGGGTCTAGACAATTTTATATTAATCCTTCTGCACTCATAATAATTGTCTTCATCGTTTGGGAGTCTCCTCTGAGTCTGCCTGGGCCTAGACAATTTATTGTTGATCCTACTGCACCCCCAACAATTGTCTTCATCGTTCAGGAGATTCTTTTGCTTCTTCCAGAGCATAGACAATTTTATATTGATCCTTCTGCATCCACAGTAATTGTCTTCAACGTTTGGGAGTATCCTCTGAGTCTGCCTGGGTCTAGACAATTTTATATTAATCCTTCTGCACTCATAATAATTGTCTTCATCGTTTGGGAGTCTCCTCTGAGTCTGCCTGGGCCTAGACAATTTATTGTTGATCCTACTGCACCCCCAACAATTGTCTTCATCGTTCAGGAGATTCTTTTGCTTCTGCCTGAGCATAGACAATTTTATATTGATCCTTCTGCATCCACAGTAATTGTCTTCAACGTTTGGGAGTATCCTCTGAGTCTGCCTGGGTCTAGACAATTTTATATTAATCCTTCTGCACTCATAATAATTGTCTTCATCGTTTGGGAGTCTCCTCTGAGTCTGCCTGGGCCTAGACAATTTATTGTTGATCCTACTGCACCCCCAACAATTGTCTTCATCGTTCAGGAGATTCTTTTGCTTCTGCCTGAGCATAGACAATTTTATATTGATCCTTCTGCATCCACAGTAATTGTCTTCAACGTTTGGGAGTATCCTCTGAGTCTGCCTGGGTCTAGACAATTTTATATGAATCCTTCTGCACTCATAATAATTGTCTTCATCGTTTGGGAGTCTCCTCTGAGTCTGCCTGGGCCTAGACAATTTATTGTTGATCCTACTGCACCCCCAACAATTGTCTTCATCGTTCAGGAGATTCTTTTGCTTCTGCCTGAGCATAGACAATTTTATATTGATCCTTCTGCATCCACAGTAATTGTCTTCAACGTTTGGGAGTATCCTCTGAGTCTGCCTGGGTCTAGACAATTTTATATTAATCCTTCTGCACTCATAATAATTGTCTTCATCGTTTGGGAGTCTCCTCTGAGTCTGCCTGGGCCTAGACAATTTATTGTTGATCCTACTGCACCCCCAACAATTGTCTTCATCGTTCAGGAGATTCTTTTGCTTCTGCCTGAGCATAGACAATTTTATATTGATCCTTCTGCATCCACAGTAATTGTCTTCAACGTTTGGGAGTATCCTCTGAGTCTGCCTGGGTCTAGACAATTTTATATTAATCCTTCTGCACTCATAATAATTGTCTTCATCGTTTGGGAGTCTCCTCTGAGTCTGCCTGGGCCTAGACAATTTATTGTTGATCCTACTGCACCCCCAACAATTGTCTTCATCGTTCAGGAGATTCTTTTGCTTCTGCCTGAGCATAGACAATTTTATATTGATCCTTCTGCATCCACAGTAATTGTCTTCAACGTTTGGGAGTATCCTCTGAGTCTGCCTGGGTCTAGACAATTTTATATTAATCCTTCTGCACTCATAATAATTGTCTTCATCGTTTGGGAGTCTCCTCTGAGTCTGCCTGGGCCTAGACAATTTATTGTTGATCCTACTGCACCCCCAACAATTGTCTTCATCGTTCAGGAGATTCTTTTGCTTCTTCCAGAGCATAGACAATTTTATATTGATCCTTCTGCATCCACAGTAATTGTCTTCAACGTTTGGGAGTATCCTCTGAGTCTGCCTGGGTCTAGACAATTTTATATTAATCCTTCTGCACTCATAATAATTGTCTTCATCGTTTGGGAGTCTCCTCTGAGTCTGCCTGGGCCTAGACAATTTATTGTTGATCCTACTGCACCCCCAACAATTGTCTTCATCGTTCAGGAGATTCTTTTGCTTCTGCCTGAGCATAGACAATTTTATATTGATCCTTCTGCATCCACAGTAATTGTCTTCATCGTTTGGGAGTATCCTCTGAGTCTTCCTGGGTCTAGACAATTTTATATTAATCCTTCTGCACTCATAATAATTGTCTTCATCGTTTGGGAGTCTCCTCTGAGTCTGCCTGGGCCTAGACAATTTATTGTTGATCCTACTGCACCCCCAACAATTGTCTTCATCGTTCAGGAGATTCTTCTGCTTCTGCCTGAGCATAGACAATTCCATGTTGATCCTTCTGCATTCACAATAATTGTCTTCATCGTTTGGGAGCATCCTCTGAGTCTGACTGAGCCTAGACAATTTTATATTGATTCTTCTGCACTCATAATAATTGTCTTCATCGTTTGGGAGTCTCCTTTGAGTCTGCCTGGGCGTAGACAATTTATTGTTGATCTTACTGCACCCCCAACAATTGTCTTCATCGTTCAGGAGATTCTTTTGCTTCTGCCTGAGCATAGACAATTCCATGTTGATCCTTCTGCATTCACAATAATTGTCTTCATCGTTTGGGAGCATCCTCTGAGTCTGCCTGGGCCTAGACAAATTTATATTAATCCTTCTGCACTCATAATAATTGTCTTCATCGTTTGGGAGTCTCCTCTGAGTCTGCCTGGGCCTAGACAATTTATTGTTGATCCTACTGCACCCCCAACAATTGTCTTCATCGTTCAGGAGATTCTTTTGCTTCTGCCTGAGCATAGACAATTCCATGTTGATCCTTCTGCATTCACAATAATTGTCTTCATCGTTTGGGAGCATCCTCTGAGTCTGCCTGGGTCTAGACAATTTTATATTAATCCTTCTGCACTCATAATAATTGTCTTCATCGTTTGGGAGTCTCCTCTGAGTCTGCCTGGGCCTAGACAATTTATTGTTGATCTTACTGCACCCCCAACAATTGTCTTCATCGTTCAGGAGATTCTTTTGCTTCTGCCTGAGCATAGACAATTTCATGTTGATCCTTCTGCATTCACAATAATTGTCTTCAACATTTGGGAGCTTCCCCTGCTTCTGCCTGGGTCTAAACAGTTTTATATATATTGATTCTACTGCATCCCCAACAATTTTCTCCACCTTCAGAATGTATTGGTGGACTGCTTTGCTAAGAAGACTTTTGTAACAGGCTCGTGAACCTAGACAATTGTATGTTGACCCTCTTGCTCCTCTTATAATCGTCTTCATCTCCAAAATGGTCCAAATGGACTGTCCTGGTAAAGAGGCTTTGTAATGAGTTCCTGAGCACAGACAATTTTATATTGATGCCACCATATTCATTAATTGTCTTCAGCATTGAAATTCATTTTATTTTTGTAGACACAAGAAAGGATTCTACAGAAGGAGGTCACAGTCTCGTCGGGATAGTTTCTATGTCGATTTGAAAATCGGTTTTTTGGAGTTTGCAAATCGTAAAGGCCCTCGTCGTATTCGGTTTCCGAAGTTTCGCACTGAAGAGGAGCCGGCCAGTCGTCCCCGGAAGGGGTAGAGAAAAGCTGGGGGATTCTTCTCGGGCCGGGAACTTTATTACGAGTTGGATCGCTTTGACAAGCGGTGGCCGGCTCGCGCAACCCGCCGGGAGTGTCCTATTAGCGAAACGTCGAAATTCCATCGAGAACTTTGGCCGAGCTAGCAGCTCAGGATTCCAGACAGCGACCCTTAGGGTTCTCAGAGGAGTAGGGGGATGATGGGCGGAGAGGAGCGAGAACGGTGTCCCTGTGTCCATGAACCGCGACCGGTGCTTCTGTATTTGTGCGCGGGTACACTGATTGCGGGTACAATATCGGTCAGAAGTGTTGTTCTCTGATGGGTACATTTTGCAAATGAGAAAGTAGGACATTGACACCCCTTTGAGTCTTCTAGGATATGTGTGGTTCATTTATGTTACCTATCATGGCGTCTACGTCCTGAACATGTTATACTAAATTCAAGATGTGAAACTAAAAATGCAAATAAAAACAAAACGTTCGACTTCAAAAATTGTACATAAAATGTTACCCTGAATACTAGCCCGAAAACATGACGGACCTTGAAATTAAAAATGCAAATGAAAATGTTCAACATCAAAAACTGTTCATAAAACGTTACCCTGAATACGAGCTCAGAAACATGATGGACCTTGAAATTAAAAATGCAAATGAAAATGTCCGACTTCAAAAACTGTTCATAAAACGTTACCCTGAATACTAGTTCAAAAACATGATGGACCTTGAAATTAAAAATGCAAATAAAAATGTCCGACTTCAAAAACTGTTCATAAAACGTTACCCTGAATACTAGTCCAAAAACATGATGGACGTTGAAATTAAAAATGCAAATGAAAATGTCCGACTTCAAAAACTGTTCATAAAACGTTACCCTGAATACTAGTTCAAAAACATGATGGACCTTGAAATTAAAAATACAAATGAAAATGTTCAACTTCAAAAATGGTTTATAAAACGTTAGCCTGCATACTAGTCCAAAAACATGATGGTGCTTGAAATTAAAAATACAGATGAAAATGTTCAACATCAAAAACTGTTCATAAAACGGTACCCTGCATACTAGCCCAAAAACATGATGGACCTTGAAATTAAAAATACAAATGAAAATGTTCAACTTCAAAAATGGTTTATAAAACGTTAGCCTGAATACTAGTCCAAAAACATGATGGTGCTTGAAATTAGAAATGCAGATAAAAATGTCCGACCTTAAAAATTCAAGATGTTGAAGTTAGATATTTTTTCTATTCGTAATACAATATTTTCCTGAAGACCAACTACTCCAAAAAATTGCACCAAAATGGTTAATTTGGACGTTTTGCGTAGTACCGATGTTCGAGCACTTATAGCTGAGGATGTACACCTCGCTGGCCCCGTGTACCACGACGGTGTCTCTGTCGGAGTTCCGCGCGCACTCGAAAGCAGTTCGGAACAGCTCGGGAGTGGGTCCGCGCCTCGGGACAATGATACGTTAATCCAGTTGGCACGCCGCGGTAATGCGAAACTGTAGAAACGCGAAACGCGGGACGCGCATCGGTTGCCTGGATTACTCTCGCTCTTCTACAGGACAGAACACGCAGACTCGATCCGTCTCTCCTCGCCGACGGCACTCGAACAATTTGCAAATTTATGCGCGAACATTCACCCCCCAGTCCCCCGCTCTTTCATATCCCTTGTCTCGCTCGGTGGATCTTGCCACGGTATCGGGCTTTTTGCAATTCAAATTGTAATTCAGTGCTCCGGATATCGGCTTCATAATTCCCGAAGAGTACTTCCTCGTCCGAGTTGTACACGCCGACCGGTTTAAAATGCGCCACTTCGCTTGCGAACACGTTTCGCTGCATACGTTGAATATGCATACAACCCGATGAAACGGGAATTATTGCAACGAGCCCAGGCTAAAAAGAAACCTGATATGAGTTTGGGTCGACTCTTCCGATCGGATCACAGAAATCGATGTTAGATAGACTTGCGATGAGGCCATCGCTGTCCCATCTGATCTTTCCCATGATCCTCTGGTCATAAACTGCCCCTTCAACCCCTGTTCCTCCCTTTTTAATTTTACTTTTGACTGTGGATCTTACACAATTTTTATTTGTAATTACATTTGTACATCATTCTTACTAAAAAGAATTCTTAAGTACAGTGATAATAAATTTTCATATAAATGCAATAAAATGCACATTGCACACGCATCGATTTTGAACCAGTGGATTCCTAAGATTAAAACTTGGATTTTAAGCATTCTCTCGCCAAAAGCTACAGGACTACATTTAAGAAAGTTAGAAATTTTTGGTCCCGTAAAGTGAAGTTTAACATGTAATATCATTGGCTTCATTCTGTTCTGAATTTCACCCTCCCATTTTTGTTATAAATGCATATAATCCACGGTCTAATGCTAAGACATTTCAGATTTACTCATTTTCGGTCCACTCAATTTTCTAAAATGCCCTGTCCACCGACCAGGAAAATCAGGCAAGCCTCGTGCACCGTAAAGAGAGGCCGGAAGTGACATAGAAGACCGATACGCAAAGAAAACAAAGTAATCGTACGCAAAGAAAACAGAGTAGCCGTATCACGACACCTCGTAGGTGCACGTGGCCACGGGCCCGGAAAATGTCTAATTACCGTGGCCAGCGACGTTTAATATCGGCAGGCGCCGCGACGGTACATTCTCACGCGCCATTAGCCAGCAGAAAAGTTACGATACAACCGGCCAGCTCGCCGTAATAACTCGTCCATCTAACGAACCGGAACTAATATCTAAAAAGCGCATCCTAGCCCGGCTTTGAGCGAACAGTTCACTTGTGAGAACAGAGAATCGCTCGAATCGACTACGAACTGAGGCATGTTTACCCCCCGGGGGTTATGTATGGATGCAATCTGCGGTAATGCATCGACACTTGGTCCAACATAAATTTACTGCAAGATTGAATTATTTGAAATAGAAGGGTTACTAGAATTTAGACATTGTCCTTCATTAATGAATTTAAAAATTGTCTTCTGCTAATGAATGTAGAAATTGTCTTTTACTAATGAATATAGAAATTGTCTTTTACTAATGAATTTAAAAATTGTCTTTTACCATTGAATTTAAAAATTGTCATGTGGAACTGCATTTAAAAATTGTCTTGTACCATTGAATGTAGAAATTGTCTTTTACCAATGGATTTAAAAATTGTCTTGTATTATTATAATAAGAAATTGTCCTGTGGTACTGCGTTTTAGAATTGTCTTGTACCATTGAATGTAGAAATTGTCTTCCATTAATGAATTTAAAAATTGTCTTGTACCATTGAATGTAGAAATTGTCTTCCATTAATGAATTTAAAAATTGGCTTTTACCATTGAATTTAAAAATTGTCATGTGGAACTGCATTTAAAAATTGTCTTGTACCATTGAATGTAGAAATTGTCTTTTACCAATGGATTTAAAAATTGTCTTGTATTATTATAATAAGAAATTGTCCTGTGGTACTGCGTTTTAGAATTGTCTTGTACCATTGAATGTAGAAATTGTCTTCCATTAATGAATTTAAAAATTGTCTTGTACCATTGAATGTAGAAATTGTCTTTCACTAATGAATTTAAAAATTGGCTTTTACCATTGAATTTAAAAATTGTCATGTAGAACTGCATTTAAAAATTGTCTTGTACCATTGAATGTAGAAATTGTCTTTTACCAATGGATTTAAAAATTGTCTTGTATTATTATAATAAGAAATTGTCCTGTGGTACTGCGTTTTAGAATTGTCTTGTACCATTGAATGTAGAAATTGTCTTCCATTAATGAATTTAAAAATTGTCTTGTACCATTGAATGTAGAAATTGTCTTCCATTAATGAATTTAAAAAATTGGCTTTTAGCATTGAATTTAAAAATTGTCATGTGGAACTGCATTTAAAAATTGTCTTGTACCATTGAATGTAGAAATTGTCTTTTACTAATGGATTTAAAAATTGTCTTGTATTATTATATTAAGAAATTGTCCTGTGGTACTGCGTTTTAGAATTGTCTTGTACCATTGAATGTAGAAATTGTCTTTCATTAATGAATTTAAAAATTGTCTTGTACCATTGAATTTAGAAATTGTCTTTCATTAATGAGTTTAAACATTTGATGTACTACTGAATTTAAAAAATTGTTTCGCCCTATTGAATTTAAAGAATTTATAGAAAATATTGTCTTGTGCTACCGCATTAAAAAATTGTCTAGTACCACTGAATTTACAAATTGTCCTTTAATAATGAATTTAAAAATTGTCTTGTACTACCGAATTTAAAAAATTGTTATGCACTATCGAATTTAAAGAAATGTCTTGTGATACTGCATTTAAAAATTGTCTAGTAGCACTGAATTTAAAAATTGTCTTTTACTAATGAATTTAAAAATTGTCTTGTGCTACTAAATTTAAAAATTGTATTGTACTACCGAATTTAAAAAATTGTTATGCACTATCGAATTTAAAGAAATGTCTTGTGATACTGCATTGAAAAATTGTCTAGTACCACTGAATTTAAAAATTGTCTTTTACTAATGAATTTAAAAATTGTCTTGTACTACTGAATTTAAAAAATTGTTTTGCACTATTGAATTTAGAGAATTGTCTTGTGATACTGCATTTAAAAATTGTCTAGTACCACTGAATTTACAAATTGTCTTTTACTAATGAATTAAAAAATTGTCTTGTGCTACTGAATTTAGAAATTGGCTTGTACCATTGAATGTAGAAATTGTCTTTTACTGATGAATTAAAAAATTGTCTTGTATTATTATATTTAGAAATTGTCTTGTGCTACTGGATTGAAACATTGTCTTATACTATTGAGTTAAAAAAATGCCTTAATTTTAAAAAATTGTTTTGCACTATCGAATCCAGATTTTGTCTTGCACTATTCAATTCAGAAAAGATTAATATAATACTGTGGTGTAAATGCATAAAATCCTTCACTGGAGCCGCGAAGAATTAAATGCTCCTCGAAGACTCAGAAAACAAAAATCGAAAAAATCCAGTCCCGAATGAAGTGTCCCTAAAACGTTCGGAAAAGTGAAGTTACAGTCGCCCTCGGCAAAGGGAAATTCGCGAACACTCCGTAAAAAGTTCGGACCCGAAGTTTGGATCGTTAATTGTCGTCCACGGGATCGTTGCGAAAGTAGTTTCGCGAAATCGGTCGCGCGATCGGCGAACGGCAGATCGGCCGTTGGAAAATCGCTCTTGGGGCTGGAAAATCTGCGGAAAAGTTCCGTCTAATCTCTTCGGTCTTAATTGAATTTCTTGGGCGGAACCGACCATAGCTAGCCTCGGTCCCAGGTCCGGTCGGGGCTACTTAATACTTATGGATTTTCTGCGGCCAAGGTAGAAATCGAGGGGAGGGTTCGCGAGGTCATTGAATGCGCACGATATCAGAAGTTCCACGTTAGGATCGGAGCTCGTCTAATAACCATTTCCTTTCTTGCTAGGAGACTATGATCCTTCCTTTCTTGGACGTGGTTGATCGGGATCGAGGAATTACTGGATCGCTTCGTGTCCGATCAAAAATGCCTTTCTGTTCGTTTAACATTATGTGCGTCCAAGTCTGCCAGGCGAATTACTTTTTGGTATTTTATAAATCATGCTGGATTGTCCTAAAAATTTTTAAAATATCCCCGTTTGTTCATTTATTGAGACTGTGTTTTTGAAGTGCACAATTTGATTGTTTGGAATTTATAAATTGTGACAATTACGCTCGATTTTCCTAAAAATGGCCCTTTATCCATTTATTGAATGCTTTGATTATTTGGAATTTAATAAATCGTGGAAATTACGTTCGATTCTCCAAAAATTTTTAAAAATATACTCTTTTGTTAATTTAATGAGATTGCGTACATTTTTGTCCGTCAGGAGAATGAAGTAATCATAGACCTCGTTTCCTTAATTTCTTCATTTTTCTGAAACATCCAGATGCATTTTCATGGCAATTCAGCAGAGGAAAGCGTCGGAAGAACTCTCTGGAGGAAACCGTGCCAAGAAGAAACTCTTTAAAATCAAAGTCCGAGGGATCTCATCGAAGTAGGAAAATAAGATAGCGCTGTTAAACGGGCAACTGATCGCAAACGGTCGCCCGGTGAAGGATGCTCTTTTCGAATTGCAGTTTCCCTCTCTCGGTAGACGTCTGTGGAGCGGCTCATCGGGCTTCGAGCCACGTCTTTTCGACAGCAAATCTCGATACCGGGAATAAGGTGGACCGAGCGAGCGCGAATGAAACGGGCAAAGAAAAACAAGGAGCTTTAGAAGATTCTTAGCGGAAGAGGATCGGCAGGAACTGGGGTTGAAACGGTCCCCGAAGAAACTCTTTGCTCCGAAAGTCCTGGACCCAAGGAAACCAAATAAAAAAATATTCAATATAAATAAGCGGATGACAATTCTCCAAAGATTAATATATTAAAATTATAAAAGAAATGATAAAAAATGTGTTATTCTTCGCCTTCTAGGTATTGAGATATTCTCATCCCCTAAATAAATTCTTTTTCCTCGAATGTCATTTTGCATACAAGTGTACATGTTTTTTTCATAATCGGAATAGTCATTTAAACGGCCTCCTTTATCAGAAGCACCATATCTATTTAATTTTATTTTTCGTTTTTTAAATATGTGTGTAAACAAATCGTTCAAGAATCACAATCACGATTTTCCTCAAATATCTTTTTGTCTCATAATAATTTGAAGAGACATTTAGGTGGTCTCCTTTATCACGAACAGCCCATCCATTAAACATTATTTTTTAATTTTATCGCACGTCTAAATAAATTATCCAGCAACAACATTCACGATTTTCCTCGAATACCTGCTACCAACACGGGTTTGTGTAAAGGGGTCTACTCAGCAGAGACTCAACCACGTACACACAACATGATTTGTCAGTTGACGTTGCTGGATGTACCCAAACATCATTGGCGTCCGCTGGCCTAAGCTTCTTCCAGAGGCTCTCGAAAGGTATATCACAAAGGACGTTCTCGACGGAATTACGGATTCAGGCTCGTTATCCACGCACAGCCAGTTCATTGATCGATTAGATACAGCACACTCGAGGGTAAAACAATCAACGGGACGCGCGCGCGATGCATTCGTTAGCCTCGTTTGGCCCGATGACACGTTCTGCCAGCGTTGTTCGGGGCTTGTTCCGCTACCGTCAGTATCAGCACGTACATCGACCTCGCTTGCTGGCAACGCGTTTAATGTTGCATGCGTTTAATGTATGCGCGCTGAACCGATATCAATTGGTAACACCGTGGCCCGGCCAATTTTTTTCCGGGCCGCTGTATTTTTGCATTAATAAATCGCGGACGACGCATTTACCAACAAATTTTGCTTCGCGCGCTGGTTAAAACTGTTATGGGACTCTTTAAACGGGGAAGATGTCTGCGCATTAATACTTCAAAACATTTATTAATTTATATTTATTTGTCTGTTTATTAGGTGCGGTTTGTTTTCGTCCATTGTTGTTTGTTTTTTATGAATTGGAGGTAGATTTTGCATGGACGGTACAAAATACAAAATATTGAATATACAATATTTAAAAAATTTAAAGATACTTCGAAACATTTATTAATTTATATTTATTTGTCTGTGTATTAGGTGCGGTTTGTTTTCGTCCATTGTTGTTTGCTTTTTATGAATTGGAAATAGATTTTGCATGGACAGTTCAAATACAAAATATTGAATACATAATAATTAAAAAATTTAAAGGTATTCTTATAGTATATGAATTTATTTTGCAAAAATATCTGCGATCTAGTTATTAATAATATCGAAACCTGTAATATGCAATAGAATATGGGAAACAATTGCATAAAATGAATCTTGAGTGCATTTATTATGGTATAAAATATATTTTTGTTACAAAAGCACAGAATTGATAGTCCGATTACCCCGAATGGAACGAACAGGTTCAAACAGTCCACCCAAACTATTCATTTCGACGCCGGATACCGCGCGACGCACATAATCGCGCACTCATTTTCTAAAAATCGCGTCCGCGATCTCGCCGACTGCTGCGGCTACGAATTTATGGTTTATTTGCCCGGCCCGCGGAGTTTAATTAAAATTCCTTCCAGCACTCCGGCACTCTTTCAAGCTTCTCTAGCCGGCGACGACGACGATGTTCTTTTTGTTTCGTTTCTTCGTTTTAATTTTCCTAGGTCGGAATGATTACTCGCAGCGCGTCGCCGGTTATTGTCGGCATAGTTGTTCGCGGGCCATGCACGCGACACGGGACTTTAATTGCTGGCGAATCGCGACGTTGATATCCGACGTTACGACCGGTGAATCTCGGGACATGACCCAGTCTGGAATTCCTATAGTGTTTTGGCCCCGTAGAGCGTGAAAGTGTCGCGTAAATTCTATATGTGTTATCACATTTTTATTCAATGTGCCTGACCGCGTCTCTGATCGCCTGTGTTTAAAAAGACGACAGAATGAAGACGTTTGTTTGCAATGTTTCTCCAAAGTTGTTCTTTATTTTGTCTATTTAAAAATATGAATGATAATGCTTGTACCCTTGTAGTTCATTATTTTTAATAATCGTTCTTCAGCTCTTAGAACAGAGCCATTACTCAAAGGTCCTCACTCAAAGCCTTTATTCAAAGTCTTAACCCAAAGGTCCTAATACAAAGCCCTAATTCAAAGATACTCACTCATGTCTTAAGTCAGATGCTAGTTCAAGCCTATCGCAAGGTCCTAACTCAAATGTCCTCACTCAAAATCCAATCTCAAACGTCTTCATTCAAGTTTTATCCCAAGATTCACACTCAAAAGCTTAACCCATGGTCCTCGCTCAAGGCCCTAACTCAAAGATCCTCGCTAAAAAGTCCTTACTCAAAGTCCTATCTCGAAGGTCCTCAGTCAAATCTTAACCTAAGGTCTTAACTCAAAGGTCCTCACTCAAGATTTATCACAAGGTCCTCACTCCAGCCCCTAACTCAAAGATCCTCGCTCAAAGGTCTTTAATCAAAAGTCCTATCTCACAGGTCCTAAGTCAAATCTTAACCTAAGGTCTTAACATAAAGGTCCTCACTCAAGTTTTATCCCAAGGTCCTCACTCAAGGCCTTAACTCAAAGATCCTCGCTCAAAGGTCCTTACTCAAAGTCCTATCTCAAAGGTCCTCAGTCAAATCTTAACCTAAGGTCTTAACTTACATTATGTTTTCACTCAAGTTTTATTCCAAGGTCCTCACTCAAGTTTTATCCCGAGGTCCTCGACCAAAGGCCCCCACCCAAGGCCCTAACTTAAAGATCCTCACTCAAGGCACTAACCCAAAGGTCCTTACTCAAAGTCCTATCTCACAGGTCCTCAGTCAAATCTTAACCTAAGGTCTTAACTTAAAGGTCCTCACTCAAGTTTTATCCCAAGGCCCTCACTCCAGCCCCTAACTCAAAGATCCTCGCTCAAAGGTCTTTAATCAAAGTCGTATCTCACAGGTCCTTAGTCAAATCTTAACCTAAGGTCTTAACATAAAGGTCCTCACTCAAGTTTTATCCCAAGGTCCTCACTCAAGGCCTTAACTCAAAGATCCTCGCTCAAAGGTCCTTACTCAAAGTCCTATCTCAAAGGTCCTCAGTCAAATCTTAACCTACGGTCTTAACTTACATTATGTTTTCACTCAAGTTTTATCCCAAGGTCCTCACTCAAGTTTTATCCCGAGGTCCTCGACCAAAGGCCCCCACCCAACGCCCTAACTTAAAGATCCTCACTCAAAGCACTAACTCAAAGGTCCTTACTCAAATTCCTATCTCACAGGTCCTCAGTCCAATCTTAACCTAAGGTCTTAACTTAAAGGTCCTCACTCAAGTTTTATCACAAGGTTCTCACTCAAAACCCTAACTCAAAATCCAATCTCAAACGTCTTCATTCAAGTTTTATCCCAAGATACTCACTTAAAGTCTTAACCCATGGCCCTCGCTCAAGGACATAACTCAAAGATCCTCGCTAAAAAGTCCTTACTCAAAGTCCTATCTCAAAGGTCCTCAGTCAAATCTTAACCTAAGGTCTTAACTTAAAGGTACTCACTCAAGTTTTATCCCAAGGTCCTCACTCAAGTTTTATCCCAAGGTCCTCACTCAAGTTTTAACCCAAGGCCCTCACTCAAACCCCTAACTCAAAGATCCTCGCTCAAAGGTCTTTTATCAAAGTCCTATCTCAAAGATCCTCGCTCGAAGGTCCTTACTCAACGATCCTCGCTCGAAGGTCCTTACCCAAAGTCCGATCTCAAAGGTCCTCAGTCAAATCTTAACCTAAGATCTTAATTCAAAGGTCCTCAGTCAAATCTTAACCAAAGATCTTAATTCAAAGGTCCTCACTCAAGGCCGTAACTCAAAGGTCCTCGCTCAAAAGTCCTCACTCAAGGCCGTAACACAAAAGTCCTCGGTCAAAGGTCCCCACTCAAAAGTCCTGGCTCAAAGATCCCAACTGAAAGAACTTATTAAATCTTCAGAACGGAGTCTCCACCCACAGTTCTTACCCGCTGATTTCAGCGAACCTTCCACGCGGATCAGAAAAAAATCGCGCGATTAATTTCGCTCGATTAAACAGCGGCGTGGTCGCGTGCACCGAATATCAATCACGGTAATTAGCAGCGCCCGCCGGAAGACGCGTGATTCGCGTTCACGGTAGCCCGATCAAACGCGGCTTATCCGCGTCTGCGTGGAAAACGCGCGTATTCCGCACCCTCTCTCCCCACCCCTCGTTCCCCTTCCGCGGCACGAAATCGGTTAATTCCCATCGGCTCTCGATTACGTTCGAATCAGCCGGGTGATTCGCGGACCAGCAATTTCCGCGGGCCGAGATTGAGCGTTTCGCGCAGCCGAACGCACGCGAAACACGATTATCGCTTGTTGCGCGGTGAAATACGCCTATTGCCCGGCAGAATCACCGCTGGGGACCTCGGCACCGATGTTCCCGATGTTCCCCGATGTTTCCGATGCTGCGACTGCCGATGCTTTTGATTTTCGTTAGCCGCACTCAACTATCCGGACTTGATTTACCGATCGCGGATGCTCGATCGTGCCTACCGGACACGCCGCTCGATCAATCTCCCGTCGGACACCTCCGCTCCGACGTTTTTGCGTCGCGTTCCGCCGGACGAACCCCCATAGATCGAGCTGGTTTCCGGTTGTATGGGGAAATTGTGTTGGATGGTCGCGGAGTACCTGTTTCCACCCCTCGGTGTTATTGTTTAGCTGATGTTCTTCATGAATTCTAGGTGGGGACTTTTGAATGATACACTTGTAAAACGCAGTACATATAGTTATTAGTAGACTGCGGATCTTTATGCATTTATAGCAAACTTGAGTAAATGAAATTCAAAAATGTTGGAAAATCTTAAAAATTGAAGATGGAAATACCTGATTTCTTCTCTATTATTGTTGATCTCTATTATTATTATGATCTCTATTAAAATCGTTAAGGGAAGAAATAACATTCGAGTTAGTTTTTATTTCTTGCAATCGATGCAGACAATTTTTATTTTGCATCAAGATCCGCAGTCTAGTTATTAGCATACTGCGACGTTTGTGCAGTTGTAAGAAAAATGAGTGGTTGTGAACAACAAAAATATTCGACTGGGTCGATTTAAATAGAACACCCTGTATATACAGCACGATTTTTCATGTTCAATGTTCTGTACAATTCTGTACAACTCCAAGAAGGTTTGGCGAAGGTAATCTTCAAACGGCAACGAATGACCTTGAATGACCTTGAGTGACCATCGAAGATCAACATGTTGTCAATTAATTCAATAATAATAAAGTCAATTAATTCGTCATTGAATCGGCTACACAACTGTCTATAAAGTCTATACATATATTTTGTTGGCAAGAAAGTAATTTCAGTATTTTAAGCTGAAATAAAACCTAATTTTTTTATTCAAGCAATGATCTTCAATCAATAAAATATTTTCTATTTTGTTCGATGCTCTTTTGGCATCATTTATCTTTTCGCAAAAGATCATCGAACAAAATGATTGAAGTTCATTGCTTGAATAAAAAAATTAGGTTTTATTTCAACTTAAAGTACCTAAATTACTTTCTTGCCAACCCTAGATGTCACGAGTAGTGATTATATGAATATACCTTACAATTTTTCATATTCAAAATGGTCGTAATAGGTACATAATTGTCGCAAGAAAACAAGGAAGCAAAATCGGCATAGAACAGCAGCATTTAAACTCTTCAAGATTGCAAATGGCGTGTCGAGTCCTCATCAAGAACACAAGACAGCCAGGTATAATTTAGAAGGTTCTCCACAAGCAGCACAGAAACGCCATAATTCCAAAAGACTATCGGATCCTCTCCGCAGTGGCAGCTAAAACAGCATTTCCGGAATTCCGAGAATTTTGCGACTGGAATTTCGAGAGGGATTCCGCACGGCGGAAATGAAGAATGTTCTCACGGACACTCGCTGGCGATTAGCCGTAATTTCGAGAGCTTTCTAGCATTCGTGCTTCTATCTCGCCCCGGTGCGTGTGGATCCACGCTCTTGAAATGAAGGCAGACACAAAGCGGCAGCGGCGCGGCGCGCGACGTTTAACTAACTTCCGTCTGAAGGGATTTATTTGAAGAGGACCGGACCTCGCGGCGGCGGCATTAAATTAATTCTTTCGCCAAGCTTTCGACACGCCATGCTTATTTCGCGTTCCGAGTCTCGGTTATTCCTGTGCTCCGCCTGCGATTTTTCCTGGGGAAAAACGGATCCTGTAGTCCGGGATGATACTGGGACCAGCGGTAAACAGCTCGCGGCTATTCCAACGTAAATAAAGTATGTCGGAGGGCTGATCGCGACCTTTTACTCGGTCATGCGCCGTAAGTTGTTTTTGAGACGTGTTTCAACCCCTTTATTTATCACAGAATCCTATCGAAGGTATGCCATACAATCAAATATTAACCACTCGCATTAGAACATTTTTGTAATTCATAATTTCCTAGAAATAGAACTGCACCCTCAATTTGGTGAACGTTAACCCCTGCTCCTACAATATCGTGTGTAATTCGCGAGGAAGATTCTGAACAGATTCTAATAAATATGTATGCTACTAATTTCCTTTAAACCGAAATAAAATTGTACTTTGGTTTTGTTAATGTACAGCTGTCGGAGAATATAAAATAAGTTTCTCCTTTCTTAGCAGGTCTGCCATACAATCTAAATATTAACCTCTTGAATTAGAACATTTTTGTAATTCATAATTTCCTAGAAAAAGAACTACACCCTCAATTTGGTGAACGTTAACCCCTGCTCCTACAATATCGTGTGTAATTCGCGAGGAAGATACTGAACAGATTCTAATAAATATGTATGCTACTAATTTCCTTTAAACCGAAATAAAATTGTACTTTGGTTTTGTTAATGTACAGCTGTCGGAGAATATAAAATAAGTTTCTCCTTTCTTAGCAGGTCTGCCATACAATCTAAATATTAACCACTTGCATTAGAACATTTTTGTAATTCATAATTTCCTAGAAATAGAACTACACCCTCAATTTGGTGAACATTAACCCCTGCTCCTACAATATCGTGTGTGATTCGCGAGGAAGATTCTGAACAGAGTCTATTAAATATGTATGCTATTAATTTCCTTTAAACCGAAATGAAATTGTACTTTGGTTTTGTTAATGTACAGCTGTCGGAGAATATAAAATAAGTTTCTCCTTTCTTAGCAGGTCTGCCATACAATCTAAATATTAACCACTTGCATTAGAACATTTTTGTAATTCATAATTTCCTAGAAATAGAACTACACCCTCAATTTGGTGAACATTAACCCCTGCTCCTACAATATCGTGTGTGATTCGCGAGGAAGATTCTGAACAGAGTCTAATAAATATGTATGCTATTAATTTCCTTTAAACCGAAATGAAATTGTACTTTGGTTTTGTTGATGTACAGCTGTCGGAGAATATAAAATAAGTTTCTCCTTTCTTAGCAAATTATACGAACTACAAAGAAGTTCTAATCGCTAAAACCGTAAAATAAATCGTAGGGCAAGGGTTTAACATTAAAAAGTGCCGCAAAATTAACTTTGTCCTGGACCTTGAGGTCCAAGGTCAACAATTTTTTGATTGCAGTATATTCTACTCATCACAAGAATGAAAACTGCAAACGAAGTCATGAATCAGAACTCAACCGTTCTCTTAAAAAATTATGGTAAATTTATTTTCCATTAACAAACCGATATTATGACAACCAATATTTTGTAGTAATTATTTTACTATTCTACTATTCCAACAGTGACCTAGTTAGAATGTTAACAAAAAGCAGAAACAAACTGGAAATTAACACGCTTACCAATGTTCCTAACAGAGGTTGGCATTATTTGGCGAAACAAATATTTCAAATACTATTTAATATTATAGTTTTATTTTGCTTAAAGAAAATAATATTTTAAATAAGATATACAATTCCGAAAATAATGTTTCTATTTTAACAATCTGAAACCCAAAATAAAATATTTCTATTTCAACAATTTGATCCAGAAAGTAAAATGTTTCTATTTCAACAATTTGATCCAGAAAATATAATATTTCTATTTTAACAAAAATTCTATTTTAACCAAAAAAATGTTAATTTTTTGCATTGTTATAATACTTTGAGAAACCGCATAAACCTATCCGGCTTATGTATATTATATCGTTAAGCAATAATATTTAAAATTAAAATTAAAGATAAAGACAAAATATAAATATTCGCAATATATTCTTCAAATAAAATACTATTTTCAAAAATTACTGCCTCTCTTAAATAAATTATTTTATTTTCAAAAGTTACTGCCTCTCTCAAATAAAATACTATTTTCAAAAATTACTGCCTCTCTCAAATAAAATACTATTTTCAAAAATTACTGCCTCTCTCAAATAAAATACCATTTTCAAAAATTACTGCCTCTCTCAAATAAATTATTTTATTCTCAAAAGTTACTACATCAAATAAAATATTTTATTCTCAAATTTACTACGTCAAATAAAATATTTTATTTTCAAAGTTGTACGCATCCTTTAAAATAGATAGGATTATTTATTATTTACTATTTAAAATACTATTTTCCCCTGCTCTGGTCCCTAAACAGTATCCAGTCGGGCCGAAATCAGGCCGAAAAATAAGCAAACGATGGGTTGGAGTCTCCGTAGTTTGCTCGCGCGTCAGGGCGGAAACTGCGTGGATCAAGGGTTGAAAGGGAAAGGGAGAGGGGTCCGGTGGTGGCATGCATGGGTGTGGGGGATGTTACCGGGCCGACGTCGGCAAATATTGACCAAAGCTCTCCCGAGGCGATTGAATTAACGATTCCATTAAAATCTCGTGAAGGGACTCGACCCGGTCTTCCCTTTTCCGAGTCCCTCTCTTCGAGATCGTGCGCGTTCGCTGTGAAACAAATTTCACCCTCGAAAGCTCTTCGGGAACCCACGGGAGCGACCGCCTCGTCGATCAAACTTCCAAAATAGTTTTCCCAAGTCTCGTATTGAGGGAGCAGTTTGGAAATGATAGAGCGCGGGAAAAGCGCTCGATACTTTTCGAACAGGAAAAATTGGGATGTGGTGGCACGGGGGTGAAGGGGACCGCGGAGGGTTGTGGACCAAGCATTGTATCCGAAAACGAGGTTTTAACGGGTGCATGGAGCCGTAATTTCCGCGAGCCGGTCCGCGTAAACTGGCGAGCCGCCCGAGCAATGAATTTTTCGTCAACCCTTCTGTTTCCCGACGAGATGAAACGCTTATGCTCCCATTTCGACGAATTACGTCAATCGGTGATCGACGGGACAAATTTCCAACCCGTAGAATTTTCTCTGATTTTGAAGAGTGGAAACATTCGACTTCAGAATTCGATGGCCTTCGGATAAGCACGGATAAACACGGAAAACAATATTTAATCCCTCAAGATTTACGAACGATTTTCGCGTGAAATTATTCTGCATTAGACTGCGGATTTTATTTATTTATGGAAAGAAGAGAGGGTGCAATTTTAAACAGTGATTAATTACGACCGAGGAAGGGACTACAGAGAGAAATAAATTCCTATTTTGTTCCTACGTATTGCAATCAATGCAAACAATTTTTATTTGGACAGTTCGTCGAATATTTTTATGGATTATAAATTAATACTTTAATTCACGATGAACGATCAAAATTAAGTTCAGGAACTAATATGAGAAGGTTGAATATTGCAGTTTTTATTACAATGACAAAATTAATTTAACTTTTCGGGGTTCATTAAAAGTACTCGTGTTTTTATATTTTATAATTTCGTCAGAATTTTGCTGTATATCGTATTATACGCCAACTGTAACGTTTCTTTCCAAGAATTTATATAAAAAAATTTTTCTCTGTGTTATTACATTCTTTTGGATCCTCATATTTTCATTATTTTAATATAATTATGATTCTGACACTATATTCTACAATTTTTCATGTGCAGTGTTCTCTATTCGTTGATTAGATATTTTCTTAATTATCAGAAAAAATATAAATGAGCATTTCATTCTACATCCACGTGCATGGCCGATCTCATAATTTATATAGAATTAATTAATTTTATATACAATGACCCCCACTAATATTCGGACAGTCTTAAAAACGCCATCAATTTTTTAATATTGGACTGTGCGATTTGAACTTTTTTGGCAAGCTAGAGCAACTAGTTTACTACAGGACAGTGAAAAGAAATTTTTTCAAAAATTGCATTTGGTCGCAATTGTAGAAAAAATACTGAAAGTTGTATTTTACAACTTTTTTATGCGAGCCTATATTGAGAATTTAAGAAGTACGTTTTGTAGGTCTTTGTTAATTATATGCACTGTGAAAGTTTCATCGAAATCGATTCATGTGGGAAAAAATGACAGGCATTAAAGGATTTAAGAATCCTTAGAATTACTGCAATTGGATGCGGAAAATCGTGAAAAATTGCAATTTTTACCATCTTTAAATGTTTGTAGATCATTACAACGTCGACTGATTTTTATGCAATTTTCAGAATATGTTTAATTGATACAGATCTACGGAACGTATTTTTTCTAAATTTTCGATACTATAAGCCCACATAAGAAAGTTGAAAAATACAACTTTTAGTATTTTCTCTGCAATTCCGACGACTTGCAGATTTTTCAAACATTTTTGTCACGTTATGTAGCAAACCAATTGTTCTAACTTCTCCAAAATTTTCAAGTCGTATATTCCAATACTAAGAAAGTTATGGTGTTTTTAAGAGCATCCGAATATTACTGGGAGTCACTGTACACGCCGCACAGTGGAACCTTTCGTCCATTTCGGAGACAAAATCAAAGAACTTTCGATAGAAATAAGGTAGAGCGATGAAATTTTTTAAAAATTATAGCTGAAACTTGGCAGAATATGGGAAAAATAGGGAGATTATGGTACGAACGTTTTATAAACTTGAGAAAATTCGTTAAACTCTCACAATTTCAAGAAAATTGTGGTTTTTTCAATAACACGGGTGGAAAAAAATTTTTTTTAACATGCTGCACATCATTTCCTGTAGATTTTTTCACGCTAATTTTAAATCTGGTCTCAAAATTTGTCTACGACCTCAGGATTTTACAAGAAATCGATTTTTGTGAACGAATTGTTTAACGAATTTTCTCAAGTTTATAAAACGTTCGTACCATAATCTCCCTATTTTTCCCATATTCTGCCAAGTTTCAGCTATAATTTTACAAAAATTTCATCGCTCTACCTCATTTCTATCGAAAGTTCTTTGATTTTGTCTCCGATTTGGACGAAAAGTTCCACTGTGCGCCGTTATTCAAAATTATAGAACACAGTTTGTAGAGAGTCCATTTAATAAACTTAATATTAATGGATATAAGCTATGAAACAAATGGTGGAACGTATTAAATTATTGTTTAACCTGCTCCTATCGTGTACTGTACTTTGAAGCGTGGAGTTTTTGAAACAATGTGAAATGGAGAGATTTGTTACGTGCAAGATTCAAGGTTTCGTATAAAACGCCCACGCACGTCGTAACACGGACGTCCTGCCCGTCTTCCGGCCAAAAATATCGAGCAAATATGGACCGAATTAACCCCGCAGACGACCATAGATCACGGGGGAAACAAAAGCAATCGCGTGACTGCGAAATTGCTGTCGCGTAAATCACGCCGGTAGCGCGATCGCAACGCGTCGGCTTAATGAATTTATTTCCGGCGGACACACAGCGAGGACTACGTTCACGGCCGGTTGATGTTAAGCCGATTCAAGGATTCGTAATCTGACCATCTACTCGCCTGTAGATCACATTCAAGTTCATCAGAGGATGAACGGATAAACTGCTTTGTAGATCGTGGGATAATTAGAATGGAGAATCTTGCTTTGATAGGAAGAGGAGAAAAGTGTCTGGTAAGAAAAATATTTGACACTTGTTCGTTCTTGGCAGCTGGCTTTTGTGTTTAGGGGTAGAAGCTACCCTCTAAGAATATAACATAAGTTTAAACAAAATTCAGAGGGCGAAAACTACCCTGCTTGGTTGCAAGATATTTGTAACAGAATATTCGGGATATACGATTCACATAAAAATACGGAGACTACCCTCTAAGGGTGCAAAATATATTTCCCTCGAATATTTAAAAATACGCTGCATAGAAAAGTCGAAGGGTGGAAACTACCTTCTGAAGGCACGTTGGGTAGAATTTCCAAAAAATACAGTTTGTAAAAAATTCGGAGGCTACCCTTAAGGGTGCGAAATATGACTGGCAGAATATTCTGAAAAGCACAGGAAAATTCGAAGAGTGAAAAGTACTCTCTAAAGATGTCAAATATGTCTGGTAGAATATTTAGAAAAATCCAATTCGTAGAAAAGTCGAAGGGTGAAAACCGCCCTCTGAGGATGTGAAACACGACTGGTGAAATATTGAGAAAAATACTGGGGTTGGAACATCCTAAATAAGGGAGCAAATCACTAAGATATAGGAAGAGTCTAGCTGTAATCTTTTATATTGTAAAAATGCAAATGAACGAGCCAAATATAGATTTCAAAGTTCACTGTGACAAATGTAACACAGTTTTAACTATTTTTGGATAAGTTAACCCTTTGCACTCCGAGCTATTTTAACTGGAAAATTAAACATTTCTTCCGATCTAGAATACTTCCATTCCCTATGATTTTTGAAATTGTATGGATATGAAATTGGTAGAATACCTCATACAATACCTAAATGTTTAGTAATTGATTAGATACCGATATATTTAATAATGTAAACAATATTTTGAATAATGCTACAACAATTTCTAGTGGTGCCTCAGAGGGGACAGCGGAGTGCAAAGGGTTAAAAGAGAATCTAACCTACAACGCAGATTACACTGTCCAACAGCCAAAAAGTATTTCGATTCCCACTATGCGATTCTTGTAGAGTTTTTCGCGCTGATTCCGAATCTGGCCTTAATTTTTTTCCTATACGTACAGTTTTTGAGAAAATGGAGTTTAAAAAAAAGACATATTTTTCAACTTTGAACAAATATTGTGATGTTATTATAAAAGATATTAAATTGTTCTTTACAGCAAAAGATTCCTTAGAGTTTCCCGAATACAGTGATATATAATATTAATGCATTATCATTGTTTAAACATGTTTAAACAATCATTAAAGACGGAGAGACACCACTTTCGCACCAATTTTTGACGATATTTTTGAATTTATCTAAAAAAATAAGGGTCCAGCGGAAAATCGAACTATGCCACGCGATAGAGCAGACTTTTATCTTGAGAAACCCTCCCTTGAAGTTTTTGCGATACCGACGTTTTTACTGAACCAGAAAGCAAAATATCTTCGCCCGACATGAGTTGCCGCCAGTGGCGCTCACCACTACAACGGTCGTACGCCGCTCCGTATCCCGTCGCTGCGCCGTATCTCGTCCCGAGCGCCACTGGCGGCAACTCATGTCGGGCGAAGATATTTTGCCTTCTGGTTCAGTAAAAACGTCGGTATCGCAAAAACTTCAAGCGAGGGTTTCTCAAGATAAAAGTCTGCTCTATCGCGTGGCATAGTTCGATTTTCCGCTGGACCCTTATTTTTTTAGATAAATTCAAAAATATCGTCAAAAATTGGTGCGAAAGTGGTGTCTCTCCGTCTTTAATGATTGTTTAAACATGTTTAAACAATGATAATGCATTAATATTATATATCACTGTATTCGGGAAACTCTAAGGAATCTTTTGCTGTAAAGAACAATTTAATATCTTTTATAATAACATCACAATATTTGTTCAAAGTTGAAAAATATGTCTTTTTTTTAAACTCCATTTTCTCAAAAACTGTACGTATAGGAAAAAAATTAAGGCCAGATTCGGAATCAGCGCGAAAAACTCTACAAGAATCGCATAGTGGGAATCGAAATACAAAAAAAAAGTTGAAATTTGTTGGACAGTGTTGTTATTGGAAACCATTCATATGATTAAACAACAAAGCGTAAATCTTAGGTACGAAACACCTAAGATTTATGATTACTACGCGGCATTACTGAATCAGTAATGTGTTATGATGATTTTTCCAAAATAATTTAGATTCTGAATTTTTTCTTTTTCCTCTTCCATTTTCGCAAATGTGGTACAATCACACTGAGTGTGAATACGACAATTTAGTTTTGTTTAATAAATAAAAATCTAGTTACTTTTTCGTTGATAATGTTGCAATTCAATGTTTATTTTAATTGTCTATAAGTTCGCGCTGTTCAAAATCGCCGCCAGAGGCGATTGAGATTCACCATTAATCGATATCGACCAACCAATCAGTAAACTGTTGTCTACATATATGTATGACACTTCACGCTCTTACTTTTGGGTTAGCACATGGTTTCAGTTACGTATCTGCCACCATGGATGGAAGTTTGTCTCTACAGTCCCCGCTCACTTTATTAGACTCACCTCTATAATCATGATTTTTTAGTTTTACCATGAATAATAGGTATAGTAGCCTTATGCAGAAATCACTTAATGACGACCAATGAATTTTCCATATATTTATTTTACAAAAATAATGGATACAAACACAAATAGATCAATATAATTCTTGAAACACTAATATTTTGTTAATCCGTCCTTAGCTGCTCTTAAAGCCGCAACTCTTCTGGACATGCTATCTATGCAAGTTTGTGCAATTTCTTTTAATGCAGCGTTATGGTGCCAGTGATAGATTATTCTCTCTATCAACTTGGTCTTTGTTGTTATATTTTCTTTGGCCAGTTCTCTTTTCAGGCACTCACAGACATTTTCAATCGGATTCATGTCCGGTGAATTTCTCTTGCGAGAAAATTTTACACTTAGATAGGCAACCCATAAGGCAACCTTGTAGTATAAAATCATTACCCCATAGGTTGAAAACAGCGTTGAATTCCTTATAGGATTTCAAACAGCACCAATTTTTCAGGTGAGTCTAATAAAGTGAGCAGGGACTGTATGTAACTCATAATTTTCGTTTAAAATGTTTTTTCCTTTTCTTGCCGCAGCAAGTAAGTGTATTCTTTTTGTTTGATCTTTTGGATCTACACGGCTGTGTTATAATATTTTTGCTAAATTATAATTCTCTTGCATTATTTTCAGACGTAATAAATGTTCTTTGTGAAAATGATCCGCGTAGGGATCGAAACGTCGAGATACACGGTTAAATAATTTCACATTTGCTGTCTCTTTATGAATGATCGAACCTGGCGCCGAAATCATAAATTCTTGTTATTCAATCTTCGATCGAGAAACATATTTCAACCTTTAGTTAAGAGAGATATTGGTGTTCTAATCTCGCGATAAGGAAAAATCGTTCGATCGTAGGCAACCAAGTTCTTCATGCGAGGAGTTCATCGTCTTTCCGAATCGCCGGAATCTGGGTCAGGTATTCCCGCTTCCGGTCCACTCGAACTGCTCCACTGTCGTCCGGTTTCCTTCCGCGAATGTAAATACTGGCTTCATGGCCGACGTTCATCCTCGAAACTTTGGCATTAGAGCAACTTGGGACGAGGCCCATCCCCTCGCTTCTAAAATCGCTTATTTCCTTCGGCGGTCCCTGGCTCCGCCGTCATTCTTTCGCTTCAGAATCTCTGCTGCACGATCGATGTGTAACCAGAGGCAACTGGGTCGTGGACTTACTTGTTGTTAGCACACTGTGTCCCCTAAACCCTTTCAAATTGCAAACCTTCCTCCATTTCACCATTTCTTCGCGAAGGGAACAGCTGGAGACCAAAACTAAAGCACTCCATGGTTGGAGCAGATTGAGGGATGTTTAACCAATCGGAAATTCGTGGAAGAAAATCGGAACATGATGTAGCTTGGCTGATCTTAAAGCGGAGAATTTCTAGTTTTATTCAGCTTAATTTTCATTTTCACGAAAAATTTCTATTGCGTTGGAAAACATGAAGGAAATTATGTAGACACAGGTAGTGGGAGAAATTTGAACATCTGATGGGGGTCCAAACAATTTTTACAGTATGTAAAATTACAATGAGATTAAAAAATGGAGGCTCCCCTTTAAAATAATCCTTCAAAATTGGATGCACGATTTTTCAATTCAATTTTATTGCACTTCGAATGTCTTTATCCTTCCACAATGTTAAGATAATTGAAATAACAAATATTAAGTTCATAATAAATTGAAAGACGAATCGGAAGAATGTAAAAATTCATTGGGAGATAACCGCAATTAAAAGGGCTGTTTGATATTACTCCCGACAGGGAGCAAAGTTCATGCTGCTCCATCACGCAAGCTAAATCAACAAATTAAACCCCCGGCCCAACAACAATAACAGCGTTGTATAGTTGGCAAGTTTATTCCGGGCAATTTTATCGCGTAATGTTCCAGAGCCCGGTAAAAATGGGTGAATAACTCCGTTGATTATTTAATCGTTCCAGACCGGCGCGAAGCAGTATTTCCGGGGCAAAGAAGCTCCGGACTTTTGCTTTCCCGACAAAAATTATCGCCGTTGTGCAAGGCGATATCGCGTTTAATTAAAATGCCCGGCGCGAAGCCTATTTTTCCCTGGCGTGTTTCATTCAATTCCGCTCCGGTCATTATTCCCGTGCCCCTTCGTCGGTGAACGGAACGGAAAGGGTCACGTATCCGGAAAAAGATAAAAATTTCGGTCGCTTGGAGTACAGGGAGAAAAGAAGGGGGAATTTTCGGTGAACAAAATTGCGCGATATTCCACGGAATAATCTTCTTCGGGCCGATGGCGTGCCATGATTTTTCACCGCTTGGGCGATGCGTTTAGCCGGCCTGTTCCGCGCGGGAATGGAAATTACGATTTCATCATACAGCCTCTGCAACGAACAACACCCCTCTGCGTTTATTCAAGAACCACTCTGTTCGAGCAGCGAGAGCACGTTGTTGCTCCCTGCCGTGACGAACGCGTAGAACTCTCGACGTTGCGGTGACGCTACTGTGTCGGAGATTCCATGAGTCGATTGTAGATTTATAATTGGAGCCTTTGGGTTTGCAGGAAAATTGCGGGAAAATTTGTTAATTCTCATAGAGGACTGAAAGGAACGTGGTGGGGCCACAAGGGGTGCTTAACATTCATTTTATATTAGTACCAGAGGGAATTCATTAGCTTTTGAGAGCTCAAATTAAAGCGAGAAGTTCGCACTTCATGATGGCTACACTTACAATTGCAGAAAAATTAGATACCATGTCGAAAAATCTACAAATTTCGGTTGATAGCTCAAAGCAATGTGGTTGGACGATGAGGTGTGCTTTAGATTGACTTTGCGCTACTTTTCAGAAGGAATTCATAAGCTTTTGAGGGTTCAAATTAAAGCGAGAAGTTCGCACTTCATGATGGTTACATTTAGAATTGCAGAAAAATTAGATACCATGTCGAAAAATTTACAAATTTCTGTTGATAGCTGAAAGCAATGTGGTTGGACAATGAGGGGTGCTTTAGATTGATTTTGTGCTACTTTCCAGAAGGAATTCATAGGCTTTTGAGGGTTCAAATTAAAGCGAGAAGTTCGTACTTCATGATGACTACATTTAGAATTGCAGAAAAATTAGATACCATGTCGAAAGATCTACAAATTTCGATTGAAAGCTGAAAGCAATGTAGTTGGACGATGAGAAGTAGCTTTAGATTGATTTTGAGGTACTTCCACAAGGAATTCATAAGCTTTTGAGGGTTCAAATTAAAGCGAGAAGATCGTACTTCATGATGGTTACATTTAGAATTGCAGAAAAATTAGATACCATGTCGAAAAATCTACAATTTTCGGTTGATAGCTGGAAGCAACGTGGTTGGACGATGAGGGGTGCTTTAGATTGACTTTGCGCTACTTTCCAGAAGAAATTCATAAGCTTTTGAGGGTTCAAATTAAAGCGAGAAGTTCGCACTTCATGATGGCTACACTTAGAATTGCAGAAAAATTAGATACCATGTCGAAAAATTTACAAATCTCGATTGAAAGCTGAAAGCAATGTGGTTGGACGATGAGGAGTAGCTTTAGATTGATTTTTAAGTACTTCCACAAGGAATTCATAAGCTTTTGAGGGTTCAAATTAAAGCGAGAAGATCGTACTTTACGATAGGTCTATTTAGGTTTGCAGTAAAATTCTATACCATGTCGGAAAATTAGTAAATCCCAGTTGACACTCAGAAACAACAAGGTTGGATTTTGAGGGGTGGTGTATTGATTATAAAGTTACTTCCAGAAGGAATTTATGAACTTTTGATGGCTCAAATGAAAGCTGAAAATGCGTAGTTTATTATCAATTCATTTTGATTTCGAGGAAAATTCGTAGTATTTCAGAAAGTTGAAAAGTATTCATGGGTAGTTAAAATTGTTGGATTTTGAGGGATGGTCTGAAATCGATTGTTAAAGTAACATCTAGAGGGAACTTATGAATTTGAAAAAAGTTCCAAAATTATATCGAAAATCCGCCAAATCCCGATCGAAAGTTCTGAGGGAAAAATTTGGATAAAAGCCCTGTTAGTTTCGAATTATTTCTCGTTCATTTTGTCACAGTATTTTCATGACGCAATTTAAAGAAAATAATTTCGTTCTTCCTCTCAAGTAGTTAAAATTCAGTATCTAGTATTTGCGATTAACTAACAACTATATCTATAAACTAACAATTCATTCTAATATCCAACAATTCATAATAAATAATATCTAAATCTAATGGAGATAAATTTCATGAATTTAAGACCAATCATTTTCAATTCTTACAAATTCCTAAATAAATATTAATCCCTGCACAAATACAAGTGCTATATAATTCCGAAAGCTGTATAAGTGGATGATCAAAATTTCCATAGAGCTCGAGAGTTGAAAAAGGAAGCACGCCATATCCTAACAAAAGGAGAACGGAAGACAGACCGGTTGAATTTCAATAAGCTCTCGAGCGATTGCCTATCAAAGAGCACTTAAGTCCGCAATTCGGAACAAAAGCTTCGCGCGCCACTTAAAAAGCCGAAAAAGTCGAGCGCTTGAACTTAGACAGGATCGATGTCACGGGAACAACGATCCTGTGGAAGACAATGGCGACAGACAAACAATGGGACGGTTTCGGCGAGCCCCTCCACCGGACACGGTCACCGCGCGGCCAGTTTTAACGCGAGCTTAATCGCCGGCCAATTAACTCGTTACTTGACCTTTTAATCGAATTTTAACCCGTTCCGCTGTCACGATTTCCGCAATGCCGACACCTCCTCTCTCGCGAATCTATTTCATTTTGTCATTTGGAAATAAAATCCGCAATCGAAACAATTTTTACAATGTTTTCACAAAAAATGTCTGCTCTATCGATGCAGATAGATTTCTCCTCAAACTTTTATTTTTTTGAAGAAATTTTAATGTGTCTAGCTTTGTTCAAAAACTATTTAAACCAGTTTAGATGTTTGTGCTATTGTATAAATATATGTCGTCGTATTTCGGAGAGTATACAGAATCATAGCGCGTAAAAATTATTTTTGTAGCTTCTGTAGTTCGAGCGGAAAAAATGCACAAAAGTTAAAAATTTTCTAAATTGTGCTAACTTCTAAAATCTAATATTTAACTATATATTATTATTAACTATATATTATATAACTTCAAACGATTCTGCGAAGCTAAAAATATTTTGCTCACATTTATTTCAACGTATTCTTACAGAGGGATGTCTCCCCTTTGCAAGAAGGTGTTAAAAATTGACTGTCGACTTTTCTTCGCAATTTTATTCTACTTCAAACGCACTTTAATTTTGTGTACTACGACTTCGACAGAAAAACATTTTCACCATGTTCTCAACGCGAATACCCCATAGCTAGGAACAGAACAGTGTATCGCGGACATAATCGAAGCCCTCGCACGTGCAACCCCTTTAATTAAACTCCTTCAACTGTTTCTGCGAATACGTTCGCGACTAGTTCGCAGTCGACTCGGCCGAATTCTTCGAGATCCGGAATTCTCGTAATATCTGTCGGTCCACGAATTCCAATTACATTTTTAGGAAAAGTAGAGAACTTCTTTCAACCCCTCATTGAAATGGATCAGCAGTTTCGAAAGAGCCCCTGATATTGAATCTTCGAGAATATATGTCTTGCAATATGTGTGGCTGCCTTCAAAACAATGATAGTCAGTGAATGCAGCACGAGAATGTCAATAACAATTTTTTTGAAAAAGTACTAACTAGTCTGTGTTGCCTTATACAAGTTACAAGATTGAATTTATGTGGATTTTGCGATTAAATTTTAAGCGTGTGTGTAACTTCTATTAGACCTACAAAACATTTTAAATTTTCTTTGTGGGCCCAAATAAAAAGTTTTAAAAAATGGCCTCTTTATTTTTGCATGTAACCATGTAAATTAATAATTTTTAGAAAATCTTTTTTGCATATTAAAAAATAGCCTTTTTATTTTTGCATGCAACCTTCTAAATTAATAATTATTTGGAAAATCTTTTTTGTATTTCATTTCGTAAACCAATGCTTCTAATTAATTATAAAAAATCAGGTAGTTCGGTACAATTATAAAAAAGTTATTCTATTTTAAAGGGTGTACAAATACTTTTTACATTTACTATAGCTAGTGTTGGTTCACAATTACCCAGTAAAGTATTATAGTAAAATGACTGACACGCTCGCCAGCAAAAGAAAAAGTTAGGCGAGCCAAGAAAGAGCAAGTTCCACGCTGTCTGAAGAACAGAGAGAATCGTTACCGGGAGATTTAATTTATGGCCCCCGAAACTTCTGCCTCCGGCCATAGAGCTCTAAAAAGCCGAGCGGAGATGGAATGAAAGTAATTACCGAGCCCTTCTCTCTCCCCAAGCTTTCGTTAGTTTTCGGGACGGCGAGCGTTCCGATAGCGGGCGCGTGCGCGCGGCCGGCTAAGCGGATTTCGGAAAATCAGTCCATTTACCCGAACGACCGATTTGAATCGGTCTTTCGTTTAGCAGCTTACAGAGGCCGGAAAAATTCCGGCACGGGAAAGACCGCTTCTGCTTGGACGCGGAATTTAGAGCTGCCGATTGTCCGCGAGAAATTCCGGCCTGCGAATGCGATGTCCCGACGTCCTACTTAATTCCATTATGCGCTTTTCTTTGGGCTAAACGGCGCTAAACTGGCGCATACAGTGGTGTACAAATACATCGAATTTTTGGAGCCCTGTGGGACTTGTATAGGTATTTTATATCAATATTTTTGAAGACATAAAGAAAACAGGATTAGGTATGCTTCGAGAATTTTTTACTGAGGAAGTATGAAATGTTGTGATGGAGGACTTTAATGTGCTCTTTTGTTAATGTCTCAGCATGGTCTACAAATATTTTCACCTGCAGAAAATAAAAATTGAGCTTGCTGCAGGCAATTAACTACACACCTCTACCACCCTCTTCTGATATTGCTTAAATAAAGCTGTGGAATCACCAGGGTTGTGCTAATTCAATTACATCCCGATTCAATTATGCAATTAAATTATATTGTATTTCAATTATATGGTAATTCAATTACGTCGTAACTGCATTACATAATTCAAACCTTTCAATTAATTCAATTACTAAGTATTTTAATTAGATGTGTCATTGAAATACAATACAATTGAAATACAATATAATTAAAATACAGCTTTCCAAATTATAATTCAGAACTTTGAAGAAATGCGATATATTTTTATATTTTTCTTTCATATACTTGTTTGCGGTCTGTGCGCAAAACTAATAATACGCAACGCTATTTCATGTTTATGGTTGAAATTAAAAAGATATTCAGATGAAATAGAAGAAGCTCTTCAGATATTATAAATTTATAAATAATAAATTCCTTCTGTTCTAAACCTTCACATGGATTTTTCAACCTCTTCTTACCTACTACTGTATCATTCTTTATGTTTTAATTTTAATTTAATTACATCATAATTCGTAATTAATGCAATTTAAATACAATGTATTTTATAATTGTACTCTAATTGCAATTACGAATTACATTGTACTTCAATTACAATGTATTTTATAATTGTACTCCAATTGCAATTACGAATTACATTGTACTTCAATTACAATGTATTTTATAATTGTACTCCAATTGCAATTACGAATTACATTGTACTTCAATTACAATGTATTATATAATTGAACTCCAATTGCAATTACGAATTACATTGTAATTCAAACAATGTATTATATAATTGAACTCCAATTGCAATTACGAATTACATTGTAATTCAAACAATGTATTATATAATTGAACTCCAATTGCAATTACGAATTACATTGTAATTTAATTGAATGAATTAATTGAACGAAGATCTGAATTATAAATTACAATATAACTGAATTACAATGTAATTGAATTACCTTGTAATTATAATTCCTGGAGTAATTCGATTGTAATTCTGCACAACTCTGGGTATCACTAACACTATTACAATAAAAAGTATAGTAAATTTGTAGGAAGAATAATGTATTGAGTATCGATATTTTCATTGGCATTATTATCACAAATAATAATTCTTTAACACGAATAGGTTAATAAATTCTCATTCAGAATACCGAGATAGTGCACAAGAAAATAGATGACCATCACGTAATCTTCATGCGTACGAACGAAATCGCAGCACTGGATTATACCTCCTCGAAAGAGAAAAAGGCTCGTACGAGATACTTGTTCAAATAACGAACACATGCAGAGAAAATTGCATTTATGCATTAAAAAGGGACACGCTATACATTAGCCTTGTGTAGGGGTTGGTAGTACTAATGTTAAAACGTTCTTCGCCGCTCACGCATGGTCCGCACAACTTTCCCAATTAAACCCGCCCGAGCACAATATTTCACGAGTACCCACCCCCGACCCTGTTCTCCAAGAAAACACAAAAGAATAATTTTCTGCAAGCTCGTAAGAATATTCCCGCAGCTGGAAAGAGCGGCGTCCGCCACTCTGCGGTAATTTACCGGCGCTCGGCCGAGTCCCATGGGCAATTATCAGGAGATTATAAATTTTCCTGGGTGGAAATTAATTCGCAACATAGAGGCTCCCCCGTTTTTAAACTTGTTTTCCAGCTTGACGGGTTGAAAACAGTCGGGCGTCTGATTATCCTCACGGCTGGGAAACTGGGATAAATCAAATCCGCGGGTTTCACGTACGCGCGGCATGCTCTCTCGGCGAACTTTTAATGGGCTTCTGAATCTGAGAAAAAGGAGAACGTAACGCGCGCCGGTTCCGGGGATGAACGGCTATGGGGTTCGCGCGGGGCGAAGGGGTGGGGGGAGGGACACGGGGAGAGGGTGGGGAAAAAATGCGAGGCACGTCGGCCCCAGTCGATTCCGGAAGATTTAATGCAAGCTCGCCGATGCATTCGTAAATCTTCTCGCCGAGCCGCGAAAAACTTCGCGACGACTTGCTGCTTGCTGACTTACGATCGAGCTGTGTCGAGGTCCTTGATCCTGCTGCCGAGGACAAAAACCCGAGGAGGAAACGTCACTCGCGGGACTTCACTGCTCGCGCACCAACATTATTATACTACTTCCCCAACTGACGCGAGTCATTCGGTCCGAGCCGCTCGAATGATCGGGACTCGTTCCTCTTCTCGAAGGCTTGGTCACTAGTCCTGGATGCTGCTGTTTGATCCTTCCGGTTAGATCGATGAATGGGCCGAGATCGATGAGTGAAGGTATTAATTAATATTGTTAAATGGAACACTTGATTTTCATCGATCACGATCTGATATGAACCACTGGTGGTTAATTTTTAAGATCCTAGATCCTCTTTGTTCATTATTAATTTAATACTGTTTATATCGTTCACTCGGCTACTGATCAAATGAACGTCGATGGGTGATGATTAATTAATTAATATTGGTCTACGGAGCACTTGATTTTCGTCGATCACGGTCTTATACCGTTGAGGATGGTCTAGAGCACTGCCGATTAATTTTTCAGATCCAGGATCCGCTGGTTTGATATTTATTTAATAATTGAAGTGTTCACTCATGTGCTGATCACATGGACGTCGGCGATGAGTGAAGATTATATTAATTAATATTGTTTAATGGAGCACTCGATTCTCATCGATCACGATCTTATATTGCCGTGGGTAATCTGAACCACTTGTAGTTAAAGTTTCAGATCCAGCTCGTTGATTGTTAATTTAACAATATTTGAATTGTTCACTTGAGCGCTGACTAAACGGACGTCGTCGATGGTGATTTATTAATTAATATTGGTCTACGGAGCACTTGATTTTCATCGATCCCGGTTCTATACCGTTGAGGATGGTCTAGATCACTGGTGGTTAATTTTTCAGATCCTAGATGCTCTATTATTAATTTAATAATGCTTAAATCTTTCACGCGATCCCTTATCGAATCACTGTCTACGACGATTAACTAATTTTCATCAAAGGAGCACACGATTTTCATCTAGATCACCTGTAGCTAACTATCGAAATCCTAGATCTCTTTTCTGGGTTACTAATTCAACAATAGTCAACTCCCTCGATCTCTTATCAGATGAACATCTACGACAATTAGTTAATTAATAGTGACGAATGGAGCCCTCGATTTCGATCGATCTCGATCTTCCCCTGTCGACAACGATCCAGATCGCAGATGATTAATTTTTCCAGATCCTCCCCTCTATTATTAAAGTGATAAAGTTTGACGAAGAATACGATTCTATTCGATGCGCAAAAGTTCCCTTTCGATTTCTCATTTACCGTCCAGACAGTCGACCGACGGGGTTAATAACCGCTGGATCACCTATTTAATTTCCACCGTGACACCTCTTTAAAAGATTAACTTTCACCCTCGAAAATTACGGGCTCAATTTCGCGGCGACCCTGGCCGGCCCGCGAACTCGAGCCTGTTTGACGCCGCCGAGGAAAAAAGAACGTCCGACGAGCTTCTCTCACCCCGTGCCACGCTCTTTTCAATTAGGCTCGACAACCCCTCCGGTGTTCCGTAACACCTGCACTCTCACCCCCCACGACACCGGCTGTCGATTAATCTTTTTAGCGACGCGAGAGAGAAAGAGAGACCGATCACTTCCTAATACGATTCAAAGAAGCTTCTTGCCCCGGGGGATCAAATTTCTCGCTGCCACTGGGATCGAGACATTCTCTACTTCCTTGGATCCTCCTGCCAATGGATCGTATCCGTTCTAAACCTCCATAGCACCCCGAACAAGTTTCCATCAAGATCCTGCCAACTGTTTCAGAAACTACAGCGGATTATAAATACTAGATAGATCATGCACTGTTTCTAAATCCTCCCCAGATCCTCCCACACTGTCTTGGAAGAAGAAATATCGATCACGTTCCTCCAGGATCACTATACAACCCTTAAACCCATAACCAAGCTACAAACTGTATCAACAATTATAATTAGTTATGGATCTCGAATAAATCGTACACTGCTTCTACGTCACCACATAGCCTCCTAAATCCTTCCTAGATCCTCCCACGCAATCACAATCTAAATCCCTAAATCACTATACGACCCTCAAAACTTAAAACCTGCAATTCCAGAAAATCCTAACAATATTACAACAGAACTTAGATCTGGTATAGATCATTCACAGATTCTACATTAGCGCAGGATCCTCCAGGACCATTATCAAAGCTCGATCGCCGGCGCGAGATCCAAAAAGATTCACACGAAAGAGTTCCCAGTCGACGCACTTGGTGTAACTTCGATCGAGGATCGAGATCAACGTTGCACAGTGATCCACAGGGGGTTAGGACGCCGGTTAAGGGTACGGTCGGCCGATCTAGGGGATCGCGCGGGGATGATCACCGAGCGTAATCTTCGATCAGGAGGAAGGGGTCGATCGGCGTCGCGTTGTACGTGGTCAGTTCGGCGTCGTGGAGCGCACTGAGTCTAACAGCCCCACCCGCTACGAGGAAACTCGACGCCGGGCGTCGCGTAGATTCATCCCCATCGGTTGCCCGGAGCAACGCCGGCGTACGCGAGGGAAGCGTCGCGACGCAAGCGTCCCAGACCAGCCAGACTTCGGAACAGGCCCAGACGACGCGCCGCGATCGGTGCGTGCTGGACGAACACCCGAGCAACTTTCGCGATTCCATCCCCTTTTCCGCCGTTCACCACCCTTTGCACCCCCTTTTCCTCCATCCCCCTTTTTCATCCCCCAATCTTCCTTCGCCCCCTTTTCCTCCGATTCTATTTCCCTCCATCCCCCACCCTCTTTCACCCACCCCTTGCCATCACCCCACGCTTTTCTTTTCTCCCTTTGATCGGTCTTTTAATTCTAGTAATTGCCTTTTGATCGGTGAACTGGGCTACGAGCGGCTGCGACTGCTGTCTGGAAATCTTCGATTTTTATTCGGCGATGGCCGAACGGTTTGCGATGGTTGGCTACATGCGTTTGGAACGGTTTGATTGGGAATTGCCAGTTGCTTTAAGTGGTTTTAAGGGGAATTTTGTGGACCACTCGGTTGGGGACTTTGGCCAAGAATTTGAGACTGTTTGAGTCGATTGTATTGGGAGTCATGATGGTTGCAAATTGTTTGAATGGGAATTTTTGTCGATGAGAGAATTGGAGATTTCTGGTGGAGAGTTTGAGGTAGAATGATCAGGATGGTGGATTGGGTATTGGGAGTCTGTTTGAAGTAGTTTGAGTAGGAATTTTTTGGTGAAAGTTTTGTTAGTTGGTTTGACGATTTGAATTAAGAAATATGATGTGGTTTGAAATAATTATAAGGAGTAATTTGAGTGAAATTAATAATTTTGTTGCCATTAGCAATAGCTTGGATGAAAAATTGAAAATTCACAAAATTAAAAATTGTGTTGCAGTTACAACAATTTTGGAATTTTTTTTATTGGGAGTCTGTTTGAAGTAGTTTGAGTAGGGATTTTTTGGTGAAAGTTTTGTTAGTTGGTTTGACGATTTGAATTAAGAAATATGATGTGGTTTGAAATAATTATAAGGAGTAATTTGAGTGAAATTAATAATTTTGTTGCAATTAGCAATGGCTTGAATGAAAAATTGAAAATTCACAAAATTAAAAATTGTGTTGTAGTTACAACAATTATGGAATTTTTTTTATTGGGAGTCTGTTTGAAGTAGTTTGAGTAGGAATTTTTTAGTGATAGTTTTGTTAGTTGGTTTGTCGATTTGAATTAAGAAATATGATGTGGTTTGAAATAATTATAAGGAGTAATTTGAGTGAAATTAATAATTTTGTTGCAATTAGCAATAGCTTGGATGAAAAATTGAAAATTCACAAAAGTAAAAATTGTGTTGCAGTTACAACAATTTTGGAATTTTTTTTATTGGGAGTCTGTTTGAAGTAGTTTGAGTAGGAATTTTTTAGTGATAGTTTTGTTAGTTGGTTTGTCGATTTGAATTAAGAAATATGATGTGGTTTGAAATAATTATAAGGAGTAATTTGAGTGAAATTAATAATTTTGTTGCAATTAGCAATAGCTTGGATGAAAAATTGAAAATTCACAAAATTAAAAATTGTGTTGCAGTTACAACAATTTTGGAATCGAGAAAACTTGACGCAGTATAAAATATTCAATTGAGAATCGAGATTAACAAATTTTGATATTAAGAGTCATGACGAAGTTCCGAGGATATATTGAGATTGCGAGTCTTAATGGAGTTAGAGAAACCTCCTAGAATTACGTATCTCGTTTAACAGTTCCAAGGTGTTTGAGTCCCGTATAGCGTTCGAATTGTTCGCATAATTCTTGAATTCCCAGTTAACAGAGCACTACCACGATGAAGTCAGAGAGTAGGAAGTTTAAAGGTGTCTCTCCAGGATACATGGTTTCTTTCCGATCGCTCCTTAAGCCAAGTTGGAATTACTTTTGAGACCGATGAACGAGAAGCGTCGTTAGGTTTTGTAACTCTCGTAGCCGGGTTCATAGTTCCCGACGACTAATTAAACTTCCACGCAAGAAAATGCCTCGGAAAATTCCTCACCCTAGCCCCAATAATTTCATAATAATTTCGCCTCCGACTCGATTATCCGAAACCGCTGCGCCAATTTAAATTCCGACTTCGTTCCGCTATATTCTGTTTCTCGTCTGGAACCATTCAGCTGGGGAGAGAAAAAATCGTGACTGTTGCCTCCAGGATATTTCTGAACAACGTAAAAAAGTGTGTAGGAATTGCAGAATTATGGAAATGCATTAGAAAAATTAGAAAATCGACCTACAGTACCTTACTGCCAGATAAAATTATTATTGACTTGTTTTATTATGCCAAAATTATTATCCCCACACTATTTTTAGAAAAATTTATTAGAAAGAAAATTTTATTTTAGAAAGATCAATTTCTTGAATAATTCCTCCTGGCTGCATCTTTACAATCCCAATAATAATAAACTAAAAATATTGGATCCCGTCGTTTTAAACGTAGTGCTAAAAATCTGAGAAACTGGGAAAGTTAAAAATCAATTTAAAAAGTCCCCGACAAATTTCTATAAAAATCCAGCTACAACTTCAAGAATTTAGAATTTGAAGAGTCCCCAGCAAGCACAATTTCCACAACACAAAAGCCGCCGGAATTATTAGAAATAAAGAATCGTTTAGGTGCAGGTAACGTCGAGACAAACCGAGGCTTGCACGAAATATCTGGTTATAATTCCCGTGGCGATCAAAGTGATCGCAGCCGAGGCGAATTGAATCGGTCGCAGAGGGATGCGCGCGATTTCCCACGACATCTCTCAGCGCGTCCGGATGCAGGTAGCATGAGGAGCAGCAGCCACAGCATCTGGCATGAGTCGCGGAGTCTCGCGATGAGAGGAAACTGGTCGAGCTTCTTGCAACCGTGATCCCGTTATGGTGGTCACGGTGCTGGCGATCGTTTCTCGGAACGATGCCGGTCGCCTTGGTCTGCTATCGCGACACAAAAGCGTCTGCGGAGTGCTGCAGAGCTGTGCTAGCGGAGAGCTATGGCTCGCTTATGGCAACAGTCCGGCACGATTCACGACACCTTTGAGCGCCGGTAGGCAGCTTTAATCATCCTCGATAGCGTCCTATCGATCCCCATACAGCCCGGACCCTCTGGCCAAACGATCTCTGCCTTGGATCGATTCTTTTGGAATGGGATGCAGAAGAGGAGACGTTGAGGTGCAGACTGTGATCAGCGGACTGCGTTTTTTGAGCCATTTATTTAATGAATTTAATATTTTTACTGGTATTGGGTTGGCAAGAAAATAATTTCGATATTTTAAGTGAAATAAAACCCAATTTTTTTATTCAAGAGATGAACTTTAACGAATAAAATATTTTCTTATTTATTTTTTTGGCAAAAGATCATCGAACTAAAGGGAAAATATCCTATTCATTAAAGTTCATTGCTTGAATAACAAAATTGGGCTCTATTCCTTTCAATGTATGCTCCTTTCAAACTTTTTCCCTTCTCGATCAGTTGAAGGTACTGATGTAAAGATAAACTTCAACAACAATTTTCTTTGTTTTAAACAATTTTCGGCAAGTTTCCCTTACAAATGTCCACCGATCCAGAGGTGTAGATTCACCCCTAGATAGTAGATACACCCTGTACAGAAATTACGAAGTTAATCATTTGAGGAGATGTCAGATGTTCTGAAAATACCTAAAACAAACTTAAAGGTATGTTTGCAATGTTAACATATGCAACCGCTCGAAAAACTTATGGGATGATCTAATATTTGGGTTTACTGAAATTGTGAAAATGAAACAACGAAGAATTAAATAACAAATTTCCTTGGTATATTATCTCAAAAATGGCTAAAAATTTGGATGACCTTGTTACTTTTCTAGAGGAATGTAAAATAGTCAGTTTCAAAGCTCTGTAAACCCAGAGTCAAAAATATTGTTGCATTAGTTACATTTGATTATAATCATTAAGAAAAGAAATAAATTTCTATGCAATCAATGCACACAATTTTTATTTTCTGCAACTCCGAGTCATCACTATTATAATATTATATCTGCATTGGTACGTGTAGTATTAAACATCAATCATATCTCAATATATTCTTGAATAATAAATAAAATTTATTTATTTATTTCAAGAATTCAAAAGTGAAAAATTTGAAACCGGTCTGAAACTAAAGTTAACCCTTAGCACTCGAGTGATGTTAATAAATATTGTTTAGTGGTTAGTTAGTGGTGTTAAAACAATATTGTTTACATTATTAAATATGTCGGTATCCAATTATTAAACATTTAAGTATTGTGTGAAGTACTCCATCAATTTCACTTCCATAAAATCAAAAGAATCATATAGAATGGAATTATACTAGGTCGGAAGAAATATTTAATTTTCAAGTTGAAATCGCTCGACTGCAAAGGGTTAACGCTGATTTTTGTCCTATGGCTGGCAGATGAAACAATCTCTGTTAGGCCCGCGTCTTCCAGAACAAGATACAATCCAGACGGATAGAGATCGAGACGGCTAGAGGGATAGAGAGCCAGGATAAGGAGCACAGGACAGACACGGTCGTGGATCGGTCGTGTCAGACGGGCCGATATTAATGGAGGCTCGAGTGTACTTGCACCGTGCATGAGCTATGGGTCTGTCGTCTGGTCCCGGCACCGGCGGAACGAGGCTGTTGGCGTGTTTTGATGCACGACCGGCCGCAATTCAATTATTGATCCCTGACTTATCGGCCCGTTCGATTTGATCCTGCCGAATTGAATCCGGACCGTGATCCTGCTCCTGCTCCTGCCAGATGCGACGGGGTCGATCCTCTGCGCTGATGCAGTGGGCTGCAAACTGCACCAAAGGACCAAACGCAGCAAGTTTTTCTGGACCTTGACCATCGATCCATTCTTCTTTACTGTTTCCGTTTCTGAACATTTCATCTTCTAAGTGAACACTTTCATATCTACTGAAGAGTAGAAGCATTGAAACAGTCATGGAGTCTACCACAGTAATATTCGGACACTTTTAAAATGGCGGTAACTTTTATTATGGTTGAACCAAAATTTAATTTTTTAGAGAAGTTAGAGGGATCAGGTGACGTAGATAGAATTTTTGGAAAAATTGCGATTGGTTGGAAGCGTGGAGAAAGTGTTAGTTTGCTTTTTACAATTTTGTAGAGAACAAATTTTTATAAACTGGGGCTGCGGGGTTACTTTTTACAACTATTATTATCTACAATTTTGTACACTACGAATTTTCACAAATTGAAATTTGTTGGAGTCGCGGAGAATGTTTGAAAGGTTGCTTGTTTACAACTTTTAAAATGGCCGTAACTTTTATTATGGTTGGACCAAAATTTCATTTTTTCGAGAGGTTAGAGGGATTAGGTGATGTAACAGAATTTTTGGAAAAATTGCGATTGGTTGGAAGCGTGGAGAAAATGTTAGTTTGCTATTTACAATTTTGTAGAGAACAAATCTTTATAAATTGTAATTTTTTTGGAGTGGTGGAGAAAATAAAAGGCTACTTTTTACAACTCTTACTAACTACAATTTTGTAGAGTACGAATTTTCCCAATTTGCAATTTGTTGGAGTCGCGGAGAAAATTTGAAAGGTTGCTTGTCTACAACTTTTAAAATGGCGGTAACTTTTATTATGGTTGGACCAAAATTTAATTTTTTCAAGAGGTTAGAGGGATTAGATGACGTAGAAAGAATTTTTGGAAAAATTGCGATTGGTTGGAAGCGTGGAGAAAATATTAGTTTGCTATTTACAATTTTGTAGAGAACAAATCTTTATAAATGGTAATTTTTTTGGAGTGGTGGAGAAAATAAAAGGTTACTTTTTACAACTCTTACTAACTACAATTTTATAGAGTACAAATTTTCACAAATTGCAATTTGTTGGAGTCGCGGAGAAAATGTGAAATGTTGCTTGTTTACAACTTTTATCAACTACAATTTTACAGAGTACAAATTTTTATTGTGATTGGTCACATCGTGTAGAAAATTGCAAAGTTGCTTTGCACAACTTTTATTAATCACAATTTTGCAGAGTACAAATTTTTACAAGATTTCTAAGATAAACTAAGAGTTTGTTTGACGAGCCTTTCAAATGTTGATAGAATAGATATTTTGGTGAGTGAACGGATAAATTTTGTTTGCGAATCACTGTGCACCGCATCGATCATCGTCCGAGGGTTTAAGCGTCTTTAATTGAAGTTCCAGTTGCGCTATCGAGCCCGGATCACTCGCAGAGATTCTAGGAAGTTCAGAGTCTTTGGCTGTCTAGCCTCCGCAACACGGGAAGTTGGGTTGTCTCGGGGTGTCCTTGGAGCGATGGTGATCGAAGAAGCAATTTGCTAGAGATACTGGGAAGAATGGGGTGATGGGGAACTCTGGGGATCGTTTGGGAGCTTTGTAGAAAGTGTTAATTGCTGCCGGAGGTGTGCTGGATTGTGAATGGTCATGTTAATGTACCTCCTTGTTCTGTAGTTCAGAAAAACTGGCTTTCAAGAAGAATTTTATCTAATTTACTGAAGATTCTTCAATTCATCAGTTCCTCGAAAGTCTTCAGTTTCAGGCTTTGGAAAAATAAAATGATCATTCCGTAATTTAGAGAACGTGTATTTAAAGAATAATTTTATTTTATTTAAAATAAGAATTTGAATTCTTGGATGGTTTCGGTTCGTCGAGAGACTTTTTGGTCTGTGGGGAAATGAAATGACTGGATTTTATGAAGATTTTAACCCGTACATTTCGAGCCATAATCAATTTTTACGTCCGCATTTTATACTCATGCGTTTGGGAGCTTAATCAATTTTTATGTCTATATTTTATATTCATGTATTGGAGAGTTTAATCAATTTTTATGTCGATATTTTGTATTCATGAATTTGACAGGTTCATCAATTTTTCAATATATGGAATCTAAATTTTGGTATTTTATTTTAAATGTAGTTGAGCTTTGAAATTTGTCTGCTGTAAATTTAAGCCTTTGGTGATTTTGTATTTTTGGTTTTTTAATCTTTATTATGAGTGTATTACTTTGTGATAGACAAAGAGTTAATTATCATCCGCGTTTTTCTCGTAAAAATATATATAATAAACATTCCATCTATTAGAATTTCGGAAATTTGATATTTTTTCGAACACGTCGTTATCTGTCATAGTGCATCTTGGATGCATTAAAGTAATCGGTGCACTAACGTTTATTATTATAGATAGATGATTGAGAAAATTGAAAAATTTACAGAACGATATAATTGGATCATAGGAAACAGTGAACACTAGAGAATTGGTCAAATGCGACAGTGTCGTAATAGAAAACTGATTTATGCATCAACGAAACCAAAATTACATTTTCATGATTGTAAACATCTATACTACGTATCACGCGATGTTTATACGAATGCAAATGTCACTGTTATTTATGGAGGGGTATATCTCGTTCGGACATACAAACTGAGTGACATCCTCGTCAAATGTAATTGTACATTATTCAGGGGTGGGATAATATATTTTATGATTATAGCCAGGTAGATTATGCATGAACAAACTCCGTGATAACTGTGTCAGATGAAATCGTGCGTTATTCCGGATATAGGACAAAATAATTTGCAATTAACGCTCGCTAACAAAAATCCACAATGATCAAAATAAATAATAAATACTATCCATAAAGTACACGACCTGCTAATTCTATTTTTGCAATTTACAACTTTTTAGGCGTTATAACTTTTAGCAAGATCAACATGTTTCGAAAATTCTACAATTTTTTATGGGCTCTTTTACAGACTGTAGATTGTGTTCCAATTGTCCTTTAAAAAATTCTAGAACTAAAAAAAAGTTTTGAGTTACCTGAAAAAAATTTTGAAAATCAAAAGAACAATTCAATTCTTCTAGAAAAATTCTAAAAGACCAGAGACTCCTGGAGTAATTGTTTAAAGCCAAAAGAACAATTCAGTTCGTTCAGAAAAAATTCTACAACTGAAAAGAACCCTCCGGAAAAATTCTAATACTCGAGATGTTTCCGGGCGCCAAGAAAAATGGTTTAAATTCAAGAGAAAAATTTAGTTCGTCTAGAATTATTTGAGAACTCAAGAAAATATATTTAAATTCTCTTATAAAAAATCTAAAACTCTACGTTTCTGTAATAATTGTACCTACACGTTTTAAAACCAGCCGCCCACTTGAACACACAATTTCACGTTTCTAATTTTAGTCAAAAGTGCTCTAAAAAATTCTTAACTCGCCACAATTTCGGGTCGAATCGAGGATTGCACGATCGCGTCGCTTTTCTGGCAAAGAGCAAATTAAATAGGTGAGGGGAGGTAGCTGGAAGACGGTCTCTTGGAAAAAGTAGAACAAGACAGAGAGGTCAGACACGGTTTGTCGTGACGAAGCCGTTCGATGCTCCATTCTATCCCGCCGAATCTCCGCGTCTGTTCCGCTCGCTTGAAATTTCCTCTAATTAAGCGTATTCTGTTAGCCGCGCGTTCCCGGGCAAGAAATGCCACGCCACGAGCAAGTTTCCCTTGAATTGTTCTCTGCCGTTGCTTCCACAGCCCCTGAAGTGTCGAATTTATCTCCAGACAACAGCGAGAGGACGACTCTTTGCACGGTCGCTGGTTCCGGACGACGAAAACCGGGTTGATAAGCAGCTCACGATCGCGCGCTTGATCGACGCGAAACGCGCGGCGAATAGTCGAACGGAATTAACCACGAAATACACTAACTGCGATCTGCCCGATGGAGTACTGTGTTTAATTCTCTCTTTTTTAGTAATAATAATATTCAAGCCTGGAACTACGGTGCATTAGCCTCTAAGTGGACCTGCAAAATGTACTTTAAAAATCCTACGCAATTCAATGATCTAAGTAAGTGCATCGAGTAAGTTTAAAATTATTGGCCAAATTAAAAGGAATTTTTGCTTTTAAACAATTGTTACATAAGTGGACCTTCAAAATATACTTTAAAAATGCAATGGTCTAATTGTAAGGGGTGAACTGAGTAAGTTTAAAATTATTGCTCAAATTGAACGATTTTTTTTGGTAATTGTTACGTAATTGGTCCTTCAAAATGTACTTTAAAAATGCAATGACATATGGGGTGCACCAAGTAAGTTCAACATTCAAATTAAAAAACTTTATTCCAATAATTGTCAAACAAGTGGACCTTCAAAGAGAATTTTAAAAATGTAATGGTCCAAGGGGGTGCAGCAAGTAAGTTTAAAATTATTGGTCAAATTAAAAGGAATTTTTGCTTTTAAACAATTGTTACATAAGTGGACCTTCAAAATATACTTTAAAAATGCAATGGTATAATTGTAAGGGGTGAACTGAGTAAGTTTAAAATTATTGCTCAAATTGAACGATTTTTTTTGGGTAATTGTTACGTAAGTGGCCCTTCAAAATGTACTTTAAAAATGCAATGACTTATGGGGTGCACCAAGTAAGTTTAAAAATTAAAAAATTTTATTCCAATAATTGTCAAACAAGTGGACCTTCAAAGTGAATTTAAAAAATGTAATGGTCCAAGGGGGTGCAGCAAGTAAGTTTAAAATTATTGGTCAAATTAAAAGGAATTTTTGGTTTTAAACAATTGTTACATAAGTGGACCTTCAAAATATACTTTAAAAATGCAATGGTCTAATTGTAAGGGGGTGCACTGAGTAAGTTTAAAATTATTGCTCAAATTGAACGATTTTTTTTGGGTAATTGTTACGTAAGTGGACCTTCAAAATGTACTTTAAAAATGCAATGACTTATGGGGTGCACCAAGTAAGTTTAAAAATTAAAAAATTTTATTCCAATAATTGTCAAACAAGTGGACCTTCAAAGTGAATTTAAAAAATGTAATGGTCCAAGGGGGTGCAGCAAGTAAGTTTAAAATTATTGGTCAAATTAAAAGGAATTTTTGGTTTTAAACAATTGTTACATAAGTGGACCTTCAAAATATACTTTAAAAATGCAATGGTCTAATTGTAAGGGGGTGCACTGAGTAAGTTTAAAATTATTGCTCAAATTGAACGATTTTTTTTGGTAATTGTTACGTAAGTGGACCTTCAAAATGTACTTTAAAAATGCAATGACTTATGGGGTGCACCAAGTAAGTTTAAAAATTAAAAAATTTTATTCCAATAATTGCCAAACAAGTGGACCTTCAAAGTGAATTTTAAAAATGTAATGGTCCAAGGGGGTGCAGCAAGTAAGTTTAAAATTATTGGTCAAATTAAAAGGAATTTTTGTTTTTAAACAATTGCTACATAAGTGGACCTTCAAAATATACTTTAAAAATGCAATGGTATAATTGTAAGGGGTGAACTGAGTAAGTTTAAAATTATTGCTCAAATTGAACGATTTTTTTTGGGTAATTGTTACGTAAGTGGACCTTCAAAATGCACTTTAAAAATGCAATGACTTATGGGGTGCACCAAGTAAGTCTAAAAATTAAAAAATTTTATTCCAATAATTGTCAACAAAGTGGACCTTCAAAGTGAATTTTAAAAATGTAATGGTCCAAGGGGGTGCAGCAAGTAAGTTTAAAATTATTGGTCAAATTAAAAGGAATTTTTGCTTTTAAACAATTGTTACATAAGTGGACCTTCAAAATATACTTTAAAAATGCAATGGTATAATTGTAAGGGGGTGCACTGAGTAAGTTTAAAATTATTGCTCAAATTGAACGATTTTTTTTGGGTAATTGTTACGTAAGTGGACCTTCAAAATGTACTTTAAAAATGCAATGACTTATGGGGTGCACCAAGTAAGTTTAAAAATTAAAAAATTTTATTCCAATAATTGTCAAACAAGTGGACCTTCAAAGTGAATTTAAAAAATGTAATGGTCCAAGGGGGTGCAGCAAGTAAGTTTAAAATTATTGGTCAAATTAAAAGGAATTTTTGGTTTTAAACAATTGTTACATAAGTGGACCTTCAAAATATACTTTAAAAATGCAATGGTCTAATTGTAAGGGGGTGCACTGAGTAAGTTTAAAATTATTGCTCAAATTGAACGATTTTTTTTGGGTAATTGTTACGTAAGTGGACCTTCAAAATGTACTTTAAAAATGCAATGACTTATGGGGTGCACCAAGTAAGTTTAAAAATTAAAAAATTTTATTCCAATAATTGTCAAACAAGTGGACCTTCAAAGTGAATTTAAAAAATGTAATGGTCCAAGGGGGTGCAGCAAGTAAGTTTAAAATTATTGGTCAAATTAAAAGGAATTTTTGGTTTTAAACAATTGTTACATAAGTGGACCTTCAAAATATACTTTAAAAATGCAATGGTCTAATTGTAAGGGGGTGCACTGAGTAAGTTTAAAATTATTGCTCAAATTGAACGATTTTTTTTGGTAATTGTTACGTAAGTGGACCTTCAAAATGTACTTTAAAAATGCAATGACTTATGGGGTGCACCAAGTAAGTTTAAAAATTAAAAAATTTTATTCCAATAATTGCCAAACAAGTGGACCTTCAAAGTGAATTTTAAAAATGTAATGGTCCAAGGGGGTGCAGCAAGTAAGTTTAAAATTATTGGTCAAATTAAAAGGAATTTTTGTTTTTAAACAATTGCTACATAAGTGGACCTTCAAAATATACTTTAAAAATGCAATGGTATAATTGTAAGGGGTGAACTGAGTAAGTTTAAAATTATTGCTCAAATTGAACGATTTTTTTTGGGTAATTGTTACGTAAGTGGACCTTCAAAATGCACTTTAAAAATGCAATGACTTATGGGGTGCACCAAGTAAGTCTAAAAATTAAAAAATTTTATTCCAATAATTGTCAACAAAGTGGACCTTCAAAGTGAATTTTAAAAATGTAAGGGTCCAAGGGGGTGCAGCAAGTAAGTTTAAAATTATTGGTCTAACTAAACAATTTTATTCCAATAATTGTTAAAAATGTGTGACCTTCAAAATGAATTTTAAAAATGTAATGATTAGACTGCCGATCTTTATGCAAAATACAAATATTCGGCATGGATTGCAGGTAGCAGGAATAAAATAAAAATTTATTTCATCCCTTAATGATCTTGTTACGTTAAGAACAACATTACAATATTCTTGAATTTTCTGACCTATTACTGTTTTATATTTCACTCAATTAATTTCTTCATAAATGCATAAAGATCCTAAATCATAAATGCAGAAAGTCTAGTAATGATCCAAGGGGTCACGAAGTGAGTTTAAAATTATTGGTCTAATTAAAAAATTTGATTCTAATAATTGCTAAAGAAGTGTACCTTCAAAATGAATTTTATAAATGTAATGATCCAAGAGGTTGGTGCCCCAATTAAGTTTAAAATTATTGCTCAAATTGAACGATTTTTTTTTGATAATTTTTACGTGATTGGTTCTTCAAAATGTACTTTAAAAATGCAATGACTTATGGGGTGCACCAAGTAAGTTCAACATTCAAATTAAAAACTTTTATTCCAGTGATTGTTGAACAAGTGGACCTTCGAAGTGAATTTTAAAAATGTAATGGGGTTCAAGGGTGTGCACCAAGTAAGTTTAAAATTATTGGTCTAATTAATGAATTTAAACAATGTAATGATTAGACTGCCGATCTTTATGCAAAATACAAATATTCTGCATGGATTGCGGGTAGCAGGAATAAAATAAAAATTTATTTCATCCCTTAATGACTTTGTTACGTTAAAAACAACATTACAATATTCTTGAATTTTTCTGATCTATTACTGTTTTATATTTCACTCAATTAATTTCTTCATAAATGCATAAAGATCCTAAATCATAAATGCAGAAAGTCTAGTAATGATCCAAGGGGGTGCACGAAGTGAGTTTAAAATTATTGGTCTAATTAAAAAATTGTATTTCAATAATTGCTAAAGAAGTGTACCTTCAAAATGAATTTTAGAAATGTAATGATCCAAGGGGTTGGTGCCCCAATTAAGTTTAAAATTATTGGTCATACCATACAATTTTGTTCCAGAATTGTTAAATAATTGGTCCATCAAAATGTTCTTTAAAAATGCAATAATTTAAGGGGGTGCACCAAATGCATCAGATGCACAAAATATTTTTGTTACCCCAACGTTGGGGGTTGATGTAATTCTAACTATTCTAATTCTAATTCGAACGCTTTCGAGAAAACTACTTCGTATAGAAAATCTATTTTCAGCATTGCATCGAAATCGATTAATGTTACTTGGGCATGTTACTCCGCAAACACACATCTCTGTTCCGCGATAATAACTGTAACACTGGATAGCCTCTAGTTACGCTTCCTTCTCGATCACTAATGAATGAAGACCATACCGATGGGCGTTATTCGCTATACGATACAATATTAACCGTGCGTTAGTGGTTAAGCTATGCAACGTGGAATCAGTCGAATACAATACAGACTGAATTATGTTAACATCGTGTTCAATGTAGGAAATCGTGCAGCCTCAACAACCCTAATATGTTGGGTAACTGGTTGAACAGAATTAACTTTTGACCAGGTGTTCTGTGTGTAAATTCTGAATCGTGAACAACCATTATATACTGAGTAACTATGCAAAGCAGTATGTGCAGTTGTAAGTAGATTGTTAATCTTTATATAAAATTTACGATCGATAATAATTTCTCACTTATATAAAATGTTTAGACTGTACATATTTACGTACAATGATTATTTCTTTTAATTTCAAGAACTTGAAGAGCTATTTTTCTTCGTCAACTGTGAATTCTTTCTAATAAAAATAAAATTGTCGCTCACGTAAAAATTAATTTGAAATATTAATAGACTTTCTTAAAAATCGTTATAATACGTTTAACGTCATTCATTTATTAATTCTTTCAAACTACAAATCGAATTTCTTCATTGTTCCGTATACAATTATACTCTTTCTCCGATTCTTTCTTGTAGAAATAAAATTGTCGCTCATTTAAAACTTAATTTAAAATATAAATAGACTACTTTAAAAATCGTTAAGATACGATTGACGTTATTCATTTATTGATTGTTTCAAACTGCAAATCGAATGTTCTTCATTGTTCCGTATACAATTATCCTCTTCCTCCAATTTCGCGAAATTAATGAATGCTACAAACGCTGCAAAATTCGTAGTTTAATTAAAAGGCGCAATTGTCTAAGGCAGATTTCGCAGAAACCAATTATTCCGCTGAAAGGCTGCCAATTTAGACAAGCGCCGGACGCGTTTCGTTTTCAAACGAAAAAGGAATGCAGATGGAAGTCATGATCAAGGGTTCGGAAAGAAGTCGATCCGATAGGAAGAACAAATGGACGGAACGTGGCGAGTGCTTCACCGAAGTGTTATACCGAGACAGCGGTGTCTATCTGCCGAAGGTAAGAGAAACGAGAAGGTCGAATAGAAGAGAAAAGAAGAGAGGAGAAGGCTGCCTGGTGTCTCGCCGAAATGTCCCTCTCCTCTTGACGTAGCCTGAATACCGTCTCCAGTAGCGAGCTAAATTGTTTCGTGACTCCCGCGTTTAATAGCTTAGTCCGGCTCGTGGAGAATCGAAGAAAAACAGGGGGAGTCCGATTACCGGCTCTGTTGGACTGGATCGACTAGCTAACTTTGTTCTGGGGGAACGTTCTGAACTTTTTCACTGCAGACACTCCGATGAGTACATTTTGTGACTTTAGTTTCATTTCTGAAAGAGATAATGATTAATGGTAATTTACATATTCTTTATATGAGCTTTCTTCGAAGATAGTCGCCCAAGTAGGCGTGGTTTCGATGTTTCCAAATTAAAGAGGCGGGGCTAAGGAAGTGTCCTAAAGGAAAATCTACCTTCCCACCTGTCCTATATTGAATATCCCCATAAAATTTCACTTTAAAAACTGCAGCAACTCTTTCTTCGTAGATAGTGGCCTGAGTAGGCGTGGTTTCGATGTTTGCAAATTAAAGAGGCGGGGCTAAGGGAGTGTCCTAAAGGAAAATCTTCCCTATCCCCTGCCCTACATTGAATATCCACAGAAAATTTCACTTTAAAAACTAGAGCAACTCTTTCTTCGTAGATAGTGGCCTGAGCAGGCGTGGTTTCGATGTTTCCAAATTAAAGAGGCGGGGCTAAGGGAGTGTACTAAAGGAAAATCTACCTTCCCACCTGCCTTACATTGGATACCCACAGAAAATTTCACTTTAAAAACTACGGCAACTCTTTCTTCGTAGATAGTGTGCTGAGTAGGCGTGGTTTCATTGCTTCCAAGTCAAAGAGGCGGAGCTAAGGGAGTGCCCCAACAGAAAATCTATCACTAAACCTGTTATAGATTGTATATCTCCCTCAAAACTCTAATTTTGAAGACCACAATGAAAAGAAGTCGTCCTTGTACATACATAGTTCCTTAAGCTGAGGGCCCAGGTAGGCGTGGTTTCATTGTTCCCAGCCTAAGAGGGCGGAGTCGGGGCAATTCTCCAGAAGTTAATCTACATCTGTGACACAAGATTTTTCAAATGCTCATCCAATAGTCCCAAAATTTTATAAATAGTTTAAATTATCATTATAAATACATCCAAGTAGGCGTGGTTTAGTTGTTCCCGAGTCAAACCAGGGGGGCCAAAGCGGTGCCCCATGGGGCAACCTGTGTTCCCTCCTACTCTAAACAATACTACACCTATCGGACAGCAGCAAAGCTCTTGTCTTCTCAATTTAGTCAACGTTTCACCCCTGCCAGCTATTTCGAGAGCAATGGAGAGTACAATCGACTGAAATTTTCTGCCCCGACTGTACCGATCGGGAAGGTCATTCGTCCAGGCGCAGCAACGTTCTCGTTTCCCTCCGCAGCCGCGGAGGACGTCGCGCACGGAGGCGAAAGCGGAGAAAGAATAAGAAAAAGAGAAGGAAACTAGTATTACTGCTCGTCCAGCATAAATTATAAGCGGGCAGGACGTACCGTTCGCGCGGGTCCCAGCGTAAATACGTCGTACAATTACCCGAGCGGCCTCGCCGCGCGCACCTGCTCTTTATTTACCTGCAGGTAAACCGTTTTTTGCCTTGACCGACGTCCGATCGCAATCTACAGCATCCGGCAAGCGTACGCGAGAGAAGATCGCCTCTTCCGCGGACAAGTTTCACCTTCTCGCTAGCAGAGAAGCAGAAGGATCACTCTTTATTACGTCTGACTAATAACTTCCGGTGCACCACCCTGTACATACAACCGTCGCAGCTTCCTATCGGCGACGTGCGATCAGAAATGTCAGTTGAATATAAATTTCCGCCTGATTCGATTTTCACCGCTCTCCCGCGAGAAGGTAAACAACCAACCATCGCTCGAGCGGTGACGTCCAAAGCGGAATAAAGGAATCGACGGGGTCGAGTACCCGTTCGCTCAACGATTGAAAATTACATTTCGACACGGCACTTCGGCGCTATTCTATATTTGCAATTAAGAGCCGCTCCCGTTCCTCTGACGACGAGTCTTTTGACGGCAGAATTTTTTCCGGATTAATCGAACGCTCATTCTTTGACGAACTTCAGGGGCTCGTCTGTGTGTGTTTCAACTGCCTTCTTGAATTTTTTTAAAGCGATATCGTCGAAACTGTGATGTCGGAGTCTATTGAAACGTGTGATTATTCTGCGATGTTCTGAATTTAGACAGTTATGCATTTATAACACTGTCCAACATCAAATTTGTTCCCGAATTACTGTTGGGTCCTTCGTATAGAGTTTTTTGCATTCATTCCGAATCTGTTTTTAATTTTTTCCCTATACGCACAGTTTTTGAGGAACATGACTTTAAAAAAAAACATATTTTTCAACTTTAAACAAATATTGTAATGTTATTATAAAAGATATTGAATTGTTCTTTATAGCGAAAGATTCTGTAGACTTTCCCGAATACAGCGATATCAAATATTAATACATTATCATTGTTTAAACATGTTTAAATAATAACTAAAGGCGGAGAGACACCACTTTTGCACCAATTTTTGAGGACATTTTTCAATTTATCTCAAAAAATAAGGGTCCAGCGGAAAATCGAACTATACCACTCGATAGAGCAGATTTTTATCTTGAGAAACCACCCTGTCAAGTTTGGATCGTCGACGTTTTTTTCGAACCAGAAAGCAAAATATCTTCGCCCGACATGAGTTGCCGCCAGTGGCGCTCGCCATTACAACGGTCGTTCGCCGCTCTGTATCCCGTCGCTGCGCCGTATCTCGTCCCGAGCGCCACTGGCGGCAACTCATGTCGGGCGAAGATATTTTGCTTTCTGGTTCGAAAAAAACGTCGACGATCCAAACTTGACAGGGTGGTTTCTCAAGATAAAAGTCTGCTCTATCGAGTGGTATAGTTTGATTTTCCGCTGGACCCTTATTTTTTGAGATAAATTGAAAAATATCCTCAAAAATTGGTGCAAAAGTGGTGTCTATCCGTCTTTAATGATTGTTTAAACCTGTTTAAATACTCATAATGTATTAATATTGTATATCACTGTATTCGGGAAAGTCTACAGTATCGTTTGCTGCAAAGAACAATTCTATATCTTTTATAATAACATCACAATATTTGTTTGAAGTTGAAAAATATGTTTTTTTTTTTCAAAGCTATGTTCCTCAAGAACTGTGCGTATAGGAAAAAAATTAAAAACAGATTCGGAATCAGCGCAAAAAACTCTATAAGAAGGACCCAACAGTAATTAGGGAACATAAAAAAAGTTGAAATTTGTTGGAAAGTGTAATTAGAATGCATACGTGAGATACACAGGACAGGGAACACATTTCAAACACTTCAAAATCTTTTATTAATTCATTTTACCTATTTCAATTTATTTATATTAAGGTTATTAGAAAAAGGAATAAACGCGCGCGTCTATGTGGCCCCTGTGTCATACAGGAACATTATTAAAACATAATTCCGTCACTCCACGAAGCTGAATTTTTAATATGTTACAATTAAACGTCTTCATAAACATCGTATAAAATATTAAAGTCGAAGCTTGCGTCGTTACGTTAAGAAAAATTCATGAACGTTAACGAAACAATTCTCAGTGAATCGAGAGCGTCTCTTTTGGAGTACAGACTTTTTAGACAGAACCAATGCAATAATTTTTGCACAATGCAGTTGCAAAAGTTCTTATACGCAATATAAAATTTTATGCAACACTAACAATAAGCAGTGGTTATAATTGCCAGGAATTTGCAGGCGATTATCAAAGTTTCTTTTCGCAACCCGACGCGGCTGCATCTCGGCTGCATCACGGGTGCATCGCGCTTCGCCCGAGCGACTAACCCGGTTTATTGTTTCGAGTTCTGAACTGTGTTCGAGCAAATGCTCGGAAATTCTCCGAGCTCCGAAACCCCCTCCGAAAGAGTCTCCCCGTGGATCGCTTCGCCGCGGGACGATCAATTTTCTCCGAGTCCAACGCGAGTATCAAAACAGTGCCAAAATTCTCCGCCGCACGCCCTCCCAAAGGAACACAATGGATTCATTACAGCGAGAACACGGAGTTTGTAATCAACGAAACTGGATACCTCCGTGACTCTGCTTATTTTCGAAACACCATCCTCCGGAAATAGTTGAATAAACATCGCAGAAGGATAAAGTACTTCCAATGAAACGCTTCATTTTGTGTTTTAAATTAATTAATTTCTTTCTGTTCTTGAGAAGTGTGTTTTGCGACATGGACGGGAAGGAATTGTTTTTAGTAGTATTTAGACGAACAATAAAAATATGCATTTTTTGTAGTATTTAGATGAACAATAAAAATATGCATTTTTTGTCTTGAGGAATGCGTTGCACATATTTTTCGGGGCGATTTTTACGTGTGACAATTGTGGAGCCCACAGAAACGTCGTAGATCCCGTGTAAAAATTTTGTAGACTGTAGAAAGATTGTAGACTTCGTATAAAAAATGTAAAGCGTACATTAACATCGTGGATGCGCTATGAAAATTTTGAGGCCTATAAAAACGTTGTAGATCTCGCATAAAAATTGTAGAGCCTACAGAAACATTGTAAATCACATACAAAAATTGTAGAACCTGCAAAAGAATTATGGAGGCTGAGAAAAAAATTGTAAACCCTATAAAAACATAGAGGATGCCGTATAAAAATTGTAGAGCGTAGGGAAAAACTGTGAAGTCTATGTAAACATTCCAGACGTTGCATAAAAATTGTGCAGTCTACAGAAACATTGTAAATCCCGTATAAAAATTTTGTAGACTGTAGGAAGATTGTAGACTTCGTATAAAAATGTAAAGCGTACAAAAACATCACAGATCCTCTATGAAAATTTTGAGGCCTATAAAAACGTTGTAGATCTCGCATAAAAATTGTAGAGCCTACAGAAACATTGTAAATCCCGTGTAAAAATTTTGTAGACTATAGAAACATTGTAGACTTCGTATAAAAATGTAAAGCGTACAAAAACATCATAGATCCTCTATGAAAATTTTGAGGCGTATAAAAACGTTGTAGATCTTACATAAAAATTGTAGTGCCTACAGAAACATTGTAAATCACATACAAAAATTGTAGAACCTGCAGAAGGATTATGGAGGCTGAGAAAAAAATTGTAAACCCTATTAAAACATAGTGGATGCCGTATAAAAATTGTAGAGCCCAAGGAAAAATTGTGAAGTCTATATAAATATTCCAGATGTTGCATAAAAACTGTAGAGTCTACAGAAACATTGTAAATCCCGTATAAAAATTTTGTAGACTGTAGGAAGATTGTAGATTTCGTATAAAAATGTATACCGTACAGAAACATCATAGATCTTCTAGGAAAATTTTGAGGCCTATAAAAACGTTGTAGATCTCGCATAAAAATTGTAGAGCCTACAGAAACATTGTAAATCCCGTGTAAAAATTTTATAGACTATAGAAACATTGTAGACTTCGTATAAAAATGTAAAGCGTACAAAAACATCATAGATCCTCTATGAAAATTTTGAGGCGTATAAAAACGTTGTAGATCTTACATAAAAATTGTAGTGCCTACAGAAACATTGTAAATCACATACAAAAATTGTAGAACCTGCAGAAGGATTATGGAGGCTGAGAAAAAAATTGTAAACCCTATAAAAACATAGTAGATGCCGTATAAAAATTGTAGAGCCTAAGGAAAAATTGTGAAGTCTATATAAACATTCCAGACGTTGCATAAAAACTGTAGAGTCTACAGAAACATTGTAAATCCCGTATAAAAATTTTGTAGACTGTAGGAAGATTGTAGATTTCGTATAAAAATGTATACCGTACAGAAACATCATAGATCTTCTAGGAAAATTTTGAGGCGTATAAAAACGTTGTAGATCTTACATAAAAATTGTAGTGCCTACAGAAACATTGTAAATCACATACAAAAATTGTAGAACCTGCAGAAGGATTATGGAGGCTGAGAAAAAAATTGTAAACCCTATTAAAACATAGTGGATGCCGTATAAAAATTGTAGAGCCTAAGGAAAAATTGTGAAGTCTATATAAATATTCCAGATGTTGCATAAAAACTGTAGAGTCTACAGAAACATTGTAAATCCCGTATAAAAATTTTGTAGACTGTAGGAAGATTGTAGATTTCGTATAAAAATGTATACCGTACAGAAACATCATAGATCTTCTAGGAAAATTTTGAGGCCTATAAAAACGTTGTAGATCTCGCATAAAAATTGTAGAGCCTACAGAAACATTGTAAATCACATACAAAAACTATAGAACCTGCAGAAGAATTATGGAGGCTGAGAACAAAAAATTGTAAATTCTATAAAAACATAATGGATGCCGTATAAAAATTGTAGAGCCTAAGAAAAAATTGTGAAGTCTATATAAACATTCCAGATATTGCATAAAAATTGTAGAGTCTACAGAAACGTTGCAGGTCACGCATAAAAATTGTAGAACCTAAACGAAGTATGTACAATCCCAGAAAAAATGGTATAGTCTATAAAAACGTCGTAGACCTTGCATAAAAATTGTAGAACCTTCAAAATTATAACCTGTAACCTAAATCATAACCTAAAAATTATAGAGCCTGCAGAAGACCGGTCAAACCCAAGAAAAAATGTTCAGTTTTCAGAGTTCCTCTACAAAAATTGTAAAGTCATAAAGCAATCGTAGAATTAAAAAATTGCAGGATGAAAACATCGATTGACGCGTACAGAAAAAATATTTGGAAACAACGTCTCACCTGGTGCCCACGTCAGTTTGAAGCTCGATACCCCAGTTACGCGAAACACCTTGTATCCTCTTAACTATAATTCCGAAAACAAATGTTGCGACAGATATTAATCGTGGATCTTTCGTTCTCTGAATCCGCGTATCAAAATCTGACGCCGTAAATTCCGTTTAAAACGACGCCTCAATCACGGGGAACGATCAATCCGCTCTGAAAACATACTCGCTGAATATACTCGCCTAAAAACCAGTTAACGGATCGCGTGCTCTCGACGGAGATTCCCGAAGGCGCATCTCTCGGTAATCCGTCAGCGACTGTTTATAATTATGCGCATAAAATGTATCGTTAATTACGCGCATATTAAGCGTCGTTATAATTATGCACGGGAGCCCGAGATGCCATTTGTTGTTCCGGAAACGGTCCGCCGGATACAGACAATTATCCCGGGGAAAATGTATTATTTCTCTTAATTAAAGCGCTCCGGGTCCATTATTGTTTATGCTGGCGGGACATTTAGAGCGTTTCGCGGAAATCACTGTCTACTCTTTTTTCCCCTTCCCTAATTTTTAATAGAAAATCGAACCCGAAATTTCCAGAAAAAACAGGGGCAAACATGTTTGTAAAATCTGCAAAATACGGTACTGCAAATTTACATTAATGGAAAATTTTAAAAAAATTCCGTGATATGAAATGCGATAGTATTTAGTACGACTTTAATTTGTTTTGCATTTGCAAAAGCTGTTTCCATCGTCTATAAAAATTTCAAATTGCATATACAGTGGGTGTACAAAGTATTCGTACACCTTTTAAAAATTAATAACTTTTTTATAATTGTACCAAACGACCTGATTTTTTATAATCAATTAGAAGCATTTGTTTACAAACTGATATGCGAAAAAGATTTTCCAAAAATTGCAATTTACGAGGTTGCAGGCAAAAATAAAAAAGGCATTTTTTAAAACTTTTTTATTTGGGCCCTTAATGAAAATTTAAAACATATGTTTTCTAGATCAATTTCCTTTATACACATGTTGGAAATTTCATCGAAATCGATTGACGCAGGAAAAACAACAGGCGTCGAAAGATGTACGATTCTGAGGATTTTAAGCAGAAACTGATCAAAAGTCGTAGAAAACTACGATTTTCACCATTTTTAACCGCTTGTAGCTCGTGTGTATGTTAATCGATATCAATGAAAAATTCAACATGTGTATGACTAGCATAGATCTACAAAACATACATTTTAAATTTTTATTACGGACCCAAATAAAAAAGTTTTAAAAAATGCCTTTTTTATTTTTGCATTTAACCTTGTGAATTATAATGTTTGGAAAATCTTTCTTGTATATCATTTCGTAAACCAATGCTTCTAATTGATTATAAAAAATCAGGTTGTTTGGTACAATTATAAAAATGTTATTAGTTTTTAAAAAGTGTACGAATACTTTGTACACCCACTGTATATCCACAATCGCACTTTCATACGTCACTTAAAAGAATTCAAGAACAGTATCAAGAACAAAGTCTAACAAATATGAATGTTGCGCGTTTCACTTTAGATGAAATAAAATTTGATTCGTCTGTAATCAATATTTAAGCATTAAAACTGTTCTACGACATTTTTCGGGCTAAAGACGTCCTAATCACTGCAACTGTAAAAGAAAAGGTGCGACAAGGGGTTAAATGCAGTTTCTATCTGTTATCGCTATTTTTAGTAACTCCTCGGCGGAGACAAGTGCAAATGGTTAAATTTGCCAGCTGTTGTTATTGCGTAAAAATCGGGAATGCGATTTGTTTGCCTGGATTCGCGAGGCGTTCCGGTTCGCGGAACGGTTGCCACGTCGAACCCCTTTGTGCACGGTTCTTTTTCGTGCCATTAGTCTGAAGCGTGTGCCTCGCAATTCGAGACGAACGGTGTTTTGCTTATCGAGCCGCGCAAATCGACGCGAGTCACGCGAGACGGGACACCTCGACTCGTCGCTCCGCGCGCCGCCTCCTAATGCTCGTTTTTACGACAAAGGCAATCGCGTGACAATGCCCGTCATCCGAAGGAACGACGCCGCTGCTCGAGCCTCCTTTTGTTCCCGACGCTGTTTCCCCGCCAAGACGTTTACGCGATAAGAACGCTCCTCGCGACCCGAAGTAATGTCTTCCTCCCTAATTGCACGGTGTTTCGCAAAGATTCAGCGGGATCGCGACGAATTAACACCTTCTCTGTTCTGGGGTTAATGGGGGATTCGACCTTATACATACAAGCTATAGGAAAATTGCAAAATTTTCATAAATGTCTTTAAAGCTGCAAGGGAAGCGTGAAACCTGCAGATTTTTAGACAATTCGAAATCGTTCAACATCTATCTTCTAATTCTAAATTTTGATTTTTCCTGTAAAAAAATCAGATTATTACAATAACAATATTAATTGCACGAAGACGCCTCTATTTTAACAACTAGGAATATAATTGCCATTTTCTTTAGCCAATTCGAAATCTTCCAACTTCTATCTTCAAATTTTAAACGTTGATTTTTAGACAATTCGAAATCGGTCAACATCTATCTTCAAATTCTAAATTTTTATTTTTCCTGTCAAAGAATCACATTATTACAATAACAATATTAATTTCACGGAAGCACCTTCGACGCCTCTATTTTAACAAGTAGGAAAATAATTGCCATTTCCTTTAGTCAATTCGAAATCGTTCAACATCTATCTTCAAATTCTAAATTTTGATTTTTCCTATCAAAGAATCACATTATTACAATAACAATATTAATTTCACGGAAGCACCTTCGACGCCTCTATTTTAACAAGTAGGAAGATAATTGCCATTTCCTTCAGTCAATACGAAATCTTTCAACTTCTATCTCCGAATTCTAAATTTTGATTTTTCCTGTAAAAAAATCAGATTATTACAATAACAATATTAATTGCACGAAGACGCCTCTATTTTAACAACTAGGAATATAATTGCCATTTTCTTTAACCAATTCGAAATCTTCCAACTCCTATCTTCAAATTCTGAACTTTGATTTTTAGACAATTCGAAATCGTTCAACATCTATCTTCAAATTCTAAATTTTTATTTTTCCTGTCAAAGAATCACATTATTACAATAACAATATTAATTTTACGGAAGCACCTTCGACGCCTCTATTTTAACAAGTAGGAAGATAATTGCCATTTCCTTTAGTCAATACGAAATCTTTCAACTTCTATCTCCGAATTCTAAATTTTGATTTTTCCTGTAAAAAAATCAGATTATTACAATAACAATATTAATTGCACGAAGACGCCTCTATTTTAACAACTAGGAATTAATTGCCATTTTCTTTAGCCAATACGAAATCTTCCAACTTCCATCTTCAAATTCTAAACTTTGATTTTTAGACAATTCGAAATCGTTCAACATCTATCTTCAAATTCTAAATTTTGATTTTTCCTGTCAAAGAATCACATTATTACAATAACAATATTAATTTTACGGAAGCACCTTCGACGCCTCTATTTTAACAAGTAGGAAGATAATTGCCATTTCCTTTAGTCAATACGAAATCTTTCAACATCTATCTTCGAATTCTAAATTTTGATTTTTCCTGTCAAAGAATCACATTATTACAATAACAATATTAATTGCACGAAGACGCCTCTATTTTAACAACCAGGAATATAATTGCCATTTTCTTTAGCCAATTTGAAATCTTCCAACTTCTATCTTCAAATTCTGAACTTTGATTTTTAGACAATTCGAAATCGTTCAACATCTATCTTCAAATTCTAAATTTTGATTTTTCCTATCAAAGGATCACATTATTACAATAACAATATTAATTTCACGGAAGCACCTTCGACGCCTCTATTTTAACAAGTAGGAAGATAATTGCCATTTCCTTCAGTCAATACGAAATCTTTCAACTTCCATCTCCGAATTCTAAATTTTGATTTTTCCTGTAAAAAAATCAGATTATTACAATAACAATATTAATTGCACGAAGACGCCTCTATTTTAACAACTAGGAATATAATTGCCATTTTCTTTAACCAATTCGAAATCTTCCAACTCCTATCTTCAAATTCTGAACTTTGATTTTTAGACAATTCGAAATCGTTCAACATCTATCTTCAAATTCTAAATTTTTATTTTTCCTGTCAAAGAATCACATTATTACAATAACAATATTAATTTCACGGAAGCACCTTCGACGCCTCTATTTTAACAAGTGGGAAGATAATTGCCATTTCCTTTAGGCAATTCGAAATCTTCCAACTTCTATTACTTCGAATTCTAAATTTTGATTTTCCTGTCAAAGAATCAGATTATTACAATAACAACATCAATTGCACGAAGGCACCTGTGACATTGTAAGAACGGTGGCAACGATTGTACGTACTTGAGGCTGTATTTGAAACATGTTAAATTAAACATGTTAAATGTAATGAAATTAAATTTATGAAATTTATGAAACATGTTAAATTATTATGGAACAAATAAGGACATGTTAAGAACTACAAAAATTACGTAGGAAAAATGTGTAGGTTCTCGAGGCAAAATTTTAGACCCATATAAAAATTGTAAGGCTTTTGAAATAATCAGAAATCCTGTGTCTCGCCAGATAAGGGAGATTGAGGGGAGTACAGTTACCCCCACTCTGCGCTACCGGGTGAGTCACGACGCAGACGCAACGAATTAGGTGCGCGCATCGCGTCACGTGACAGATCGTGGCGGAAGCGTGGGGACGCTCACCGCCGAAAAGTGAGGGGATAGCGTCGTAGAAGGGGAAGGGTAGAGTGGGAGACGAGTGAGTGCGTATTAATTTAATCAAAATTCACTCGACCGTCGCAATTAGTCTCTGTCACTTTATACATAATTATTGTTTAGTTGGTATACATACGATATATCGTGGGCATGAATTAATTTGTACATCTACCAATACAACCACAAAAAATATTATTATAAGCTCGAGAGCTTCTGCAGATCCTATTTACTATACCCAGCGAACTGATAGCATATGTCGCTCCCAGGACAAGCACACAGGCGATTCTCAGCGCGTCTAATTCATCATCGTTCGATCCGACGAAGCACCGAGTCGGCACGAGCCATGGGCGACGATAGGTGTGCGAAGAGTAAACAACGACCGAGCGAACAACGCCCTCTCTCTCTCTCTCTCGCCCTCTCTGTTTCTCCTATTCACTCATTCACTCTCCCTCCCTCTCATTGCATGTATGAAGAGCGAAATCAACGGCCGGCCCGCAGCGAGAAGAGTAAATAAAGCTCGCGCGAATAACTGCGAAACGGTTCCAGGTCCCAGTCCCTCGTGATCCTCGACATCCCCGAGACCGAGGGTTGAGGGTTGGCCACCCCCGCAACAGCTTTGCGACACCCTCGAGCGTTTTCCTCGCAACGACGCCCCAACGACCGCTTCGCGAATCACTTTTACTCGCACGAACCCCCTGCAACTACACCCCTGCAACAACTACCCCTGCTACAGGTTGTCAGAACCGATGATGGGGAGGATGCTGCCGCGATGGGGTAACTTCTGTTTGCGGCTGTGTTTGCGGATGCGGGTCTGTTATGAAAATGAAGCACGATCCTTACAAGATCCTTACACGATGCTTACTCGATCCTTACACCGTTCTTGCAGTGCATGCTTTTTAATGATGATTTTAATGATTGTTGTTGCAGAGACAATAGTTGGTTGGTTAAAAAGCTTTTTTTAGCGTTCCCTCTTTTAAAAGATTTTTATTAAAATACTCTGGAAGATCGTTAGGACCAGGATAACCTATTTCGAAGATCACGCGAGTTGCAAGATCACGAATTGCAATTCAACCCGGTTTTGCACCCGATCATTAAAGAGTCGCAATTCTGGCTGTACAACGAAGATCCGGATCATCGATCGTTATATAATGGAACGACCGGGAATAATTCCCGCTGTCCAATGGATCCGATCGCAAAAACTCGTGTACGCAAATGTTTGCCAGCGCAGGAACACCAGGGATCTCGGTTCGCCGAACATTTATCGCACAGCGATTCCGATATTAAGCAAACATTTACGATGTCGGTGCCACGGGAGCGCTGGAGTCCGACAAATAGAAACAATTCGTTGCCGATCGATCGGCCGCCATTTGTAAAAGGGACGTAACTGGAAACTCGGTTCGTTCTTCATTCGTTCATCATATGTAGGAACAGAATGTGGGAACGCGATAAAGGACGGGAAAGACTGAATGAGGATGTATAATAAATCTCTGAATCGCTGAATCACCTTTATAGAGGTTGTCCCAAAACTGCTGTACTTGCTTGAAAGGTGTGATTCCTAAGTTTAATTGAAGTAACTTTTTCCTTCGCGAAAATCTTCTCCGTGGCGTTGTAATGAGTTATTCTCGAAAAAACGCGGACCACTCGGAGCGCGGCTACAGTGGACGGATACCGGCTGTGCCAAGGCAACAACATTTTGAGAAGATTTTCGCAAAGAAGTTGCTTGAAATGACTGCAAGAATCATCTCTTTCGAGGACGTACATTTTTGAGTTCTTTGGTTCTTTGCGTGGGATATCGTTCGAGAAACTGCTAAATAAATTAATGTAGTAGCGAATAGGAATGATCATTTACTGGGCAGGTCACTCTACATTCATCGTTGGACTTTTTATGCATTTATAGCTTATAAATATTTTCAAAAAATGCTGAAGTATTAAATTCAACAGAATTTAATTTTTACAAATGCCATTACTAGATTCCGGATTTTATGCTTTTATAACAAAAATGAGCACGTGCAATTTAAAACAGTGACACTATTAAAAGGCTTTAAGTGTATTAATATATTATTTTCATCACATTAAAATTATTAATGAAGAATATAAATCTATATTCAGCTCCTGCGTCTAGCTATTACCAATGAAAATAGAATTCTATCTGGTACCTTCGGTTTCTATTTGGTAGAATTATATCTTTTCCAATACAAAAATATACTGTCTTTTATTGGTTAACCAAAGTAAATATATAACACATACAATGTTGTATGAAATTTGATTTCAGTTATAATTGAATGTCATTAAATTGTGTTTTTACCATTATGGTATTTTCACTAGGTGAGGTTAAAGACACATTATGATTTTTTGAATTTACCGCGGTGTATCGATCTACATAACCTAGATCTCTGCCAAAACGATCAGTGTCGTTAAAACGTGTTTCACGAGTCTCACGATTCTCACATTAACATACTTAATCACACCTAAGCAAGTGAGTGAAAAATTGCGAAATTAAATTTGGTTTCGAAATTAAATTTGGTAATGAAATAAATCATATTTATTTTCTCTTACAGACGCAATTCAATACAATCTTGAAAATGGTCAAATTAATGACCGAAACGTCGATTTATTTGAAAAAATTAGCAAAATAGCTTAGTTAATTTTGTGTTTTTCAGTATTAAACGATTGAACCGTAGCACAGTGGAGTATTTGGCCCGGAAAGCTGGCCAAAACTATTGCAACATTATTTATGGTCTCATGGTCATAATATTATATGTCGTTGAATTCGTCTTAAGATCAGCTATAATATTATGAGATAAAAAATACATTTTAACATTTAAAAAATCAAAATGACCTTGATTATTTGTCGTAAACAAAATATTTTCGAAATTTTATGTATTGCAGTTTGTAGATGTTTGAACACTGTTAAACTTTTGTCCCAAACATTTTTTTAAACAAAAATGTTTTATTTGTTTTTGTTAGGCTAAAAGAACTTGCGACTGAAAGAATGCCATTATATTCTGCAATTAAAAAAAATGCGTAGAATGAAAACTTTGCAAACAAATTTATAATTTCATATAAATATATTTTTCTTTATATTATTTTATTGTACTTTTCCGACCAAATACTCCACTGTGGGCCGTGCAGACGCAATAGGACGCAGCATCTCTGGAGTGTCATTCTTACTTAAATTAGCTATAAAATTTCAAACCGGACGAATCCGGAACCAATTCTTTTTGGACTGTGATCACAAACCTTTACCAAATGTAACGAGACGAGAAAGAACATCGGGACTCATCGGGAAGAATAACAAAACCGTTAACGAAGTATTATAGGCGAAAATAATGTTTCCAAACTATTGGTTATTTTCAAATATTAGTAACTATACTAATTTGGAGAATGAAGAACTGAAACCTGTTCGAAAATGCTGTACATACCTAGCAGAAACATTTCTGCAGCGAAAACATTTACACGATTTCCCTAAAATACCTGATAATCAGTAATAAGCGAACGATGTTTCAGAGAATGGTTAAGAGCGAAAAATGTGCTGTAAAATCTCTTAACTCTCGATGAGATATGCTGTTTCATGAATTTTTAAATTAAAAAAGAATGCTGATACATTGTTCCTTAGACATTCAACTATCTCGAACAACAAAATTTGTACAGCTTGCGCAAAATTTTTGAAATCGACTTTTGGCCAGCTTTTTCGTGCAAATACCCCACTGTGCGTAGCGCCGATATCATTTATTATTGCTATCAACAAGAATACAATCGATACAAATAATTTTATCTATTTGGTACCACTTTCTTAAAATTTGTCTGCAAAGATTGAAAATTGCATAAACACCCTCAGTTTATCCAAGATGATGATTGATGAGTGATAAACAATTTTACTCGAAGCTAATGATTCTGAAATATTAGAAGATTTCTTAATTATTTCAGTTTGCTCATGTCATTTGAAGGCACAAAGCTATTATTTCAGCCATCGCATCGGCTCGGTTTCTTTTTTCGGTTTCTGGTTTCCACGCGCCTCGACATTGTTATGGAGTCGTTTCTTTTCCCCTCGATCCGGCCATATTTAGAGCGAGGTTCTTAAAACAGAAAATCGCGGAACGGCGACGTTATCGTGCGAGAACGGGGAGGGGATCGGGAGGCTGTCAACCCGCGGAGTTATCGTGGCCCATAAATACGTGCATATCTTTATCCCGAAGCCCGTATTCCGACCGCTCGACCAATTCGAAAGCGTGAGACTCTGTCGTATTATGGAGATACAGTGGTCGGAGAGAGCATGATTCTCCAATGGTAGATTCTGGAATCGAACGAAGAACCTGCGACCATTCAAAGGGAGGATCTGGAGAGGATGCGTCCCTTTAGGGTACCCTCTTTCGGAGCGCGAAGCGTTTACCAAGCTGGGAATGGTTTTTAGAAATTCGTAAGCGTTGGAAAGTTCGTAGCGTTTTCAAATTAAGAATCACAGATTAAATTAAGGTATTTATTCATATGTTTATTCAATAACACGAGAAGTTACCACGGAAATGGCGAAAAATAATACAACAGAATGGAAAATATTTTATTGAATAAATATCTAACCCAATATCATTTATTTCTTCAATTTTTTTTTTGAAGTTCTAGTCCGGTTTCATTGATGTAGTCATTAAACGAATAACATATTATCATAAATTACTCGTTACAATTTATATAAATTCATTATTAATATAAGATTAAATTATAAATAATATTTCCATTAAATATTCTGCAAAAATTAATGAAATTTATTATTACAATTTCATAAATTGCCCAATTATTTTTCAACATCAGATACAGTCTTGCTAAAGCAATTAATTAAAACCAATACTCAAACCACAATTTGCATTACTAAATTTATTTTTATTTAATAAATTGCTAAAAGTTCAACGGTTGCATGAATAAAATAGTGTGGCTGGAACTGAGCTCAATTTCATACTTATAAAATGAAATATAGAATTTAAATGTTCTGCATCAGAAAAATGTCTTAATTTTAATATTAAACAACTTCCGTGCACCAGAATAAGAGCTAACATTTTTGTCCCATCGCCAAGAGCGACATGTTCGTTGAATAACTGAATATTACCGTCGCATTCCAGATTGCTATTATTGCGTACAACAGATTGGGAACGCAACGAAAAATTTCCGAGTGACATTCCCAGCCCCCTAACCGCGGAAATTAGTATCGGAGCGGTGATTTCGCGAGAGGGAGCGATCGAGACCGCGTGCCAGGAAATAGAATCGCGATCGCGAATCCGAACGCCGCCGTTTCCCGATAAAAGTTTTGCGCGTCGTCTCGCTGCCTTTATTTCGCGGTTTATGACGCTTCCATGAAGATTAATGGCGTCCATTGTTTGCGGTGCGACGAGCCGCCCCCGCGCAGGGGAGGGAACACTGCACGGGATGATAGATAGGATGTCCAGAGAAGAGGTGGGTCTAGGAGGCTTGAAAATTATTTTTGAACATTTTTTTAACCGGATAAACAAGATAAAAATCCACAATATTTATTGGAACTGTCTTCCAAGGGCTAAAAATCGTATAATTTTTACCTATAGAAATTAATATAGCAACAGTGTGGGGGTTATTTAATTTGAAATGTTAATGAAGTTTTATACTGGATAAAATTTTCGGAAATCCTATTTTTGCAACGGGTTAGCAAGATATTCACTGGTACATTCTTACAAAAATAATACAATCTTTAATTGTAAGAATTGAAATAGTATAAAAAAATATAGTTAGACTATAAAAATATATTCTAACAAATCTAAAATTGATAGACACCTGCAAGAAGTTCTAGGTTAGTGGGTCACACCTACCTAGTTTCGAAAAACCGCAGAACAATCGGTATTTTTCACCGAAAAAAAAGAAAAAGGAAGTCTCCCCTTAAGCTGAACTCCTTTATCCTGCCACGACGGCGTAAAGGATACGACAAACGACCGGCTGAGCAGCTCCATGGATATCTCACGGGCTCGAAGATTAAAGGATCCTTCAGGAGACCGTTCCGACGATCAACTATCCTGATTTCGGGGCAGGCTAACGATAATACACTCCCCGTGTCTCGCCCTTAAATCTCCAGACTGGGGCAGACAATGCTCTCTCCCTTTCTCTCTCTATCTCTCTCTCTCTCTCTCTGTTTCTATCCAACGAACAACAATGCTCGGAAAAACGATTCTTTGCTGGCAAAATATGGCGAGCTCCACGTTGCGAAAAAAAGTAGAAAATCCACCGCAAATACCCGGCCGCTTCTGCCAGCCACCGAATTTTCCGAATAAATCAGACAAGCGCGCGAGCGCGCGAGATCCCGCGACTTTTCAAAGTGTCGCGCCGTAAATCAACGATTTTTTTGTTTCGGAGAACGTGCTCCACGACGAACTACAAACCTCCATGATTTCGTGAGTCTTTCGATGCGAGCCTCGCATACACCACATTTCAATTTTGCACTGAACTATTTTTGGTAAAATGAAACAGAAGAAAATATGTTCGCATTGTACATGAAAACAATTATTTCTGAACATTTTTTGACAAATAAATAAAATTGTGTGTCTCACAACATTGTAGGGCTAGCTAAAAGGGTCAGAGAAAGATGGAAGAAGATAGAGTGGTTTTGGATCTATATTAAAATTGTAGGGCTAGCAAGAAGGGTCAGAAAAAGGTGGGGGAAAAGAAGCAGACTCTGGAGCTATACTAAAATTGTATATTAAAATGGTAGGGCTAGCAAGAAGGGTCAGAAAAAGGTGGAGGAAAAGCAGCAGACTGTGGAGCTATACTAAAATTGTATATTAAAATTGTTGGGCTAGCAAGAAGGGTCAGAAAAAGGTGGGGAAAAAGAAGCAGACTCTGGAGCTATACTAAAATTGTATATTAAAATGGTAGGGCTAGCAAGATGGGTCAGAAAAAGGTGGAGGAAAAGAAGCAGACTCTGGAGCTATACTAAAATTGTATATTAAAATTGTAGGGCTAGCAAGAAGGGTCACAAAAAGGTGGAGGAAAAGAAGCTGACTCTGGAGCTATACTGAAATTGTATATTAAAATTGTAGGGCTAGCAAGAAGAGCCATAAAAAGGTGGGGGAAAAGAAGCAGACTCTGGAGCTATACTAAAATTGTATATTAAAATTGTAGGTCTAGCAAGAAGGGTCACAAAAAGGTGGAGGAAAAGAAACAGACTCTGGAGCTATACTAAAATTGTATATTAAAATTGTAGGGCTAGCAAGAAGGGTCAGAAAAAGGTGGGGAAAAAGAAGCAGACTCCGGAGCTATACTAAAATTGTATATTAAAATGGTAGGGCTAGCAAGATGGGTCAGAAAAAGGTGGAGGAAAAGAAGCAGACTCTGGAACTATACTAAAATTGTATATTAAAATTGTAGGGCTAGTAAGAAGAGCCATAAAAAGGTGGGGAAAAGAAGCAGACTCTGGAGCTATACTAAAATTGTATATTAAAATTGTAGGGCTAGGGAGATGGGTCAGAAAAAGGTGGAGGAAAAGAAGCAGACTCTGGAGCTATACTAAAATTGTATATTAAAATTGTAGGGCTAGCAAGAAGGGTCAGAAAAAGGTGGAGGAAAAGAAGCAGACTCTGGAGCTATACTAAAATTGTATATTAAAATGGTAGGGCTAGCAAGATGGGTCAGAAAAAGGTGGAGGAAAAGAAGCAGACTATGGAGCTATACTAAAATTGTGTATTAAAATTTTAGGGCTAGCAAGAAGGGCCATAAAAAGATGGAGGAAAAGAAGCAGACTCTGGAGCTATACTAAAATTGTATATTAAAATTGTAGGGTTAGCAAGAAGGACCATAAAAAGGTGGAGGAAAAGAAGCATACTCTGGAGCTATACTAAAAGTGTATATTAAAATTGTAGGGCTAGCAAGAAGGGTCACAAAAAGGTGGAGGAAAAGCAGCAGACTGTGGAGCTATACTAAAATTGTATATTAAAATTGTTGGGCTAGCAAGAAGGGTCAGAAAAAGGTGGAGGAAAAGAAGCAGACTGTGGAGCTATACTAAAATTGTATATTAAAATGGTAGGGCTAGCAAGATGGGTCAGAAAAAGGTGGAGGAAAAGAAGCAGACTATGGAGCTATACTAAAATTGTGTATTAAAATTGTAGGGCTAGCAAGAAGGGTCAGAAAAAGGTGGAGAAAAAGAAACAGACTCTGGAGCTATGCTAAAATTGTATATTAAAATTGTAGGGCTAGCAAGAAGGGTCAGAAAAAGGTGGGGGAAAAGAAGCAGACTCTGGAGCTATACTAAAATTGTATATTAAAATTGTAGGGCTAGCAAGAAGGGTCAGAAAAAGGTGGGGGAAAAGAAGCAGACTCTGGAGCTATACTAAAATTGTATATTAAAATGGTAGGGCTTGCAAGATGGGTCAGAAAGAGGTGGAGGAAAAGAAGCAGACTATGGAGCTATACTAAAATTGTGTATTAAAATTGTAGGGCTAGCAAGAAGGGTCACAAAAAGGTGGAGGAAAAGAAGCTGACTCTGGAGCTATACTGAAATTGTATATTAAAATTGTAGGGCTAGCAAGAAGAGCCATAAAAAGGTGGGGGAAAAGAAGCAGACTCTGGAGCTATACTAAAATTGTATATTAAAATTGTAGGTCTAGCAAGAAGGGTCACAAAAAGGTGGAGGAAAAGAAACAGACTCTGGAGCTATACTAAAATTGTATATTAAAATTGTAGGGCTAGCAAGAAGGGTCAGAAAAAGGTGGGGAAAAAGAAGCAGACTCCGGAGCTATACTAAAATTGTATATTAAAATGGTAGGGCTAGCAAGATGGGTCAGAAAAAGGTGGAGGAAAAGAAGCAGACTCTGGTACTATACTAAAATTGTATATTAAAATTGTAGGGCTAGTAAGAAGAGCCATAAAAAGGTGGGGAAAAGAAGCAGACTCTGGAGCTATACTAAAATTGTATATTAAAATTGTAGGGCTAGGGAGATGGGTCAGAAAAAGGTGGAGGAAAAGAAGCAGACTCTGGAGCTATACTAAAATTGTATATTAAAATTGTAGGGCTAGCAAGAAGGGTCAGAAAAAGGTGGAGGAAAAGAAGCAGACTCTGGAGCTATACTAAAATTGTATATTAAAATGGTAGGGCTAGCAAGATGGGTCAGAAAAAGGTGGAGGAAAAGAAGCAGACTATGGAGCTATACTAAAATTGTGTATTAAAATTTTAGGGCTAGCAAGAAGGGCCATAAAAAGATGGAGGAAAAGAAGCAGACTCTGGAGCTATACTAAAATTGTATATTAAAATTGTAGGGTTAGCAAGAAGGACCATAAAAAGGTGGAGGAAAAGAAGCATACTCTGGAGCTATACTAAAAGTGTATATTAAAATTGTAGGGCTAGCAAGAAGGGTCACAAAAAGGTGGAGGAAAAGCAGCAGACTGTGGAGCTATACTAAAATTGTATATTAAAATTGTTGGGCTAGCAAGAAGGGTCAGAAAAAGGTGGAGGAAAAGAAGCAGACTGTGGAGCTATACTAAAATTGTATATTAAAATGGTAGGGCTAGCAAGATGGGTCAGAAAAAGGTGGAGGAAAAGAAGCAGACTATGGAGCTATACTAAAATTGTGTATTAAAATTGTAGGGCTAGCAAGAAGGGTCAGAAAAAGGTGGGGGAAAAGAAGCAGACTCTGGAGCTATACTAAAATTGTATATTAAAATGGTAGGGCTTGCAAGATGGGTCAGAAAGAGGTGGAGGAAAAGAAGCAGACTCTGGTACTATACTAAAATTGTATATTAAAATTGTAGGGCTAGTAAGAAGAGCCATAAAAAGGTGGGGAAAAGAAGCAGACTCTGGAGCTATACTAAAATTGTATATTAAAATTGTAGGGCTAGGGAGATGGGTCAGAAAAAGGTGGAGGAAAAGAAGCAGACTCTGGAGCTATACTAAAATTGTATATTAAAATTGTAGGGCTAGCAAGAAGGGTCAGAAAAAGGTGGAGGAAAAGAAGCAGACTCTGGAGCTATACTAAAATTGTATATTAAAATGGTAGGGCTAGCAAGATGGGTCAGAAAAAGGTGGAGGAAAAGAAGCAGACTATGGAGCTATACTAAAATTGTGTATTAAAATTTTAGGGCTAGCAAGAAGGGCCATAAAAAGATGGAGGAAAAGAAGCAGACTCTGGAGCTATACTAAAATTGTATATTAAAATTGTAGGGTTAGCAAGAAGGACCATAAAAAGGTGGAGGAAAAGAAGCATACTCTGGAGCTATACTAAAAGTGTATATTAAAATTGTAGGGCTAGCAAGAAGGGTCACAAAAAGGTGGAGGAAAAGCAGCAGACTGTGGAGCTATACTAAAATTGTATATTAAAATTGTTGGGCTAGCAAGAAGGGTCAGAAAAAGGTGGAGGAAAAGAAGCAGACTGTGGAGCTATACTAAAATTGTATATTAAAATGGTAGGGCTAGCAAGATGGGTCAGAAAAAGGTGGAGGAAAAGAAGCAGACTATGGAGCTATACTAAAATTGTGTATTAAAATTGTAGGGCTAGCAAGAAGGGTCAGAAAAAGGTGGAGAAAAAGAAACAGACTCTGGAGCTATGCTAAAATTGTATATTAAAATTGTAGGGCTAGCAAGAAGGGTCAGAAAAAGGTGGGGGAAAAGAAGCAGACTCTGGAGCTATACTAAAATTGTATATTAAAATTGTAGGGCTAGCAAGAAGAGCCATAAAAAGGTGGGGAAAAGAAGCAGACTCTGGAGCTATACTAAAATTGTATATTAAAATTGTAGGGTTAGCAAGAAGGACCATAAAAAGGTGGAGGAAAAGAAGCATACTCTGGAGCTATACTAAAAGTGTATATTAAAATTGTAGGGCTAGCAAGAAGGGTCACAAAAAGGTGGAGGAAAAGCAGCAGACTGTGGAGCTATACTAAAATTGTATATTAAAATTGTTGGGCTAGCAAGAAGGGTCAGAAAAAGGTGGAGGAAAAGAAGCAGACTGTGGAGCTATACTAAAATTGTATATTAAAATGGTAGGGCTAGCAAGATGGGTCAGAAAAAGGTGGAGGAAAAGAAGCAGACTATGGAGCTATACTAAAATTGTGTATTAAAATTGTAGGGCTAGCAAGAAGGGTCAGAAAAAGGTGGAGAAAAAGAAACAGACTCTGGAGCTATGCTAAAATTGTATATTAAAATTGTAGGGCTAGCAAGAAGGGTCAGAAAAAGGTGGGGGAAAAGAAGCAGACTCTGGAGCTATACTAAAATTGTATATTAAAATTGTAGGGCTAGCAAGAAGGGTCAGAAAAAGGTGGGGGAAAAGAAGCAGACTCTGGAGCTATACTAAAATTGTATATTAAAATTGTAGGGCTAGCAAGAAGGGTCAGAAAAAGGTGGAGGAAAAGAAGCAGACTATGGAGCTATACTAAAATTGTGTATTAAAATTGTAGGGCTAGCAAGAAGGACCATAAAAAGGTGGAGGAAAAAAAGCAGACTATGGAGCTATACTAAAATTGTGTATTAAAATTGTAGGGCTAGCAAGAAGGGCCATAAAAAGGTGGGGGAAAAGAAGCAGACTCTGGAGCTATACTAAAATTGTATATTAAAATTGTAGGGTTAGCAAGAAGGACCATAAAAAGGTGGAGGAAAAGAAGCAGACTGTGGAGCTATACTAAAATTGTATATTAAAATTGTAGGGCTAGCAAGAAGGGTCACAAAAAGGTGGAGGAAAGAAGCAGACTCTGGAGCTATACTAAAATTGTATATTAAAATTGTAGGGCTAGCAAGAAGGGCCAGAAAAAGGTGGAGGAAAAGAACCAGACTCTGGAGCTACATTAAAATTGTAGAGCTAGCTAAAATGGACATGGGTGAAGAAGTAAATGCAATTTGGTACCATAGAAAAATTATGTTACGTACGAAATAAATTGTAAGGCTGGCGAAAAGGGCCAAATTGTTATCCCAAAATCGCAAGCGTTTGGTTCCTGTTGAACGAGCCACCCGTCATGCATTTCAATTCGCCAGAAGTTACTTTGCACCTTCGAGCAATTCGCATGAACGATCCTCGACGACATAGACGGTTTTTCTATAGACAGGTTTCCCCCCTGGAGAACGCAACCCCGTAAAAAACTGTGTCACGGTGTGCAGGACGGGATAAAGTTGGCAGCGGCAGGAAACTTGAGCGATAAAATTCATCCCAGGGATTCCAACGGGGAGACCCGGCTCCCAGCCAATCTACCGGCTTATACTCGCGATAAATACTAATTAACCCCATGCGCTCGGGAGCTCGAGACCGATCCGGCATCCCTCGAGATTAGAATTTCCTTCGTTCGGTTCTTATGCATTCGCTATTACTGATGGCAAGCTCTATACACAAACCTCAATCAATGGTAACAGCCCAATTGCATTTGATGGGGTTTCATTCCCACCTCAGGGCAGTCAAATTTTCATTAGATAACCTGTGTATACAATCATTTATTACTATAAATGCATAAAATCTGCAACTAGGTCGAACATAATTTTTATATTCTTCCAATGTGTCTACTGTTTTATGTTTCTCCGCTACAATTTTTCTCATAAATATATAAAATCCGCAGTCTAGAAATCAGTGAAGGATCGAATCAGCTTGCAAGGAGCTCGATCCCATCGCTACAGTCGATCTAGTTCGCAACGTTTCGCAGAATCTCGCAGAAATTTAAGGCCGCGCGGATTCGCGTACCGCTCTTATTGCCGTTGCTTTAATCCCCTTAAGCCGGGGATGAATTAGGTACGAGAGACTCGGGGTGTAAGAGGATCGTTCGCGAGCACACTTTTCTTGCGATAAGTTCGCAGCCCCGGGAGCAGCCACTGCACCCTTTTCGTTTCTTATTACGAACGTGGATCGTTCGTTTCCGCTTGCTCGCCGAGAGCAAGAGGAACGTGTAAAGCGTAAAGTATCAAAGACACTCGATCGAAACGGAATTGAACGAGCCATCCCTTGGCAGCGCGAATTTTTCGCTGCCGAGTTCCTCCGGGGCCGACGAGACGACTCGCGCGACTCAGACTTTTTCCGAGTGATTAAAATTGTGATTAAGGAGCCCGTTCAAGGTACGCGAACCTGCCGAGAGAAGATCTCGCGATGAAATCGTGAGGAACTTGCTGGGATTCACTGCTGAATCCTGATCTTCTGATTTGCTGACCGGTACGGCACTTTTAGGAAATTCTTCGAAGGCGTTTCGCTAATGTAGCTCTTTAAAATGTTTTCAGCAGAATCTTGAACCATACATTTTTTATCGTACACTTGGTTCTTCGAAAATGCTGACTCGAACGTTTCTGAATTGATGAATCAAGAAATGATGATTGACGTGTGATAGATGATGATTGATGATGATGATTGAAATGGTCGCTGGATTCCGAAAACAGAGGCTTCAGAATAGCACTCGAGTGGTGACTTTGAGGCACCGCCAAAAACTGTTGTACTATTATTTAAAATATTATTTACATTGTTAGATATGTTGGTAACTAATCACTTACTAAACGTTTAACACTAAACCTACCGAGCTTTAAAAGTATCCGGCACATGTTGCGTTATAAAAATAATCAGATTAAATTTATTTGAACTCTGTGCGGCTCATATTATAATATCTGAGCTATTAATTATATTTACCACGAAAGCATCTTTAGAATTTGAATAATTGAGAAATAAAAAATCTGGAACCGGTTATTTGACCGGTAGTGGTAGGTTTAATGTTAAGTATTGTATGAGGTATTATATCAAATATTTCATATCCATCAAATTGAAAAAATCATAGAAAATAGAGACACTTTAGGTCGGAGGAGATGTTTAATTTTCGTGTTAAAATAGCTCCGAGTGCCAAAGGGTTAGATATCCCCATTTTTCAAAAGTCAGCAAAGTGTTCAAACACTGTTCCGATTGTATTGAAATTGAGTCGGTTAAATGTCCGAAGAAGAAGCAGTTTAGAAATCCAGCCACAGCTAAGCAGCCTGTAGGTTGATTCGACGCAATTTCAGAGACGCGTCTTCAATTAGGACAAAGGGAAGCGGTGTCAGCCGGCGGAAGCCAGAAAGTCGACGTAAACCGCGTCGCGAGCAACAAGAGAGCCCAAGATGAGGGAGAGTGGCTCCCCAGCCAGCACACGAGCCACCAGCTAATTAAGTCTGGTCGAAACCACTGCCGCGGAAACTTTATTAAGCTGCTGGTCGCGAGTACGTTCCTCCTAGCACGTACCAATCTACGAATTGGCTCGCCGTACACCGGAAATGCAACTGGTGCACGACCCTGCCACCGAGAAAAATTGAAATCCTGTCTGTTCACTATGCACCTCCATCTTTCCTAACACTCCAAGTCCACTGGGAACCTAATTAACCTTATAATAACGATGGCCCGTCACGAGAATGCTTTTCTATTATACAATCGTTTTAACAGACGTTATTAGGTCGTTATCAAGTGTTCTAATCAAGAAATACTATTATAATTAGGTACAGGATTTTATTCATTTATAACAAACATGAGTAGGTGTAATTTAAAACAGTAAAAACATTAGAAGTATTAAACAATACTGTAACATTATTTTTCACCTATTAAGCATACTAAGAAAGAAAATAAATTACAATACTTAAATAAGTGTTCTAATCAAGAAATACTATTATAATTAGGTAGAGGATTTTATTCATTTATAACAAACATGAGTAGGTGTAATTTAAAACAGTAAAAACATTAGAAGCATTAAGCAATGCTATAACATTATTTTTCACCTATTAAACATATTAAGAAAGAAAATAAATTACAATACTTTAAATAAGTGTTTTAATAAAAAAAATACTATTACAAATAGATAGAGAATTTTATGCAATCATAACAAAAATGAGTAGGAGTAAATTAAGACAGTAAAAACATTAGAAGAAATTAAAAAATACTGTAACATTAATTTTCACCTATTAAAAATAAATTACAGTACTTAAATAAGTGTTTTATTAAAAAAAGTACTATTATAATTAGATAGAGGATTTTATGCAATTATAAAAAAAATGAGTCGGTGTAATTTAAAACAGCAAAAACATTAGAAGCATTAAGCAATGCTGTAACATTATTTTTCACCTATTAAAAATAGATTACAATACTTAAATAAGTGTTTTAATAAAAAAATACTATTATAATTAGATAGAGGATTTTATGCAATCATAACAAAAATGAGTAGGAGTAATTTAAAACAGTAAAAACATTAGAAGTATTAAGCAATACTGTAACATTATTTTTCACCTATTAATCATACTAAGAAAGAAAATAAATTACAATACTTAAATAAGTGTTCTAATCAAGAAATACTATTATAATTAGGTAGAGGAGTTTATGCAATTATAACAAAAATGAGTAGGAGTAATTTAAAACAGTAAAAACATTAGAAGTATTAAACAATACTGTCACACTATTTTTCACCTATTAAAAATAAATTACAATACTTAAATAAGTGTTTTAATAAAAAAAGTACTATTATAATTAGATAGAGGATTTTATGCAATTATAAAAAAAATGAGTAGGTGTAATTTAAAACAGCAAAAACATTAGAAGCATTAAGCAATACTGTCACATTATTTTTCACCTATTAAACATATTAAGAAAGAAAATAAATTACAATACTTAAATAAGTGTTTTAATGAAAACAATACTATTACAATTATATAGAGGATTTTATGCAATTATAACAAAAATGAGTAGGAGTAATTTAAAACAGTAAAAACATTAGAAGTATTAAACAATACTGTCACACTATTTTTCACCTATTAAAAATAAATTACAATACTTAAATAAGTGTTTTAATAAAAAAAATACTATTATAATTAGATAGAGGATTTTATGCAATCATAACAAAAATGAGTAGGAGTAATTTAAAACAGTAAAAACATTAGAAGTATTAAGCAATACTGTAACATTATTTTTCACCTATTAATCATACTAAGAAAGAAAATAAATTACAATACTTAAATAAGTGTTCTAATCAAGAAATACTATTATAATTAGGTAGAGGAGTTTATGCAATTATAACAAAAATGAGTAGGAGTAATTTAAAACAGTAAAAACATTAGAAGTATTAAACAATACTGTCACACTATTTTTCACCTATTAAAAATAAATTACAATACTTAAATAAGTGTTTTAATAAAAAAAGTACTATTATAATTAGATAGAGGATTTTATTCATTTATAACAAACATGAGTAGGTGTAATTTAAAACAGTAAAAACATTAGAAGCATTAAGCAATGCTATAACATTATTTTTCACCTATTAAACATATTAAGAAAGAAAATAAATTACAATACTTTAAATAAGTGTTTTAATAAAAAAAATACTATTACAAATAGATAGAGAATTTTATGCAATCATAACAAAAATGAGTAGGAGTAAATTAAGACAGTAAAAACATTAGAAGAAATTAAAAAATACTGTAACATTAATTTTCACCTATTAAAAATAAATTACAGTACTTAAATAAGTGTTTTATTAAAAAAAGTACTATTATAATTAGATAGAGGATTTTATGCAATTATAAAAAAAATGAGTCGGTGTAATTTAAAACAGCAAAAACATTAGAAGCATTAAGCAATGCTGTAACATTATTTTTCACCTATTAAAAATAGATTACAATACTTAAATAAGTGTTTTAATAAAAAAATACTATTATAATTAGATAGAGGATTTTATGCAATCATAACAAAAATGAGTAGGAGTAATTTAAAACAGTAAAAACATTAGAAGTATTAAGCAATACTGTAACATTATTTTTCACCTATTAATCATACTAAGAAAGAAAATAAATTACAATACTTAAATAAGTGTTCTAATCAAGAAATACTATTATAATTAGGTAGAGGAGTTTATGCAATTATAACAAAAATGAGTAGGAGTAATTTAAAACAGTAAAAACATTAGAAGTATTAAACAATACTGTCACACTATTTTTCACCTATTAAAAATAAATTACAATACTTAAATAAGTGTTTTAATAAAAAAAGTACTATTATAATTAGATAGAGGATTTTATGCAATTATAAAAAAAATGAGTAGGTGTAATTTAAAACAGCAAAAACATTAGAAGCATTAAGCAATACTGTCACATTATTTTTCACCTATTAAACATATTAAGAAAGAAAATAAATTACAATACTTAAATAAGTGTTTTAATGAAAACAATACTATTACAATTATATAGAGGATTTTATGCAATTATAACAAAAATGAGTAGGAGTAATTTAAAACAGTAAAAACATTAGAAGTATTAAACAATACTGTCACACTATTTTTCACCTATTAAAAATAAATTACAATACTTAAATAAGTGTTTTAATAAAAAAAATACTATTATAATTAGATAGAGGATTTTATGCAATCATAACAAAAATGAGTAGGAGTAATTTAAAACAGTAAAAACATTAGAAGTATTAAGCAATACTGTAACATTATTTTTCACCTATTAAACATACTAAGAAAGTAAATAAATTACAATACTTAAATAAGTGTTCTAATCAAGAAATACTATCATAATTAGGTAGAGGATTTTATGCAATCATAACAAAAATGAGTAGGAGTAATTTAAAACAGTAAAAACATTAGAAGTATTAAGCAATACTGTAACATTATTTTTCACCTATTAATCATACTAAGAAAGAAAATAAATTACAATACTTAAATAAGTGTTCTAATCAAGAAATACTATTATAATTAGGTAGAGGAGTTTATGCAATTATAACAAAAATGAGTAGGAGTAATTTAAAACAGTAAAAACATTAGAAGTATTAAACAATACTGTCACACTATTTTTCACCTATTAAAAATAAATTACAATACTTAAATAAGTGTTTTAATAAAAAAAGTACTATTATAATTAGATAGAGGATTTTATGCAATTATAAAAAAAATGAGTAGGTGTAATTTAAAACAGCAAAAACATTAGAAGCATTAAGCAATACTGTCACATTATTTTTCACCTATTAAACATATTAAGAAAGAAAATAAATTACAATACTTAAATAAGTGTTTTAATGAAAACAATACTATTACAATTATATAGAGGATTTTATGCAATTATAACAAAAATGAGTAGGAGTAATTTAAAACAGTAAAAACATTAGAAGTATTAAACAATACTGTCACACTATTTTTCACCTATTAAAAATAAATTACAATACTTAAATAAGTGTTTTAATAAAAAAAATACTATTATAATTAGATAGAGGATTTTATGCAATCATAACAAAAATGAGTAGGAGTAATTTAAAACAGTAAAAACATTAGAAGTATTAAGCAATACTGTAACATTATTTTTCACCTATTAAACATACTAAGAAAGTAAATAAATTACAATACTTAAATAAGTGTTCTAATCAAGAAATACTATCATAATTAGGTAGAGGATTTTATACAATTATAACAAAAATGAGTAGGTGTAATTTAAAACAGTAAAAACATTAGAACTATTAAACAATACTGTAACATTATTTTTCACCTATTAAACATACTAAGAAAGAAAATAAATTACAATACTTAAATAAGTGTTTTAATAAAAAAAATACTATTGTAATTACATAGAGGATTTTATTCATTTATAACAAAAATGAGTAGGTGTAATTTAAAACAGTAAAAACATTAGAAGTTTTAAACAATACTGTAACATTATTTTTCACCTATTAAACATACTAAGAGAGAAAATAAATTACAATACTTAAATAAGTGTTCTAATCAAGAAATACTATTATAATTAGGTAGAGGATTTTATTCATTTATAACAAAAATGAGTAGGTGTAATTTAAAACAGTAAAAACATTAGAAGTATTAAACAATACTGTAACATTATTTTTCACCTATTAAGCATACTAAGAAAGAAAATAAATTACAATACTTAAATAAGTGTTTTAATAAAAAAAAATACTATTACAATTAGATAGAGAATTTTATGCAATCATAACAAAAATGAGTAGGAGTAATTTAAGACAGTAAAAACATTAGAAGAAATTAAAAAATACTGTAACATTATTTTTCACCTATTAAACATACTAAGAAAGAAAATAAATTTCTATTTGTCTCCAGTTTGTTGTTATTCGGGTAGGAAATTTTTATTTTGCATAAAGATCTGCTATCTAATTATTATTATCTACAAGTTTGTTATACAGGGTAAGAGTCACTAGATTAAGACTTGACCCCCCACTTCCACGGCACTGTCACGTGACTAATACGGTACTGGCAGAGAGGGGGTAACTGTCTCCCCTCAATTCGTTGGCAGAACAATTCTAAAAATTTTAAAAGAACTAGTAATTAAAATAGTTCCTAAAATATTGAAAAAAATATTGGTGACTGTATGTACATGTATGTATTTCTTTTAAATAATTTTTAACAGCCGAAGATAATCTCACGACGTCCTATAATTATCAGTTTGATTTTCCTCGATTTTTGGCACAAATGCATAAATTGTCTAGTTTCCCTTTCCGTTTTCACCATGCTCAACGCCACCGCTAATTTCTAGTTTATGTTTTTCGTTCAACGTCCCCGTGGCGCTCCATTTTTCTTCCGCCGTGTCGTTCGGGTTTGCGGAACCGTTCCCAGCGACAGGTTCGAGTGAAATTAATTAGTTTCTGTAATTAACCCGGCCGCAAACGCCACGGTTTGTTCGCCGGCGCACAATCGAAATTAATTGCCGTACCGTGAACAGTATCGAGGGAAATTGTTCCACCGCGAGCCTTTCGTTTCCTCGGAGCACCGTACACTGGCGCGGCACCTTTGATCACCTGAGATCCGATCAAACGTGTTCCACGGGAACCCGAACTTCTGGAATTTACGGTAACTTATGGACAATGACAGACTTCGCGCACAATCCTGCTTGATTTTCTAAATGGAACCTACAGACTCTCCGAAATGGTGCTATTAATCACCAGAGTTTTCTTACAGAAATTCTTCCAAATCAATTGGATGAAGATTTAAAGAAAATGTATTTCTTTTTGTGATGATTTTAATAAATACTGCACAGTATTTTAACCATTGTCAATATTTTTCATGGATGCCAATCAATTTTGTCATACAGTCCACAGTCATCCACAATTATTTTTTAAGAAGAAGTACATTAATTCATTTCTATGTGTCTCCACGGTAGGTCATTACCAAGTACATTGCCTTAGCATTAACACGTGTCTCATTAAAATTCATATTATGAAATATTGTTTTATATTGCACTAAGCAAGTAAGTAGCTTCTGTTGCTCTTGTTTTAAATTCTCATAATTTCTGAAATATAACATCAATTACTATTTTACAGGCACAATTTTTGAAAATTTCTTGAGAATGATCTGAAAGTAGATCGAAACGTCGAAATAAAGATTTTGTGAAAATTTTCAAATAGTGTTCTTGTATAATACTTGATCGAACCAGTGCGCTGAAAACATTTAAAATATCGTTTTTAACAACAATATACGATCGACATAAGGAAACAGTTATCAAGGAAGTACATTAACATTGAAAAAAGCTATCAAATTTTTCCGACAATTTAAAAAATTATTAGACTACGAATTTCGTGTGTTTACGTTGCTTCGCGATACACAATTATAATAAAAAACATTTTCGTACTGTAAAGGACATCAAAATGATGATGTTGAATTCACAAGCCAATTCATGTCTTTTTGAAGACCACGTCGGCTTCCTCGCGACGCTCGTAAACCGGAAGTCATCTGGCTCACCTCTCGATCTCCGATAACTTCGTCGACCGTCTCGCTATCTAAATTTTTCAAAGCCGAACTCCTCGGTAGCACGGTGTATAAAGACTCGACAAGCAGGCCGATATTAATAAACGTCAGAATCGTTACGATACACGATCCATCCGGCTCGATTTAGCCGTCCATCTTCGAGGTAATTTCCTGCCGAAAGTTACTTCTCGGCGCACTCTATCAATCAGCTTTAAGGAACGATACTTCTCGATGTAGCTGGCATCCCCTGGAAAGCTTAGGGTCACGATCCCGCGCGAGGATATCTCGGAAAATAGGACGAGACCCCGATGGGAATAGGCTTCTGGCCCTTTGGGAAAACAGGGTATCGCTCGGAGTCATCGAAACTGTCATAATATCCGAGGAAATGGCTGTTCCGGCCTGTCATCGTCATTTCTTATCACGCTCCGCTGGAAATCGATCCTTATAATCCTCCACGACTCGTTTCGATTTCGCGCTGACATCTTTGTCACAATGTATTTTGTTCGGGGTCTTTGGAAAATAATGTTGTTGGCGATGAGCAGCAATCTTTATGTACAACAAACATTTTATTTTATATCAATAGAAAGTTAATTTTTTTCTATGAAATTCTGAACACCATGAAGAATTTCTAATCACTATAGATTAGTAGCAAAATAAATAGTAAGGTGAAGTGCCCTAAGTCTGGACAGTCCAAAAGTGATACCTAAATCTGGACAATTGAATTTTCATAGTAAAATCAGTAATTAAGAGATTAAATAATTATATTTTATATTCTGAGGCCTTAGCTACAAGTAGGTGTGAATATTATTTGATTAAGACCTCAATTGAAATTTAAAAATGAATTCAAAGTTCATCTGAAAACAGTATACAAAATAGTTTATTTACATGCGAATCATGTGCATTTGTAGTTAGAATTTTTGTTAGAAAAAAAGATATAATTTAAGCCCTCAGACAAAAAATAATTATCACGCATAATAATATTGATATTTTAAAATATATCGGCAATCAAACTTAACGTAAATAATAATTATTAATCCAAATATTATATGTCCAAGATTAGGACTGTTTTCAAATATAAGTACTCCATACTGGCACGCGATGGCAGTAGCTGTCCCACTCTAAGCTTATACGCAATGTACTTACGCCTGAAGCCGGACGCGTGTTTGTGAATGAAATCAACGCATTGTTTGCAAATTATTTAACTACATGTACGTATAATTAGTCTTCTATTAGCTTGAATAACGTATGTAGAAAATGTGTTCCGGTTGTGACGTTAATAATACTTTATGTTTACATCTTAAATCTATCAGTATTACTACCTAACCTTGAAAGTTGTATTATGACAAGTTTTATTAAAACAGTAAATGAAAATAAATATATATTTGGTTAAATAATACAATACTATAATCTATGATAAGAATACTACATATTACGCAAAGCATCTTCTATTCGTCATGCGCAACAGCGCCACCAACCAACGTTTTAGGTTATGTTCGTTCGATCAACTCGTAAATTGAATTTGTCCCGATATAGGCTTTACTTCTGTCCAGGTACTAGCTTAGATTGGATTTAATATGTCCAACTATAGATTTGAATTATTCTTGTTAATACAATTAAGATATTAACCTAAACAATGATTTTTTTATTTTAAATTACTTTACAAACTCTGAACTGTATGTTAAAACTCTTAAGAAGTTGTTTTTGTTTATTTAAAGTGATAAAATTTAAAATAGAAAAACATGCTGTCCAGGTATAGGGCACTTCACCTTACGCGGCTTCAGTTCCTCACAATTAATGCACAACATTTCTATTTTGCCGAAAGATCCGCAGTCTAGTGATTATACATTTGTAATATAAAGAAATGTCTTGAATGTAATAAATTCAATAGTAAAAAGTCCAATAGAAAATAAAAATTATATAAATGTCCAGATAATAATCCTCAATATATTTATTTGTTCCTGAATTTTATCTTTCCAGTATTTCCTCACATCTCGAGGAACTAAAATTCGACGTTTCGTATCGAGACCGAAATGCAGTTGTTATCGTTTAACGATTTCGCTCCGCAGATGCGGCACAATACGTCGATACTATTCTCAAACGTATCGTTCACTGGTTATTTTAGACCGTCTGGTTCCCGTTTCATTTAAAACCGATTTCCCGCGGACATTGATCACCGTTCTCCGAGTAATCAAGCGCTACCTTATGTTTTATTCGACTCGATTGTTTCGGCACTAGCAAGGAACCGTTCGCGAAATCGCGATTTCTCCGGAATCGCGCTTGTCCCATTAACCGGCGCGCTCTCGCGAACGGAATCGTTCTCCATTACGGCCGACGCATTTTTCCTGCCAAGATGCACGCCGCAACTGCACGAACAATGAGTGCATCACCATCCGCAAAGTCTGTCCATGAATTCTGTCAGAATGGCAAGGGATCGTCACGGCGCAAATTAAGGGGGTTTCATTTTCAAAAAAACCATTGTTTTTTGTTTTCTCTAACCCTTAAGGGGGTCTTTATAATGCAGAAATGATACAATTAAATTTTGTTTAATATTATATTTACAAATATTGAATATTTGTCTAAATGGTACATAGAGAATAAATCTATATATATTAATGAATATTATTAATAAATATTGTATTAATAATAGCTTCAAATAGATTCATTTTCTATGTACCATTTGGACAAATATTAAATATCTATAAATATGATATTAAATAAAATTTAATTGTATCGTATTCAAAATTTAATTGTAATGTAGATCACTTTTTAAATATTGGACAATACGACTTGGATTTTTAAAAAATTAAGAACAACTAGTGTAGCACATTACGCGTGAAAAAATTTGAAAAATTGGTCGAAACTGCAGCTATATTAAAAGTCGTATTTTACAACGTTTTATGTGATCCCATATTGGAAGTTTAGAAAATACGTCTAGAAAATCTGTGTCGATTAATTATATATAAATCGTGCAATTTTGATTATTTTTGCATAAAAAATAGTTCAGTAGTCCTGAAAATATTCCGGGAAACTGGCTTCGAGAATATACAGTTTGAACGCGTGCCAGTGTATCGCGTAACAAACCATTTTCGTAATAATATTAATGCTGGCCGGGCACGCGAGCAGCAATACCGTTAGCCCATTGTTCCCGCGAAATAACACGGTGTGGCTCTCGTTTCCGAGGCGTTTCCATTAAACGCCGATGATCCGCGAGACGATTATCGACCAAACTCCATTCAGAAACGCGAAACAGCGAATTGGAGCAGACACCGCGGACACGCCGGCTTTGCTCTGCGCGCCAGGGACTTCGCTTTCGCTAGACGGAAACTCGGTGGAAAGCTCTGATAGGTCCGACCAGCAGGAGTCTTTTGTGCCTTTTGTTTAGGAGGTTCGCGAACTGATGGACAAACGATCTGACCGGACTTCAACGCGGCTTACTGAAGCCGGTTTGGGATTCTTTTCTGGGAGAGTCGATGGAGATTTTTTACTGACGTTTGTGGTTGTTGCGTACTCTTTGAACTTTAATATCGTATTTTTTACGTGGAAATATAGTCGGTGGATTTCGAGATATGCGCCGGTGAAGCTGAACCTTCCGGGACAAAGCTAAACGGTGTCCGCGATATCGAGTTATTCGATGGTACATTTTTTTTTGAGAGAACAAAAAACGATTTTTTAATGCGGTTTGCGAAAGGTTGTTGTGTACTGTTTGAGCTTCAATACCGTAATTTTAAAATGGAAATAGTGTGAACGTACTGTGAGATACATGATGTTGTATATGACCTAAATGTGCCAAGTATAAATGGCGATTACAGAGTTACGCAGTAATTTATTTTTTGCACGAGAACGGAAAAAATTTTTAAAAACTATCTCCAACACAGCTTATTGTATATTAATCGATCTTTCTCCTGGGATTTTTTTCATGCGAATAATGCGGATGCATCGCGAAATACGTGCCATTAAAAATGACCTAAATCCGACAGGCCTATATACTGACCGTCTATCGAGTTATTGAGTGGTTCATTTTTCCCACGGGGATAAAAAGAAATTTTAAAAAGCGGCTTGGTGCATCTCATTACGTATTGTTCAAGCATCCATTTAGTATTTTTTAAATGAAAACAACGTTGACGTACTTTGAGATACGCGATGTTAAAATTGACCGTAATTCTCCATCAGGCCTACGCGTGTTGTTCATACTACTGAATTGTTCAGCGATTAATTTTTTTATTAAACAAAAAAGGATTTTAAAAAGCGGTTTGCATTTCATTATACATTATTCAACGATTCATTTAACATTTTTTCACGAAAATATCGGAACATGCTTTTAAGTACATTAAAGCTGACCTAAATTTTCTGACAGGTTTATTCTTGCCTGTGCTACCGACTTTTTTAGTGACCAAAAATATTCGCTCCTGCCATAAAAATCTAAAAACCTGCCTGGCAAAAATCACTCATTGAAATATGATACAACAATTATTCGAAAATATTGCGAAAAATATCCCTCACTATACCCATACGCCACAGTCGTAGAAAATTATTAAGGGATGGAATCCCTTGTTACCACAATCGATTTCCAATATTTTATTTCGCATGAAAATCCGCAGTCAAAGAATTACACTACGGAAATAAATGCACGAACCAAAATATTGCGTGACACCCCTAAAACTTCGTTACACCCCCAACGATGACAAATCGGCTCAGATGCAAATGAAAAAATGTGCCAGGAATCTAAATACGAGCCACAAACGACGTCATAAAATTGTTTGATTCGCAGACGACAGATTATCGAGAGCAGGCTGCACCGGTGCATCCATGCACCGATGCGATTCTCGCAAACAACGCGCAAAAGGAACGAACGGTTGGTATGGTTTGTCCGATGGGGTGGATGGTGTTCGTTCGTTGCGTGGGAGGATGGGGGTGGCAATATTCACGGTTTACGTGCAATTTCTGGTTTCGTCAGCCGTGCGCCGGGAGGGGTGGGAAAAAATTGCTGCAGCGCGACGGTGAATTATCACGCTTATCTGTACCCGTGTGTACTGGAATTTCCGGTAAAAGCCCGGCCCCTCGCGGAGGAGATGCAGAGTTATGTGCACAGCGATAATATGTTCGCGTCACGTGCAACGGAAGTCGGAAGTCGTTCCCGTCCGACGTCCCTGTACACGACGAGCCTGATTGCAAAAACCGCGATACACGCCGCCCGGTTTCGACCAGAATAATTACCGGTGTCTTGCCACCGTTTTTGGGACCCTGGTCCCTCTTCCTGTCTTGCGAGCTTTCGCCAAAACCTGCTCCACGAATCCTCATTTTCCAGTGAAACCGCCCCTTGCACCCAGCCCTTTTAGTTTTGTTGTTAAGGTGAAGTGCCCTATGCCTGGACAGCATGTTTTTCTATTTTAAATTTTATCACTTTAAATAAACAAAAACAATTTCTTAAGAGTTTTAACATACACTTCAGAGTTTGTAAAGTAATTTAAAATAAAAAAATCATTGTTTAGGTTAATATCTTAATTGTATTAACAAGAATAATTCAAACCTATAGTTGGACATATTAAATCCAAACTAAGCTAGTACCTGGACAGAAGTAAAGCCTATATCGGGACAAATTCAATTTACGAGTTGATCGAGCGAACATAACCTAAAACGTTGGTTGGTGGCGCTGTTGCGCATGACGAATAGAAGATGCTTTGCGTAATATGTAGTATTCTTATCATAGATTATAGTATTGTATTATTTAACCAAATATATATTTATTTTCATTTACTGTTTTAATAAAACTTGTAATAATACAACTTTTAAGGTTAGGTAGTAATACTGATAGATTTAAGATGTAAACATAAAGTATTATTAACGTCACAACCGGAATACATTTTCTACATACGTTATTCAAGCTAATAGAAGACTAATTATGCGTACATGTAGTTAAATAATTTGCAAACAATGCGTTGGTTTTATTCACAAACACGTGTCCGGCTTCACGCGTAAGCACATTGCGTATAAGCTTAGAGTGGGACAGCTACTGTCATCGCGTCTCGGTATGGAGTACTTATATTTGAAAACAGTCCTAATCTTGGACATCTAATATTTGGATTAATAATTATTATTTACGTTAAGTTTGATTGCCAATTTATTTTAAAATATCAATATTATTATGCGTGATAATTATTTTTTGTCTGAGGGCTTAAATTATATCTTTTTTCTAACAAAAGTTCGAACTATAAATGCACATGATTCGCATGTAAATAGACTATTTTGTATACTGTTTTCAGATGAACTTTGAATTCATTTTTAAATTTCAATTGATGTCTTAATGAAATAATATTCACACCTACTTGTAGCTAAGGCCTCAGAATATATAATATAATTATTTAATCTCTTAATTATTGATTTTACTATGAAAATTCAATTGTCCAGATTTAGGTATCACTTTTGGACTATCCAGACTTAGGGCACTTCACCTTACTATTAGGAACGAATTTTTCTTTGGTGCACACCCGGGGTGACACGACTTTTGGTTTTGAAAGACCTACAGTGGGTGTACAAAATATTCGTACACCTGTTAAAAACTAATAATTCTTTTATAATTGTATCAAACGACCTGATTTTTTATAATGAATGGGTTGGTAAAAATGATTTTCCAAAAATTATAATGTAGGAGGTTACATGCAAAAATAGAAAAGGGATTTTTTAAAACTTTTTTATTTGGGCCCTCAATGAAAATTTAAAATATATGTTTTGTAGATCTATGTTAGTTGTACACATGCTAAAAATTTCATCGAAATTAACATACACACGAGCTACAAGTGGTAAAAAATGGCAAAAATCATAGTTTTACACGACTTTTGATCAAATTCTGCTTAAAATCCACGGAATCGTACATCTTTCGATGCGTGTCGTTTTTTCCTGCGTCAACCGATTTCGATGAAATTCTCAGCACGTGTATAACTGACATAGATCTACAAAACATATATTTTACAATAAATTTTCAGTAAGGGCCCAAATAAAAAAGTTTTGAAAAATGCCTTTTTTATTTTTGCATGCAACCATGTCAATTATAATTTTCGGAAAACCTTTCTTGCGCATCATTTAGTAAACTTCTAATTGCTTACAAAACATCAGGTCGTTTGGTACAATTATAAAAAAGTTATTAATTTTTAAAAGGTGTACGAATACTTTGTACACCCACTGTAGTTCAATTTCTGAAATTTTTTGAAGGATTTTCGGTAGACATTTTTATCTGTTGTGTAGTGGTCACTGATGGTGATTCGAATTTTAAAAATTACCTTTTTTAAAATTGAACCGATATAAGATTTTCTTGAAAGATTAGGATTAGTACGATAATGTGGAAGATCAGGATTTCTAATTTTTTTATCCGTGCCTATGATAAAAATTTAAATTATGCCTTTTGCAGATCTAAGTCTGCATGCATGCATAAAATTTCATCGAAATTGATTAATGTTGCTATGAGAAATAAATAATGAAAAATGTGAGAAAGTACTAATTAAAAAAAAAAATTGTTCACGTGTTATTTAGTACACTAATCGTAATATTATGCGAATTTTAAGTGTTAAATGCTATTTTTAAGTGTGATCGAATAGTTTTTGCCACGGGTTGTATTTCATCGATTGCTGGAAGGGATAAGAGAAATAGGCGCTGCCTCGAGGGCTTTATAGCCGCGAACAGAGTGAACGGAATGAACAGAGTGAACAGGAGTCGTTCTATCCTTTGGTAAACGGATTAGTAGGTTACTCGAGGGGAGGCGGATCTTTAAGTAGATATTTCCGTCGGGGACGAACGTGTTCTGCAATCTTGCCACCGCTCCATCTTCCTCCTCCTGCCCTGCTTTAAGAAGTCATTCCCGTGTAACGAGCTCGAAAAATCAATTCTGACCTTATCCCAGTCAAAAGTCCGATATCGGAAAACTGTACCGTCGGAAGTCCCCGGGAAAGATCGCAAGGGGAACGAAGTTACTGCACGTTTTAGTCGGACGAGTCAAGATTCACGTGTTGCATGTCAATTTGCGAGTGCATCGCTTAGCAACGAATAGATGTCGATCTTAGTCATTGGATTTAAAGCGGTGGAATTTGATCTGATTACTCCTCTACAAATTGGATAAATAAACTTATAAATTGTAGAAAATGTTAGAAGCTATACAAGGTGTTCCAAAATGTCCTTTTTTTAAGGAGGTGATTCCTGAGATCATTCGAAGTAGTTCTTGTTACGAAGTTATGAACGAAAAACATTCAGCTGCAGCCGCGCCGTGTAACTCCGTAACAGAGTTGGGCATTAATCGATTAATATTTTAATCAAGATTGATTGATTAATGTGGACGATTAAAAAAGGTAATCATTGAAAAATCGACGAATGATTCAATTGATTGATGAAGTTAATCGTCAATCGTTGATTAAAAAAAGAAATCATCGAAGAAGAAACATAAAAGCACGTAAACAAAGTTTGTATTATAAACCAAATGACGATACACCTAAACCCATTGTCAGTTTACGTTTTTTCAGTAATCATATGGTTTTTATTCCGTATTCCATTTCGAAATTTTAGCATCAGTATCAGTTTGAATTTTAGTATTCAGATCAGTATCAATTTTAGTATCAGTGTGTCTTCCGACCCCCTGATGAAGCTAGCTGCAATGCTTGCGAAACGTTGGGAAATTTCTTCCTTTAGGACACGGCTTACACCCGAAAGCCTCAACATGAATAACTGTATGATGCCGGGCCGTGAAAGCCTCAAATCTCTGAAATTTTAACAGTTAATCATTAATCAATTATCCGATTGACGATTACAATTGAAAGGAATGTAATCGTTAATCGCAATTAACGACTAAAGTAGAAATTTAACCGCTATTCCCAATTAACGATTAATCAGTATCCAATCGTTAACCGCAATTAACGACTAAACTAGGAGATAATTGTTAATTGTAATTAACAATTGAAGTAGAAATCTATTCTTCAATCGTTGATTAAATTTTTGCCCAACGCTGCTCCGTAACAACGCCTCGGAGAAGGTTTGGCTAAGGAAAAAATAACTTCGAATGACCTTGGTCATCGTCCTGTTTAAGGAAGTACATTTTCAGGACACCCTGCATAAAGCACTCATGACTTCAATTGTATTTACATTTCATTAAGAAAAGAAATATGTATATCGTCATTCAGAAAGCATGGGAAACCGACATTGTACTAACAAAGTGGAATATGCGATCAGAGTGTTAATCGACGCCGAAACCGCGACTTTCCAAGATCGTTCGGATAAAGTAATTAGCGCCGCGTGAGGGTTAACGATCGAGGTCACGTGCCAGGAAATAATTCAAGCACTTTCGAGCCGACAGCCATGTGTGTGTGTCTGTGTGCGTGCAGCTCCGCATAAGTCATCTCGACGCTTTCACGGTGCGGTGCGTGCACGTGCGGACGCTGCCGGCCACGATGATCCAGCTCGCCTGTGATCTATGCACGATTACGGGTTCAGGTGTGCGTGGCAAGGCCGATATTAGCGGACTGCGTAACCCCACTGTGCATTGTAGCCTCAACCCCTTCGCTGTCGTGTCATGAACGCAGATCCGCTCCAAACAAAACGTGCGACCGGCACGTGCTTGCGATCTATAGATCAATAACCGTAGACTTCTTCGGCAATCTAGGTATCTACCATCTGATTGGCACCCTTGTGTTTCCGCTGATTCGTGTTTCGCATACTGACTTCTGCCGATAATTGTACAAAGCTTGTCATTTATGCACTGTCGATCTTCATGCAAAATAAAAATCTTTCTGTGTCAATTACAAGAGATGGGAGGATACACTATTAATTCTTGAATAATTAAAAAATTTAGAGATCTAAAAAACACACAGTGTTTAATCTAAGCAACTTAGCGAGTTAGCGATCCACTATACGGGGTGTCCCAAAAATGTTGTACTTCCTTGGAAGAGGTGATTCTTGACGTCATTTGAAATAAGTAGACTTCGGATCTTTATGCAAAATAAAAAATGTTCTCATCGATTGCACGACACAGGAGACAAATAAAAATTGAATTCTTCTTTTAAATATCATATTAAGCTGAAACTAATACATTGATGACCTCAAATATTTTTAACGTGTCCACTGTTTTATATCGTACGTGCCCATTTTTGTCGGAAATGCATGAAATCCGCAGTCCAGAAATAACTTTTTCCGTTACAAAAATTTTCTCCGTGACTCAGTGAACGAATTATTTACGAAAAATACGAGTCGGTATAGTCCAAAGTAGCCGCGCTCTGATTGGTCCGTGTTTTTACCACAATTATATTAGCTTGCCGAGTTATCGTTGTTTTGTATGCGTGAAATCTTGTAATCGAATTTTAAACCACTTCCCGATGAGCTAGAGACTTGAAACTTTAAACATAGCTCAGAACTGGATGACAATGCAATATTAAAAAAAAAATGTAATATTAACCGTCACAGCTCGTCGCGCGACGTTCGGTAGTACATCATCGCGTTCAGTGATCCCCACTCCGCGCGCCAGCGATCCCCACTCCGCGCGCCAGCGCTCCCTACTCCACTACGCGTTCCCACTCCGACTCATCTCCACTCCACTGACCCATTTCGCACCGAAGGAGCCCAGTCAGTGTAGTGTTCCGTTCATTCAGTTCCATTTAAAATAGACTAAAAAATAGAAAATAAAAATATATATAGAACAAACTTTTTAAAAACCACGCTTATATTAAAATGCACCAAAAAGGAGAAAATAATATTTTTAGGCATTAGTGACTATAAATAAAAGCGTGGAGCGCCCACAAAGATTACGTCAATATAGTTTTGCGCTCCACGCTTTCATTTATAGTCACCAATGTTTGAAACAATTATTTTCTCCTTTTTAGTGCATTTTAATATAAGCGTGGTTTTTGAAAGTTTTTTTTATATATTCTTTCGTTTGTAACTCCTTAACGAAGCAGGGGATAACATTTTCGCAAAGGAAAAAGTTACTTCAAATGATCCCAGGAATCATCCCTTACAAGAAAGTACATTTTTGAGACATCTTGTATTGTCATTATACAGGGAGGTCCGTTTAAGTACGAACACCTATATATCTCGGTTATTATAAGTGGTACAAAAAATCTTCACAGAATAAAGTTGTACTGTTTCAAGGGGCGAATTTGATGATAGTAAAAATTTTTTCTCAAGGTCATTTTTTTACAAGATTTCAAGGTCATTGATATTTTTTTAAATGGAATGAGGTCTTTTTTAATACATCAATCGATGCAGCTGGACATTCGTTATGGAAAAGTACTAACCCATGTATGTCGAAAAGTTAGTAGTTCAAGAGATATTTCAATTTAAATAACTTTAAAACACCATTACTGTCGTACTACGACGTTAGCGTTTACTTGCTAGTGTAAATTGAAGAGTGGAAATTGAAATTGAAAAATTGACGTTGAAATTGAAGTTGAAGGGTTGATATTGAAATTGAAGTTGATATTAATGAAATTAAATTGAAAAATTGAAGTTGAAATGGAAGAGTAGAAATTGAAGTTGAAATGGTAAAATAGAAATGGAAGTTAAAGTTGAAATTGAAGAGTTGAAGTTGAAGTTGAAATGGAAGAGTTGAAGTTGAAGTTGAAATTAAAGTTGAAATTGAAAAATAAAGTTGTACTGTTGAAGTTGAAGTTGAAAATGAAGAGTAAGAGTTGATATTGATGTTAGCATTTACTCACTTGTGTAACTTTTTAGTACGACAGTAATGCTATTTTAGAGTTATTTAAATTGAAATATCTCGTGAACTACTAACTTTTCGACATACATGGGTTAGTACTGTTTTATAACGAATGTCCAGCTGCATCGATTGATGTATTAAAAAAGACCTCATTCCACTTAAAAAAGATATCAATAACCTTGAAATCTTGTAAAAAAATGACCTTGAGAAAAAATTTTTACCATCATCAAATTCGCCCCTTGAAACAGTACAACTTTATTCTGTGGAGTTTCTTTGTACGACTAATAATAACCAAGATATATAGGTGTTCGTACTTAAACGGACCTCCCTGTATTTGGACATAATGAAAATCGACGGACGGTGTCCATGATATTGAAGATTTTTTAGTTCCTCACGTTCTCAAGACTTATTAGAAGGGTTTATCGTTCGTGTGGGGATGAGTCAAAGTGTAAAGGAGATTGTTCGAATCCTCAAACGTTGTCTCGTTTACCTTGCCCGTGGCTGGCCGACGACGCAAGTTCTCCGAAGCCGTCAAGTTTGGCTTCTTAAACTTCCCCAAACTCTATTCGTTTACAGAAGGGGAATCTGGGAAGGGTTTCTCAGCGGCGTAGGACGAAGGGAACGTTATTCGAATTCCGCTAAATCCTCTCCTTCCGAGACCGTGCGGGAAGAAGACGCTTCTACGAAACTTCTCTCGCTCGGGATTTGTATTTTTGGCGAACTTCTTCCCCTTTCCGCGTTAATGCGGGAGAGCCTGGCAAGATTCGGAGAATGTGTATAACGGTATCTTCTTTTTGCTGTTCGCTCCCCTTTGACCTTAATACATCTTTTATGGACCCGAACTCATTTATTCCGTCACCTCGGAACCCTACATCTACAAAGAAAGAGGAACACAATAGAGATAACGCACAAAAGAAATGTTTTACTATGACTAGAGGACAGGCAACGCAAGTCGCTTCCTGCGCGTTTACTCTACCCAGTAAATAATTACTGAATCTTCAAGTAGGTGGCAAAATGTTCTTCGAGCACTTTAAACAATTTCTGGCTTTCCTCCAATTAAACAGTCCATATTCACCACAGCGTGTTGAAAGAAATTGTTAAGACATTTTCGATTAAAATTGAGAAATCCATCAAGTAAAACGTTAAAACTGAAAAATCCGTAAAGTAAAATTCAAAAATCCATAAAGTGAAATGTTAAAATTGAGAAACCCATAAAGTAAAAGCTCACTCGAAACCCACTCCCATAAAAGCTTCGTTGAACGATTCATTCCGCCTGTCAAGTACCCAGAACACCACCTGTTCGCCATCGAACGCACACGTTCGGTTTCGCAAACACCGTCGACCCGCGGCAAGGCTGTTAGGCGTGCGCCACCCTAACGGGGTTACAGCCATTCCCCAAGAGGGGGAAGCTCTTAGGCGAAAGACACAGGGCCGGTGTAAAAGTCGATTCCTCCGCGAATATTTTTCGAGAAGTTCGCTAGGGAACGGTGTGTGTCTCTCTGCTCACGGTTGCCCATGGCGACGGGACAAGAAGGCGAGGGGATCAAAAGGAGGCGGCATTATTACCGTCGATTCAACGACAAGGCCCGATCGTGACTGTGTCTGACGGTGTCTAGACACCATCTCGTTCGGTCCCCTGGGGGGCTGCTCAATATTTATCCGTCCATCGTCTTAGAAACCCGGCGAATTTCACGCAGAAACCGTCGAATCGCGACCGAGAAGCGGCAAAATGGATAGGATGGATAGAACCTCCAGTCTATGGTACGCTTTGGTCGAAATCGAGTTAAGCCGGATCGCATGACTCTACTGTCTTTATAGATTGTTTTAGTGTACGAGTATTAAAGCTCTTCGAAACTTGTACAAAAATATAGCAGAGTCCATGATCTGATATTAATACGATCAATTGAAACATTATAGAGCCACTAAAAAGTGTCGAAGAAGACCAAGAGTCCAGGAAAAAATTTAGAATCAATTGAAAAATTGCGAGGCCTACGAAAAAATGGTACGATCAGTAGGGCTACCAAAAAAACATGATAGAGCCACTAAAAAGTGACGAAGAAGACCAAAAGTCCAGGAGAAAATTTAGAATCAATTGAAAAATTGCGAGGCCCACGAAAAAATGATACGATCAGTAGGCCCATCAAAAAAACATTATAGAGCCACTAAAAAGTGTCGAAGAAGACCAAGAGTCCAGGAAAAAATTTAGAATCAATTGGAAAATTGCGAGGCATACGAAAAAATGATACGATCAGCAGGCCTACCAAAAAAACATTATAGAGCCACTAAAAAGTGTCGAAGAAGACCAAGAGTCCAGGAAAAAATTTAGAATCAATTGAAAAATTGCGAGGCCCACGAAAAAATGATACGATCAGTAGGGCTACCAAAAAGACATTATAAAGCCATTAAAAAGTGTCGAAGAAGACTAAAAGTCTAGGAAAAAATTTAGAATCAATTGAAAAATTGCGAGGCCCACGAAAAAATGATACGATCAGTAGGGCTACCAAAAAAACATTATAAAGCCATTAAAAAGTGTCGAAGAAGACTAAAAGTCTAGGAAAAAATTTAGAATCAATTGAAAAATTGCGAGGCCCACGAAAAAATGATACGATCAGTAGGGCTACCAAAAAAACATTATAGAGCCACTAAAAAGTGTCGAAGAAGACCAAGAGTCCAGAAAAAATTTAGAATCAATTGAAAAATTGCGAGGCCCACGAAAAAATGGTACGATCAGTAGGGCTACCAAAAAAACCAGAGAAAATTTAGTGTTACACTAAAATTGTAGGGCAAAATATTGTGAAGCAACGGAAAAATTGTAGAGCCTACAGAAAAATTAAAGGAGCCACGAGTAAATTGTAGGGCTAGCAAAAGAGGACAGATAATGTTCGGTAGATGGAAAAACGATCAGAAAGTATAGTCAAATTGTGTGGCTCACAATTTGTAATTGCAATTAATTATTTTAGTAATTACAATTACTAAAAGTGTAAGGCAAAATATTGTGAAGCAACGGAAATATTGTAGGGCTTCGAGAATAATTAAAGGAGCCACTAGGAAATTGTAGGGCTAGCAAAAGAGAACAGATAATGTTCGGTAGATGGACAAACGATGAGAAAGTAAAATAAAATTGTGAGGCTCACAGGAAAATTGCAGAAGCCACAGAAAAATTGTAGGGGCCTTGAAAAAAAGGGTGATAACCTCGGAAAAATTTGGAGTCAATTAGAAAAGCAACAGAAAAATTGTGGAAACTCTGGAAAAAATGTAAGTGGATACAAAAGCCACAGAAAAATAGTGGAACTACGTGGGAACTTTGAATGAATTGTAGGGCTACCAAAAGAGGTCACAGGGAGGAGAAGGAAGAGACCAGAATTGCAAGTATGAGACAACGGCATGAAAAATCGAGCCAGGCCGGGGTTTATTTACCGGGGTCCCTTAAATCTCGTCCTGCGAGGACGTCCAGTGGCGCGTGCGCGCACTACAGGAAAATTCCATTCCTGCCGGAGTCGCGCGCGTGCTCGCCTCTAAATAATTTCCAAAGATCTCGAGGAATTTCTTGGTTACGACGCGAATTCATCTGAATTCGCGGCGCACAGCGCGGCGATCCGTTATATTTCTCTCGGACAACATATTTTTCCACGGCCACTCTCTTTCTCTCTCTCTCTCTTTTCTATATTACTCTATTTCACTCCCCTTCTCACCCTCGTTTTGCCTCTTTGTCACACTCTTTCTCTGATCTATCTCAGCCTGTGCTATCCTCTTTGTCCTTTTTTTAAAAGTACGTTTGTGTTTGAGCTGCGACGAACTGTCAGAGGAGGAGATAGGAACAAAAATAATTCTATTGTTTTCTGATGAAAGTGTTCAGTTTTCTAATTTTCAGTGAATCCACAAATTCAAAAATTTACAGATTCGAAAGTTCCCAAGTTCAACAATTTATAGATTCAAAAGTTACTTTATAAAAATAATGGGAATGTATCTTCCAAATTTTAAGCTCCCTTCAAAATACAGTGGGTGTACTAAGTATTCGTACACCTTTTAAAAACTAATAACTTTTTTATAATTGTATCAAACGACCTGATTTTTTATAATCAATTAGAAGCATTAGTTTACAAACTGATATGCAAGAAAGATTTTCCAAAAATTACAATTTACAAGGTTGCAGGTAAAAATAAAAAAGGCACTTTTTAAAACTTTTTTATTTGGGCCCTTAATGAAAATTTAAAAGATATGTTTTCTAGATCCATGTTCCCACTGTAATACATACCCAAAGGAATCCAATTCTTCAATAGTTCCTCATGGATGCATTCTTGCGATTTCAACAATCGGAAATTAAAAATATGATAATATAATAATTGTTTAGTTGTAGTACACAGACATTGGTACTCGAACAGAGCCTCGTACACCTTATTTTTCGATTCTCGGTCCCACCCACGCGTTTCCCCGGCCGAGGCAGTCCTTATTCTTCGTTTCCGTTTTACCCGAACGTAAGCAGTTGTTTAATAATGAATAATGCATGGAGGGGATAATGGATCAGGAGGAAAACGCGGGCGGCCGCGGCGACGATGAAAGAGCCTGTTTAAAAAGGGTTCGCAATTTCCTGAAGTGGTGCGTTCTCTCTCCCGTCGGTCGCCCTGTGTATTGCTTCCGCGCGTGTAGTATGCACCTCCTTCTCTGGCCGTGTACAACGTGCAGCGCACTCCGCTGCACACCCGGCTCACAGCCGAACTTTATTAGAACACGGACAACCAGCCGCTCGGATAAACTCGCCGGCGAAAGCGCAATCTACGAGCTACCGAATTACAGGGCGTACAGGATTTTTGTTGTTTCGGGAAACCGATCCGCTAAACAAAGGTTCTGCACTTCTGACCGCGTACAATTTCTTGGGCAATCTGTGCAGGAGAACACTGTTACTATTTCTGTCTTCTTATACCAGTTTTATTTTGGATATGCGAGTTGGTTGGTATTTCTTTGAAAATTATTTGGTACACAGTTTGTCTTCAGAAGACGATTTAATTTTTTCCTTAATTAAAATAATTTAAATCTCCCGCCACACAAAACAATTCTGGTGGCGCTATTTTCGAAAAGGGATGAATTCAAAGAATTATAATAAATACATTCTATTCCCAGATAATGTTTGTAAATATACATTTTAATTCCAGGTAATGTTTGTAAATATTAAATATACATTTTATTCCAAGAGAATGTTTGTAAATATACATTTTAATTCCAGATAATGTTTGTAAATACTATATACATTTTATTCCCAGATAATGTTTGTAAATATACATTTTATTCCCAGACAATATTTGTAAATATTAAATATACATTTTATTTCCAGATAATGTTTGTAAATAAACAATTTATTCCCAGATAATATTTGTAAATATTAAATATACATTTTATTCCCGGATAATGACTGTAAATATACATTTTATTCCCAGACAATATTTGTAAATATTAAATATACATTTTATTTCGAGATAATGTTTGTAAATACACATTTTATTCCCAGATAATGTTCGTAAATATACATTTTATTCTCAGATAATGTTTGTAAATATACATTTTATTCCCAGACAATATTTGTAAATATTAAATATACATTTTATTTCCAGATAATGTTTGTAAATAAACAATTTATTCCCAGATAAAATTTGTAAATATTAAATATACATTTTATTCCCGGATAATGACTGTAAATATACATTTTATTCCCAGACAATATTTGTAAATATTAAATATACATTTTATTTCGAGATAATGTTTGTAAATACACATTTTATTCCCAGATAATGTCCGTAAATATACATTTTATTCTCAGATAATGTTTGTAAATATACATTTTATTCTCAGATAATGTTTGTAAATATTAAATATACATTTTATTCCCAGATAATATTTGTAAATATTAAATATACACTTTATTCCCAGATAATGTTTGTAAATATACATTTTATTCCCAGATAATATTTGTAAATATTAAATATACATTTTATTTCCAGATAATGTTTGTAAATACACATTTTAATTCCAGATAATGTTTGTAAATACTAAATATACATTTTATTCTCCGATAATATTTGTAAATATACATTTTAATTCCAGATAATGTTTGTAAATATTAAATATTCATTTTATTCTCAGATAATGTTTGCAAATAAACAATTTATTCCCTGATAAAATTTGTAAATATTAAATATACATTTTATTCCCGGGTAACGATTGTAAATATACATTTTATTCCCAGACAATATTTGTAAATATTAAATATACATTTTATTTCCAGATAATGTTTGTAAATACACATTTTATTCCCAGATAATGTTCGTAAATATACATTTTATTCTCAGATAATGTTTGTAAATATACATTTTATTCTCAGATAATGTTTGTAAATATTAAATATACATTTTATTCCCAGATAATGTTTGTAAATATTAAATATACATTTTATTCCCGGATAATGACTGTAAATATACATTTTATTCCCAGACAATATTTGTAAATATTAAATATACATTTTATTTCCAGATAATGTTTGTAAATACACATTTTATTCCCAGATAATGTTCGTAAATATACATTTTATTCTCAGATAATGTTTGTAAATATACATTTTATTCTCAGATAATGTTTGTAAATATTAAATATACATTTTATTCCCAGATAATGTGTGTAAATATTAAATATACATTTTATTTCCAAATGATGTTTGTAAATATACATTTTATTCCCAGATAATGTTTGTAAATGTACATTTTATTCCTAGATATTGTTTGTAAACAAACAGCATCAGGATAAATAGCAGAAGTTTGAAGGATTCTTAATTCTCCTGCAACTCGGCCACAAATCAATTCCGTTCGATCCCCGTCTCCTTCTCCCGCGTAATTCGAATCTCTGGGACCCTCGCTGCCGAAATTGCGCAGAAAATCTGCCCAGTGTCACTGCCGCGAAAACTACTGACACGATGTCCACAGATTCACCCCTGGAGCAGCTTAATCCGATTATCCTCGGACACGGGACCGTTTAACCTGTTAACCGGCCGGTCGCTCGGCCGTCAACGCTCATATGAGCGGCATCGAGTGTTCGTAAAAGTGATTTGAACCGATTTACCTGTGTATTAACGCATTTCAAATGCAATTTACACCTTTAGGCAAACAATCAGATTGGAAACAATGAACTACTGAAACAACGGCACTGGAATCTCTGTCGAAAATTATAAGAGGAGATATCATATAAACAAAAACTCCTACAATAATCATTAAACCAGAACCGAGGAAAACAGAGAATGAAAGAGAAAATAAAAATAAACCAAGAAAGGAGAAAGAAAAATCGCCCGCTCTCAGAATCATCGTAAAACCAACAAAACTGGAAAAAGAAGGTAAAAGAGAAAGAAGAATGCAACAAAGGGAGAGAAAAATCACCAGCTGCCACTGCAAGATAATAATACCCATAGTCCCCGAGCGTTCTCGCAGGAAGTGTCTCACATAGTCTCGGAAAATTTCAATCAATATCGCGTGCTGTTCTCCTCGATCATGCGGTAGAAAATTCGATTTTCCATCGAGCGGAGCAACACCATCGACTTTTATCTCTTCGGGCGCTGCAACACACAGCGGCCATAAAATATCTGTCGGTGATCGTCGTCGGGTAAAAAAGGGGGGTAAACCGAGGCCGGTTTACTATCCGTTGCGATCGCCTATCCGTCGGTTCCCGGTCTTTTCGTGCAGCTTTTACGTCCCCCGATGCAAAACCGTTCCCCAGAAACGGGCAACTTTCGCCGAGTCTGGAAAGTTTCCCCAACCCCGGCGGATAACAGCTTCCCGCGGAGAAAATCGGTTTCGAATTTCCTCGACTTTCCCCGGACTCTGTTATCGATCCGTGTTTCGTAGCTACTGCGAATGGTATTTAGATCGCCACTCCGGGAATTCAAATATTCTTAGGTTCGCGACGCTGTCTCTGTTCGGATTGGCCGAGCGGAATCCGAATAATTGGACAAGTTCATCGGGGTTTTTAATGAAATGTCCTTCTCGCCTGATTGGTATAGTTACCCGTTGTATAAATTACTATACAACTGTATAAAGAGAGATTGGCAATATTTAAAAAAAAATCGTATGGCAATAAACTCGGACTCATTTTAAAGCTTGAAGATTCTACTTTCGGATAGCATTGTTAATTTTCCTCTGAGATATTTTTAACTGATGTAGCAGGTGAGAAACTGGAGACCCATCTTCCTTAAAAAATGGTTAAATTGAAACTTCTGTAAAAATATTAATAAATTTGTTTAGTGAATCAATCTTCCACAGATTTGAAGACTGAAGATTCCCCTTTACAACGAGACCTTAGAAATTGATCTCCGATCTGTTTTTACTGTTTTATGGAACAGAAACGAGAACCAAATTCGGTGGAGTAAAGCGCTCGTGTCATTGAAAAGTTGCCCGTACACCTTTCGTTTAAACTTTAATAAAACGACTAAAAAAATCGACCATCAAGTTGTTTTATATCGTTGTAAAGGGGAGACTTCATTCTTCAGATTTGTGGAAGATTCGTTCATGAAATAAATTTTTCAATGTTTTTAGAGACGCTTCAATCGGTAGCATTTTCGAGGGAAAACATGTCTTCAGTTTTCCACCTGTCACATCGTGCAAAATTGTCATAGGCAAAATAAATTATGGTTGATAAAAGTAGAAGTCCAAACTTTAAAATGAGACCAGAATGAATATCGTACTATTTTTATTAACGAAATTGTCATGGTTCAAATATCAACAATTCCTCGATACTCGACAGTGTTGAAATACATTTGTAGCTCCAATATTAAAATTCAAATTTCTCAGAGGAAGCAGCATTATACAACGAAAACGTATACCAAACCTTGAAGAACTATGTAGCTCGAAATAGCCACTCCTCCAGCTTCAATATTAAAATTCCAATTTCTGAAAGGAGAGAACAAATCCAAAAACAGTGCGTCAATCCCGGGAACGATCGCGCGCGAGCAAACGTTTCTGGAGCAGAGTACGAGCATAGAATGAGAATCGTGGGTGGTTTCGACAAGGGAAGACAGAGAAGCAAAACGGCGGAAGTCTTTTATCGGCGCGGTACACGCGAGTCCGAAGCCAATTTTCGCTTCGGGGTCCAGGATCGCGGGGCGGAAAGTGGATTTTCCTTGGTCCCATTGTGCGAGGTAACTCGAAAAATTCCTGTCCAGATTCCGAATGCCCGAAATTGCCCGTGGAAACGTACAGCTACTTTCGGTTTCGAGTATTGTGCAACGGGAAGCCGGGAACGCGGCAGCCCCGCCCGCGTTTGCGGTAAATACGCTCGCTCCCCCTTAAACCCTGAGTTTTGCGACATCGAGCCCCCGATAATCTCGGCCACCTGTATATCGAGATTATCCACAAGCCGTAACCACGTGTCCACCCCCGGGGAATTCGATTTCCCCGGCGGGACCCGATCCGAAAATCCGACCGAGCGCGTTTCGCCCGGGACAAACGTGCTCCGAATCGGTCTTTACCTAAATAAACACCACTTCCACGGGGGATATCGGCTTTGGGAAGTAATGGGGCTATCGTCCTGGGACGCGTAAAAGTGTTGGAAATATTTCCTCCTTCTCCTTTTGTTCATTTTCGTTTTTTTTAGAATTTTACAGACTGCTTATCGATGCAGGGAGAGACTTTCATGGCAGAGGTTCTCGAAAAAAATGACATATCTTATTAGAACGTAATCCTTTCAGGCTGAAATTTTTTTTACATATTCTTACAGCCATATCCGACTATAATAAAAATTTAAAAAATTTATATTCAGTCATTCAGTAGCTAAACATTTCTAAAGACGCGCCTTCTCGAAGCGATTAACCAAGCAGTGCTTTGACTAATCAAATAGAAACCTCTAAAAAACTTGGCACTATTTATTAAAAAACGAACATTCCAGGCTGAAAATTTTATGTAAACATTCGCGAAAACCTTGTCTAAATACCGTGTAGGTTTCCTGAATTTACATACAGTTGTTTACCTATTAAAAATTCCTAAAGCTACACCTTTCTGACACACCTTTCCATAACAAATAAAGTTCTGAAAATCGCTCATCAAAAATCAAATTTTCTGGAGAGAGACTCAATCTGGAGAGAGGCTCAGCTCAAGATCCTCATAATTAACCTATTCCTCAACAACTATCTTCGACCGCTCTATCCTCCCGATCCATTAACAGCAAAGAGCAACCTATCTCATCTATTTCGTGCTCCGCGCAACCATTCGACGATATAGAGTTCCGAAAGCGTTCCTTGAAGCCGGAAGCAGCCTTTATCTATCGCGATGCCGCGTGGTAGCTCGGTAAAGGAGCGGAACAGCCAAGATAGGAGGTCGGAACAAAACTGAAGAGTATCGCAGAAGGATGAAGGAGATCCTTCGTTGCCAACGTCTCGGTCTCTCTCTTCAGGTTCAGTCCTGCGTATTGCTCTGCTCCTTTTGCTGTTCTCCCTCGATTCTCTTCTGCTTCATATTCTTCTCTGCCTCCAGCTCCTCGATCTTCCACTTCCTTTGCCGCGTACCTGCGGTTTTCCGAGCTCTTTGCTACCACAGCGATGGAGGAGGATAGAGATAGCCTCTTGGAACCAGTTCGACCTATAGCAACGTCTTTGCATCGAGAGCAAGGAAGCCGGGATCTGAAACATCTCATCCTCATCGGCAGACTCCATCGCGCTGGCAACCGCAGCTCGAAAAGTCTCGCGAAATTCCCGGCGACCAGCGCGCCATCTCCTTTTGCTCGGACTTCCGGCCGGCACGCCAAGTATCTCACAAAGGACGCATACTTACTTGGGACGAATCAAATGCTCCTTGGTCTGTTCAAAGCGCCATTTTTTCCCCTCCATCGGATTAAATGATCATAGGACGAATCTCTGGTTCAATTGTTTTTTTTAAGACGTCTTTGCGCATTTTTAGTAACTAAATGGCTGAACACGGGGTTCCAAGACATTCAGGGTAAGCAGACAATGGTTTTAGGAATGTCTACAAAAATTTTCAGCTTCGTAGGTTTATTTTTTAATATGCTGTGATGTGGTTTTGGATGCTGTCAACTTTTTAGTGATAGACGCATGTTTAGACATTTGTAATAACTAGAGTGCGGATCTTTATGCATTCATGGAGAAATTGGTTGGGTGAAATATGAAACAGTAAAGGATTAGAAAAATTTCAGAATACTGCAATGTTCTTTTGAATGTAACAAAGTCAGTAAGGGATGGAATCAATTTTTATTTCATTCCTGCTTACCACAATCAATGCTGGATATTTCTTTTTGCATAAAGATTCGCAATTTAGTAATAACTAAACGACTGAATATAAAGTGTTAAGATTTTTACAGTATTTAGACACTGTTTTCAGGAATGTGTACAAAAATTTTCGGCTTTGTGGGTTTACCTTTTAATAAGCTGTGCTTTTTTTGGAAGCTGTCGACTTTCGAGTGAAAGACGCATGATTAGGAATTTTTAAGAACAAAACAGTTGAATGTAAGGTTACAAGATTTTTACAATATTTAGACAATGGTTTTAGGAATGTCTACAAAAATTTTCAGCTTCGTAGGTTTACTTTTTAATAAGCTGTGCTTATTTTGGAAGCTGTCGACTTTCGAGCGAAAGATGCATGATTAGGAATTTTTAAGAACAAAACGGTTGAATGTAAGGTTACAAGATTTTTACAGTATTTAGACACTGTTTTCAGGAATGTGTACAAAAATTTTCGGCTTTGTGGGTTTACCTTTTAATAAGCTGTGCTTTTTTTGGAAGCTGTCGAGTGAAAGACGCATGATTAGGAATTTTTAAGAACAAAACGGTTGAATGTAAGGTTACAAGATTTTTACAATATTTAGACACTGTTTTCAGGAATGTGTACAAAAATTTTCGGCTTTGTAGGTTTACCTTTTAATAAGCTGTGCTTTTTTTGGAAGCTGTCGACTTTCGAGTGAAAGACGCATGATTAGGAATTTTTAAGAACAAAACGGTTGAATGTAAGGTTACAAGATTTTTACAATATTTAGACACTGTTTTCAGGAATGTGTACAAAAATTTTCGGCTTTGTAGGTTTACCTTTTAATAAGCTGTGCTTATTTTGGAAGCTGTCGACTTTCGAGCGAAAGATGCATGATTAGGAATTTTTAAGAACAGAACGATTGAATGTAAGGTTACAAGATTTTTACAATATTTAGACACTGTTTTCAGGAGTGTGTACAAAAATTTTCGGCTTTGTAGGTTTACCTTTTAATAAGCTGTGCTTATTTTGGAAGCTGTCGACTTTCGAGTGAAAGACGCATGATTAGGAATTTTTAAGAACAAAACGGTTGAATGTAAGGTTACAAGATTTTTACAATATTTAGACATTGTTTTCAGGAATGTGTACAAAAATTTTCGGCTTTGTAGGTTTACCTTTTAATAAGCTGTGTCTTTTTTTGGAAGCTGTCGACTTTCGAGCGAAAGATGCATGATTAGGAATTTTTAAGAACAAAACGGTTGAATGTAATGTTACAAGATTTTTACAATATATAGACACTGTTTTGAAGAATGTGTACAAAAATTTTCGGCTTCATAAGTTTACTTTTTAATACGCTGTGATTTTTTGAAAGCTCCCTACTTTTGAGTGAGTAAACGACAACGTGGACGATCGCTTCGGTTCATATGCATTTTTGAAGAACTACATAAAATATGAAATAATAACGTCACTGAGCACTCAATAAACAATAGTCAGAGGTGTCAGAAAACATTTAAAATCCCCAGTAAGTGGAATTTTGATTCAAAAGACGAGAAATCTCTCGAGAACAGCAACTTCCGAACCGTCAACGCTCCCATTGATTGGATCACCAGGGAATTGCAACATCGCGAAAGTTATAGCGCTCCGATTTCTACGCGCCCGGTATAATTACCATTCCTGGTCTAGTGTAATCTTATCTCGCAAAGGAGAACGAAGTGAAGTTGCCGCTGATAGAGGAAAGTTCCGCGGATCCGACACGGTGCCTCAAAATACGTCTGAAATTTGAAATAACACGAGTAGCGTGATTGCGGTCGGAATTCCGGGGGAAAATACGGAACTGCGAGCACACGGTCTCCATGTGCGTGTTCCCGGCTATGAGATTCCTGGGGACGAGGTTCGTAACTCTTCAAAAACTCTGCGGAGAACCGAACATCAGGGAACATTTATAGAATGGCAACATAATTGTTTCATCTTACCTTGAATTCAATTTGCTTCGTCAAAGAAGATCAACTGGTAAATTGTACGAGAATATTCCGTAATTTTTTTAGTATGCTTTTGACTTTAAAAAAATTCTGATACGAATTCATTTTTTCTAGAACATTTATAGCAAGAATAATTGTTTAAATCAGTATTTAAAATTTCATGTACCAGGAATGTTAACCCCTTGTCGTGCCTTTTTTTTTACAGTTACAGTGATTAGAACATCTTTATGCACAAAAATGTCGTAGAAGGGAAAAGAAAATGTATATTTTTTGTATGGCTACATTTAGTTCAATGCTTCAATATTGATTACAAACGAATCAAATTTTATTTCATCTAAAATGAATCGCGTAACATTCGTATTTGTTAGACATTGTTAAAAATCTTCATCACGAGTCTGACTTGTCAAAGTACGGCAAGGGGGTTAAAAAATAACGGGAATTTCCCGTGTGTATTTGTTTTGTTCCCAAAAATAAAGATAACCTTCAAGAGTCGTCGTTTTTCAAGCATAGATCGCTCAAAGATTTAAAAGTTACCCCAAACATCGAGTTCCAGAAGGGAGAAGCTGGCATAAGTGTGTAATATCTAATGATTTGAAGGGGATAACATTCATGTAGACGAATAGATAAAAGGGGCTAGCCGATTAAGATGGTCAAAACTGCCGTTAGAACTTTTTCAATGGCTATTGAACCATTCGAAAGCTGACCAAGAAAAACCCCTCTGAGTAAAATTTCAGACCATTTTCCGGTCTTAAATGCGTTCTAAAATTCTGAAAAAAATGTGACACATTCCGGTTCCTAAGTCGCATTTTTGAGAATATTTCCTTAGAGAAAAAGCTGTAAGGGCAGTTTTGACCATCTTAATCGGCTAGGCCCTTTGTTTCGGAAAATGAAAATTCCCGTTGTTTTTTGAACACACCTCGTATGTTCCTATTGGCAAACCGATTATTTTCTTTTATATAATAAGTTCAGAAGCAGAAATTTGTCGATAAGTGAATGAGTATGAAGATTATCAGGAAAAGAAATAAATATTTGCAATTTTTATGTCACATAAACCTTCGCAGTCTGAAGATTAGCAATTAAGGTGCTAAAGGCTCGAAGCTTCACCGCGTATCAAAACATTGTTCCACACTGGTTGCTCTCGGCTCTATCCGATCCCCTTCGAATCGGTGAATCAAATCCCCGAGGCGTTTGCCCAGTTGCACCAACAAACGGCTCATAATGTGGACAGGCCACGTACTCGGTAGGCACGCGTGAAACAACCGAGAGATAGAGACTGCTGGTCTGCCGTGGCTTTGGGTACACCGTAAACACGGATGTTCGAAGCACGGATCAGGTCCTGGGACAGGGAACGCGCTTAGATCCGTCTAGATCGGCGTGGATCCGTCTGGCAGTCGCCTGAGTCACCTGCGGAGGAACACTCAGCTAGATAATAGAATCAAAATCACCTGGTAGAACCTCAATTATTCCAAAATAATTTGAAGAATGAAATAAATGACACTGTAGAAGAAATGATCATTCTTTACCATGAATGTAAAATGGGGTGTAGCACAATGAAGGCTGCAGGCGATGTTGACAATGATGTTGCGATGAGTATATTGTTATTACATGAACAATACGCGGTTGGAAAGAGGACATTGTTAGTCAATGAACAATAGAACGTTGGGAGGGGGGCATTGTTGGTGAAGGAACAATATGATGTTGGGAAGAGGATACTATATACTGAATAAACAATATAGTCAAGTGAATGCAGAGTAAAACTAAAAAAAGTCCAGTGTTTATCCGATAAAATATAAATAAAATTGTAAATAGTAGAATAGACAACAATAGGAAGTTGTTGGGAATAACATTTTGAAAACTTCTAAATGCAAATGGATGGAACAATAAAATTCAATAAATAATAGATCAAGGGCCCAGACGTGGAGATACATGTAGTTGATGGACTGGAGGGCAGTAGGGTACTATAGAGATTAAAATTAAAAATTTAAAAATACAATTAAAAAAACAATAGATCTAGGAAAAATATAAATAATGAAATAGAGGACAGTAGGGAATTGTTGGGAATAAAATTTAAAAAGCGTCCAAAGGGCTGCTACCATGAAATACTATTACAAAAGATTAATCTACGACCTAAAATATAAATTATGGAATAGAGGACAGTAGGGAATTGTTGAGAATAAAAAGGGAAAAAAATTGCAGAGTGCTAATACCATAAAACACTATATAAAAGAATAAATCGACGACCTAGAAAGGTAAATTAATAGAACAGAGAACAATAGGGAATCCGTAGATAATAGAAAAGAATTCGAAATGCAAAGTACCGACACAATAAAACAGTATTGAAAAAGGAATAAACCCGTGTAGATAGTTGACGGAATAGAGTAGAATAGAACGAGGGAAGGAACGTAGAAGCGAAACCAAGCGAAGTAGAATCTAATATCCTCGCACCTCCTGTGGATAGCTTCTCTTCGGTCCCTTCCCGGCTGAAGCGAGTAGCAAGGCTCCCCGAGGCCACATAATATCCTCCCGAGGATTGGACTCAGCCGGAGGAAGCTTCGACGTACCGGGAAACCGAGAATTCTTGACAGAAACAAGGTGATGCCGGTCTAGGACCTGCCTCGACGACTAAACAGTTTCCACTGTTGTGGGGAAGATACTACTTCGGGACTGAAGAACCGACGAATTGCTACCAGCCTGATGGATGACCCTGTCGTTTGCACAGGATTCTTTCCTCTCGCTGTCGCTACACGATCCTTCGAGGCGGTGAACATCTTCGTTTGGGGAAACGAACGGTAACTGACACCCTCTGACCCACCCACGGGCCTGCTAGTCTTCGATTTTGAGAAGTACAAGATCTCTCGCGAAGGGGATGTTTTTTTAAAGCGGCAGTTTTGTGTGAATGAATGGTAGCCGTGTTGTGGTACTTCTGAGCTCTATGTCTTTTCGTAATGATTCTATTCTTCATAATTGATAATGGTAGTTCTACTTGACTTCGATTTTGATGGGATAGGATGTCTTGTGAAGGGGATGTTTTTCCAAGGGTGGTTTTCTGTGAATGAAAAACATCTCTATTGATTTTATCGAATTCATTGACGTATAATTGAACTTTCTATCTGGATTTAAATAAAGATGGAGATTAATTTCCTATGTCTTTTCCTAATGATTCTATTCACCATAATTGATAATGGTAGTTCTACTTGACTTCGATTTTGAGGGGATAGGATGTCTTGCGAAGGGGATGTTTTTCCAAGGGTAGTTTTCTGTGAATGAAAAATATCTCTATTGATTTTATCGAAATTCATTTATGTATAATTGAATTTTCTGACTGGATTTAAATAAAGCTGGAGTTTAATTCCCTATGTATTTTCCTAATGATACTTGGAGGGTGCTTTTAAGTGAATGAAAGACATCTCTATTGATTTTATTGAATTCATTGATGTATAATTGAACTTTCTATCTGGATTTAAATAAAGATGGAGATTAATTCCCTATGTCTTTTCCTAATGATTCTATTCTTCATAGATGATGATGGTAGTTTTATTTGTCTTCGATTTTGAGGAGACAAATGAAGGGGATGTTTTCTCAAGAGTGATTTTCTATGAACAAAAGACACATCTATTGATTTTATTGAATTCATTGACGTATAATTGAATTTTCTGACAGGATTTAAAAATGGAGATTAATGCCTTATGTCGTTTCCTAATGATTCTATTCTTCATAATTGATGATGGATGTTCTATTTGTCTTCGATTTTGAGGGGATAGGATGTCTTGGGAAGGGGATGTTTTTCCAAGGGTGGTTTTCTGTGAATGAAAGACATCTTTATTGATTTTATTGAATTCATTGATGTATAATTGAACTTTATATCTGGATTTAAATAAAGATGGAGATTAATTCCCTATGTCTTTTCCTAATGATTCTATTCTTCATAGATGATGATGGTAGTTTTATTTGTCTTCGATTTTGAGGAGACAAATGAAGGGGATGTTTTCTCAAGAGTGATTTTCTATGAACAAAAACACATCTATTGATTTTATTGAATTCATTGACGTATAATTGAATTTTCTGGCAGGATTTAAAAATGGAGATTAATGCCCTATGTCGTTTCCTAATGATTCTATTCTTCATAATTGATGATGGATGTTCTATTTGTCTTCGATTTTGAAGGGATAGGATGTCTTGTGAAGGGGATGTTTTTTCAAGGGTAGTTTTATTTGAATGAAAGACATCTTTATTGATTTTATTGAATTCATTGATGTATAATTGAACTTTCTATCTGGATTTAAATAAAGATGGAGATTAATTCCCTATGTCTTTTCCTAATGATTCTATTCTCCATAATTGATGATGGTAGTTCTATTTGACTTCGATTTTGAGGGGACAGGATGTCTTGTGAAAGGGATGTTTCTTGGAGGGTAGTTTTCTGTGAATGAAAAACATCTCTATTGATTTTATCGAAATTCATTGATGTATAATTGAATTTTCTGACTGGATTTAAATAAAGCTGGAGTTTAATTCCCTATGTATTTTCCTAATGATACTTGGAGGGTGCTTTTAAGTGAATGAAAGACATCTTTATTGATTTTATTGAATTCATTGATGTATAATTGAACTTTATATCTGGATTTAAATAAAGATGGAGATTAATTCCCTATGTCTTTTCCTAATGATTCTATTCTTCATAGATGATGATGGTAGTTTTATTTGTCTTCGATTTTGAGGAGACAAATGAAGGGGATGTTTTCTCAAGGGTGATTTTCTATGAACAAAAGACACATCTATTGATTTTATTGAATTCATTGATGTATAATAGAATTTTCTGTCCGGATTTAAAAATGAAGATTAATGGTAACCATATTGTGGTACTTGTGAGCTCCACGTTCCCAAGGACTGTTTTCAAGTTGTTTCAAACTACCTCCATTTATCTGATTTATTCGATAGCTGTCTTGTTAACCCTCCGTTTTCCACGTTTAATAAATTATTTAATGTCAAGTGTAACAGTCCGTTATCTCAACGAATCGCAGAAATAACAATATTTTCTTAGTGTAAATAATACACACTTCAATTAGAGGATCCATTAATGCAATTAAAAGGTGTAGTGAACGAAGCACAGCAAACGAAAAATTTCCAGCGCAATGAGATTGAAATTAATGAAACGGAATATATTTTCGGCCTCCTAAGGATCGCGTGACCCGGGCAAGTCAACGCGAAAAACGACAATGGAGTCCATTCGCGAGTGCAAAATGCGAGCCGCGGGTTAAAAGCCGTTATTAACCGAAGCACATGGTGTAGCATCACGGTTTTTCCGGGGCGGTAATACGCGAAACCTTCCGGTGCACGCGCAACGGTAATCGCCGGTGGCGAGTTGTGCACGCGTTGCACGGTGCACGTTGCACATTACTCGGTGCATAGTGCACGACGAAGCGCATTAAGACACTGCACGGTGAAAATGAGCCGCGCGGTGCACTCGATCCTATCCTGTTGCGACGCGTATCGATTTCCATGGTCGAAGACTTACGAGCTCGCTGGTATAGCGAGCGGACGCCTGTATAAATTGGCCGATCCACCGTGTCACCGAGGAATCGGGCATGGAAATACGGACGGGCCTGTGTATCAGTTTCGCGTGGTTTATTGCGAGTCGTAAAGTGCACGCTGCACACAATTCGACGACGCTCGGCTCTTGTCCGCGTGCCAGCCTTAGAATGATTCGGGACACCGCCGAAAACGGTGCGGCGCTGCTGAAATACGATTGCTCGATGGTTTTTGGATTTACGTGGATCATCGGTGCCATTGATCGGGGCTGCTTTATGAGGGTGGGGAGACACGGTGGTTCGGGACTGTATTCGAACGCTGTCAGAACTTCGCGCATGTCAAACTTAATCATAAAAGCAAGATTATAACCTTGAATCTCAAAGTTAAAATGTCAGCCAATTTTTTTAATTGCATTTTGTTCTACTCTCTCGGGTACAGAAGATTATGACAAATTTTTTCATTATTAACCCCTTGCTCTATGATTTATTTTACGGTTACAGTGAATAAAACTTTTTCGTAGATCGTAATTTACCTAAAAAATGAGAAAATTTATATCTATTGTATTTGCATACATCTTCTCCACTAGCTGTACATGCACATAACCAAAATAGAATTTTATTTCGGTTTAAAGGAAAGTACTAACATACATTTTTATCAGAATCTGTTCAGAAAATTCATCACGAGTCAGACACGATGGATTGACACGTGGTTCCTTGTGCAATTTTTATCCTTGTGACGAATAAAACAGGATGGGATAAAAAAGATTGTTCACCTTTGACCTTAAAATTCAAAGTCACAGTTAAGTTGCAAAAAATATTAAAAAATATATATATATATTATAAAATATTAAAAAATATAATAAATTAAATTATAAAAATCCGAATTTGTGTGTCAGAATTAAATTCTGCAAGTATGTAATGTGTTCTTTCTTCTGTTAATAAATTATAACTTCCAGCAACCCATTGAAGAAACGCAACGGAAAAACATTACCGAAACTCGCAAACAGTAAGCTTGAAATTGGCCAGGACGTATGTAAAAATTTTTTAAAAATTACAGTCCGACGGAACCGTTCAAGAGCGCTTCAAAATTGCCAAAATACAACGTCGGTTGAATATTCGATTGCAATTGTCGGATGGGCAATTGCTCGTGGAGGAATTAATTCGTTGTTTCGATAGTCGAGTGGCGTGCTCGGCTCGTTCGTTACATTTTAATTATGGCATTACGTGGGCGGAAGCGCGAGGACAAAAGCGGAGAATCGTGCATAAAGGATTTTCGCGGGTAGAAACAGCGTAACGATATTTCTTCGGTGTCCGTTTTAGCGGCGAGCCTGTGCTCGTCGTTCAAATTTGCTAGGACATTATTAACGATTAACAGCGCGATCATTATATCTCTGGGATGGTTCCTCCGATGCTGGAGGGACGAGAAACAGGATGGGAAATAAAGGACGATCAATTTTTCAGGTGAGCGCGCGGCAACGTACGCGAGCGCTGAGAGAGAAGAGAGAAAGAGCACACACGGAAAAAAGAGAGAGCGTTTGCGCCGAAGATTAAAGGGATTTCCCGAGGAAGGTATAAATTTGATGATAGAACGTTTCGCCGGGAATCCGGCCGAATAATTTTCATTTTCTCCGGCTGCACTTCGGCAACGCGAAATATTTAAAAGGATTATCCCGCGGCGAGCGTTTAATGGGCCAACCAGGATTTTTCGCTCCCGTTGGCGCGCTAAATGCTTCCGGTTTTTCGCGAATCGGCCGATTTAATGCTGGAATCATGTTAGCGCCGCTCGTGTAATTGTTGTTGATGATTTGTAAAGGATCAGGGATTAACATGTTTGTGGGCCGTTGTGGTAACATCGAAGCCGGGAAAAATTTGTTTTAACACGTTCACTACCATTTTTCCAAGTACTATACCCATTAATGATTTCGGCGCAACGGTTCGATCAATAATTTTTATAATTTTCAGACGCAGTTTTTTTTCTCCTTTCTTGAAAATGATCCACATATGGATTGAAACGTTGAAAGTTTAAATTAACTTGTAAAATTGCTTTTTCGTGTCTAATTGATCGAAAAGTTGTGCCGAAATCATTAATACTTTATCTGTTTTAACAATCTCACGATCGATAACATTAACAACATTTACTATACCCATTCTCAAAACATGACCATATTGTAAAAAATCAAAATTTTGGGAAATCGTTAACCGGAGCTACTGGATTATATCATTTTTAAAATTTATTTTTAAGAACCATACATTACAGTGTTCATAAATATTAATATTTTTTAATGAAACTTCACAGAAGTCTACTTTAAAATATGCAGCATAAAGGGGCTATAGAGATATTGTCTAAAAAGTTCCACAAAGTTTAAAAAAAAGCTACAGTTATGTATAATAAAGGAGTAGATAAATAAAATTCGAAAATATTTCAATCGACTCTGGAAGCAATCGTATGCAAATCGACACTAAATTCGAAAAAGAATCGATAAAGCTCGCCGAACAGGAACAGTAGCAGTTCAACCAACAGAGAACCGACGCACTCGCTGTCTAATAAATAATTCCGACTAATCTACACGAGTAGATAAGTAAATCGACTCTGTCATTCGAGCCACCGTCTATCTCCACCTCGACTTTCCACACCTGCTCCTCCTTTCACCTGTAGACAAGGATTCTTTCACGCTTCGTTGGCATTCGACGTTCGAGGTTCGAGAGCTCGAGACGTCTCGCGATATTTGAAGGCTCTTTGCAGCAGACGCTGTCGCGCCGGTACCAAATACCAAATGTCAAACTCTGTTCAGGATAGAGCAAAACTATTTCAATTACATTATTCTGATTGCAAATTTTTAAAACGAAAGATACAATTTTATTTAATTTCTGTTCTTGACAATTAACTTTAAAAGTTTATATTTTACGTGGATCCACAGTCTAATAACTCAAGTGTCAGAATTTTATAGTTTTTAAACTGGCATGGTCAAAATTTATAGAGAATTTTATAGTTTTTCATATATGCATAAAATTCGCAGCCTCGTTATAATGTTATAGATAAATTATTAAGTACAGAATGAATTCTTTCCACAAAAGGAAGTTCCATTAAATTAGTACCGTAAGAACATTGAAAATTTACAAATTAACAAAATAATAACTTTCTAATTTTGGCAATTTCAGTGTCTGCTGAGCAAGCAATATTCGCATAAAATTAGCCAGGTTCTCCGAATCAGCATAGAAATTCTCCTCAGCAATTCTCCTAGGTATGGTCAGCGTCATTATAAACGGCATTAAACAATCATCGGGCAACGTCTTCAGCCGTTTTCCGCGCATCGATCAACGGAATCGATTCGTCCGCGAATAAGATGCGCGCGTGCAGCTGCATTAGCTGCATACACAACAGCAACCGTGTATAATTTAGCGGCGATGCGTCGCAATCACCGGAGGATTAATCGAGAGACGACCACTGGCCGGGACAGGGCGTTGTCTGCGGGCAACACGTGTCCCAAATGTAATCGACTGTGCATAGATCGATGCATCCGAGTGCAGAAACATTTCGCTTGAAAAATCGATTTTACAAAAATATTTGCTTGTCCCAGAATCTCGTACCGACACGTGAGTGACATCTGTCCAAATTGCGAATGGAATCTCAAATTTCTTTTTTAAAAAAAATCACAGAATTATTAGAATAACACGTTCGCTACCAGCATTTGTTTCGTTGCTTACCTTCCTTGTTCGAAAGTTTTATTAATTGCAACGTACCCAATTTTGAATTATTAAAACTGTTTAGCAGAAGAAAGTCACAGATTCTCTGAAAATTGTGCATTCTACTATGATTTTAAACAACGAAGTGCGTAAAATTAATTTTACTGTTTTTAAGTAAACTGTCAGATTATGGATGTCACATACAGTCGGTCACAAAAATATTGGAACAAAATTGCAATAGATCAGAATTGTAAAAAAGATATACTAAGAGTTGCATTTCACAACTTTTTTTAGGGGGCTTATATTGAAAATTTTAAAAATACGTTTTGTAGGTCTGTGCCAATTAAACGTATTCTGAAAATTTCGTCAAAATCGATCGACGTTGCAGTGATCTACAATCGTTTAAAGATGGTGAAAATTGCAATGTTTCAAGATTTTCGACCTGTAACTGCAATAAATCTAAGAAATCTTACATCTCTCATTGCCTGTCATATTTTCCCCCATGAACCGATTACATATAACATATAATTAACACAGATCTACAAAATGTACTTTTAAAATTTTCAATATAGGCCCTAATTTTCAATAAAAATTGAAATGCAACTTTTAGTATTCAAAACAAGTTGAAAATGCAACTTTTAGTATTTTTTCTACAATTCCGATCTATCGCAATGTTTGAAAAAATTTCTTTTCACATCCTGTAGTAAACTAATTGCTCTTGCTTTCTAAACAAGTTCAAATCGCATGGTCCAATATTAAAAAAGTTATCGTCTTTTTAAGAGTGTCCCAATATTTTTGTGACAGACAAGAAACTACGACAGACTTGAAAGTGTTAAATGTCATAGAATAATTTCTATTATTTATATGTTACATCATTTTTATGTAAAAGTGATTTAATTGTTAATTGTTTTGTAGGTTAACGTCAGAGTCGCCATATCAGAGGAATTGATTCGAATCGCGGGGAATACAATAACCCCCTCTCTGCGTCTGGTTATTCACGACGCAGACGCACCACGAATCGGCTGCGAGCATCACATCACGTGACGATGCTCGTCGCCGCTGAGGAGTGGGGGAATGGCGTCGTAGAAGGGGAAGGGTAGAGTAAGAGGCAAGTCTCAATCTGGCGCCAGTTAAGGGTGTGGGTCGGATTTTGACCTTGGTCGAGTGCGAGTGTGGTAGTACCTTAACACACCGATAGATACTGTATACGTACACGAGATTGCAAGGGTTCCGTAGATTTCGTTTGCTGTCTCTCTAACGCACATTTGGGACCCCTACGTAGTCACAATCGCTAGATAAAAGACCCACAATTACGGGATGCTTCCATATATGGCCTACTTTTGCGTTTTCGAGGCGTAATTTGCATTATTCGGCAGCATGTAGCGCAGTTTCACAAATATTGGACGAAGCGACAGTGCTGCCATTATCGAGACACATACATTTTCTTAAATATCGAGAGATTTAGGATTCTTATAGACCAAAATGTAGGCATCCCGGAATTCAGGGTCACATACAATGTCAATGAAACCTTTATTATGTTAAACTATACGTGTTTAAACACAGCAAACGAAATCTACGAAGTAGATCCCTATACGGGAGATTTTGGTGCAAGTATTAGTTCCATGGCATTTTTAGCTAGGAGCGCTAGCGTTTTTAGTCACTATTTTACCGATATTTTACCAATACAGTGACTGAATCGGTAAAACAGTGACTAAAAACACTAGCGCTCCTAGCTACAAATGCGGAGGGCACCGATACTACGACCAAGGTCAAAATCCGACCCACACCCTTAAAATGTTCCAAAAGATTAAGAAGAAAAATGAAGCAGTATGAATTACAGTGTGAGAAACGCGACAGCTCTTTAAACGCAGATCGCTGACCATAAGTCTGCAGCCCTTAGCCGTCCTATCGTTGAAATACCTAATGGATTGCAGTGGGCCAGGGTGTTCGAAGGGGGTGGGCGTTCGTCCGCATGAATTCGTAAGGGCGCATGCACGATTTACGAAATATCGACGTCCGCGAACAGCGGAGTGCACTCGAACGTGTGTAAACACGGCGGGGCGAGCTTTGTCGAGCTTTGCGGCCGAAAGTAGCCCGCAACCAAACTTTACAGTCCGCTGAAATTATTCCGACGCTTTTCCACCGCAAACCGCTCGATGCGCCAACAATTTTTCAAATGGGATTAACGACGGACGACTTTAATCCGTGCGCCTCTCGCGGCGAACACGCTTTTCGAACACGGCTTTCCTGCTGATTCCAATTTCCAGCTCTCGCACCCCCTTCTCTTTCTCTCTCTCTTTATCTACCTCTCTCGCTCTCTCGTATAACCAACATATCTCATTAGCTTTTAACTTGCCCGTGCGATGATGGATTTCCAACAACGATTATTGTTATTGCCGCTATGATTGGCCCAGCTTCATGCATAATTGCGAGCTGCCGGAACGAAACTGCTACCGGAAAAATTTCCTTCTTTTCTAGAAACGTTTAATACTGGATTCACTAGATTCGTTTAAAATAACGAGAAGGTGTCTATTCAAATTTTTAGCCATTTTTGATAGCATACAGTCGGGGAAAAAATTAAATAGGCACCCTTCACAAACTAATAACTAAAGTGCCGATTTTATGCATTTATGACAAAAATGGGTACATACAATTTAAAACAGTCGAGGTATTAAAAATATTTAAGGCAATCAGTGCATTAGTTTTACCTTGATAAGATAATTAAAAGAGAGAAATGTTTATTTGGCTTCTGTGTCTTGCATTCTACTAATAACTTTCTAAACATTGCACCTAACGACTTTTCTGAGATGCTAGAAGAATTAGTTTACTCAGTAACGTGTTAAAATAATTGTTTGAAAATTAGTGTTCACATAACGGTAATGATTTTTATTGAAGGTCACCTCGAATCTCTTTCACTTAAAAATAATCTGGTACTACCATACTGTAGTGATCTTCATACTGAAAAACTTTGACGAATACAATTTTTTCATATTTCCAAAAACAAGCGAGATAATGATCTGCTAATCGGTGTATATTTAGCTCTGTATATGCAATATACAGTAGCGGACAAAAGTTTAAGACCGCTCTAAAGAAGACGAAACTTTTTTAATATTGTACTATACGATTTGAACTTTTTTGGGAAGCTAGAGCAATTAGTTCACCAAAGGATGTGAAAAGAAATTTTTTCAAAAATTGCAATTGACCGGAATTGTTGAAAAAATACTAAAAGTTGAATTTTTAACTTTTTTATGTGGGCCTATATTGAAAATTTAAAAAATACGTTTTGTAGATCTGTGTCAATTAAACATATTCTGAAAATTTCGTCAAAATCGGTCGACGTTGCAAGGAGCTACAAACGTTTAAAGATGGCAAAAATGGCAGATTTTCACGTTTTTCGGCAATAAATCGTGAAAATCTGCAATTTTTACCATCTTTAAACGTTTGTAGCTCCTTGCAACGTCGACCGATTTTGACGAAATTTTCAGAATCTGTTTAATTGACACAGATCTACAAAACGTATTTTTTAAATATTCAATATAGGCCCACATAAAAAAGTTAAAAATTCAACTTTTAGTATTTTTTCAACAATTCCGGTCAATTGCAATTTTTGAAAAAATTTCTTTTCACATCCTTTAGTAAACTAATTGCTCTAGCTTCCCAAAGAAGTTCAAATCGTATAGTACAATATTAAAAAAGTTTCGTCATCTTTAGAGCGGTCTTAAACTTTTGTCCGCTACTGTAAATCTGGTGCTTTACCAAGAACTTCACAAACCCAGTTCATTAAAAAATATCTGAACAGCATATATGTCCATAGCTCCAACAATTGTAAATGAAGGTAGTCAGGAACAAGTAGTTCTGTCTCGTCCACCAGTTGAACAATTAAAATTCAAAATCAGCAAATCTACTATATGCAACAATAGTGTCGGATGCGCCGGAATTCTGCAAGTGCAATAGCATCAGGCCCAGAAGGGAGTCACGGGAAGATTAATCGCGTAATAATTCGTCGCGGGGGTGGTGTATCTTCCTCTGTGCGTGCACAATACGTCGAAGGAGGGGTGTTCGGTTGTTCGGTTGCAGATATGCATAGCCGGCGGACAGTGGCCGCGCATCGATATGCACGCGTACGTGCAGAAATGCATGGGGCACGGGCGCGTGTCGCCGCATACGGGATGCAGCGGGGGTGGCCTGCATACGCGTGCTCCTCGATCACGGGAATTTACGAGCAGATGCTCGACGCAATCCGCGGTCGAATATGACGAGGTGCAGTTTATGTCCCCCGGGGAATTTTCGCGCCCTCCTACGAGGAACCAATGCCCGTTACCCCTTTATCGCCCCCCCTGGCTTCACGCGTTTATCTTGTAAACAAGTGTGACAAAAGATGCACATGCCAACATTCTTTAACGCTAAACCTACCGAGCCTCAAAAGTAACTGGAAACTGCTCCCTTATAAAAATGACAAGATTAATTTGATTTAGACTTTGTGCGTCTCCTATTGTAATATGCGCTCTATTAAAGACATCTATACAATAATTTCTTATCAAATAATTATTATTGTTTCAATAAATGTAAAATAAAAGATTTGGAACCGGTCATTTCGACCGGTGGTGGTAGGTTTAGTGTTAAAGCGAATTTAACACTAGGTTTTCGGGACCCGTCAAAATGACGGGTTCTAATATTCTTAATTTGCGATTACTAAGATTGTAAAGATGCTTCCCTGAGGAATTACAATATTTATCTTCATTTCTTTAGGTATATATTATGTAAAAAATGGCCAAAAATTTTGATAGACACATTCTTTTTATGTTTATAAAATAATGTGAAATTTCTAGACCTTCTTAAACCTAGTGTTAAATATTTTAGGGAATTAGAAAGTGGAATAAAGTGGTATCTCCGTAACTGTGAAAACATCGGGTCTGCAGAGTCACAGTTACGGAAGAGGTGCTACATTTTTCCAAGAGTGCGTGTAAAGGATACACGTTAATACCTTTGTATAGAGAATAAAAAGCTGAAGTGAAAGCTAGAAAGATTTGATCGTTTTGTAGAAAATATTTTGGAAAATTGATCAGTATGATGGAGAATTCCATTTAGTCGAATGACGAAATTACGAGTAAAGGTAGGAACCCTGCCGCTGACTGGCCAGCAGTTCTTTGAAACCCCGGGAAATAAGAGAATACGAAGGCGTTTCATCGAGCGTCTGCAGATGACGGTTCGTTGGAAGTTAATTGAGCTCGTGGATATACGGCGTGGCTGAAAAACGCGATTCCTTCGTGGAGAATGTATCTACACCTACGATCCAGCACATTCGAACAGCTCGTTATCATTTTTATAATTCCTGCGCGATGGAGATATTGTTACTCCATCCTCTGTGATGTGGACGATTGTTTTTTATCGTATCTATTGTCTTTCGTTGAAGTATTGCTAAATTCTCTACTTGCGACATTGATGAAGGATGAGGACAAGTGAAAATAATATAAACACTTAATAAATTTAATTCAATTTTTTCAATTCAAATTTTCATGATGAAAATTTCATACTCTCTACAAAAAATACATAGTAGCCCAAAAGTGATTAATTCATTTAAAATTCGAATTTATTTATAAAAGAAATGTGTATTTTTAGAAAATAGAATGGTTTTTCTAATATTGAATATTTGATGAGCATTCTATCATTTAACATTGAATATTACCGTCCTTTACCACCGAGGATTATAAAAATTAATGGGCATCGTGTTACTGCGGATTTATATTAACATAATCCTCTTGGTTAGACATTTCCCAAGCCACCCAGTATAAAATCTCGGCGTTCGCTTCCTTAACGAAGCAACGCCGCGAAAAACCACTTATTAATCCGTCCCATTAACGTCTGCCCCGTTGAATGGCATCTTTATGCGCGGCTACGAACTGGCTGTCGTCCAATCACCGGTCGCGTGTCGTGAAAACGATAGAGCTATTCACGCGGCATCTCGAGTTTACTCTAACGACAGTCACCGAAAATTAAACACCCACAAATCACCGCTTATGTGTCCATTCTTGCCCATTATGTTACGTCCACGACGTTAAAGGCGTCTTACAACACCGCTGCCATTAAATTCGCCTCTTTGGGAGAACCCGGGTACCATTTATTAAAAATTACTTTCATTTGAAACAATGGAACCACTATTTTCACTATTTTTATTCTATTTACTACTTACTATTGTTATATTGTACTCTTTTCACACTATTTACTACTTAATATTTTTACTTACTATTTTAATACTCTTTTCACGCTATTTACTACTTACTATTTGTATACTCTTTTTACACTATTTACAACTACGTTCATACTATTAACTACTTACTACTTTTAAACTCTTTTCATACTATTTACTACTTACTATTTTCATACTAATTATTACTTACTATTTTTATACTCTTCACACTATTTACTAACTACTATTTCCATTCTATTTTCTACTTACTATTTTTATACTCTTTTTACACCATTTACTACTAACTACGTTCATACTATTTACTACTTACTATTTTTATACTCTTTTTACACTATTTACTACCTACTATTTTCATACTATTTATTGCTTAGTATTTTTATACTCTTCACACTATTTACTAACAACTATTTTCATACTATTTATTGCTTAGTATTTTTATACTCTTCACACTATTTACTAACTACTATTTCCATTCTATTTTCTACTTACTATTTTTATACTCTTTTTACACCATTTACTACTAACTATTTCCATTCTATTTTCTACTTACTATTTTTATACTCTTTTTAGACTATTTACTACTAACTACGTTCATACTATTTACTACTTACTATTTTCATACTATTTTTACATTATTTACTACTTACTATTTTTATACTATTTATTACTTACTATTTTTATACTCTTCACACTATTTACTAACTACTATTTCCATTCTATTTTCTACTTACTATTTTTATACTCTTTTTACACCATTTACTACTAACTACGTTCTTACTATTTACTACTTACTATTTTTATACTCTTTTTACACTATTTACTACTTACTATTTTTATACTATTTATTACTTACTATTTTTAAACTCTTCACACTATTTACTAACTACTATTTCCATTCTATTTTCTACTTACTATTTTTATACTCTTTTTACACCATTTACTACTAACTACTATTTCCATTCTATTTTCTACTTACTATTTTTATACTCTTTTTACACTATTTACTACTTACTATTTTTATACTATTAACTACTTACTATTTTTATACTCTTCACACTATTTACTAACTACTATTTCCATTCTATTTTCTACTTACTATTTTTATACTCTTTGTACACCATTAACTACTAACTACGTTCATACTATTAACTACTTACTATTTTTAAACTCTTTTCATACTATTTACTACTTACTATTTCCATACTATTTACTACTTACTACGTATTAACTACTTGATACACGTTTTCTAATCAATTATGATTAGACTGCCGATTTTATAGATTTATATAAAAAATGAATAGGCACCAAATTGTACAGAAAATAAAAGAATTCATTAAACGATACTCTTACACTATTTTCGACGTATAAAAATCATTAAGATAAGAAACTCATTTTTATTCAACTTGTGTGACCTAAAATTGACTTAGACAATTTTTATTGTGCATAAAAATCCCTGGACTGAAGACGATTGCCCCAAGCAGAAGATACAGAGGTTCAAAATGGCTCGGCTCAAAAAAGTCGACCTTGAGACCACTCTTCCACAGTTGAAGATCTCGATCTCGAATAGTCGAATAGCCGAGACCAAGAATAACAGGAATTATAGTCTTCGAGTGTAGTAGATTCGCGAACATCGTTGCTCACGGTTGCTCTTGAAGGCGCACGATCTCCGGACACGACCTCGAAGAGAAGAGAGGCAAGATACCGAAGAGGCGCAGGGACTTTGCTTGAAGAACGAACGGAGAGAGCCGCACGATTTATGATTCAGCCCGGCTGGGAACCGAGCATTAGGTATGCGGTTCATAGTACGCTTTAACGCGCAAGAAAGATGCAATAAATTGTAGCACGCGTGCTAGTACGTCCGAAAGTCTCAGAAAGAGAGAGAGAAAGCGAGAGAAAGAGAAAGGGGAAGAGGAGAACACGAAGAGACTCACCCCTTAACGAGGTTTCCCCGACGTTTCCCTTTTTCCTTTTCCCTGTCTCAAGGACAGCGTAAATTAATTTTCGTCCGCCTCCAAACCTGCAGCCCAGACGTTTCCGACCCCTTAAACAAGATGGACGGTGCTGAGAAGGATTCACGTGATCTACGGAAATATGGGCTACCTCTGAAGAGGGTGTGTTGCTCTCACTATTACTCTTGTGGATCAAGATTGATATATTTGTTACAGGAGAAATGGGGAGCTTTCAGAGATTGAGAAATACTTCGACAGGAACTGGTCTGAAGAAATTTAGACTTTCACTGATAAATATTTAGCAATACCTTTAGGATTGATCTACGATGTAGATCACTGTTTGTAACACTGGAATTAAGAAGCTCTACCGGTACTGGCAGAGAGGGGTAGCTTTTCTCGGAATCTTGGAAGTGCTCAGGGCTTCTGAAGGTCTTAATCCGTCACTGGATCACACCTCGTATACGAAACTTTCGAGCAGTGCATTACGCGCGGAGTGCGCGCACAATATTTCGTCGATCGATCCCTCGAATCTGCGAGGATTCGGCGGATTTTCACGGCTCGGCAGAGCGCGGATGTCACTGCGTTTCATAACGCGTGGCGAGTCGTGGCAGCGTTAACCTTCCGTTTTAATTCGATCCGCGATAAGCTTCATTGGAACGATACGGCTGACAGCAAGCCAATAATTACATTGGCGGTTGGCATCGGCAGCGATGTGTTCCGAGTTGCGTGCCGAGTCAGTGGTCCTTCCAATAGCAATTACAAGTCGGAGGGGGCCGGGCTGGGTCGGGCCACGATCCATTTGCTCTTTATCTGGATCGCGTGTACATCGAATCGCCATCCACGCCTCTTTTCTCCGGTTCCCGGCGTTTCGCCGACGGTTTTGCGTTGCAACTAGCTATGCCGCGCCGATTAGAACTTTGCAAATTTCGTCGACACCGACACCGACGAGGCGTGAAACCGCGCCGCCCTCTGATAGAACGTAGTTGCGAGTTCGTTTACACGTTGTGTCGAATCAACCGTGGTAACGAGCGAAACTAGAGCCGAGCCTCGATGAGGATCGTTAACTCTGGTTAACTAACTTTTTTTGTAAAAATGATGAAATATCCGAATTTCGTGGTTTCAAGTGACCCGTTACATTGCGGATTACATGTCTGTAACGCTGCTGTTTTTTAGAAAAATTTTGTTTGGCGTCTGGTAATATAACACCAATTCAATGATGAAACTCTACAAAAATTTTATTTGTTTTATGCTACACACGGGGCGGTGTGAGAGCTTTTAGTTAACAGTAGCAAAAATGGAACGAAATGATTGAACAGTATATTAATTGTTCAACTGTATATACTTTTATTACATTTGCTACCACTCTTATCAAACTATCATAATCATGACATTCGATAGAAAATGCAGGGCCATGGAAGTGTAGCGTAGTATGTATCTATTCCACGAGTGCGTACTCGATAATAAAATTTGTTATTCGTCGGTACACGCTGCATTAGTTGGAATTAGTTTTATCGTAAATTGTTAAAGGGAGAACAAAGCAGATAATACTCTATAAACTACAGGAAACAACGTAACAGTAATGGGGCGAGGAACATAAATGTTACAGCACTTAAAATCGTTTATACGGAATTTCAGCTCGGCTCTGGGAAAATTGTGCGGTGTGATACGAATCTGGCATAATGAAACGGATTAAGCGAATTGTGGAGCGGATGTATCGAAACAATTAACAGTAATTACCTTATGATAAAATACGTGTTCGCACACAATATGAAAAAAAACTGCGCGTTACAGTTGTTTGGTAAAAAACTACTTAGTCGATGCACTTTAAAGTTAATTAAAAGAACATGACAAAATAAATAGATAAATTCGGGAACGTTATTAAAACTGGAATTTTTCGTCTGTACCTAATTAGATCTTCTAATCAATTGCTGTTAAACTGTTGAAACTATTTGAATCACACCCAATGAAAGATATAATCTCAACAGGCTCATCAAGAATTTAATTAATGCTTCAACTTTTTAGTCTCAATATTGGATCTAAATGATTGAAATCCTATAAAATTGTCGAAACCTTAAATCGCACTGGATGAAACGAGCTATAACCCCGTTACGCTCTTAACTTAATCAAACAGCCCCAAAAGGAATTAAAATCGATCATCGAGTACGTTATTAATATCATGATTTCGAGTCTGAACCTAATTTGATCTTCCACTCCACCCACTACCAACCTCATTCCGGCGCGATATTAATTTCGTCCACCTCTACATATACATATATACATATTTTCGGTTTCCATCGATGGCCAGTCCGCGTTCTAATTAGAGTATCCGCGTATAATTGAGATACAGCATCCGATAAAGCTTATCTAGGTATAATTCGCTCGGCACTGCGCAATTAACGCCGATCTACTCTTTGCCACGGGGCCATAATTTCCACTCGCAGCCTCTCCCACTTGAGAGAAAGCTGTGAAGGTGCGAGAAGACACACCTTTCTCTGCCTAACGAAAAACGAGTTGAAACGTTATAATTTCCAGAATCCTATCGATCTATACTCCGTCCAAGTCCTACCACAAATCGGCAATTTTATTTAGCAATACGTCCAAAATTCTGAAATAATTCACTGCGATAATAATTGCCATGTATCCTATTAGGTAGAGTGTTCATGAATTTTTTCGTAATGTTTTGTTGAGCAGAACAGAAGAAACGGAGCATAATTAACAAAACCGTGCTCACCCTAAAACTACCCTTGTGGCAGGAGTGTCAATTTGAAACTTGACACAGAGGGAACCCTATCAAATAAATCAATTTCGTTGGGGGGCATTTTCAAGCACGTTATTCGGCTTGCCCTTTGACTGTAATTAACAAAGGATATCGATGCTTTATTATACGTCTCCTTGGACGGACTATATCCTCCACGACCCCGCTTTATCAGCTTCGCAAGAAGAAACAGCAAAGAAACCTAAAGTTATCACTCACCGCTTTCACAGAATCGAAGTCCCCCTTCCTCAGCAAATCCATCAGCCTCTGCCGCTCCATTTCCTCCTTTGTCACGTACACCTTGTTCTCCTTGAGCCTGGCGATCTCGTAATTGTCACACAGCACATTATGAAACGCAGGCATCGGCTTCTGCTGGCCAACGTGCTCCACGATCCTCAAACCTCCATCACCTTCGCCGGAAACCTTCTCAGGCAGGTCCTGCTTGAACTGCAGATTCTTCAGCAGGACCTCGTTGACCACCTCAATCCTTTCATCAACCTCCCTCGAAACAATCCTCTCGTCATCAGCCTTATCCAACTTCTCCGCATTAAACCGAGTCTCCGTTTGATCAGCACTTAGGCGACTGCATGCCTCCTCGGCCTTGAACTTCCTTTCACTCTCCAGCTCGTCCAGCGGGATGGTCGCTGTCGACAGATTACTATTCTCCCTGGTATGACAAGACTGACTCCTGTCAAGCGTCTCCGACTCGTACGGGACGTCCTCGAGGACCATAGTCGGTTCTGAAGGATCCGGCAACTCTTCCTGGTCCTCCAACGAATCAGTTCTCTCCTGGCTCTGTTTGAAGGTGACGAATGTCCTAGCAGGCTCCGACTGCTCTCTCCTAGGACTCATGGAGTCTCTCCTCCGTGTAGCCTTCGCTCTTCCATTCGCTAGCCCTTGGATCTTCAAACACTGACTCAAACCGACCTCGGGGTACCTGCAGTTTGAAGCCTCGCTCTTCTGATCGTCCTCTTCAATGGTCTCCAACTGCTCGTACCTGGGCTCGGCAATCCTCTCGTACACCTCCTCTTCCTTCTCGATTTCAACTTCTTTGACAGGCTTCTTCAACTCCTCCTCCTCGCCGTACGCTGACACTTGCAAGGTAGGTCTCAGCAGGGACTCCAGATCATCCGCGTGGATCACCTGAGGCTGTAGACTTCGTTCATAGATCTTCTCCACGTGATTCGGCGAAGAATAATGCGACCGGGGGTCCAACGCTTTCGACTTGTTCTGTTCGTTCAGATGCTGAAGAGTCGTGCAATTAATCTTCTGTAGGGCTGAACAATTGATCTGCTGAAGAATCGGAGACTGTTGGACGTTGTAGGCAGTGTTGTTCGGCTTGAAGGTAGAGTGAGGTGACCCAATTGGCGAAGTTCTTCGATCACTCTTGCTGTCTTGAGTAGCGGAGTCTCTTCTGGGCAGCACGGGAGGTTTCCTCGCTTCAGGCGGCAAGCAGCCCTGAAGATTCCTCGGCCTGGTCACTCGTAGCTCCTGTTGACCTTGCAGGGTCCTCACTCTGGCTCCCACGGCTCCGTACGCCGCGTTCTGCTCCGGTTTGCCCTCTCTCCTCTCCCTGGTGGCCGGCTCTCCGACGATCCTCGCGCTCCTCGAGGCTTCCATCGATTTACCAGCGGCGGAATCGGCTGGTTTATCACCGGGACCAGGCCGCCTACTTTCTCCGTCCTTATTTGGCGAGATCGGCTCGCCTTGGTCACCAAGGTTGCCCGGGCCCTTCGCCCCTCCCCTCATCCGCGGGCCTGTCTCTTCCTTAACGAGCGGCCGACCGCCGCTGCTGCTGTTGCTTTGATCGCCGCTCGGCGATCGTTTGAACGACAACCGTCTGCAGGGGATCACCGAAGGTATCACCGAAGGCGACGCTGCAGAGGGACAGATCCTGCCATAATCGGACTCGTTCCTGCTTTTCGGAGCCAGCCTCACCCGACAGCTCCTCTCCTGCGCTGCCTGATTCGGAACGTCGTTCTCCGCTTGACCCTCTTCATTGCTAGCTTCTGCTCTTCTGGATCTGAAACTGGAGCTCAGTGGACCCCTCTGAGGGATCCTGGAGCCAGTCGAAGGACTGTTATCCCTGGTCCTGGTGATCAGGTTGCTGGACGCGCTGAAGCCATAGTCCTTGTTCCTGCTTTTCAGAGCTAGGTACTCCTTGTAGGTCCCTCTGCTGGTGTTCACACCGACGTTCACCTTGTCCACCTTGCGGTCCAGCTTCTTTTCTGCTCGACTGAGGTCGTCGTAGCTTGAGGATGTCCCGTTTAATTTATCTCTGCCTTCGTCTATCGATCTTGATCTAGAGTCCTGCCTGTAACGACGCTGGGTTTTCTGGTCTGCACTGCTGTTAGACCTTGTTAGAGGTTTCTCTCTGGATACGGGGAAGTTCTGGCTCTGAGCCTGGCTCAGCCACTCGTCCACCCGCTTCTGAACCTCACCCTTGCGGAGTAGGACTTCGGGGACCTTGCTTCTGCTGGGCTCCACGGTTAGAGTTACTGAAGAAGGGTGGTTGTCCTCTGTTGAAGATTGCGAGACGTGTTTAGGCGAGTCTTTCTGTCTTTCTCGGGAACGCTGTCGCACCTGAGTCTGCTGGTTCACTTTGAGGACCGGTTGAGGCTTGTCCCGAACTGGAGAACACTTCGATTGCATCTTGGTAGCTAAGCTTTTAGTAGGCTTGTCTTGCTGTTGCTTCTTCTGCTGGTCCATCATGACAGCTTCAAAGTTAGAGACACTGATGCTACCCACGTCGCTGAGATCTGAAGACCTTCTGCAGTCCAAATCCTCGTACTCGTCTAGAATATTGTTCACAGATTGGGTATCGATAGAGCTGATGCTCTTGGACTTGTTCCTAACAACACTCTCGTCGCTGGATGAGTAGTTCTGTTGCTGGGGCTGCTGACGATCGCGACTGGCTTGCCGCTTAGGTCGAGATTTAGGCTTTTGGTACCTCAGCACAGCGTTCTCATAGCGCTGAAGAGGATTCTCGGGGCCCACTTCGGAGACCTCCGGCTTGTTGCGTTTGCTACCTGGGGATTGCTTGATGTATCGGTGTTGCGTGTCCTTCTGAGTGTTTTGAACGAAGGTTGATGTCTTCGGCATGATCGAGACTCCTCCCCGGTTGGAGGGATCTGTCTCTTGGCTTGATCTATGTTGGGCTATCGAACGGAAGGTCGTGAAATTCTGACCGTACCTCGAGCCTAGGCTCGCGGAGACCGTCTCTTTCGTGAACTCTCTCCGTGTGACGTGCGATCGAGTACGCTGCTGGTCAACGGCCGGTAGCAGACCATCCTCGTCGACGAATGGAATGTTGCTGCCGGCGGTCAGGGTCTTCAAGATCATTTCGTTGCTCATTTTCACCGAGCTTACATTTTCGTCGAGGACGGGGAGGTGAGGATTTCGCGCTCCTGGAACAGACAATGAAAGGACGTCGTGGTTAGAGCAGGGACTCACTTGGACGTTCGTCAATGTAAAACCGCTCATTCAGAAAATATTGTTTAATGAATTGTCTTTCGCAGTTTAGTAGTAAAAATCGAAAAAAGTCACTGTCCTCGTGTAGATGACATTTTCGAATATTTACAAGGTACAGAATAATTTTCCTCGATGATCTACAGTGATTAAAAGCCAATTTTGACCTATAGACCAGTGTTTCGTATGCATTCGACGCATTCGGAAATTGTACACGCCGACATTCGTAATTGGAAAGGCATCGTCGTCGTCGGTTTGAAAGGCGCCGCGTTTCGAGACACGGCTTCCGTGAAACGGTTCCCTGTGATCAGGCTTCCGGTAAACCGGCACCCAGACACACGTTCCGCCAAACCGTAGGAATATATCCGGTATAAGCTGGCCGATATCCGGCTGGAATTAATTCGGTTTTCGGGCCTCGGCCGCATTAGATATTGTAATGGTTGCGCCACGCGCTCGTGCGTCGCATCGTTAAAGACCATAACGGCCGTTTGGAATTCAATATGCCTGTTCGACCGTTGCTTGCTCGGATATTGACTATCGCAGAAGTATGTTTGACTTCCTCGTAACATATTCATAATACTTCTCAGACGATCTTCGGCGTCTTTTTTCTCAAGGTTAACGCGATTTCTAATTTGTACTGGGTGTCCAGAAATTATATGAATTTCAAGGTCAAATAGTCAACAATCTTTTTCTTTGCGACGCGACTATTTTTTTTATTGCATGGTAAGGTGAAGTGCCCTAAGTCTGGACAGTCCAAAAGTGATACCTAAATCTGGACAATTGAATTTTCATAGTAAAATCAGTAATTAAGAGATTAAATAATTATATTATATATTCTGAGGCCTTAGCTGCAAGTAGGTGTGAATATTATTTCATTAAGACATCAATTGAAATTTAAAAATGAATTCAAAGTTCATCTGAAAACAGTATACAAAATAGTCTATTTACATGCGAATCATGTGCATTTATAGTTCGAACTTTTGTTAGAAAAAAAGATATAATTTAAGCCCTCAGACAAAAAATAATTATCACGAATAATAATATTGATATTTTAAAATAAATTGGCAATCAAACTTAACGTAAATAATAATTATTAATCCAAATATTAGATGTCCAAGATTAGGACTGTTTTCAAATATAAGCACTCCATACTGGGACGCGATGACAGTAGCTGTCCCACTCTAAGCTTATACGCAATGTGCTTACGCCTGAAGCCGGACGCGTGTTTGTGAATAAAATCAACGCATTGTTTGCAAATTATTTAACTACATGTACGTATAATTAGTCTTCTATTAGCTTGAATAACGTATGTAGAAAATGTATTCCGGTTGTGACGTTAATAATACTTTATGTTTACATCTTAAATCTATCAGTATTACTACCTAACCTTAAAAGTTGTATTATGACAAGTTTTATTAAAACAGTAAATGAAAATAAATATATATTTGGTTAAATAATACAATACTATAATCTATGATAAGAATACTACATATTACGCAAAGCATCTTCTATTCGTCATGCGCAACAGCGCCACCAACCAACGTTTTAGGTTATGTTCGCTCGATCAACTCGTAAATTGAATTTGTCCCGATATAGGCTTTACTTCGGTCCAGGTACTAGCTTAGATTAGATTTAATATGTCCAACTATAGGTTTGAATTATTCTTGTTAATACAATTAAAATATTAACCTAAACAATGATTTTTTTATTTTAAATTACTTTACAAGCTCTGAACTGTATGTTAAAACTCTTAAGAAATTGTTTTTGTTTATTTAAAGTGATAAAATTTAAAATAGAAAAATATGCTGTCCAGGCATAGGGCACTTCACCTTATTCTACTCATCGCAAGTATAAAAAGTGCACGAGTTACCGTGGGTTAAAACTCGGTCATTTTTTCAAAACATTACGGTTAATATTATTATATTTTCATTCCTCCGCCAGGTGGACTTTATATAGACTGATATTGATAAACACTTTATAATAACATTTCCAAAAAACGTACTCAAATTCACGTAAATATAAATTCTAATATTTAATTATTAATATTTATCTTTTTCAATTGAATTGCGATATATTCGGATAAACAGCTTGTCTACAGGATCACCAGGATAAAAGACAATTAAAGTAGGTATTACTATAACAAATTTCAACTCATTTTGTAAAATTATATGAACTGACCAAAGATTGCAGTCTAGAAAGTTGATACTACGCAGCGCGGTAAGGGGACAAGTTTGAGAATAGAAGAAGGGGTAGTTTGATCACGGTTAGGGGATGCACACGTCGGGGACCGCAGTCTCGAAAATTCCGGGCGATAAGCATTGAAACGGGGCGTTCTGCTCCGCATCCGTGCTGCGTCCAAGTTTCAATTCGCAGGAGGGAATAAGATCACGAGCGGCGTAAATTGAATTAAACCGACGCCCCCCTCCGAGAGCGTAGATACTTCTCGCGATCTCCTAACGATTCCCACGAGGCCCAGAACGATCTCCTAGCCAGAATTCTACTTTTAGATCGTTGGGGCGAGATATCTGTGGCCCACCGCACGGTGGAACCAGCCTGGAAAAATAACTGCATATACTAACAATACTTGCATCTGCTCTGTTTTTTTTACAGGAAACATTGCGTAGCAACAAATCTTCAGAATCATCATTTTAAATAGAGCTTTACATGCTTGTTTTTAATAGGTGTACAAATTGATTTCTGACTCGAATTAATCGTTTGAACGCTGTTTTAAATTGAAATCTAATGAAGCGCATTTATAGAAAATAATATACATTGTGTAATGTAAATTATTCGTAAATAAATCCCGCGAAGGAAGAGTCACGAATAAATTTCTCCGCCTATTGTATTCTCATGAATAGACTGCGGATCATTATGCAAAATAAAATTTGTATGCGTTCGTTGCAATAGACAGTAGACATTTATAAGTTTCTTTTTTTCTTAAATAATTTCAACACAATTGAAGATAGTGAATGTATAGCCTTCAATCATTTTAATTCTTCCACCGTCTCAAATTACACCAACTCGTTATTGTAATAAATGAATCAACCCTGTAGTCTTCCTCTTTGAAGCATATAAATTAAATTATTGATAAATTAAATATAAATTAAAGGACGGACCACTCCTAATTATTATAGCAACGAATAAAATCGTACTTCAAGAGCTTAAATTCTCCGGGGACATTTGTCAACAGGAGCGTACAAAAACCATTCAAACAAATTGAATGGCGCTCGAGAACCAGCTATTGACGCAAGTGTTAAAAAATTGTTTACTCGGTCGAATTTCATTAGTCAACAAGCTCGACCGTTTTTCTTGCCTCGAATGCACCGGAGATGCATCCGAGATGCACCGAAGCATAAGGTTGTCGCTCGGAACGATCTCCGATCTGCAAACACGCGAATCCCTGGTTATTTGTCCCGTAACGCGATCACGATAACAGTCTCCGAGCATCACGCCTAAGATCCAGGTCAGTGCATCCGAAAAATAGGTTTTGCCAGAGGTGCATTCCGCGGCGTTGGTTCCGCAGCGGGCGCGTTCTAGCCACGGGCGGAATGTACATACTTTTCAAGATGATAATTACTAGAGGAGGCTTCTTTCTCTTTCGGGTCGGTCTCTCCTCTCCTCTTTCCTTTCCTCTCTCTCTCTTTTTCTCTCTCTCTCCATGGGTCATCTATTTCGTTTTTTATTGCGGTTCGGGCATTGTGCGGCACCCGCATTGTCTTCAGGAAAAAGAAACGCTTTTGTCGGGCATTTAGCGGTCAACCCTCGCGGCGTGTTCACGTTTCTCGCGCTTTCTACTCTTCTCGCGGCGACGTCTTCATTGTGGGTCAATTTCAGAGAGAAAGAGAGAGGTGGAATCACAAACCGATGCACGAGATTTTCTTAGATCGCTGCCAAAATTTTAAGTATCAAATTTTCGTGCTAGAGCTTCCTTGAATCAAGCGAAACAAAAATTGGCAATTTTATGAATCCGGATTTTTTAAAAATTTGATTTTCGAACCAAAAATTCTGAAATAATTCACTGTCATGTGTGCTATTAGGTAGAATGTTCATGAATTTTTTCGTAATTTTTTGTTGAGCAAAACAGAAGATATAAAGCATAATTCATTAAACCGTGCTCACCCTACTATAACTATCCTTGTGGTGGGAGTACCGACTTGCGACTTGTCGCAATCAATTTAAATAAATTCAAAAATCAATTTAAAAATATTCTTTGTAGTTATTGCAGTACACAAATATCATCGTTCAAGGTTTAAATCCAATTTCTTTTGTATTCTCGATATTTACGTATTAAAATTACGGAAACAATCATCCGTAGAGCACCAAAATCGGAATTCCCCGGATTCCCCTATACATAAAATACTTTCAGAAACAATTTCATCGACCCACTAAAACGAGACACACCCAGTGCACCTGCAGATCGTCGTACAAACTGCTTCGCCACATTATCCCATAAATAACCATAATAAAGCGCAAAAATTTACTGCGCCGTCTCGCGGATGCTTCGAAGGAAAAATAGAATGCAACAACGACGGCGAATAAAATCGTCGTGCTCGCAGCCTTAATCTCGTCGGGTGCATAAAGATCGGTCTAATAATGCATTAGCGGCGATGCGGAGCCGGTGGAGCGCGAAATTCGCTAATCGAGAAGAATGCGACCCGCGAATCTGCATTTCCTTGATTAACAGGATCCACGCGTTCCCGGCGACCCTAATAGCGGGAGCGTGAAGCTACGTCTTCACTGAAGCTCCTCCACTTTAGCATGATGCATGCCGAAACAGTAAAAATATAAACTTACAATTAGTATTTCGTAACTTCTAGAGGAAATCGGCATTTCAAATGTTTTTATTTTTTTAAATTCTGAAAAGATTCATGGATGTGCAATCTAATAGCTGAAATAGGCCTGTTTTTCAGAAATTTCTTCGTCTCCCTATTACCACCCTCTACGTCGAAACACAGGGGTGAGATTTGGCATGAAGTATTTTCTTAGAATAAGCTATCGAATGGCCTCTTCGAACAGCAATGATAAGCTGTCGAGTTGTTGCTTCAGTGTGGACGCAGCTTAAGAGATGCATCGAGGTGATCTAGCACGATTACCGCGATTAAACGCGGCTCTTGCGAGATCCTGGCGATATCGTCTCATTAACGCGAACGGAGAACACCGCGGCGATATTTCTGGGTTTTTAGGTTTCTCGTATGTTTTTTCTCTCTTTTCGAGGCGATATTTCCACATTTCCGGTTGTTCCCGGAGAATAGGCCGCGGCAAGCAATCCTTCTTCCGGAAGCAATCCGCGTAATCGCCGGCCTTCTTAACGAATATTAATCCGCAAGAAACCGATATTAGACTCCCTGGAAGACGATTACCTTGGGAGAGCCATTACTGGGACGATGATACACGACGTCCGAGCACGATCCCAAAGGGATCGACGTAATCCTCCCGATTGAAATCTCCGGGATAGGCTGCAGACTTCCGGAATTTGAGAATTAACCCTTTCAGAGAGGATGGAAATTTTTGATGGATTTGTTTGAGACGTTTGCTTGCGGAAAGTACGCTATTTTGAAATTAATAAAAAATATATTAATTGTTGAAGAATGTCTTGCTGGTCTATTGGATCTTTAATCAATTATATTATCCGAAATTTTTAATAACTAAATAACGAACGTCCTCTCCTTGCTAATTTAGGTTTTCACAATTTCTTTAGATCCAATATTAAAAAGGTTATTACAGTGGGTGTAAAAAGAATTCGTACGCTCTTTAAAACAGAATAACTTTTTTATAATTGTACCAAACGACCTGATTTTTTATAAGCAATTGGAAGCATTAATTTACGAAATGATATGCAAAAAGATTTTCCAAAAATTATAATTTAAAAGATCACATGCAAACATAAACAAGGCATTTCTTAAAATTTTTTTATTTGGACCCAACACAGAAAATTTAAAATATATGTTTTGTAGATCTGTAGGAGTTACACACATTTTAAAAATTTCGTCGTCTTTATTGATAAAAAATCAGGTCGTTTGGCACAATTATAAAAAAGTTATTCTGTTTTAAAGGGCGTACGAATACTTTTTACACCCACTGTATACACTTTTAAAAATATCCGAATATTAATTCACTGTGTGATTCACTGTGTCCATAAGTTGCCAATTGATCTACAACCTAAAACTGACGCCTGATCCAGACCTCGTCATCAGCAAAGCAGAATGTTCACAGAAACGTTTGGGCAGATTAAGGGTTAACTCGGTCTACGAGATTATCGGCCGCCGTGACTGACCTCTGTCCACGGCAAAACCTCTAGGCTGTCTAAAAAGCCAGCGGCAACTTCGCCACGAATAAATTTGCATTAGTTTCCCGGAGCCCCGGCTGAAAAACCGAGGTTCGATTCGAGGCTAGATCCTCGTATCAACGTCGACCAGCAATTACCAGCTCCACGAAGAAACTGTGAAGCTGGAGAGCCTTCTGTCCGCCTGTCCGAACGATCAACTGGGTTCAATGCGTTGTTCTGTGCGAGAGGAGCCTGCGTTATGTCCTCGTATCGAGAATGGGATCGAGAGACGTGGATGAGTGGCAATCGATTTGGACCACACGCAATTATCGAGTCGACGATCAAATTCTTGTGACCACACTGAAATTATGAGGTCTTCGAAGAAATTGTAAAACCAATAAACAAATTATAGGATTAATGGAAACGTTCTAGCACCTCTATAATAATTATGCAACCAACAACAAAAATTGTACGAAGTTACAATAAAATTCGTACGGTTAATGAAAAAATTAATTCATCATTGATGAATATGATATGGTATGACTCATGATAAAATTGCTATAACTTCAGAAAAATTCTGCAGGCTTTAAAAGAATTGTTTGTGTCCAAAATCATATTACAGGGTCCATGGGAAAAGTGTAGAGTCAATGTGAAGATTGTGAGATCAATGGAAAAATTGTAGAGTCAGCCCAAAAATGGTAAACTCACTGGGAAAATGATACAGTGCATGAGAAAAATTGAAGGATCCACATCACAAAATTGAGAGTTCAAATTTTTGGTATTGACTCATGATAAAATTGCTATAACTTCAGAAAAATTCTGCAGGGTTTAAAAGAATTGTTTGTGTCCAAAGTCACATTGTAGGGTCCATGCGAAAATTGTAGAGTCAATGTGAAGATTGTGAGATCAACGGAAAAATTGTAGAGTCAGCCCAAAAATGGTAAACTCACTGGGAAAATGATACAGTGCATGAGAAAAATTGAAGGATCCACATCACAAAATTGAGAGTTCAAATTTTTGGTATGGTACGACTCATGATAAAATTGCTATAATTTTAAAAAAATTCTGCTGGCTTTAAAAGAATTGTTTGTGTCCAAAATCATATTGTACGGTCCGTGGAAAAATTGTAGAGTCAATGTGAAGATTGTGAGATCCATGGAAAAATTGTAGAGTCAGCCCAAAAATGGTAAAATCACTGGGAAAATGATACAGTGCATGAGAAAAATTGAAGGATCCACATCACAAAATTGAGAGTTCAAATTTTTGATTGAGCATGAAATGGAATGTGTTCATAGTGGATGCTGGTACGCCTAATGCGACACACTTGCTATAATAAGGCGTGAATCGCGCCTACGACTATACCGTTGCGTGGGCAACGCTGTGAAGACTGCTTTCGTGTTGCAATTTGTATTTTTTTCTTGCAAGAAATTCTTCACTCATTTAGTACAGAACATAACTAGGCCATAGTATGAGGTGAAAATTTCATTATTAACTGACTAGTAATTGCTACTAATTGCGTTGATCGTCACCAGAAATAAAATAAATGACCCCTGAATTTTTGCCCATTTTGCGGTATAGAAACCGTGTCGAATTTGAACCAAGCAACATCTACAATGTTTTAAAAAATTCAGCCTTGGCTTGAATAATTTTGAAGTTGAAATAGATCAAAATAAATCAACTAATCGAATGGAATAATCAAATGAAATACTCCGTAACTCATAATTAGACTGTTATGCATTTATGATAAAAATGGACAAGTACAATTCAAAGCCGCGGACATGTTAAAAATATTTAAGGGCATCAATTGGTTCCAGGTTAATACGATCATTAACCCCTTACCTTACAATATCGTGTCAGACTCGTGATGAAGATTCTTAACAGAGTCTAATAAATATGTGTGTTATTAATTTCCTTTAAACCGAAATGAAATTCTATTTCGGTTTCGTTAATGTAATGTTTCCTTGATATAAATTTTCTCCTTTTTTAGGAAATTACGAACTACAAAGAAAGTTCTAATCACTGAAACTGTAAAATAAATCGTAGGACAAGGGGTTAAAAGAGGAATACAATTTCTATTTGGCTCTTGTGTCCTGCAATCAATGCAAACATTTTCATAATTACTATATTTGAATTATGAAAAAATGTGGTATGCATTTGCTCAAAAAGAATTATACTAATCCAGGGGTGAAAAAGTGACTTACCCTATTCCTAAGGGACGCTTCAAGAAGCCCTGATCGCTCGATCCCACGAGGTCTCACCGAAGAATGATTAATACCATTTATCGCACCCATCGAGGCAACAGAAAAAGACTTCACGTTGACATTGTCGAAATAAATGACAGGAGAGTGCGAAAAAAGGGGGACGTTACACGTCGTAGCAGGCAAGAAACCAACGTCACGGGGGCGCTCCTCGATTTATTCGCATCCGGACCACCCGGATTACATGGGGTGTAAATAAAGGCACCCCTATCTATCCAGGAAGTGTTTTTTTTTCAGCAGACGATGTCCTTTAAACAGACGCTTCTGGACCCGAGCCAGCGGCCACGAAACGGGTTACATTGAAATTATCGACACGTATTTCACCGACACCGCTCCCACCAACCCGGACTCAGATAAATCAAGTTTGGCTTCAATCAAACATCCTGCACAAACAATAAATTAAATCCGACGAATTTAATCAATATTTTTCAGCCCGTACCAATACGCAGCGTGACACACTTTTGATCCAAAATGCGATAGAACGGCGATAAAAAATCGCACATCACTTTTTGTTGTTTTGTTACGAAGGGGGAGACTTCGGGCTCTGGCATCATGGTTGTTACGCTACAGAAAAAAATTTTTTGTGGATCACAGAAATACAGTGGGTGTACAAAGTATTCGTGCAGCTTTTAAAAACTAATAACTTTTTTATAATTGTACCAAACGACCTGAATTTGTATAATCAATTAGAAGCAAAAAAGATTTTCCAAAAATTATAATTTGCAAGGTTACATGCAAAACTAAAAAAAGGCATTTTTTAAAACTTTTTAAGTTGGGTTCTTAATGAAAATGTAAAATATATGTTTTGGTACATATATTTTACATTTTCATTAATTTTCATTTCAGGTCGTTTGGTACAATTATAAAAAAGTTATTAGTTTTTAAAAGCTGTACGAATACTTTGTACACCCACTGCAGTTTCATTTGCGTAATAAAATTGTCGAGAAGAATCATTCTTAACGTTCTGGCCTGTTTCGTAAAAACACTTCTTCAAAACCAAAACAATGTGATAGGATTAAAGTAGAAGCTTCACAGTTTGAGGCGAGCACGGGTAGATTGCTCTGCGATTTTTCTTCACCGAGTTACAGACATAATTAGAGTAGTTGTGCTTCAAAATTGATCATCAGTGCATAGACGTATAAAATTCATTTTTCAAAAAACAGAACAGCATACTAGAGTGAAAATAGAAGCTTCACGCTTTAAAATGAGTCTGCTTCGATCATTCCCCGATTTCTTTCCCGTAGTTGCAGCCGATTAATCGAGAAGTTCATAATCGAAGATTCATCGACGCTCTAAATTCGCTGGTCATTGTGCGAACGCATCAAATTCACAGTTCACTGGCTGTGATGTAAGATCGATATCACTCCCAGCTGATTTCAATAGAAAGGTAAGATCGTCCTCGATGTCGGAATGCGATCAGCGTGGGCTCGGTCGCTCTGTTAATGAGTTAATAATCGTTGCACGCATCAATCGCGAAAACAGCGGCTCGCGTTAGGAACGCTCGTTAAGCCGGCTGTTTCGAGTGGCTTGTGCACGGTGCTTAAACCGTTTTGACCCCTCAATTGATCGCGCGACGAGATCTTTAATCTCGCCTCTGTTCCGCTCCTCTCTCAGCCTTCCTCTCCATTTTCACCAGAGAATTTCAATATAAACGATTAACCCTTTTATCCTCTCGATCGTTTCATTTTTCACTGAAATATTTCAGACTAAACCGATAAATCTAAAAATTAATTCAGCCATGTCTATAAGGCAACACAGAGCAACTGCATTTATTGTTTTACAGTTTTCTGAAAAGAAAATCTACTGTCTTCCTGTCATGAGATTTTGCAACATTGAAAACTATTTCCTTAGTGAAACTACACAGCTCCGGGGTTTATTAAGATTTTTATTTTACTGCCGCTCGTCCAGGGGACGCTATAAATGCATAAACTGCAGCGGTTGATTAATAAGATTAGGAATTAATGGGGTTGGAGGCGTTCCCTTTATGGCGGAAGTTTATGAGGTCGTAAAACTGTTAACTGATTAACAGGGGACGCTCTATTGCGATCAAATAGAGTTTTTCTGTTTGTTCCCGTTTGACGCGATTTTTATTGCGTCCTTGCTGCAAATCGGTTGCATTGGTAATTACGTATGTTCAGACTCGATCTCTGACGTTTTAGGAATTTTTCAGAACAGATCCGACAAACGTAGCGGTGAAGCGCGCACGAAAATAATGTAACGGGAGGGCGACGAGCAGAGGGGGAACGTAAAGAGTCGTCAGTCGTGGAAGCGTGTCGTAGCTGAAGAGCACACACACACATCAGTTTTATCAATTCACTAATATTTGTTAATCTCATTCTCCTCGCATATTATTAATCCCTTGCCGTATTTTAACGAATCACACTCAACATGAATAATTTAAACGAATCGTAGCAAATTTTCCTCCTTTTCTTTTTAAAATCTTTCTAAAATTCTTTTAAAATTTGATTCGTTAGCAATCGATAGACTGCGGATCTTTTTGCAAAATAAAAATATTTTGCATCGATCGTGGGCGCCAGGAGTTAATTAAAATTTAGTTTCATCCCTTAGCAGATTTTTTCCATTGAATATATCATAATAATATTCTTAGATTTTTCTAATCTTTTACTGTTTTATTTCTCACCCAGCCAATTTCTTCATAAATGCATTAAAATCCGCAGTCTAGTAATCAATATTTCAGTTACAACACTTCTCAATATGTACTTCTCTTCTGCGACATTTTTGGGGATAAAGACGTTCTAATGACTGTAACTGTAAAGAAAATGGTACGGAAGGGGGTTAACTGGTTTAATAAATTCAATTTATTCCCAATTCACCAAAAAAACCCGATCCTACGCAAGATGCTTGGACAGAAAATTTATTCCATTACTTTCCACAAATATAAATACAATTTCAATAATTGCAAAATATCTATATGCAAAATTTTGAAACAGCAAATAATTGGGGACCACCACAGGACCACCACAATAATCAACTAATATTTGGAAATGACTAATAGTCTTTTTTAATGTTAGTCATAGCAAAATAGTCATTAGTCAAAACTTTTTGATTAGTTACTGATAACTAAATGGCAAATAATTAGTCACAGCTCTAAGTAGTCGTTAGATATTGCTTATTAGTGAATTAGTAGGTGATGATCAGTCATCAACCTTTGTCATCAGTACACTGCGGATTTTATGAATTTATGACAAAAATGGGTACGTACAATTTAAAACAGTGGAGGTATTAAAACGATTTAAGGCCACCAGTGTACTAGTTTTACCTTAATAAGATAATTAAAAGAAGGATGACATTTTTATTTGGCTCGTGTGTCTTGCAATCAATGCAAACATTTTTTATTTTAATCAAAAAAGTTTTGACTAATGACTATTTTGCTATGACTAACATTCAGAAAGAATATTAGTCATTTTTAAATATTAGTTGATTATTGCCCTACTCTGGTGACCACGAACTCATTTATGCAACCAACGTATTTTCCTTTATTCCGAATACATACAGTGGGTGTACAAAGAATTCGTACACCTTTTAAAAACTAATAACTTTTTTATAATTGTACCAAACTACGTGAATTTTTATAATCAATTAGAAGCATTAGTTTACAAACTGATATGCAAAAAAGATTTTCCAAAAATTACAATTTACAAGGTTGCAGGCAAAAATAAAAAAGGCATTTTTTAAAACTTTTTTATTTGGACCCCTAATGAAAATTTAAAACATATGTTTTCTAGATCCATGTCCTTTATACACATGTTGGAAATTTCATCGAAATCGATTGACGCAGGAAAAACAACAGACGTCGAAAGATGTACGATTCTGTGGATTTTAAGCAGAAACTGATCAAAAGTCGTGGAAAACTACGATTTTCACCATTTTTAACCGCTTGTAGCTCGTGTGTATGTTAATCGATATCAATGAAAAATTCAACATGTGTATGACTAGCATAGATCTACAAAACATACATTTTAAATTTTTATTACGGACCCAAATAAAAAAGTTTTAAAAAATGCCTTTTTTATTTTTGCATTTAACCTTGTAAATCACAATTATTTGGAAAATCTTTTTTTATATCATTTCCTAAACCAATACTTCTAATTGATTATAAAAAATCCGGTTGTTTGGTACAATTAGAAAAATGTTATTAGTTTTTAAAAAATGTACGAATACTTTGTACACCCACTGTACATATTTTTGATTTGGGTACACGACTTGGTTGCGCAAGGTACAGTAAATAGTTTTTGAGAAAATGTTCGCGCGAAAAGTTAACTGTTTACAAAGCTCGCAGATAAAGCCCCGTGGATCGTTTCCGAACCATTCTCCGGCGAATAAATCGCGGCGGGCGAGGAGCGAAGCGAGCAACTATGAACAGAGGCGACCGAATTCGAGGCAATAACGAGGAGTATAAATAAGCGGCGCGCAGCGAGGACCCAGGAAACAAAAAGTGCATCGAGCATCGCGGTGGTGGCGCAATATCGTGCACCGGAGCCGACAACACGATCCGTTGTGTCGGGCACGTGGTTTATTTGCGAGGATGAACGACAGTCGACTGCTCGCTCTCTCTCTCTTTCCCTCTCGCCCTTGCTACGTGCGAGTTGCTTCACGAAAACCTGGGTGGGGAAAAAGAGAGAAAGGGAGGAGACAAAAAGGGAAAAGGGGGCCGTGGTCTCCGGGGAGCACATCTGCGGGCCACGGTTTGGGCCCCACGTGGCGAGGAGAGAGGCCAGGGGCATTTCCACTTGGAGAAAGCATTTCCAGAAAATCGGAGCCTTTGAATTGCGCTGCAGCGCGCTGGTGTGATGGACACACTAAACGTTGTTATTTATTAAAAAAATTAGTTCTAAATTTTCAACATAGGCACACATAAAAAAGTTGTAAACAACAACGTTTAGTATGGCCAAATGTTGAAAATTTGGAACTAAATTTTGTAGAAAATTCATTTTACTTTGTAGAAATACATTCTGTATCAATTGTGCATATTCTGAAAATTTCATAAAAATTTTACTGTGCTCCTGTCGCAATTTATGTATACAAATCCACAGTCTATTCATCACTGTGAACGGTATAGTTAATTCAAATTTGTAACATGCAGTAATAAACTGGAATAGTACGTTTTAAAAAATCGTTGTGTTCTATAAATAATTATTGTGCTTTTTTATTCACGATTAAACTCACAACTTAGCATTTAACACCACTGTTCTTGTCATGTATTTTTAGTAAAAAATTTGTTGTATTTAGAATAAAAAGGTGTGCTGTCGGTAAAAGTGCAGTGACACTTTCAATTACTCATTTCATCGGATGGGAGCATCACCTAACGACCAAGCACCGGTGGGTCACGCAGACGGGAACGTGTTAATGACTATGTTTAGAACCACTCTGGAGGCAACATAATAAACAGCGCGCCACTGCACCTTATTACGTCTCTGTGCATTATTTAGCGTCATCATATAATTCCGGCTACTGGATTGCGGATGTTTGTCACAATACGTTCATCGTTTCGCAAGCTTATGCGATCACCGTTAGTCACCGAGGAAACTAATGCATAGCATGAATTACTTCAATTTATTTCAATGAATGTACATAAAAATATTGGGTTGGCAAGAAAATAATTTCGGTATTTTAAGGTGAAATAAAAATTTCTTTAAGCAATGAACTTTAATCGATCAAATATTTTCCTTTTTGTTCGATGACCTTTTGCCATCTTTCTGGTAGCTTAATAAAGTTGCTGGCTATTTTCATAAAGCTGCGACAGCTACATATTGAATAACAAAATTCGGTTTCATTTCACCTTAAAATACCGAAATTACTTTCTTGCCAACCTAATACGTTTGTAGCAATTTAGCCTGGGACCTTACAACTTATAACTAGACTGCGGATCTTTATGCAAAATAAAAAATGTTTGCAATGACTGCAATACACAGGAACGAAATAAAAATTATTTTCTCCTTAACTTTTCTCCATTAATTATGTCTGATGTCTTAATTATATCTGATGTCTTTGAATCTTTTTAACATGTCCACTGCTTTAAATTGTGCTTGCCCATTATTGTCACAAATGCATTTTCTTGTGGATTCTAAAATTGTTTCAAAGGTGCTGCCACTTTTCCATAGAATCTAGAATTTTAAGAGGTTCCTAAAATGGTACCAAAGACTCCGCACACTATACTCAACAACTGACCATCATCGCATATGTACCTACATGCACTATACTGACTATACCATCGAACACAAAACAAGGGTCGGCAGATTGAGTCGTGCGAATGTTTTCGAATCGGTGTCGACTTCTTCTTAATTGTAGTCGCTCGCGTGTGGCACAGTTGTAAACCGTGCCGGGTATGATAAACAGCGAGTAATGATCAAAGGGAGCACGCAATATGAGCAGAAATAGCGATCGTTTCGCGGAGCATTTCTATGCGCGACTCTCTCCCTTTCTCTTTCCCTCTTCTGTTCTTTCTGTTTCGCTCTGCCTCTCGGTGCAGTTGCACACAGGTCATGCACCTCAAAGGCCGGCCCTGTCAGGGCCGTGAATAGCCCATCGGCTTAGGAACCCGGTGGGGAGCAGGGAAGAAGGTTGTGAAAGGGCACGCCGAGTGTTTTCAGATGGTACTCGGGGAGAACAGACCGACCATCGAGAAGAATGGGAACGAACGACACATGGGGGCCGGAGACAGAATTTTCGAGGAAGCTGCGAATCCCCAAACATCTCTCGTTTCCCTCAAATTATTAAACAAATTTTGCCATAGATTAGAACGAGATGAATAATTACAGGAACGAGACTAATACAATAGTAAAAGTTTTATCAACACGTTTCGTGCCGAGCCGTTTTTGCACGGCAATTAAGCAAACTTATGCACTTTGTTTTATACTGTATTTTTTATAATGCCACCTTCATTCGGTGGAAATATATTCTACAGTCTTAAACTTGTAATAAAATGTATGTTTTTAGCGCATATATGTCAGCGTGTACAAAAGTGTACAAAAGCGTGTACAGCCAGTCCAATAAGTATTCGTACACCATTTAAAACAGAATAACTTTTTTATAATTGTACCAAACGATGTGATTATTTGTAAGCAAGTAGAAGAAATGGTTTACTGAATCATGTGCAAAAAATATTTTCCAAAAATTCCAATTGATCAGGTTACAAGCAAAAATAAAAAAAGCATTTTTTAAAACTTTTTTATTTGGGTCCCTAATGAAAATTTAATGTTTTGTAGATCTATGTTAGTTATACACATGCTGAAAATGTCATCGAAATCGGTTGACGCAGGTACGATTCTGTGGATTTTAAGCAGAAACTGATCAAAAGTCGTGTAAAACTACGATTTTCTATATTTTAGTTAATGCTATATTTTCAAATTAAATTTTCAGCAGGTGTGTAACTACTATAGATCTATAAAACATATATTTTATATTTTTATTAAGGGCCCAAATAAAAAAGTTTTAAAAAGTGCCATTGTTTATTTTTACATGTAATCTTGAAAATTGTAATTTTTAGAAAATATTTTTTGCACACCATTCAGTAAACCAATGCTTCTAATTGCTTACAAAACATCAGGTCATTTGGTATGATTATAAAAAAGTTATTCTGTTTTAAAGGGTGTACGAATACTTATTGGACTGACTGTATAATCACTTAGAAAACTTTGACAGATACGGTAGAGACCTCTGCGACAGTTACGGAGAGAATGTATTTCGCTGCTACGTGCCACTTCAATATTCATAAATTCTTATAATATTTTTACAATTCTGTATTTCAGCCACTCATTCTTGTCATAAATTGCATGAAATCTTGAATTCTCCTTTTAATAATCCGAAGAAATCGAAAATAACGAACCACCAATAGCAAATTGATATTCCTTCTATTTCGTGTTCCACTCTTGCTCGTCACAAATTGCATAAAATGCTGTAACAATCCTCTTCGAACCACTTATTTTATACTCCAAGCATGTCGCCATCCGGACTACCATGTACCATTACGACCTCAGAAAAATCTGATCCGCCATCTCAGAAAAATCTCGTTAAAATCGAACTCTAAACATCAAACTCCTCCGTGGACCTATCGATAGGAAAATTCTCGAATAAATTCCCTGCCGATCCAGCAAGTTCCAAGCAACCTGGTTCAACCCGGAAGCCAGTTTTAATATAGTACTCAAAGCGGACACCTCGATCTAAGAACATCCGAGTCGGTGGGATTTTTCAAGCTTCCGCGGTCGGCACAGAGGCAGAGGTTATGCGAGTTTTCCCCGGCAAAGATCAAAGGAAATCGCTAGTACTGTCGCGTATAAAAATGTCTAGGGCCTGCGGGCTACGGGAAAAACCGTCAGGAATTAAAATATTTCAGCGCGCAAACGGCCCCGAGCACGGAACAGGACGAAGACGCGTCGCGGTAGTTGCTCGCTCGTGAGTTTTCGAAATAAACCGACTTCGCCCCGGCTCCACGTTTGCTATTAATTAAAGCTTTTTATTAGAGCTCTCGAAAATACACACCGGCCCCGGATACATGTTTCCTACTTTCTCCGGCTCTTTATTTCCCCGTGAACGAAGGAGGTTTAGAAACTGTTCCCAGTTTTTAGAACTCGCTCGCACGAACATCGAAATGTATTTGAACATTTTATATGGAAAAGTTCTGTGAAAATAATGTCTCTATGTATATGTCTGCTGCACGAACTTTCTTCATTCAATTCGATTGTGCAAAGAAAACGCTCTGTGGCAAGTTTCAAAGTTCAAGAAATTAAGAAAAAATTCATATACATTCTACCTTATAGCGTACACGATTATGAATTTCTCCCGAATTTTCTACTGCAAGATCGATTTTTAAAAAATTCCAGGAACTTAGAATTGTTGAGTTTATATTGAAGTTATATGTTGATGATCATAATAATATAATAACTTCAATATAAACTCAACAATTATACGTTATCAATTTTTTTCGAAATTTTCGGACCCAAATTGATTAAGAAGATTAACTTCGGAGGCAAAGAAGGTTCGAAAAAGTATTCTGCATTACTATAACACGTAAAATATACATGTACAAATTTTTTGAACAAGGTTTTTTGCGAACATCTACTTCGAAGATTAACTTCAGAGGCAAAGAAGGTTTGAAGGAGGATCCTCTATTTTTGTTCGACATGGGATTCGAAGTCGAGCGATTGTTGGAGAAGCTACTTCGGTCTGTCTCGTTTTCTCTCGACTGGTATCGAACGCGATAGAAGGTGTCGAATCGAAAGAGGAGGAGTCGCGTCGCGTCGTTTCGATTCCTCGACGTCGCGGGAGAAGCTTCGCCGACCTCGCCTTTGATCTCGCTTTTGTACCGGATACACTCGTTACGTACCAGCTATTTTCCTCCGTTCGAAACTGACCGACGCCACACCGACGACGCAAGTGCATTCACACGAAGATAACGGACACGACCGACGGTCATCCTCGTGGCATTGTCCGGGCTTGTCTCATTCAGACTCTCCGATAATCGCGGCCAATATGAATCGGCGACTAATGCCCGCGGCGCTGCTCTCGTTCGAAGCACGATAAAACGGCGAGGAAAAATCGTACGTTGAATTTCTTTATCTCTTTAAAATGTGGAGACTCCGATCTTCAAATTCGTGGCAGTTTCAATTTTGAACAAAATTTCTTAAGCGCTACAGAAATTTTTGAATCTGAACATTTGAAGAAATCATCTTTTCATCGAATCTGCTTTTTCTAGTGCAAGAGCTTTTTTTTAATAAAATCTACTGAGATTGTTGCAATGTGGAGACTTCAATCTTCGAGTTCATGGCGTTTTCAGTAGGAGAAAAAATTTTTTAAGCTTAAGAGAAATTTTAGAATTTGAACATTTGAAGAAACCATCTGCTTTCATTGAATCTGCTTTTTCTAGTGCAAGAGCTTTTTTTAAATAAAATCTACTGAGATTGTTGCAATGTGGAGACTTCAATCTTCGAGTTCATGGCGTTTTCAGTAGGAGACAAAATTTTTTAAGCTCAAGAGAAATTTTAGAATTTGAACATTTGAAGAAACCATCTGCATTCATTGAATCTGCTTTTTCTAGAGCAAGAGCATTTTTTAACTAAAATCTACTGAGATTGTTGCAATGTGGAGACTTCAATCTTCGAGTTCATGGCGTTTTCAGTAGGAGAAAAAATTTGTCAAGCTCAAGAGAAATTTTAGAATTTGAACATTTGAAGAAACCATCTGCTTTCATTGAATCTGCTTTTTCCAGTGCAAGAGCTTTTTTTAAATAAAATCTACTGAGATTGTTGCAATGTGGAGACTTCAATCTTCGAGTTCATGGCGTTTTCAGTAGAGACAAAATTTTTTAAGCCCAAGAGGAATTTTAGAATTTGAACATTTGAAGAAACCATCTGCATTCATTGAATCTGCTTTTTCTAGAGCAAGAGCATTTTTTAAATAAAATCTCCTGAGATTGTTGCAATGTGGAGACTTCAATCTTCGAGTTCATGGCGTTTTCAGTAGGAGAAAAAATTTGTTAAGCTCAAGAGAAATTTTCGAATCTGAACATTTGAAGGGACCATCTGCTTTCATTGAATCTGCTTTTTCTAGTACAAGAGCTTTTTTTTAATAAAATCTACTGAGATTGTTGCAATATGGAGACTTCAATCTTCGAGTTCATGGCGTTTTCAGTAGAGACAAAATTTTTTAAGCCCAAGAGGAATTTTCGAATCTGAACATTTGGAGAAATAAATCATCTTTGCATTGAAAATTCAAATCAGGAGACAAAAAAGATTGACATTCCAATTTCAATCCATGAAAACTATTAAAAAACGAAGTGGATGTCTACGTAGCTCCTGCACCTGGCAATTAACGCAAATAATTTTTATTTTGTATAAAAATCCGCAGTCTAGAGTCATTATGTGTTAACGACTGAAGAGGACTAAAAGTTTGTCGCACAACTAATACTATCTCCAATGAGGTAAGCAAAGTTAATAAGATCCGACACGAGACTAAGCTCTCTCATTTTCGTTAAACGGACCCCGTACCGGTGCGGGATCAACAAAATTTGTCCGTCGGATCGTTAAACGCAGATAAAAGTCCGCGAAATACGTTACGACAGCAATTACGCCGGATAAGGCCCCGGGATAAATTTATCGGCGAACTTAAACGTAAAAGGCGCAAAGTCGTCGGCGTCGGCGTTCGCGCGAGTTAGCCCGAGCCTGAGCTCGAGCCGAAAGCAGTCTCACGGTAATGAGTTACCGTGCCCATGGTACTTTCTTTATTCGCATTTTGCACACGGCAACCGGCTTTGCAAGCGTCTTCCGATCGCAAAGCAGCGTAGCACGCCCACGGACGAGCCTCCACGAGTCATTCGATCCGATCCGTGGATCGCGATACGTACGATCTTCTGCGTAGGACTCGACTTGAAACTGGGGAAACCTGTATGTGTGTGTCAAACCACAAATCTTTTTCGAAACCCTTTTTACTTCTGCTAATCTATTTAACAAAGGCGAGCCTGATTTTTAAACAATTGAAAAATGGTAAAAAGATATTTTTTTCTATGATTGTAACACATCAACCATCTGCACAATGTTCATTTAATTCGAGCGTACTTTTTACCTCCACTTTTTTATTCTGCTTTTTATATGAACATTTTTTAGAGAATGATTGAGCAGTTGTTACGTTTTTATTTTTTGCTGCCATTGTATTCAATTGTTAGGATGGATTCATGTTTTAAACGAGTTCTCTACTTGTTAACGGAAGGTTTGCTTTACATATTTTTCTTTAATGATAAATTTGTTTGGTACTTTTAAACCGCATTGTACAGCGAGTCTTCAATTCCCGCGGCGGAGTCGATTATTGCCGGTGTATTAACGAGCGGACAATTACCACGGAGCTTCGGCTTTAATGGAACCTTCCTACGAGTGGAGGAAGATAACGCAACAAAGTTTGATCGTTAAACTCTTAATTGGGAAAGACGAGCTAATTTGTGTTCGACGGTTCCACTGATTCTTTCGGTTCCTATCCGCTTAACGCTAACCGCAAATCTGTGCACATATACATATGTATATGTCGAGAACTAATTAAAAAAACATTGGAAAAAAATTTATTCATGCAATGTTCATATCTACATAGTTCACACAGTGTTCTTTTATTAAAAGCAAGAGACACAAAACGTTGTGGCAAGTTTTATCCCTACGTATTAGATATGGGAATAAGTTTCCTCCCTTTTGCCAGATGTCGTTGTACGCGTATTTAATGGAATGTAGTACATGCTTTTGAAAGGTGTGCGTCTAAGCTTCGAAACGCAGTTAGTGGCAGTTGTTTGGAGCGTGAACAGCAGTCAATTTTTCGCGTCAAAAATGTCGACTTTTGTTTCAAGTTAACAGCATTTGCGGGAAGTTATGTTGCATTATTTTGTTTTAAAGATAGGTGCCGCGGGAACGCATCCTGTGCTCGTGTATATTTACGGGGACGATGCTCCATCAAATACAAGTTGTAAAGAATGGTTTCGGCGGTTTAAAAACCATGATTTCGACGTGAGGGACGAAGATAGCGATGGTGCGCCAAAAAAATCAGAAGATTCAGATTTGCGAGCATTACTTGATAAAAATCCACGTCAAACACTTTAAGAACTGTCAAATGTTTGAAGGAATTTACTTCCCATTTGTATTTCTGAATAACGAGATCTTTTTCAACGAAAAAGGGCGGAAACCATTCCCGTACCCAATAATTTTAAGCTAATGTTCACCTAATGTATGTCTATTCGACTGCTCGAATTATAAGGTGAAGTGCCCTATGCCTGGACAGCATGTTTTTCTATTTAAAATTTTATCACTTTAAATAAACAAAAACAATTTCTTAAGAAATAATTCAAACCTATAGTTGGACATATTAAATCCAATCTAAGCTCGTACCTGGACAGAAGTAAAGCCTATATCGGGACAAATTCAATTTACGAGTTGATCGAGCGAACATAACCTAAAACGTTGGTTGGTGGCGCCGTTGCGCATGACGAATAGAAGATGCTTTGCGTAATATGTAGTATTCTTATCATAGATTATAGTATTGTATTATTTAACGAAATATATATTTATTTTCATTTACTGTTTTAATAAAACTTGTCATAATACAACTTTTAAGGTTAGGTAGTAATACTGATAGATTTAAGATGTAAACAAAGTATTATTAACGTCACAACCGGAATACATTTTCTACATACGTTATTCAAGCTAATAGAAGACTAATTATACGTACATGTAGTTAAATAATTTGCAAACAATGCGTTGATTTTATTCACAAACACGTGTCCGGCTTCAGGCGTAAGCACATTGCGTATAAGCTTAGAGTGGGACAGCTACTGCCATCGCGTCCCAGTATGGAGTACTTATATTTGAAAACTGTCCTAATCTTGGACATCTAATATTTGGATTAATAATTATTATTTACGTTAAGTTTGATTGCCAATTTATTTTAAAATATCAATATTATTATGCGTGATAATTATTTTTTGTCTGAGGGCTTAAATTATATCTTTTTTTCTAACAAAAGTTCGAACTATAAATGCACATGATTCGCATGTAAATAGACTATTTTGTATACTGTTTTCAGATGAACTTTGAATTCATTTTTAAATTTCAATTGATGTCTTAATGAAATAATATTCACACCTACTTGTAGCTAAGGCCTCAGAATATATAATATAATTATTTAATCTCTTAATTACTGATTTTACTATGAAAATTCAATTGTCCAGATTTAGGTATCACTTTTGGACTGTCCAGACTTAGGGCACTTCACCTTATACAGTGACCCACAAAAGTGTTCGTACGCCCTTTAAAACAGAATAACTTCTTTATAATTGTACCAAACGACCTGATGTTTTGTAAGCAATTAGATACATTGGTTTACTATAAATGATGTGCAAAACAAATTTCTCCAAAAATTATAATTTACAAGGTTACATGCAAGAATAAAAGAGGCATTTTCTGAAAACTTTTTCTTGTAGCTCGTGTGTATCTCAATCGATATCGATGAAATATTCAGCATGTGTATAACCAACATACATCTACAAAACATATATTTTAAATCTTCATTAAGGGCCCAAATAAAAAAGTTTTAAAAAATGCCTTTTTTATTTTTGAATGTAACCTTATAAATTATAATTTTTGGAAAAATTTGTTTTGCACATCTTTGTTTTGTATTGCTTGCAAAACATCAGGTCGTTTGGTACAATTATAACAAAGTTATTCTGTTTTATAGGGCGTACGAACACTTTTGTGGGTCACTGTAGCTACATTTGCTGGAATAAAATGAAATGACGAAATAAGAAGTATAGAAAATTAATGAAACAGTGTACAATAATTTTTTAATGTTGGAACGCGCCCCCAAAAAATCGCATAAGGCAGTTCTCGACGGGGAACGAAAGGCGCCACGACCCAGGCACGAGAACCAACAGGGCCCATAGATCACCGCGCACAGGCCAGTCTACTTTCCAGGTAGGGCCGTTATCGCGAGCACGTGTAAATGTAGGCGCATAATGTACGTACCTAGGTCGGCGCACCCGCTGCGAGAGCGGATCTCTCTTGCCAGCTACCCCCGGTAATCGAGTGCGGCCGCGTTATCCTGGCAATTCCTCGCAATTCCTGGCTGCGGTGCCACTGTGTAATTTCGTCGTAGCCGGCGCATTAACCGGAGGAGCACGTTGCCAGCCACTCGTACTCTACGCCGCTGCCGGCCATCGGTGATCCCTGATTCCGCCCGGTATCACTTGCCATCAGTCCATCCCGGTGCACTATTCGTTGCACTATTGCGCTGACAACACTTCGACACTTCACCGGAAATCGTTCGGAAAACAGAGACACGTTTAATTGGGACCACACAATTTTGATTGGGATCCGTGAGCACTTGAGCTGGACACTTTGTTTTATTGGGTTCTTGTGATGTTGATTTTTAGACAAGTTATTTAGATTTTTGTGATGAGGATACTCTGATGAGTATGGTGAGGATTCTTTAATAAGTATGGTGAGGGTACTCTTATGAGTATGGTGAGAATGCTTGATTCTGGTTCTGAAAGAGGATAAGAGGACACTGATGTATAGACAACGGATGATTATGCAAAATACAAATCTTTCACCTGGATTGCAACAAGCTAGAGTAAATTAGAAATCTACTTTCTTTCGTAATATGCTTAATAGGTTGGAAATGATATGATACTATTTTTAAATTCTTTTAATAATTTTACTGTGTCAAATTGCACTAACTCATTTCTGTCATAAATGATGCTGAAATGCTGTTGAGACTTTACAGTTTGTCTGTAGTTTAATGTTCGTTAAATACACAGTTTAATACTTGTTTAAAAGACTGCAGATTTTAGATTTGGAGGAGGGCGAGATCAAGCTGTAGCAATGTTTACTGTCGCTGTCTCAATGTATGCATTAAAAGTAGTACAGATTTTTATACAAGTGTGATTTCATACAACAGGTCTTCTTTGATTTTAGCACCAAAAGAGAACGTAAATCCACTAAAGCAAAATTTCGTATTGCCAATGATATATGCAATGATTCAAACACTCCTTTAAAGCAACACATATTCTTATAAGAGCAAAACGAGGACAAGACCTCCAAAAAGAGAACAAGACAACACCGAGCCCCAGCTTCCTCTGTTGACTCCACACCTCCTCCGACCCTCCACCAAATAAAATCCATTCAAAGAGAGCGGACTTCCCGAAAAACGAAACAGAAACAACACAACGCTGAGATGATACCGGATCAGGCTTCTGCCAGAGGGCTTTGTCGACTCTCCAAAAGAAAACGGAACGGAACAAAATAAAACCAAAGTTTCCTGTTGCAGTTCCTATCTCCCCAAATAATATCCATTCAACAGAACACAGCTCTCGCTCGAGCAAGGACAGAACGAAGACAAGAGAAGGACAGCACGAAGTCAAGCCGACGACAAGACGCGGTATCAAACTTTTAGCAGCATTTTCCGATTCTAGCTCCGAGAAATAAATACACTATCGTCTTCACGCTCGGTCGATCCAGGACATATCTTGCATGCAGATGCAATGGTCTCAAAATCGAGATTCACGCAGAAGAGCCAGAGACATTCCGTATCGTTTTGATTCGCATAAACACTGTGATTTGGATGAATTGATTCACCGCGCGCACGGCTCGCATTCCTCTCGCGTTGAAGGTCTCTCGTGGAGACGTAATCCCCGCTCGAGAGCACAGGAATCAATCACGAGCTTCTATTTTTGCAGACCGGGGCCAGGCAACGGAGAAGCAAGCCGAGAACACTTTGGCTGATTTTATTTAGCACCGGGCCTCTCGGGATTTTTTTGGGGAGCTGTCGATCGGGATCCTCGGTGGCCCTGAAGCGGAACCTGCCTCTTGGACTCCAGAAATTTTCTTTTATTTTTAGATCGTTTTAGTTTTCGTGGGGGGAATTTAGTGAACTCGCTTGTCATTGATCTTCAAAACTGTGCCTTATTTTGTTCGATGAATTTAAGGAACGATCTGAATCTTGGAATTTTATATTTAGTGTATTTGAGACTGCTTCTAATCTATTTTATTTTGATGGATGAATTTGAATGAAATTGGGGAACAAATATTTTTCATGCCTTTCTCATTTGATTTTAAAAATTGTATTTCTTTCCATTTTACTTTGCCTGCCAAAATCGATGGGGTCTTCAATTCCAGGGATTGTATTTTATTTTGTTTTTAGTTGGTCTTATGTTATTTTTGTCGTACGAATTTGATAAACTCTTTAACCCCCAAAGATGGTATACCTTCTCTATTCCACTTCGTCCAACGAATTGTATCCCTGATTCCAGAATATTTCCAATCACTGTTTTATATTATTTCGCCCAATCGGTGATCCGATGAACGATTTTTATTCCACATTTTTCTGGACACTTGAATCGCAACTCCAGAAATTTTCTTTTATTTTTAGATCGTTTTAGTTTTTGTGGGGGGAATTTAGTGAACTCGCTTGTCATTGATCTTCAAAACTATGTCTTATTTTGTTCGATGAATTTAAGGAACGATCTGAATCTTGGAATGATATATCCTACCTTTTTATTTTATATTTAGTGTATTCGAGACTGCTTCTAATCTATTTTATTTTGATGGATGAATTTGAATGAAATTGGGAACCAAAAAGATTTCATGCCTTTCTCATTTGATTTTAAAAATTGTATTTCTTTCTATTTTATTTTGCCTGCCAAAATCGATGGGGTCTTTAATTCCAGGGATTGTATTTTATTTTGTTTTCAGTTGGTCTTATGTTATTTTTGTCGTACGAATTTGATAAATTCTTTAACCCCCAAAGATGGTATACCTTCTCTACTCCACTTCGTTCAACGAATTGTATCCCTGCTTCCAGAATATTTCCAGTCACTGTTTTATATTATTTCGCCCAATCGGTGATCCGATGAACGATTTTTATTCCACATTTTTCTGGACACGAATCGCAACTCCACAAATTTTCTTTTATTTTTAGACCGTTTTAGTTTTCGTGGGGGGAATTTAGTGAACTCGCTTGTCATTGATCTTCGAAACTATGTTTTATTTTGTTCGATGAATTTAAGGAACGATCTGAATCTTGGAATGATATATCCTACCTTTTTATTTTATATTTAGTGTATTCGAGACTGCTTCTAATCTATCTTATTTTGATGGATGAATTTGAATGAAATTGGGAACCAAAAATTTTTCATGCCTTTCTCATTTGATTTTAAAAATTGTATTTCTTTCCATTTGACTTTGCCTGCCAAAATCGATGGGGTTTTTAATTCCAGGGATTGTATTTTATTTTGTTTTTAGTTGGTCTTATGTTATTTTTGTCGTACGAATTTGGTAAATTCTTTAACCCCCAAAGATGGTATACCTTCTCTATTCCACTTCGTTCAACGAATTGTATCCCTGCTTCCAGAATATTTCCAATCACTCTTTTATATTATTTCGCCCAATCGGTGATCCGATGAACGATTTTTATTCCACATTTTTCTGGACACGAATTGCAACTCCACAAATTTTCTTTTATTTTTAGATCGTTTTAGTTTTTGTGGGGGGAATTTAGTGAACTCGCTTGTCATTGATCTTCGAAACTATGTTTTATTTTGTTCGATAAATTTAAGGAACGATCTGAATCTTGGAATGATATATCCTACCTTTTTATTTTATATTTAGTGTATTCGAAACTGCTTCTAATCTGTTTTATTTTCATGGATGAATTTGAATGAAATTGGGGAACAAAAAGATTTCATGCCTTTCTCATTTGATTTTAAAAATTGTATTTCTTTCCATTTAACTTTGCCTGCCTAAATCGATGGGGTTTTTAATTCCAGGGATTGTATTTTATTTTGTTTTTAGTTGGTCTTATGATATTTTTGTCGTACGAATTTGATAAATTCTTTAACCCCCAAAGATGGTATACCTTCTCTACTCCACTTCGTTCAACGAATTGTATCCCTGCTTCCAGAATATTTCCAATCACTGTTTTATATTATTTCGCCCAATCGGTGATCCGATGAACGATTTTTATTCCACATTTTTCTGGACACTTGAATTGCAACTCTAGAAATTTTCTTTTATTTTTAGATCGTTTTAGTTTTCGTGGGGGGAATTTAGTGAACTCGCTTGTCATTGATCTTCGAAACTATGTTTTATTTTGTTCGATGAATTTAAGGAACGATCTGAATCTTGGAATGATATATCCTACCTTTTTATTTTATATTTAGTGTATTTGAGACTGCTTCTAATCTATTTTATTTTGATGGATGAATTTGAATGAAATTGGGGAACAAACATTTTTCATGCCTTTCTCATTTGATTTTAAAAATTGTATTTCTTTCCATTGTATTTTGCCTGCCAAAATCGATGGGGTGTTTAATTCCAGGGATTGTATTTTATTTTGTTTTTAGTTGGTCTTATGTTATTTTTGTCGTACGAATCTGATATATTCTTTAACCCCCAAAGATGGTATACCTTCTCTATTCCACTTCGTTCAACGAATTGTATCCCTGCTTCCAGAATATTTCCAATCACTGTTTTATATTATTTCGCCCAATCGGTGATCCGATGAACGATTTTTATTCCACATTTTTCTGGACACGAATCGCAATTCCACAAATTTTCTTTTATTTTTAGATCGTTTTAGTTTTCGTGGGGGGAATTTGGTGAACTCGCTTGTCATTGATCTTCAAAACTATGTCTTATTTTGTCGATGAATTTAAGGAACGATCTGAATCTTGGAATTTTATATCCTACCTTTTTATTTTACATTTAGTGTATTCGAGACTGCTTCTAATCTATTTTATTTTAATGGATGAATTTGAATGAAATTGGGAACCAAAAATTTTTCATGCCTTTCTCATTTGATTTTAAAAATTGTATTTCTTTCCATTGTATTTTGCCTGCCAAAATCGATGGGGTCTTTAATTCCAGGGACTGTATTTTATTTTGTGGTTAGTTGGTCTTATGTTATTTTTGTCGTACGAATCTGATAAATTCTTTAACCCCCAAAGATGGTATACCTTCTCTACTCCACTTCGTTCAACGAATTGTATCCCTGCTTCCAGAATATTTCCAATCACTGTTTTATATTATTTCGCCCAATCGGTGATCCAATGAACGAGTTTTATTCCACATTTTTCTGGACACTTGAATCGCAACTCCCGAAACTGTATTGTATTTTACGCTTTCTATTACACACTCGATGAATCGAAATTCCATTCGACGTTTCGCGGGTATTATATTTTACTGGACGCGCACTGGCCAGACATTTCGACTACCGAAACCTCGTTTTGTATCGTTGTATGTCGGCTCGCACCTATTGAACTCTTTCAAACTTTATTTCCCATATTTTCCGCACTCGGTGAATAGAAACACAGAAAACTCGTTTTCGAAAGATTCACAGGATTTTTGAATGACATAGCATCATCGCACTGCCACTGATAGATTTCGAGGAATCGAACTTTTCACGGCCGTCTAATTGTGGCACCGGCTCTCACACTATCACCCCGACACAATAACTGACAGTTCAAATAGTGTTATCGGTCGGCGAGGAGGACCGAGCGCACGGTCAACGCTATCGCTCGATGACACGCCGGAACGACGAGAGAAGAATTCTGTGAAATGATGTGGAGACGTTAATATATCATCGCGTGCTTGACTTCCGGTTTTTGCAGGCCTGCTCGTGAACGACGGCGCCGGGAGATCGACGCGGATCGCTGCACCGTTCGCGATTATTAAAAATGGGTGACGAGAGATCGAGATGTACACAATTGTCTTTTTTCGAGAGAAAAAATTTAGTTTAATGAGGGTTCGTGTTGCTGCAGGAATAATTAATGGTGGAGCTACTTTAAGATGAGGTTGTCGTTGTGACAGAGACGTAATGGAGATGGTGAGGTCTTTGGGAAATGAAGACTTTTGGTGTAAAAATTGTAAATTATGAAAAGTATGGAGATGTACAGTTTTATCCTTCAAACTTGAATTGTAATTAATTCAGTATTGAGAAGATGAGAATTTGGTACGTTATGCTGGTATCGTTTGATGCAGATGTTTCAAGATAAGAAGTCCCAATTTAAGGGACACAGATGGCCGCTAATAGCTGTCCACCCTAATCCGAACACCCTGGCTAAAATATTATACTCTAATCACTAAATAATCCCCACTACTTTTCAGTTTTACATGTAAGTTAAGTAAGAATTATTAAAATTGTTTTTTCCCTGTCAGCTCTACAGCAGCATTTGCTATAAATGTATCAAGATAAGAAGTCCCGAAATTGACGAAGCACAGATGGTCACTAATAGCTTTTCACCCTAATACAACACACCCTGGATAAAATATTACTTTCCACCCACTAGATAGTCTGTCCCATTTTTCAGTTGTACGTGAGATTAATTTTCATTTGTTTATATGAACGCTTGAATGGTAAATACGATTTTTATTTATTTTATTTTATTTTGCGCTTTTATTTGTTGCGAAAAGTTATCAAAACAATAATTTAATTGAACAGTAACGAACAAAACTCTGCAGCAAAAATCCTGCGACCATAATTCAACACTCTAACCCACCATAACCCACTCTAATTCATATAATAATGAACCTCATATGCTCACACTAACTTCTTTCTTCTCTACATGAACTTTAATCGCAATAAAATAATAGAGAAGGGAACACGTATTTTGCACACGTCTCACACAATATAATTTCAGCTTCCACTTAGGCTGTTTCCTACACGCCACAATGAAACCATGTAAGCCATCGTAGCCTAGTCTAATTCATGTAATCAAAAACATTGCGAGTCCAAATCAAGAAATTCTTTTTGTCTCTCGAACAACCTCAAAATACACTAAAACAACGTGAAATAAAACAAAAATTTAGCACAAGCTCTCCTCGTAGAAGGCAATTTCAATTTATAGATGAACCAATTAATTGTCGACCATAATGAAACCCAGCACAGTCTAGTTTAATTAATATATCGAAGAACATTTCTATATGCTCATATAACAAATTTCATTTTTCATTAGATCAACTTCGACCGGAATAAAACAATACGAAATAAATAACGAATTTACCACACTTTGTGTACAACATGATTACAGTTTCAACTGGATTACGTTTGTTATAAGTAGGATGCAAATCTTTATGCAAAATAAAAGGAATAAAATAAGAATTTGTTTCATCCTCTAATGACTTTGTTACGTTAAAAACACAATATTCTTGAATTTTTCTAATCTATTACAGTTTTATATTTCTCCCAACTAATTTCTTCATAAATGCATAAATATCCGCGGTCTAATTATAAGCCAAAATGAAACCCTCTACCACACCATAGTCCACTTTAATGCATATGTTGAAGAACATTGTGCATCCACATGAATAAAACAACATAAAAGAAGACACGAATTTAGCACAGGCTCTTCTCGCACAACAAAATTTGATCTCCCATAGGCCCACGCTTATTGCAGACCCAGCCGACCTAAATTTCATTAAAGTCATCAAGGGCCAGAGAGGTTCCTTCTAAGAATCGGTCGATGGCAATTCGTCACGGGCAAGAGCCTCGACCGGACAGATAAATCTTGATAACTCGTTGATACCCTTGTTCCACGAGGAATTAGAAGAAGTCAGTTTTTCCTCTACTCCGAAACGGGCAGATAACGAGAAGAAACGAACGTCGCACCGCACGAGACTGTACAACGAAGAAGGAGAAGACAAAAAAAAAGGGAACAGTCGGAGATAAAAGTGGCCGTGTGCTCTCACGACAAAAACCAGCAAAGCTCCACGGAGAGACAATGAATTTTGGATTATATCGCGGGCACGGTTAAAGGACGACCGAGAGATTAAACAAGCTTAAGAAACGGCCGGACGAGGTGGATATTCTTCTTAAGAAATTAAGTGAGAGGGTGAGATCTTCGGGATATGCTCTCAAATAATTGTCTGCTAGGAGTTGTGCTGCTCGGAATGGGTCACGGAAGCTGAAGACGCTGACACTGGTGGCATAAGTGTTCGGAGTCACTATTGATTGAATTGGAGTATTTGGGTAATTAGAACTATCCGCTTTTTATTAGTGTTGTTAGAGTTTTTGTGTGTGTTGTGGTAAGAATTATTTTTATTTCGGTTCACGTATTTGACTTTAATTTTGTAATTTTTATCTGCTCTGTCAATTTTTGAAATGGTCCTTTTTGCTGTCGACATTGTTTGTTACAAATTATTATAATTGAGAAGAGTTGTGTCTACTAACAAAAATGATGATAACAGCCATTGTTAGGAAAAGAGTATGTGTCTCATTCTGGGTTTGCTAATTGTACTAATAAAGAAGGCTACACAGCAGACCCAGTTTTGTTATCAGACAGTTTCTCATTTTTCAATATCCTGATTTGGCTGAAATATACAATAATAATCGATAGTGAACATTGCACTTTCAAGAAAATTTCATTGTTTGACACTCCTGTAATATTTTAGCAGTCAGATTAAATTATTCGCAATTATATGGGGATTTAATAAAGGGATTCAAAAATTGCAACAAAATTGTTGCTGTATCACAATGTTGATCATCATAAAATACGCCTAACAATTTACACTATCCACAGTCTTCATCATTCACAAAGAAGATCCAAGTAAATACCCACGAAACACTCGTGGTACATTTGTATTACTCAGGGTACACAAAGACAACGTGTATCATCAAACAATCCCATAAAAAAGTGGTCGCAAATTAACGACACAGCGGACAAACAGGAATAAAAGAAGAAGATAAGACGCGTTTCACCGGACAGCCACCCACGCACCGTGCGTCGCTAACTATTCCATGGTGCAGCGAATTTGACAGTTCGTTGGTAGTGTTAAGTGTTGGAGAGAGGTGTGAGAAGACACGATAGCGTGACCGTACTTTTTATTCGTTATAATTTTCTATTCACTGCACTCACTGTGAACACACGAGAACAATGATCGAGGAACGTCGGAAGCGCAAGCGCAATGCGCGACATCGATCCTCTCGATCGCGCTGGCGCGGCAAGACTGCCGCGTGGATCGGGATCGGGATCGAGGGACGAGTGACAGGGGCGGAGCAACCGGGGCCCAATCACGGGCCCCAACGCTTCACGCATGTTTCTCCTGTATTTACTCGCTGTGAAAATTCTTTACGTTAGCATTTCTTTAAAGATATTTCTCTCACTACAAGTAATTTACAACGGCTTATTAGAATGACAAGAATTTTTGTCTAACGAATTTTTAGCCATTTAAAACAAAATATAAACCGAGAAAAATAAATTTGTTGAGTTTTCACACAGTTTACACTTTAACCCTTTGCACTCGATTGTCCCCTCTGAGGCACCACTAAAAATTGTTGTATCATTATTCAAAATATTGTTTACATTAATAAATATATCGGTGTCTAATCAATTACTAAACATTTAGGTATTGTATGAAGTGTTATATCAATTTCATATCCATCAAATTTCAAAAATCATAAGGAATGGAAATATTCTAGATCGAAAGAAATGTTTAATTTTCCAGTTAAAATAGCTCCGAGTGCAAAGGGTTAAAATATCAGATCTGTAAACGTAAAACAAGAAAAGAATGAAACCGATTTTATAGTAGAATCTTTTGGCTTCAATGAAACCGATTCGAAGCTCGGTGCGCCACTAAATATTTCTTGTCGCGTCGAACCCGAACAATACAATGACTTAACATCGAAACCTCTGGAACGCGAAACGTTAGTCGCAGAACGGCAGGCAAAAATGTGGCAATAAAACGTTCGTGTCGCGTACCGCTAGTGAATCAGCTACAAAAACAGTAATGCATGTTGTACAGTAGCTGCAGAAGAAAGTATTACACCACCAAATCTCCGAGTCTCGAAAAATCATTGTTACTTCCACTATTATGATTTACAGTAACAATAAAAAAACTTCCCAAAACTCGAAAATTCACTGTTCAAATACTTTCCGCGGCCGCTGTATGTAACAATTCCGTTCCAATTCCAGAGACAATTTCCGCGGTAGAAAACACGGGGACAGCGATGTTATGGGGGCGCAGCCGTTGCAGAAATCCTGGATATTATTTTCTTCGCGCGCTCACTTCATAAATCGTGGTTCGTGCGGGTGCTTCAATTTCGCGGACCTCGTTCCGTTTCCTCCCTCGGAGAATCGAGATTTCGGTTGCGGAAGACGAACGAGAATCGTGGAAGAGGATCGCGAGCGACACACACCGCGCCGGGTCTCTTCAATTAAATTAATGAAACGTCACAATTCCGGCAACGGGGAGCCGCTTCCGCAAACAACGTTTCAACGGAATTAAACTATCGGCGCTCCTGGGACGAGCCAGTCAACTTTGCTAGTCGCAGAATCCCGAACGCATCGATAATCACGTGGGAAAACGTCCTTCTATTGTAACGGCAGTGAAAAGAAGTGATTATCGATAAATTTTAACAAATGGAATTCATTGGCCAGAAGATGTTTTAATACTTAGGCATGTTTGCCTGAATTGAGGCAAAACTGTTCCCCCACCCTGCACGAAAGAAACGCTGGTGGGAGAAGCAAGGGGCTCCTTTTAGGGGCCCTTATCGTGCCCAGCACTGGCGTATGGAGTTACCAATAATTCCACTACTCCAGAAGGATATTTTGTATAGAGTTGCCACAATGTAAAAATTATTTTGTACCAAGCAACATCGAAAAATAGAACTCATTGCTGAAGATATTTTAATTTAATTAACAAATACGATGGTTCAGAGCCACCAATAAATAAATTGCTTCGGGGGAATATTTTGTATGGAGTTGGAACAATGTAAAAATTGTTTTGTACCAAGCAAAGTAGGAAAATAGAACTCATTGCCCAAGGTATTTTCGTTTAATTAACAAATACGATAGTTCAGAGCCACCAATAATTAAATTACTTCGGGGAAATATTTTGTATGGAGTTGGCACAATGTAAAAATTGTTTTGTTCCAAGTAACATCGAAAAATAGAACTCATTGCTGAAGATATTTTAATTTAATTAACAAATACGACAGTTCAGAGCCACCAATAATTAGATTACTTCGGGGGAATATTTTGTATGGAGTTGGCACAATGTAAAAATTGTTTTGTACCAAGCAACATCGAAAAATAGAACTCATTGCCCAAGATATTTTAATTTAATTAATAAATACGACAGTTCAGAGCCACCAATAATTAAATTACTTCGGGGAAATATTTTGTATGGAGTTGGCACAATGTAAAAATTGTTTTGTTCCAAGTAACATCGAAAAATAGAACTCATTGCTGAAGATATTTTAATTTAATTAACAAATACGATGGTTCAGAGCCACCAATAATTAAATTACTTCGGGGGAATATTTTGTATGGAGTTGGAACAATGTAAAAATTGTTTTGTACCAAACAAAGTAGGAAAATAGAACTCATTGCTGAAGATATTTTAATTTAATTAACAAATACGATGGTTCAGAGCCACCAATAATTAAATTACTTCGGGGGAATATTTTGTATGGAGTTGGAACAATGTAAAAATTGTTTTGTACCAAGCAAAGTAGGAAAATAGAACTCATTGCCCAAGGTATTTTCGTTTAATTAACAAATACGATAGTTCAGAGCCACCAATAATTAAATTACTTCGGGGAAATATTTTGTATGGAGTTGGCACAATGTAAAAATTGTTTTGTTCCAAGTAACATCGAAAAATAGAACTCATTGCTGAAGATATTTTAATTTAATTAACAAATACGACAGTTCAGAGCCACCAGTAATTAAATTACTTTGGGGGAACATTTTGTATGGAGTTGGCACAATGTAAAAATTGTTTTGTACCAAACAACATCGAAAAATAGAACTCATTGCTGAAGATATTTTAATTTAATTAACAAATACGATGGTTCAGAGCCACCAATAATTAAATTACTTCGGGGGAATATTTTGTATGGAGTTGGCGCAATGTAAAAATTGTTTTGTACCAAGCAACATCGAAAAATAGAACTCATTGCTGAAGATATTTTAATTTAATTAACAAATACGATGGTCCAGAGCCACCAATAATTAAATTACTTCGGGGAAATATTTTGTATGGAGTTGGCACAATGTAAAAATTGTTGTGTACTAAGCAACATAGAAAAATAGAACTCATTACTCACGATATTTTCATTTAATTAACAAATACGATGGTTCAGAGCCACCAATAATTAAATTACTTCGGGGGAATATTTTGTATGGAGTTGGCACAATGTAAAAATTGTTTTGTACCAAACAACATCGAAAAATAGAACTCATTGCTGAAGATATTTTAATTTAATTAACTAATACGATGGTTCAGAGCCACCAATAATTAAATTACTTCGGGGGAATATTTTGTATGGAGTTGGTACAATGTAAAAATTGTTTTGTACCAAGCAACATCGAAAAATAGAACTCATTGCCCAAGATATTTTAATTTAATTAATAAATACGACAGTTCAGAGCCACCAATAATTAAATTACTTCGGGGGAATATTTTGTATGGAGTTGGCACAATGTAAAAATTGTTTTGTACCAAGCAACATCGAAAAATAGAACTCTTTGCTGAAGATATTTTAATTTAATTAACAAATACGATGGTTCAGAGCCACCAATAATTAAATTACTTTGGGGGAACATTTTGTATGGAGTTGGCACAATGTAAAAATTGTTTTGTACCAAACAACATCGAAAAATAGAACTCATTGCTGAAGATATTTTAATTTAATTAACAAATACGATGGTTCAGAGCCACCAATAATTAAATTACTTCGGGGGAATATTTTGTATGGAGTTGGCACAATGTAAAAATTGTTTTGTACCAAGCAACATCGAAAAATAGAACTCATTGCTGAAGATATTTTAATTTAATTAACAAATACGACAGTTCAGAGCCACCAATAATTAGATTACTTCGGGGGAATATTTTGTATGGAGTTGGCACAGTATAGAAATTTTGTTGTACCAAGCAACAGATACAGCTCATTTCCCAAGACATTTTAATTTAATTAACAAGTACGACGGTTTACAGTTACCAATAATTGAATTATTACTTGCGAGGGATATTTTGTATCGCATTGGCACAGTCGAGAGATTTAATTGCAGGTTGTATTTATCGCTACCGTCTCTCTTGTTCGCGATCCCCAGGCTAGAGATCTCGACGAGTCGCGTGGATCTCGATCAGCGAGAGTCACGAGGACGAAGAGCAGCTTGTGACGAAACGCGAAGTTCCCAGGTAGTCGGCAGGGAATGCGGCGAAGCTGGTTCCGATAGGACGGAGGTGGACCAGCTGCGTACCACATGGTTGCAGGTATGCGTATACACTCACACCGACAACCTCCCCGAGCCGCATACATACTGCAACGTCCACGAGCTTCTCCCTCATTAACACTAAATCTACCGGGCATTAAAATCTAACTACATTACTTTACGAGAGCGTCAGGAATGCATTCATCTGAATCTCTAGCATTCGCTCAGATTTTTAGCAATTTTACCACGTTTTTATTAAATCGCTTTCTTGTCTGTCTGTTTGTCTGTTCGGTACAAATTTTGTAATTGATTTTAGACTAACTTCCCGGTGAGCTAGAGACTTGAAATTTTAAACATAGCTCAGAACTGGATGACAATGCAATATTAACTCAATGTTTAAAGTCAATTGGAAACACACAAGACTGAAGAGCAGAAAATAATACATTAAAAGTATTTGATAAATGTTGCCTTAGAAAAATAGACATTTATTGAGATTCTATGTAATTTTTAACGTAACGAGGAGACTTACGGATTTATGAATAAATTAATTCTGTTATTAAATGATTCAGATGAAATTTAAGACATTAATAAAATTAAAAGAATTTAAGAAAGTTAATACATTCAACCTATTAAGATTAATCCAAAATTTGTACGAGTCATTATTCTTCGATAGGTACGTACATCCAGGACCTCGTTTGAATAAAAATTGCCAAAGAGAGACTGCAAGAAGATGATCTAACCAAGAGGCTTACCAACAAGATCTCGAGATCGCGCAAAAATCTTCGCCAGAATGCCCCAATTCGTAAAAATCCCCGTTGCCTTCTTCATCCCCTGCTGGCACCTAATCTCTCTCGGAAAGCAATAAAAGAATCGGCGTCCTTAATTCGCTGCGAGGATCCCTCGGCTTGTAACCGACTGTTATCTGTTATCCTTTCGACGAGCGTAATCTTCGGCGGATATTTGTAGCGACAGCCGGCTATAATGCGCCGTCAAAAAGACAGCTTTTGTTTCTTAATTCGCGAAGGAGCAGCGCGACGTTTCTTGTTATCGCAGTTGCGAACTGGTTCAACTTTCTTACGGGAAAACTTTCGAGTATGACGCAAAAGGGGATAAAGAAAAAAGGGAGGGAGAGAGACGGGAGAAAAAAATCAAGGAGTACAAGTCAGAGGGAAAGAGAGATACGGAAAGGAAACGAATAGAATCTCGTAGGGAGATTAAACTTTTGTTCGCAGTTTCCTGAAGCATTAATGCGACTCCGCAGTATGCTGATCTACATTTAGGTCAGCCCGGGCTTCGCCTCTCCGGGGGTCTACGATCCATAACTTTTTGCGAATGCAGTTTTGATGTGCACGCTACCTGCGTCTTTCGTGTATTATTTCGCTGGTCGCTAAATAGACAATGACGTTCGCTTTTCGGTGCCGCTGCTGACGGGATGCGAAACGAGGAAATATGGCCGCGCCGTTTCCGTAAAATGCAGTTTATCCGAAAATTTGCGAAATTATTTAAAATCCTGCTCTAAACCAAGCAGCAAACTTCCCATTTAATAAAGTAAAACACCCGCTGTTAAGGTAGTTTCTCACACTAGGAAAAATATTACACAATCGCAATTTATGTGAGAGGTGTGCACGATTAGGAGAATTCAAATGCCGTGTCTGTATAATCGAGGTTCTAATGAATCGTGGATTAAACGAGCAATAATAACCCGAACTGTATCGTGTTTGGTATCATATTAATCAGAAAAGTGTCTAGTATATGATGGTAAAAGTATTACTAAAACTTATTAAACACAAAAAGGATTTAACAATTTTATCATAGTTGCAAGTTCTGCAGACAATACATATAAGTGCATATAATTTTGTACATCGTTCCATTATTGTACTCACTGTAGAGTCCAGAGCCCAGAATGCTTAACGTCTGCTTTGACATAATTAACAGAGACATAATGAATTTTGTCCAAGGTTTTTGCGATGGGGGAGGCTCGCTTGTCCGTTGTAACCCGACATGTTAATACGCAAACTTCAAGCCTCGGCGTTCACAATTTGACTTGGAAACTCCGAGAGCGAGCAATGTCTATGATTGAACGACGAAGTTCACGCTAGTTGGTAATTTCAGCTGCGACACTTGAATTCCTAAGACTCGCGAGGAATTCACGGCGTTAAACAACGACGCGCCGGGACGCGGGCGTCGCGGTGTCGCGCGGGCGAGCGAGTCGCATCCTCGGCTTGTTTCGGGCTAGTAATACACAGGTGCTTCGCCTAACTTCATCACCTAGGATATCTCCGCTAGGTATTACATTTTATGCAACTACTGCGAAAGTTGCATAGTTTGGCAACAGCTGCTGGTGGCGTGCATGGTTTTATGTTACACGAAGTGCTAACGAGCTAAGTGTTCAAAACGATCGATTTTTAAATTGATTTCTGAAAAGCTGTTTAGTGATCCATTGACGTATACAGACGTTTTTTATGATATTCTACATATTAGGTCATCCCATAAGTTAACATAATCCCATAAGTTAAACATACGGCACGAACACTTGTGGGATGACCTAATTGAAGTAAAATGTTGTTTAATATTAACAGCAACTAGTATCAAGATGTGTCAACTATTCCAGGAAAATATTTGTTTTGAACTTGAACAAAAATGAATTTTTGAACTTACGAAAATGACGAGTTAAAAGGTAGAAGGGAACTCGAGTCAATTCTCTCCGAATTATGTACCCCCTCTAAGGAAGAGTGGAAGAGGGGGTACCATGCCCATCACTTGAACGAGAGGACAGTAAAATTTATACAATATCAGACAATATTCATGCAATTTCAAGGTGTAAATCATTTCAACGTGTGCTAAGGTGAAGTGCCCTAAGTCCGGACAGTCCAAAAGTGATACCTAAATCTGGACAATTGAATTTTCATAGTAAAATCAGTAATTAAGAGATTAAATAATTATATTATATATTCTGAGGCCTTAGCTACAAGTAGGTGTGAATATTATTTCATTAAGATATCAATTGAAATTTAAAAATGAATTCAAAGTTCATCTGAAAACAGTATACAAAATAGTCTAATTACATGCGAATCATGTGCATTTATAGTTCGAATTTTTGTTAGAAAAAAGATATAATTTAAGCCCTTAGGCAAAAAATAATTATCACGCATAATAATATTGATATTTTAAAATAAATTGGCAATCAAACTTAACGTAAATAATAATTATTAATCCAAATATTAGATGTCCAAGATTAGGACTGTTTTCAAATATAAATACTCCATACTGGGACGCGATGACATTAGCTGTCCCACTCTAAGCTTATACGCAATGTGCTTACGCCTGAAGCCGGACACGTGTTTGTGAATAAAATCAACGCATTGTTTGCAAATTATTTAACTACATGTACGTATAATTAGTCTTCTATTAGCTTGAATAACGTATGTAGAAAATGTATTCCGGTTGTGACGTTAATAATACTTTATGTTTACATGTTAAATCTATCAGTATTACTACCTAACCTTAAAAGTTGTATTATGACAAGTTTTATTAAAACAGTAAATGAAAATAAATATATATTTGGTTAAATAATACAATACTATAATCTATGATAAGAATACTACATATTACGCAAAGCATCTTCTATTCGTCATGCGCAACAGCGCCACCAACCAACGTTTTAGGTTATGTTCGCTCGATCAACTCGTAAATTGAATTTGTCCCGATATAGGTTTTACTTCTGTCCAGGTACTAGCTTAGATTGGATTTAATATGTCCAACTATAGGTTTGAATTATTCTTGTTAATACAATTAAGATATTAACCTAAACAATGATTTTTTTATTTTAAATTACTTTACAAACTCTGAACTGTATGTTAAAACTCTTAAGAAATTGTTTTTGTTTATTTAAAGTGATAAAATTAAAAATAGAAAAACATGCTGTCCAGGCATAGGGCACTTCACCTTATTCATTCTTTCAGTACATAAATAATATTATATTAACACCAAACCTACCACCACCGGTCAAAATGACCGGTTTCAGATATTCTATTTTACAATTATTGAAATAATAAAAATGATCTCATAAGGAATGGTTGTACAGATATCTTTAGTAGAGCACGTATATTACAATAGGGGCCGCACAAAGTCTAAATAAAATCGATCTTGTCATTTTTATAACGGAACACGTACTAGTTACTGTTAAGGCTCGGTAGGTTTAGTGTTAGATATAATATCTTACGTAATGTTAGCAGTTTCTTATTTTTTTAATGGTTGGTAGTTAACGTTAAGACAGTGTCTCGAATTCTGCCAATGGAGGTTCGCAGTCTAATCGTTATAAAGTGGCCGGGATCTACAGGTAGCATAATGCGCCGCTAGCATCCGACAGCTTAAGAAACACTCGGCTCCATAATTTCCTCCAAACAATCCCGCGTTTCTTAATCCTGGCGAGTTAAACTTCGAGTCAGCGGATTGAGCGAAGCGTCAGGTATTAATTAAGAAGCTAAAACAGCGAGTCGGCAGAGTTGCAGAAAACTCGACGTTAATGCGCTCGCTTTGCACAACTTGATCCTCAATTAGGGGGCCATACATTTCACGTTACTCTCAGTAACACAGCCTCCGACCAAAAAATGACAACTCACGATTTCCAATGTTTTTCTAAAAGGGCTGAATAATATTTAAGATATATGTTACACCGTTCGAAAAATGGCACCAAACGTTACGACACAAATTACAGGAGACGCGTCATTAAATAGGCGTAGCACGTGGCGTGAAAAACATGTGACGCATTCACGCGAGGCCCATTCGAGGGTGAGAAGGTGATTACGCGTTGAGCAATAATAAATCCAGACGTTTTTTCTTCTCGCGAGAGAGCGACGGTGTAATCGTTCGTTTCGCACGCGAACTCGTGGAAACGATTCGAGAAACGATCCTGCCCCTCTGAAGGAACAGAGGGAACACAGGGAACAAAAAGAGGGGTAGAAACCCAGGCGACAAGGAGGAGAGAAAGAGAGCGTTAATGCGTTCGCTAGCCTTCGCGAATGGAAGTCTTGAGGTTAAATAGAGAGAAGCCACGTGGGACCGGGTCTTTCTCCCTTCTTCCGTCGAGATTCCACCATTGGGTTTTGTTATGGTGACTGGTTGGCACCTACAGAGTTGCTCCATTCAATTCCCTTTACTTGGACCCCTATCACTTCTATTAGATCAGGTTTCGGCGAACTTTTTCGGAAAGGCCCAGATCGTAAAATTTTTAGGCTTGGCGGGCCAGATAGCAAACTCGAAGATATTTACATGGGTAATTCTACTCAGAGAGCAACAAAAAAACAGGTTTAACATTTTTTTATTAGGAAGTGATATTATCAGATCAAGCAAGTTACATTTTAAAGTAATAGGTTTATTAACCCGGCGTTAGTTCGGTAGGGTCTCACAGACCCCAGAGAGTTTAGATTGATTGTAACATTGTAATGATGTTTCATTAGTTAAGTATTTTTGAATAATAAAAATTTAATTTCGTGGATCTGCGTTTTTACTCTGATAAATTGCAAGCCTCTTAAGCAATACCTAATCTTATATTTATGAAAAAGGTATTTACTTCTATAATACAATATATTATTTCGGTGGGTCTGTGAGACCCCACCTTACAACTTACGATACATTTTCCCACCTTACCAACGCCGGATTAAGGGTGGTGGACGTTTCCGACAATTTTATAGCAGCCATATTTAAATTAGGGTTGATGCGGGGGGTTGTATAAAGATCGTCTATATTTATTATGTTGTGCTATATGGAAAATGTATTAAAAGAAAAATTGTATGCATCGATTACCAGAGAAAGGGAGTTCCATAAAAATTTCTTCGCTTAACCCCGAAATGTTTTGATGTTTATATTTTACCAGGAAAAAAAGAAAATTTATATTTATTTTGTACACACACATATTCTCGAGTGTCAGTTAAAATTTGACTATAATAAAAGTATGTATATAGGAGTCTGACTCAATGTTAATGGCTAGGGGTGAAACCCTCTTGTTTCCAATTAAATCCGACTTTCAACCAAATAAAAAGATCGTAACTCTTCCCGGTGCCAGGACACCCCTTCAGCGCACTCTGCGCCAATATCAATGAAAAACCATTAGCAACGCCGGCCCGGAACAGACCTAGCCACGAGTCAAGGTCCTCCGAAGTTGAAAAAGGTCGTATCCCGAACCGGTTTTGGGGAAACACTCTCCGAAGCGGAACGGTCCCCTATAATTTACGGTCGGGCCGAAATTGGTCCAAATATTAGCCGGCTTTCAGGGGGAATTGCCGGCGCGAAGTGTTTCGATACTCACGGAGCCGCTCTTCGTGTTCGGTCGAACCACGCTCCGCCGTTTTCCGGTCTCTGCGAGCGCGTTTCGGAGTTCGCATTCGCGACGTGTCGCGCAATGGGCCAGTTAGCGTTCCCTCGAATTATGCCATACATATACATACGTATATGTAGATTGTGTGCAGCTGCCGCGGGGTACGAACGCTTCGAACGGCGTGAGGCGTCGCGACACGTCGCATCTCGTCGGTGTTCACTCGCGGGAAACCTGGTAATGGACTGTGCCGAATGTGTCTCGGCAGTATAGCAATGGCACCCGCGTGTTCAAGGTCACCGAGAGACCCCGTTGTTTCATTGTGGAGGAGCACGAGCCCCCGAGACAATGACTTCGAGTGGATTCAATTCGTTTCGACTCTGTCTGCTTTGGAGGTCGACAATTAGGGTCGACACTTCCCTAAGTTGAAGTAGAGCAATGCTTCGAAACAACTCTTTTTTTACGTAAAACGTGAGGTAGCTCTTTTGTTTTTAATTGTTCTTTTGTGAAATGTTTATCAACACATTATTACTGATGTTTCTCTGATTAAAATGACACCAAGCACGAGGCAGTTCGTAAATTTTTTAATCTTTTAGATTTTCTGGTTGTTAACCTGGTTGTTGATGAACTAAAGGAGGTATGTAATTAATTCGAAATTTTAACTGTAAATGATTCATTGATCATTTGATTTGTAGAATTTAGGTTCCGTAAAATTGCTCACTTAAGGAAACCTCGGCTTGAACGTCACTGTAGTCTAGTGTAAACCAGTCCAATCGGCTAACCATGTCATCGGTGCTATTTTCACGGTGCTGATCGCGGTGGCACTGCAAACCTCGAATCCCGAGTAGGCCAATAGCAATCTTCGGCCGGATACAGATCAAATCAAATCGGAGCGGCAGCCGTGATTAGATCCGCCAGGTTTTTCACTCTATAAAGCAAACCGTTACAAGGACGCGTGCATTCGCGAGTCGATTCTTTCGCGGAGGTTTCACCTGGAACCTGCGCGATCGACGTCTTTACGAGGAGACTCGACGCATCGTTGCGTTGTATCATTTAGAAACGCCTATATCTGGCGACCCGGACTGTCGATAACGGTCGAGTCGACACGCGAGTTCGCTTTAAAGTGGAGCGAAAACGACCCACGGACAGGAAACGAACGGTGGAATCGGTATCTCGTTTGATACGTTGAAAGCACGAAGGTCAGGGCTTCCGCTATCGACTACTCTGAATGATACTTTATCGCGATCATAAATAAAGAAATCCTGTTCTCCTCGCGTGCGGATAACGGTTCCGTAATGACTGCGAAATTAATGCAATTCGAAGGAGAGTTTCTACTTTGTTATCATTTCCAGCGAATTTTGCAGTGGCTGATAGTCAGGGACAATGCACAGGGTCCATTTTTTCGGATCATTCTGATGATTTTCAAACATTCTTGATCATATTTATAATAAAAATTCTGACTTAAGTAATTTTTTAGATTTGGCTGGATTAAAATTGACGCTACAAAAACAAGGTTTCTGCTGCTTCTGCGTCTATATGATCCAAAATAGAATTTGAATTACAGTAATTAATATACCCAGTACCCTATGTGCATTAATATGTGTTATGTATAATGTGTTAATGCAATTCGAAGGAGAGTTTCTACTTTGTTATCATTTCCAGCGAATTTTGCAGTAGCTGATGGTCAGGGACAATGCACAGGGTCCATTTTTTCGAATCATTCTGATGATTTTCAAACATTCTTGATCATATTTATAATAAAAATTCTGACTAAAGTAATTTTTTAGATTTGGCTGGATTAAAATTGACGCTACAAAAACAAGGTTTCTGCTGCTTCTGCGTCTGTACGATCCAAAATAGAATTTGAATTACAGTAATTAATATACCCAGTACCCTATGTGCAATAATATGTGTTATGTATAACGTGTTAATGCAATTCGAAGGAGAGTTTCTACTTTGTTATTATTCCTAGCGAATTTTGCAGTAGCTGATAGTCAGTGACAATGCACAGGGTCCATTTTTTCGGATTATTCTGATGATTTTCCAACATTCTTAATCATATTTATAATGAAAATTCTGACTAATTAATTTTTTAGATTTGGCTGGATTAAAATTGACGCTACAAAAACAAGGTTCCTGCTGCTTCTGCGTCTGTACGATCCAAAATTGAATTTGAATTACAGTAATTAATATACCCAGTACCCTATGTGAAAACAATGTTAATATTAATACCGGTATTGCTGGCCCTATTCGATTTCTAAAGCTTTACATTATGTACAGCGAGTTTACCGTAACCCAAAACAGAAATGATTAACATAATTACTGAGAGTAGCAAGGTTAATTATACATTATGACGGTAGTAGATAGGATTTCTAAGGGAAAACTATGAAACACTCGCCTAATTGAAGTTGCTAATGCAAATGGAATTGTATTAAATATTTTGTATATTTGTTTTTTATCAGAATAGAAAGTCTTTGGACCTCTCAGAACAAAAGGAATAATGAGGCTGGCTAATGACGAGTGCCTTAAATACACGCCTAACTGCAAACAGGACTTACACGAGCGGTTGAACTATGCTTCACAGCACTTCGAAATGGAATAAATAGAATTACGATACATTTCATCTGCAATTAAACGAATGGTCAATCGAATATCTTGAATCCTCTGCGCCCCTCGGTCCGTGGACTTTGAAGCCAGCAGAAACGTAAATTGTCGAGCTGGAATTACAGAGTTGCCGGGTTCAATTTCACAGGGGCCGTTTCCACGGGCTGTGGGCCGACGAGTCGAATTCCATCGTGGCAATCAGCGACAGGGAGCGGCAGCGCCTATAAGCTTTGACTTTTAAATAAATAGCTAACTGACCAGCCATGTAACCGATTGCCACGGTGGTCCTCAACACAATTATACTATCTTTTATACAGAACGGTCTACAATGTTTTTATCGCCCAAGGTGGTTGTCATTAACAACCTGTCCGAACCGTCTAAATGTCCTTGAAGTCGCTCTACATCTGATATGCAAAATACGATCTTGTTACCAACGTCATTCGACAGACAAACACTATCACAAGGTCCACAATTATTTATTGACGTGTCAAGGCTAAGCACAATTTTTTCGTCACTCGCCCTCTCTCCAACAATTGACAGAGGGCAGCAAATTCTAAATATGTACTTTTTGTTCACTTCAATGTTCCTCGAAAGACAGATTGCTGCCGAGCCTGTAATTATTTATAGACGCGTCACAGCTAAGGACAATGTCCCCACGCAATTTTTCCGCATCTCCCTTACATTCAGCAGAGGGTGGCAAATTCGAAACGGCAGTAAATTGCCGCGCTTTTGTCCCCGCGAAAGCGAACCCGTTCCTCGAGCGGCTGTATATTAGCTGTGGGGCGGGACAATGAGCCGTGGACCGGCAAAGAGGGCAGAAAAATCGCGCGCGAAGAGAGAGGAGACGCTGAGGGAGGAGAAGGAGGGGCTGAAAAATCGCCGGGTGGAGGCGAGGGGGTCGCTGAGACGGTAAAGCAAAGTAAAACAAAGATGCAGCGGGCCTGGCCCGAGTCGATCCGACTCGGCCCGACCACCAACGATATACTATTCACGGTGTTCGGGGGGCCGGCTTTGTCCCGGTAATCAGCATTGTGCCCGCGGATTCTGTGCCGAACGATGTGAGCGCCAGATGTGCACGGGGAATACGCCACGGCTTTTATCGGCTCGCCTAATTTCGCGAATACGCCCAACGGGATCTGTAAATGTAGTTTCCAATAGTATAGTCATCGGACCGCGTTGCCTCCAAATAGAGTTACACCCTTATCTCGCCTCGGGATTATACAAGGCGTGTAATTTTAATCAACGCAGCCGGGAACGACCCTGGATGCATTAGCCGGCGATGCACAGGCAGGAGCGCATCTTCGCGCTTCTAGGCCCCCGACGATTTTCAAATAAGGCACACAATATTTCTTTACTTGGAAGATAGCTATTGGCATACGATATTTATTGGAGGTTCCAATTTTTTACAAGTTGTACAACCTTACCGAAGGCTTAACAAATTTTTTGCAGATTTTACGATTATTCTCGAATGTTCTACAACCTGTCCAAAGACTCTAACCACCTTCTCGAACGCTCTAGAATTTTCCTGACGGCTCAGAAACTTGTATACAAGCCCTACACCAATCGTGAAAGCTCTAAATCGTGTTTACAGTCTACTGCCAGGGTACAAGTTGGATACACGTTCGTAAAACAACAAAGTTTTCATAGCGCACGTTCGTGCGAACGGAAAATTCATCAAGACGCCCACGTAAATTACAGTCATGGCCCGTCCGTCGGGGGGTGAGATAATTCGAAGAGGGATGAACGTACAGACGCGGTTGGTCGCCACGGAATTTCAAGTTGGCACGGCCCTGTGCACGCTAACCGCGTGTAGCCATGGTATTTATCATTCGAACGTGACTTAGCTCTGCCGCCAACGACGACCAACAGGAGGCAACAATCTCCGCGACTCATCCCGACGCGTTTCCGGGAGAAACGGCCGCGAACAGGCTTCTCTTGGTCATGGACATAGTCGTTGACACTGCGACCTAGAAAACGCATCCATTATAGTCACCGAGTACCGCAAAAAATTTTATTCACCTCGGAAGAAAAATGTCTTAACAGCTCCCATCAATTAAGAGGGTATGGTGCGTGCATTTTCAAATTTGAACATTTGGCACGATTACAACTAAGTTCGCGACCTCCACATTTTCTCAAACAAAGTCATTATACATATACACTCAGTAAAATAAGTCTCCGTACACCCTTTGAAACAGAATAATTTTTTATAATTATACCAAATGACCTGATGTTTTGTAAGCAATTAGAAGTATTGGTTTACTGAACGATGTGTAAAAAATATTTTCTAAAAATTGCAATTGATCAGGTTACATGCAAAAATAAGAAAAGCATTTTTTATAACTTTTTTATTTGGTTCCCTAATGAAAATTTAAAATATATGTTTTGTAGATCTATGTTAGTTATACACATGCTGAAAATTTCATCGAAATCGGTTGACGCAGGAAAAAACGACACGCATCGAAAGATTTACAATTCTGTGGATTTTAAGCAGAAACTGATCAAAAATCGTATTTTCATCTATTTTAACCGCTTGTAGCTCGTGTGTATGTCAATCGATTTCGATGAAATTTTCAGCAGGTGTGTAATTACTATAGATCTACAAAACATATATTTTAAATTTTTATTTAGGGCCCAAATAAAAATGTTAACCTTGTACATTGTAATTTTTAGAAAATATTTGTGCACATCATTCAGTAAACCAATGCTTCTAATTATTTACAAAACATCAGGTCACTTGGTATAATTATAAAAAAGTTATCCTGTTTTAAAGGGTGTACGAAGACCTATTTTACTGAGTGTACATATATTTATTAAGCACGAGGATTTTATATCAAATTAATCGCAAAACTCAGAGCTTTCCAATGATGTACAGGTTAAAAGGAATGTTCACTGAATGAGGTTATAATGATACAATAAAAGAATTACGAAACAAAAGGTCGCGAATTTAGTTGCTAACCTAATACATTCTCGTAAAAGTGACAGATAAATATGTCTGCAATCGTCTTTTACAATCTTACAATTATCATTAATAATTTTTATGAATTTAAGCTGTGATCTTACCTAACTTGTGGTTCATATAAACTGTAAGTATCAATGTGTAAAGCCATGTTTCTATGACGGTTGATTTCCAACATGTCGGAAACGGAAGTGCACAAGTTGCAACCACGTCCAACTAAAATAACCTTTCAATGCAGAAAATAAAAAGTACACATTGTATTATCATGTCTTACACCTCGATTCCAAAGTTCAAATTTCACATTCGACCGCGTTTCTATGTAACCATTTTTTCAGGGAAATTGACATACCTGATTCAGTCCGTGGTCCCTGTCAGTCCCTGTAAAAACACGGCGTTCTACCTGGTGTCCCATGTTTGTGAAAGCGGTTCGTTTGGAATTCAAATCGAGGCTTGACTCAGTGCATCCCGTAATGGTTTCGTCGCTAACGATGCAAACACGGCCCCTTTGATCGCGACGAGAATCAAGCCAAGGTTAGATCGAAATGCAGAGTGACGCTGGTGCACCAGTTAAACTGTTGCGCCATTTACTTTCTATGGGAACGAGAGGAGTCAGAGGATCGCGCTTTTCCTTCACGAATTAACGGTATGAGGTCTTGAATCTTGTATAATGTTATTACCTTTGTCTGATTTCTTGCTGTACGTGGATTATTCGTTGGTTTTAACGTAGAAGGTTGTTGTTGCTTGAAATTGTCACAAATCGTTCGTTGGAGCCTCTTCTTGTGCCGCAGGGTGGTCTGTTTACATTCGTAAGTTTGGTTCACGAGCTCGCCGCTAGGGCGCGCTGGTTGCATTGGTTCTGCGGAATCACTCTCCGCGGACATTTTAAATTTCGAATGGTGCAATTAGTAATTCGATGTGGAAACTAGCAGATTTAATAGAAATAATTTTTAATTGTTTTACTCTATTATGTATGGAATCGTAATGGTAATTCTTTGAAAAATTGTTACATATATTAATGTATTTCTGTGTACACACTCACCAGCGGTTATGCTTTTACAATTCTCTTGTTTTTTAAATTTTTTTTTAAATTTTATTTACATTAAATTAAGCATGAATTACGTGATATCTCATTTTTTTCAAAAATGGACTTACACCACTTTCAAAATAAACGGTCCAATTTATTGTGATACTATCCAACTGAATAACATTTTTTTTAATCGAATTGAATTAAATGGAAATAAAAATTCTTTTATTTATGCTATATTTGCAGATCTATCACATTAGATGCAATTTTAAATTCTTGTAAATTAAATAGATCATATTGATAGAATTTAAAATGCATTTATTCTATAATTGTTGTAATGGTAATAGTACTTCTTTGACAAATTGTTAAATAGATTTTGTCATTCGTGTATACCAGGTATTAACGCAATTACATCCATTTCATTAAATGATAAATTAAACGTTAAAGGAGAATATCCAGGCTAATAATTTAAAATGCCGAGAATACAAAGGCGAGCATCGCCAAAAGAGAAACATTTGTAGACAACCGCAACACGTGTGCCGCAGTAGCTAGCGCGTTGCTGAACAAAAGGACGCCGCGATCCTTTGAAAACCCTTGTGATCCTTCGCCCGTGTCGGCCGACCGTGCTATCGCTTCCAAAATATCAACATCCGTCGTTTCAGGCTATTTCTCCCACCAACAACAACAGCACCGGCGAGAGAAGCTCCACAGTTTATTTAGTTTTCTTCGTCCACGTTCTGCTAGCCATCTTCGCGGCCAGCCCTTAACATGATCCGGTCTGAGCGATATTATCTGGAGCATAAATATTTAACTCGCGTCTGATTGTCCTGGGGGTAGTGCAGTCCTCGACCTTGCTGCGTCTTATGCTTGAACCTTCCCCGGAAGCGGTGCATTAATCATTTCGCTCCACTATAATCACCGGGTATTCGCGAAATCGGTGCGCTGTTAATACCCAGTAGTTGTCTTCCAAAAATTTTTTAAAGCCGCCTTGGATCTTCCACCGGGTAGATCTTACCGCTATAACTTTGGAGAGAATAGTCCTAAATGCTTCAAAAAATTTGAGTACGTTTTCCGAATGTTGTTTGATAATCGTACCAAGTTTGAAATTTTAATAGCCAGCAGCTGTCTTTAAAAAAATTATTAAAGCCGCGATGACATCATCGTTACTACTTCGGCTGTAGCTTTGGAAAGAGTAGTTGTAACTGCTTCGAAAAATTTGATTAAATTCTCCGAATGTTGTTTAATAGTTGTACCAAGTTTCAAATTTTGATACTCAGTACTTCTTTAAATTCGCGAATTCATGAATCTTCCATGAAGTGCGATTACTCGATCCAAGGACGCGAGAATGATAACGAGCCAGCATCTGCTGGTTAAAGGTAGCAAATAAATAAGGTCCGGTATCAAGCGTTTGGGTAATTGGTGGACAAGCCTCCCGACCCGGAAACCGCTGATCCTTTATCCGCTGACATTTCGAACCAGAAAATATTCCTCTCGAGAAAGAACAGCGCTCGCTCCTTTGAGCGGTCGACGTGACCGCCATTGTTCCGTTCTATGGCCAGCCATGGTCAATCTGGAGTGGCCGGAGGCTGCCGAATTACAATGAAGAAAAGAAACTGGCTTTCTCTTCGGGCGTGCACCGACTGCACCGACTCCGAGTCGCGAACGAACACAGGTGCATGCAGATAACCGGCGCGGCGCACAATGCAACGCCCGCCGCAACCTGCCAGAACTTAAGGGCCTTCTCTTCCTTTTTTCCCTTTTGCACACGGAACCTCTTTCGCACACGAGCTCGTAAATACAGCCGGAGAAAGAGAGCTCCGGGAAGAAACTCCGCGGAAGGAATTCGCGGAATTCCGTTATGGTGATCGCGAGGGATTTTCGTGAACTGTAAATAAACTGGTAACACGGCAATTACCTGGCTGCCGCTCTAATTCCGCGCCCGCGCTAAGCAAGCGAAACTGTCTTCGGATCCGCGACGTGTAATTGCGAGAAACTGGGGAACACCTTCGCGAGCGGATAAAGTCGTGCGTGAGACCTGCGGCAAGCGTTTCAAGCAATCAGCTTTGCAAAAAGCAATTGGTTAACAAGGATCGTTTGGAAAATTGCTGTGAGATCATTTGTCCCTCATTCTGCTAGGTTCACATTTAGTTCGTGAAATGTGATTTTTATTTTAGGATCCACGATAATATACAGCTTATTTTTTATCAATTTTCAGCAATATATTGCGAAGAGACTAATACTTTCAGAAGATACTTTACTTAACATTATCACAAGTGAAACATTTCTTTCCTAACAGACTAGTAAAATTTTGTTTCAATTTATTTAATAATTATAAGAATATGAACCTAAATTAAAGAAAAATCGTGCCAGTTTAAATTTGAACAATTCAATGTGATTGTTTCAAAAAATGTGTGCTTTATTTATTTTAAAAAGTGGTTACAATCAGTATAATTTGGTTAAACTTCTAGGTTTATTTTCTGAAGAGTATCACACGCCGAAAGTGTGCAAAATTTTGGAAACCGTGTTTAAAGTCGAGCGAAATTGTACTTTTGATAAGGCTGATTGATGAGACTGCAAAACAATCAAGTAGAATGTCAACGACGCACAGTGGTAAATGTCTAATTCTAACTGGACAAAAATAATTTTTCTCAATTGTTGAAAAACATATTTAATTGAGAAAATATATTATTAGACATACTGAACCAAATAATTCTAACAATTATATCTCATTATTTCCATTTTTTATCCATTAATGACTAGTTGAATGTTCCGAAACTGTGGTAAATTTTTGTGTTGTGCATTGAAAAATGGAAAGTAAGTACATATTAAACTAATTTATATTTTCTCGTTTTAGTTTAAAACTAAAAGGAGGAAGTAAATAAAGTGAACCATAATCAAAAGCGTTTTTTTTATGAATGAGTTAATACAGTAAGGTTATACTTTAACTCAAGCATACTCAAGCTGCAATATTTTTATATATTTTATCTATATGAATTACTTAACAATGTCGAAGAAAAATTAGCTGCTACAACCTGCTACTTAGCGAGAAGTCCGATCTGATTAGATCGCTTAATTATAGTTTGTAATACGAATATTATATGTAATTAAGTTACTGTAATTATAATTTTCTTAAAAAGTAATCATATTAAAGTCATTTTCTTATATTCAGAGACTTTACCTTCTATAAGTCAGAAATATAGAAATATAAGAAAAATATCCGTTTGTTACAATTTTTATGTTCAATTCCTTTATAACAAAAAAATAAATATCATAATAGTAATTATCAAGTATCAAGAGGATATGAATTATTCCAAAATAATTTTGTCCACCTAAAATCGAAACATATACCACTGTGCGACGGCTATTTCGCGAATGAAAAAGCATCAAACGCTAAAGTGAGCAGTCAAACGATATTTGCACCGATTTGCTAACACTTCGCGCGTGATTCAAATGGTCCTCGATTCCCAGAAAACGACCATTGCACAGTCGGTCCCGCAAAATTCAAAAAATACTGTAGTTTGCCTAGGAAGCACCGGGAGCGAACGCGTGCACAGCCTGATGAAGTTTGACGATTTCATTTCCGGGAAGCCTGGTCGCAGACTAATGGCCTTGTAACGAGATATTAACCGAGCATCCGTGCAGTGCGTCTGGTTTATTCGAGGGTTGGTTAAAGGGGACGTTCTTCTTTTTCACAAAAACAATCGATTTGCACTTTTTTCAAAATAGTTCACTGCAAACTTCTTTATTGGTGATATTGTAGACAGAGTTGGGCAGGAATTAATTACATGAGTAATTAATTACATCTTCAATTGCAATTACAATTACATGTAATTACTTGACGAATCACTGTAATTGTAATTGTGGTCCGCAATTACAATTACTGGCTGAGCCAAAGTAATTGCAATTGCAATTACAATTACAATTACAATTACAATTACATGTAATTGTAATTGTATTTCTTCAAGTCCCAAGTAATTGTAATTGTTAGCTGCAATTCCTTTCCAAACAGACGACGGACGACGGTCGCGCGTGAACACTCACACACCGCTAGACCGGTGTATGAGTGTTCACGCGCGACCGTCGTCCGTCGTCTGTTTGGAAAGGAATTGCAGCTAACAATTAGGCCCTCCACACACGGGTCGATCGGCGATTCGGTCGACGCGATTCCAGTCGCATGCGATTCCTCCCTCCACGTGACTTCCAATGCAAATGAATGGAGAGCCACACACGGGTCGATTCGTGGTCGACTGAAATCGGATCGACTGAAATCGCCGCGGTTGTAATCGCGTGCGATCGGAAGCGAAGTTCGTCCACACACGGGTCGATCGGCGATTCGGTCGACGCGATTCCAGTCGCATGCGATTCCTCCCTCCACGTGACTTCCAATGCAAATGAATGGAGAGCCACACACGGGTCGATTCGTGGTCGACTGAAATCGCCTCGACTGAAATCGCCGCGATTGTAATCGCGTGCGATCGGAAGCGAAGTTGGAAAATCGCGTGGATCGTACGGTTCGCGCGACTCCACAGGAGACGATTTTTTCACTCTCTTAAATCGCATTTCTGAGGTAAAAAAATTGCTTAATTCGATGTAGTGTCACTAATTAGAGCTTAATATACCCCCACGGTAAAACCTGCAAGTCTAGCTTTCCTTCTAGCAGCAAAAACGTCGAAGCAGTTTGGTTTTTATTGTTTTTGACAATGATCTCCCACAACAAAAAATCTGAAAAAAATCGAGGACACCGCTTTTGATGGTAGCTTATTCGGGCACTATTAATAGCATGTTTTCATATTTTTGAGTGAAAACGTGAAAACGCGATTCTTGATGTTTGAAAAACACAAATTGACTACAATCGACCCGTGTGCAAATGGCAATCGCGTCCGTCACATGAATCGTATATGACGATCAAGACGTACGAACTTCACGACGCGATTACAATCGACTCGTGTGTGGACGGCATTCGCGTCTGTTGCATGAATCGTACGACGATCAAGACGTAAAAACTGCACGACGCGATTACAATCGACCCGTGTGTGGACGGCAATCGCGTCCGTCGCATGAATCCTATTTGACGAGCAAGACGTACGAACTTCACGACGCGATTTCAATCGACCCGTGTGTGGAGGGCCTTACAATTACTTGGGAATTGAATTACTTGGGAATTACAATTACATATAATTGTAATTGTAATTGCAATTACTTTGGCTCAACCAGTAATTGTAATTGCGGACCACAATTACAATTACACTGATTCGTCAAGTAATTGCAATTACAATTACAATTACATGTAATTTTAATTGTATTGCTGCAATTCCAAATTACAGTAATTGGTAAGTAATTGTAATTGTAATTGAAATTACATTTTGCCCAACTCTGATTGTAGATTATAAATGTTCTGGATTTAACCCTTCACACTCCGAATTATTTTTCAATTTTCTTGCCAACGATTCTCTACTATTTCAAGTGTTTCATTTGAAATTTACTTCAAAGTTTCTGGACTGCTACTGCTTTTATAAACAATTTTGTTTACTAATTATATGAAATATTACTTAATCTTTGTTGTAATTTATATTTGTGGAACTTATATCTCTTTTTAACTAAAAAGTAAGACAATTAAATAAATACAGGAAGAACCAAATACATGTAAAAACCCGTTTTATTTACATTTCTCTTTCTCGGATGTCGAGGCACATTCGACAAATGAGTGCAAAGGGTTAAGTCGCAGATCCTCAGGGTTGCGAGATTAGGGGGATTGACTCGAGTGACGGGGAAGAAGTTACTCCCTCTCTACCGGATTAGCCACGTGACAGCATGACACGTGCGCGACAGAGATGGAGCGCGTCACGTGACCGGGCGGAAGCGTGGGGGAATAGCGTCGTAGAAGGGGAAGGTAGAGTGGGGGGACAATCTGGCGACTCTGCTCTTAATATGACACTTGATAGTCTGATCAAACAGAGTACCACTTCAGGTTTAAAATTTGACAGAGACTTTTTCCAAAAATTTTTCATACATTGATTTTGTCATTAAAAAAGTACGTCTCCTGGAAGGCACACGATCTCAGGCGAGAACAGAGTCAAACAATGATACAGCCGGCATCTGAGGGCAACAACCGATGCGATGTCTGGCTCGACACTGTCCTCGCCCGTTGTAAAAACTCGGTTACGAGGATAAACGAGTCGGACAGGAATGGAGATCCCGTGTTGGCCGCGGCGAAACGTACGTGTAGCCGCCATGGCTACCTGTCATCGAGGAATTGCACGTTTCTGCGGACGTCTCTGGAAAAACGGGGACCGATCGGAATGCGATTCCACGCGATTCCATCCCGGCTCCTTCCGGCAGAACGATCCACCAATTCTCCGGAGCAAAGTGAAAATTTCTCGATAACCTCGGCGTCAAGTGCTCGCTGATTATTGCGCTTGTGGCTCCCAAAGCGACGATTGCGAAATCAGCCGCCATAAACGTGCCGGAAAATTGATGTTCCAGCGAGTAAAGCGATCTCCAAATAGCACGCTCGAGTTGCACAAAAATGTGCATAATGAAGCCAAAAAGTGCGCTGAATTTTAAATGACTCGGTACTTCAATCGTTTGGATTTTAAAATGTTTCTTTTTGATAAATCTGAGATCATTTTTCAAAGTTCTTTCGATTTTTGTCAACTAGTGGTAACACTAAGAAATATACAATAACTAGACTGCGGAATTCATGCGTTTATGCAGCATATTTATTTTTAGAATGTCCTTAGAAAATAAAAAACATTTGATGTTGCTGTACTCTCGTATAAAAGCCAATTATCCGTCATGTGCAAGTGGCTCAACAATTTGGTCACTCACTGTACTCATTAACGTAATTAGCTCTTAATTTAATAACCGTTTATTTCCATGTAACAGTGTATTTTTATTCGAAGCAAACGCGTTCCTTATGAATATTTACATTGCTGTAAATTCAAAAAATAAGAAGTGTAGAACGTCCTCTTCGAGGATACTGAGGTCCACAAAATGGTGCGGTCGTGTTCCAACGCGACAGGACCGCATTGCGTACAATTCCTGTCGAGTCTCGCACACGTTCAATCGCATATTTCTCCGGGACCATTGGCGGATCTCGACGTGTCCGGGTTCGAGAATTCTCTTTCATCGATCCTCATCAGTCGGACGAGCTTCTGTGGCTGTCGGAGTCTCGCTGAAAACGGTTCAACCTGTTACGATATTCTCGGCGGAGTCCTCTAGCCAGATATCCCGAGGCCTACTTTGTATCTGCAGTGATTCCGCAGGGACTCCTGGGACTTCTTCAACTCGTCTATCACGTATCGCGTGTCCTCTGCTTCAAGGTTCGAGTTGACGCTGTCCCCGTACGTGCTGACGCACACTGTTTCCGAGGGGTCCTCTTCTGAGGATGTTGGGAGAGGCTGTATAGCAATATCACCCAATAATTTTGTACTTAACAGGAATGATGCCCAAGGTTATTTGAAGTAATTGTTTCCTTTGCGAACATCTCTTCCGCGGCTTCATTACGGAGTATTTCGCCCGTATTTCGGCTCGGTCAGTCCCAACGCCAGGCTAAGTGCGACCTCTGATTGGTCCGCGTTTCTCGTTAATAACTTCGTTAAGGAGGTAGACTCGTTTCCAAGATTGCAAGGATGAAGGATGCGCCTTCTCATTTCTCGATAATGTAAAGATGGGGGTTGTCAGTAGTCAAAAGCGCTCAAAAGTTCTATTTTTACGTTTACGAGGCGTAATTTGCATTATTCGGCAGCATGTAGCTGTCGCAGCTGTATGAAAATAGCTACATGAGCAGCTGTATGCTTCCCAGTAATATAAATTACATTGCCAAATAATGGAAATTACGCTTCGTAAGCATAATTATTTAAATAAAAATTAATTTTTAAAAAATACCACGTTTTTAAAACGGACTAAAAAGTATAAAATAAAATTTTTAAAAACGCCACGTTTAAAAAACGGACTAAAAAGTATAAAATAATTTTTTCTGGGCCCATACAGATAGTCCTGAAAATTTGTGATTGTGAATTTTGAATAGCTATGTAAATACTTGTAAGATTTAAAACGAAAAACGTGGGGCGCAAAATAATACATAGTAAGGAGTGTAGAGATTAGCTGCCGCTGAGGAAACTCGCAAAACAGTTCATATCATTAGCAGTGCAATAAAATTGTTAGTGATTTAGGTGTTCATGCATCAATTATCTATTGCATGCGCCCCACGTTTTTCTTTTTAAATCTTACAAGTATCTTCATAGCTATTCAAAATTCACAATCACAAATTTTCAGGACTATCTGTACGGGGTTAGGAATCTGTATGGGGCTAGAAAAAATTATTTTATACTTTTTAGTCCGTTTTTAAACGTGGCGTTTTTAAAAATTTTATTTTATACTTTTTAGTCCGTTTTAAAAACGTGGTATTTTTTAAAAATTTATTTTTATTTAAATAATTATTTTCTGCTTTTTAGCCTTATATATGTGAAATTTTACAATCGATTTTGAACATTTTGATGAGATTATAACAGAGACACGTAGTAAATTTCAGACGGTATTGCGACGCGTCATATCGAAAACGAACGCCGTGGTAAAATGTCAAAGATAAAGGTTCGACGGAGAATTTCGGTGTAACTGTTCTTTCGGTTGGTAAACAAACATTATACTATAATAATACGTAGTAACTTTGTAAACACCGCACGGAGCTCGAACGCACACTGACGCACACTGAGCTCCTTCGGTGCGAAGCAGGTCAGTGGAGTGGGGATGAGTCAGAGTGGGAACACGTAGTAGAGTGGGGACGCTGAACGCGAAAACGTACTACGTCACGCGGCGGGGGATGCAAAGATTCAAATTATTAATAATTTATATCTCCTGAACGCATAGGCTTTTTAAAAAAATTTTTTTAAATATTGCATTGTCATCCAGTTCTGAGCTATGTTTAAAATTTCAAGTCTCTAGCTCATCGGGAAGTTAGTTTAAAATCAATTGCAAAATTTGTACCGAACAAACAGACAGACAGACAAGAAAGCGAGCTAATAAAAACGTGGTAAAATAGGACCATTGTGGGCGATTGCGGCCTGAAGTAATCTTTTATCTAGCGCTTTTGACTATTGAAAACCCCCATCCCCGCGTTATCGAGAAATGAGAAGGCGCATCTCGCACCCTTGCAATCCTGGAAATACGAGTCTACCCCTTTAAAGGAACCGCGAAGAACATTTTCGCAAAGGAGAAAGTTACTTCGAACGACCTCTGGGATTTATTTTCAATTTTTCACCTTCAACTCTATGTTGACACTGCTCTCAGCTTGATTCCGGGGTTGACAATTCCTCTTGCAACGCCATTGGCAAGACGCAAACGGATAGATGAAGAAGAATATTAGGTTCAAGAGGAACTCTAATTTGCTATGAAGAAATAAACATCGTGAGCGATTATTTACACATGCTTGGAATGGTTTAATTACCTGCTACAAACTCTGACAGTCTGCTGTTGTGTGTCTGGGTGTATAGGAGTTCCGTATTGATCGAAGACGACTGGTCTGGATGCTAGATCCTTTTCGAAGTAGCTCTTCATTTGACTCGAGTCAACTATGGCGTCCAGGCCCCAACGACTTACTGTTGGGACGCAGAGGCCGACCATCCATTTGAGAAAACCTAAGAGTATAACTGTACTGTAAATTCAGAGACATCCACCGTTTATCAAAGGCAGAAAATTATTACTGACATTAATTAAAAAGTATGCCAACGGTACATTTATTTTAAATAAAATTTGAAAGTAAATGCGCTATGATTTAGTATAAAAAAGTGGGGAATTAATATTCCAAATGGGAAGAACAATACATTTGTAATATTATAAAATTAACAATGAAAACTACACCGACAAGTTTTGGAAAAATCGACTTATTCTGCCCTCGGGGTCCAGTTTTAAATTTCCACAATTCGCAATCTACCTCGCTGAAAGCAGAATTGTTAAAATTCAAACACAGTTCCCCATTCAAAATGTCGTTTGTTCCCTAATATCTGTGATAACCGGAAATGCAATTTTTCAAAGATGTCGATTCCGAAAAAATTAGAGCGTTTTACCCATGAGGATCAGCAGGAACAGTAACGCGATGAGAAACAGGCAGATAACATTGGCGGGGCTGTAATGCGCGAAAAAGTCGTAAGTCATCGAAGGTATTGTGCCGTGGAAACCCGCAGCATGATAGTTTTCCAGCGACATGGGCTCGCAGCCGTTTCCATGGGCGTTGCCTTCGCACGAACACTTGCAGTGGCGCACGCAAAAGCAGCGATCCATTTTTCGTACTTTTATTTGCCTGCTGGCTACCGGTTCTCCGTCACGATTCAACAGCGCCACTGGGGAGTAAAGAAGGTAATCAAAAGAAGAAGAAGAAGGAGAAGAAGAAGAAGACGTAGAAGAAGGTGGAGGATGAGGAGTAAGATTCGTTTTTCACGAGCGATTTATTCACCCTTAACGAAGAAAAAGTAATAAAGTCGAGGGAAATTTCATTGATTAAGTCGAAGCATTTACCGGAGCAAGAGAATTCTTTTAATGAGAGTCTGCCGTAGAGATCCAGGCTTGTTTTACGATCACGATGGGGCGAAATAATTCTCATCGGACTCTCGGCTGCAGACCAAGACGACGGGGCACCCTCGGGACAGTCGGTAATCCGGAGTCGATAGGAAGACGAGTACGAGCCCTTGTTTGTAATCAGCGCCGTTATCACCGTGTAGTCCGAGCCCGTGTTGTACGAGTACACCTCGGTTAGGCGACCGAACGATCTGCGATCCCGTCAAAATTTTTACTGTTAATTAAACATTCCAGCTATAGATGCATTTTTAATATTGATCAAATAAAATAGTATAATTTATAATTTCTTTTTATAATTTTATAATTTTTAATAGTATAATTTATAATTTGCATAAAATGATGAAATAAATAATTTTTAGAATATTTTAAATGAAACAATATCTAAAAGAAAAATGTCAAACATCGTATTAAACGCGTCTATATGGACTAGAAGGAACAGTACAATTTAGAAACATCATTTTAAACAGATTAAATAAAATAACATTTAATATCATCTCGTGTCAAATGAATTGGACGAAATCGTACGATCCAGAGTCATCGTATAAAATTTTCGGGATCCACAAAATCGATCTAACGTTCCTGTATTCACAATTATGTGCACTACATAAAAAATGTAATTTAGAAGCATCATATTAAATGAATCTACATACATTGATGAAATGAATAATTTTATCAGCACCTTATTAAGTATATCAAATAAAGCACAATGATCCAGAGACATCGTATTAAACAAGTCTACATAAAATGATGAAATAAATAATTTTTACAATATTTTAAATAAAACAATATTTAAAAGGAATATGTCAAAGATCGTATTAAACGCGTCTATATGGACTAGAAGGTACAGTATAATTTAGAAACATCATTTTAAACAGATTAAATAAAATAACATTTAATAGCATCTCGTGTCAAATGAATTGGACGAAATCGTACGATCCAGAGTCATCGTACACCATTTACGGGATCCACAAAATCGATCTAACGTTCCTGTATTCACAATCATGTGCACTACATAAAAAATATAATTTAGAAGCAACATATTAAATGAATCTTCATACATTGATGAAGTGAATAATTTTAGCAGCACCCTATTAAGTAGATCAAATAAAGCACAATGATCCAGAGACATCGTATTAAACGAGTCTACATAAAATGATGAAATAAATAATTTTTAGAATGTTTTAAATAAAACAGTATTTAAAAGAAAAATGTCAAACATCGTATTAAACGCTTCTATATGGACTAGAAGGAACAGTACAATTTAGAAACATCATTTTAAACAGATTAAATAAAATAACATTTAATAGCATCTCGTGTCAAATGGATTGAACGAAATCGTACGATCCAGAGTCATCGTATAAAATTTTCGGGATCCACAAAATCGATCTAACGTTCCTGTATTCACAATTATGTGCACTACATAAAAAATATAATTTAGAAGCATCATATTAAATGAATCTACATACATTGATGAAATGAATAATTTTATCAGCACCTTATTAAGTAGATCAAATAAAGCACAATGATCTAGAGACATCGTATTAAACAAGTCTACATAAAATGATGAAATAAATAATTTTTACAATATTTTAAATAAAACAATATTTAAAAGAAAAATGTCAAATATCGTATTAAACACGTCTATATGGACTAGAAGGAACAGTACAATTTAGAAACATCATTTTAAACAGATTAAATAAAATAACATTTAATAGCATCTCGTGTCAAATGAATTGGACGAAATCGTACGATCCAGAGTCATCGTATACAATCTTCGGGATCCACAAAATCGATCTAACGTTCCTGTATTCACAATTATGTGCACTACATAAAAAATGTAATTTAGAAGCATCATATTAAATGAATCTACATACATTGATGAAATGAATAATTTTAGCAGCACCTTATTAAGTATATCAAATAAAGCACAATGATCCAGAGACATCGTATTAAACAAGTCTACATAAAATGATGAAATAAATAATTTTTACAATATTTTAAATAAAACAATATTTAAAAGGAATATGTCAAAGATCGTATTAAACGCGTCTATATGGACTAGAAGGTACAGTATAATTTAGAAACATCATTTTAAACAGATTAAATAAAATAACATTTAATAGCATCTCGTGTCAAATGAATTGGACGAAATCGTACGATCCAGAGTCATCGTACACCATTTACGGGATCCACAAAATCGATCTAACGTTCCTGTATTCACAATCATGTGCACTACATAAAAAATATAATTTAGAAGCAACATATTAAATGAATCTTCATACATTGATGAAGTGAATAATTTTAGCAGCACCCTATTAAGTAGATCAAATAAAGCACAATGATCCAGAGACATCGTATTAAACGAGTCTACATAAAATGATGAAATAAATAATTTTTAGAATGTTTTAAATAAAACAGTATTTAAAAGAAAAATGTCAAACATCGTATTAAACGCTTCTATATGGACTAGAAGGAACAGTACAATTTAGAAACATCATTTTAAACAGATTAAATAAAATAACATTTAATAGCATCTCGTGTCAAATGGATTGAACGAAATCGTACGATCCAGAGTCATCGTATAAAATTTTCGGGATCCACAAAATCGATCTAACGTTCCTGTATTCACAATTATGTGCACTACATAAAAAATATAATTTAGAAGCATCATATTAAATGAATCTACATACATTGATGAAATGAATAATTTTATCAGCACCTTATTAAGTAGATCAAATAAAGCACAATGATCTAGAGACATCGTATTAAACAAGTCTACATAAAATGATGAAATAAATAATTTTTACAATATTTTAAATAAAACAATATTTAAAAGAAAAATGTCAAATATCGTATTAAACACGTCTATATGGACTAGAAGGAACAGTACAATTTAGAAACATCATTTTAAACAGATTAAATAAAATAACATTTAATAGCATCTCGTGTCAAATGAATTGGACGAAATCGTACGATCCAGAGTCATCGTATACAATCTTCGGGATCCACAAAATCGATCTAACGTTCCTGTATTCACAATTATGTGCACTACATAAAAAATGTAATTTAGAAGCATCATATTAAATGAATCTACATACATTGATGAAATGAATAATTTTAGCAGCACCTTATTAAGTATATCAAATAAAGCACAATGATCCAGAGACATCGTATTAAACAAGTCTACATAAAATAATGAAATAAATAATTTTTAGAATGTTTTAAATAAAACAGTATTTAAAAGAAAAATGTCAAACATCGTATTAAACGCTTCTATATGAACTAGAACGAACAGTATAATTTAGAAACATCATTTTAAACAGATTAAATAAAATAACATTTAATAGCATCTCGTGTCAAATGAATTGGACGAAATCGTACGATCCAGAGTCATCGCACACAATCTTCGGGATCCACAAAATCGATCTAACGTTCCTGTATTCACAATTATGTGCACTACATAAAAAATGTAATTTAGAAGCATCATATTAAATGAATCTACATACATTGATGAAATGAATAATTTTAGCAGCACCTTATTAAGTATATCAAATAAAGCACAATGATCCAGAGACATCGTATTAAACAAGTCTACATAAAATAATGAAATAAATAATTTTTAGAATGTTTTAAATAAAACAGTATTTAAAAGAAAAATGTCAAACATCGTATTAAACGCTTCTATATGAACTAGAACGAACAGTATAATTTAGAAACATCATTTTAAACAGATTAAATAAAATAACATTTAATAGCATCTCGTGTCAAATGAATTGGACGAAATCGTACGATCCAGAGTCATCGCACACAATCTTCGGGATCCACAAAATCGATCTAACGTTCCTGTATTCACAATTATGTGCACTACATAAAAAATGTAATTTAGAAGCATCATATTAAATGAATCTACATACATTGATGAAATGAATAATTTTAGCAGCACCTTATTAAGTATATCAAATAAAGCACAATGATCCAGAGACATCGTATTAAACAAGTCTACATAAAATAATGAAATAAATAATTTTTAGAATGTTTTAAATAAAACAGTATTTAAAAGAAAAATGTCAAACATCGTATTAAACGCTTCTATATGAACTAGAACGAACAGTATAATTTAGAAACATCATTTTAAACAGATTAAATAAAATAACATTTAATAGCATCTCGTGTCAAATGGATTGAACGAAATCGTACGATCCAGAGTCATCGTATACAATCTTCGGGATCCACAAAATCGATCTAACGTTCCTGTATTCACGTAAGATCTGATCGGATCGTTGCTGTCGAATGGAAAAAAGAGGCGTCACGGACAAAAGCCGGTCTCGGAAATCCAGTGGAAACATATCCTGGAAACGATCATCACCTCTGTAACTCACCCTGGTCTGAGTAGGGCATTGTAGTCGGCCGTGAGCTCGACGTCGATCACGGACACGTGCGGCGAATAGTACTCGAGGCCGAGGAACTCGCGGCTTCCGGTTCCGTTCGCGTTGTACTTGATGGCCTCGGCCGGCACCCCGGCGAAATTGCTCAAGAAGTAGCAACCGGCCTGCCCGGAGTCCCGTGCTTCCTGCCGACACGTCACATCAGTCGATCGAACACTCTGCAACCCTCGATAACACTCGTTTTGCGGAAACAGGCCTCGGGAATGCGCCACTTCCGGCGGAGCGCTCCCCGGAAATTGGCGGACGCGGAAATTAATTCGGCTCGCGAAATCGGTTTATTTGTTGAAGTAGGTCGCTCTTGTAGAAAATTTTTAACCTTTCGTATGTTCATTTTGATACGTAATTTTGTTTTCTGATTGAAATATGTATTTTTTAAAATTTTAATCTTCTCCGTTATTTTGTACAGTTTTACCAGTTGTTTATAGGAGATTGTATTAATCTCTCGATTTTCAAAAAATTCATTACTCTCTGGTTACTTTTGTACGGTTCGTGAGGAAAACGATAAATCTCCTGTCGAAACAAGATGGCGGATCTGGTCCAATGAAATTATCAATGATTCTCCGCAGCTGTTCCAACGTTTCTTGACGTTGTACAATAAATTTACCGTTCGCTTAAGGAAAAACCATAAATCTTTCTCTCCTCAAAGTGTTTCCTGTTATTTGTTACAATTTCGATCCATATTTCATGCGACTGATCGATCTCCTTCCGAAAAAAGATGGCAGTTCTAATACCAAGAAATAATTGACGCTGCAGTTATTTTCACAGTTCTTGAAATGAAACAACAAAATTTAGAAACGTCATATTAAATGAATCTGCAGATACAAAATTAAATAAAAACAATACAAGCATCGTATCGAGTAGATTAAATAAACTTCGATTTAAAAATATCATATAAAATAAAACAGATAAAACTACAATTTCCACTGGATTATATATTACACTCTCCGAATGCTTCCAACGGATTCCAAACAATTTCAACAATAAATACTATACAATCTTTTCAAGTTCTTCTGAAGCGTCCACTACAGTACATTATATTCCACTCATTCCCTGTACAAACGCGGAAAATCCGCAGTCCAATTACAAACGCCAAAAGCATTACTCTCGAAAATTCCGCAACAGCGGGAAAATTGAATTATAAAACGGCTTCGTAATGGCCCCGACGAAAAAGCACCGAATTAATTTCCGCGCTGAACGAATTCGGAACCGCGCTCGGCGCTGCGCTTCAATCGCTTTATTAATTATATCCGTTAGATGAACAGCGGCTTTCGGTTACAGCAATCGCGTTTACACGAGTCTTTCAAAGGCGAGATTTGACGCGCCGCGCCGTGCGCGTCGCCTGAATGAATAGGTGCGGCACTTCGCGTGCAATCGTTCCAATCATGTTTATTTCAGCGAAAATTACACGGCGTTGGTTTAGTATACAATCCCGCCACGTCGAAGCCACGTTACTCCATGGGGCTCGTGATATTTTATGAGCGAACCTATTAAATTCGCTAACAAATCGCGGACGCGTCGCATAATACTATTCGCGCTTGCAACAACCCTCGTTGCCATCGGGAATTGCAGTGGGGGGATGCAACGATTCGATGCCGTATTATCGGTGCAGTATTGTCACTCTGATATACTGTGTCCCTTCTTAAATTTCTTGCTGTCGCGTGCAGTATTTTGCAATGTTTTTCGCAGCTTATTGAAATAAATTGGCATTTTGCTTTCGCCTCTCCGATTGCAATGACTTTAAAATATGTTGTCAAGATCACCATTCTAAACAACAATTCCCTGTAAAGTTTCTGGCGGTCGGCTTTACGAGATAATTGCAGAAACTTTGTCGTAATGAATGCAGACAACTTTTATTTTACATAAATATTCGGCCAGTGACAAAAACAGTCATATAATCAACCGCATAAGCCAATTCGTGCAGCCCCCGGCCACCGGACCGTTAATCGCGGAATATCAGAGAAAAATCGTTGCATCGGCCCGGTTTTATTGCGTTTTCCCGGTTTTTGCATTTGCAGCGTCGGCGACCCGTTAATTATCATTACGAAGGGTTTTCAGCGGTCGCGGAACCGCGAAAATATTGCGGCGGGCCGTGTGACATAATACGGTAAAAATTTCACCCGGGCATAAGCACGGAAAGCATTGCGGCCATTGGAAAGCTACGGTGAAATGAAACATGCGCGGGGAGGGGGTGTAGGACAAGAGAAGAGTATAGTTTCGGCGTCAGTGCGTTTATTGCGCTTGTCATCTACATACGTACCGTGTCGTGTCTCCAATAGGCCAGCGGCTGATTTTTCAAACAGGTTCCTCTGACATGTTCACACCGGTCCGGCTGTTTGACGAACGCTGCGTAGCCGACGCCGGCTTTGTCGCACTCGTCTCCGTTCTCGTTGATCTCGCTTGCTTGGAGGACCAGGTACTCACCTAGCCACGCTGCGTGGTGCAATTAGTACATTAACATTTGGCCATTACTCCGGAATATTTTGAAATTCTTTTTGAAATTTAATACCATTGTACACTGAGAAAAAAAAAGTAGTTACTTCAATAACACGCGTGTTATTGTAATTTTTTACTTCGATGAATATCAATGTATTCTTTTCAATAGTATGAAATTTAGAAGCAAATCGTGATGTATTTGAATTGTCTATCATGAAATGATTGAAAATATTATTTGATTCAATACCGTATATTATTATTCGTAATATTTCTTTTTTTCCTTCAATCAGATATGTTGTTAAAAAAATTTGGGAATTGGTTTGAGGCCATATCTTATTTTTTTGAAAACATTGATGGTCAAGCTATTGGCTTATATGATTCGCGGAAATGAGTTCTGCTATTGAAATTCAATAGTATTAAATATTAAAATAAGTTCATATGATATTGGCACTATATATAGTACATCTTATTGAATCAACATATATTTTTTTTGTTTCGACAGGATTTTTTTTCTCAGTGTAGCATGTAGTAATTTCCTTTGGGAATTATTATTTGAGGTAAGATTTTGAAGGTTTGATTAACTTTTTATTGTGCTTCGATAAGGAAAGATCTCTGTAGGATTTATTATACTAAATGTTTCAACAGCAATTTCAGTCGCGAACCAACAAATTGCGTCGAGTATAATGGATTGGATCCGATTGAAATTGCATCGAGAATAATATTATACAATTTAATTTAATGCCCCGGTATTAATGTCGTTAAAATAATCAATATAATTTAATCATTTCCTTTGGGATTATTCTTCCAAAGAAATTGTTGAATTATTTGTAGGAGGAATCGAAATAATAAGACGTCGATTGTTTAGAATATTTTTTGAAGCAATAATTAATTTAGAAGTAAGAATTTATTTTGGTGAAGCTTTCAGTTAGCAATATTAATCGCGAACCATTAAATCAGTCTGAATAATGCAATTTAATGCGCGGATGTTGATGGTGTTAATACATTATACAATTCAGAGGAGATTCTGAAGATTCGACTAAATTTTCATTCTGTTTGTAACCAGAACAGGCATTGTAAGCCGTAGTTATTAAAATGAAGATTTGACAAATTTTAAATGAATACCCTCTAAAAAAGAAAGCTGTGAATTAATTTTTCAAACAGAAAAACCTTGATCTCCTTGGGCTCCTTTTCCAGAAAGAGACGAGGGCACAAGGAGTCGATCATTTTTATGATCCAGATCGAACCGACTCTTCTTCACCTCCACATCATTGTACACAAGAGCCATGGTGCCTTCAGGATTTCTATAGTTTCTATCCAAGGTGCCCAATCTGATGGGATAAACGTCCTGTGTAGCGTGAATTTAGTGACTCCACGATCTTCACGGACTTACTCAAACGACCTCAATCCCACTCTCGCATCAAAACTTACCTAATCAACGATTCAGTCGCTAGATCCTTCCAGTAGATCGATCCATCGGCCTTGGTTCTCTTCTCGTAGATCTGCAGGTGCAGCTTGTGATCGATCACTGGCTGATCTAGCTGATAAACCGAGTACCTGCGACGACCCACGATCAATCGAAAACTATTTACTTTGTAGCAATTCAAAATTGATATTTCACGATCCTCCAAAAATTTTGGATACTTTAAAATCTTCAATTACACTGTCCAACAAATTTCAACTTTTTTATGTTCCCTAATTACTGTTCGGTCCTTCTTATAGTGTTTTTTGTGCTGATTTCGAATCTGTTTTTAATTTTTTTCCTATACGCACAGTTTTTGAGGAACATGGCTTTGAAAAAAAAACATATTTTTCAACTTTAAACAAATATTGTGATGTTATTATCAAAGATATTAAATTGTTCTTTGCAGAAAAAGATTCTGTAGACTTTCCCGAATGCAGTGATATGCAATATTAATACATTATGAATGTTTAAACATGTTTAAACAATCATTAAAGACGGAGAGACATCACTTTTGCACTAATTTTTTAGGATATTTTTCAATTTATCTCAAAAAATGAGGGTCCAGCGGAAAATCGAACTATACCACTCGATAGAGCGGACTTTTATCTTGTGAAGCCATCCTGTCAATTTTGGATCGTCGACATTTTTTTCGAACCAGAAAGAAAAATATCTTCGCCCGACATGAGTTGCTGCCAGTGGCGCTCGGGACGAGATACGGCGCAGCGACGGGATACAGAGCGGCGAACGACCGTTGTAATGGCGAGCGCCACTGGCGGCAACTCATGTCGGGCGAAGATATTTTGCTTTCTGGTTGGAAAACAACGTCGACGTTTCAAACTTCAAAGCGGGGTTACTCAAGATAAAAGTCTGCTCTATTGCATGGTATAGTTCGATTTTTCGCTGGACCCTTATTTTTTGAGATAAATTGAAAAATATCCTAAAAAATTGGTGCAAAAGTGGTGTCTCTCCGCCTTTAGTGATTATTTAAACATGTTTAAAAAATCATAATGTATTAATATTGGATATCGTTGTATTCGGGAAAGTCTACAGAATCTTTTGCTATAAAGAACAATTCAATATCTTTTATGATAACACTACAATCTTTGTTTAAAGTTGAAAAATATGTTTTTTTTCAAAGTCATGTTTCTCAAAAACTGTGCGTATAGGGAAAAAATTAAAAACAGATTCGGAATCAGCGCAAAAAACTCTATACGAAGGACCCAACAGTAATTAGGGAACAAATTTGGTGTTGGACAGTGTTATTTTCCAAAAATAAATACAAAAAAATCTACATTTTTTACCAACCAAAATCCTCTCCACTGCCCACAAATGGCAAATTACGTTCCTCCAAGGGAAGAAGAGAATATCTCCAGCAAATTTCAAATTTCTGAAGCATACCATAATTCGCTGAAGCGCAGACAGTGCGCGGACTGCAGATATCCAAATGGATCGACATCCGGTGGATATCTGTGATCCCCACAATCCTGGCCTCCCCTGGTCTGCGGTTCTTTGAGCATATTTCCATCCCTCGCCTTGCGAATATGCTGTCTCCCTTTCTTTTCCTTCCGCTCGCTTCCATCCTCCAGATCCTCGGACAGCATCAGCAAGTTCCTCTTGAAGGGCCACTTACTGCCTCGGCTATTGTGCTCTTTCTTAATCCTGGCTCCCTTCTTCTTCTTCTTCATCTTCCTCCTCCTCCTCCTCCTCCTTTTCGCGTGCCTAGCATGCCTCTTTCCTTTATCGCTCGGCGAATTAGCATCGCCGCGAGACACGTCCCTTTTCCGTTTTCCATTAGGCTTCCCCTGCCTGCAGATTTCGTCCTCCTTCTTCGAGGACTCCATCGAGGTCCCCAGACTCGATACGGGCACATCGACATTCTTTGAAGAATCATCTTTCAGCATACTATTCTCTATCTTAGTTTCAAAATTCTTCTCCATAGAAGCTTCTGGGTGCTCAAGGTCGTTGGATGGAATTGATGACCTTTTGAGGACCTCGTCCTTCTTCGAGGTCTCAAGACTCGATACAAGTTTATCGACATTCTTCGAAGAATCATCTTTCAGCATACTATCCTCTATCTTAGAAGAAGTTTGAATATCCTTCTTCTTCAGCGAAGCTTGGTGTTCAAGATTGTTCGAAGAGGTTGAGTCTCTCCTGGAGACCTTGCTGCATGATCTTCCGTCGCATTGTCCGTCACTCTTCTGGCAGTTGGCCTTGCTGCAGGATCTGCTAGATGAGACGTCCCGTTTCAAGTTATCCCCTCTGATCACCGAGCTAATGATCTCCTTAATTAAATCGGAGTTGTCTGACTCGGAACCCTCTTCCTCCCTCAGGGATTTATCAACCTTGCTGCCTACCAAGGGGACGTCCTTCATAGTCTTCGGCTTTGGTTCAGAGAACTCTCTTACACTCCACATGGTCCGGTTGTCGGGGACTATGATGAACTTTTTCAGATGGACCAGGGTGTGGCCGGTATCATTGCTGGAATTCCCTGCGTCTGTTACTAGGCTCTCCAGCCTTTTTATTAGGTCTGAGACTTCGAGCATGTTCTCCTTCTGTGTGGACTCATCTCGTTCGATGGAGTGGTCGGACTCGTTTTTCGAGACTTGGAAGGCAGCGGCGGACTCTGTTGCCAGGTCCTCCTATAAAATTATGGGAATCATTCAAAGAATTTACAAAAGCTGCTATATCAGTTCCAACGAATTCAACGTATGAGAAAACAAATAATTTTTATTTTTCGTAAAAGAATATTTATGATACCTTACCTGAGTGGTAATCAGGGTATCGGCTACCTCAATCTGTGTGGCAGTGGTCTCAGCACCACCTTCAGTACCTTTCGAATGCACTTTAACTTCTGTAACAGTAGTCCCAGGCTCAGTAGAGTACTCCAAAGTCGTCTTAACCTCCACCAAATCAATCTTCAACGTGGTACAATCCGAGTCCTCGCATTGACTGGTATTGATCCGAATAGTGATAGGCTTTAGATGATCTCCAAGATCACTGTCACCTTCCAAACCACTGCCACCTTGTCCAGGTACATTTCCGAAATCCAGAGCAACCTGGGGCGCGTTTCCTAAAAGATTGCCTAACATCTCCTTCGAGAAAACCTCGCCAGAAGGCATCACATACGATCCACTGCTTGGATCTTCAACTCCAGGCTCATCGCTGTTAACATTAGGTGATTGCTTAGCATCATTCACTTCAAGCTCCTGTGGGACTTGACTTGGACCTTGTCCAAGGCTAGAGGATGATGAATCCTTCATTACATTCTTCAAATCTTCATTTGTGGCAGCTTCGTTGTTCTCAAGCGCATTCTCAGACTTTGCTGGTTCATTTTCAAGATTTAGAATAGCCGATTTCTTCTGCAAGTGTAGCACCTTCTGACAATTATGGTCGTCGCTAGATGGCAGATTGTCCCTTCTGCTTTGATCCCCAACATCTACAGGCTCGGTCTCTTCAAAATCAGCTGACTGCTCATCATCCTTAGCTTCAGGCTCTTCTGGGACCAAGCTAGCATCTTGTCCAAGACCAGAAGAACCTGGATCCTCCACCAAACTATTCAAATCCTCATTTCCTTCAGAATCAGATGACAGCTCATCATCTCTCACTTGAGACTCTTCTGGGACCAAGCCAGCCTCTTGTCCAAGCCTAGAGGATCCTGTATCCTTCTCCAAACTTTTCAAATCCTCGTTTACAGCAGCTCCATTGATCCTAGCTTCGTTCGAAGCTCTATCCCTCGCTTCAGACTCTTCTGCGACCAAGCTAGCTTCTTGTCCAAGCCTAGAGGACCCTTCATACTTCACCAAACTCTTCAAATTTTCATTTACAGCAGCTTCATTGATCCTAGATCCAGTCCAAGGCCTCACCAGTCTACTCTCCCGATTCTGACTAGCTTCGGCAGACTTCTTCCGCAAACGCAGCAGCCTCTGACGACCGCGCTCGCTGTTGAGCATCCTATCCCGAATCGGTCGCAAATAGTGGTCCCTCCTGCTCGATCGATCTTCCACGTTGTCGAAGGGGGCAGAGTTAAAACCCCCGGGCAAAAAATTAGCATTGTCCGCGGCGAGCGTGTCCGTTCCGTCGATAAAGGAACTCGCTGACTCCGGCGATCGATAGCTGGCCAGTCCTTCGGGAGCAAAGTCCTTTCCTGGTGATCCTGCGGCGTCGAAGCTGACGGACATCGGCCGACCAAATTCGTCGTTGTTCAAGTGAATTTTCCCGGTGAGCGAGATCTCGAAGTCCTTGCCAGCATTTTCTCCATCGATACTCGATCTATCTGACCGGGCCTGACTCTCGATCTTCAGCTTCTCTGACAGTTTGTCCAAGTGCACCGGAATGGGCACGTCGATCAGATTATACGAATCGTCCTGCAGATTTTCTGAGACTCCAGAAGCGTCCTGATTCGATGTTTCCTCGGGAGAATCGTTTTCGTAATCCATCCCCAGGTCTTCGGGGTTGTTCAATTGTCCTTCTTCTTCTTCAGGGTCCTTCGGCTGCCTTTCTTCCGTGAGTGTTTCATCGTCGTATTCTTTGTCTTCGGGTGAGGGGTAATCGTTGGTATCCACTGAGTCGGCTGAGGACGAGGCTTGCTGTTTGCTGCTTCGTTTGGAAGCGGATTTTTTCTGTTTTTGTATGGTATCTCGTTTTTTCGACTTTTGGGGAGATTTGGCTTGGGACGATTTTACGGTATCGTCGGATTCTGCGTCGCGATCATTGATTAAGTGGCTGTCGTTGGGATGGTCGTGGATCTTGTTTGCCTCGTCCTTTGCAAGGTGCTTCGAGAGTTTTGGGCTCTGGACGGATAGCAGACGCCGGTGATACAATTTTCCTTCACAGGTGTCTTGCTCTTCGCTGGTTCCATCATCCCCATTCTCAACACAATTTTTACCATCCTTCAACCAGTGACATTCCACGCGTTCTACGTCCTGAACAGACATCAGACGTCTCTGATGCATCCTCATCTCACACCCTCTCCCCTGCACAAGTCCTTTCTCATTCTCCCCAGTACAAGGTGACAAAATCCTCCCAGTAACCTCTCCAACCTTCGTCTCCAGATCGCTGTTCCTTGCCCTGTGCTTATTCTTACCTTTATGAAAAGAATCATCGGGCCTAACAGTAAACTCCACAGACTCAGTCGTCAAAATCCAAGGATGCTCCAGCGTATTCCTATCCGCATTCTCTCTATACTTCCTTCTCGGTCTATGCTCCTCCGAAAGATCACCACTAGTCTGTCCCCCACTCCCATCAACACTCAACTGCACGTAATTCCTCTGTTCATGCAAGATCCTCCCGGTGTCATCGACCTTCTTCTTCATCATGTTCACCTCTCTCGTTTCAAGAAAGAATTTCATCGCCGATTCCGGGCTTTTCTTCCTCCCGTAATACCCAGGATTAACCCTGCTGAGCCCAGGTCTGCACCCAGTTCCACGCACCGATAAATCCTTGGTTTTAATCATCGAGGGCGTTGTCCGCCTCTTTTTCCTGCCTGGAAAGCCCATCCAAGTTTTCCTGTTCCTCCTAACAGGATTAGCATTCGATGAAATCGATGCCCCCAATCCCCGAACAGTCGTAGGTCTCTCAGTCTCGTCAGCGAGGGTGGTCTCATCCAAAGAGACCTCATTATTGAACTCCAAATCTGTCGCACTCGCAGGGTCCTCAAAGGGCTTGATCGAAGGCCTGAACGCTGGATCAGTGATCAGGGTGGTTTTAGCATTAGTAGTCTCCGCAGTATTATTTTCTACAGCTGTGACAGTGGTAGACTCCATCAGGAAGATAGTAGTCCTCTCAGTTAGCGAAAAAGTACTGCCAACAGGTTTAAACGTAGACGACTGCATCAGAGACTGCTTATTTATCCTCTTCGCCAGTTGATCGGGTGAAACCGTCTCCTTCAGGGTTGTCAGCGTGTCTAAAGGACCGGTAGCAATTTCGAAAACGTCCACGACGATCACAGCGTTCGTCAGCTCGGAGTCTTTGGCCGTCGCAGTGGGAAATAGGATTGCCCCGGCCGAGGATGACACTTCCGGCACAGGGATCAAGAGATCCAAGGTTGTCGAAGAGCTGTCCATCAAACCGGTGAATCGACTTGGTATTAATCGTGCACCCTCGTTCCCTCGTTCGGGCACTAAATAGGGGTTCAGGTTTTTATTAGCCCCGCCATAGTCATCGACAGGCTGATCGGTGCTCTCCGGGAGATTCTCTTCAAGTTCGTTTCCGTTCCCAGCTCCGTCCTCGCCGGCTTCGTTATTTCGTTGACGAAAGACGTCGTTCGGTTCGTTAAATTTATTCCCAGGCCCTTGGGAGATACTCCTTTCACTTGTCGCCTCGCTGGAAGGTTCACTCGGTAACGGTGGTGGAGACGTTGATGTCGATGTCGATTCTAGCACCGTCGCGTCCTCTTTTAAAGCGTCGCTGATGCGACTAAACTTCTCTTCGATCTGTTTATCCACACTGTCCTGGCGATTGGCCTCGTTTGGAGGACCTGGTTCTGGCTTGACACCGTTCTTCTCGGAGCTGGAGGTCCCGAAGATGGTTGTTGCGTTGATGGCTGATTTTGGTGACGTCGTTGACGTTAGGAGTGGAAATGTTCTTGCCAAATCTACGTACCTGATCGATGAAGTAGGGTTAGTGTTATAGATTTATGAAGAACTAAGGTGAAGTGCCCTATATTTCTACAGCATGTTTTTCTATTTTAAATTGTATCACTTTAAATAAACAAAAACAATTTCTTAAGAGTTTTAACATACACTTCAGAGTTTGTAAAGTAATTTAAAATAAAAAAATCATTGTTTAGGTTAGTATCTTAATTGTATTAACAAGAATAATTCAAACAAATAGTTGGACATATCCAATCTAAGCTAGTACCTGGACAGAAGTAAAGCCTATATCGGGACAAATTCAATTTACGAGTTGATCGAGCGAACATAACCTAAAACGTTGGTTGGTGGCGCTGTTGCGCATGACGAATATGAGATGCTTTGCGTAATATGTAGTATTCTTATCATAGATTATAGTATTGTATTATTTAACCAAATATATATTTATTTTCATTTACTGTTTTAATAAAACTTGTCATAATACAACTTTTAAGGTTAGGTAGTAATACTGATAGATTTAAGATGTAAACATACAGTATTATTAACGTCACAACCGGAATACATTTTCTACATACGTTATTCAAGCTAATAGAAGACTAATTATACGTACATGTAGTTAAATAATTTGCAAACAATGCGTTGATTTTATTCACAAACACGTTTCCGGCTTCAGGCGTAAGCACTTTGCGTATAAGTTTAGAGTGGGACAGCTACTGTCATCGCGTCCCAGTATGGAGTACTTATATTTGAAAACAGTCCTAATCTTGGACATCTAACATTTGGATTAATAATTATTATTTACGTTAAGTTTGATTGCCAATTTATTTTAAAATATCAATATTATTATGCGTGACAATTATTTTTTGCCTAAGGGCTTAAATTATATCTTTTTTCTAACAAAAGTTCGAACTATAAATGCACATGGTTCGCATGTAAATAGACTTTTTTGTACACTGTTTTCAGATGAACTTTGAATTCATTTTTAAATTTCAATTGATGTCTTAATGAAATAATATTCACGCCTACTTGTAGCTAAGGCCTCAGAATATATAATATAATTATTTAATCTCTTAATTACTGATTTTCCAGATTTAGGTATCACTTTTGGACTGTCCAGACTTAGGGCACTTCACCTTACTCCAACCCACAAAAATATCCACAACCACCCCCAAATCTCCCCAATTGAATAATCGAAATAACAGAAATACGAACACTTGAATCGTTTGATGAGCAGCCTCCCTCTTCTCCTCCACCTTCCCCTGACCCCTCCTCCTCTTCAACATCTTCCTGCCCTTCCAACCCCCATTCTTCCCACTGTTCCTCTGCTTATGTTTCAAATACCGCCTACACCTCTTCGCACCATTCGTCCTAATCTTCTTGATCTTCTCTCCGTCGTACTCTTTGTAGGACACATCCTTCAGCGTCCTCTTCTGCGGCGTGTAATTCTCGATTACCTCCTCCCTCAGCATCGATACGTTCTCCTCCAGGGTAGGTGTCATCCTCGCAAACCTCCCCAGCCCCGTATCTCCCTCGTTACCATCCGATTGAAAATATCCGTCCTCGTGTTTCTCGTTAAAACTCCCGGCTATAATATCCGGCTGACCGGCTTCCATTACACTATTTAAATTACCGCTCCTGGAACCGGACGGTCCCGTAGAAGACCTATCGCTATTCAATACACCTGTCGACAAATTTTTCAAAGGCTCGTTTAAATGCATAGCAGCTCGAATCAAGGGAGAATCGATTGCCTACCGTCCTCCTCCGCTTTGTTCCTCTTTGCGCCGACCCAGCCTCGATTTCGCAGGAACGGGATCCCGTAGCATTTCTTGCATCCCTTTGGATCTTCCAACCCTTCAGTCGTACCGGAACTACTCCTTCTCCGACCTGCCAGCTTCTTTCCAACCATCTGCTTCGAACGGAATGGACTCTCTAAACGAATTACCGGCTGATTCGTTCGTTTAGCCGACTTCTTCGCTTGGAACTTGCTCAGACTCTTTTCATCCCTACGGGGGGTTGACTTGATCTGCATGGCGTTGCCGAGGCTGTGCGCCGTCTCTTCTCCGTGGGGGATCATGTTCTCCTCCAGTGATCTCTGGAAAGTCTGGTCCTCGGCGATTTTTTCACGATCTTCGACCTCTGCAGCCGTTTTTACGCCATCTTCTGCAGCGTCCTCAGGACTTCCGGTTGCGTGTTGCACTTTGGTCTTCGGCTCTACAACGATTTTCGCGCGACTTTCAACGTTCGTTGCAATTTTTCCGAGATCGTGGACTTCTACGCCATCTTTCACTTCTGCAGCGTCCTCACTACTTCCGGTTGAGTGTTTCTGTTTGGTTCTTGGCTCTGCAACGATTTTCGCGCGACCTTCAACGTTTGTTGCCATTTTTCCGAGATCTTCGATTTTTACGCCATCTTCCACTTCTGCAGGGTCCTTACTACTTCCGGTTGAGTGTTTCAGTTTGATTCTTGGCTCTGCAACGATTTTCGCGCGACCTTCTGCATCGTCCTCAATACTTCCGGTTGAGTATTTTTGTTTGGTTCTTGGCTCTGCAACGATTTTCGCGCGACCTTCAACGTTCGTTGCCATTTCACCGAGATCTTCGATTTTTATGCCATCTTTCTCCTCTGCAGCGTCCTCACTACTTCCGGTTGAGTGTTTCTGTTTGATTCTTGGCTCTGCAACGATTTTCGCGCGACCTTCAACGTTCGTTGCGATTTTTCCAAGATCTTCGATTTTTACGCCATCTTTCTCCTCTGCAGGGTCCTCACTACTTCCGGTTGAGTGTTTCAGTTTGGTTCTTGGCTCTGCAGCGATCTTCGCGCGACCTTCAACGTTCGTTGCGATTTTTCCAAAATCTTCGATTTTTACGCCATCTTTCACTTCTGCAACGTCCTCACTACTTCCGGTTGAGTATTTCTGTTTGGTTCTTGGCTCTGCAGCGATCTTCGCGCGATCTTTAACGTTTGTAGTAATTTTTGGGCGACCTTCGACCTCTACTGCGTCTCCGGGACTTACGAGTATTATTTTCGCTTCGATTTTCGGTTCTGCCGATGGATTTTGAGCTGTTTCGGTTGCTACTGTTTTGTGCACTTCCGGTGAGATTCCAGCTGTTGTGGAGGACCATGTCGATTTTGGGGTGGATTTGTCATCGGTGTAGATTCTGAAGATTGAAAGAGGTGTGGAAGTTTTTAATGAGTTCTACTTGGAACATGGACTGTAGAATATTTTTAACACAGCCGAGAACATAAAGATCTACAATAATTTTGTTACCTATCTATAAAAGTATTTAAAAAATTTTAAAAAGAATTTGGAAGTGGTTAGGCAAGTATTCGATTTTGACATAAGAATTAAAGGATGTAGGTCATTTTTCTTTTCTTAAAAATTCCACAGGAACATAGGGTGTTCCTTTTATTTTGTATTTTGGGATACATGACTTGATTTCTATGTACATCAAGACGAGTTCGACGACCTGTAACATTATAATCATAACTATATTTTCTGCTTGAAACATTTTTATAGTTTTAATAATTGCGACTGGTTCGGTAGATCCAGTGGTAAAGAATGTAAGACAAAAGGACCACCCTGTACATTTTCTTAAATGGAACATTTCGAATAGAATTTTCGAAAAACGAAACATAACTGTTCACTTTGATTTTTGCTTTTGTAACACGGTTCAACATTGTCCTTCGGACTCGAAGAGAAAGCTTGTACTTCATCCTGATTGTTCTTCGAGGAACCACGTCGGCGTTTCTGGGCATCTTGGACCAATTCGCTCAGACTGAGGCTTGTTTTACAGGGAAGATTTTCGGACATGTTTGACTTGCCCCGCGATTGAACGTTCGTCTCGATGGCCTGGCTCCGCGCCATCGGATCGCTGTCCGAATTCGCACGCCCGCTCGCAGACAGTAACCTGTTGCAAGGTTTGTTTGCGCCGTTGCTGCTGGTGGTAGGATGCACCGGCAAACTTTTCGCCGAGGCGAAAGAGGCGTTCGAGACGGGTTTTATTTTCGGGTCACAGGAACAACAGAAGCCCTGGAATCGTTTTGCGAGTCAGTCGGGCGGCTAAATCGACGGTGAAAATAATGTAGACAGAAATTTTCCACTTTCCATTGACTTGCAACTACTCTTTGAACGTTTCCCTTACTCACTCTTTAGACAAAATTGGGTGGAAATGTAGGATTTCCCAGAAAATTGGTTTTTAATCATTAAGAACACCCTGAAAAATTAGATGTACTGGAAGAATCACAGTACACGATCAAGAGAACCCTGAAAAACTAGATGTACTGAAAAAGTCACAGTATATGATGAAGAACACCCTGAAGAATTATATGGTATTGAAAAATCGTAAAAATGACAAGGAACGCCCCAAAAAATTGTATGTGCTCAAAATGAGTTTCTGATGACGATGAAGATCATCTTGAAAAATTGTGTCTGCTTCAAGAGTCATAGCAGACGATTCAGAGCACTGAAAAATTACATGACCTCATGTTAAAAGTTCCCGAAAATTGATTTTTAATCATGAAGAATACCCTGAAAAATTAGATGTACTGGAAGAATCACAGTACATGATTAAGAGAACCCTGAAAAACTAGATGTACTGAAAAAGTCACAGTATATGATGAAGAACACCCTGAAGAATTATATGGTATAGAAAAATCGTAAAAATGATAAAGAACGCCCCAAAAAATTGTATATGCTCAAAATGAGTTTCTGATGACGATGAAGATCATCTTGAAAAATTGTGTCTGCTTCAAGAGTCATAGCAGACGATTCAGAGCACTGAAAAATTACATGACCTCATGTTAAAAGTCCCAGAAAATTGATTTTTAATCATGAAGAACACCCTGTAAAATTAGATGTACTGGAAGAATCACAGTACACGATCAAGAGAACCATGAAAAACTAGATGTACTAAAAAAGTCGCAGTATATGATGAAGAACACCCTGAAGAATTATATGGTATTGAAAAATCGTAAAAATGATAAAGAACGCCCCAAAAAATTGTATGTGCTCAAAATGAGTCTCTGCTGATGATGAAGAACATCTTGAAAAATTGTGTCTGCTTCAAGAGTCATAGCAGACGATTCAGAGCACTGAAAAATTACATGACCTCATGTTAAAAGTCCCAGAAAATTGATTTTTAATCATGACGAACACCTTGAAAAATTAGATGTACTGGAAGAATCACAGTACACGATCAAGAGAACCATGAAAAACTAGATGTACTGAAAAAGTCACAGTATATGATGAAGAACACCCTGAAGAATTATATGGTATTGAAAAATCGTAAAGATGATAAAGAACGCCCCAAAAACTTGTATATGCTCAAAATGAGTTTCTGATGACGATGAAGATCATCTTGAAAAATTGTGTCTGCTTCAAGAGTCATAGCAGACGATTCAGAACACTGAAAAATTACATGACCCCATGTTAAAAGTCCCAGAAAATTGATTTTTAATCATGAAGAACACCCTGAAAAATTAGATGTACTGGAAGAATCACAGTACACGATCAAGAGAACCATGAAAAACTAGATGTACTAAAAAAGTCACAGTATATGATGAAGAACACCCTGAAGAATTATATGGTATTGAAAAATCGTAAAAATGACAAAGAACGCCCCAAAAAATTGTATGTGCTCAAAATGAATCTCTGATGATGATGAAGAACCTCTTGAAAAATTGTGTCTGCTTCAAGAGTCATAGCAGACGATTCAGAGCACTGAAAAATTACATGACCCCATGTTAAAAGTCCCAGAAAATTGGTTTTTAATCATGAAGAACACCCTGAAAAATTAGATGTACTGGAAGAATCACAGTACATGATCAAGAGAACCCTGAAAAACTAGATGTACTGAAAAAGTCACAGTATATGATAAAGAACACCCTGAAGAATTATATGGTATTGAAAAATCGTAAAAATGATAAAGAACGCCCCAAAAAATTGTATGTGCTCAAAATGAATCTCTGCTGATGATGAAGAACATCTTGAAAAATTGTGTCTGCTTCAAGATTCATAGCAGACGATTCAGAGCACTGAAAAATTACATGACCCCATGTTAAAAGTCACCAAGGATGTTGAAAAACATTTAAAAAATGAACTGCAAAAATCATTTAAAAAATTGATCGTACCTGACTGAAGGGTACAGGTTCCCCCCGCATGATGGCCTGTCCGCAAGTAGGGTTCTCATTGTCAACGCTGCATCCCCTAAAGTTAGGGGTCTCGTTGTTGATCACATCCTCCCACGCCTCTGCGTTAACAACCTTGTTCAAAGTCTCTCGATCAATGATTTTGCCCGCGAAATCTCGCGACTGAAGTCGCTCTGCTGGCACTTGATCGTCAATTGATAAAACAGCAACCCTCCGATAAGCCTCTCCACTTATCAGACACTGATAAGCTCCACTTCGATAAACTAGCGTCCCTTCGAGCCACTATGGAGGCAGTACGTTTATCCGGGACGATAAGTTACCAGCAGAGGAACTCGATCGATTGAATCGTTCTCGGAGAATGAACTAGCACACTCACACTTTTGAATTCCAATCCGTACAGTTGTAGCACAGGTTCCTGGCGCAGCTTGATCACGTACGGATTCTGCAACGGGAACTTCTTCATGGTCGCCGGGTCCACCGCGTGATCGATCACCACGAATTTGTCTCTCGTGTCGGTCTATCGATCACGGTGCAGGGAGGAATTTTTGAAGTAATGATTTTATTCAAGCATAGTGATCTTACTGGTCCTATGTTGTTCAGCTTCATGTTGATCACGATCTTCTGCGTGCAGTTCTTAATCGTCCATCGATCATCTTCCGAGCTGCGCTCTTCGCGATTGTTCAGCTTCTTGTCTTTGATGTTGAACGCTCTGGAGGGAATTGCGAGAAAGAATGGACTGAGGAAATTATTTACGAGTCAATCTAATATTTCAAAATAAAGCGCAGACAATTTTTTAGTATTAATCTCCAAGAGAAAATTATGATATATGTAATAGAAAGTTTCGTGACTTTCTAGTAGAAATAATTTTAGCGCCTGCAGTGGAGGGGTTCCCTTTTTCTTAAATCGAGTATTGACTGTATTGATCTTTTCAAGTTGATTTACTTGTCCACTGAAAAAATCAAGCAAGGCGCAAGCACAGCTCTGACTTCGATCGACGGCTGATCGAGACCGTGATCACTGGGATTCTTTATATCGCCAGTATACCGCGATCGACAGGCAGGATTCCTCGAGGGATGAATCCGTGGGACATACGCGAATTCGGACACGTGCGGCGACGGTGTCGCGGTCATTTTAGGGTAAGCGACCAGTGTCATCTGGAAAATTTGTAGAAATTCTGTTCATTTAGAGAGGTTGGTTCCAGCTTGCTTGTTTTTACCCAGAAAATCAGGAACTGCCAGCCAACCGGTGACATGTTAGGCCGTCTGTCCGAGAAATCATTCTTGGACCATTACTGGTACCTTCAACAGGCAGGTATTGATTGTCTTCAATGAATAAACAATTAATTGGCTTGCGTTTTGGCTCGCCGGAGGGTTAGGTGCGGAGAAACGGCGAGATCCTCGGCTGTTTTGCTGATCGAGATGTGAAACTCGAATCGGAGACAGGAAATTCAAAATCAATATGTTCAATTTAACATTATCGAAGCCTCTTGTAAACTAAATCAATTTTTTAAATTCAATTTGAATTTTTCTTTCTTCACTTTCAATTGTAATTTTGTATTCTTCAGTTGCCTTTTTAGATCATTTAAATTTATCGCAACCTGTAGTAATTTAAATTAATGTTTCTCTAGAAAATGTATTGTACCAATTATTCATCTCTTATCTTCGCAACTTAATTTGTCATTATGCGAGTAATGTGAATAATAAAACATGGGTCAAAGGGTTGTATATAAACCATATTTATTTGCCATATGAGTTGTCAGCCATTTACATTTACAACGGTGTTTAAATAACGTGACTTTATGCTTTCGATTCGACGAGGGAACGAAGGACCGAGCTGCGTTCAACAACGTCGCGTCTCGAGACAACAGACATCCAAGAAAATCCATGTTTATCCCGTTTGTTAGACGCAAACGTCGGGAACACGCATCGGTAACGATCCCTCGACTCGCTTAAGTACTGCTTAAGAATATCACAGATCGCAATCCTTTGCGTAAACGCACTAAAATTGTAACAACCTCCGCTAGCCGTCGGCTCACGACGATGAAACGTCTGCGGTTCGCGGAAAAACGCTCGACGATCGTGGGAGATACATATTTTGCGACGAACAGCACACTGTGATACAGTATACAGACTGCGGGTCCTTGTTGCAAGAAATCAATTTGCTAACTGAATCCTGAAACATTTGTTCAGACTTAAAAATGAATTTTTAAAATTCATCATATAAATGTGCATCTTACATGTTGTCTGTCAAAGTGTTGAGTAAAAGATTCTTCAGTGATACTTGCATATTTTTGTTTTGCATATTGGTCCAATTGATTGAAATTTTTTCATAATTTTATTGCCATGACTTGTATTAAAAATTGTATGGAAAATATATAGTAAATAATCATTTCAAGAGATACATAATTATAATATTGGGTTTCAAATAAAGAAATGCAGGGTTTTCGTTGCTTTGTTTAAATTGCAATTTTATACCAATAAATATTTACCTTAATTTAACAGTTATATGTATGTCATCTTAAAGTTTGTTTTGCGCTGTATTTAATTATGCTTTTGATATTTGATTTAGTCAAATTTTTATTAAATTATATTTTATGTGAGGATGTCAAAACGCGATTTTTGCATTATTTTTTTTTTAATTCGAACTATTACCTTCGCCCCATACCTCTATACAAAAAAATAATGCAAAAATAGCTTTTTGACATCTTGAAATAACAGCCAAATAATTTAATAAAGATTTCAATAAAATCAAATATCAAAAGCATAATTAAATAGAGCGTAAAACCAGCTTTAAAAATGACATATATAGTTCATTAAATTGAGGTAAATATTTATTCGTATAAAATTGCAATTAAAACAAAGTAACAAAAATCCTGTATTTCTTTCTTCACAACCTAATACATTAAAGAAAGCAGTAGTGTTAAATTTGTCTGAAGCTTCCATCGATTCGTATTTGATCAATTCATTTTTGTTATAAACACTTGGACCCCGCAGTCTAGTAACAAACAAGTGGATCAAGGAATGCATCTAATTAGAATACATTTCTCATAATTACCAGTTGCTAAATATAAACAGTGAATTATCTAATTGTGAGGTGGAATGTAAGCTAAAATATTCTATAAAAATTTCTGAAGCAGAATGTATGTATTTTGGAAGGAGAAATATCGTGATAATGAAATGGACTTTCCATTTCGAGGTCGCATTTTTCGGGAGTTCAATCAATTTTCGACAAAATAATTACAGAAGTGTTCTGAATACTTGAACTACTGATATATAAATTCATCCTCAATTGTTAAAAATGGAATAAATTGATTCATTTAGAAGTACATAGTACAATATGTTGGAAAAATCAAAATCACTAATTTCAACGTGGAGAATATTTCTCAGTTAAAAGCATGTTTCATTTTTCCAAAAAACGAGCATAAATTGTCTCTAGAAAACTGACCCCGTCGGAAAAGGTGAGCACAGGTGAGCGGTTCGTCGTGATCGGTGTAGAGCAAGAATCCCGTATCGTTTCCAGCGAGAACCGAGCGAAACGGTGTCACGAATAAAAGCGAAGCATTTGAAAATCGAAGAGTCTCGTGCCCGTACAGAGGAGAACCGAGCGAAAAATTACAGGTGTGAATCAAAGCGCGCGCTAAATCAGCCTGGTCTCTAATCCGTCGCCGCCGGCGCAGTTTATTCTGTATTGCGTATGTGTCCCTGTGTGTGTGTGTGTGTGTGTGTGTGTGTGTCGCTGTGTGAATGTCTCCCTGTGTCGACGTGTATGTGAACTAGCCAAAAATCGAGGCTCCCCGGTTAGTGAAATCGCAGGCTAACATTTAAAACGATGGCCTCCAGGGGTTCAACTAAAAACTAAACGGAAAAGAGACGGGGAAACGTTGTTATTTACAGAGTTTACAGACTAAGAAGAGCGAAGACAATCGGTGCGCGAGAAACTAAATAATAGATCCGCTTCGTAAATGTTTGCAGTTTACGTTCCCTAAATTTTCCTCTAAATCCACCCTAGAAATTCATCTAACCCTCCTTCTTCTCCCTCTCTCTCTCTCTGTTACCCCCTCTCTCCGTTTCTTTCTAGCCTCAGCAACTCGTTCGAGGCTTTGCGAATAATATTAATTAATTCGATGCTCGTCGCTCGAACTATGCCGAAAATTATAGCTCCTCCCCCGATCCTAATCAAAGCGGCATCCACCCACTCGGTAGTCCACGAAAACGTTAAGACGGTCCCCTAATTTTCTGCGGGCCACTCTCACCTCATTCATAGTTTGATGATTTTGCTCTGTTAATGCAATTTTATCGACACCGAATTTTCCTGGTAATATTTTCGTATCTATACGATCCGAACGTTGGAAATAATTTTCAATATTGATTAATTTCCACGCATTCTTATTTAATAAAGTCCGTGATGATTCAGCTGAAGTTTGGCAGATAGGTTCACTTTGCGTTAAAAACGTGTTTCTCGAAAGGATTTTTGGCGACTCGAAACAAGTTTTTATCATTTCCTATCTTCCCGACACGGCGCTTTTTTTACATTTTTAACCAAATAACTAGTATAGCAAATAGCTAGTATTGAAAATAATTTTCAATATTGATTAATTTCCACGCATTCTTTTTTAATAAAGTCCGTGATGATTCAGCTGATGTTTGGCAAATAGGTTCACTTTGCGTTGAAAACGTGTTTCTCGAAAGGATTTTTGACTACTCGAAAAAAGTTTTTATCATTTCCTACCTTACCGACACGGCTCTTTTTTTACATTTTTAACCAAGTAACTAGTATACTTGGGCATTCAGCGGATCCTTCGGACCAGCAAAATGCGAAATTAAATATAAAACATTCTCCAGCTGATAGGAATTACAATAACCAACGTCACAGGCTTAGATGCTGGTCACATACACAGACTTAAGAAGTAATATGCCTCTGAATTCGGACACCTCCGGAAAGCAAGAAAGTTTTGCACTTTTTAAGCTGACAACGCTGTAAAATTTAGCGTTCTCAGACACATCTTGTAAGTTGCAACATCATGTAGTTTACTAGCTGACCGTTCCATTTCGATAGAGTCCGCTAGGGTTTGTCGGTTTTTAAAAACCGGTTTTTGAAAGAAAATTTTGCAAACCGAAAACCGATTTTTTTCAGTAAAAAAACCGGTTTTAAATTTATACATAACACTTATATTAATCCGCTATAATGATTTCGATGTAATCAAAAAGTACACAGCTAGTGGAATAGCGGAGAAAGGTCGGGGAACATTATTGCCTTGAACATTTTTGTAAAGGATAATGTCGCTTCAAATAACCTCAAGAACCTCCCATTTCCGGGACGATCACGAAATTTGGGACACCCTGTATACATATATATGTGGAAATGAAAACAGCGCATAGAGACTGTGATGAAAAATGCTATGGAAATAGCAACAAATAAATATCTGCAAGAACCTGAAGAAGCGACTTCCTCCAGTCCTCAAACATTAAAGAAGGAGTTTTTGATCTTAGAGGCTACAAATAGAAGAACAAAAAATGTAGATTTATTATTTAATGCTTTAAAGACAATTAAGCCCAGTTCAATAGCAAGTGAGCGAGTTTTTTCTATTTCTGGAAATTTTGTGTCCAAAATAAGGACACGACTAAGAAATAAATCAATTGACGTTCTTTGCTTTTTAAAATCACATTTTATTAATCAAAGAAAGAAGTAAAATAATAATGTTCATAAATATTTGTTAATTTCTGTGATTCTTTAAGGGTATTATTTTGTCAATTCTTTAACAAATAAAAAAAAATTAAAAACTTCTATTCTAAGTTGTAAACATGTCTTATTTTTTATCTGTAAAAATCCGAAACCGGTTTAAACCGGTTTCATGGAAAAGTTAAAAACCGAAAACCGGTTTTTTAAAAAGTCGGTTTTTGTATAAACCCTAGAGTCCGCTATCGTACCAGAGCATTTTCTACAGAGTAGATGTAAGTTATTTTTCAAGCGAACTAAAGACTAAATTATTAAAAATACTTAATGAATACGGTGATGCAAACGATATTAAAGTATAAGATAAATATAGGAAAAAGTGCAACATATAAGTCTAATTGTCATTTAGAAATAATTTACGCATGTATATGTGATTAATGGATCCGACTGGATTCAAGCCCTTTATATTTTTGTTGTTACTCTTAATAACAATAAATATATCGATAAAAAAAAATTCTACAGAGTCGGTAATGTAGAATCGTAGACAGAAAAATGCATTGTAAGCAATGTTTGTACAGATCTTAAGTCTGTGTCACATAAGAGAGATACAATTTTCCTACCGACCTTGAAATTCAATGTCAACATAACCACATCAGCAATTACCAATAAAACAGCCATCGATGAGGTAAGAGTGACTCGTTGCCTGCATCTTCGAGGACATCTACCGATACACTGCTCGCAAACTGAACAAATCGAAGCGCTTTGTAATTTGCTTATCCTGCGGTGTGTACGTGTGTGTTTACTCGTGTGTACGTCATCTTCAAATATATTTCTTTTTTTTGTCTTTTTTACTTTTGCTTTGTATCATTCATTCTCATTTGTTCTACCACTCATACACGCGCTCTCCCTCTCACTCTCTCTCCCTTTCTCACGATCGAGTCTGATATCCCGTATAATTTTTATTGCTTTCACTAGAATAAATCCTAAGGTCCTCTAAAGCGTCGTAGGGGAGAGATATTAACGTTAATGGCGCGTTTTCTTTTTAAACGAGTCTTGCGTCGACCAAACGAATCTCTTGGTCGATTCCCACGCGGTTGTCCTTGAAACTCCCGGAACACCAAGACAACTCCAGCGATCGATCCTTTCGGCGGTCGAAGGATCGAGGACTCGATCATTGGTAGTCCTCGCGCGATCTTGTACGTCTCGCTTCGATCGTCGGCGTAGAGCTCCTAAAAAAGGAACATAATGCTGATCGAACAATTTTTATTTTGGACTGGGAACTGTGGCGGATTTATCCATACGTTAGACTGGAGCTTATGGCAGTGAGTCTTGTATAATGTCCTGACAGCGCATTGTATGCAAAATTGTATTGTATGTAAAAATTTAAAACCGCTGTTATATTATTTTCGAACTATTAAAAATATTAAGAAAGTAAATCAATTTCTATTTCACTCCAGTTGATTGCAAATCAGGTAAAAAATTTTTATTTTGCATAAAGATCCGCTGCCTAATAATGTCCTACACAGGTATAATTAGATAATTAGATATCTTTAAGAAATTTTCGTCACTTTCTCCAAAAGATATTTTTACAACTTCATGAATTGTAAAAGAAAAATTCTGTAATTCGTCGTGTTGACAGGTTCGGTGGTTCTAGTGTTAAGAAATAATTATTGTGTTGCTGTAAATCCGCCACTGAGTGTCAAAGTGTGTTTCGTAGTGTAAATACTTGAGTCGATTCCCTCCAGCGTAGAATCGCTCGACAAACGCTGCAAAAATAATGGGACCCTATGGTCAATGGGGTCTCCAACTGTGAATTCGCCAACCGCAAGTTCCGAGCCGAGTCCCAATAGTCGACAAACTGTGGTTTTTCGTAAATGAGGTCTGCGATCGTCCGCGCCTGATCATCACCAGGTGGTGCACTTGTTCGGGGGGTTCATCTTGGTTCCGATCGGGCAGCGGAACGCGTCCGCGAACGCTTGGGAGTTCATCATTATACCGTTGACTCTGCAAGTGTTATGAGTATATATAATGATTAAATCCAATGAATATATAAAATAATAAAATCCAATGAATATATGAAATGATTAAATCCAATCAATATACATATAAACTGATTAAAGGCAATGAATATATAAAATGATTAACGCCAATGAATATAAAAAATAATTAAATACACCACTGAATATATAAAATGATTAAATCCACTGAATATATAAAATGATTAAATCCACTGAATATATAAAATGATTAAATCCACTGAATATATAAAATGATTAAAGTCAATGTGAATATATAAAATTATTAAATTCAATTAATTAAGTCCACTGAATGTATAAAATGATTAAATCCAATTAATGTATGAAATTATTAAATCTAATGAATATATAAAATTATTAAATCCACTAAATATATGAAGTGATTAAATCCACTGAATATACATATAAAATGATTAAATCCACTGAATATACATATAAAATGATTAAATCCACTGAATATAAAATGCTTACATATAAAATGATTAAAGATTAAAGCCAATGATTATATGTATACAATGATTAAATCCACAGCATGTATAAAATGAATAAAACCAATGAATATATAAAGTGATCAAATCCATTGAACATATAAAATGTTTAAATTGATAGGAAGTTAAAAACGATGTGTATTGTAACATTGATTAGAAGCTCACCTTTCAGGCTGAGGTGTATGGTAATCGAGTTCAACGGATAGAATGTAGGCCTCGGCAGTCATATTAGAACAGTAAGTCTGAAACAACGCACTCGTCAACAATGTCGAATCGCGATGAAAATCACGAAATCCATAAATTCGATAGTCTCACCTGGGCGGCGCTTATGAAGAAAAGCTGGCTCGGACGAAGGCCCTCGAACCCGGGAAGACTTCGGTCCCTCCCGTTCGTCAAAGTGTGCCAAGTTTTAAAAGAAATCTGCAAGGCTCCGATGTCCGCCACGTTCTCGTTCCTCGTCACGTTCCAATCGAACTGGAAACGAATTTTTGCATTGATCATCCGGCCTCGATCACTTCAATCAGTACATTCATTTCTTATTGAATGAGAAAAAGAGATGGAAAAAAATGATTTTTACCTGTACAGCGACGTCGTTTCCATAAAATTGAACCTTCTTCCAAAAACTCCTGGCATACAATCTCGCAACACATTCTATTCTTGCTTCCAGCCTCTTCCAGGACTCCGGCGTGATCCAGAGCCACTGATCGACGCTCAGATCAGGATCGAGAGGTAGTCTGCGCCGGTGGAGATCGAAAGCGTGCAGGATCTCGTGACCGATTACTGATCCTAGAGTTGCGTGAGCCGCGTACGCAGGACCTCCGTCCCAGGACCATGACCAGGCCGTCATCATCGCCAATGGGATGCCTAAAACACGGATAAAATATTTGCATTACATCAGAAGAATATTTGATATTCATAATTTTATGAAAGTTAATTTATTTAAATCGTTGAAGACAAATTTTTATGGTTTGCGATCATGCTGCATCATCGAGAAGGATCGAATCAAGTTTTTGAAATTACTTATTCTAGAGGTTCTTTTCAATAGAAATATTTGAAGAAATTTCCAAGTTCCTTAGCGAGAAAAATAAGATTAATTAATTTTGAGTCTGATTTCATCGAAAAGTCTCGACACATCATTTTCAGAAGGTACTTTACCAATTGTGTTTGTGGAGGACTCGTAGTAGGCGTTCACGCTGTAGGGATAACGGCGTCTGTAACACAGAATTTCATTATTACAAGGTTACAGAATCAGAGAGGTGAGAAATCTTTTCTCGGATTAGTCTCTTACTTCTCGGTCACGTTCCTCCTGAGAACTTTGTCGTCGACCGTGCGGACCTGCCGGAATCGCATTAACACGCTGCGGAAAAAATCGTCTGGATCGATCTTCACCTGTCCAAACCGATAAATGGCCCTGATAAACTTCTGTGTAAATTTCATTTAAAAAGTATGCTTGTCGAACATCATATCATGGAATTCTATAAGGACCTGCCAGGTCCCTGAAGATTTGAATTTCAATTTAAAAACGCTACATACTTTCATTACAACGTAATTAACTCTAACACAAGTAAATGGATGATTCAGCTGTAAATTAATTGCTAGCTAGATAGTTGACGCAGTCCTCCATTTCGTATCATGGAATTCTATAAGGACCTGCCAGGTCCCAGAAGATTTGTATTTCAATTTAAAAACGCTACATACTTTCATTACAACGTAATTAACTCTAACACAAGTAAATGGATGATTCAGCTGTAAACTAATTGCTAGCTAGATAGTTGACGCAATCCTCCATTTCGTATCATGGAATTCGATAAGGACCTGCCAGGTCCTCGAAGATTTGTATTTCAATTTAAAAACGCTACATACTTTCATTACAACATAATTAACTCTAACACAAGTAAATGGATGATTCAGCTATAAATTAATTGCTAGCTAGATAGTTGACGCAGTCCTCCATTTCGTATCATGGAATTCGATAAGGACCTGCCAGATCCCTGAAGATTTGAATTTCAATTTAAAAACGCTACATACTTTCATTACAACATAATTAACTCTAACACAAGTAAATGGATGATTCAGCTGTAAATTAATTGCTAGCTAGATAGTTGACACAGTCCTCCATTTCGTATCATGGAATTCTGTAAGGACCTGCCAGGTCCCTGAAGATTTGAATTTCAATTTAAAAACGCTACATACTTTCATTAAAACGTAATTAACTCTAACACAAGTAAATGAATGATTCAGCTGTAAATTAATTGCTAGCTAGATAGTTGACGCAGTCCTCCATTTCGCATCATGGAATTCTGTAAGGACCTGCCAGGTCCCTGAAGATTTGGATTTCAATTTAAAAACGCTGCATACTTTCATTACAACGTAATTAACTCTAACACAAGTAAATGGATGATTCAGCTGTAAATTAATTGCTAGCGAGATAGTTGACGCAGTCCTCCATTTCGTATCATGGAATTCTATAAGGACCTGCCAGGACCTTGAAGATTTGGATTTCAATTTAAAAACGCTATATACTTTCATTACAACGTAATTAACTCTAACACAAGTAAATGGATGATTCAGCTGTAAATTAATTGCTAGCTAGATAGTTGACGCAGTCCTCCATTTCGTATCATGGAAATCTACAAGGACCTGCCAGGTCCTCGAAGATTTGAATTTCAATTTAAAAACGCTACATACTTTCATTACAACGCAATTAACTCTAACACAAGTAAATGGATGATTCAGATGTAAATTAATTGCTAGCTAGATAGTTGACGCAGTCCTCCATTTCGTATCATGGAATTCTATAAGGACCTGCCAGGTCCCTGAAGATTTGAATTTCAATTTAAAAACGCTACATACTTTCATTACAACGTAATTAACTCTAACAGAAGTAAATGGATGTTTCAGCTGTAAATTAATTGCTAGCTAGATAGTTGACGCAGTCCTCCATTTCGTATCATGGAATTCTGTAAGGACCTGCCAGGTCCCTGAAGATTTGAATTTCAATTTAAAAACGCTACATACTTTCATTACAACGTAATTAACTCTAACAGAAGTTAATGGATGATTCAGCTGTAAATTAATTGCTAGCCAGATAGTTGACGCAGTCCTCCATTTCATATCATGGAATTCTGTAAGGACCTGCCAGGTCCCTGAAGATTTGAATTTCAATTTAAAAACGCTACATACTTTCATTACAACGTAATTAACTCTAACAGAAGTTAATGGATGATTCAGCTGTAAATTAATTGCTAGCCAGATAGTTGACGCAGTCCTCCATTTCATATCATGGAATTCTATAAGGACCTGCCAGGTCCTCGAAGATTTGAATTTCAATTTAAAAACGCTACATACTTTCATTACAACGTAATTAACTCTAACACAAGTAAATGGATGATTCAGCAGTAAATTAATTGCTAGCTAGATAGTTGACGCAGTCCTCCATTTCGTATCATGGAATTCGATAAGGACCTGCCAGATCCCTGAAGATTTGAATTTCAATTTAAAAACGCTACATACTTTCATTACAACATAATTAACTCTAACACAAGTAAATGGATGATTCAGCTGTAAATTAATTGCTAGCTAGATAGTTGACACAGTCCTCCATTTCGTATCATGGAATTCTGTAAGGACCTGCCAGGTCCCTGAAGATTTGAATTTCAATTTAAAAACGCTACATACTTTCATTACAACGTAATTAACTCTAACACAAGTAAATGGATGATTCAGCTGTAAATTAATTGCTAGCTAGATAGTTGACGCAGTCCTCCATTTCGTATCATGGAATTCTATAAGGACCTGCCAGGTCCCTGAAGATTTGAATTTCAATTTAAAAACGCTACATACTTTCATTACAACGTAATTAACTCTAACAGAAGTTAATGGATGATTCAGTTGTAAATTAATTGCTAGCTAGATAGTTGACGCAGTCCTCCATTTCGTATCATGGAATTCGATAAGGACCTGCCAGATCCCTGAAGATTTGAATTTCAATTTAAAAACGCTATATACTTTCATTACAACATAATTAACTCTAACACAAGTAAATGGATGATTCAGCTGTAAATTAATTGCTAGCTAGATAGTTGACACAGTCCTCCATTTCGTATCATGGAATTCTGTAAGGACCTGCCAGGTCCCTGAAGATTTGAATTTCAATTTAAAAACGCTACATACTTTCATTAAAACGTAATTAACTCTAACACAAGTAAATGAATGATTCAGCTGTAAATTAATTGCTAGCTAGATAGTTGACGCAGTCCTCCATTTCGCATCATGGAATTCTGTAAGGACCTGCCAGGTCCCTGAAGATTTGGATTTCAATTTAAAAACGCTGCATACTTTCATTACAACGTAATTAACTCTAACACAAGTAAATGGATGATTCAGCTGTAAATTAATTGCTAGCGAGATAGTTGACGCAGTCCTCCATTTCGTATCATGGAATTCTATAAGGACCTGCCAGGACCTTGAAGATTTGGATTTCAATTTAAAAACGCTATATACTTTCATTACAACGTAATTAACTCTAACACAAGTAAATGGATGATTCAGCTGTAAATTAATTGCTAGCTAGATAGTTGACGCAGTCCTCCATTTCGTATCATGGAAATCTACAAGGACCTGCCAGGTCCTCGAAGATTTGAATTTCAATTTAAAAACGCTACATACTTTCATTACAACGCAATTAACTCTAACACAAGTAAATGGATGATTCAGATGTAAATTAATTGCTAGCTAGATAGTTGACGCAGTCCTCCATTTCGTATCATGGAATTCTATAAGGACCTGCCAGGTCCCTGAAGATTTGAATTTCAATTTAAAAACGCTACATACTTTCATTACAACGTAATTAACTCTAACAGAAGTAAATGGATGTTTCAGCTGTAAATTAATTGCTAGCTAGATAGTTGACGCAGTCCTCCATTTCGTATCATGGAATTCTGTAAGGACCTGCCAGGTCCCTGAAGATTTGAATTTCAATTTAAAAACGCTACATACTTTCATTACAACGTAATTAACTCTAACAGAAGTTAATGGATGATTCAGCTGTAAATTAATTGCTAGCCAGATAGTTGACGCAGTCCTCCATTTCATATCATGGAATTCTGTAAGGACCTGCCAGGTCCCTGAAGATTTGAATTTCAATTTAAAAACGCTACATACTTTCATTACAACGTAATTAACTCTAACAGAAGTTAATGGATGATTCAGCTGTAAATTAATTGCTAGCCAGATAGTTGACGCAGTCCTCCATTTCATATCATGGAATTCTATAAGGACCTGCCAGGTCCTCGAAGATTTGAATTTCAATTTAAAAACGCTACATACTTTCATTACAACGTAATTAACTCTAACACAAGTAAATGGATGATTCAGCAGTAAATTAATTGCTAGCTAGATAGTTGACGCAGTCCTCCATTTCGTATCATGGAATTCTATAAGGACCTGCCAGGACCTTGAAGATTTGGATTTCAATTTAAAAACGCTACATACTTTCATTACAACGTAATTAACTCTAACACAAGTAAATGGATGATTCAGCTGTAAATTAATTGCTAGCTACATAGATGACGCAGTCCTCCATTTCGTATCATGGAATTCTATAAGGACCTGCCAGGACCTTGAAGATTTGGATTTCAATTTAAAAACGCTACATACTTTCATTACAACGTAATTAACTCTAACACAAGTAAATTGATGATTCAGCTGTAAATTAATTGCTAGCTACATAGATGACGCAGTCCTCCATTTCGTATCATGGAATTCTATAAGGACCTGCCAGGACCTTGAAGATTTGGATTTCAATTTAAAAACGCTACATACTTTCATTACAACGTAATTAACTCTAAAACAAGTAAATGGATGACTCAGCTGTAAATTAATTGCTAGCTACATAGATGACGCAGTCTTCCATTTCGTATCATGGAATTCTATAAGGACCTGCCAGGTCCCTGAAGATTTGAATTTCAATTTAAAAACGCTACATACTTTCATTACAACGTAATTAACTCTAACACAAGTAAATGGATGATTCAGCTGTAAATTAATTGCTAGCTAGATAGTTGACGCAGTCCTCCATTTCGTATCATGGAATTCTATAAGGACCTGCCAGGTCCCTGAAGATTTGAATTTCAATTTAAAAACGCTACATACTTTCATTACAACGTAATTAACTCTAACAGAAGTTAATGGATGATTCAGTTGTAAATTAATTGCTAGCTAGATAGTTGACGCAGTCCTCCATTTCGTATCATGGAATTCTATAAGGACCTGCCAGGTCCCTGAAGATTTGAATTTCAATTTAAAAACGCTATATACTTTCATTACAACGTAATTAACTCTAACACAAGTAAATGGATGATTCAGCTGTAAATTAATTGCTAGCTACATAGATGACGCAGTCCTCCATTTCGTATCATGGAATTCTATAAGGACCTGCCAGGACCTTGAAGATTTGGATTTCAATTTAAAAACGCTACATACTTTCATTACAACGTAATTAACTCTAACACAAGTAAATGGATGATTCAGCTGTAAATTAATTGCTAGCTACATAGATGACGCAGTCCTCCATTTCGTATCATGGAATTCTATAAGGACCTGCCAGGACCTTGAAGATTTGGATTTCAATTTAAAAACGCTACATACTTTCATTACAACGTAATTAACTCTAACACAAGTAAATTGATGATTCAGCTGTAAATTAATTGCTAGCTAGATAGTTGACGCAGTCCTCCATTTCGTATCATGGAATTCTATAAGGACCTGCCAGGTCCCAGAAGATTTGTATTTCAATTTAAAAACGCTACATACTTTCATTACAACGTAATTAACTCTAACACAAGTAAATGGATGATTCAGCTGTAAACTAATTGCTAGCTAGATAGTTGACGCAATCCTCCATTTCGTATCATGGAATTCGATAAGGACCTGCCAGGTCCTCGAAGATTTGTATTTCAATTTAAAAACGCTACATACTTTCATTACAACATAATTAACTCTAACACAAGTAAATGGATGATTCAGCTATAAATTAATTGCTAGCTAGATAGTTGACGCAGTCCTCCATTTCGTATCATGGAATTCGATAAGGACCTGCCAGATCCCTGAAGATTTGAATTTCAATTTAAAAACGCTACATACTTTCATTACAACGTAATTAACTCTAACACAAGTAAATGGATGATACAGCTATAAATTAATTGCTAGCTAGATAGTTGACGCAGTCCTCCATTTCGTATCATGGAATTCTATAAGGACCTGCCAGGTCCTTGAAGATTTGAATTTCAATTTAAAAACGCTACATACTTTCATTACAACGTAATTAACTCTAACACAAGTAAATGGATGATTCAGCTGTAAATTAATTGCTAGCTAGATAGTTGACGCAGTCCTCCATTTCGCATCATGGAATTCTGTAAGGACCTGCCAGGTCCCTGAAGATTTGAATTTCAATTTAAAAACGCTGCATACTTTCATTACAACGTAATTATCTCTAACATAAGTAAATGGATGATTCAGCTGTAAATTAATTGCTAGCTAGATAGTTGACGCAGTCCTCCATTTCGTATCATGGAATTCTACAAGGACCTGCCAGGTCCTCGAAGATTTGGATTTCAATTTAAAAATGCTACATACTTTCATTACAACGTAATTAACTCTAACATAAGTAAATGGATGATTCAGCAGTAAATTAATTGCTAGCTAGATAGTTGACGCAGTCCTCCATTTCCTATGATTCTAAACACCGTCGTATGTCCTCACCTCGGCCATTTCGCGGGCCAGCAGGCTCTCGTTGTAGAAACCAGGCCACACGTGAAATCTACCCCTCAACGAGTTCAGTTTCAGCAATGCTTGCGTCCTCGTCTCCTCGTCTAACCAGGACTTCACCAAGATCCTCTCGGCGACAGTTTCCTTTACACGCTCGAACAGTCCTCCCACCTGTTCTCAGACAGATTCGATTCGATTAGCACCGATCGATCCACTATTATACGGTCGCAGACGTCCGCAAATACACTGATGATCTTCATACATTCACCATAATTACTCCCAACTCGACAAGAAAATATTGACCAATCAAAACATTTCTAACTAATTAATCACTCTCAATTTTATTACTAATGTATTTGTGACATTGTCCTGATTAAAACGAGTCCAAACACGACACGCTTCGGAGCATATTTGTTTGTTTAATCCACGATTGAATAGAACCTCGATTATCCGAATCGATGTGGACAGTTCAATCGAAAACGATTTATTGTACAAAAAATTTAATCTAACTAGACAATTATTATATCAGCACCCATGTTTTAATTCCTATTTCTATTAACCCCTTGCCTTACAATATCGAGTTAGACTCGTGATGAAGATTCTGAACAGAGTCTAATAAAGATGTATGCTATTAATTTCCTATGAATCGAAATAAAATTTTATTTTGGTTTTGTTAATGTACAGCTATTGGAGAACATATAGGCGTATAATAGGTATGATGTTTCTCCTTCTTTAAAAAATTAAGAATTACAAAAAAAGTTTTAATCACCGAAATCGTAAAATGAATCGTGCACCGAACTATGTCGTGTTTGGACTCGTTTTAATTAGAAAATTTCCACAAATATGCCGATAAATGTTTCACAAAGAAATAATTAACAAAAATGTCTTTCTGTCCGAAATGTCGGTTGAGCTTAGAACATAAGTATGAAGACTCGAGTACGTTAGGCGTCTATAACACTTTGCGAGTTTCTGACACGTGAAAATTGAAATTTGCATAAAGATCGAGGCAACAGGCGTTCTCGTGGATGCTCACCCTGTTCGCCAAGGTCTCGAGATGTTGTGGACTGTACTGTTGAACGTAAAGCGCCCCTACTACTTCGCTGAACACCTCCTTGGTCAGTTTGAAGCAGGACAATTCCCAATTCTTGCTGGCGGTCACGTTCACGATGTCGTGGAGCGTGTCGGTCGCGTACAACAGCAACAGTCCGTTGTGAATGATCCTTTTGGCAAACGATAGGAAATTAGGTGTGGGAACCGCCTCGGGCCGCCAGTGAAAAGTCACGTCACCTCGGTGAAACGGATAGGTATATAGGCGTGTGTATGTATGTAGATATCTCTGGGGTTCCAGTGGGAAACGTACTCGGGTTTTCGGGTCGTCGGTATTATCTCCATTAGATATCCGTATAGTAATAAAAGCGATATTTCACCGAAAGGATAATAGCCCCGAGGCTGTAATAATGAACAGCTGCCCCCGAAAGCATAACGAATTAGTGGTATCGATTCTTCCCGGCGACGCCGCCTCCGGTCGGAAGTGCGAGCTCTTTTATGGAGACCTCGAAACGGCGGTTTTTTAAATAGAGCTGCGCTTTTGGTCCGCTTCGATAGCTACAGCTTCGATGATTTATTGTTTCTGGGGTAATTAAATGAGAAGAGCAGCCGCAACATTATTTCAAACGGGGTGGGAATGTTGCGGGAGATTTTTGAATGCAGACGATTGTTTGTAGTCGTATTAAAATAGCGTATTGAGAATAATTTTTCATTTTGATTAATTCCCACATATTCTTTATTAATCAAATTCGCAACCATTCAACTGAAATTTGGTTAATAGCTTCACTTTGCACTAAAAACACGTTTCTCAAAAGGATTTTTGGCGACTCGAAAGTATTTGATTATCATTTATTATCATTCCTTGAAGACTTCTTCATTACACGAAGACTTCTTGTAATTTTTATAGAATAATCCAGTAAATCAATGTCCAACGTTCTTCAAATCATTGAAACCTGTTCGAACTTCTTCATTACACGAAGACTTCTTGTAATTTTTATGGAACAATCCAGTAAATCGATGTCCAACGTTCTTCAAATCATTGAAACCTGTTCGTACACAAAATTCCTCGATCCCGTTCGCAAAATAACACAATGGCTTAGGAGATCGTCTTCAGAGCATAGTTGCCGAGCCATAATGGCGACCATAATAGCAGTTTCAATTCCCGGGGCCGAGGAATCCCGTGAAATTGGGGGCAAAGTAAACTCTGTCCCCAATCAGTCATTCGAATGGAGATAGCAAAGCGTTGCGCGCGTCCGCGAACAAACGGGCCGCTCGATCGTTTCCCCGGTACGAATTTTAATTCGCAAACGAGAAATTACGATAACTGGACTGCTATAGCCGCGGCGCTTGTGCGCTGAATGACTGAGCCGTGCTCGAATTAATTGTGTTTTGATCGCGAGAGAGAGGTCGGCGCGTAGGTCCGCTAGATTTGCCTCTATTATCGGGCAAACATGTATTCCGGACGGCATATGCCCAATTTCGAGTAACTCGATATGCGAAATTCTCCCGCTCGGTCGGCGCCATTTTTTCTGGCAGACGGACCGTACGCAATAATAATAATCACTGTTTGTTGCGTACACAATCGACGCGATTAGTCCGGTTCCGGATTTTGCACAGGTCTAGGTTTGGTAAAATATTATTTCACGTATCGATTGAACAGTCAGCTCTTTCTCTGTTCATTGACAATTTCGATAGTTCATTGATCTGGGATTTGCTGAGCTCTCGCGTGTTAGCGTTTTCCTTCCATCATTTATTTCTGTTTGAAAAATTGTCCAATAACCTCCTTTTATTGACAGTCTTTTCCAAAATTTTGCAATTGTTCAATCTGTTGATTCTTAATTAGCTATTTAGTTGGCAGTACTCTTCCTGTTTAAGATGCAATAAAAAGGTAAACTAAAATTGTACAATAATTTTGTGAATGTTATTGTAGAGAGGAGTCTTTAATCTCCCAGTCAAAGGTGGGGACATTTTTCACTCGAAACATTGGGTTGGAACGAAAGTTTGTAGCGTTTGTAAATTAAAATTGAAAGCTAAAACTCAGAATTTTATTCATAGATTTATTCAATAACATATTTTCCATTCTGTTCTATTACTGTTGCCATTTTCGAGGTAACTTCTCTTGTTATTGAATAAACATATGAATTTTATCTTAATTCTTTACCTTAATTCTTTACCTTAATTTTATCTTCGATTCTTAATTTAAAAACGCTACGAACTTTCTTTCCAACCAAATACAAAGCTGTTAAAGATCGTGTCTAAGAAAAAGAACTTGGATTTAATACAATAATCTGGCAGATTGTGAGAGACGCTTTTTAAACCGTGTCGGATATTCCGCGTGTTTAAATTGCAACAGTCTTAAATTAATTAACCGGGACAATTGGGACAGGGTGCGAGAAAGTTCCCGCATCAGGGAGGATCGTGCACGGGCAGCTCGTTCGCCGCAAAGGATCGCGTTTGATAACAATAATTCCGGCGCCCGCTAACGAAGACGAATAGCGGCCCCGCCGCAATTAAATTCGTCCGGTCAGTAGGCTGTGTTTCGTTTCATTAATATTCATTCATTAGCCGATCCGCCTGCTCGAATATTTATTCCCACGGCTTGCCAAACAACGACGCGCGCTCGCAACGCTTCCGACGAAGATGCAACAGCGAACCGATGAATTATTTCTGGCCAGGTTTTTCGTTCATTTCACACCTGGACGATCGGAAACGGAACCAGCCAAAGCCGGTTCGACCTTTCAGCCGGGTGATTTGTCGGCCGTGAGCACAGATATCAAAGCTGTTGCAAATAAATATGATCGATTCGGCGAGCTTTATCTGGAGATTAACGGAATCGTCGGGTTATTTAATAAACTCCGGGATTTTTGCGACAAATGACTCTCTGGACGCGCGAATGTTGTGTGCTTTTGCCGGCGGTATTTCTTCCGGTAATTTATTTACCGACACACAGTGGTAAATGTTTCGATTTTAGGTGGACAAAATTATTTTTGAATAATTTATATCCTCTTGATACTTGATAATTACTATTACGATATTTATTTTTTTGTTATAAAGGAATTGAACATAAAAATTATAACAAACGGATATTTTTCTTATATTTCTATATTTCTGACTTATAGAAGGTAAAGTCTGTGAATATAAGAAAATGACTTTATTATGATTACTTTTTTTAAAAATTATAATTACAGTAACTTCATTACATATAATATTCGTATTACAAACTATAATTAAGTACTATATTTACTTTAAGTACTATAATTAAGTACACTAAGAGGCAGATTGTAGCAGCTAATTTTCCTTCGACATTGTTAAGTAATTCATATAGATAAAATATACAAAAATATTGCAGCTTGAGTATTCTTGAGTCAAAGTATAACCTTACTTTATTAACTCATTCATAAAAAAACGCTTTTGATTATGGTTAATTTCATTTACTTCCTCCTTTTAGTTTTAAACTAAAACGATAAAATATAAATTAGTTTAATACGTACTTACTTTCCATTTTTCAATGCACAAAACAAAAATTCACCGCAGTTTCGGAACATTCAACTAGTCGTTAATGGATAAAAAATGGAAATAATGAGATATAATTGTTAGAATTATTTGGTTCAGTATGTCTAATAATATATTTTCTCAATTAAATATATTTTTCAATAATTGAGAAAAATTATTTTTGTCCAGCTAGAGTTCGACATTTTACCACTGTGCGACACGATTCCTTTCTGTTTTTGTTTTATCGATTGTGGGCGATATGCAGGTAAATAGACAGTGTCAGTATTGTCGTTGTTTTTTGTTGGTATTTAATTTATTAGGTAAATAAATGGAGGATTTTTATTACAGTAAAGTCGCGTTTGTTGTCCGCGATCGGGTACGCGATCACTGTCCAGTGGTTACCCACTCGGTGTGAACCACTACATTGACGCTATTAATCGAATGTACAAAACTTCTTTATTCTCATTATTTTTTTTATGGGACTTTCCCCAATTTATATCTGGCATTTTTCTGATTAAAACAACACCAAACACGATATAATTTCAATTGTATTTAGTGGTTTAATCGACGATGAAAGTTTCGGGCACAAGGAAGGATATCGTATGGGGAAGAAAGAGACGCGGACAGTCGCCGTCGCCGGCACAGTTCAAAGGCCCGTGTGTTCGCTGTCCCCTCTTGCGCGCGAAACTTTCATCGTCGATTAAACCACTAAATACAGTTGAATTATATCGTGTTTGGTGTTGTTTTAACGAGAAAAATACCAGGAATAAGTAGATGAAAGTCCCATAAAAAAATAATGAAAAGCAAAGAAGTTTTTGTACATTTGATTAGTACTATTAGTAGTGGTTCACACCGACTTCTGTATATGATTTCTGAAATACTCCGTATTTCCTGCTGTCCTTCTGTACGTTCGGCTTTCTGTTGAAGTACGTAACGCAGTCATAAAAAAATAATGTCCGTGTGCGATCACTGTCCATGCAGAACACAGGCTGTTGGAAAGTAAACGCGACTTTACTGTATGTGTTTGCACAGTTGGATTCTTGGCTGTAAAATATTTCGAAACTCTCTTGACTCCAGTAGTAATCTCATCATGGTTTCAGGCATTATTCCAGAAATAATGTTATAACTTTTACAAATATTTACTTATTCGCTTTAACTATGTATCATTTTTATTCAGCTATTGCACTTTTAATCACAGCGTTACTGAGGTATTAAGGAGTTTTTTAATGGTAATGTTTATTGGGGATGGAAAGCCTAAGTGCTCACCACATTAGGACAAAACAGGGATATAGTTTGTTCCCCGGTTTAGCATCGCGACAGAGATAGCTAGAAAGCTTTTTACTGATACTGTTCGAGAACTAACTTCTCGGGCGTCGATTACCGAACCGTACTGATTGCATTCGACCAACTTCGGCCTCGCATAGTGCTCGGTTGAATGCAGTGCATCGTGGGACAGATTGCGTGTTTCCAGCGCGAAACGTCGCGAATACACCGACCGACTTCTCCGCGACAACGACGACGCCGGATTTGCATAATGCACGCTTAGCGGGGCGCGCGAACGTTCGCAGACTGTCGCGGTCGGTCCTCCGAGGCTGAAGTATTTATACGTCGTTGATGTTGCGGACTATTAATTTAAAAGTCTATATTTCATAAACAAAATCGGAACGAGCAAAACTATGACTTAAATCCTCCGTAATATCATAAACTATTTCAAAATTGACGATTTCATACGGGACATCTACGGCTTGTTTTCCAAAACATGGTTAAAAATCGTTAAAACGTAAAAAGAACGTAAAAATGGTTCAAAACGATGGCGCACGTATAATTATAACGCTTCTTGTACACAATCGGCGAGCCGAGCTCTTGTACAAACACTAGAGGTGTGCGAGATCCCGAAATATCGGGAACCCGATGGTCGGGACGAGTCGGGACGGGTCGGATTCCCGAAAATTTCGAGATTCCCGAAGAAATCGGGTTCCCGAAAATTTCGAGAATATGACATAAGACACTCTTGAAAAGAATTCGCGATGGACAACATTCTTTCAATTTCGAAAACATCTAAAATAAAAAATCCGAAACTATGAACGTATTCATTAAAATGAATATAAATGATTACTGGGTTCTCGAAATTTTTGGAAATCCCGATAAATTCGAGAATCTCGTTTTCGGGTACCCGTCCCGATCCCGAAAAAATGTCGTGTTCCTGACCCGACCCGATATTTCGGGTTCTCGCATACCTCTAACACATTTTCTTAAATTGGGGTGTTATTTAAGTGGGTGTACTTCATATTAATTTCACTGATATTTTATTTTTCGTATGCGAAAGTCGAATTGACGTGCATCAAACGTGAATTATACTTGCATTTTTGAGGATTTTATTCAACATTTATGAATATATATACATATACAATTTTATAGTGGTTTGTTCCAGTGTATTATGTACGATGTTATGAGCAATTATAGTGCAGGATAAGCATTTGTGGATATATGTGAGAACAATTTAAAAGTAAAAGGGCATTGACCCCTTCTACTCGATAATTCCATACGGCGAATATTAGAAATGCCCTTGCGGATTTTAACGAGTAGGTAGGTTCAATATCGTTCAATGATTTCTTAAACATTTTCACCTCTCTGGAGCCCCAAATGAGAACGCAGGTATGCATGCATCTGTCGCTTGATACGTGACTGTCGCGCGCCTGTGTGACGCACGCAACGTACACCTCCGTTGGTCGCGTTGCCGCATTTTAGGCTGATTTGTAATTGTTAGTAACTAAATAACGAAGCCGAAATCGCAACTTTTTTATTCTTCATGTTCGTCTTATATTATCGTCGAGAACCAGCCCTTAAATTTTCTCCCACCTGTTGTCGAACACCCTGTATAACTAAACATTTTTTCTAAACACCAGTCATTCTGATTGGTTTCGGTAGAAATAGGTGTATTTTAATTGCCGGTAAATCTAGTGTCAAGTGTTCGTTACGACTATTTTATTCTTTATTCAACTTTTTTATTCTTCATTTTCGTCATATATTATCGTCGAGAACCACCCCTTAAATTTTCTACCACCTGTTGTCGAACTCCCTGTATAACTAAGCATTTTTTCTAAAGACCAGACATTTTGATTGGTTTCGGTAAAAATACGTATATTTTAATTGCCGGTAAATCTAGTGTCAAGTGTTCCTTACGACTACAATTTTTATTATATTCCATTAATTTCTTTATTTTCGACCAGAGTTGGGCACAAATTTAATCAACGATTGACGAATAAATTTCTACTTCAATCGTTAGTCGCAATTAACAATTAATCTCCTAGTTTAGTCGTTAGTTGCGGTTAACGATTAAATACTTATTAATCGTTAATTGGGAATAACGGTTAAATTTCTACTTTAGTCGTTAATTGCGATTAACGATTACATTCTTTTCAATTGCAATTGTCAATCGAATAATTGATTAATGATTTAACTGCTGAAATTTCGAAATGAAATACGGAATCAAAACTACATGAATACTGAAAAAAATGTAAACTAAGTTTAGGTGTATTGTCATTTGGTCTACATATAATACAAACTCTGTTTACGTGCTTTTATGTTTTTTTTTTTCGATGATTTGTTTTTGTGATCACCGATCGACGATTAACTTCATCAATCGATTGAGTCAGTCTCCGATTTTTCGATGATTTCTTTCTTTAATCAATGATTGACGTTTAACCACATCAATCGACTGAATCTAACGTCGATTTTTTAATGATTACCTTTTTTAATCGTACACATTAATCAATCAATCTTGATTAATACTTTAATCGATTAATGCCCAACTCTGTTTTCGAAGTAGATAGATATTTAGGAAGCAATACAAACTTGTGAGAAAGTTCATTTTTCGACAAAATGACACTCGATTATCCAATTCGGACCACTTGTGCACTATCGCGGATTAACCCGCGACGTTTAAATCAGCGACACTCCGCGCTCTCATAATCGCGAAACAGAGCGTTCGGCTCGCGCAACACAGCTCCGGCTCGGTTTAACGGCTAGGACCGCGGGCCGATGGAAATTAAACCGTGCTTTGCATGTCACAGAGATCGTTAGCAAGGGAACCGCCATCTTCTCTAACATTTACGAGCGCGGGACTCCCTTCGCGCGCGTGCACCGTGTATCGCGGCAACCCGCGGTTAATAAACGTAGCACGCCGCCATCAATTTTAATGTCTCCAATCCCCCCGTACGCATCGTAAATCGCCTCCTAATTCGTCCATTACCCCTCTCGCAGCGGAAATTCCTACTCGAAGCTCGTCAGTTGCCAACCACGTCACCAAGTTTCCGCCTTTGGCAAATTATACGCCCAGACACCCCTCACACTTATTCAATAGTGCGATAATTTATACGAACACTTTTGGAGATTAAAGGTTAGAGGAAGATTACTAGATCCTTCTTGGAACACCCTCTGTACAATAAATTTTAACACTTAATTTAAATTAACACTTATTAAATATGTTGGTATCTAATCAATTACTGAACATTTAAGTATTGTACGAGGTATTATATCAATTTCATATTCATAAACAATTAATATAGAATGGAGTTATTCTAACTAGATCGAAAGAAGTGTAAAGAGCGTAAAGTGTAAAGGGTTAACATTGCTGGGATTCCAAATTGAATTATACAGGGTGTCCCGTTTGAACTTGTGCGCGCAATCATTTTCTAAACCATGGCTCTGTCAAAAATATTTCAAATAAAACTTATTCTGTCTCGGAGAAGGAATCTTATGGTGGTCAAAAATCTTCTCTAGGTGGACGTGCTATTGAGATTTCAAAGTGATCTCTGTTTTTTTATATAGAACTGTATGTTTTCGTCTTCCAAGGTCATTCAAGGTCATTTATCAAAAATGGAAAAATAAGGACCACCCTGCTGTAAACATTAGGAGACAATTGCATACTGAAAGTGAAATGAGGAACAGTGTACAAGGTGTACAAATATTTACGGACGCCGAGAGAAGGATCATTCGCAGGGTTCCGCGTTCAATTTTCCCAGGTAGCCACTGGCTAAGGATTATCGATGGAGCAAGGACACGGCGTCCTGTTCGAGGCCGAGATTACGGGGGAACGGCCTCCTTGTACCGAGAATGGAACAACAAGTCCGTAGCATTAAGGACGATGCATGGTCTGGCGCAGATTGGCGGGCGCAGGACGCGAACGTCTCGTGCTCGTTACACGGAATATACCTTCGCCCGGTAATTATCGCGGTTTCAGGCTCAGCATTCATCCTCGTCGTTTCCCTTTCCAGTTTCTACATTGTCTGTCCTAGGACGATAATGGAACGCGGAACCGGTACCGAATCGCGACCGAAGAGAGAGGAGAGAACAGCTCTTGGAATCCGGAGGACGTGTTTGCTCGTCTATCAGTCTATTCTGTCAATATTAAGGCTAACTGTGCCGGTCCCCGAAATCGATAATTCCTGGTTATTGTGGCGTGACTATTGCTCGCAGATCCTGCGCAACCAGCGATCCAGGAATACCCTTTCGCACCGAGATCCTCCGACAAATACTCCTCTCGCTATGGTAAACTCGGCGAGATCGACCTCTGATTTGTGTGCCCCGTTGGCCGTCTCTATAAAACAGCTGGGATCAATTCAACAATTTTCTAAAACTGATTCCAAAGATCTCATTTATTGGATAAATAATAGTCGAGTTCAAGTCTCGAGTGAAACTATTCGAAATGTGTATAGTATGTACAGGGTGTATAAGAAGTAATAATAATGGTCATCCGTCGTAGGACTGCATCTACACCTCTGGATCGGTGGACATTTGTAAGAGAAACTTGCCGCAAAATTATTTATAACAAAGAAAGTTGTTGTTAAAGTTTGTTTTTACATCAACACCTTCCACTCATTCAGGAAAGAAAAAGTTTGAAAGGAGCCACATGTCGCAAACAAATAGTTATTCAGGTATAAGCTGTTAAAGTTTTTGCAAAATTTGTTATACCTATAGACAAAAGCCTACTATTACAGTCCACACGACCGTGTCGATGAGACAGAACATGATCGTGTGCGTGCCTCGAGACAAACGAAAAATTTATATTAAATTTTCTTTTAAAAAAATTATTATTTTCCATTAAATTAAAAATTTACTAATCTATTTAATTTGTATAATGTAATTTAAAACGGGACATTCGTCCAATCGAATCATAAATTTAAAGTTTCAAAATGTAAAAGAATACCTTATATTCATTGTTACATATAAGAATATTAATCCCACATTATAAAATACTAATGTCAAGTATAGGTACTTACAAATTTTTCAGAATCTTCTGTTCCTCCGTCGGATCAAGTGGACACTGCCATTTTTGCGAATACGCCTTATTAACGATGAAGCACAAGATACCACACTTCTCTACACAATCACTGGACGCTACAAATCACACTCCGATATCATGACAGCAAACGGGAAGAAGTTACTCCGACCTCGATCAAGATAATTCTACGGTTGTGATCAAAAAACGCATGCAGATCGGTTCCGAACCGGCCGATTATTTTACAACCACCGCGCTCTAACATCTTCAGCCCCGACAGATAGACAACACGTGCGACGGACCCATCGAAATGATGAGCGGACTACCTTTATAAATCACGTCATTGATGAATGAAGACTAGGGGTGTGCGAGATCCCGTCGGGACGGGTATTTCTCGCGGGATCGGGACGGAATCCCGAAAATATTCGGGAATCCCGAAATTTTTTCGAGAATTTTCTCGGGAATTTTCGGGATTCCTGGATATTTTCGAGATTTCGTCCCGATCCCGCGAGAAATACCCGTCCCGGCGGGATCTCGCACACTCCTAATGAAGACAATACCAAAACGAATTTCTTTGACACTTTCCCCACCTTTCAACCTAAAGTTCTTCCGACACACCCCCGTCCAATTAACAGGTGCTACATTTTCCCAACTAAATCCAGCCTTAACCATTCACGAAAAAAACCGTGGTGACAATCGCAGTACTATTTTCACCGTGGTCGGATTAACTTCTTCCCGTTCGCTGTCACTATTTCGGAAAGTGTGTTGTGTAGTGTCCAGTGATTGTGTAGAAGTGTGGTGTTTTGTGCTTCATCGTTAATAAGACGTATTCGCGCAAAGAGGAACAGAAGATTCTGAAAAATTTGTAAGTACCTATACTTGACATTAGTATTTTATAATGTAGGATTAATATTCTTATAACAATGGATATAAGGTATTTTTTCACATCTTGCAACTTTAAGCTTATGATTTGAATGGACAGCGAGACGATCACTTTTTTGGTACGGGCCTAACCACGAATGTCCCTTTTTTCGTTTGACTCGAGGCAGGCACACGATCATATCCTGTCTCATCAATACGGTCGTGTGGACTGTAGAGTAAGATAAAATATTGCAAAAATTTTAACAGCTTATATCTTAATAACTATTTGTTTGCGACACATGGCTTCTTTCAAACTGTTTCTCTTTTGGATGAGTGGAAGGTGTTGATGTAAAAAAGAATTTTAACAACGATTTTCATTGTTATAAATAATTTCGCGGCAAGTTTCTCTTACAAATGTTCACCGATCCAGAGGTGTAGATTCACCCCTGCGACGGATGATCATTACTTTTTATACACCCTGTACCTATGAAATTAGGGGTAGTTTGAGTCATCACTAGATCGTGGATCTGTATGCATTTATAGCAAAATTGAGTACATGAAATTCAAAATATGAATTATAAAATATTGTAAGAAAATTTTAAAAATTGAAAATGTCAATACATGATTTCTTATCTACTAAAATTATTGAGGGAAGAAATAACATTCTACTCAGACAATTAATTTGTATAATGACCGCATAGTCATCACTTTGCCGATTTAGTATGAAATTGTTAATTTTAGAATAGTGCGAAATACAATATAATTCTCTGCACATAATATTAGGGATTACGTGATAATTTCATTCATTGCTAATTTGTTTATGGAATGTAAACTGTTAATAAATGTTTCTTCCTGGTTTCGGGGAGGATTACCGTTATCCACGCAAGCTATAAGCTCGTTCCTCCGACTTTAAAGGTTAACCGTGGATCGTTTACTTATCTGCACGGTAGCCGAGGGAAGAAAGCAATTATTTCCGTCGCGAATCCCACGGGCAAGTCTCAGAAGTCATCTTGAACGAACTTTTTGCGGTAGCAACAACAGTGGAACTTTTTTATCGAGGCTACAAACGGTGCAACAAGAATTGTTCTCGAGGCAGCAACGACAATTTCCCAGGAACGTGCGAAAGCTTATTTGCTTTTCCGAAGTTTCGAGTCTGTCGCGAGTCTGGAATTTGGCGAAGTGCTGCTTGCTAGGGTCTCATAATTCATTTGGCTGAAAAATGCGACGGGACAAACTTTCTGCGGCTCGAATAGCTCGCCGAACTTTGCACTATTGTTTTCTTCTTTTAATTAAATACGCGTAACTGTACAGCGTGTGCCAGAAGTGCCAAAGTTCCAAATTCTTGTAGGTCTCTAGCCACTGTAGTTAAATTATTTTAAAAGGATGGTACAAAATGTAGGGGTAGGTTTCGGCATTATTTATAAATTAGAAACTATAAATTAAATTAACATTATAATATTTTGATTATAGTTATTTGTTTGTTAGGAACGAGGTATTGGATTAACGCAGAAATAATTGCAGCTTTTACTGTCTTTTGTTAAGCTTACTCAATTATGTCATGAATGCATAAAATCTGCTGTCTAAGCATTATAAAGCGCACAGCTTACCGTATTGATCTGCCCTAATTAAGAAATGAAGGATTTATTTCGGAACTAGATCGCAGTTTATGCGCATTTTTCCAGAGGAAGAGATTAAAACCAGAAGAACATCGTGTTTTTGTCATCAATGATTTAGATAAAAAGAAATTAACTTAAAATGGGAATAGGTTCTATTAGATCTGGAATCGCATATTTTTTAGAAAATTGTAGAAATGCATGTAGTTTCACAATTTAATTACACGACAATCTTTATACATAACAGGCCCGAGCAACTGATACTACGGCATCGACTCTCGGAGCACCTTGGTCCAGAGTTGGACAATAAATACATTTCCACTTCAATCGTTAATCACAATTAACAATTAAACTCCTCGTCAAACTATTTAGAGTAATCGTCAATCGGATGATTGATTAATGATTAACTGCTGAAATTTCTAAATGAAATACGGAATCAAAACTGTATGCTGTATGTTTTTGTTGAGATATATTTCTGTCAATTCTCCATCTCCGCTCTCTGTCTCTCTCTTCCTCCTTATTACAATTTATGAATAAACCGTGTGGCGATTAACTTCAATAATTGATTAAATTAGTCTCAGCTTTTTCGATGATTTCTTTATTCAATCAACGATTGACCTTTATTTATGCATCAATTGATTTTTGAATCGTACACATCAATCAATCAATGGTTAAAATTGGTTAAAATTTTAATTTATTAATGCCCAACACAGCCTTGGCCTGCTTTATACACTTTATAGCAGTGAATCACTGAAGTCAAATTTTATATTCACAGATTAAGCTAGGCTTCTACTTAATTTTGACAAAATAGTATTTGCCTGAATGTATAAATATTAGCAAATGTAAGTACGATTACCTGAAGCAAACTTTTCTGTTTCATTCCATCAATAATATCAGTCGGTTGAAAATTATATAAAATGGTCGACGTACTCCGAAAGTTCGTGGACTTTCCCGAAAGTGGCTCGAACTTATTAAGTATGAAAATCGTCGGTGTAATTATAACCGTGGCGAGGTACACGGGGTTCACTTTATTTTTGCGAACGCGAAACTCAAATTTAATGCGGCTCTATTACATTATTTATGAAGCGGATCGTAGATCACACAGCTCTTCCGCAATATTCTGCTGGGACGAGCTCCGAACCATTAAAACGCACTAACCTGGATTATTCACCTATATTAACCTATTAACCCGAGGTAGACGATTTAAATCGCGCTTTGCGTTCATCTGCATGCTCCGATTAATTCAAAGTCCCTGTTTTTATTCGCTGGAGAAATTTTTCATTTTAATTTCTACAATGTACTTATTCTACAATGAATCGTCGACAATAATAATTATAACAATTTATTCCGTGAGAGTCCTGTGACCAGCCGAGAATGAAAATCAATAAATATAATAATGAAACAATTGCTAGAATTTTGTACACCCTCTTTTATTTTTGCATTCATGAAAAAAATGAGTAGGTGGAACACAACAAAATTATTAGCAACCTATTAGAATGATTAAGAGGGAAAATGAATTTGTACGTAACTCTCTCTTTTTTCTTGTAATTCAGACAGATAATTTTTATTTTGCATAAAGATGCAAAATGGGTATCATTTTAATCAGGAAAGTATCACCAATATACCGGGTGAGTCCGAAGAAACAGAACACCTAAACATCTCCGTTACTTTTCGTTATACAAAAAAACTTCTTAGGACAAAGTTACACTGTTTGAAGGGCTACATGTAACGGTGTAAGCGAAAAATTTTCAAGATCATTTTTTTACAAGATTTCAAGGTCATCGATATTTTTAACTTCCCGATTTTATAGGAAAGTTATTGTAATTACCCCGAAAATCGAAAATCGATTTTTTAGCAGATCTTCACGTTTTATGGTCATTGGAGTCATTTTAGACTATTTTTATCAAAATGTTCGTATGTGTGTGTGTGTGTGCGTCTGGCCGTTTCTATGTAATCAAATTTTTCGTTAACGTTTTCAGAAAAAGTAACAACGCGATCAGGATGATGAATGATGCAATCGATGTGCCCCGGCGTAACTTAGAGCTGATTAGATTTTGGTCCATATTGGTCAAGTAGTTTTTTAGATTTTTACTTTTTTCTCGAAAAGAGTTGATTCTACAATGCAATTTATAAGGGAGGACGACAATTTTCCACCAAAGAACCAAACGCAATTACATAAAAAATTTTTTTCTTAATTTTTTTTTTAGATTAAAAAAAAAATTTTTTTTTAACTGATGCTAATGTTACCGCTTGGAATAATCGAAAGTTATTCCAATGCAAGAGTGAATTTATCATCTCTATTCCCAAGAATACATTTTGGGAGAATATCGATGAAAGTACAAAAAAAGAAACGATGTTAGCGATGTTGGCGAAGGAGTAACGAATCGGGAAGTTCTTTGTGTGACTCTTGGAGAGTCACACACCAAATAAAATCATTAATAGCAGTAGGCCCTACTAGCCATGCGTATCACTAACCCTCTCGCAAGAGCAGTCCTACCCGCGAGCTCGCGAAGCGAGCGAGCAAAAACAACCCTACTCGCGAGCGAGCGAAGCGAGCGAGCAACAATAGCCCTCTAGTTTTTAATGGATTGAGGTATTTTTTAATACATAAATCGATGAAGCTGGACATTCGTTATAAAAAAGTACTAAAGTATGTATGTCAAAAAGTTAGTAGTTCACGAGATATTTCGATTCAGATAAATCTAAAACGCCATTACTATCGTACTAAAACGTTACACAAGTAAGTAAACGCTAACATCAATTTCAAGTTCAATTTCAACTACAATTTCAATATCAACTCTTCAACTTCAATTTCAACTTCAATTTTTCAATTTCAAATTTAATTTCAACTTCAATTTTTCAATTTCAACTTTAATTTCAACTTCAATTTCTATTCTTCCATTTCAACTTCAACTTCTACTCTTCCATTTCAACTTCAATTTTTCAATTTCATTTCGTTAATATCAACTTCAATTTCAATATCAACCCTTCAACTTCAGTTTCAACTTCAATTTCAATATCAACCCTTCAACTTCAGTTTCAACTTCAATTTCAATATCAACCCTTCAACTTCAATTTCTATTTCAACTCTTCAATTTCAATTTTCCAATTTCAAAGTCAATTTTTCAATTTCAACTTCAATTCGTTAATTTCAACTTCAAATCGTTAATTTCAACTCTTCAATTTCAATATCAAATTTTTATTTCAACTGTTATTTCAATATCAACTATTCAACTTCATTTTCAACTTCAATTTTTCCATTTCAACTTCAATTTCAACACTTCCATTTCAACTTCAATTTCTACTCTTCCATTTCAACTTCACATTTGTACTCTTCTATTTCAACTTCAATTTTTCAATTTCACTTCGTTAATTTCAAGTCTTCAATTTCATTGTTACGGATAGAGAATAGATTCCGTTCGTTTTCTCATTGGAATCTCTTCCAGATCGTCTCTGGCAGGAAGCGTCCTAGATAACCTTTCATATCGTAGTTGAACCCTTTGATTTAGTACCGAGTTTTTAGCCCGATCTCATTAGAGGCGACAAAATAAGAGTCTGGCCCTATGCCCTAATCTCTAAGCGCGATTAGATTATGAACAGAGTATTCTATTCATTGTAGGGGTATATAAACCCTTAGATTCTCACTCTCTCGGGTTAGTACTTCAGTAGACACGTATCGCGTCACGTCGTGCTGTAATTTCGGAAAAGCAACTATAGTGAGATCGGGCTAAAGTACCTTTCAGATCAAAGTTTGTTAAAGTTGTTTCCGAGTCCCCCGCATTGCCAGTGCGTCAAAAACGAACATCGTTTAGGTAAATTCCTTTTTCTATATCTTTCTTTAAATTCCAACCGCGACAGTTACACACCTGTACCACAGATTTTTATAGTTACAATATATTTGTGTTGTTTGGAAATTAGATTGAGATTATTAAACCCATTATTATCGTCCAAAAATCCTAATATAATAATTGAACGTTCTCACTCGATACAACCCTACCGCTCGGGTTGTATCAATTAGATTATATTAGTTACGAGGCCTACTAACTATCCTAGCGACTCCCTGATTTCGCATCAGGTTCGTTCGCTATTTCCCAATTATTCAAATAGAGATTTTTCCTACCTAGTGGCTCCCCAATTTCGCATTGGGTTCGTCCACGAAACCTATACCATCCTAGCGGCTCCCTGATTTCGCATCAGGTTCGTCCGTATCCTAACAGCTCCCTGATTTCGCATCAGGTTCGTCTGTGCTTTTATCCAACTTCCCAGCGGCTCCCCAATTTCGCATTGGGTTCGTCCGCGCTGATTCTACAACCTCCTAGCAGCTCCCCGGTTTCGCATCGGGTTCGTCTGCGCGTCGTTCCTAGTGACTCCCCAATTTCGCATTGGGTTCGTTCACGAAGTTTCACCTTCCTAGCAGCTCCCTGATTTCGCATCAGGTTCGTCTGTGTTTGACTCCATTCCTAGAGGCTCCCTGACTTCGCGTCAGGTTCGTCCTCGTCGTCTATAATCCTAGCGGCTCCCCAATTTCGCATTGGGTTCGTCCGCGTGCCTTTATTAACAAACTGATACCATATTCCCTGGGTTTATAATCCTTCGCCGGCCACTCGTGCTGCTCGCGGCCCTGGCTCGTAACATCATTTTCAACGTCAATGTTTCAATTTCAATTTCAACTCTTCAATTTACACTAGCAAGTAAACGCTAACGTCTTAGTACGACAGTAATGGTGTTTTAGAGTTATTTAAATCGAAATATCTCGTGAACTACCTTTTGGTATACATAGGTTAGTACTTTTTTATAACGAATGTCCAGCTGCATCGATTGATGTATTAAAAAATACCTCATCCTATTAAAAAACATATCGATGACCTTGAAATCTTGTTAAAAAATGACCTTGAAAATTTTTTCCCTTACACAGTTACATGTGGCCCTTCAAACAGTGTAACTTTGTCCTACAAAATTTTTTTGTACAACGAAAATTAACGGAGCTATTTAGGTGTTCTGTTTCTTCGGACTCACCATGTATACATACAAGTTTTACGAAAAATATCATTAAAAATGAAACTTTTACTTTTGTGGTGGTCCGATTAAAAGATTCACGGGCGTTTCGGCCGTTGTCTGCTCGCCGTTTGCTATAAAAATATCATGGTTTTGGGCACACGGACTCGTGAAAGATTCGCGAGCGGGGAACGCGGCCTGGAATCCGGGAGACTGTGCCGAATGAATATTTCAGTCGTCGACGAATGAACACGAATCCGTTGGAAATCAGATCGCGGGGAAACGGGCCAACGTATTGTCGGGATTTCCTCGTATACTCGGAGTCGATTCTGTACACGATTTCTTCGAGACAGAGGCGTTCCTTCGAGACTGTGAATCAATTAGGCTGCTGCATAGTTTCGAGAGAGAAATTGAGTGTCAATAAGTCCTATATAAACTCATACGAGAACAATGTCTGTCCGAACAGGTACCCTCATCCGTAATACGGCGAAAGTCGCCCCGAACCATCGTCTTATAACCCCCTTGATTATGACGTTGGAAAATACATTAACCCTTTGCACTCCTTTGTCGAGCGTGACTCGACATCGAAGAAAGGAATTTGGTTCTTCTAATATTTATTTAAGTCATATTTTTTACAACAAGTTTGAGAGCTATATTGAATATAATTAGTAAACAGAGGAACTGTTCTTTGAAATAAATTGCAAATGGAACACTTAAAGTAGTATGGAGTTGTTGGCAGCAAATTTGAAAAATAGATTTGACTACAAAGGATTAACTTTTATTGCAAGGATGCATTTTTCTATAAAATATTTTTTTCAATTATTCTTATTCCTTTTTACTGTGTTATAAACACGATCTGAAACATAATCGAGACTCACTCAGCTCTTAACATTCGTTTCTATTAAGCATCTCCAGAAACAGTTTACAAATACCGACGATTTGTTTTTCCCATTCCGAACCAACACGCTGCAACCCTAATCTCCGAGCGCATAACGTCTCCCAATAAAAGCAGTTATGAACGGGCTCATGCATGAATCTCGAGCGTTGAAAAAGTATTCGAGGCTCAGGGATGTTAGGGTTGTATCCCGGAGAATAGTGTCGGTCGTAAAAATTGTCGATACAACGACGGTTACTATAGCGGTCGTTAGTTTTAATACTGCAACGGTCGTTCGAGCCGGTAAACGGCTCCCCGCTGTTGCAACAATGACAGTAATGATAATTCTGTTTAATGGCGGCGCCTCGTTGCGAAAAATAGTTGATGCTGCATTCGGGGACGGTGTATACGCGCACGGAGAGGAGGTTAAACAAACGGAAAGTTAAACAAAACGTGGATAATAGAGTACCGGTGATTCGCGGAGTTGTTTACGAGGTTCCAAAGTTATAATTAAGCTTCGCGATAACATGTAGATTGCTGAGTTTATGCATTTATGGTCAGTATAAATAGATGGTATATGAAACTGGGAACAGATGGGAAATTAATGCCTCTAATTTGTTGGAATTGTTCACTATGATCATTTTCATTTGTGATATTTGATCGTTGTCAATATTTCACAGTACACAATTAATTTTTCATTAAATTGAAATTAATAAATAGAATTTTTAGGTATTCTAGATAAAATAACTGGAGAACTATTCACTTTACAGTCTCTTAGCAATAATACCAAATATCTCGTCTAATAAGAGCACTGACAATATTTCAATCAAGTAAAAATATTTATTGACGTTTTTAAACTTTGAAAAATTAATTCCTAAATATTTTAACTATTGACGTCTTCAAAAAATATATGATTATGTACATCGAGGGCACAGAGGAGAAATACCGTTTGAATAAAGTGGTAGAACAAATATTTTACCCACGAACCTTGCATGTACGAAGGAAAAATACTGTTCTTTTATACATGTTCTACGTGCCTCGTTTAACGATGACCGCGCAATAACGAGAAATTATGATGATCATATTAGCAAGGAGGATTTAGTCCCCGCGAAAATCGCGAGCATAACTCTTCGCGTTGATATTAAAATGGATCCTCGCGGGGGAATTCGCGGTTCATTTCACTGGGGTCGGAAGCATGAACGATTCGCGTCGGAGCTACGTCAGGCATCAAATTTTCTGGAAATCTTTTCACCTTGTGCTCCGTTCACTGTAGAAGCTTCGAGAGTTCCCAGGGAAAACAGAAAACACGATTCTACGCGCGAGTAAACCGATTCGGAGTCAAGAGGGGTACAGTGCATTGAGAAAGTTCTCGAAAAATCATTTTTCTGACTAGTGGGATCCATTCATTCCATTAATAATTAATGTAGCTTGAATTTCCGTAAATTTTCTTTGACTGAGTAAGTACACTGAGAAAAAAAAGTAGTTACTTTAATAACACGCGTGTTATTGTAATTTTTTACTTCGATGAATATCAATGTATTCTTTTCGATAGTATGAAATTTAGAAGCAAAACGTGATGTATTTGAATTGTCTATCATGAAATGATTGAAAATATTATTTGATTCAATACCGTATATTATTATTCGTAATATTTCTTTTTTTCCTTCAATCCGATATAGTTGTTAAAAAAATTTGGGAATTAGTTTGAGGCCATATCTTATTTTTTTGAAAACATTAATGGTCAAGCTATTGGCTTATATGATCGCGGAAATGAGTTTTGCTATTGAAATTCAATAGTATTAAATATTAAAATAAGTTGATATGATATTGGCACTATTCAATAGTACATCTTATTGAATCAACATATATTTTTTTTGTTTCGACAGGATTTTTTTCTCAGTGTATTAACTAAGAAAATGTTTAAAATGTTTTTATTCAGTGGTTTTAATTGACTGAATGGTTCTACTGATTATAAAAAATAAAATTGACATAAAATGAATGTAAAAAATAATTGTTTTGTACATTTACTGGCACAGAAGGTAAATAAAGGGATGATTTTTGACGTCACTCGAAGACTAAAAAGTAGAAAATAAAAAATATATTTAAAAAAACTTTTTTAAAAAACCACGCTATATTAAAATGCACTAAGAAGGAAAAAATAACATTTTTTAGGCATTAGTGACTATAAATAAAAGCGTGGACCGCCCACGAAGATTACGTCAATATAGTCCAGCGCTCTACGCTTTTGTTTATAGTCACTAATGTCTAAAAAAATTATTTTCTCCTTTTTAGTGCGTTTTAATATAAGCGTGGTTTTTAAAAAGTTTTTTTAAATATTCGGTAATAACTTCTGAACCAAGCTTCGGAGAAGATTTTGCAAAGGGAAAAGTTACTTCGAATAACCTCCAGAATCACTTTCTTTAAAGAAGTACAACATTTTTAAACGTTTTGTATATGTATAGCTTTAGAAATACACGGAGATATACTGACGGGAAACTTATGGAAAAGTAACAACATTTGAACACACTTGGAAAATGTATTAGATGAGTTATTCGAGAATTAGACACGCTGTATGGTTCGTGTTCGTTTAGTGTAGTCGACTGTTAAAGTCGACCGATAGTATTCGATTAACGCTCGACAGGGGGGTCAGTGGCCTTAATATCCCGTGGATATCGGGCTTAATGTCGCGGAAGAACCAAGAAGAATCGAAATCCGTCCCGAGATACGCCGATAACCCAGGTTTCCTGAATTATTTTCTGGTTTGTCGGCGGCATTCTACGACTTACATTCGTTCTTATCGAGAACCGCGAAGATGGAAGGCCTTTGAGAAATTTATGCCGCGTCGTTTCGCGGCGACCCGCAACAAGAGGTTGGAAACCGCCAAAAACTCTCTCTCTCACCCATTCCGGAAAATATTTTACTCTACCTTGTCCCGGGATATTGCTACCTCGGACCTCGCAACAATAAAGTTTCACTCGTCCTAACCTGCCGTTACTCCGAGAACGCGAGTTACGATCGTGGAATCCACGGTCGGAATATATAACGCGACCTGGTCGACGTGCTTCGGTGAAAATCGACTCTTTCGATTGCCATTCTTAGTTATTAACCTCTTGGCTACCACGGACGAGATATCTCGCGCCCTGAAACTGAACGATTAACAATTTTCTCGCCACCTAGCACCAGTCGTTTGACATTATAGACGAAATATTTTCATTTCTTTTAATTCATTTCTTCCTTTTACAAATCAGAATATAGTTACGAATAAATATATATATAACGAATAAATATATATAGTTTAATTGAATGAAGATCTGAATTATAAATTACAACATAATTGAATTACAATTTAATTCAATTACAATGTATTTTATAATTGTGCTCCATTGCAATTACGAATTACATTGTAATTTAATTGACTGAAGATCTGAATTATAAATTACAACATAATTGAATTACAATTTAATTCAATTACTTTGTAATTATAACTCTGGAGTAATTCAATTGTAATTCTGCACAACTCTGGATGGAACTTGCTAGGTTTAGAGGGAGCATTAATCTGATGATAGTAGCTTTTTTGTAGGTGGACGCGTAAAGGACATATGAAGGTCAACTTCACCTACTAGCTTCCTGGTAATAGGTATTGTACATATGGGTACATATACATACATTTTTTACTAACACTGTTTTAGGTGCCTCGACCTGCATATAAGACAATTACAATCTTTAATTGTTCTTCATTTTCTACAATTAATAGAATTACATATATTCACTAATTATAAAATATGCTAAAGAAGCATATTTTTTATCATCGTCGACCACCTGACCAATCAAGGACACAAAGCGTAGAAGGTTCGCTGTTTACAATAAATTGACCATCCACAGATTACAACTTGCCGAACACGGTGGCAAAAGATTGCAATCAATTGAGGTAGCAGTGTGATCTCTTCAAAGCTAGCATTTCCCGCCCGGAGAAGAAGAGCCCTCAAGGACGCAAGGAGCCACAGAAGAGGTGGTAGCCAAGAGTGTTAATAGTGTCATAACCGTCGTCGAGGTAATCGATCCGAGGCTTTCAAGCGATACCGTCTACTTGTCCCGTTTGGAAAGCCATCGGGAAGGTGCTCGCGTTTCTCAAAGGGGGAAAGGACTTTGACCAGGACCTAGGACCAGGGAGCATTCTGGGTTAGGTCGTGAATGTACTCTGACGGACTCCGGGAGGCAATTTACCGAGCTGTAAAGTCGCGCTTACCTTCTCGAGAAGCGATTCAGCAGTTTGCCAAGGCTGCGGAAGTAACGGGGTGCTGTTACGTAGACGTAGACCAGCTGGTCCTCGTAGCCATAAGCAGATCGATCACGGTTGCGGCTGTGATTGTAGAGATCGGCAGTGGCAGCGCCTAGAGTGGCGTTCAGCAGCGTCCCCCACCTTATCTAACCCAGGAACCAAACAAATCATTTTCCTCGTCGCTCGTTCGACTGATAAACTAAGTCTCTTTCGGGTCTAAGGTGAAGTGCCCTATGCCTGGACAGCATGTTTTTCTATTTTAAATTTTATCACTTTAAATAAACAAAAACAATTTCTTAAGAGTTTTAACATACAGTTCAGAGTTTGTAAAGTAATTTAAAATAAAAAAATCATTGTTTAGGTTAATATCTTAATTGTATTAACAAGAATAATTCAAATCTATAGTTGGACATATTAAATCCAATCTAAGCTAGTACCTGGACAGAAGTAAAGCCTATATCGGGACAAATTCAATTTACGAGTTGATCGAGCGAACATAACCTAAAACATTGGTTGGTGGCGCTGTTGCGCATGACGAATACAAGATGCTTTGCGTAATATGTAGTATTCTTATCATAGATTATAGTGTTGTATTATTTAACCAAATATATATTTATTTTCATTTACTGTTTTAATAAAACTTGTCATAATACAACTTTTAAGGTTAGGTAGTAATACTGATAGATTTAAGATGTAAACATACAGTATTATTAACGTGACAACCGGAATACATTTTCTACATACGTTATTCAAGCTAATAGAAGACTAATTATACGTACATGTAGTTAAATAATTTGCAAACAATGCGTTGATTTTATTCACAAACACGTGTCCGGCTTCAGGCATAAGCACATTGCGTATAAGCTTAGAGTGGGACAGCTACTGTCATCGCGTCCCAGTATGGAGTACTTATATTTAAAAACAGTCCTAATCTTGGACATCTAATATTTGGATTAATAATTATTATTTATGTTAAGCTTGATTGCCAATTTATTTTAAAATATCAATATTATTATGCGTGAGAATTATTTTTTGTCTGAGGGCTTAAATTATATCTTTTTTTCTAACAAAAGTTCGAACTATAAATGCACATGATTCGCATGTAAATAGACTATTTTGTATACTGTTTTCAGATGAACTTTGAATTCATTTTTAAATTTCAATTGATGTCTTAATGAAATAATATTCACACCTACTTGTAGCTAAGGCCTCAGAATATATAATATAATTATTTAATCTCTTAATTACTGATTTTACTATGAAAATTCAATTGTCCAGATTTAGGTATCACTTTTGGACTGTCCAGACTTAGGGCACTTCACCTTACAACAGACTCCAGAAAATTGTTGCAAAAAGATCCTGATTAACACTTTTAATGCTTGCTCATAATAGCTATTTATGTAAAGACATACGGAGAAAATACTGTATGTCTTTACATAAATAGCTATTATGAGCTGACACTGAAAGTATTAATCAGAATCTTTTTGCAAGAATGGTAAAACTCCAGAAAATTGTTGCAAAAAGATCCTGATCAACACTTTGATGCCAGGTCATAATAGGTGAAGGGTGTCTCAAAATGACCTGACGTTTTAAATTGCGCGCCACTTTTTTGTGGCGAACATAGAGTACTAATCTTTGACAATTGGCATCAAGAAGTATTGAGGTTTAGTCATGGAGAATTACATGATCGAGCAACGCATAGAAATTGTGAAAATTCACTACTAAATTCACAACTAAACCTCAATACTTCCTGATGCCAGTTGTCAAAGACTAGTACTCTATGTTAGTACACAAAAAAATGGCGCGCAATTTAAAACGTCAGGTCATTTAGAGACACTCTGTAAAGTAAATCTTTAGAAAATACTGTATGTCTTTACATAAATAGAGCTATTATGAGCTGGCACTCGAAGTATTAATCAGGATCTTCTTGCAACAATTTTCTGGAGTTTTACAATTTTACGGAGGAAATATTTGTGGGAATAAAATAATTTTATCCCCACTACCGACTGTCGTCCAGTTTTAGGAATCGTGAGCCTCAGAGTGTCATACATTAAAAATTCATTTTAGATTTAATAAATTTATACATATTATGAGATTATCATTAAAATTGAAATATTTTATATTATTTGAGGAGTTAAATTGGCCGAGTAGCAAATTTAACTATTGAGAAAGTAATTCATTGAATTATTGAGAAAATAACAGATTTAATTATTGAGGGAGTTGGAAATTTAATTGTTGAGGAAATAGCAAATTTAACTACTGAGGAAGTAGTAAATTGAGCTATTGAGAAATTCACAAATTTAACTATTGAGGAAATAGTTAATTTAACTATTGAGAACGTAGTAAATTTAACTATTGGAGAAGTAGTAAATTTAACTATTGAGAAAGTACGAAATTTAACAATTCAGGGTATAGCTAATTTTTTATTCAGTAGAATAGGGGTTGTGTAGAAGGGTCGATATGGTAACAGGTTTGATGCTCAGATCCCCTCGGGACGATAATCGCCGCTCGCATTAACGTCTACTCACATAACCGAAGCTCTCCTGGAGATAGGACATGTTGAAAGGGACGTACACCCTCTGATCGACGTCCACCCAGTTGTAAAGGTCCTTGTGCTTCGGGTAGATCTGTCACAAGGAAGCGGAAACGTTATTGAATGGCTGTGTAACGCGAGAGGGATGACCGTGTCAGTCAACCCTTGATATCGCGGATACAGATACAAGATAGGGTGGATTTGAAAAAATAAATTGAGGAGGAAATAATCGACCGATACGTCGTTTTTGGGTATCGTTGTTGGCTTCCGGGTGATTGAGACTTTTAAAAATATTTCTCTTAGGTTCTTTAATATTGTAGTTGTATCATCGGAGAGTTTATCAAAAATTAGTGAGTATATTGTTTAACGCTACAGCTACGAGAAAAACTCTCTGGAAAATTATTGGATACATTACTTAACATTACAACTACAAAAGACATTTCTAGAGCATCATTGAGCACATTATTTATTGCTGGAATCACCAGAAAAAATTTGTAGAATACTATAGGGTACATTGTTTAATCTTAGAATTACCAGAGAAAATTTGGGCGAAATTATTGAATAAATTGTCTTATACTTTCATATATAAAAATCGAGTATAATCAATTAAATTGTATTTGTGTTTTAACAACGATTTTATCTAAAATAATGATCTTCGTTTAAGGTCTTCATCTTTTCTTCATTTTTCTTTCTTCGCCCTTTCATTTCTCAATCTTCAGATTGGACATGCATTTAATAAGTTCTTAGTCCTGACATCTTCTTGTCTAAGACATTCCAATTTCTTTAAGTTCAACAAAACAAAAATTAATGAAATTGAACTGTACATTGCTAAAATAATAAGTCTTCTTCCAGTTCAATTAAGATTACAGTGCTCGTAGAATTTTCAATAAAAAATGGAAAATGGTGTACATACCTTGCTGAGGGACAAGCAGAATTGCAACAGCAAATCGGTCTCCGAGGCCCTATCCTTCGGGTCCATAGTCTTCGGCAGCAGACCCTCGACGATCTTTTGAATCCTCCGCGATCTATGCTCCTCCATCTTGTTCTGAAATCAATAAACGAGTTCGTTAGTTCGTTTGATTAAAAGCGGCGACGGGGATAATGGAGCCGGTGATAGAATTCATCGAGCAAAAACAAACCTGGAATAAAAACACGCTTCTCTTACCACCCGTGAACAATTTCTGGCGAGTTGCCAGCCGATCGGCTGCGAGAAAGAACGCTGCTAAAAAGCCGATCGATCGCGAAATCCAATCGCGATACCAAAAACCATGAATAATAGAATCGAAGTGAAATAGGATCAATCGAAAACGTCACTCAAATTATACTCTATACCTGATCGTAAAAAAATATATTCCACGAGACTATCTTAAAAAGACAACCTACACAATTAAACTAGGTACTGAAAAATTAGAACCATTATGGAATACATTAAAAATCAGCAAAAAATATATTCCACAAGATTAAACAAATCCAACATAGTTAACAACATAAATACTGAGAAATTGAAACCTTCAATAAATAAATTAAAAGCCAAGAAATAACATATTTCACAAGATTATCTAAAAAAGACAACCTAGACAAATAAACTGGGTGCTGAAAAATTAAAACCATTATTGGATACATTCAAAGTGAAGAAAAAATACACAAGATTAAACAAATCCATATCTTAAATAAATTCAAAGTCAAGAAAAAATATATTTCATTTCATATTTGTAACCTAGAAAAATAAACTAGACAATAAACAATAATTTCTACATACAAATCATTTCTTTAAAAAAATCTTGAACTATGTAAATTGTAAAACAGGAATGAATATATTCAGACATGAAAGTTTGTCTCCACGAAAATAGAATTGTGTGGAAAATTACAGGTGATAATTGAATGATTTCAAGAGAGATCATTGAGAACCGTCTACATTCGAGTGGCATCGAGCACCCGGAACAATACCGGTGCTAAAAACCAACGCAATTGATTTAGCCCCAGAGCGATAAGGCAACTATCCGGTCATTCGTGATGGAGGATGTTCCGAAGACTTATCTTCAGCATACTTTCCGGCGAAACTTTTCCGCTCGTGAAGAGGGATGCTCGCCGCCGGGAATTTGCGGATGAACTTCGCGAGTATCCACCCCGTATGACTGCGAGCCGAGCCTGCTTGCTTTCTTCAACCCCTGCTTCTCGAACGGAAGTTTCGCCCCGTGCCATGGAGAACGGAAACAGAACGCGGTGAAATACTGCTTTCCCCTAGCAAACCTTTCTCGACTTTCTATTATCATTATTGTTCGTTTTGTCCTGTCGCTTCTTTAAACATTGGAATGAACGATTAAATGTTCAATTTTGAGTATTGCAATTCTTCTGACATTTTTCCTGTGTTATACAAAACCCACGTATACCATAAATTTATTAAATTCGCAGTCTATTAACAATTTTAACAAAAAATGGAACACTATTCCTTACTCTTCTGACATTTTTCCTGTGTCATTTAAAACCCTTATATAAATTCGTAAAATTTACAGTTTATTAACAATTTGGAAAAAATGTAACAGTATCTGCAAAACTCTATTGACATTCTTCCTGTGTTAGGTTCAAAGCTACATTTATCATAATGTACGTAAAAATGGTCTATTAAAAATTGGTTAAAAAACATTGGTAAAACCAACAATTGATAAATCCATTTCCTCCATAAGTTTATAAAATTCGCAGTCTATTACCAATTGAAAAAAATGTAACACTATTTTCTTATTCTTCTGACATTTCCAAATTCATAAAATTTGCAGTCTGCCAGCGATACTATTCTCAAATTCTTTTCTGCTTTGTTGCGTTACATCAATTTCAACGAGAAATGCATACAAATGAAATGAAGCATTTTCAATACATCACGATCGTACACCATGGAACGTTTCGCAGATTTTCTCGCGAATCAATCAAGCCCGGTCCTGTGGAAACTCGCAAGAATTGGGTCGCGTTATTTTCGCGAGTGGGCAAAAGGACGATTGAACGTCGTCGCCGTCGTCGTCGTCGTCGTCGTCGCAACGATGGAAACCAAAGCCAGGGGAAAGGGGATCGTCGGTGGTTGGCTCGTACGCGATGACACGCCGACGGAAGAGGAAATCGAGTCTGCCGCTTTGTGCTACGCTAACGACTTCGATAACGATGCCCATCGACTCCAGTGCTCCTTTTAATTTGTCGAACCGTTAATAATGCCCATCGATGCCGGCCACAGATGACAGACACCGCCAGCTGACTGACGGAAGCGACTGACGTATCGGAGATCACTGCATGCTCGTGAACCTCCTTCGTTTTTTAAATGATTTTAATGATCAAAGTAAGCACTACTGTAATTGACGTACATAAATTTTAACCCTTTACACTCGGAGATATTGTTACTCGGAAATTAAATATTTCTTCCTAGCTAGAATAATTCCATTCTATATGTTTTTTTTAATTTTAAATGCCTAGTAATTGATTAGATACCAACATATTTATTAATGTAAATTGTATTTGAATGATGGTAAAGTAATTTTTAGTGGTGACTCTCTGGGTCACTTTTTGGTCATTCATGTTCTTCGTTTGGTCATTTGTGTTCTTCGTTTACAAGATTGCTACCTCCATTTTGTAGTCCTTTTTACAGCTTTAGTCCTGCTTTTATTAAATACTCTACAAAAAATTTTTATTAAGAATGTCATATGACATTTTTGTGCCCCAGCCTAGAGAAACACGGGCATAAGGTGAAGTGCCCTAAGTCTGCACAGTCCAAAAGTGAAACCTAAATCTGGACAATTGAATTTTCATAGTAAAATCAGTAATTAAGAGATTAAATAATTATATTATATATTCTGAGGCCTTAGCTACAAGTAGGCGTGAATATTATTTCATTAAGACATCAATTGAAATTTAAAAATGAATTCAAAGTTCATCTGAAAACAGTGTACAAAATAGTCTATTTACATGCGAATCATGTGCATTTATAGTTCGAACTTTTGTTAGAAAAAAAGATATAATTTAAGCCCTCAGACAAAAAATAATTCTCACACATAATAATATTGATATTTTAAAACAAATTGGCAATCAAGCTTAACATAAATAATAATTATTAATCCAAATATTAGATGTCCAAGATTAGGACTGTTTTCAAATATAAGTACTCCATACTGGGACGCGATGACAGTAGCTGTCCACTCTAAGCTTATACGCAATGTGCTTATGCCTGAAGCCGGACACGTGTTTGTGAATAAAATCAACGCATTGTTTGCAAATTATTTAACTACATGTACGTATAATTAGTCTTCTATTAGCTTGAATAACGTATGTAGAAAATGTTTTCCGGTTGTCACGTTAATAATACTGTATGTTTACATCTTAAATCTATCAGTATTACTACCTAACCTTAAAAGTTGTATTATGACAAGTTTTATTAAAACAGTAAATGAAAATAAATATATATTTGGTTAAATAATACAACACTATAATCTATGATAAGAATACTACATATTACGCAAAGCATCTTCTATTCGTCATGCGCAACAGCGCCACCAACCAATGTTTTAGGTTATGTTCGCTCGATCAACTCGTAAATTGAATTTGTCCCGATATAGGCTTTACTTCTGTCCAGGTACTAGCTTAGATTGGACTTAATATGTCCAACTATAGATTTGAATTATTCTTGTTAATACAATTAAGATATTAACCTAAACAATGATTTTTTTATTTTAAATTACTTTACAAACTCTGAACTGTATGTTAAAACTCTTAAGAAATTGTTTTTGTTTATTTAAAGTGATAAAATTTAAAATAGAAAAACATGCTGTCCAGGCATAAGGCACTTCACCTTACTAAAACATTGCCATAAGCGAACGGTTCATCTCAGGCTCGTGAAATTTAGTTTGCTCATAGGCAATACTACAAACAATAATTCTGGTCTAGACACATCAACCCTGTATTATTAAGATAGCTTAAAAAAAATCATTCTACTAGCAGAGTATGTAGTACTTTTTGTACAGAGCAGTTTTATCAAGATGCATATGTTCAGACTGATAGAGTGCAAAATATGATAGTATTCGATGGATCGAAGGTTCCTAGAGTGTTCGAGGTTCCATTTGTCAGTCTCGGTAAATAAATGAAGTCGCGGGGATAGCTCGTCAGCTCGGACCCCGCCGTCGAAGTGGCTCCCGAATCGTATGGTAACTAAAGCAATATCCGTTCCCGCGCCGTGTTTTATCCGCGGAAAGTGCGACGGCTGGGGAATTTTGCCGCAAGAATCTCGACGAGGATTTCCGGCTGTCGAACCCCGAAGAAATCTGACCGGAGGAAAAATCGGAAAGTGTCCTGGGGGGCTCGATTAGGCGAGGAATATTCCGACGCGAGGTTCTTCGCGAATTCACGCTCCGATTGGCTGAAGTCAAGAATCTTTTATTCTTTGACGGAGAACCGGAAGGGTAAATCCAGAGAAATACAGAAACTATAAATACTGGTGATAAGTGAGAGAATTTGAGACAGTAGAAAAATAAGTAAAAGTAGGAAAAAGGAAAAGCGTATAAAATTAGCGCATTAGAAAGGAATTATAGTGGCAAAAAATAAAAAGAGCTGGAGAAAGAGGGTTAACAAAGAGAAAATTCCAGCTAGAGTGAAAGACGCGCTAGAAGAGACGCTATAGTGAAAAAAGGAAATGAAAAGCAGCCAAAAAAAACGGGAGGCTTAGAGCTCGAGAAAGCGGGACTACGGAAGCAAGAAAGAGAGATGAGCTAAAAACTAGAGGGGAGGATTGCAAAGGAAAAAATAGGCGCGAGCAGCGTAATCTAGCCGGGGTTGTTTTTTCCCCGGCGAAACCAGGAGGGTAAATTAGGTTTCTACATTTAATCGCCGGTTCATCTGGCTCCGTTGAACAGAATAAGGGTATTAGCAAGAATAAACCACATAACGATGTAGCTGGAAAAAGGATAGCGGTTTGTGAAGGGAACAAGTTGGAGCAAAGTGTATTTTTGAAAAGACGATGTAATACGAAAGAATTCCTAAAGGTACACTATGAAAAAGAATTAGAAAATGGGGACCGTGTAGCTTTGGAATCAGTCGATCGATGGAAATGAAACTATAAATCAAGACATTACGCGGTGGCACGAATATCCCTGTGCAAGCAGGAGCGAATTAATGAGCTGGATTCGATTAACTGCCCCCACCACCAACTTTTTGCCGGAGCTGTTCCTTCGAACGTCGAAAAGGTTTTAACTGTTCCAGGAGCGTTTTTTACGTTGCAAATTCTAGGATTTTTTCTGACCAGAGAAAGCCCCCATTCGATTCTATTTTGGCTGGGTCAGAAATCTATTTTTCGGAGCACACAGACTTTTATAAATCAATTTATCATCAATTTTATAAATGGAGTCTCCAATGCAATCGTAAAAATAAATTCCTCAATCCTCTGCACTTTAGAATCACTCTTCCCGAATGATCTAAATAATGAATTCTCCCTAGCAGCTATACTTAACCCGGCTTGAAAAAGCTAGAACCGATGGTCTAATCTCCGAATCGCGAAAATTACTTGGTTACACATTTACCGTGAGACCGAGGCTCGGGGACGACCATAAATCTTGCTAAGGGTCGCGCCGAGTACTCGACTTTAGCTACGTCCTCCATCACCTTCGCAGTAATTTTTCAACCAATGTAAGTGAACTAAGGAAAGAGAATTCCTCTTGATACGAGAAGTCAAGGCGGTTTAGAGAGACGTTTTAGCGGAGGAGAAAAAGCTTAATCCATTCTCGAACCATTGGATTCGCTTGAACATTGCGTGACCAGAGTGGCCGGATGAGGCGATTGATTCGAATCCAGGGGAAAAACTAACCCCTCCTCTCCCAGTAAAGGATTAGTCACGTGACGTTGTGACACGTGTACGCGGCGGAAGCGTGGGGGAAGGGTAGAGTGGGGGAAGTCTGGAAAGAATGGCCACGTAAATATCTTATTTGTGAGACTGCGAATGTTTATGCAATTTTCAATTTGTTTAGACGAATTTTAAGCAAATGGAATAAAATAGAATCTTATTTTCCGTGGTAGTAGCCTTTTTACCACGTTTTTATTAGCTCGCTTTCTTGTCTGTCTGTCTGTTTGTTCGGTACAAATTTTGCAATTGATTTTAAACTAACTTCCCGATGAGCTAGAGACTTGAAATTTTAAACATAGCTCAGAACTGGATGACAATGCAATATTAAAAAAAAATTTTTTAAAAAAGCCTATGCGTTCAGGAGATATAAATTATTAATAATTTGAACCTTTGCACCCCCCGCCGCGTGACGTAGTACGTCTTCGCGTTCAGCGGCACCACTCTACTACGTGTTCCCACTCTGACTCATCCCCACTCCACTGACCCGCTTCGCACCGAAGGAGCTCAGTGTGCGTCAGTGCGCGTTCGAGCTCCGTTGCGGTGTTTACAAAGTTACTACGTATTATTATAGTATAATGTTTGTTTACCAAGCGAAAGAACAGTTACACCGAAATTCTCCGTCGAACCTTTATCTTTGACATTTTACCACGGCGTTCGTTTTCGATATGACGCGTCGCAATACCGTCTGAAATTTACTACGTGTCTCTGTTATAATCTCATCAAAATGTTCAAAATCGATTGTAAAATTTCACACATATAAGGCTAAAAAGCAGAAAATAATTATTTAAATAAAAATAAATTTTTAAAAAATACCACGTTTTTAAAACGGACTAAAAAGTATAAAATAAAATTTTTAAAAACGCCACGTTTAAAAACGGACTAAAAAGTATAAAATAATTTTTTCTAGCCCATACAGATTCCTAACCCTGTACAGATAGTCCTGAAAATTTGTGATTGTGAATTTTGAATAGCTATGAAAATACTTGTAAGATTTAGAACGAAAAACGTGCGGCGCATGCAATAGATAATTGATGCATGAACACCTAAATCACTAAAAATTTTATTTTATACTTTTTAGTCCCTTTTAAAACCGTGGTATTTTTTAAAAATTTATTTTTATTTATTAGATCTGAAATAAATTAAAATCGTACTAAATTTTATCATATTTTATATGCTAGCTTCTTTTGGAAACTGTCAAAAGCCATTATTGCATAAAGATCCACGAATGTTCTGCAAATGTTATTTGTTGTCAAGGTCATTCTTCAATGTCATAGATATTTTTTACTCATAAATGTATTTTTGTCTTCCTTGCATATTCCTGTTGACATTAAAACGCATTCAGAGATATTAATAACGCGATCTCGAAGTGATTCCTGACTTCCAAAATTGAAATTCGTACCAATAAGTGTTTTTGAACCATCTGTCCTGCATTTACTGTAAATTTACTGCCACACGAAAGACATGTGCACAGTATGTTCCATTAAACAGGTATTTGATCGCGCTACACGAGGATCCACCGTAGTCAGGTGTCATGTGGGAACTTTTCCAAAAATGGTGAGCATGCTACGAGTCGGCAGAAATTTGCATGGATCGATCGCGGTATTGCAGCCTCGTGCGACCATCCCCTAACTTCTGACGACAGGTGTCCTGGCGAAGCCAGCTTGAGAATCTTAAATCGATGCCGTAACACCGGGGAATCAGTGTCTTTGGCCTGGGGATCGATGAGAACTCGATTCCTTCCTTGCGTTGGCACGGTCTCCACTTTTCGGGAAATGTGACTGTGTTGCGGGATGTTGCTACTCGATTTGGCAACTGTTTCTGTATGGATTAGGTGTAGGATATGGACAACAGCTGACTTTGATCGATGAATTGCTGTTAGGACATTATTGTGCGAAGCTAAAAGGGTGTAAGGTGATCGAATATACCCCCAAAACCAAATTGATATTTTTTATACCACTCGATAGGGTGCCCAGAAACCAGAGTTGGGCATTAAGCAATTAAAATTTTAACCGAGATTGATTGATTAATGTGTACGATTAAAACAGGTAATCATTGAGAAATGGACGATTGATTCAATCGATTGACGAAGTTAATCGTCAATCGTTGATTAAAAAATGAAATCATCGAAAAATCGGGGACTGATTTAATCAATTGTTGAAGCTTTCCACGAACAATAACTTCAAACATGTAAGCTCATAGAGATCGTATTGTAGACCAAATGACAATATACCTAAACTCAGTTTACATTTTTTCGAAATTTCAGGATTAATCAATTATCCGATTGACGATTACAATTGAAAAGAATGTAATAAAGCTAAAGTAGCAGTTTAATTGTTAATTGCGATTAACGATTGAAGTAGAAACTTATTCGTCAATCGTTGATTAAATTTTTGCCCAACTCTGCCAGAAACACTCCGAGGGAAATTTCAAGTCGGGACCCCCACCGTATGGGTAAGGACGGTTTTATGAATTATGCTCTATTTCTTCCGCTCTGCTTCACAAAAAATTCATGAAGACTCTACTTAATGGCACACACGACTGTGAATTTTTTCAGAATTTTTGACTGCAAAATGGATTTTTGAAAAATTCCAGAATCCTGCAATTGCAGATTTTATATCGAATTTATCAGGTGACCATTATTGGTGATAGTTGTGTCTTATTATTATTATAAAATTCGCTAAAACATAAATATATAAAAATCCGTATTCGATTAACTTGTGCTATTTTTACTACGTTCAATCTTTACCAATTTCCATAATAAATTTACAAAGTTCGCAGTTCATTAAAAAGTTGAAAAAAATCCACCACCGTTGCCAACTTCTTCAAGCCTTTCTACTGTGTCTACTACATTTCACCCATTTCTCCAATAAACGCATAAAAATTTGCATTTCGCGGATGTCTCATCCCGAGTGCACACTGCACAATCATTCACAGGCGAGCCCTGTCCCTTTTGCAATTCTCTTTTTCTCTGCGTGCGTCGTATATTACAGCCTGATACTTTGCAGCACCGACGGAATGCAAAATTACAGTGGGCACAAAAGAGTGACGATTCGCTTAACGAACGCGGGCCGCAGGCGAAACCTAATTAATCGGTGGAATCCGATTACGGGTGCGGTGCGACGGGCAAGTGTGTACGTGTTTACCGGGAGCATGGGGAGCCGGGTGTGTACGAGAAAAATTTATTAAAACGTGTGTAAAATGCGGGCCACGCGGCTTACACGCCCGTTGAAACGTGGGCTTTATTAAATCCGCGGACAGCCAACGACAAAGCCTGCTTTTTTCATGCTTGGTTCTTTTTTCGAAATTAAGTGTTGTGGGGGCGCACCGAACTCTGTAATTAACTAACTGTGGCAAAGAGCCATGGAAGGCTGGAGGTTACTGGATGCTGCGTGGTTATGGCATTTTGGATTAAGTAACTGGGTGACATGAACTTTTGTAAAATTTTTTATTTCGTATTTTTTATTTCCAGCAGCTTTTTGTGTAATATCAGGGTGCAAACTGTGAGACTGGATTTTTACGCTTATTTGTATGCTTGTATAAAGACTAGAGAGAATATTTATAAAAAACATTTCAGTAGAAATTTATTTTCAGAAATTATTTATTAAAGAGTTCTTGAAGATCTTTATTAACGTTCTTCAAGATTTTTGTGTAATTTATTCCATCAGGTATACAGTGTATGGTAACGATAAATGCAATCACAGTGGCGCGGTTTAATAAACCAAAAAATCGCAAACAATATTCACGACTAGAACGAGAAACTTTATGTAAATTCGTTTCGTTATGCATGAACTTTCAAAAATGTAGATCCCGTTACGATTTTATTTTCTCTATTACACACTGTCCCGGTGAATCGAGAATACAGTGAAACTGCGTTATACTTCGTTAAAGAATAAAGAGTTACAATTCATGAATTTTTTAAAACGTTGTGTCACGTCCGGTGGTTCAGCCATCGTTAATAATTAAATATAATCAATGATGTATTACATATACTTTTGAATTTCTTTTATGTTTAATCTAATAATGTTGTACGAGAAACTAATATTCAATACTCTTGTTAAAATCAAATCGAACTATCGTATATTATACCACATTGCGTGCGATAGAATTAAGAAATTCATACTTCAATCGAATCGTCTTGAGCGAAAGAACTGCGTAGCGAAATTATTTCATAAAATGACCAGATCACTTCCAAAAATAAATCATGATCTAAAATCCGCTGAAGACTGTCCATCGAGAATCGATGAGTAATAATTGTTCGTCACCCCATGTGCGACGTAAAAGTAATTCGATCTGGCCAGGGGAGCTACAGATAAGAAAGCAGCTAAGAAGAAATGGATCCAGGAAATGCGCAGGGTAATAAGATCTAGCTATGACGATTATGACGACAACAATCGCCTGACGAAATAGACGAGACAAAGGATTGATTAGTCTATAAAAGGGATGGCTCTTGAAGAAGTCCAGTTCAGTCCATATTCAAATTTGTTGGTAGAGAGACGGGAAGTGTGTTTGGTTGTTTAGTGGAAAGACATAAAAGTATAAAAAGGTTCAGGGCGTGTACACCCGCCGGATTGTCAACATCGTTATCATCTACCATTGTATAAGAAGCGATAGTTTTTTATCCGAGCTAAAACCAACAAACGGTAATTACTAACAATTTATAATAAGATTTTCGATAAAATATTATGTATCCGAAATTTGACGCTTAAAATATAGTTCTGCTTATATTTTTTTATTCAAACAAATCAAAACTTCAAATCATTTTTAAAGACTATACCCATCTTCGATCTCTTCGTACCAGTTCCTCAAATAAAATCACTTAGAACATTAAGAAATCCTCGATTACCCGAACCGAAGCCGGTGAATGCAGGTAGGTTCAAAACTGCGTTATATCTCAATTATAATCGTTTCAATCATTTCAATCTATTAAAAAATTAAATTTCAATATTTTCTATTCAAAATCTAAAATACGTCCACCTCAGGACGTAACATTACAAATTTTTGGTGACAGCGGTGGGATAGAACGCAGGAATTGAGGATTTCATTTTATTTTATTTTATTTTGTCGTAAACACTAGTTTTCCAAATTTTTAACAATGGCAACTGGTGGAGAAATCAAAGGTGATATTCAGACAGAAGTATTAAAGCAAGCAATCGAAGAAATTAAAAAAGCACAAGAAAATAATAAATTCATAGCGGAACTTGGCCCTAAATTTAGGGAATTTAACGAACAAATTGCACAAATGCAGGATACATTGCGATCATTGTCTAACCCGAACAAGACTGAACAAACGACACCGACAATCGAATATGTAACTTCCGACAAGACAGCGACTGGAAATCCAATTCGTATTAAGGACGCGTTACAGACAGTACCGGTATTCGATGGTCATAAGCCATCAATATTTCAATTTTTAAGAGCATGCGAAAGAGCTAAATCCATGCTCCCAGCTAATCAAGAACCATTTTTGGTTAAATTACTTACGAATAAACTTAAAGGACATGCGTTTATGGCTATCGAAGATTCGGATGTTAGTACTGTAAAAGAATTTGCCACAAAAATTAAAATCATGTTCGGTGCTCAAAAAACACTCAATCAATATAAGGGTGAACTAGGCAATATATTTAAAAAACCAAATGAAAGCATGTTAGATTATATAAGCCGCACAAAAGATTTAAGGCTAGCAATTATGGATGAAGAAAATAATCAATATGGGGAGTTATCCAGAAATATGGAAATTATAATCGACAATGACGTATTAGAAGCTTTTTTAAGAGGATTACCACCTAACATTTGTGTTAGAGTGCAATTAGAAGGAAATAGAAATCTAGAAGAAGCATACGCCAATGCAATCAAAATTTCAAAACAAATGCAACAAGAAGAGGAGCGGATGAGACCGTTCTTTTCTAACATCAGAGATCGTAGAAACTCGTCTCAGTCGCAATATCGATATCAACCTGTCATGAACAAGTATCAACAGTCTCCAAGAGACGATAACAACTCAGCATCACGCTGGCGTTCCGACCCTACGAATAACAATGATAGGAGCGACAACGGCAATCTGAGACCCAACAGACAAGCAGGGATCAGTAATCAAGCCGAAACAAATAATCCACCTGTTACTTGCAATTATTGCAAAAAACTAGGTCATACGATCAAAGAATGTTATAAATTTAAAGCTAAAGTGGAATCAGGGGAAATTGTACCCTATTCCCAACAAAAGTCGGGAAACGGAAAGTTCTCCCAAGGGAACAGCGGCGCACCCAAAGGAGCAAATTTCATAGAGCGCCAATCCATAATGAAGATCGATGCATCTACACCGAAGATGTCACCGACAGAAATTTCGACACTCAAAAAGAACGACTCACCAGGAACGAGTCATTCGAAAGAAGTGAAGATCAAGGAGTCAAAGACGAAGGAGGAAGAAATCAACCTAGAAGGGTTATCAATATTCAATTAGATTCGAGAAAAAATACTCCCACTATAATGATCACTTCACCAGATCTTCAAGGAATAACTACTCTTTTAGTGGACTCAGGTTCGGAAGTCAACCTCATCAAGGAATTCATAGTCCCAATGAACGTGGACATGAACACAGAAAATGCTATTCATATTCGAGGAATCTCGACCGAGGTCCTGGCCACCCTAGGGACGGCATCAATCAGGATAGCAGGTCATCCAGTATTATTCCATGTTGTTAGCAACCGAATATCGATAGATCAAGACGGAATCTTAGGATCCGAATTCTTATTAAATCATCAAGCAAATGTTGACTATTCCGCGAAACACGTAAAATGGGAAAATACGTATATACCATTTTTCGAAAAACAGCAAGTAACTGTTCCAAAGAGAACATCAATTCCACTAATAGTAAATATAATCAATCCTGAAATACAGCAGGGTTATATTCCTCAAATTCCTGAAGGAAAAGGAATATTTATTGGAGAAACCGTGGTCAGTAATAATAAAGGGAGAGCATACATAAGAGCAACGAACGCGACATTGAAAGACTATGTCCTCGACATACCTATCGTGAAACTCGAACCGTTCGAAGAGATTACAAATCAGCCGGTACATACTCATCAAGTAGCAATGGCAACTTGCCGCAATCGACTTGAGGATATATTGGAACTATTAAGACTTGATCATCTCAATGAAGAAGAAAAGAAAAATATTTTGAAATTAATTGAGCACAATCAAGATAGGTTTCATATTCCTGGAGAAACCCTCGAAGGCACTGATGTGCTACAGCACAAAATTTATACTGCAGATGATGTTCCAATAAATACTCGACAATATCGTTTTCCACCAATTCATAAAGAAGAAATCAATAGACAGGTACAGGAATTATTAGAAACAGACGTGATCGAATCATCGACATCACCATATAATTCGCCAGTATGGATCGTGCCAAAGAAAAAAGATTCTCAAGGAAATAAACGATGGCGTCTCGTAATTGATTATCGTAATTTAAATGAGAAAACAATTGGTGATGCATATCCTCTACCTAATATAACAGAAATTTTAGATCAACTTGGAAGTGCCAAATATTTTTCCATATTTGATTTAGCTTCCGGATTTCATCAAATTAAAATGGCACCTGAGGACGCTCATAAGACAGCATTCTCAACACCTTATGGTCATTTTCAATTTAAAAGAATGCCTTTTGGATTGAAAAATGCTCCAGCCACATTTCAACGTTTGATGAATAGTGTGCTAGCAGGACTTCAAGGATCTGAATTATTCGTATATCTAGATGATATAGTCATATATTCAAGTTCTTTGCGAGAGCACGAAATTAAATTCAATAAACTAATGGATCGATTACGCATTGCACGATTGAAATTACAACCTGATAAATGTGAATTTTTACGTCACGAAGTAACCTACTTGGGACACATAATTAGTGAAAATGGTTTGAAACCTGATCCAAAGAAAATAGAAGCTGTACAAAATTTCCCGAATCCAAAGAATGTGAAACAAATTAAGCAATTTTTGGGATTAGCTGGATATTATCGAAGATTTATACCAAACTTTTCTGCAACTGCTAAACCATTGACAGATTTATTAAAGAAAGAAGTCACTTTTGAATGGAAGGAGATGCAGGAAAAATCTTTTCAAATTTTACGAGAAGCTCTTATAACAGAGCCTATACTACAGTTTCCAGATTTTTCAAAAACATTTAATCTCACTACTGACGCTTCCGCATATGCTATCGGAGGAATTCTTAGCCAAGGTACAATTGGAAAGGACCTTCCTATAGCGTACGCTTCTCGATTATTAAATGCAGCTGAACAAAAATATTCTACGATAGAAAAAGAATGTTTAGCAATTATTTACTGCATTTCTCACTTTCGGCCATACCTATACGGCCGTACGTTCAATATAATAACTGATCATAAACCTTTAGTTTGGTTAAATTCTATCAAGGATCCAACTTCTAGATTATGGAAATGGAAATTGAAATTATCGGAATATGAATACAAAATTCATTACAAACAAGGCAAAACCAACGCTAATGCTGATGCCTTATCTCGAAACCCTCCAGAAATCTGTCTACCGTTACAAAAACACAGGAAATTAACTAGGAAAAGAATTTTGTCAACATCATCAGAAGAAGAAGAAGAAGAAGAAGAATTATCTGAATCAGCTCATAAGAAAAGGAAACTTGATGAATCAAGTGAATCAGAAACGGGAAAATTAAGATACTCATTGATCAAGAAGAGGAAACTTCCATCTACTTCATCGGAAGATTCACCTCTACCAGATACAGTACGAAAAAAGAGAAAAATGGAAATGAAAGAATTTTTAACGATCCCATCTGACAGTACGCAAACATCGCAATCGAGTTTTGATCCTGGAACTAGCGTACCTCGCAGTTCTTCAGATTTTGACAATTCTTTATTCCTCGATACAGGAACACCTAATCAAGAAAATATTATTTCTTCTGAAGTTCTTGAGCCAATAGATAATAGTATGGAACTACCCAGTGTAGTAGAAACACCGCAAAGATATCCAGAAATTAGAGAAATTCGTGAACCACTATATATGGCCAAAACACATAAAGTCGTTTTTGTGGATATGTGTGGCAATCCAATTGATAAAGGAGCAGAAGAATTACAAGAAGCCAACTTATTGGGTACTTCAATTGATCTAACTTTTGAACGAGCTAGATTAAAACCATTGGATAATTTTTACGTTATCGTTTTACCAATTAAACAGGATAAACATATCCCCATTGAACCAGAAAATATTGTTAATTGTATAGCATCTTTATTAGACGTAGTTGAAGAATTAGATCTGGATTCATTCAGCATAAGAAGATCAAACAATATTGAGGATATACCTTGGAAGTATATTATAAATGAATTAAAAAGGACATTTCAGAATCGACCAATAAAAATAACAATATGCACAGGTCAAGTAACAATACCGCCAGAGGAAGATAGATTAAATATAATCGAAGAAAAACATATGTCAGCCATCGGTGGACATAAAGGAATAACCAAAACCTATCATCGGATTCGACAAACATATTATTGGGAAGGTATGAAAAAAGATATCCAAAATTTTATTCGAACTTGTAGTGAATGCCAGTTAAGAAAATTAACTAGGATTAAAACTAAACAACCTATGGTACTAACAGATACGCCAGGAAAGGCATTTGATAAAGTTAGTCTAGATGTCGTAGGACCATTGCCAGAAACGAAAAATGGAAATAAGTATATATTGACTATGCAAGATCTACTAACTAAATATTCCGTAGCAGTACCATTAGATCGAATAACAACTGCAGATATTGCAGATGGCTTCATCAAGAATCTTATTTGTCGATTTGGTGCTCCTAAAGCAATTTTAACAGATTTGGGAACCAACTTTACCTCGAATCTCATGAAACAGGTAGCGAAGAAATTCAAAATCAAACATTATAAAACTACGGCCTATCATCCACAAAGTAATGGTTCAATTGAAAGATCGCATCATGTATTAATGGAATATTTAAAACAATACGTGAATAATGCGATAAATTGGGATAATTGGTTAGAATTGGCTATGTTTTCATACAATACATCAGTACATGAAGGAACAAAATTTTCTCCACATGAATTAGTATTTGGAAAAATTGCTCGTGAACCAACAAGTAGTAATCCAGTCAAAGAAAACCTGGAACCTACTTACGCAGAATATCTCAGAGATCTACATTCAACAATCAACGAATTACAACTATCTGCGCGTAAAAATCTAAACGCGGCAAAAGCAAAATCAAAATATTATTATGATAAAAGAATAAATCCACAAAATTTTAAAGTGGCAGATCTGGTATACTTGTTGAAGGAACCATTCAAGGGAAAATTCAGCGATCAATATACCGGACCTCATAAAGTGATAGAAATTTTACCAAATCAAAACATCAAAATTTTAGTTAATAATAATCCTCGAACTGTACACATAAATAAATTGAAACTAGCTCACAGTCGAACTAGACCAGAGTAAAAGATTATGGACAAGATAAGACAAAAACTGTAGAAGATATAACGAAACGAGATGAAACGAAAAGACTAAATATTTCTGATATAATCTAATTTTTACCATATTTCAAACATCCATAATTAAACACATAGAAATACGGCTTTAACAAAATAAATATTTATACCTTTCAATTTAACAAAAATTCTATTGTAATTCAAATACTAGCAATAGCTTGCCTCCGTTACATTTACATTGATGAGTGTTGAGCCATAATAAAATAATATATTTTGTAGTACCATTTACTAACAATATCATTTCTTCTCCCATTACTCTACATTTTACAAGTATAAAAACTATTAACTAATATTAAATAAAAGCGTTAGAAAAATTAGCGAAAATAACATATTTTTGGTGAAATTAACATAAAAAAAAACCCTAACACATCTGTTACAGAAAAATGTTAAGCCATAATAAAAAATAGATAAGAATGTCATTAGCGAACTTAATATACTAAGCGATAAGAAATATTTGTTACCGAAAATGTTGAGCCTTTGGCTAATATTCATGTTAATACGACTCTCGTGCACCATTATTGAATACAATAGTAATGGGCACCACCTAAACGTGACAATATTTTCCCTTAAAAAACATCAATGACTGTGACATCAACCACGTCACCACGAAAACGGAAGAACTCGTAGGGATTGTAGTCAAATGTTAATACATCCAAATTGGCTACCAGTAGGAATGGACTCATCACATTTGGATCTTTTAGTGCAGGAGTATTACCTGTGTTCATCATCTTTAAATTCTTTAAGATGATACTCGACACCGTAATACACGGTTATCAGCTACACTCCGTATACGAATGAGGATTCGCCTTGTGCGGAGCCGCATGGAGTTCGCTGACACATCTTCTCGTACATCGAGTTGATAAGCGAAGAAACAAACTCCCTACAGCTGACGAGTCCATCCACCTTCACGACATTCGACTCCAGGTCGATCAACCAAGTACATCTGAGTTCAATAAAGTAGTCAAGGAACTTGAACAAATTTCCTCCGGAAATTTGCTTTCTAAAGGGGGAGGTGTCACGTCCGGTGGTTCAGCCATCGTTAATAATTAAATATAATCAATGATGTATTACATATACTTTTGAATTTCTTTTATGTTTAATCTAATAATGTTGTACGAGAAACTAATATTCAATACTCTTGTTAAAATCAAATCGAACTATCGTATATTATACCACATTGCGTGCGATAGAATTAAGAAATTCATACTTCAATCGAATCGTCTTGAGCGAAAGAACTGCGTAGCGAAATTATTTCATAAAATGACCAGATCACTTCCAAAAATAAATCATGATCTAAAATCCGCTGAAGACTGTCCATCGAGAATCGATGAGTAATAATTGTTCGTCACCCCATGTGCGACGTAAAAGTAATTCGATCTGGCCAGGGGAGCTACAGATAAGAAAGCAGCTAAGAAGAAATGGATCCAGGAAATGCGCAGGGTAATAAGATCTAGCTATGACGATTATGACGACAACAATCGCCTGACGAAATAGACGAGACAAAGGATTGATTAGTCTATAAAAGGGATGGCTCTTGAAGAAGTCCAGTTCAGTCCATATTCAAATTTGTTGGTAGAGAGACGGGAAGTGTGTTTGGTTGTTTAGTGGAAAGACATAAAAGTATAAAAAGGTTCAGGGCGTGTACACCCGCCGGATTGTCAACATCGTTATCATCTACCATTGTATAAGAAGCGATAGTTTTTTATCCGAGCTAAAACCAACAAACGGTAATTACTAACAATTTATAATAAGATTTTCGATAAAATATTATGTATCCGAAATTTGACGCTTAAAATATAGTTCTGCTTATATTTTTTTATTCAAACAAATCAAAACTTCAAATCATTTTTAAAGACTATACCCATCTTCGATCTCTTCGTACCAGTTCCTCAAATAAAATCACTTAGAACATTAAGAAATCCTCGATTACCCGAACCGAAGCCGGTGAATGCAGGTAGGTTCAAAACTGCGTTATATCTCAATTATAATCGTTTCAATCATTTCAATCTATTAAAAAATTAAATTTCAATATTTTCTATTCAAAATCTAAAATACGTCCACCTCAGGACGTAACAGTTGTCATGTTGGAATAATACAGCGGCACACTGATGAGCTTGTCAAGAACATATTTAAAAACTTATTCAAGAAAAATGGAATTTCATGCTTCACCGTGGCGTAAAAACCGGGAATATTCCCAGCTCCAGTGAAATTTTTTAATGAACCAATGTATAATAATATAACAATAAATAGTTTATTGTTTTTAATCCTGGCATATGAAACCTCCTAATTATCGAATTAATTTTTTCTGATATTCTGACTGCCCCGAATAATCCACAGCCATTTTGGGGATGATTCGCAAAATTGTAACACAACAATAATAATACAACAGTAAATAATTTATTGCTTTTAATCCACAAAAATTGAAACGTTTATGAAGGTCTATGGTCATTTTGGGGGATGATTAGCAAAATTGTAACACAACAATAATAATACAACAGTAAATAATTTATTGCTTTTAATCCTGGCATAAGAAAACTCCTTAATTATCGACCTAAATTTTTCTGGTATTCTATAACTGTCGTCGAATAGTCCACAAAAATTGAAACGTTTATGAAAGTCTATGGTCATTTTGGGGGATGATTAGCAAAATTGTAACACAACAATAATAATACAACAGTAAATAATTTATTGCTTTTAATCCTGGCATAAGAAAACTCCTTAATTATCGACCTAAATTTTTCTGGTATTCTGTAACTGTCGTCGAATAATCCACAAAAATTGAAACACGTTTATGAAGATCCATGGCCATTTTGGGGGATGATTAGCAAAATTGTAACACAACAATAATAATACAACAATAAATAGTTTATTGCTTTTAATCCTGGCATAAGAAACCCCTTAATTATCGAACTAAATTTTTCTGGTATTCTGTAACTGTCGTCGAATAGTCCACAAAAATTGAAACGTTTATGAAGATCCATGGCCATTTTGGGGGATGATCAGCAAAATTGTAACACAACAATAATAATACAACAGTAAATAATTTATTGCTTTTAATCCTGGCATAAGAAAACTCCATATTTATCGAACTAAATTTGTTTGGTATTCTGTAACTGTCGTCTAATAATCCACAAAAATTGAAACGTTTATGAAGGTCTATGGCCATTTTGGGGGATGATTAGCAAAATTGTAACACAACAATCAATATTGCTTTTAATCCTGGCATAAGAAACCCTTAATTATCGAAATAATTTTTTTTGGCTTTCTGACTGTCCTCGAATAATCCACAAAAATTGAAACGTTTATGAAGATCCATGGCCATTTTGAGGGATGATTAGCAAAATTGTAACACAGTGTCGCAGAGGCAGTCTAACAGGCTAACCAGGCCACAGACGATCCTCGCGAAGAGTCATTCATTTAAATTTCAATTCGATCTCCATGTCGAGACCTCCCTCGGGCTGAAGTCAGGGGATCGAGGAAGAAGACGTGCAAAAGGGGGTGTAAGAGGAGCACAGCGCAGGTGACGTCTGTAGTCTGCTGATGGTTGAACAGGACGGGCGGTCGGGCATTTAGCGGAATTTCGGTCGTTAATTAGAGTGCTGCTGACGTAACCGAGGGAACGTGCCAGAAAGCAGCGCAGAATAAATCGGGGATGAATCATTTTGGGAACGGTGCTCGTCTGAAACAGCCAGACGATCGTTTCGATATTTTCATTTAAAATCGTTACGGTATTCAAACACAAGAAAATACTAGGTAAGTAGTACCACGTGGCTCTACGATTTTTTCAATCACAGATTGTTTAAAAAAGGTCATATGAAGGTCATCTTTGCTTTTTTTTTAATGGAATGAGGTATTTTTTAATACATCAATCGATGCAGCTGGACATTCAGGAGCAGGACGTTCAGGAGATATTTTAATTTAAATAATTCTAAAACACTATTACTGTCGATGAGACTACTATATTACTATTACTAACAATAAGACGTTACACTAGTAAATAAACGCTTACGTCTTAGTACTAAACAGAGTGGGGCGCCACATTTTGCCACCTCAAATATCTTTGTTGTTGTTAAATATGCGTCAAATGTCTGAAGGACAAAATTGAATGGTAAAATGGAGCTTATACGATACCAAAAAGATTTTTGTTTTTATGTAATTTTTTTTAGAGATATGAAGGTGACCTTCATTTTTTTAAATGAAATGAGGTATTTTTTAATACATCAATTGATGCAGCCGGACATTCGTTATAAAAAAGTACTAACCTATGTATGTCGAAAAGTTGGTAGTTCAGGAGATATTTCAATTTAAATAACTCTAAAATACTAACCATAGTAATGGTATTTTAGAGTTATTTAAATTGAAATATCTCCTGAACTATCAACTTTTCGACATACATACTTTAGTACTTTTTTATAACGAATGTCCGGCTGCATCAATTGATGTATTAAAAAATACCTCATTTCATTTAAAAAAATGAAGGTCACCTTCATATCTCTAAAAAAAATTACATAAAAACAAAAATCTTTTTGGTATCGTATAAGCTCCATTTTACCATTCAACTTTGTCCTTCAGACATTTGACGTATCTTTAACAACAACAAAGATATTTGAGGTGGCAAAATGTGGCGCCCCACTCTGTATAATTGAAATTCAATGTAATTCAATTGCGTAATTGAGTTAGTACAACTACTTCCTTGGGTACGACAAATACCAGGCCTATGGGTCCGATGACATCTGGTCTGATATTCTACGTTAGAGAACAGCAGTGTTTCTCGTGAACAACGAAATTCATTTTTGCTCTTTGGCAGTTGCAATATTATTGCTAATAAGCCAACAAATTTTGTAGGAAATTCTCAAGGATATCATGATATTAAGAATATTTGTCCATGCTTGCAGTTCGATAGTATCCCTCGTTCCCAGCGTAATTTACGAGTCGATGGAAACATGGACCCACAAAAATTAATCCGTTTCTCTTATCTCGTCGCCAGTGCACGATAAATCCTCGGATAACCCGCTCCATCTTCGAGGACGTCCTCGACTGTCACCGGTCCTCGTATTTTCTAGTTTCTCGGTCGACCCTCCATCAGCAAACTAGCCACTGCGACAGGACAGATGAGGGGATCTAATGGATCCGAATTCGTAAATTTCTAGTTCGACGAAGTCCGCCATATTTTGAGAATCAAGTTAAAATTAAACAACGAAAAACGTGGGGCGCAAGATAATACATAGCAAGGAGTGTAGAGAGTAGCTGCCGCTGAGAAAACTCGTCAAACAGTTCATATCATTTGCAGTGCAATAAAATTGTTAGTGATTTAGGTGTTCATGCATCAATTATCTATTACATGCGCCGCACGTTTTTCGTTTTAAATCTTACAAGCATTTTCATAGCTATTCAAAATTCACAATCACAAATTTTCAGGACTATCTGTACGGGGTTAGGAATCTGTATGGGGCTAGAAAAAATTATTTTATACTTTTTAGTCCGTTTTTAAACGTGGCGTTTTTTAAAATTTTATTTTATACTTTTTAGTCCATTTTAAAAACGTGGTATTTTTTAAAAATTTATTTTTATTTAAATAATTATTTGTTCTGCGTTCCGGCGGTCGGATTTGGGCCCCGCAGGAAACTTAGCCGAATTACGCTGGGCGATCAACGTGTTAAGGCAAGGACCCTAGGAATGACTATGGTACGGTCGACTATCTGTAGACCAATCTGCAGCCAACATGTGGCACATGGCAACCAGCACAATAAGAAAGTTCTATGACTAATTCATTCAATTTATCAGTCAGGTATTAAGTAGGCATCTGGAAAACACAAGCGGCTCAGTCACCACCCCCACCATTTAAATGGGGAAGACCCAAAACGGTGGTCAGAAGACCACGATGAGCGAGCTGTGAGTTCAGGGATGAGCAAATTTTGACTCGATGAGAGGCATTCTCAAGGACAACCTCCACTTCTCCCGGCCGCGCGTCTCGCTCCCCGTGGTGGCCGTAATGCTCCGAGCACGATGCTACGGACGCCACAGGGAGCGAGACGTGCGGAAGTGGGGGTATTCCTTGAGAATGCCTGCGATCAAGCAAAAATTTTCTTCTCATACCTGAGTTAGTTAGTCAGCAGTGTCAGCACAGCTCAGAGCAGCAAGAACCATCAGAGACCAGCGTCGTACATACAGTACATTAGGATAGCATTTGTTGAGATCGAGGAAAGGATTGAGAAAACATCAGAGCATATAGACACTGTTGAATCCTTTCCAATTTGTCATTTGGCACCACGTGCAATATTTCAAAAGGCTTTACTGTAACAGCAGTCCAGTCTTGAACAAATTTATTGTAACATTCTCGATAACGAGCTCTTCGTCAAGACTATCTTCAACTGTGATACATGTAAGTAGACTTCGTGAGAACTTACAAAAACAAATGGAGCGTTAGTCAACTGCACGTTTACTTGAATTATCTGTCCATGATAATTTCAGTGTCGAGTTAGATCTGATATCGTGTTGCTATCGGTCTTATTGTGTAGAGAAATGCTACATGCAAATCGAACGTACAGTCGGTGTACGAAGTATTCGTACACATTAAAATAACGAATTACTTTTTCTAAATTGGACCCAAGAGCTTGAGTTTCTTTTCAGACGTTAAAAGGATTAGTTTACTAGCTAATATGTAAATAATTTGTTTTTAAATTCGTCTTTAGTAGATTAATGTAGGATTTCTCCATTTTATTCGATATTTCCGATCGAGTTTACCAATCGATCTACGCGGGCAGGATCAATAAAGTAATCGACTCACTCGTAACGATGGTTTCATAAAAGTAATAAGATGATGGATCTATAGATCTAGCATAACTGTAGAAGGTGATGACCGATGCGCGACGTCAGGCTCCTCAAGGTCGTCTTTTCCTTGCCTTTTCCCTCGACATTATTCGCCTGTCTTTACTCTCGCCATTATTCGCCTGTTTTTTCTCACTTCGCGGGACGCGCGTTCCGCCTGATCTTCGCGGTAATTTAGACATCCCACATGTATATTAGGTTTCTATATTAAAATTACTTTTCGCTTTTCATTATTTCTCAAATGGGACCTGTATATATACCCAGTAAGCAATTTTCTATCGATTTGCTAATAAAACTCGTCGACAAATTCTAATTTCGACCCATCTGTTACCGCAATAGTTTTGGTATTTTAGTGCAAACTTTGCCCTCGTGAAAATGGGCAGGTCCGTGTTTTTTGTCAATAATTCGTCGTAGTATTCAGATTACCTCGGGAATTACCCGTTTCAAGGATGTATGTATTGTAACAGACCTACAATAACGTAGGTTTGTTACTAAAATACTCCTGTCAAACCTCCACCGGTCATACGCGAGATTCAAAGCGCGCAACGTACCGTCGACCCCCCGTCATCAAAACAGCACCGCCCGTACCGCGTTATCCCCGCACCGACCTTCCTGTTCCAACGGGAATCAAAATCAAATTTCCAAAACAGCAAAATACCTCCCCGCACTACCATCCCTTACCACCAAGCGACTCCTATATAAGCCGTCGGGAAAACGTCAAAATCACCTGAGTCTGCCTGGAGCTATCTAGAACGACATCCTGCCAGAAATCCTGCTCCGCGAGTAGGATCCCGGTACCCGCCGACTACGAGCTCGTTCGCCGTGCGAACCCCTCGTCGTCGGGATCCTGATTCCCATCGGTGTGAACCGTGTTCCACCGAGGAACCGCTCCGGTGCGTCACCGGTAAAGTCGAGAGACGCGTCGTCTACGACATCGGTTGGACTCGAAGAGGTGCGTCACCCCTCGACTCCACCAATCCGTCTCCTGTCCGACATCCTGCACTTCCGCTGGTGAGAACCGCGTTCCACCTCGCAAAACACCCGGTGCGTCACCGGTAAAATTCCGCAAGGCGAGTCGCCTGCAGAATCGGCAGAACGAGAAGCGGTGCGCCACCCTTCCACGTCGCCTAAGAACCGCCTAGTAAGTCTTAGAGCACGGTGCGTCACCTGCATCCCCGTGAGACGAGTCGTCCTCGAGGTCGGACGAGTAAGACAAGGTGCGTCACCTTTTCGAACTCCCCGCTGGACTGTCCGGAGGAGATTTGAGGGACGGTGCGTCACCGACCTCCAAGATCCAGTAGAACCGGCCTGGGTAGGGAGACCTCGGCGATAGCCGCCGTCTACCATCCTCCCACCTACTCCGAGCCCGTCCTCCATCTCCTACAGGTCCAGGTAGCACCCCCGCGTTCGACCACTCTCGAGCACATCGTCACACGCGCACCGTAGCATCAAAATCGCATATCACGTCCGGGAGTACCGCACGCCGAACCCCCGAAACGTAATCAATCGCTAGGCAGCGAGCACCATTATATTTCAGAACACTCGTCTCGTTATTTCACTATCGCCGTACCGACTCCTTTCCCCGCGCCGAATACTCTCCTCGCCGTTACGAACCTTGGAGCGACGAGCTATACCGGCTACGAGGAGCACCACCGCGAGAAAGTCGCGCACCAGGAACCAGGACCGTTACAGTATTTTGGAAAGAAAGTTTGTAGCGTTTTCAAATTAAGAATCGATGATAAAATTAAGGTATTTATTCATGTGTTTATTCAATAACACGAGAACTTACCTCCAAAATGGCAAAAAGTGATAGAACAGAATGGAAAATGTTAGTGAATAAATCTATGTATAAATATCTGCATTTTAGCTTTCATTTTTAATTTACAGACGCTACGAACTTCCGTTCCAACCCGATACAATATTCTTGGGATCCCCTGTATATTATACAGTGAGACCTCGCTTAACGCTGTTTCAGTATTATGTACGTGGTAGTATTGGAATTCCCCGAAATCGCACGCGGTATTGGTATTTGTTGTATATGTGTGCAAATGACTTCGTCACAAAAAAAGCAAAGAATGTCGAATGGGGAAGAACCTTCCTCATAACAAACATAACTTTTTTACTCGAACTTTTTTTGATTTTCATGAATGTTTTGGTAAGACTTTAGAAAACCCCCCCTTCCTTTCGACATGTGACATACGTCATTCTATTCGTTTTGACATGCTGAACACAAAATGTACGTGTCATTTTTAGCTGAAATGAATAGTTTTCGAGATATTCGCAAAAAACTATCGCTAATACTGTATTGAATTTTTCGTATACCTCCACGCTCTGCGGCAACGTAAACCAGTCCCGGCGCGGCGTTTGTTTACATTTTGCTTCTAAACATTAGAGAGAAACCAGGGTCTTTCAATTTTGATAGACTACTCCTGAATTTCCGTATACGTGGTCGAATTTCCTCTCCGCCCCCCCCCCCACCTAACCTAACCTAACACGCACAGCATGGACGTGCACGTATACACAAAATTCAATGTGTAGTAACTGCAGTTTTTCACGAATATCTCGAAAACTATTCATTTCAGCCAAAAATGACACCTACATTTTGTGTTCAGCATGTCAAAACGAATAGAATGACGCATGTCAAATGTCGAAAGGAAGGGGGGGAACTTTTCTAAAGTTCAGCCAATGTTTTTAGCAATACATAAGTCTATAATTAACGTAATAAAAAAATATTTGATAGTAACTGCTACAAAATAAAACAAAATGATATTGATAAATTTTCTTATTCTCTGTTCTGTTTCGCTTGTCCCCATTATTTACGTATTAAGATGACCTCGTTTAACGTTGTTTCTATTAGCACTCAAAATTATTGTAACGTCACCCCCCCCCCTTTAAGCGGGGTCTTACTGCAGTTGATATATGTTGGAAAACTTTATTTTATTAAATAAGATGTCTTTGTTTATTCAATGCAAATAAAGTTACAGAGTTGATTAAGCAGTGATCGAAATGTGAATGAAAAAGAGATAGACTGTACTGAAATAAAGTAAAGCTAATGCTGTAGTGTAAAAGATGCTGTGATGTATTCCGTACTGTATTGGAACGACGACTGAGCTGGTTCGTCCCCGGAAAAACCTTTGGTAACTTTTCTTAAGTGGGGGTGTCATAAAACACTTGGGCCAGGCAACGAAATCTCTGCTCCTCCGGGCTGATTGCACCACAGCCTGTCTTTGTATAATATTATCGTTGGATTCCAACAATATAAAATATCGAAATCTTCTTGCGACTGACGAATTACTGAAAATTCTTTGTTTCAGATGTTCAAAATGACGTGGGCGTGCGTGCTCGTTTTGGTACTGTTGTTGCCACAGTTTCCATCAATCCGAGAGATCGATTTTAGCGGGACCATCGACATTGATATTGAGAAGGAGTTGTTGCCGAGGGCTCCGGGCAAACACTGCGGCGGAGAGGACGCCGTCAACTTGCAGAATTTGGATTTATCGAAGATCCCGACCCACGTGATCAAGAGCGATAAAATTCGACAGGTTGATTTGTCATTCAACAGAATATCGAATATACCTAACAGTTTCTTTCTGGGCGTTCCGAACATAGAGTGCCTGAACCTGACGAGGAACACCTATTCACCGAAATCCGTCTTCCGTGGTAGCAATTCAAACAGCTTGAAGACATTGATTCTGGATCGCATCGGATGTAATGATTACAATTGCAACAGGTGTACGATGACAGGATACTTTCCGAACCTGGAAACTCTTCACCTGAGCAATATCGAAAGTTGTTCCATAGACGCGTCTATCGAGGCTAAACTCCCTCGGCTTACTACGCTATATCTGATGGGCTACGGCTCTAGCTCAGGGTCCAGATTATGGCGATTACCGACTACTTTGCGACACTTACATTTAGAGGGAACCAGGTTCAATGAATTTCCCTTGAATGCAGTCAGTAACCTGCAGTCTTTGTACCTCGACGGGTTTGATTACAAGAATGACTTTTATATTTCCTCCGAGATCGTCAACCTACAAGTTGTGTCGTGCAGGAATTGTTCTTTGCGCACGACTGAAATAGAAAAATTCTTCGATAGTCCCCGAAACGCTTTAAGGCTATTGGATTTGTCGCACAACTCTCTCTATCACCTGCCTGACAGCATGTTCCAGCACACGAGTAATCTGGAGAGCTTGCTTTTGAGTAACAACATGTTCTCGGTAATGCCGGACGTGCGAGCTCTGTCGCAGCTACGCGGTTTAGTGTTGAGCCACAACCGTATCAATGAGGTCGCGGACAGAAAGTCGGATTCCTTGAAAATGTTGAGTCTTCGGGGCAATGGTATCTCCCAAATCAATGCCACCACGTTCCAGGGATTCCCTGCGCTCGAGATGCTAGATCTGTCGGAGAATAAATTGGCCTCCCTGCCAATTGGCTGGGCACATAGTTTGGAAAACCTCCTGGCCCTGAACCTCAAGTCGAACTCGTTCGTGAAATTCTCGGACACATCTTTGACGACGGCCAACAGCGAACTAACGCACCTGCTCATGAGTGTACACCCGATCGAGAGCTTCGACGAACAAGACTTCGAACATCTCCCGGAGAATTGCACGATCCACTTCATATTAAGGGACGATACTTTCGCGCAGGAGGAAACAGTTCAGGATCCATCAGATTACTAGCAAGGTACTGCGACGGTGACAAGCTGGCGCCACGTCTAAGGGCGCGATCACAGTGGATGTCGGACGATTCGGCCGACGTCCGACGTTGTGTCTCTTTTTCACACGCTCGAAAAAAGAGACAGATGCGTCGGACGTCGGCCGACTCGTCCGACATCGAATCCACTGTGATCGCACCCTTATGGGTGTAGTCAGCACAGCTCAGAGTAGCGAGAACCATCAGAGATAAATAGTCAAATAGTTCACAGTCAGTGCAGTTCCGAAATACAGGGAAAGCATTGAAAAAACATCAGAGCACATGGCCACTGTTGAATCATTTCCAATTTGACATTTGACACCACGTGCAATATTTCAAACGGCTCTACTGCAACAGCATTTCAGTCGTCCAGTCTTGAACTTTACTGTGACTTTTTTGATAACGAGCTCTTCGTCAAGATTATCTTCAATTGCGGTACATGCAAATATACTTCGTGAGAAGTAATCGCGTTTTTTCAATACCATATAGAACGTCGGCCATATGCATGTTTAGGAGACTACAGCACATACAGTGAACCACAAAAGTATTTGAACGCATTTTAAAACGGTACGTATAACTTTTTTATAATTGCACCAGACGACCTGATGTTTTGTAAGCAATTAGAAGTATTGGTTTACTAAATGACCTGCAAAAAAGACTTTCCAAAAATTACAATTTGCAAGGTTGCATGCAAAAATAAAGAAAGCATTTCTTAAAACGTTTTTATTTGGAGCCTTAATGAATTTTGTAGATGTATGTTAGTTATACGCATGCTGAAAGTTTCATCAAAATCGATTAACATACACCACAGCTACAAGTGGTTAAATGTGGTGGAAATCATAGTTTTTCGCGACATTTGATCAGTTTCTCCTTAAACTCCACTGATTCTTACATCTTTCGATGTGTGTCGGTTTTCTCTGCGTCAACCGATTTCGATGAAATTTTCATTTGTATAACTATATCTACAAAACATCTACAAAACGCATATTTTAAATTTTTATTGAGTGCTCTAATAAAAAACTTATAAATGGTGCCTCTTTTACTTGGTATTGCTCACGTAATTCTTAGCAACTGCAATTATTTCAATATCTTTTTTGCATCTCATTTGGTAAATCAATTTTTCTAATTGCTCAAAAAGAGCCAGGTTGTTTGGTCCGATCATGAAATAGTTATACTGTTTTAAAGTGCGTTCAAATACTTTCGTGGTCCACTGTACCACTCGAATTATCTGTCCTGGCTAATTTTAGTGTCGAGTTAGCTCTGATATCTTGTTGCTATCGGCTTATATAAAGAAATGTTTCATGCGAATCGAATCAATACAGCCACAGTTGTCGATTCGGGTACGCGTACGTCTCTGTCCGTAAGTACAAGTGATTCTTTGTTTGAAAATGAAGAAAGTTTCGTCCCATTACTGACTTTCCTAAATAGTTTTCTAAACTCCATGCTGTACATTTCTTTTCGCCGAACATTGCATGGAAGAAACAAGAATTATATTTACTTGAATGCTTTAATATTAAAAAGAAAGTGATAAATGTTCAAATTACTTTTCACTTTTCATTATTTCTCAAATGGGACTGCTACCAAACTTGCTACCAAAACTTGTCGACAAATTCCGATTTCGACACATCTGTTACCGCGTTAGGTCCGGTATTTTAGTGCAAACTTTGCAGTCGCAAATCCATGCCAAAGCTGGCCCTCGTGAAAAAGGGCAGGTCCGTGATTCTCCTCAATAACTCGTCCAGAAAGTCGCGGAGAAGTCTTCAGATGACCTCGGGAATCACCCGTTTTTGGGACCCCCTGTATATTAATTTGATACAAAATTTCGAGGTCAGGTTGGGAGTGACGAATAACTGAAAATTCTCTGTTTCAGATGTTCAAAATGATGTGGGCGTGCGGGCTCGTCTTGGTACTGTTCTTGCCACAGTTTCCATCGATCCGAGAGATCAATTTTAGCGGAAACATAGACATTGATATTCAGAATGAGTTGTTGCCGAGGGATCCGGGCAAACACTGCAGCAAAGAGGACGTCGTCAATTTGCACAACTTAGATTTACGGAAGATTCCGATCCACATGATCAAAAGCGACAAAGTCCGACACGTTGATTTGTCAAAGAACATAATATCGAATATACCTAACAGTTTCTTTCTGGACGTTCCGAACATAGAGTGCCTGAATCTGACGGCGAACGCGTATTCGCCGGTGTCCGTCCTCGATGGTAAAAGTTCATACAGCTTGAAGACATTGGTTTTGGATAGCAGCTCTTGTGGTCCGTACAATAAAGAAAATAGCTGTACGATGACAGGATACTTTCCGAACCTGGAAACTCTTCACCTGAACAATATCGCAAGATGTTCCATAGACGCGTCTATCGAGACCAAACTCCCTCGGCTTACTACGCTATATCTGATGGGCTACGGCTCTAACAGTGGGTCCACTTTATGGCGACTGCCAACTACTTTACGGCACTTGCATTTAGAGGGAACGAAGTTCAATGAATTTCCCTTAAATGCAGTCAGTAACCTGCAGTCTTTGTACCTCGACGAGTTTGATTACGACCGTGACTTCTATATTCCCCCTGAGATGATGAATCTGCAAGTTGTGTCGTGCAGGAAGTGTTCTTTGCGCACGACTGACATAGAAACATTCTTCGATAGTCCCCGAAACGCTTTAAGGCTATTGGATTTTTCGCAAAACTCTCTCTATCATCTGCCAGCCAGCATGTTCCATCACACGCGTAACCTGGAGAGCTTGATTTTGAGTAACAACGAATTCTCGATAATGCCGGACGTGCGAGCTCTGTCGCGGCTACGCGGTTTAGTGTTGAGCCACAACCATATCAATGAGGTCGCGAACAGAAAGTCGGATTCCTTGAAAATGTTGAGTCTTCGGGGCAATGGTATCTCCCAAATCAATGTCACCACGTTCCAGGGATACCCTGCGCTCGAGATGCTAGATCTGTCTGAGAATAAATTGGCCTCCCTGCCAGTTGGCTGGGCACATAGTTTGGAAAACCTCCTGGCCCTGAACCTCAAGTCGAACTCGTTCGTGAAATTCTCGGACACATCTTTGACGACGGCCAACAGCGAACTAACGCACCTGCTCATGAGTGTACACCCGATCGAGAGCTTCGACGAACAAGACTTCGAACTTCTTCCGGAGAATTGCACGATCCATTTCATATTAAGGGACGATACTTTCGCGCAGGATTAAACATTTCAGGGTTCACCAGGTTAGTAGACATTGTACTGTGCTGGCGACAAGCTAGCGCCACGTCTCCGCCATATGTTCAGTTTAAGACGAAAGTGTGGTTGAATGAATGGATCGGGTTGCCTGCTGCGCGATAGCGTCGAGTGGATGTTTGGAATCTAAACTTTAGATGATTGGGTCGAGTGTTGCGTAGGGTGATTTCGCGCCGCCACACAGTGGGCCAGATCGGCGCGCCAGCGGTTCACGCGTATTTCACCATTATTTCAAAACATAAAGACCACATTAAATATATCGTCGGATTCGTCTTGGCATCAGCTATAATATTATTGAATAAAAAATATATAGTTATAAATAAATAATGAAGGTAAACACCATTTTTTATAAAAAAAAAGAAATTATTGAAATTTTTTGTATTGAGATTTGTAGGAGACTGAGTACTGATTACTTTTTGTAGGAAACATTTTTTTGTTACATCACCGGAAATGTCTGTAAACTCGTGTGAATAATGAATAATATTTGAAAACTGGCTATTCAGGCATTCAAACAAGAGTAATTCATAATTATTGAATGAATGAAGTTTATTACATTTAATGAAATAACAAAAATGTGTTATTACTGTCTTATTTAAAAGATTACAAAAATTCAAACAAGATTAAGTATTATATGTTACAAAGTTACTGACTATATTCGATTGATCATACGGATTTTCTGCTTATAACTCTGTTTATCTATGAATACACAAAAATCTATACTATAATTCCTCTTAACAAAGGTAACATACAGGTCTTTAATATGGAAAAACTGCTCTGATGCTATACTACGATGCTGTTACTATAATCTCTCAAATACAAATGATTCAACTGTGAGCTAGTAATAAGTTCGAATGTTTATCAATGGTCGTATAATCTAAAAAATTCATAAGATAGGCCTGGGTTAGGTCTTTACACTCTTAAGAGCCACTGAGTGGTCGTCAATGCGTCTTATGCAACGCGACTCGCCGCTGAATTACGTGTCACGCGGCGCTTTAAACCATCATAATTTCCAAGTTTGGATCGATTTGGATGTGAAATTTGCAGGATCTTTAAGAGGAGACGTTGCTGAAAATGTTCTACTTTGTTAGAACGCGACACTCTATAACACTTTTAACTTATCCCTTGTCAAAGGTGAAAAACTTTGACGGTATTCCTTGGTTGACTAAGTATTTTTTTTATAACAAATTATGAACATTAATGTTTAGTTCCTGGTGCGTTCTCAACATAGATATACATTCTTCATACAAAAACAAATTGGGCACTTAATCTTTAGTAGGTTTTCCAGGACATCGTTATGAATAAAAGGAATTCTTTCGGTGATAAATCGTATCTGAAAAAGTTTGATCTTTGAACGCTTATTGTAACGAGAGTTTTTAATAACTTTAATTAATATTATCGTTTTTGAATGTAATGGACATTTAAGAAACATTGTACATTCGTTAAAAATCGATATGAGGACTTCGATTTTTTAGCTCATGAACAGCTAGCGCGTCGATCTGGCCCACTGTGCGCCACAGTGATCGATTCCTTGATTCTAGGCGAATAAAATGGTAAATTTGTTTAACTTCAGATATCTTCGCTGCCGTTCTACATTGTTTACGAACATTTATTTATTCGATATATAACCTAATATTTCGATTGCACGTGGTTATTACGACGTAATACGGCGTTAATGTTTTGTCTTTGCGAAATACTATAAATAAGCTAATTCTTCTCCATCGTATAACTTGTTTGTTTGTTGTTTAAATTATTATGTAAAAAATGGAGCGTGTAAGCGAAGGTAAGTATTTAATTTTTACATATCGGTATAATTTTATTTTGCCGTGTATATCATATACAACAGGTTAACTAATAATATTATTTAAGAAGAGGTCTTTGATAGTTTTGAAGAATACTTATTTCAAAATAATGATACTAAATATCGCTTGCCCGTTTTGGCCCGTTAGTCATTTATATCATTTTTTAGAAAAGACATGGAGTATGCCACGAAGACTGATGTTTGAAACCTGGTATTCAACAAGTTCTAAAGATACCAAATCCAAAGTTGATGCAATAATAGGGCTGATTCTAAACTCTTTTAACATCGAAGCTATTAATGATTCAGCAAAAAATATTTTGCATACAAAAATTACAAGTTTTTGCAAAAGAGTCAAAAAAAAATGGCAGAAATGCCATTGCACTATCGACCGCTTTTTAAAAGAAAATAGATAAAAAAATGTAGAAGACATATTTCATATGTTACTTCTAACGTCCGATCCACTTATAAGTAGTAAGAGGAAAATTACTAAAAAATGTTCTAAAGAATTAGCAGCAGAGGCAAAAAGTTTACTCAAATCACCTTAGAAAAGGTACGAGATTTACATATGACAATTATAATTTATAATAATTTAGGATATGCACCTTTGTCATGCACATTCCTTATTATAATTTTGTAATTTTGTATTATATTTTCGTACAACTTTATCTAATTTTTAAATATAAGTTAAGATTAATTCTTTTCATTTTGTGTATTGTGTATTCACGTATTTAAACAAAAACTATAAAATATTTAATTTATGTTATTTTCACAAATGTTACAATTAATTGTTTTATTTGCCCATTATAAAAAAATTATATAAATCGTTAAAGTTCATGTTGTTTTTATACACTTGTCATGATTTCTGAGAAATAAAGCTATATTACTACAAGAAAACACAAAAATTTGAATTTTGTCCACCTAGAATCGAGGAATCGATTCTGTGCGCCTCCGAAAAGATTGTATTGTATTTAAGTTCGTATGTATTCTCACAAATTAAATGGAAATTATTTTATGCTTTTTAGTGCGTATTTTCGAAGTCGGTTTAATTTTTTTTATACAATTTCTTTATTTCAAACTGTTTATCAAGGGACCAATCGGGAGATATACTGATTGGTCCATCAATGTCGGAGTAATCGGTGAACATACATGAAACGTAGGATCAAAGATACCTTTCGCCTGAATATTCACAAATCTCCGTCTGAGATTTACAAAAACGTCTTTCTCCGTCAACCGTCACATTCCAAATCGTAATTTATAAATATCTGAAAGCCGCAATAATATCTAATATCTAACATTCAGCGGTGTTCACAACGGCATCACCACCCTACACTTTCGCAAATAAAATCGTAGGGAATAAAAATATGCAAAATCTTTTTTTCACTGGACCACCCCGGGGACATGCTCTACAACCTGTGGCGCATGCGCCAAACGTGGCGCATTGGATCCTTGCGCCTATACTTATTCTTTTGAAATAGGCGCCATAACTGAATCCATCTTCACATTTTCAACACCTGAGAGCTCTCAGTTGAATTTATACAGTCTTCTTACTCGTCAATTCGTCGCAATTTTTTGACAGTTTTTAATTATAGGATGAGAATTGGAGTGTTCATGACATCGATCGCCCTCTCGTCCAAAAGTTCATTTCTCACTATTGTAGATAGATGCTCCAATGAACGTGTGACTTTTCAACTGGCGTAGGTTAATTAATTTAGTTGCATGATTGAGCACCTTGAGCACCTTTTCCTCCCCTAACCGAAGCAGATCCTATCCCTATTCCTACTTTTCAACCGCAACAATGAACGTAAGAAGGTAGAAAAAGTGCTCGAGTTGTATGGCGCATCTCAACTCGTATGTGAAAGAATTTACGCATGGTATGCAAAAGGTTGGTCACCCCTGCTCTACGAGATGCGAAAGGTTTCGTTCCGATTGGTCCATTCATCTCGGCGTAATCGGTGAACATACATAGAACAAAACAAGGCGCATACATATCGAATTGACTAACCTCCTCCTTTTTCGAAGGAGAGGTTAAAAACCCAGAGCACCGGAGGGAGCAACGAGGTGTCCTTAGGACCAGAGTTTACCTGAGCTACCACAGCTCATTAATAAGTCGCACTCATGGCGGACGGCTTCACCGTCAATAGTTGTTGTCATTTATATCACACACCAGTCATCCTTTCCCATAACGCACGTACCCACTAAGCAAAATGCTCGATTTTATACGGGCACCTGCGCACGCATAAGTAGCGCTTTCTGCTGGCAGAAAAACCGGGCATCTGCCACGGCAGAAGCTGCTCGGGCACAATGCTGGCCGCCCGGTCCTGAATTCTGCTCGGCAGAAGCTTCGAGCGTCGTTCTGTCAGGGCTGCGCTCGATTTCTGCTCGAGGCAGACCTGACTGACTGGGTATATGTATACATTAGACTATTTTCCTCCACAAAGTTTGAAGATGAGTCAAGGATGAAATCATGAGTTTGTATAGTAAAAACAGGATGCCGGGTATCTTGTACATAGAATGAAATGATATTGGTATATAACAACCATATAGAGCGATAGTCAACTGCATGTTTACGAGACTATGACACATACCACTTGAATTACACTGTCCAACACCAAAGTTCAACAATTACTAACAAGAATTTATGATTTCGGCGCCAGGATCGATCATTCATAAAGACAGCAAATGCGCAATTATTTAACCATGTATCTCGACGTTTCGATCCCTATGCGGATCATTTTCACAAAGAACATTTATTGCGTCTGAAAATAATGCAAGAAAATTATAATTTGGCAAAAATATTATAACACAGCCGTGTAGATCCAAAAGATCAAATAAAAATAATACACTTACTTGCTGCTGAAAAAAACATTTTAAACGAAAATTATGAGTTACACAAAGACAAACTTCCATCCATGGTGGCAGATATGTAACTGAAAACGTGTGCTAATAGACAACAGTTTACTGATTGGATTCTTGTTATTCAATTTTCGATCGAGAAACATGTTTCAACCTTTTCAACAAATACTGTTGGCTGGTTTTTATAGAGTTTTTTGTGCTGATTCCGAATCTGCCCTTAATTTTTCTCCTGGACGCACAGTTTTCGAGAAACATGACTTTGAATAAAAAAAAACATATTGTAAGGCCGATTTACACGGAAGGATGTCGACTCGTTCGCGATCGTAAGACAACTGACCAAGTTTGGTCATCGAGACCCGCTTTTATAGGCAGAAGTATCTAAAAAGATGCCGCTCATCGCCACGACGCCGCTTTGTGGTACCACGCCGAAAAGAACGCAGCGGCATCGGTACCACGCCGAAAAGAGCGCAGCGGCATCGGTACCACGCCGAAAAGAGCGCAGCCGCTCGAACACTCATATAGCGGCAATGTGCCTTGATCGTCAAACGCACGGGCACGTCGTCAGCGGCAAACCCTTACAATATTTTTCAACTCTAAACGAATATTGTGATGTTATTATAAAAGATATTGAATTATTCTTTGCAGCAAAAGATTCTGTAGACTTTCCCGAATACAGTGCTATCCAATATTATTACGTTATAAATGTTTAAACAATCATTAAAGATGGAGGGACACCATTTTTGCACCAATTTTTGAGGATATTTGAATTTGTCTCAAAACATATGGGTCCAGCGTAAAATCGAACTATATCACGTGATAGGGCTGATTGTTTTTTAGAAAACCCCTTTGAAGTTTGCAATGTTGACATTTTTACCGAACCAGAAAGCAAAATATGTTCGCCCGACATGAGTTGCCGCTAGTGGTGCTATTCCACTAGCGCGGTCGTCCGTTGGGATACGACGCGGCGAAAAGCACCACTGGTTGCTTTCTGGTTCGGTAAAAACGTCGACGTTGCAAACTAAAAAAGGTGTGTTTCTCAAGATAAAAGTCTGCTCTGTCGCGTGATATACAGTGATTCGGAAAAATATTCGGACGCTCTTAAGTAGACGACAATTTTTTTAAGGATGTACTGGAGGTACAATGGGAGACAAAAATACAAGAAATTCGAAAACCATCAATACATGGCAATGAAAGCCATTCATGAGTATATTTTGCATGAAACTTTTGCGAATACTGTACCCTCTGTAGCTATATTCAGTGGTCTACACTTGTCACGTTTCCATGCTAGTGAGAGACAACAAGATAAATTTGACGTTTTGTAACAGTTTATAATTTTTTTGCTCTGTAACTGTTTAGTGAATCCTAATAAATTTTGAACATAATTAATTACCTAATTTTTACTACATATAAGAAAAAACTGGAGTTTCTAGTTGCGTTTTTTCAAGGTTTAAATAGGGTTTCAAGTGGAATTTTATGAATTCTCCATAAGAAGACGTGTTAAAATGTGCAAACTTTAAGTTGCTATAATTCTTAAACGGTGCAGTGAATCGAACCCAAACTTTGGTAATTGCATCAATTTAGTAAGAATTATATCTTGTCAAATTTTCAAAAATTTTGTTGCGTTTTTATATACCTCCAGAACATCCTTAATATTGTACTATACGATTTGAACTTTTTTGGGAAGCTACAGCAATTAGTTTACTATAGGATGTGAATAAAATTGTTTAAAAAATAGCAATTGATCGGAATTGTAGAAAAGAATACTAAAAGTTGCATTTTACAACCTTTTTATGTGGGCCTATATTGATAATTTAAAAACTACGTTTTGTAGATCTGTAACAAATTGCAGTTATATGCCGAAAATCTTTAAACGATTGTAGCTCGTTGCAACGTCGACCGATTTTAACGAAATTTTCAGAATATTGACACTAATAATAATAATAATAATAATAATAATTGACACAGATCTACAAAACGTATTTTTTAATTTTCGATGTAGAACATAAAAAAGTTGTAAAATGCAACCTTTAGTATTTTTTCTACAATTCCGACCAATTACAATTTTTGAAAAAAATTTGTTGCTCCAGCTTCCCAAAAAAGTTCAAATCGTATAGTTCTATATTAAAAATGTTATCGACTTTTTTAAAGCGTCCGAATATTCTTCCGAGTCACTGTAGTTTGATTTTACGCTGGACCCTTATTTTTTGAGGTAAATTCAAAAATATCCTCAAAAATTGGGGAAAAAATGGTGTCTCTCCGCCTTTAATGATTGTTTAAACATCCATAATGTATTAATATTGGATATCACTGTATTCGGGAAAGTCTACAGCGAATATTCTGCTGCACAGAATAATTCAATATCTCTTATAATAACACCGCATTATTTTTTTTAACGTTGAACAATATGTTTTTTTATTCAAAGTCATGTTTCTCAAAAACTATGCGTCTAGGAGAAAAATTAAGAGGGAGATTCGGAATCAGCGCAAAAATACTCGATAAGAACCACCCAACAGTAATGGTGGAACATGAAAGAAGTTCGTTGAACAGTGTTATCTGTCCTTGATACTTTCAGTGTCGAGTTAGCTCTGATATCGCGTTGCTATCGGCCTTATATAAAGGAATGCATCATGCAAATCGAACCTACTCAGCCACAGTTGTCGACCCGGGAACGTGTACGTCTCTATCTGTAAGTGCAAGTGATTTTTTATTTGAAAATAAGGTTTCATTCTATTACTTTTCTAAATAGTTTTCTAAACTCCTTGCTGTATATTTCTCTTCGCCGTTATAGTGGTTAGAACATTGCGAGGAAGAAACAAGAATTATATTTACTTGCATGCTTATATATTTATAAAGAAACGGATAACATTCGTCCTTAAGTAGATTTATATCACAGTTGGGCAAAAATTTAATCAACGATTTACGACTAATCTTTTACTTCAATCGTTAATCTCAATTAACAATTAATCTTCTAGTGTAGTCGTTAATTGTAGTTAACGATTAAATACTTATTAATCGTTAATTGCGGTTAACGATTAAATACTTATTAATCGTTAATTGCGGTTAACGATTACATTCCTTTCAATTGTAATCGTCAATCGGATAATTGATTCATCAAAATTTAACTGATCAAAACTATATATGAATACTTAAAAAAATGTAAACTGGGTTGAGGTGTATTGTCATTTGGTTTGTAATATAAATTCTGTTTACGTGCTTTTATGTTTTTTTCGATGATTTCTTTTTTTAATGAACGATTGACAATTAACTTCATCAATCGATTGAATCAATCGTCGATTTTTCGATGGTTTCTTTCCTTAATCGTACACATCAATCAATCAATCATGATTAAAATTTTAATCGATTAATGTCCAACTCTGATTTATATTAGGTTTCTATATTCAAACTACTTTTCACTTTTCATTTTTTAACTTCCCGATTTTATAGGGAAGTTATTGTAATTACCCCGAAAATCGAAAATCGAATTTTTAGCAGATCTTCACGTTTCATGGTCATTGGAGTCATTTTAGACTATTTTTATCAAAATGTCGGTATGTGTGTGTGTGTGTGTGTGTGTGTGTGTGTGTGTGTGTGTGTGTGCGTATGTCCGTTTCTATGGTATCAAATTTTTCGTTAACGTTTTCAGAAAAAGTAACAACGCGATCGGAATGATGAATGATGCAATCGATGTGCCCCGCTGTAACTTAGAGCTGATTAGATTTTGGTCCATTTTGGTCAAGTAGTTTTTTAGTTTTTTTAGTTTTTTTCGAAAGAAGTTCATTCAACAATGCAATTTATACGAGAGAACGGAAAGTTTCCACCGAAGAAACAAACGTAATTACACAAAAAATTTTTTTTTCGATTTTTTTAAAATTAGAAAAAAAAATTTTTTTTTTTAAATCTTTTTTTGTACCTTAAGATGATGTTTCCGTTTACAATAATCGAAAATTATCCCAATGCAAGAGTGAGTTGATCATCTCTACTCCCGAGAATACATTTTCAAAGAATATCGATGAAAGTACAAAAACATTTATATTACAATCTTTAAAAAAACAATCAGTTCAAAACGAATTATTAACTGAGATTAAATTGAAAATTAATATGAACTATATGATAATTATTAATAACAGTGATGTTGAAAACGGATTGGTTAATGGAGCACACATGCGGAATATTAAAATTTATTACTTTTCAAGAAAATACTAAAATTCCGTCTATATTGTGATTAGATTTTCTATTGGCCAGAGTAGGAGTGAAAGTAAGAACTCGTTATCGTGATTATATGAAAAATGCAAATATTGATCAAAATTTAACACCAATAATAAAAATATCGAATCAAGTAAATATCTCGAGTGAGGAAAAATATCAAATCACACGTAGTCAATTTCCAGTGGTTCCTGCTGAAGCAATTACGATTCATAAAAGTCAGGGATAAAAAACATACGAGAAAGTATGTTTGGATTTTAAAAAATCAGAAAGGCCAACTTTACAAATGTTGTATGGAGCACTGAGCAGAGTTTCAAAATTGAGCGCGGTTTATATATTTCGGGACAATTTAAATTAACAGTATCGAAGAAAACCAAGATCAATACTGCAACCCCGGATAGTGATGAGTTGTATCGTTTGCGAAAAACTAATTAAGACAATTTATATTGCAACATTAGTATGCTATAACAAGGAACCAAGCGAGCAACGAGCATACGATATTGGTTTAATGCGACGCCATGTAGCAAACATTTTGATAAGTAGAAAACTATTGAATTTCCCTGAAAACGTATAATATTCTTAAAACGTACACTTAATAAATAATAATAATAATATACAGCAACTAATGAATCGGGAAGTTCTTTGCGTGGCTCGTGGAGAGTCACACACAAAATGAAAGACATTAATAGCTGTGGGCCCTACTAGGATTGCGTACCACTAACATTCTCGCAAGAGCAGTCCTGCCCGCGAGCTCGCGAAGCGAGCGAGCAACAACAACCCTACTCGCGAGCGAGCGAAGCGAGCGAGCAACAATAGCCCTCTAGTTCTCAAATGGTTGCCTACATGTCTCTTCGGGACCCCGTAGCTATCCGACTACTAACGAACGTATTGTGATCACGAGAGAGAGGAGAGCGAGTATTGAGAAAAAGAGACAGCGCGCGGCGCAGTGTCTTCGACGCGCCAAAACGATCTAATTATCTATATTATATCTACATATGGTATATCCATATATGGTATTACCCAGAAAGCAATTTGCTATCGACTTGCTACCAAAATTTCTCGACAAATTTCGATTTTGACTCATCTGTTACCACGTTAGGTTCGGTACTTTAGTGCAAACTTTGCAGTTGCAAATGCCAAACCTTGCCCTCGTGAAAAGGGGCAGGTCCGTGTTTTTCGTCAATAAAGTCGCGGAGAAGTTTTCAAATGACCTCCGAAATCACCCGTTTCAAGGAAGAACAATATTTTTGGGATCCCCTGTATACTATACTGAGAAAAAAAAGTAGTTACTTCAATAACACGCGTGTTATTGTAATTTTTTAATTCGAAGAATATCAATGTATTCTTTTCAATAGTATGAAATTTAGAAGCAAATCGTGATGTATTTGAATTGTCTATCATGAAATGATTGAAAATATTATTTGATTCAATACCGTATATTATTATTCGTAATATTTCTTTTTTCCTTCAATCAGATATGTTGTTAAAAAAAATTGGGAATTGGTTTGAGGCCATATCTTATTTTTTTGAAAACATTGATGGTCAAGCTATTGGCTTATATGATTCGCGGAAATGAGTTTTGCTATTGAAATTCAATAGTATTAAATATTAAAATAAGTTCATATGATATTGGTACTATTCAATAGTACATCTTATTGAATCAACATATATTTTTATGTTTCGACAGGATCTTTTTCTCAGTGTACATATAGTTGATAATTTCGAGGTCTTGTTGGGAGTGAAGAATAACTGAACATTCTCTGTTTCAGATGATCAAAATGATGTTGGCGTGCGGGCTCGTCTTGGTATTGCTGTTGCCACAGTTTCCATCAATCCGAGAGATCGATTTTAGCGGGACCATCGACATTGATATTGAGAAGGAGTTGTTGCCGAGGGCTCCGGGCGAACACTGCGGCGAAAAGGACTCCGTCAACTTGCAGAATTTGGATTTATCGAAGATACCGACGCACGTGATCAAGAGCGATAAAATTCGACACGTTGATTTGTCATTCAACAACATATCGAAGATACCTAACAGTTTCTTTCTGGACGTTCCGAACATAGAGTGTCTGAACCTGACGGCGAACGAGCATGCTCCGAAGGACGTTCTCGATGGTAGCAATTCATCCAGCTTGAAGACATTGGTTCTGGATAGAACCAGATCTAACGATAATCGCAAGAGGTACAATAACTACGGCAGCTACGATGATTACAACAGCTACGATAATTACAACAGGTGTACGATGACAGGATATTTTCCGAACTTGGAAACTCTTCACCTGAGCAATACCGAAAGTTGTTACTTAGACGCATCTATCGAGGCTAAACTCCCTCGGCTTGCTACGCTATATCTGATGGGCTACGACTCTAGGTTAGGGTCAAGATTATGGCAATTACCAACTACTTTACGACACTTGCATTTAGAGGGAACGAAGTTCAATGAATTTCCCTTGAATGCAGTCAGTAACCTGCAGTCTTTGTACCTCGACGAGTTTGATTACGACCGTGACTTCTATATTCCCCCTGAGATGATGAATCTGCAAGTTGTGTCGTGCAGGAAGTGTTCTTTGCGCACGACTGACATAGAAACATTCTTCGATAGTCCCCGAAACGCTTTAAGGCTATTGGATTTTTCGCAAAACTCTCTCTATCATCTGCCAGCCAGCATGTTCCATCACACGCGTAACCTGGAGAGCTTGATTTTGAGTAACAACATGTTCTCGGTAATGCCGGACGTGCAAGCTCTGTCGCAGCTACGCGGTTTAGTGTTGAGCCACAACCATATCAATGAGGTCGCGGACAGAAAGTCGGATTCCTTGAAAATGTTGAGTCTTCGGGGCAATGGTATCTCCCAAATCAATGCCACCACGTTCCAGGGATACCCTGCGCTCGAGATGCTAGATCTGTCGGTGAATAAATTGGCCTTCCTGCCAATTGGCTGGGCACATAGTTTGGAAAACCTCCTGGCCTTGAACCTCAAGTCGAACTCGTTCGTGAAATTCTCGGACATATCATTGATGACGGCCAACAGCGAACTAAGTCACTTGCTCATGAGTGTACACCCGATCGAGACGTTCGTCGAAGAAGACTTCAAACTTCTCCCGGACAATTGCACGATCCACTTCATGTTGAACTAGACATGGTACGTTTATATAATTTATTAATTGATGATTTTTTGCGATGAGGAGAACCAGAGTGTATCTTCAACAATATTGCTGTGTCAATTTCTCGCACGTTCAGTTACAGATTAATCGAGTAAAAACGACTTCGCGAAGACGCGTTCTAAGGCGATCTACAATTTCAGATCTACAGTGTCCTGATAAGGGATCAGAGTGTAAACGTATTCGGTAACGTTACCGCAGCTAGAGTCCACCAACATGACGCCAATATGTTTGCGGCGATAGCCTGTCGAATTTAATCTCTACGGAGTTGCAGCTCCGCTACTTGGAACTTTGCTTCCTCCAGGCGAATATTTAAAACGTAATTGCTGTTGCGGAACGACACTCGTTAAAACACCGGTCCGTTTCAGTTCCCAAAAATGAAATGAAAAAAGAAAGCACGCGATTGGCCCCGACGGAGAGCGTTTCCGTGTTCGATCGCCTTTCCGGCTGATAGCCGGCTTTATCTCCGTGCATTTCGCGGAGGAGTACAGTGCGCTCGGTGTGCATGTTTGCGGATATCCGAGTCAGCGGCTTGTTTGACGCACTTGCTTTCCCTCGGCCTCGCGTTGATATGCGACGGATTAAAAGCTTTCGCGAACCGCGATGTATCTGCGTAAGCAGTTTCCTCTGCCGATTTATCGCGACGACCCAGCTATCGTTTGCGAATCCCAGTTACTACTTCAAGGAATTATCGCCCTTGGAACGATCTGAGGGCTGATCGTCTCTGGCAGTCATAGGAATTGGCGGAACACCCACGGGAGCTCGCCAAATATCCCATATTAACATAAATTATCAATGAATTAGAGAAACCGCAAAAAAATCGAAGGTAATTATTTACAAAAGCACTGCGTACTCCGATTTTGATCAAATTTAAATATGTTATGCAGCAACACATCCTACACAACTTTTTCCTTTTCCAATATAGGGGGGTCGCTTTTAGTTTTTGAGATATTTGCAAAAAACTGTCGCGAATACTCTATTGAATTTTTCGTATTCTTGCACGCTCCGCAGCAACGTAAGCCTGTTCCGGTGCGCCGTTTGTTTACATTTTGACGCTGCAGAGATGAGGGAGAAACCAGGGGGGCGGAAAAGGCCGGCCTGACACCACACACACCCACTCAGTGTTTCATACGCACCCAGTGTTTGTAAATTATACTCTAGATTCTTACGCATTTTGACGTGCTGATTACGAATATAATAGTGAAAATTGGTGCAAATGTTAACTTCATAATGGAAACCTTCTTTTGAGAAACAGTGGATGCATGTGAAACACTGTATTAGGACTGGGTTAGAACTGGATTACGACTGAGTTAGGATGTATGCTGTATTGGTCTCAGTTGATTTTATATTGTATAATGTGAGAACCTTCTTTTTAGAAACACTGGGTCCGTGTTAAGCACTGGGTGTGTGTGTGTGGTATTGTTGCTTCTCATCTCCACAATGTGTTTACAAACAAAAAATAAACAAATGGGTGAGTGAACAGGCTTACGTTGTTGCGGAGCGTGCAAGAATACGAAAAATTCAATAGTGTATTCGCGACAGTTTTTTGCAAATATCTCGAAAACTAAAAGCGAACCCCCTATATTGGAAAAGGAAGAAGTTGTTCAAAATGTCGAAATCTATAACATATTTAAATTTGATCAAAATCGGAGTACGCAGTGCTTTTGTAAATAATTACCAAATCGAATTTATAATGTATTTTCTAAATAAACGACTTTTGTTAAAATTTTCTTGCGCGATTCAATGGACCACATTCACAAACACGCAACTTGAAAGTAAATTCAATTTTTTCCGTCTTCTGGTTTCCGAGATATCTCGAAAAGTGTGGTCTTCACCCCTTCAATGTGGATGGTCGCCGATAAATAAAGAAACATGTCAAATATCTTTCGAAAAACTATGTCTCACGTAAGTTTTTTCGTCACAATCGCCTTGTATAACTTGAATATGTTATGTGTCAATAAAGCATTAACAAATGATTAATTAAGGAATCGTTTCACTGCCGCCCCAAAGATCGATAATTAAATTTTCCGAGAAACAAGCACCCTATCCATATCCCGAATCTAATCGACCGGGCAAAAATATCCGCGAAACGGGAGAATGGGAGAATTCAATTTCGGTGAAACATTGGGAATCGCGTTTTGGGAACGCCCGCGGGACCGCGGCCGACAAGAGTCGCAGTTATGGCAGCATTAATATTCATCGGAGAGGCAGGCGGTTCGGTATCGATAGGCGAGGAATTTGGACGCAGCATTTATTAAATTTAATCGAAGCCTTGTATCTAAATGAACGATCCGCGGCCGTGATACGGGGACAGCGCGGAACAGGGACACGCCGGAAGCGCGGCTCGCGATAAGAGCTCAAATCTCCTCGGGCTTTCTCGCTCTCCTTTCCGCTCGACGAGGGGATTAAATTCGCAGTGTGTATGCATCGGCGAGCTTCGTTTTCGCGGGAAATGGACAGCTATAAAATTGCGGTGGCCGAGGACGTGACGCGTGCGTCGACATAATATCCACAGGACAGGCGTGTCCTCTCGCCGATAAATTCCGCTCGAGGTCCTCGAGAGTACGCTGGAGGACACGGCGGGCGTGATGTATGCGTACATTAAACAAATTGACTGAATTATGTATACTAGACCCTTTCCTCTCTAATTCATCCTTCTCTTTTTTGGATACGTTCCCTCCCCTCCTGAATTTTCCTCCTCCTTTCCTGAAATCCCTCCCTTTTTTAGATCCTCCCCTTTCTTAGGTCTCAATCTTCTTTAGATTTCCCTTCCCCTTCCTTCCTAGATGTCCTTTCCCATCCCTGGATCCCCTCTCCTCCATTCCCTGAGAATGTTTCTTAGGAGCCGCTATCCTTTTATCCCACCATACCTTTTCTAAGATCTCCCTTCCTTAGGAGTTGCACCTTCTCATGGTTCCCTTCCTTGGATCCTACCTTCCTAAGATTCCCCTTTCTTAGTATTCTACCTTTTCATGGCCCCCCTTTCTTGGGATCCTACCGTCTTAAGGTCCCCCTTCCTTAGGATTCTACCTCCTCATGGTCCCACTTCCTTAGGATTCTACCTCCTCATGGTCCCACTTCCTTAGGATTCTACCTCCTCATGGTCCCACTTCCTTAGGATTCTACCTCCTCATGGTCCCACTTCCTTAGGATTCTACCTCCTCATGGTCCCACTTCCTTAGGATTCTACCTCCTCATGGTCCCACTTCCTTAGAATTCTACCTTCTCATGGTCCTCCTTTCATAGGATTCTACCTTCTCAAGACCCCCTTGCTTAGGATTCTACCTTCTCATGGTCTCCCTTCCTTGGGATCCTACCATTTCAAGGTCCCCCTTCCTTAGGATTCTACCTCCTCATGGTCCCACTTCCTTGGGATCCTACCATCTCAAGGTCCCCTTCCCTAAGATTCCCCTTTATTAGGATCCTTCTCAAGGTCCCCCATTCTGGGGATCCTACCTCTTCATGGCCCATCTTCCTTAGGATTCTACCTTCTCATGGTCCCACTTCCTTAGGATTCTACCTCCTCATGGTCCCACTTCCTTGGGATCCTACCATCTCAAGGTCCCCTTCCCTAAAATTCCCCTTTATTAGGATCCTTCTCAAGGTCCCCCTTTCTGGGGATCCTACCTTTCCAAGGTCCCCCTTCCTTGGGATTCTACCTCTTCATGGCCCCACTACCTTAGGATTCTACCTTCTCACGGTCCCACTTCCTTAGGATTCTACCTTCTCATGGTCCTCCTTTCATAGGATTCTACCTTCTCAAGATCCCCCTTCCTTAGGATTCTACCTTCTCAAGATCCCCCTTCCTTAGGATTCTACCTTCTCATAGTCCCCCTTGCTTAGGAATCTACCTTGTCACGGTCCCACTTCCTTAGGATTCTACCTTCTCATGGTCCTCCTTTCATAGGATTCTACCTTCTCAAGATCCCCCTTGCTTAGGATTCTACCTGCCCATGGTCCCACCTCCTTAGGATTCTACCTCCTGATGGTCCCCCTTCCTTGGGATTCTACCTTCTCAAGGCCCCCCTTCCTTAGGATTCTACCTCCTCATGGTCCCACTTCCTTAGTATTCTACCTCCTGATGGTCCCCCTTCCTTGGGATTCTACCTTCTCATGGCCCCCCTTTCTTGGGATCCTACCGTCTTAAGGTCCCCCTTCCTTAGGATTCTACCTCCTCATGGTCCCACTTCCTTAGGATTCTACCTCCTCATGGTCCCACTTCCTTAGAATTCTACCTTCTCATGGTCCTCCTTTCATAGGATTCTACCTTCTCAAGACCCCCTTGCTTAGGATTCTACCTTCTCAAGATCCCCCTTCCTTAGGATTCTACCTTATTATAGACCCCCTTGCTTAGGATTCTACCTGCCCATGGTCCCACTTCCTTAGGATTCTACCTTCTCATGGTCCCCCTTCCTTGGGATTCTACCTTCTCATGGCCCCCCTTTCTTGGGATCCTACCGTCTTAAGGTCCCCCTTCCTTAGGATTCTACCTCCTCATGGTCCCACTTCCTTAGGATTCTACCTCCTCATGGTCCCACTTCTTAGGATTCTACCTCCTCATGGTCCCACTTCCTTAGGATTCTACCTCCTCATGGTCCCACTTCCTTAGGATTGTACCTCCTCATGGTCCACCTTCCTTGGGATTCTACCTCTTCATGGCCCCACTTCCTTAGGATTCTACCTTCCCATGGTCCCACTTCCTTAGGATTCTACCTTCTCATGGTCCTCCTTTCATAGGATTCTACCTTCTCAAGACCCCCTTGCTTAGGATTCTACCTTCTCAAGATCCCCCTTCCTTAGGATTCTACCTTATTATAGTCCCCCTTGCTTAGGATTCTACCTGCCCATGGTCCCACTTCCTTAGGATTCTACCTCCTGATGGTCCCCCTTCCTTGGGATTCTACCTTCTCAAGGTCCCCCTTCCTTAGGATTCTACCTCCTCATGGTCCCACTTCCTTAGGATTCTACCTCCTGATGGTCCCCCTTCCTTGGGATCCTACCATCTCAAGGTCCCCCTTCCTTAGGATTCTACCTTCCCATGGACCCACTTCCTTAGGATTTTACCTTCTCATGGTCCTCCTTTCATAGGATTCTACCTTCTCAAGATCCCCCTTCCTTATTATTCTACCTTCTCATAGTCCCCCTTCCTTAGAATCCTACCTACCCTTCTGATCCCTCCCTAGAATCCTCCTAAACCTCTTCCTAAACCCCTACCTTAACGTCTCTAACTCCCTCTTCTCCTCCTAGGAACCTTCCATTTAATAGACCATTCTGTAGACCAGGCATGCACAGACCTTAGCTCTCAGAGCGGCTCTTGTGACCTAGCTCGGATGTATAGAAGGGGAACCCACTAAGCGTCTTCTCTCGCGCTGTGTTTACAAGTCATGCTTACAATTAGTGGGTTCCCCTTCCATACGTCCGAGCTAGGTCACGGCTCCGACCCGGCTCATGAGCCGGGTCGAGGGCTCCGGCTCCCAAATCTGTGCATGCCTGCTGTAGACGCTCCCCCATTTTTCAGCAACTTCCTAAAACCCATTCCTGATCCGATCTCAATTTGTCAATCCCTCGTCCAGCCTCTTCCCCACTCTTCAGCCCTTTCCCACAACCCTCTCCTCGTCCCCACCCTATTCTTTAATCCCCTCTCTACTCCCTGACGAAGTCCCCCTTCATCCCCTACATGAAACCACTCGACGTCGCCTGGGATCCCGCCACGGACGCAAATCCAAAACAACGACACTAGATATTCGGCAGTATACAATCACGAGACGGTCTTCATCCGGGAGCTTTCGTGAATTTATAGGACACCGTAAATCCCCGGGAATATCGGTTGACCGGCTCGTATCGAACATGATTTAAATGCCACGCACCAGCCTACAAACCAACCAACCGCTCCACGAATTTTTCTACCGTAACGGCTACCGAAATAAGTCCGAGCACTATCCAATAAAACGAACCCCCACTGAACATCAATTCAAGACTGTAGCAAATCGTAGCATCATGTTCATAGTCAAAAAAAAAGGAAAAACAGTGCGATAAAGGGTAAACCCTTCTATCGATTGCGGTTCGATCTCCCATTCGAGAATTCTCTGGGGCGTCTTTGATACACGAATCCTGTGCAGCGATTCACGGATCCGTAGGAAGAACCAGGCCAACCAGTCAGCTGGCCAGCCAACAACTATTTATCCTGCGAACGGCGCTTTATTGCCAGCCCGAAATTTCTCTATCGCTAATGCACATAGCGACGAGCCGGTCGATGCCGACGCGCCGCGTCGCGACGCTGGCTGGCGCCCAGTTTAAACGACACGTCGACGGCTCTGCCAATTCACCATTGGCGCGAACAAAAGACGCTACCCCCGGTCAAAGACTCCGAAAACCGTGCCAAATTACCGAACGCTCGTATTCATTTATTATCCCTTCCGAACACGGTCCTGTGCCCTACAGATTCGACGTCTCGCGAATCAGCTGGCGCCCCTTGATGGAGAGCTGCCGATAAAAAGGTTAGCGCACTGTGCTTTAAAGTTTTCAGATTTTTAGTGCACACATGTACCCGAAAGAATACAGATTTTATATTAAAGTTCAAGAGCGATCACTCTGAAAAATTAATTCAATAACAAGGTATTGTTACCAACACCATTTCTAATTTTTTCATATTTTTATGCTAGCGTGTGTTGCAATTACAAATTAATAGAAACCAATTTGTTCGACATTTTTAATTGTAATTTTTATTGACCATTTCAACATTCGTCAACATCAAGTGCCTCCGTTGCAGCATTTTATAAAGGTTATTCAAGATCTGAATAAATGTATCATTGTTACAAAGATGAATAGTCAGTGCCAGGAATTAATTAATACATCATTTATTTATTATCCCTTGCGAACACGGTCCTGAGTCTTACAGATTCGACGTCTCGCGAATCAGCTGGCGCCCTTTGATGGAGAGCTGCCGATAAAAAGGTTAGCGCACTGTGCTTGAAAGTTTTCAGATTTTTAGTGCACACATGTACCCGAAAGAATACAGATTTTATATTAAAGTTCAAGAGCGATCTCTCTGAAAAGTTAATTCAATAACAAGGTATTGTTACCAACACCATTTCTAATTTTTTCATATTTTTATGCTAGCGTGTGTTGCAATTACAAATTAATAGAAACCAATTTGTTCGAAATTTTTAATTGTAATTTTTATTGAACATGTCAACATCAAGTGCCTCCATTGCAGCATTTTATAAAGGTTATTCAAGATCTGAATAAATGTATCATTATTACAAAGTCAGTGTCAGGAATTAATTTATACATCATTTATTTATTATCCCTTACGAACACGGTCCTGTGCCCTACAGATTCGACGTCTCGCGAATCAGCTGGCGCCCTTTGATGGAGAGCTGCCGATAAAAAGGTTAGCGCACTGTGCTTGAAAGTTTTCAGATTTTTAGTGCACACATGTACCCGAAAGAATACAGATTTTATATTAAAGTTCAAGAGCGATCTCTCTGAAAAGTTAATTCAATAACAAGGTATTGTTACCAACACCATTTCTAATTTTTTCATATTTTTATGCTGGCGTGTGTTGTAATTACAAATGAATAGAAACCAATTTGTTCGACATTTTTAATTGTAATTTTTATTGACCATTTCAACATTCGTCAACATCAAGTGCCTCCGTTGCAGCATTTTATAAAGGTTATTCAAGATCTGAATAAATGTATCATTATTACAAAGTCAGTTTCAGGAATTAATTTATACATCATTTATTTATTATCCCTTGCGAACACGGTCCTGAGCCTTACAGATTCCACGTCTCGCGAATCAGCTGGCGCCCCTTGATGGAGAGCTGCCGATAAAAAGGTTAGCGCACTGTGCTTTAAAGTTTTCAGATTTTTAGTGCACACATTTATCCGAAAGAATACATATTTTATATTAAAGTTCAAGAGCGATCTCTCTGAAAAATTAATTCAATAACAAGGTATTGTTACCAACACCATTTCTAATTTTTTCATATTTTTATGCTAGCGTGTGTTGTAATTACAAATTAATAGAAACCAATTTGTTCGACATTTTTAATTGTAATTTTTATTGACCATTTCAACATTCGTCAACATCAAGTGCCTCCGTTGCAGCATTTTATAAAGGTTATTCAAGATCTGAATAAATGTATCATTGTTACAAAGATGAATAGTCAGTGCCAGGAATTAATTAATACATCATTTATTTATTATCCCTTGCGAACACGGTCCTGAGTCTTACAGATTCGACGTCTCGCGAATCAGCTGGCGCCCCTTGATGGAGAGCTGCCGATAAAAAGGTTAGCGCACTGTGCTTTAAAGTTTTCAGATTTTTAGTGCACACATGTACCCGAAAGAATACAGATTTTATATTAAAGTTCAAGAGCGATCTCTCTGAAAAATTAATTCAATAACAAGGTATTGTTACCAACACCATTTCTAATTTTTTCATATTTTTATGCTAGCGTGTGTTGCAATTACAAATTAATAGAAACCAATTTGTTCGAAATTTTTAATTGTAATTTTTATTGAACATGTCAACATCAAGTGCCTCCATTGCAGCATTTTATAAAGGTTATTCAAGATCTGAATAAATGTATCATTATTACAAAGTCAGTGTCAGGAATTAATTTATACATCATTTATTTATTATCCCTTACGAACACGGTCCTGTGCCCTACAGATTCGACGTCTCGCGAATCAGCTGGCGCCCTTTGATGGAGAGCTGCCGATAAAAAGGTTAGCGCACTGTGCTTGAAAGTTTTCAGATTTTTAGTGCACACATGTACCCGAAAGAATACAGATTTTATATTAAAGTTCAAGAGCGATCTCTCTGAAAAGTTAATTCAATAACAAGGTATTGTTACCAACACCATTTCTAATTTTTTCATATTTTTATGCTGGCGTGTGTTGTAATTACAAATGAATAGAAACCAATTTGTTCGACATTTTTAATTGTAATTTTTATTGACCATTTCAACATTCGTCAACATCAAGTGCCTCCGTTGCAGCATTTTATAAAGGTTATTCAAGATCTGAATAAATGTATCATTATTACAAAGTCAGTTTCAGGAATTAATTTATACATCATTTATTTATTATCCCTTGCGAACACGGTCCTGAGCCTTACAGATTCCACGTCTCGCGAATCAGCTGGCGCCCCTTGATGGAGAGCTGCCGATAAAAAGGTTAGCGCACTGTGCTTTAAAGTTTTCAGATTTTTAGTGCACACATTTATCCGAAAGAATACATATTTTATATTAAAGTTCAAGAGCGATCTCTCTGAAAAATTAATTCAATAACAAGGTATTGTTACCAACACCATTTCTAATTTTTTCATATTTTTATGCTAGCGTGTGTTGTAATTACAAATGAATAGAAACCAATTTGTTCGACATTTTTAATTGTAATTTTTATTGAACATTTCAACATTCGTCAACATCAAGTGCCGCCGTTGCAGCATTTAATAAAGGTTATTCAAGATCTGAATAAATGTATCATTATTACAAAGTCAGTGTCAGGAATTAATTTATACATCATTTATTTATTATCCCTTGCGAATACGGTCCTGAGTCTTACAGATTCAACGTCTCGCGAATCAGCTGGCGCCCCTTGATGGAGAGCTGCCGATAAAAAGGTTAGCGCACTGTGCTTTAAAGTTTTCAGATTTTTAGTGCACACATGTACCCGAAAGAATACAGATTTTATATTAAAGTTCAAGAGCGATCACTCTGAAAAATTAATTCAATAACAAGGTATTGTTACCAACACCATTTCTAATTTTTTCATATTTTTATGCTAGCGTGTGTTGCAATTACAAATTAATAGAAACCAATTTGTTCGACATTTTTAATTGTAATTTTTATTGAACATTTCAACATTCGTCAACATCAAGTGCCGCCGTTGCAGCATTTTATAAAGGTTATTCAACATCTGAATAAATGTATCATTATTATAAAGTCAGTTTCAGGAATTAATTTATACATCATTTATTTATTATCCCTTGCGAACACGGTCCTGTGCCCTACAGATTCGACGTCTCGCGAATCAGCTGGCACCTCTTGATGGAGAGCTACATAGTTACTACATAGAGCTACGAGTTACATGAGCATGGATAAACAATTAATGAGAAATATTGTAAAAACCATGAATTTTTTAACTATTGTGTGAACTTATCTGAAATCTTTTTACTCACCCCCAAAGTTGAGGACTATTTTCACCTCCAACTTCGAGGGCTATTTTCACCCCCTAGATACGGATCATTGCAGATAAAAAAATACGTGTAAAATATTTTTCAACAAACTATATCCTGTATTTTCACTGAAATCGACGCGTTACACTTCGATGATCGTTTTTACCACTCGTTTTTACCACTCGATCGACTTTGATCGGTTCCACAGAGCTTAAAAAATGTTCCTCTCGAACAAACTCACCATGGAGCTAAAGAACAAAGTTTCCTGTACGTAACAACACAGGAAAATTTAGAGCACGAGTTTTCCGGGCAGCCCTGTTGCAATTCCTTTGACCGTATCGTATCACTAAGCCAACATTTGCCGAGATTACGAAATAAATAGTTACTCGAACACACTGGACAATTCGAAGTCAGCCATAAGACGCGCCATAAAACCAGCAACATTTCCGGAAATACAATAACTACAGCCGAGAAAAGTTTCCCTTATCATACAGTCCTCGCATCGCGAAAACTTCCCGCCGAAATCCCGGTAATAAAGTTAACAGACGGAGCCTCGACGAGCGGAACCACGAAGCTAGAAACGCAATTTTAAATCCGAACGGTATACATTCGCAAAATTGAATCCCTTAAACCGGCATTTCCGGTGCATTTCGATCGTGTTCGTAAATTCCGCGAGCAAAGTCTCCCTTCCAAGAGAGTTCTAAAAACGCTTGCAGGAACTACCCCTCTGCGAGCGAGAAAGAGAGAGAGAGAAAGAGGAGGAGAGACCGAAAGGAAGAGGATCGAATATATAATTACTTCTTTTTCCAAGCGAAGACGGGAAGCTGTCCAATTATCTAAACACGAGCAGCGCAGGGGCGGCCGGTAGTTAAACCACAAATATATTTAGCCGCGTTTTAAGTTCCCCGTTTAAGTTCCCCGTAAAAGCGCGACTGTGTGCGCTGGTTAAACTGTTCCCGGGTCCCCGGGAACTTCGCCTCCACGGTTTCCCGTTTAATTGCAGCCACGAAAAATTTATTTTCAACGGGTGCAAAGGGGGTCGAGTTTGTTTCTCCGGTCTAATATCGCGCGACCCGTGTCTCGTTCCGAGAGGAATGACACGGTAACTGGGTGACGTTCGCTGTTTTATGCTGCGGATACACTGGATACCACTGTTAATTGCGTGAGACGTGTGCTGCTGCTCGTATTCCCTGTTCTAATTGGTTTTTAAATTCTTCCGGATCGTTCCATGATTATAATGATCGGTTCTCGTTCTTAACCACTTGACGCATCATTTTCTTTACAGTTACAAGGATTAAAACGTCTTTATCCACAAAAATGTCGTAGAAGAGAAAAGAAATTGTAAATTTTTTGTACGGCTACATTTATCTTGACGTATCATTTTCTTTACAGTTACAAGGATTAAAACGTCTTTATCCACAAAAATGTCGTAGAAGAGAAAAGAAATTGTAAATTTTTTGTATGGCTACATTTATCTGAATGCATAAATATTGGTTACAAATGAATCAAATTTTATTTCATTTATAAAGAAAGGCGTAAAATTCATATTTGTTGGACTTCGTTTAAAATTTACATCACGAGTGTGACTCCTTAAAATACGAAAAAGGGTTAAGGAAATAAAATTGTGTGTTATTAAAATGTTTGCATTTAAACTTTTTGAAACTACTGTTGTATTACTTCCATTTCACTACAATTATTCAAAAAAGAAATTAATATCTCGCAACTAATTCAGACAATTTTTATTTCGCAGAAATATCCACCGTCTAATCTCGAACCTTATGCAGATTGAAGAATTTCTAGGGAGTTTGAACATTTTTCTCCGTGATTCAAACTACCCAGGATTGAGAAATTGAAATCTCTTTTTTGTAACAACACCTGGAACATTGATGTACGATTTTTGTTCGTCGTTTAATTCCACCTTGAAGGGATCGTATGTCATGTAATGGTTATTTTCACGATGGACGAAATTTCACGAAACAGACGTTTTGAGAAACCTTGAAAAATTGAAAAATGCCTACGTATCCTATTAAAGAACAACAAAAATAAAAATTGTACCAAAACTAATAAAAATACTGACAAGTTTATTGGAACAGTGGGACCATAAATAAATATTCCAGAACACACAGAAACCGAATTACTAAAATTCTTCATAAATATTGACATAAAAAGGACGTTTAAAAAAGAATAAAAAATTCAGGAATTCCTGTCGCTTATTAAAGATCAGAATTAATAAAAGACTACATAATAATTTTGAAGAGCAATAACGAAATAAAAATTCTACATTATTAATTGAATTAATAAACGATTCGACAGCAATAAAGACATAAAATTTCTACCGAAATTTAATAAAAATATTGAAAAGCCCACGGAAGTAGTGGAGTCAAAAATAAATATTCCAGAACACACGGACTGGATTACCAAAAAGTAGTGCAAAAAGGTTCCAAGGCAAAGATTGTACTTTCGTCCACAAAAATTCAGAAAAAGGGGTCACCAGGCCAGTTTAACGTCCCGGAAAGGGAAAAGCGGAGGTGGATGGTGAAACACAAAGCAGCATGGGCCCCGAACCGCACGTCGCAGGCTTGCAGACAATATTTCCTTGCGTGCGCCGTCGTCGTCGGTTCGGGCGGAATTTAATTTGCGTAATTGATCCGCCTCGCGGCGCCGCGCCGTTCGCGTCCCCTCAATGATGCACATTGAGGTGCGGTTATACTGAGCGCGATTTTTTATCGCGATGTTTAATACCACACTTGTTCCAATCCTTGTTCTTTTCATTACTTTTTGAAAAAATTCAGTTACATCCCTAGTAGCACAAAAATATTGCATAAATATTTTTTAAGCCACACTTTTTAATATGAGAAAAATATTTCTTCCTATCTTGTAAGTTAGGATAAAAAAGAATATTTGGTACTTAATATAAAATAAATATTGTATGTATATTTGAATATTAAAAACAGATTGAATCTGATATAAATATTTATCCAATATTTTTGTGCTACTAGGGATTCAATCACAGTTAGACAGACAATTCATTTTAATATTTTCAGATCGTTTGTTTTAGTATAATCTCGCTGTATTCTAATAAAAATAAATGTCGTGTTAATAAAAAAATCATAAATTCAATTCCTGCTTAAAAAATTTATAATTTTTGTGGGTGACGATTAAAAGAATATGAAAATATTTTTGAACGATTTTTAAAAATTCTTGTAATGTTATTTATCCTGATTTATCCTGATCTTTAGTAAACAATATAACATTCAATTCTTTCGTTCTTATATTTAAAATTTCTGTGGCTAAAAATACAAAAAAGCATTTTTATAAATTCTCTTTCTGTCCCTTTTCCTATTTTAAATGTCCCCGAAACACTCAGGCACGTACGATCACATATTCATCCCCCCGTTCAATAAAGCGTCTATATATAAAGCCATATTTTTAATTCAAGCATTGTATGTTTAACACAGGATATATATAATTCAAGTCGTGGAGCAGCCGCTGGTGAATCGTGGTGCATCTGCACTTGTCTCCCAGCGAATTCCTCGCTGCGAGTTGAATCCGTGCCGCCGCGCCGATCTATTTCGAACTTCCATCCAATTAATTATCTGAAAACCGATAGCGATGCTGTTAATATTCCCCATAGCATCGGCTTTCCGAGAGGAAAAATCTCCGTCGAAGGAAAACGCACGGTGCGATGACCGGAAACACTTTTCGACACGCGAACAAGATAAATATAAATATACTTCGCGGAATCGCGACGATAATGTCAACGGGATCTGTGACAGCTTCATTCGTGACCGTTCGTGCTAAAAAATTCACCCCTTAGCGCACATTTATTGTCCGTTATAGATACAATTGAAATAACGAGAGTGGGTCATGATAAAATCCACTTCTGTGCCTGAGAAATAATTCTATACAGACTTCCATTCCAAAGAATTTTATGTGTACCTTAATTCGAAAGGATTTTACACAGACATTAATTTTGATCTTTATATATGATGTGTTTTATAGAAACTTTGTTTAAAGAATCTTATATAATATTTAATTCTAAACAAAACTATATGTATGTCTTAAGTCTGAAGAATTTTGTATAGGTTTAATCGAAATGATCCTATACAAAGTTTAATTTCAAAGAATTTTATGTGAACGAAATAATTTTACGCAGACGTTAACTCCGATATTTAAAGAAATATGACGTATTTTATAGAAACTTTGTTTAAAGTATCTTGTATAATCTTTAATTCTAAATAAAACTTTATTTACGTTTCAATTCTGAAGAATTTTGTATAGGTTTAATCCGAAATGATTCTATACAAAGTTTAATTCCAAAGATTTTACTCAGACATTAATTCTGAACTTTAAATAAGACGTATTTTATAGAAACTTTGTTTAAAGAATCTTGTATAATGTTTAATTCCAAACAATTTTATTTGCGTTTTAATTCTGAAAGATTCTGTATAGGTTATTCTAGTACAAAATTTAATTTCAAACAATTTTATGAGAACCTGAATTCGAAATGATTTTACACAGATATTAATTCTAATCTTTAAGTATGACGTATTTTATAGAAACTTTGTTTAAAGAGTCTTGTATAATCTTTAATTCTAAACAATTTCATTTGCGTTTCAATTCTGAAGGATTCTGTACAGGTTATTCTAATACAAAATTTAATTTCAAACAATTTTATGAGAACTTGAATTCGAAATGATTTTACACAGACATTCATTCTGATCTTTAAATATGACGTATTTTATAGAAACTTTGTTTAAAGAGTCTTGTATAATCTTTAATTCCAAACAATTTTATTTGCGTTTCAATTCTGAAGGATTCTGTATAGGTTATTCTAGTACAACATTTAATTTAAAACAATTTTATGAGAACCTGAATTCGAAATGATTTTACACAGATATTAATTCTAGTCTTTAAATATGACGTATTTTATAGAAACTTTGTTTAAAGAATCTTGTATAATCTTTAATTCTAAACAATTTCATTTGCGTTTCAATTCTAAAGGATTCTGTATAGGTTATTCTAGTACAAAATTTAATTTCAAACAATTTTATGAGAACCTCAATTCGAAATGATTTTACACAGATATTAATTCTAATCTTTAAATATGACGTATTTTATAGAAACTTTGTTTAAAGAATCTTGTATAATCTTTAATTCTAAACAATTTCATTTGCGTTTCAATTCTGAAGGATTCTGTATAGGTTATTCTAGTACAAAATTTAATTTAAAACAATTTTATGAGAACTTGAATTCGAAATGATTTTACACAGATATTAATTCTAATCTTTAAATATGACGTATTTTATAGAAACTTTGTTTAACGAATCTTGTATAATCTTTAATTCTAAACAATTTCATTTGCGTTTCAATTCTAAAGGATTCTGTATAGGTTATTCTAGTACAAAATTTAATTTCAAACAATTTTATGAGAACCTGAATTCGAAATGATTTTACACAGATATTAATTCTAATCTTTAAATATGACGTATTTTATAGAAACTTTGTTTAAAGAGTCTTGTATAATCTTTAATTCTAAACAATTTCATTTGCGTTTCAATTCTAAAGGATTCTGTATAGGTTATTCTAGTACAAAATTTAATTTCAAACAATTTTATGAGAACCTGAATTCGAAATGATTTTACGCAGATATTAATTCTAATCTTTAAATATGACGTATTTTATAGAAACTTTGTTTAAAGAGTCTTGTATAATCTTTAATTCTAAACAATTTTATTTGCGTTTCAATTCTGAAGGATTCTGTATAGGTTATTATAGTACAAAATTTAATGTCAAACAATTTTATGAGAACCTGAATTCGAAATGATTTTACACAGACATTCATTCTAATCTTTAAATATGACGTATTTTATAGAAACTTTGTTTAAAGCGTCTTGTATAATCTTTAATTCTAAACAATTTCATTTGCGTTTCAATTCTGAAGGATTCTGTATAGGTTATTCTAGTACAAAATTTAATTTCAAACAATTTTATGAGAACCTGAATTCGAAATGATTTTACACAGATATTAATTCTAATCTTTAAATATGACGTATTTTATAGAAACTTTGTTTAAAGAGTCTTGTATAATCTTTAGTTCCAAACAATTTTATTTGCGTTTCAATTCCGAAGGATTCTGTATAGGTTATTCTAGTACAAAATTTAATTCCAAAGAATTTTATGAGAACCTGAATTCGAAATGATTTTACACAGACATTAATTCTGATCTCTAAATATGACGTATTTTATAGAAACTTTGTTGAAAGAGTCTTGTATAATCTTTAATTCTAAACAATTTCATTTGCGTTTCAATTCTAAAGGATTCTGTATAGGTTATTCTAGTACAAAATTTAATTTCAAACAATTTTATGAGAACCTGAATTCGAAATAATTTTACACAGATATTAATTCTAATCTTTAAATATGACGTATTTTATAGAAACTTTGTTTAAAGAGTCTTGTATAATCTTTAATTCTAAACAATTTCATTTGCGTTTCAATTCTAAAGGATTCTGTATAGGTTATTCTAGTACAAAATTTAATTTCAAACAATTTTATGAGAACCTGAATTCGAAATGATTTTACACAGATATTAATTCTAATCTTTAAATATGACGTATTTTATAGAAACTTTGTTTAAAGAATCTTGTATAATCTTGAATTCTAAACAATTTTATTTGCGTTTCAATTCTGAAGGATTCTGTATAGGTTATTATAGTACAAAATTTAATTTAAAACAATTTTATGAGGACCTGAATTCGAAATGATGTTACACAGATATTAATTCTAATCTTTAAATATGACGTATTTTATAGAAACTTTGTTTAAAGAATCTTGTATAATCTTTAATTCTAAACAATTTCATTTGCGTTTCAATTCTAAAGGATTCTGTACAGGTTATTCTAGTACAAAATTTAATTTCAAACAATTTTATGAGAACCTGAATTCGAAATGATTTTACACAGATATTAATTCTAGTCTTTAAATATGACGTATTTTATAGAAACTTTGTTTAAAGAGTCTTGTATAATCTTTAATTCTAAACAATTTCATTTGCGTTTCAATTCTGAAGGATTCTGTATAGATTATTCTAGTACAAAATGTAATTTCAAACAATTTTATGAGAACCTGAATTCGAAATGATTTTACACAGATATTAATTCTAACCTTTAAATATGACGTATTTTATAGAAACTTTGTTTAAAGAATCTTGTATAATCTTGAATTCCAAACAATTTTATTCGCGTTTCAATTCTGAAGGATTCTGTATAGGTTTAATGCGAAATGATTCTATGTTTATGTACAAAGTTTAATTCCAAAGAATTTTATGTGAACCTGAATTTGAAATGATTTTACTCAGACATTAATTCTAATCTTTAAATATGACATATTTTATAGAAATCTTGTTTAAAGAATCTTATATAATCTCTAAATCTAAACAATTTGATATAATCTTGAATGCTGAAGAAACTCAAAACTTCAATTTTATACAGTGAGATATAATCTTGAATACTAAAGAATTTTATATAATCTATAGTTCTAGATCTTAATATATGAACATTAATTCTGAAGATACAACAAAACTGAATCTCAGTTTTCTTTTCCATTGCCTCGCAAATGGCTTACATAAATTGGCGTGAACGAGTTCATCAATAAATCTGGAATCGCACACAGCAGAGACTCGCGATTCCGTTTGTCCTTTCTCCCGACAGTGACACGAAACGACGATTTGCTGCCAACCGAACTGAAAACAGTGAATGACTGGCGTCGGGTCGAGCGAAACGCGTTATTGCCGCTTTATTACGGCAGTTTGCAAGCAAATAGATAACTCGCCGGACATCTTACACCATCGATCCTCCCTACACCGCTCCGTTACACACTGTGTGACCCACACACCCCCGTTTCTATGTTTCCAACCCCTCCTATCTTTCGCTAACCAAATTGTACCCCCGTTCTTTGCATTTCCAACGTCGTTTCTACGTAGTCTGCTCTTCATTTACTGATTCATATTGTGAAATCGAGCGGAAGATCTTCCTCGAGCCCCGCAATTTCTCAGGTCAACCGTGGCGCGTCGTTTCCGGTGCTCTCGATCCCTCGATCCTTCATAGGAAAATTGTGAACCATGCTCTAACAAGGGAGGTTATAGTAAATTCAAAAAATTATGGAACTGTGCATACAAGTAAAGTTATTTTTTCCGTGCTTCTCTTGCAATGATTGGGTGAAATCAGCCTTTGAAAATATATCAATATTTTCATGAAACATCTCAGGAACAACAAATAGTATTAAAAAACAATTGACACCAAAAGGTGTATCATATTATTCTGTCTACCAAACTGTGTCGAAAAACGATTTGTTAAGGGATAAAATATTTTCAAAAAATTATGGAACTGTGAACACAAGTAAAGTTATTTTTTTCATTCGTGCATTAATTGGATGAAATCAGCCCTTGAAAAAATATCGATATTTTCATGAAACATCTCAGGAATAACAAATGTTATTAAAAAACAGTTGACACCAAAAGGTGCATGGTATTATTCTGTCTACCAAACTGTGTCGAGAAACAATTTGTTAAGGAATGAAATTTTTTCAAAAAATTATGGAACTGTGAACACAAGTAGTCATTTTTTTCATTCTTGCATTAATTGGATGAAATCAGCCCTTGAAAAAATATCGATATTTTCATGAAACATCTCAGGAATAACAAATGATATTAAAAAACAGTTGACACAAAAAGCTGCATGGTATTATTCTGTCTACCAAACTGTGTCGAAAAAAGATTTGTTAAGGGATGAAATTTTTTCAAAAAATTATGGAACTGTGAACAGAAGTAAAGTTATTTTTTTCATTCTTGCATTAATTGGATGAAACCAGCCCTTGAAAAAATATCAATGTTTTCATGAAACATCTCAGGAACAATAAATAGTATTAAAAAACAGTTGACACCAAAAGGTGCATGGTATTATTCTGTCTACCAAACTGTGTCGAGAAACGATTTGTTAAGGGATGAAATTTTTTCAAAAAATTATGGAACTGTGAACACAAGTAAAGTTACCTTTTTCATTCTTGCATTAATTGGATGAAATCAGCCCTTGAAAATATATCAATATTTTCATGAAACATCTCAGGAATAACAAATGATATTAAAAAACAGTTGACACCAAAAGGTGCATGGTATTATTCTGTCTACCAAATTGTATCGAAAAACGATTTGTTAAGGGATGAAATTTTTTCAAGGATCGATTTCACTCTTTGCTTTACATCTTGCACATATTTTATTATATTCATCCGTTTATAAACTCGTGTCAGGTGAAAAATAATTACAAAATTCAAGAAAATACGTCAAAAATAAATTTCTAAAATTCGCAGTTCATTCATGAAGAAGTAAATTTTCAAATAAATGAATGGAAAGAATACAATTAACATTAGCAAATATTATGAAGAGGACTGTCGAATGAAATATTGATGTTCCTGCAACAATTAAATTGTCCAGCATCAACCGAGCCTGATCGTTAACGAGTCGCTTTTCCACGCGACTCGTCACCGAGTAGAAGGCGGGACGAGAGAGCCGGAAGTAGGATATCGCTTTTTATAATAGTCGGAGATCCTTGTGACGCGCCCTCGGATGCAGGAGAACGATCCTTTTCGGTGGAGGATCGCCCCGAGGATGCAGCGAAGTGTTCCAAATGCCCGGCTCGATTCATTGGTCCGCGACGCGAGGACGCTCCAGAAATAACGGGCCATCGTCGAGGACGTCGACGAGCCAGGAATCGGTAACGACTCGTCGAAGCGGCGCCTCGGACGCGAAAATTAAAGACTCCTACCTGATACTTCCCTTCACGATTTACACTCTAACGCCAGGGAATTGGCCTAATCCCGCCATTCACTCTACGAAGCTTCCTGATTGCTCTTGGTACAAGACTTTCATTCTTGGTCCTTCAAAAAATTCTTTTTATCTCTTATTGAATTCAGATGAGACTTCTTTTAACAGATGGGCCAGAGAATATTCTTAAGTAATTGTTGGATATTTACGAATTTGTTCATTTTTAAGGAAAACTAGTGCTGTAATCCTGAATAGAATATTGTTCATTTTTGTTCTTAAAATAAATTCTTGTTCTCATTGATTGAATTTAGAGGAGTCTTTTAATAGATTCGCCAGAGAATATTCTTAAGTAATTGTTAGATATTTACGAATTTGTTCATTTTTAAGGAAAATTGCAGTGTTGTAATCCTTAATAGAATATTGTTCATTTTTGTTCTTAAAATAAATTCTTGTTCTCATTGATTGAATTTAGATGAGTCTTTTAACAGATTCGCCAGAGAATATTCTTAAGTAATCGTTGGATATTTACGAATTTGTCCATTTTTAAGGAAAATTGTAGTGCTGTAATCCTGAATAGAATATTGTTCACTTTTGTTTTTAAAATAAATTCTTGTTCTCATTGATTGAATTTTGATGAGTCTTTTAACAGATTCGCCAGAGAATATTCTTAAGTAATTGTTGGATATTTACGAATTTGTCCATTTTTAAGGAAAATTGTAGTGCTGTAATCCTGAATAGAATATTGTTCACTTTTGTTTTTAAAATAAATTCTTGTTCTCATTGATTGAATTTAGATGAGTCTTTTAACAGATTCGCCAGAGAATATTCTTAAGTAATTGTTGGATATTTACGAATTTGTCCATTTTTAAGGAAAATTGTAGTGCTGTAATCCTGAATAGAATATTGTTCACTTTTGTTTTTAAAATAAATTCTTGTTCTCATTGATTGAATTTTGATGAGTCTTTTAACAGATTCGCCAGAGAATATTCTTAAGTAATTGTTGGATATTTACGAATTTGTCCATTTTTAAGGAAAATTGTAGTGCTGTAATCCTGAATAGAATATTGTTCACTTTTGTTTTTAAAATAAATTCTTGTTCTCATTGATTGAATTTTGATGAGTCTTTTAACAGATTCGCCAGAGAATATTCTTAAGTAATTGTTGGATATTTACGAATTTGTCCATTTTTAAGGAAAATTGTAGTGCTGTAATCCTGAATAGAATATTGTTCACTTTTGTTTTTAAAATAAATTCTTGTTCTCATTGATTGAATTTTGATGAGTCTTTTAACAGATTCGCCAGAGAATATTCTTAAGTAGGTAATTGTTGAATATTTACGAATTTGTTCATTTTTAAGGAAAATTGCAGTGCTGTAATCGTGAATAGAATATTGTTCATTTTTGTTCTTAAAGTAAATTCTTGTTCTCATTGATTGAATTTAGAGGAGTCTTTTAACAGATTCGCCAGAGAATATTCTTAATTAATTGTTGGATATTTACGAATTTGTTCATTTTTAAGGAAAATTGTAGTGCTGTAATCGTGAATAGAATATTGTTCATTTTTGTTCTTAAAGTAAATTCTTGTTTTCATTGATCGAATTTAGATGAGACTTTTAATATTCTCGCCAGAGAATATTTTTAAGAAATGATTATGGTTGGATATTTTTTCATACAATCAAAGTAATGAACTTTTGTTCATTTTTAAGAAAAACAGTGGCGCTGTAATTTCTAATAGAATATTGTTCATTTTCGTCCTTAAAAAAGGTTCCAGTGTAAACTGAAATTTATTTAATGAGTTCTAATGAAATCATCTTTGTAATTTCAATAACCGACATCGGGTACAAAATTTTTATTTTGCCTAAAGCTGTTTAACGTCAAAAAGTTGAAACCCTCAGATACTTTGAAAGTTAATACACTCACTTGGACATTTATATTAATATAAAATTGAAAAGAGCAACGTACTGAACTTACTCCTCACCATTTTTCCCACTCCCTCATGAAGAATCGAAGTATCGCCAGCAGCAAGGTCGTTAATATCGTGGACCGGCATCCGCCGATTCGACGTTATCAACGAGCCATGCGTGGGCGGAAATTCGTGGAAGAAAGTTGGCGTAGTTGCCTCGCGTAGTTCACCAACGATGCATCATAACTGTCGCATCGTACAACACTTAGCTTCGAATTAATTCCCGTTCGCGGGGGGCGGTAATGCTACAAGTGATTTGCTAAGATCGTTTCCGGCCGGCACACGAACCTCGGCTCTCGTTCCTCTCGCAGGCTTGGTTTGGTTAACAGCAGAACGCGGGCCAAGGCATAATGCCAAATAACGCAACAACGTGGCTGAGTTATTAGGGCCGGGAGAGTATGCGAACGCGCACCAAGTATTCGATGAACCCTATCGTCTGACAGCTTATGATACTGACACGACGATCCCGGGGTGGAACGCTGCGATCATTGCGGGCAATTACTTTGCTTGATTTAGGCACGCTACGCCCTGGAATTACCGAGACGAACGTTAGTGTGAATTCTCAAAATTGCTATTCCCTCACTGTCATGTCCTCTTTGGGATTTTTTTTCAAGGAGTCAAGATGCTGTCCATCATTGAGCTTTTGTATACATATTCTCTATCGTTTGAAGTATGTTATACATTTTTTTCAACCCGAAATTAGGCACAGTGTTAGAATTACTTAGAATTAAAAGTCTCATGATAGCGCTGTATCCTAAAGTTGCTGTTCCCTCACTGTCATGTCTTCTTTGGGATTTTTTTTCAAGGTGTCAAGAGGCTGCCCGTCATTGAGCTTTTGTATACGTGTATACTATTGTTTGAAGTATATTATATATTTTTTTCAACCCGAAATTAGGCAGTGTGTTAAAATTACTTAGAATTGAAAGTCTCATGATAGCGCTGTATCCTAAAGTTGCTGTTCCTTCACTGTCATGTTCTCTTTGCGTTTTTTTTCAAGGTGTTAAGAGGCTGTCCGTCATTGAGCTTTTGTATACGTGTATACTATTGTTTGAAGTATGTTATACATTTTTTTCAACCCGAAATTAGGTACAGTGTTACAATTACTTAGAATTTAAAGTTTCATGATACTGCTGCATCCTACAATTGCTATTCCCTCACTGTCATGTCCTCTTAGGGAATTTTTTTTCAAGGTGTCAAGAGGCTGTCCAGCATTGAGCTTTTGTATACGTGTATACTATTGTTTGAAGTATGTTATATATTTTTTTCAACCCGAAATTGGGCACAGTGTTAGAATTACTTAGAATTAAAAGTCTCATGATAGAGCTGTATCTTAAAATTGCTATTCCCTCACTGTCAGGTCCTCTTTGGAACCTTTTCTAAAAAGTATCGGTAGACTGTTCAGCATTCAGTTTTTGCATACATATTCACTATCGTTTGAAGTACACTAGTGTGCAAATGAAAGTAGCACCCGGCCATATTTAATAGAAAAGCGTAAAAAATCAAATAAAAACACAGTAAGTTTCGAAAAAGGATTCCGCTGTTTAATTGAATAGTTCTGAGAATATGTGTTATTGCGGATTATCTAATACTTTAAATGCAATAAATCCATAATTGTACAATACAATTTCTACATAAAAATATTGCTTGTCATTATATCTTATAATTATACTGGGTGATTCTTTCTTTTGCACAGTACTTTTGCATGTACTACATGTTTTTCAAGTCGAAATTGAGCTCAGTGGTCGGAGCCAGAGTTTCCTTTAACCAAGTGTATCAATGTCGTCATTTAATAACTGAGTTTCTAGACTAATGTGTCTACAAGAAGTATGTTCTAAAAAATTGATAAATAAATCAGTGAATTGTTCTAAACATTGATTATAAAATGATAAAAATGCTCCGCCGTACAAGTACGACATTTGAAAATGGTAATAATTTTGTGGACCGATTCAGAGCAATCCAGAGACCAACAAGGCCACGATTAAGTGGCACAGGATAAAGATGGCGATCATCCGATGGCCGGTGCATCCTCGTCCGCCTCGTCCTCCGCGCTGGCACCGACAAGATGGAGAAACATTGACCCACATGGCTCTAGCATCGACGGACGCAGCGAGGTCGGCCCACGCTATAAATATTCCGTTCCATACTGTTTCATGCGACGCCACGGGTCCATGAATTATTATACCCCGGACTGCGAATTTCCAAGCGAGGCACAGGCGCCGAGGAGACAGCCGAATAAATGCGGCGATCGTTTCGCCCGCGCGCTGAAACTGCTGAAACTTTTCCACGGAACGACGCGTCGTTTATCGTTTTCCCCTTGACTCGCGATACCCCGAGGATTCGGACGTCCTGCTGGGAGGACGTCCTGCACCGTAGGACGTCTCGGCCCGAGAGGGAATCGTGATTCGTGCCCTCGTAATGCCACAGACCCGACAAATCGACGTAGATCCACGATTACAGCGAAGTCTTTGACACGGATTTAACCCTTTCGGGTCTGAGAACATGTATTTATCGTTGTTTGACGTTACACAATTTTTATGGGCTGTCCAATGAATGATAGAGCATGTTGAAGATACGTTTGGAAAGTACTGTTTTATATTTCATACATTATTTATCGCATCTAAAATTTCTAAATCAATTCTAACACAGTTAACATGTCGAGCCACATATGCGAGAATTTTTTTGATTTTTAAGCTGCAGTCTTGATGTAAAAGATACAGATTTTATATCAAAGTTTCAGAATGACCACTCTGAAAAACTAATTCAATAATAAGGCATTGTTATCGACACCATTCCCAATTTTTTCATATTTTTATGCTAGAGTGTGTCACATTTTTAAAATGTACTATGCAATATTGAACATTTCAACATTCGTCAACATCAAGTGCCCCCTTTGCAGCATTTAATAAAGATTGTTTGAGATCTCAATAAATTACCATTATTAAAAAATTGAATAGTCACCGCCAGGAATTATTTTATATTGGGTTGGCAAATAAGTTCGTTCGGTTTTTTTACATTGGAATAAATCACAAAAACCGAACGAACTTATTTGCCAACCCAATACATCCGATAAATCACAAAAAATAATTCATTAAAAAAATATTGCCCGACTTATAAAAGGGTCGAACGAGTTTGAAGGTTCTAATTTGAATACGGAAAGTTAGCGTGTCGATCAAACTCGGTTCCAGTGAATTTTTCTGGAAACCGTCGTCAACGAGGCTGCCTCGGATTCAATGGATTCCCTGAAACGTGACACAAACAGACGAGGAACAAAACAAGGGACGTACCGTAGACGCTGGTTTCACCGGCAGGAGAGATCTCTCGTCGCATCCGTCGTCTTAATTCGCCCCCTAGCAACCCCTCAAACCCGACGGAATATAAATCAGCAACGGGAAAAGCGTCCCGTTACGTCGCGTCGACGCGATAAATTTCAATCTAACTACTTGAAAAATTGCCTTCCACTCCACCGTCTACCGGTTGATCGGGATCTAAAAGTTTTCTCCGCGGCGTTGTTATTTCCCTGCTCCTGTACCGAGCCCGGGGTGGGGTTAATTTATTGGACAGCCCCGGTAATAACGAGTTTTTCTGGATCGCTAACGAATTTTATTAATGATTATGATTTCCCTGTTTATGGGGATGCTGCGGAGCGGACGAACATTTGTCTTGGTTGTTTGCTGGGCTGTCATGGGTACCTTAAATGGGCGTTGGGTTGCCATTAGTATTGCAGAATATTTGGTGTTGTATGATACTAGTGATTTACGAGGTACGATGAATTTTTGTATAGGTATTACGTCTGTTGTTCAGTAGAAAATTATTCTTTGCAGGTCTGAAATGTTGGGGGAGTTGTAGACAGTATATTGATGTATACAGTTTTCTGTAGAAAATTCTGGATCGTCCAGAAATTATAGAACCTTCAGAAAAAATTGTAGACGCCCATGACACAGTGTTTGAACTCCACAACAAAATTTTGGGAACCTTCAAGGAATTATAGAGCCTCTAGAAAATTGTAGAGTCTCTAAAAAATTATAGAGCCTCTAGAAAAAAATTGTAGACGCCCATGACACAGTGTTTGAACTCCACAACAAAAATTTTGGGATTCTTCAAGGAATTATAGAGCCTCTAGAAAATTGTGGAGCCTCTAGAAAAATTATAGAGCCCCTAGAAAGAAATTCTAGATGACAATAACACAGTGTTTGAACTCCACAACAAAATTTTGGGATCCTTCAAGGAATTATAGAGCCTTTAGAAAATTGTGGAACCTCTAGAAAAAATATAGAGCCTCTAGAAAAAAAAATTTGCAGGCCCATGACATAGTGTTTGACTCCACAACAAAATTTTGGAATCCTTCAAAGAATTATAGAACCTCTAGAAAATTGTGGAGCCTCTAGAAAAAATATAGAGCCTCTAGAAAAAAAATTGTGGAGGCCCATGACATAGTGTTTGAACTTCACAACAAAATTTTGGGATCCAGCAAGGAATTATAGAGCCTCTAGAAAAAAATTGTAGATGCCCATAACACAGTGTTTGAACTCGACAACAAAATGTTGGGATCCTTCAAGGAACTATAGAGCCTCTAGAAAATTGTGGAGCCTCTAGAAAAAATATAGAGCCTCTAGAAAAAAAATTGTGGAGGCCCATGACATAGTGTTTGAACTTCACAACAAAATTTTGGGATCCAGCAAGGAATTATAGAGCCTCTAGCAAAAAATTGTAGATGCCCATAACACAGTGTTTGAACTCCACAACAAAATTTTGGGAACCTTCAAGGAATTATAGAGCCTCTAGAAAATTGTAGAGTCTCTAAAAAATTACAGAGCCTCTAGAAAAAAAATTGTAGACGCCCATGACACAGTGTTTGAACTCCACAACAAAATTTTGGGATCCTTCAAGGAATTATAGAGCCTTTAGAAAATTGTGGAACCTCTAGAAAAAATATAGAGCCTCTAGAAAAAAAAATTTGCAGGCCCATGACATAGTGTTTGACTCCACAACAAAATTTTGGAATCCTTCAAAGAATTATAGAGCCTCTAGAAAATTGTGGAGCCTCTAGAAAAAATATAGAACCTCTAGAAAAAAAATTGTGGAGGCCCATGACATAGTGTTTGAACTCGACAATAAAATGTTGGGATCCTTCAAGAAATTATAGAGCCTCTAGAAAAAAAATTGTGGAGGCCCATGACATAGTGTTTGAACTTCACAACAAAATTTTGGGATCCAGCAAGGAATTATAGAGCCTCTAGAAAAAAATTGTAGATGCCCATAACACAGTGTTTGAACTCGACAACAAAATGTTGGGATCCTTCAAGGAATTATAGAGCCTCTAGGAAACTGTGGTGCCTCTAAAAAAATATAGAGCCTCTAGAAAAAAAATTGTGGAGGCCCATGACATAGTGTTTGAACTTCACAACAAAATTTTGGGATCCAGCAAGGAATTATAGAGCCTCTAGAAAAAAATTGTAGATGCCCATAACACAGTGTTTGAACTCCACAACAAAATTTTGAGATCCTTCAAGGAATTATAGAGCCTCTAGAAAATTGTGGAGCCTCTAGAAAAATTATAGAGCCCCTAGAAAGAAATTCTAGATGACAATAACACAGTGTTTGAACTCCACAACAAAATTTTGGGATCCTTCAAGGAATTATAGAGCCTCTAGAAAAAATATAGAGCCTCTAGAAAAAATATATAGCCTCCAGAAAAAAATTGTAGATGCCCATGACATAGTGTTTGAACTCCACAACAAAATTTTGAGATCCTTCAAGGAATTATAGAGCCTCTAGAAAATTGTAGAGCCTCTAGAAAAAAATTGTAGATGCCCATAACACAGTGTTTGAACTCCACAACAAAATTTTGGGATCCTTCAAGGAATTATAGAGCCTTTAGAAAATTGTGGAGCCTCTAGAAAAAATATAGAGCCTCTAGAAAAAATATAGAGGCTCTAGAAAAAATATATAGCCTCTAGAAAATTGTAGAGCCTCTAGAAAAATTATACAGCCTCCAGAAAAAAATTGTAGAAGCCCATGACACAGTATTCGAACCCTACAACAAAATTTTGAAATCCTCCAAGGAAGTATGGAGTTTCAATCAAAATTCTAGTGTCTCCCTGAAGAAATTATAGGGTTTTCGAAAAATTTTATACGCCAATTGTCTGTTTATTATGAGAAGATTGAGGAACCTGTATACTCACTACAAGACTGAAGCTTGTAAAGAATTGCAGAGCTTACCAAAAAGTTTTGGGGACCTTGAGGAACCATTAAGTAGGCCTAGAAGAAGAGCGAAGCGATCCTGGGTCTGAAAGCCAGTCCGATCGCGGGGAACTTTGGCCGAGTAATTATTTTCGCGCGAAAGGCGATTATGTACAACCGACGACGGAAGTTTCGAGGTACCGACAAGGACAAGTTCAACCCGCATCGACGCGACGGTACGGGGGAGCTCGTGTGCACACGCAGCGACCCGATAACGGAATCGTTCACCGGGCCAAGATAAACTGCTTAGAACTTTTCGCGTGACACACGAGCGCTCTCGCTTATCGAGCTATTTCGCCGATCAAAGACACGGGAGCTGTTCAGCCTCTAATTTGCGTTCCACCTTCCACTGATCACGAGATGCTAATGCGTATTTTATGCGAATGCTGTGCTCACTGTCGGGCTGATGATGATTTGTGATTGGCGGTGCGTGAAAATGTTCGGAGAAAGAATTACAGGGACTCTGAATGAATCATAGCGCCTTGGAAAAACTTCAAGGACCACGAAAAATTCTAGAAAAAATTGATGAGCATGTTTCAGTAATGTCCGTGTTAAAATAACAAAAGATGATGACCGACGTCCAGGCTTTATTCAATGGTATAGGCTAGCTAATTACGTTCCCGGCGTTCCATCGATCACGCCGGACCGCATTCCGCGAATACTACTTCTCGATCGGATCGACGCGATCGTGGTTAATATCGAGATTGAAATTTCGACTGGCTGACAACTGGGTCAAGTCCCCGCTTTCTGTCGGACGGAGATCATGATTCTTCTCTCGCGAATTTACATACTGTGGAAATCTGGAAAATCTGCATGTGGATTGGCTGCCGATCGATTTCGGTGACGGCACACGTGGTCGAATGGAATTTCATTTATGTTACGTGGTCTGAGTGCAGTGTCTGACTCGTGGTGATCTAATGTGCTAATTTAGTATTTGTTTTTACTTGCAAATAATTAGAAACATTAATAGGATTGAACATTATGAGCAAATGTTAATACAAACAATTTTTATTTTATACAAAAATCTCTAGTCTAGTTATAGCATTTTCTGTCTTACTGTTAGGTACAGGGTGTCACAAAATTATATGTCGCGGACACCATAGCGCGACTCTACACCCCCGATTTAGTCGATAATTACATAAGGACGCCCCGCAAAATTGATCTTGAACGTGAAAAACAAGCTAAAAGAAAATCAAAACCTTTTTTTAATATTAAAAATCCTTAAATCTTAAAAAATATCTTTAATCTCAAAAAACATTTCGGTCTTTCTGTCCTTGCTTTTCACGTTCAAGGTAAATTTTGCGAGGGATTCCTTACGTCATTTTCGACTAAATCGGAAGTGTAGAATCGCGCTATGGTGTCCGCGACATAATTTTATGACAGCCTGTACAGAATAAAATATTACAGTTCATTGGAAAGAACCTGGAACACCTTTTGTAATACAGTAGTACTGTGAATACTGTATTGGAATAAAGTGGGAGAATTATCGATCGAATTAAAAAGAAAATAACAAGTTACTGGACGGCGATAAAGCACAAGTGACGAATTAGAATGTGTATATGGTCAGACGAGTGGAAAAGGGATGATAAATGGCGAGACAAGTAGAATAATGACGTTCTACAGTCGGGTGAGTGGAAAAAGGATGATATATGTAGCCAGACAAGTAGAATAGAATCGATATGTGAGCAAACGTGTAGAATAAATACGATTTATGGTCCGGCGAGTAGAAAAAGATGGCATGTAGTCAGACAAGTAAAATATAATCGATACATGGCCATATAAGTTGAAGAGAAACGATTTGTAAGCAGGCAGGTTGACTGAAGACGATTTATTTTTATGTTGAGATGAATAGAAGGGAATTATGTTTGGCCAGACATATAAAAAATAATATATGATCGTACAAATTCGATAAAATCGATTTATTAGACCAGGCAAGTAGAAAATGTTGGTATATGGTCAGACAAGTGGAATAGATTAATATACGATGAGGCAAGTAGAACTCATTCAATATACGATCAGGGAAGTAGAATAGATTCAATGTATGATCAGACAAGTACAATAGATTAATATATGGTCAGACAAGTAGAATAGATTAATATATGACCAGGCAAGTAGAAGACTTCAATATACGATCAGGGAAGTAGAATAGATTTAATATACGATCAGACAAGTAGAATAGATAAATATATGATCAGGGAAGTAGAATACATTCAATATACGATCAGAGAAGTAGAATAGATTCAATATGTGATCAGACAAGTACAATAGATTAATATATGGTCAGACAAGTAGAATAGATTAATATATGACCAGGCAAGTAGAAGACTTCAATATACGATCAGGGAAGTAGAATAGATTTAATATACGATCAGACAAGTAGAATAGATAAATATATGATCAGGGAAGTAGAATAGATTTAATATACGATCAGACAAGTAGAATAGATTCAATATATGATCAGACAAGTACAATAGATTAATATATGGTCAGACAAGTAGAATAGATTAATATATGACCAGGCAAGTAGAAGACTTCAATATACGATCAGGGAAGTAGAATATATTTAATATATGATCAGACAAGTAGAATAGATTAATATATGGTCAGACAAGTAGAATACATTCAATATACGATCAGGGAAGTAGAATAGATTCAATATGTGATCAGACAAGTACAATAGATTAATATATGGTCAGACAAGTAGAATAGATTAATATATGACCAGGCAAGTAGAAGACTTCAATATACGATCAGGGAAGTAGAATATATTTAATATATGATCAGACAAGTAGAATAGATTAATATATGGTCAGACAAGTAGAATACATTCAATATAGGATCAGGGAAGTAGAATAGATTCAATATATGATCAGACAAGCATAATAGATTGAATGTATCATATCGGGCAAGTAGACCAGATTTAAAATATTATCAAACAAATAGACCAAAGTCAATCTATAATCAGACAAATGAAAACTGAATTATAATTGGTCAGACAAGTAGCACAACGACATACGGAATGTACGAACAAGTGAAATAACAATTACATAAATAATCAAGCAAACAGCACAAAGTCTATTTATACTCAGACAAGTAGAATAAGAAAATCCATGATTAAACGATGTAACAATTATATTCATAGTCAAGAAAACATAATAAAGTACATATATCTAGTGATGGGCATTCAATACTCTGCCTTGCAAAGTTTTCGAATAAATCAATCACCACAGAGTTCCGAATCAATTCGATATTTATTCGAAATCAGAAATTCTTGAAACTCTTGAAAGTCCTGAAGTCTTGAAAATCTTAAACGTCTTGATAATCTTAATAAATGTTATACTTCTCATAATACTGGTACGTTCATACTGTTATTCATCCCAATGCTGACATCCTTCGTTATAGATGTAACATTTCAAGAGTTTCAATTCTTACAAACCTTCGAAAGTTTTAATTAAGGCTTTCAAGATTTTCAAGACAATGAAGACTTTCAAGACGTCCAAGAGTTTCAAGAGTTATAAGCTTCGAATTAGCTTGCAAGTGGTTCGAATTTTTTGTATTTTGTAATATGTAGTGATACAGATCCCATCACTACATACAGTAGCGGACAAAAGTTTAAGACTGCTATAAAGAAGACGATAACTTTTTTAATATTGTACTATACGATTTGAACTTTTTTGGGAAGCTAGTGCAATTAATTTACTAAAGGATGTGAAAAGAAATTTTGTCAAAAATTGCAATTCATCGGAATTGTTAAAAAAATACTAAAAGTTGAATTTTTAACTTTTTTATGTGGGCCTATATTGAAAATTTAAAGAATACGTTTTGTAGATCTGTGTCAACTAAACATATTCTGAAAATTCCGTCAAAATCAGTCGATGTTGCAATGAGCTACAAACATTTAAAGATGGTAAAAATTGCAGATTTTCAAGATTTTCGGCAATAATTTGTGAAAATCTGCAATTTTTACCATCTTTAAACGTTTGTTGCTCATTGCAACGTCGACCGATTTTGACGAAATTTTCAGAATATGTTTAATTGACACAGATCTACAAAACGTATTTTTTAAATTTTCAATATAGGCCCACATAAAAAAGTTAAAAATTCAACTTTTAATATTTTTTCAACAGTTCCGATCAATCGTAATTTTTGAAAAAATGTCTTTTCACATCCTTTAGTAAACTAATTGCTCTAGCTTCCCAAAAAAGTACAAATCGTATAGTACAATATTAAAAAAGTTATCGTCTACTTTAGAGTAGTCTTAAACTTTTGTCCGCAACTGTACATGCTGAAAATTTCATCGAAATCGGTTGACGCAGAAAAGAAAGACACCCACCGAAAGATGTAAGAATCTGTGAATTTTAAGCAAAAATTGGCCAAAAGTCTCGAAGAACTATGATTTTCATCACATTAACCATTTGTAGCTGTTGGGTATGTTAATCGATTTTGATGAAATTTTCAGCATGTGTATAACTAACATAGATCTACAAAACATATATTTTAAATTTTCATTAAAGGCCCAAATAAAAAAGGTTTAAGAAATGCTTTATTATTTTTGCATGCAACCTTGTAAATTGTAATTTTTGGAAAATCTATTTTGCAGATCATTTAGTAAACCAGTGCATCTAATTGTTTACAAAACATCAGGTCATATAAAAAGTTATGCTGCTTTGCAGTGCGTTCAAATACTTTCTTGGTTCACTGTAGCTGTTTTCATAAAGCTACGCCTCGTAAACGTGAAATTAGGACTTTTAACCTAAACCTACCGAGCTCAATTGAAAAACCTTCTGAATTGCAATTTTTGAAAAAATTTCTTTTCACATCCTTTAGTAAACTAATTGATCTAGCTTCCCAAAAAAGTTCAAATCGTATAGTACAATATTAAAAAGGTTATCGTCTTCTTTAGAGCGGTCTTAAACTTTTGTCCGCTACTGTATATCCATGACCAGGCAAGTAGAGTAACACAGTCTACAGTCAGACGAGTATAAAAGAATGTTATATGGCCCGAGAAGTAGTACAACAACGATACAAACGATGTAAAAATGATTAACATAGTCAAGGCAATATCGTAATCTACGATCAGACGAGAAGAGAATGGAACAATGCTCCAGCTCGGACAAATGTATCAGAATTCTTAAAATCCTTTAAACCTGTATCGAACAACAGCCGCCCATTGTCGTCATAAATGCACAAACCCCGCAGCGTCTAGCAGCGATCGTAAAGCACCAGATGTAATACTATCAGTCTCGAGAACAAAGCGAAAGCTCGTGAGGCCGGCGTGGCGCGGCAAGGAAAATTCTCGAGCGCGAAATTTCTAGTTTATTAGCAACGTGGATTTACGAGACCGGTGTCGGTGTCTTCGCGAGAACGGCTGCGCCGGAACGGTGTTATCGAGTAATTTTGTGAAAATCGAGGCACGTACACAACGCAGCGCACAAGCGTTTGCTCGACAACGCCGATAGCGTGATATATTACGGTCACGCCGGGTCGCGCGGTTTCGAAAAATATGGGCGAGAACGCGCGGAAAATACCGGCTCCGAATTTTCGAAAAGGTCGGGACCTCTCTGGCTAATCCCGTTTTAAAATTCCCTCTATCTCGGTTGCATACCCACCCCTTTAGCCACCGATTTTTACGGATCCCTGCAGCGTTGATAAGTCTCCGGCATCTTTATGCTAAATAAACATTGCGCGAGTCAATTGTGAAAAAAGGTTTCCTTACTACATAATTAAAAATGATAGAACAATATCTATACATTTTTCTAATGTCTCTATAGGTTTCTATTTGACCTACTAATTTTTGTCATAAATGCATAAAATCTACCGAAAGATCTAATTAAAATTTTTGCTTTTACAGCAATTATTTGATTATGAGCAGAGGATTTATTTGAGGAGTTCACAGTGTTCATAAAATTCTCAAAGGATTCTAAAATAGGAAGATTGAATCTGAAAATTCCATAAAAGGTTTCTTTCATTTTTGGTTTATTGGATCTAATATTGAAGGATGTAGAATTTTACCTGATCTTTCGACAACCATAGCTTGCTACCCTTACATAAAAAGTTTCATAAAAGGATTTCTTTTATTTTTGGTCTATCCAATAAACTCTATTGGATCGAATATTGAAGGAAATCGAATTTTGCTTGATTTCTCGACATCCAAAGTTTGCAACCCTTGCATTACAGTGCATTAGATTGCTCTCCGATTCAATGTTTCAAAAATTGTTCAATCTCTGACAATAAAATTACATTAGTATATGCAGAGTCGAAATGCGAAGCATGCGAAGAAACGTGCGATTTCAAAAAATGAATACGAGTTTAAAATTGGACAAAATGCCACTGTCTAATTATTTGGAATCGTTGTAAATACGCTGTCATTGGTAGAAAGAGATTTTTCAAAATTGTAGGCAAATATTTTTGTAAATGTGCTGTCGTGGAAAGAAATTTTTACAGAATTGTAGATAAATAGGTCCCTCCCTATTTAGTTAACGTGTCAAAAACCGTAGTAGTATACCTACCCTGATCATGGTGTAAGCCCGACTTTCCTCGTGCACCGACCGCTTCTGCTTCTCCTTGTTCGCGAACGTCTTGGCCCATCGCAATCTTTCGTCCTGCGGGTGACAACATAGTACATCATAAGAACCGCCGCGTCGCGCCGCGTCGACATACAATACTATCGGCAAACATACGCATCGCATGCGTGCGTGCAACTGTTCCTCTACTTCGTTCCTCGTAGAGAGTTCACGTGTGTGTCAGCTCACGTTCGAACAATGCAGCTACACCGGGAGTTGGGCAAATTCTGCAGCCAATTATAAGTTTCCAACAACCAACAGATACGTTCTTTTTATCCCTTAAAGTAGAACATAACGCTTTTATTCGGAGGGTGCAAATGAGAATGCGAATTTCATTTGGATATGTGACTTTCTTGGATTTCTTATGAAAACTTATCCGCACTAGGATTTCCTCGAAAAATTTAGCTACTTATATCAAAATTTCTCGTTCAAAAGTAGCTGTAATGAATGGAATTTATTTTCGAGATTTAGTTAGATCAGAATTTTTCTGGAAATTCATTTATATTTTGGGGAACTAATTTTCCTCATTTTTCATTCAAGAGAAATCCATTTCTCACTACCACTAAAAAGTTGTTTGAAAATATTCGAATTCCTCCAAATAAAAATCCTCTCAACTTTCACTGGAAATTTAAAAAATAAAAAAGCTACATTAATCACTTTTCTAATAAAGTTCTAATAAATTCCAATAAATTTATTTTGGAAATTTAGTTAGATCAGAATTTTTCTGGAAATTCATTTATATTTTCGTGAACTAATTTTCCTCATTTTTCATTCAAGAGAAATCCATTTCTCACTACCACTAAAAAGTTTTTTGAAAATATTCGAATTCCTCCAAATAAAAATCCTTTCAACTTTCACTGGAAATTAACAAAATAAAAAAACTACATTAATCACTTTTCTAATAAAGTTCTAATTAATTCCAATACATTTATTTTGGAAATTTAGTTAGATCAGAATTTTTCTGGAAATTCATTTATATTTTCGTGAACTAATTTTCCTCATTTTTCATTCGAGAGAAATCCATTTCTCACTACCACTAAAAAGTTTTATAGAAAATATTCTAATTCCTTCAAATAAAAAGCCTCTCAACTTTCACTGGAAATTAAAAAAATAAAAACACTACATTAATCACTTTTCTAATAAAGTTCTAATAAATTCCAATAAATTTATTTTGGAAATTTAGTTAGATCAGAATTTTTCTGGAAATTCATTTATATTTTCGTGAACTAATTTTCCTCATTTTTCATTGAAGAGAAATCCATTTCTCACCACCACTAAAAAGTTGTTTGAAAATATTCTGGATTCCTCCAAATAAACATCCTCTCAATTTTCACTGGAAATTAATAAAATAATCACTTTTCTAATAAAGTTATAATAAATTCTAATAAATTTCTAATAAAATTCTAATAAAATCACATTTCCTTCCAATAAAAGCATTATCGTTCCACAAATCCGCAAACTCAATCCCCATTTTCTCAAACAAGAGACAACATAAAGTCAGTACTAAACTGCAGACTTTTATCAAAAAGAAAAAAATAACTCAAAGAACATTTCGACCACAAAATTGTCCAACTCTGTACAGCAGAACGACAGCAAACCATCAGGATAAAGCAAGCTAGTCCTCGCAGATCCCCCACGACAACAGCACCGTCCACACGAAGTATTTTGTACAAGTGAGCGATGTATCGTATTTTTTTTTTTCGGTAGGAAAGCTAGTCCCCATCGGTTCCGCAAGCTTCGGTTCACGGATCGAAGGAAAGCCTCTCTGCATGCAGCCGTAGGAACGCGTTAAAAGGGGGTGAAGCGTGTAACGATTCGGCAAACAAGGGTGGAGGGTGGCAAGTATCGCGTCGCGTACATGAGTCCATATAGAAAAGCGTGTTCTCTATGTACAGGTTTGCTCTCTCGCACACAGTCCTCCTTTTATCGCTCGCTTTAATATTAACTCGATTTCGAGTGGAAATTCATCCGTTCCATACTAGATCTTTATACGAGATTTAGCTACATATACTAGAATTTCTCGTGGACATTCATCTATATATACTAATATTTTTGCAGAAATTCATCTAGCTATACTAAATTAGAATTTCTTGTGGAAATTCATCTATCCATACTAGATTAGAATTGTTTTATGAAAATTCATCTATGCGTACTAAATTAGAATTTTTTTATGAAAATTCATCTATTCACACTAGATTAGAATTTTTTGTCGAAATTCATCTCTCCATACCAGATTAGAATTTTTTGTGGAGATTCATCTCTCCATACCAGATTATCATTTTTTGTGGAAATTCATCTCCCCTTACTAGATTAGAATTTTTTATGGAAATTGATCTATTCACTATAGATTAGAGGTTTTTGTGGAAATTTATCTATGCATAATAGATTATAATTTTTTGTGGAAATTCATCTATCCATACTAGATTAGAATTGTTTTATGAAAATTCATCTATCCGTACTAAATTAGAATTTTTTATGAAAATTCACCTATTCACACTAGATTAGAATTTTTTGTGGAAACTCATCTCTCCATACCAGATTAGAATTTTTTGTGGAGATTCATCTCGCCATACCAGATTATCATTTTTTGTGGAAATTCATCTCTCCATACCAGATTAGAATTTTTTATGGAAATCGATCTATTCACTATTGATTAGAGGATTTTGTGGAAATTTATCTATGCATAATAGATTATAATTTTTTGTGGAAATTCATCTATCCATACTAGATTAGAATTGTTTTATAAAAATTCATCTATCCGTACTAAATTAGAATTTTTTATGAAAATTCATCTATTCACACTAGATTAGAATTTTTTGTGGAAATTCATCTCTCCATACCAGATTAGAATTTTTTGAGGAGATTCATCTCGCCATACCAGATTATCATTTTTTGTGGAAATTCATCTCTCCATACCAGATTAGAATTTTTTATGGAAATCGATCTATTCACTATTGATTAGAGGATTTTGTGGAAATTCATCTATGCATAATAGATTAGAATTTTTTGTGGAAATTCATCTATCCACACTATATTACAATTGTTTTATGGAAATTCGTTTATCCGTACTAGATCATAATTTTTTGTTGAAATTCATCTCTCTATACTAGATTAGAATTTTTTGTGGAAATTCATCTATCGATACAAGATTAGAGGTTTTCGTGGAAATTCATCTATGCATAATAGATTAGAAGTTTTTGTGGAAATTCATATCTTCATACTAGATTAGAATTTCTTTTGGGTATTTATCGTATAGAAAATCTACTCAATATTTCTTGTAAAAATTCCATTTTCTACAATTTCTTCTACTGTACATTTATTTAAATTTTGCATTATATCTGAAGAAATAAAAAGGACGTCTTACTTTCATACTTCCTTCGACAAAACGGAGTTGAAACTTCTCTTACTGACTCGAATAAGAAGAAAATTGTCTTTTTCAGTAATTAATCTTCAATTACTATCATTTAAGAAAATCAAAATTCGCAGAAGTGAAAATAGGAGTTCAAACTCTTCGCATTTACTCAAACAAAAAATCAATTTCGTATTGAAAAAAATGTGCTGGCTTCGACTAAGAAAAATATCTTTCATAGTTAAATAAATTACAGGAAAATTGTAATTTATTTATTGAAAATTTGTCTTTTTCAGTAATTAATCTTCAATTACTGTCATTAAGAAATTCAAATTTCTCAGAAGTGAAAATGGGAGTTGAAACTCTTCGCATTTACCCAAACAAAAAGTCAATTTCGTTATGGAAAAAAATCTGCAGGCTTCGACTAAGAAAAATATCTTTCATAGTTAAATAAATTACAGGAAAATTGTAATTTATTTATTGGAAATTTGTCTTTTTCAGTAATTAATCTTCAATTACTATCATTTAAGAAAATCAAAATTCGCAGAAGTGAAAATAGGCGTTCAAACTCTTCGCATTTACCCAAACAAAAAATCAATTTCGTATTGAAAAAAATGTGCTGGCTTCGACTAAGAAAAATATCTTTCATAGTTAAATAAATTACAGGAAAATTGTAATTTATTTATTGAAAATTTGTCTTTTTCTGTAATTAATCTACAATTACTGTCATTAAGAAAATCAAAATTCACAGAAGTGAAAATGGGAGTTGAAACTCTTCGCATTTACCCGAACAAAAAGTCAATTCCGTATTGAAAAAAAATGTGCAGGCTTCGACTAAGAAAAATATCTTTCATAGTTAAATAAATTACAGAAAGGGGGTGAGCGTGTAACGATTCGGCAAACAAGGGTGGAGGGTGGTAAGTATCGCGTCGCGTACCCGAGTCTATACAGAAAAGCATGTTCTCCATGAATAAGTGTGCTCTCTCGCACACAGTCCTCTTTTATCGCCTGCGTATATTTGCACGCATCCGCGCTTCCCCGATATACATATATACTATGTGCATGTACGTAAATGTGTATAGTAAAAAACGCGCTTACGCGAGCCTCTTAAAATGGAACGGATTTCGCATTGCAGGCTAACGCGTCGACGTCGGAACGACGACGTGTAATCGCTGGACAGAAATTTTGTTCCAGTTAATATTCTAGGTTTGCGGAGGAGGATTTTGATTAAGAGTGACGCTGATGCGTCGTTCGTGGTACTGCGAACTGCCCCCTTCGGTGTTTGTTTATTCATTCGCCGCGGGAAGATCGTAAAAATTCATTATGCGCTTTGCGATACGTCCCCGGAAGTCTTCTTGGCGTTTTAGGGGATAACTTCGGGCGGTCGTGTATACTTAATGGTACAGACGAGCGGGATTTTTGGGGGCATTTTTGAGAAGTTAGGGGAGTTCTTGTTTTAATGAGGAATCGGTATTAGGGTACATATTACAGAAGTTATAATTTTATGGTTTATCGTTGATTTTATTTTATCGTGGATTTTATCGTGGATTTAAATATTATACCACTCGTACTAAATGTTTTAGATCAACTTCGCTCATGATAAAAATTAAAATAATTTAGAAACAAGGAGTGGACGTATAGATTGAAAAATATAATATGTTGTTTCACAGTTTACATATTATACCACTTGTACTAATTTCTTTTCAGCATCATCACTTACAATAAAAATGGTGCAACTTCAAACAGGAGAAAAATTTAAATAATTTACATATTGTACAACTTGTACTAATCTTTTTTCAGCATCGTCACTTACAATAAAAATGGTACAACTTCGAACAGGAGAAATATTAAAATAATTTAAGAATAAGTAGTGCATGAATGGATTGAGAAAAATATAATAGTTACGTTGTTTCAAAGTTTAAATATTTTAACTTGTTATAATATTTTTTCATCGTCATCACTTATAATAAAAATGGTGCAACTTGGAACAGGAGAAAAATTTAAATAATTTACATATTGTACATCTTGTACTAATTTCTTTTCAGCATCATCACTTACAATAAAAATGGTGCAACTTCGAACAGGAGAAATATTAAAATAATTTAAGAATAAGTAGTGCATGAATGGATTGAGAAAAATATAATAGTTACGTTGTTTCAAAGTTTAAATATTTTAACTTGTTATTTTTTTTTTTCATCATCATCACTTATAATAACAATGGTGCAACTTCGAACAGGAGAAAATTTAAATAATTTACATATTGTACATCTTGTACTAATTTTTTTTCAGCATCGTCACTTACGATAAAAATGGTGTACAACTTCGAACAGGAGAAATATTAAGATAATTTAAGAATAAATAGTGCATGAATGGATTGAGAAAAATATAATAGTTACGTTGTTTCAAAGTTTAAATATTTTAACTTGTTATAATATTTTTTCATCATCATCACTTATAATAACAATGGTGCAACTTCGAACAGGAGAAAAATTTAAATAATTTACATATTGTACATCTTGTACTAATTTCTTTTCAGCATCATCACTTACAATAAAAATGGTGCAACTTCGAACAGAAGAAAAATTAAAGTAATTTAAGAATAGGTAGTGCATGAATGGATTGAGAAAAATATAATAGTTACGTTGTTTCAAAGTTTAAATATTTTAACTTGTTATAATATTTTTTCATCATCATTACTTATAATAACAATGGTGCAACTTCGAACAGGAGAAAATTTAAATAATTTACATATTGTACATCTTGTACTAATTTTTTTTCAGCATCGTCACTTACAATAAAAGTGGTGTACAACTTCGAACAGGAGAAATATTAAAATAATTTATGAATAAGTAGTGCATGAATGGATTGAGAAAAATATAATAGATACGTTGTGTCAAAGTTTAAATATTTTACCTTGTTACAATATTTTTTCATCGTCATCACTTATAATAAAAATGGTGCAACTTGGAACAGGAGAAAAATTTAAATAATTTACATATTGTACAACTTGTACTAATTTTTTTTCAGCATCGTCGCTTACAATAAAAATGGTGCAACTTGGAACAGAAGAAAAATTAAAGTAATTTAAGAATAAGTAGTGCATGAATGGATTGAGAAAAATATAATAGATACGTTGTTTCAAAGTTTAAATATTTTAATTTGTTATAATATTTTTTTATCATCATCACTTATAATAACAATGGTGCAACTTCGAACAGGAGAAAATTTAAATAATTTACATATTGTACAACTTGTACTAATTTTTTTCAGCATCGTCGCTTACAATAAAAATGGTGTAACTTCGGACGGGAGAAAAATTAAAGTAATTTAAGATTAACGACATACTTTTTTCAACGTGTTATGATTATTCAAGAAGAAATTGAATGTGAGACTTAAGGGGCAACTTCAAACAGGAGCAAAATTGAAGTGATTTAAGACTAACGACATAATTTCTTCAACGTGTTAAAATTATTCAAGAAAAAAGTGAATGTAAGACTTAGGGGATGAAGTTTACTTTAACGTAAATGGCTGAAATAGAGAGCCGCGGTATCAATTAGCACAGCGGGATCGATTTTGTTAATGATTCGTAGCGCGAGCAGCGATATACGGCGAGATATTAAGCGACCCTGAACGCGAACGTCGCATTAATCACGGAGATCGAGCGGCAGATCGGTGACAGTGCAGGAAATAGTTGCTAACGAGGTATTTTAACGTTGCTCGGCGCACTCTGAAGAGCGTGAGCTTCAGACGCCTTTAAAACGATGGAAAAAGTGGTGATCGCGAGGGCCTATTAACCGGTGAAGTAAGATTTACGATGCTGAAGAGTGCTTAGGAGCTCGAAGTTCATTCGCTAAACTTCAATTAACTCGGAGAATGAAGAAAAGAGAAACAAGGGAGCTTTCGCGGCGAGATAAGGTGTTCGTTCTTGATAATGGACTGGGAACTCTAACATAACTCGACTAAACTGCAATCAAGTTGACCTAGATTAATTGCAGGGTAAACCGAAAGCTTTCTTTAAGTTTCGGCCAAGATTTATATTATTGAAGAGGACTGTAAAGTTGGAATTGGCTGGCTTCGTTTAATTGAAAAATTAACCTTAAATTAATCACAGAGCAAATAGACGGCGGTCTCTAACTTTTAAGATTTTTATTCTTAGGGGGACTTTAAAACTTAATTATCTCTTAATTTTCAATCAAGTGAAACAACAAAAATGCCTTTCGCATTAATTCTAACAAAATTTCCATCACTAAAACACCCTCTAAATCGAAAAGCAGATAAACTTCAGCAAGAACAAAATTACCAGAAGGTAAACAAATGATGACATACTGATTAATTAATATTTCCGACGTAAAAAGGCCTCAAGGTACAACGTCATGAACTTCAGTACCTTCAGAAATTGAAAAAGACATACATGTATACATGTAGGAGTTCGGAGAACTCAATTTGTTTACGACTTCACGAACTTAAAATAATATTATATCGAGCCCTATCTCGATCCCGCTTCCTTCGGTTAATTAATCCACGCACCCGGCCCCGTTAGAAGCAGACACCAATTACTGTCGTGTTATCTCGTTACAAAGGTCCTCGGAGCAAACGGGATAACGGCGCGAGAGAACGCGGTCGCATTTCATGCCGAGCGTAACAGTAATTCTACGCAATTCAATCGGTCCCGTGCATTATCATAATCGATGTTTCGTTAGCATAATGAAACGATACGCCTGTTACGAAATGGAATGGTCGCACGAACCACGCAGTCCCACGATGCGAGCCGTATGCACGAAATTTAGAATCGGTTTACTCTGTGCTCGGAGATTTTGCCATTTCGACAATTGAAAGTCCAATTTGTACCTCCGGGTACAATTTTTATTATACGTTCCTGTTTAATCCTCTCAGTTGTTGTGACCTTTTTATAGATTATTTTCATTGTACACTGTGGTTCAATGTTTGCGTTGCATTTAAACGAAACTGTGCCATTCAGTGGCACTTTTCACCATTTGATCGACTTTAATCGTTTCTGAGGAGCTTAACAAATTTTTTCTGATGATGAAATTGACATGGATTTGAAGAATGGAGTATACATTTTAGAACAAGTACTTATAATTGAATGTACGATTTTTTTAAGCAGCTCTGTTGCATTTTGAATGGGTCGTGTGCCACGTAATGGCCCTTTTGACCATTTCATCGTATTCAATCGTTTCTGTGGAGTTTAAAAAATTTTTTCTGAGGATGAAATTGACATGGATTTGAAGAATGGAATATACACTTTAGAACAAGTACTTATAATTGAATGTACGATTTTTTTAAGCAGATCTGTTGCATTTTGAATGGATCGTGTGCCACGTAATGGCCCTTTGGACCATTTCATCGTATTCAATCGCTTCTGTGGAGCTTAAAAAATTTTCTCTGATCATGAAATTAACGTCGATTTCAAGAATACAATCTCCACTTTAAAACGAGCTCTTATAATTGAATGTACGATTTTTTTAAGCAGCTCTGTTGCATTTTGAATGGGTCGTGTGCCACGTAATGGCCCTTTTGACCATTTTGTCGTATTCAATCGCTTCTGTGGAGCTTAAAAAATTTTCTCTGATCATGAAATCAACGCCGATTTCATGAATACAATCTCCACTTTAAAACGAGCTCTTAAAATTGAATGTACGATTTTTTTAAGCAGCTCTGTTGCATTTTGAATGGATCTCGTGCCACGTAATGGCCCTTTGGACCATTTCATCGTATTCAATCGTTTCCGTGGAGCTTAAAAAATTTTTTCTGAGGATGAAATTGACATGGATTTGAAGAATGGAATATACACTTTAGAACAAGTACTTATAATTGAATGTACGATTTTTTTAAGCAGATCTGTTGCATTTTGAATGGATCGTGTGCCACGTAATGGCCCTTTTGATCATTTCTTCGTATTTAATCGTTTCTGTGGAGCTTAAAAAATTTTCTCTGATGATGAAATCAACGTCGATTTCAAGAATACAATCTCCACTTTAAAACGAGCTCTTAAAATTGAATGTACGATTTTTTTAAGCAGCTCTGATGCATTTTTAATTGATCTCGTGCCACGTAATGGCCCTTTTGATCATTTTAACGTATTCAATCGTTTCTGTGGAGTTTAAAAAATTTTTTCTGAGGATGAAATTGGCATGGATTTGAAGAATGGAATATACACTTTAAAACGAGCTCTTAAAATTGAATGTACGATTTTTTTAAGCAGCTCTGTTGCATTTTAAACTGGACGTGTGACATATAATGGTCCTTTTGGTCATTTTATCGACTTAAATCGTTTCTGCGGAACAAAAAAATTGTTGCATATTACTAGCATCTTCCAAATTGTTTAACAAATCTGTTTGCTTTTTCGATAATCCGACAAGGACAATAAGCCGAACACAGCTCGTTAATTCGAGACAATTGTTGAATGGAATAGACAGTTTCTCGTAATCAAGAGTTTCCCGATACTTTAATTAGACGATCGTCCTCGAGCGGGACAGCTGAACAATCCAGAATTCAGACGACAACGCACAGAAACAGCAGATTAAAATTCTACCCTCTCGAAACGAAAGCGTCCGGGCTGAGAAGTTCTCGCGTCTCAATTGTACAGCAATTACTTGTCGCTGTGTATCCACGTTCCGAGAAATCCTGCGATCCTCAATCGCGAAGTCCTTCGAAATTCCGGTGCTCTTCCTCGATGCTTTGAAACAATTATCGCGATTTGCGTCATTGCGTGCACCATTATCCTTCCTGCATCTCTGTTCCTCTACGTTGCATGCACTTTTAGATGCTTGTGCTGCGAACTAGATTTGCTTTTTGTCGTCGACACGAAAATTCGGATGACGTAAAGCCATTTTAACGATTGGAGACCTGCTGCAAATGTGTAAACACTGGGGTGAAATTGCGTATCGCGTTGAAATATTAAATTCATAGATAAAATTAAGGTATTTAATCATAGATCTAATTCAATAATATAAGTTACCTTAAAAATGACAAAATGTAATAAAAGTTATTGAATGAATCTATAAATAAATATCTTAATTTTATCTTCGAATTTTAATTTAATAGATATCGTATGAATTAATTTTTGCATATGACAATTAATAGATTTTGTGTTCACATAATTTAGCAGAAGAATAACAACTTTAAATAACATTGATTTGACTATCTTCGTTTGAACCACGAGGTCGTGAATTAATTCCTGCATCGAACAATTAAAACCCACATAAAATTGGCGAAACCAATTTAAATTGTTAGCTACAGAGACTTCAATTGATATTTCGACGCTCCAGGGAATAACTTTTTTAAAAATTGAACCAAACGAGGTTTTTGATGTTAGTACGTCGTGTAAATTGTAATGATGTGTAAAAGATATATGAGACGTTGTTTTTTGTTTTTATCTGGGCCTGTGGTGGAAATTTAAATAACATGATTTTGTAGATTTATGTCAGTTGTATACATTCTGTAAACTTCATTGAATTCGGTTACCGTTACCATGAGCAATAAATCTGCAGATTCTTATCAATTTTTCAATGCCTGTCGTTCATTTCTGCATCAACTGATTTCGATGGGATTTTCAGACTATGTAAAATTGACCTAAATTTACAACACGTATTTTTTAATGTTTAATACAGGCCCGGACAAAAGGGTTACAAAAAAGCAATTTTTGGTTGTCACTTTCTCCATGATTTTGACTGAGCACAATTTTTACTAAAACTTATTTTACAAAATTTATTCATTCATCACTCAAATTCCACCATTTCAAACTATAAAGAGATTAAAATAATCCGGGATTATAAACACATTGTTTAAAATTTTTAAAAAATCACAAAACCGAGAAATAAATTTCTATTTTCTGTAATTAATGCAAACAATTTTGCATAAAGATACACAATAATCCTCGAATAATTATGTCGACAATATATGTAGACAAAATATGTAGGCAAAAGTAATCCAGAAATAATTTGAACGATTAAAACTAATTCTATAATTGATCGAAAACTGCATCCTATATTCCTTGTTTATTTAAGAATAAGAATAGTACCGCCCGACTAAAATAACTATACCTTTCATCAACTTTAAACCAAAGTTCCAAACTCAACTTCTAACAACCTCGTGTTACGGAAGGGTTAATTCTCTTTCTTGAAGCAATCCCGAAAGTTTCAGCAACGAAAGACAGATTTCTGGAGTATCAAACGGGGCGAAGAACTGATTCCTCTTGATCCTATCTTGCTCTGTTTCTGAGCTCGCCCGAAGCTGCTGATTACACCGCTTTATTTACCCGTGTCGTAAAGAAGATCGGGACACGGATAGAACCGGGATAGAGGGTCTGAGGAACGCGATGTGACAAGGTCAATTCTAGAGGACGGTTTGAAAATTAGGGGAATGGTTGTTCGGTTTCAGCCGCGGATTCTGGCGGACGTCCAACCTGACCGGAGCTACAGTGTTGGACAAAAGTATTCGCACAAAGTATTCCAAAATTATCTAACAGCAATGCTTTCTTCACAATTTGAATGTTTGAATATTATATTATATATATATTACAATATTATGGCTAATAGAAATTTTAAAATAATTTTTCGCAATTTTAAATAATTCGTTCCTGTTAAAAGCGAATAACAAAAATAACAAATTTCAATATCATCACCTTCACTCTTTTCTTCATCATTTACTAATAGAAATTTTAAAATATTGTAATTTTTCGCAATTTTAAATAATTCATTCCTGTTTAAAGCGAATAACAAAAATAACAAATTTCAATATCGCTACCTTCACTCATTTCTTCATAATTTACCAATAGAAATTTTTAAACAATATTTTGCAATTTAAAATTTGTAATTCCTGTCCAAAGCAAATAACAAAAAAAACAAATTTCAATATCGCTACCTTCACTCATTTCTTCATAATTTACCAATAGAAATTTTTAAATAATTTTTTGCAATTTTAAATAATTCATTACTGTTCAAAGCGAATAACAAAAATAACAAATTTCAATATCGTCACCTTCACTCATTTCTTCATAATTTACCAATAGAAATTTTTAAATAATTTTTCGCAATTTTCAATAATTCATTCCTGTTCAAAGTGATTAACAAAAATAACAAATTTCAATATCGCTACCTTCACTCATTTCTTCATAATTTACCAATAGAAATTTTTAAATAATTTCTTGCAATTTTAAATAATTCATTACTGTTCAAAGCGAATAACAAAAATAACAAATTTCAATATCGCCACCTTCACTCATTTCTTCATAATTTACCAATAGAAATTTTTAAATCATTTTTCGCAATTTTCAATAATTCATTACTGTTCAAAGCGAATAACAAAAATAACAAATTTCAATATCGCTACCTTCACTCATTTCTTCATAATTTACCAATAGAAATTTTTAAATAATTTTTCGCAATTTTCAATAATTCATTCCTGTTCAAAGTGATTAACAAAAATAACAAATTTCAATATCGCCACCTTCACTCATTTCTTCATAATTTACCAATAGGAATTTTTAAATAATTTTTCGCAATTTTCTATAATTCATTCCTGATCAAAGCCAATAACAAAAATAACAAATTTCAATATCGCTACCTTCACTCATTTCTTCATAATTTACCAATAGGAATTTTTAAATAATTTTTTGCAATTTTAAATAATTCATTACTGTTCAAAGCGAATAACAAAAATAACAAATTTCAATATCGTCACCTTCACTCATTTCTTTATAATTTACCAATAGAAATTTTTAAATAATTTTTCGCAATTTTCAATAATTCATTCCTGTTCAAAGTGATTAACAAAAATAACAAATTTCAATATCGCCACCTTCACTCATTTCTTCATAATTTACCAATAGGAATTTTTAAATAATTTTTCGCAATTTTCAATAATTCATTACTGTTCAAAGCGAATAACAAAAATAACAAATTTCAATATCGTCACCTTCACTCATTTCTTCATAATTTACCAATAGAAATTTTTAAATAATTTTTCGCAATTTTCAATAATTCATTCCTGTTCAAAGTGATTAACAAAAATAACAAATTTCAATATCGCCACCTTCACTCATTTCTTCATAATTTACCAATAGAAATTTTTAAATAATTTTTTGCAATTTTAAATAATTCATTACTGTTCAAAGCGATTAACAAAAATAACAAATTTCAATATCGTCACCTTCTCTCTTTTCTTCATCATTTACTAATAGAAATTTTTAAATATTGTAATTTTTCGCAATTTTAAATAATTCATTCCTGTTTAAAGCGAATAACAAAAATAACAAATTTCAATATCGCTACCTTCACTCATTTCTTCATAATTTACCAATAGGAATTTTTAAATAATTTTTTGCAATTTTAAATAATTCATTACTGTTCAAAGCGAATAACTAAAATAACAAATTTCAATATCGCCACCTTCACTCATTTCTTCATAATTTACCAATAGAAATTTTTAAACAATTTTTCGCAATTTAAAATTTGTAATTCCTGTCCAAAGCAAATAACAAAAATAACAAATTTCAATATCGCCACCTTCACTCATTTCTTCATAATTTACCAATAGAAATTTTTATATAATTTTTCGCAATTTTCAATAATTCATTCCTGTTTAAAGCGAATAACAAAAATAACAAATTTCAATATCGTCACCTTCACTCATTTCTTCATAATTTACCAATAGAAATTTTTAAATAATTTTTTGCAATTTTAAAACAAATTCATTACTGTTCAAAGCGAATAACAAAAATAACAAATTTCAATATCGCCACCTTCACTCATTTCTTCATAATTTACTAATAGAAATTTTTAAATAATTTTTGCATTTTTGCATCATATAGTACACAAATTCTTCTAACATCTCAAAACCTGTAAAATGATGTGAACCAATTTTGAATCACTTATGCTATTTTAAAACGAATACTTTTGGACATCACTGTATTTCGACTTCGGGCGCCAGTTCTCGGCTGAAATTCCTGGCTCCACTTTGTCCTGGCGTCTCTATCCTCCTCTATCCCCTTCTCTGCTCTATCTGTGATGTGTCTAGCAGCCTACTTCTTCCACAATCTCTCGAGGACCAGTCTAGCGACGGCCTTCTTCGTTTCCAGCCTTCCTTCCTGCCGATGGCCGAGTTTCCGAACACCGTCGCGATTTATGCTGTTTTCTGTGCTACACTTATCGGCCCACTGTATCGCTCTATATCCGAGGATTGCTCTTGGCTGACCCTTGGATGCAGGAAGTGTAATAATGGTAAATTACTGCGCCGAGGATTTTTATGCAGAATTTTCTGCATTGGCTACGAGACGAGTTTGGTTAATATTGTTATGATGTGATGGTGTTATAAAACTTTTTTTATGTTTATAGTGGTTGTATTAACTCCCAATTTACGAGAGCCAATCATTTTAATAGTTGTTTGTCTCATCCTGTCTTTGTTATATTAAATTATGTGAGTGAAAATTTCAATATATTTAATTAAATAGTTGTGGATTGAAAACCAGTCCTTGTTGTAATAAATTATTTGAATGTTAATGTTCAATAACTTGATAATGGCTTGTTTCCTTGATTGGTTGGTATAGTTTGTCCAAAGCCAGCAGAAACGTTTAAAACGTTTATTAAAAATGTGTGTTAAATGTCATTGGATGTAATTGTATCAAATTGTACCTGATTGTACACAGCCGTAACGAATTTTGCAAAACGCAAATTTCGAAGGGACGCAACAAGCGATTTAATAAATTTTTATTTTCGGTTCACTGATACCAGCATTGCGGGCAATAGAATTTTATTTATTTCGCTTTGAATCTCTTTTGTTTTAATTTCCACTGCGCAACAAAGCAATTTGCATGAAGTTCCACAATCTACTCGTCAGTAATTAACGAATTACGAGACTTCGCACAATGGAAAGCCTCGCAATTGGATTCGTGCGTTTGTCTTCCCTGAACCCAAGGACCTTTGTGTAACGTCCTAACAGAGTTCATACGTATGCGGGATCGTGCGTTCTGCTTGCAGATATTGTAGATATGTATTGTAGACGTTGTAGATTGAAGAAAACAGTTGAATTCTTCTATTTATATTCCCGTGTCTCCTTTCGTTTGTGTATTTACTTCCGAAAAAGACGTCACGGAGTGTACGTGTTTATGATTTTCCGGGCGATATTCGTGTTTGACTTTGGCTCTACTGGAGCCTGACACAATTCTGAAGCTTTCGTTATTTATGGACTTGTGATTTATGGTCTTCTCTTATGTTTGTACACTTTTATTCTTTGCAGAAGAGCCCAGATACATATATTCTACATACTACCGGCAACTTCAGCCAGCTTTCCAAACGTAACAAATGCACGAACCTTTACAAAAAAATTCATGAATCTTCTTTGAACCTCCATTCATCGAGAAAAAATATTTTTTCATCGAACGATTGAGGAATCAGACGGTAAAAAAATTATTCGTAGCAAAAAGAATGCACTTCCTCAAATATATTGTACATAGGAGAAACAACTATAACAATTTTTTCAAGTTCAACAAATAAACAAACCTTTACAAAAAAATTCATGAACCTCCACTGAACCTCAATTGATCAAGAAAAAATATGTTTTCATCAAATAATCTAGAAATCGCACAGTAAAAAAATTATTCGTAGAAAAAAGAATGCACGAATTTCTCAAATATATTGTACATAGGAGAAATAACTTTAACAATTTTTTCACGTGCAATAAATAAACAAACCTTTACAAAAAAATTCATGAATCTTCACTGAACCTCAATTCATTAAGAAAAAATATTTTTTCATCAAATAATCTAGAAATCAGACAGTAAAAAAATTATTCGTAGAAAAAGAATGCACGAATTTCTCAAATATATTTTACATAGGAGAAATAACTTTAACAATTTTTTCAAGTGCAACAAATAAACAAACCATTACAAAAAAATTCATGAACCTTCACTGAACCTCAATTCATTAAGAAAAAATATTTTTTCATCAAATAATCTAGAAATCAGACAGTAAAAAAATTATTCGTAGAAAAAGAATGCACGAATTTCTCAAATATATTAGGAGAAACAACTTTAACAATTTTTTCGAATGCAACTAATTGAAGAATCGTTACAGAAAAATAAAGAGGCATTCTCCAACCCTTAATACAACTAGGAAAAATGTTTTTTCAGCAATTAAAGGGCATACGCTCAAAAATACTGTTAACTTCCTATTGGACGAAACCTCGATTCCTCCGCAGCGTTGGAACCCCATAAAAGCAAAAACAGCCGCAGTACACTAATCAAAATCGCAAGCAGCAGAGCAAGTAGTTTCACGGGCCGACGACGCTGCACTCCCTGCGGATGCAGTGCGCCATAAAACGGCGCGTAAAATACACCGAACACGGAACCATCGCTCAGGGTTTCCACGGGGGAGCAAATATCAGAATTCTGACTGCCGACTACAGTGGCATTCAATAAAGGATTCGGCAGAACTATGGCTGCAGTGTTCCCGCAGTTTTCCTCGATTCAAACGATACGGCTCTGCTGTAGCACCGACGTGCTATCTTTTAAGCAATATCGCACGCCTCGGTGCAAACATCTGGCAAGTCATGACTTAAAAAATTCGTGTATTCTTGCACCAGACAATCCACAGTGAATGTATACAACCAATTTTTACAATTAATTTGTACAATGAATGAGTACAATGAACTTATACAAGGAATGTGTACAAGGAATGTGTTCAATGAATTTGAACATTGAACTTGTTCAATGAATGTTTACAATAAATGTCTACAGTGAATGTCTACAAAGAATTTGTACAATGAATGTCTACAATGATCTTGTACAATAAATGTGTACAATGAACTTATACAAGGAATGTGTACAAGGAATGTGTTCAATGAACTTGTACAATGAACTTGTTCAATGAATTTGTACATTGAACTTGTACAATGGATTTGTACATTGAACTTGTTCAATAAATGTGTACAATAAATGTCTACAGTGAATGTATACAAAGAATATGTACAATGAATGTCTACAATGGTCTTGTATAATGAATTTGTATATTGAAAGCATGCAATGAAATTGTATAATGAACTTATACAAGGAATGTGTACAAGGAATGTGTTCAATGAACTTGTACAATGAATTTATACATTGAACTTGTTTAATGAATGTTTAAAATAAATGTCTACAGTGAATGACTACAAAAAATGTGTACAATGAATGTCTACAATGATCTTGTACAATGAAATTGTATATTGAACGCATGCAATTAAATTGTATAATGAATGTGTACAATGAACTTATACAAGGAATGTGTTCAATGAACTTGTACAATGAATGTGTACAATGAACTTGTACAATGAATTTGTACATTGAACGTGTACAATGAATTTTAACATTGAACTTGTTCAATGAATGTTTAAAATAAATGTCTACAGTGAATGACTACAAAGAATGTGTACAATGAATGTCTACAATGATTTTGTACAATGAATGTGTACAATGATATTGTATATTGAACGCATGCAATTAAATTGTATAATGAATGTGTACAATGAACTTATGCAAGGAATGTATACAAGGAATGTGTTCAATGAACTTGTACAATGAACTTGTACAATGAACGTGTACAATGAACTTGTTCAATGAATTTGTACATTGAACTTGTACAATGGATTTGTACATTGAACTTGTTCAATGAATTTGTACAATAAATGTCTACAGTGAATGTATACAAAAAATATGTACAATGAATGTCTACAATGATCTTGTACTATGAATGTGTACAATGAATTTGTATATTGAATGCATGCAATGAAATTGTACAATGAATGTATACAATAAACTTATTCAATAAATGTCTACAGTGAATATCAACAAAGAATGTGTACTTACATACGATGACTTTGTACATTGAACTTGTACAATAAATGGCTACAAAGAATGCGTAGAATGAAGGTATGTGTACAATGAATGCATATATACAATGAATTTGTACAATGAACTTGTAGAATGAATGGCTACTATGATCTTGTACAATGAATGCATACAATAATTTTGTACAATATATGCACAATGTGTACAAACATCTTGCACAATGAATGTGTACAATAATTTTGTACAATGATTGTGTACAAGCATCTTGTACAATGAATGTGTACAAACATCTTGTACAATGAATGTGTACAATTAATGTTTAAACTGATCTTTTACAACGATTTGAAATCCAGCAGAGCACAAATTCGGAGAACCAGGTCCTGGAATATCAGTGGCTTTCAATAAAGGATTCGGCAGAGCAACAGCCCCAGTATCATAGTATTCCCGCGCTTTTCCGCGAACGATACGATACGGGTCTGCGGCAGTTCCGCAGCCGGCGGGTTTCCGATCTTATTACGTTCCCGGCGAGTATAGTATCGCAGGCTCTTCGTAATGGCAGCAGCACGGCCATCCCTCGGGGCCAACGTTCACGCGTATTCATTTCAATCCGGCCAGCAGTCGGCGAGAGCACATGTTCGATAGTATTCGAGGGCCGAATCCGATATTGGCCCCGACTCGGCAAGGACTTCTCGGCTCTCCCGATTCGCGAAACTCTGCGTCGCGGTGAATTTCAATCGCCTCCCGTGACGAATCTGTTGCGGATGAATAATGGACCAGCCCGGGACAAGATCCACGCGGTAAATGCAATGCGCAACCTTCTCGCGGGATCGATCGATCATTTGATTCCTGACGTTTTCTCGCAGTTAATCGGACCCCGCGTAATTGGCCTCTCGGAAAGCGGGATGGGGAGATTCAACTTGCTCTGTGCAGCTTAGAAAATCTTTATTCGACATGAAATCGACGGGGATTAGGAGAATAGAGTTTTCTCTTTGTAATACTGTTGGAAATTTTGACGCAGGATTTTTTTATGCGGTTCTGATGCAATTTGAATGGAACATTTGTCATATAGTTCTTTTGGCCATTTTGTCAACTTTGATCATTTTTTACGGAGCTTAATACATTTTTTTCGTTAACAAAATTGCAAAGGATTTGAAGCTTAGAGTATCCTCTTCACAATGACGCTGAAAAGTGTGATGTACGATTTTTTTGGCCCATTTTATTGCACTATGAACGACAGCCTGTAAAACATTTTTTTGTTCATAAAACCTCTCCACTCTGCAACGATAGCTCAAAGTTTGCTGTACGATTTTTTGGGGCCATTTTGTAGCACTACGATCGAAAAGTATGTATGTCATTGGTATGCCACTGATTGCCAATTTATCAATTAGAGCGATATTGTTCGCAAAATGCCGTATTGTGAAGACCGGAGTTTATTGTTTAGCGGAAACAATTGCAGAGAAGTAGCAACTGTTGTTATGGCAACACGGCAAGGTCAGGCATCTTTAATTCGCAGCAAGTTAATAGCACGAAACGAGGAGAGAGCGCGCGACCCGGATGCTCGGATGTTTGCCTGCTGGAATTTTCAAGCACGCTAGGAGACTCTTGTCGTTCGTTAGAAAAAAATTCCTCCTTCCCGCATTCACCGAGATAAAGAGTTAGCTCTAATTCTGTTACATTTCCCCGGCCGAGGGAATTTAATAATAATAGCGGCGCTTGTTAGCTGCTGAATCCCATTTTTGCACACCTTTGTTTCATTGTTTCACTCATTTTATTTCGTGCCGGGGTAAATAATTATCTCTGGCAATTCAGTGACCGCTCAGAAATTAATCTGGTACTGTTTGCAGTAAGAACAACACTCCTTTTTTATATACATAAATAAATAATGTGCACTAAAAAATGTGATAATTATCTCTTAACATTTCTATTTCGTCTTAATGTTTGAAATGTTAAGCGAGACAGAATAGAGTCAACAATTTCTTTTGTATGTATTAAAGACTGATTGCACGCAATGAAACCATCATAATAATGTTTACCGCACAGAAAATTTCGCTCCGGTTCGAACCAATATTTATCGAGCGTGGCTGGCTCGCGTTAACGCTGTTGTTGCGGAAACTTTCTGCTTATTTCAGTTATATTAACATGCTCTTTACGTATAACGTCGACGTACATGTATGTATACCGCTCGAGTAAATATTTGCACGTTTTTTATGAACGTGCGTGCATACGTGGTGTCTGTAGGTAATGCCTGTAACTGATACTATGATTGACAGTATCGTATTACCGTGTCCTATTTCTACGATATTACCTCGCTTCGATTCAGAGGCTTGTGTGGGCTTTTGTAATTTTATAGAACCCCCTACTCCCTTTTTCTTCCCTCCACCCTCTGTCAATTTTTCTCTCTTATCTGCTATAAAATATCGCAGTATATTCGGCGAGAATCAGAACCGAATCAAAGACGATGAATAACAAGGTAGCGAAGAGTGCTCGGGAGAGATTGACGAAAGAAGCTCGAGGTGGCGACGGGCAATTTAACGCCGGGGATTTTCGTCGGCAATGATCTGACCGGAATCGGATTATCCACAGAATTGCGGATGCTAATTACAAGGCTGAGGGTGAGCTGCGACGAAATTGTGCTGGGGATGGGGCAGCTTATTGGCCCAGGACGGGCAGGTTGCTTTTAGATTAAAGAGTGTCGGTTGATTGCCTTCTCTGACGCCGTCGAGCATCTTCTAGAAGCTACACTTTCGGATTCAACACTCGATTCGATACCTTTCAATTTACACGTATTGATTTGTGCAAACAACGCGAGTCGGTTTATGGAGGAAATTTTTTTCAAGTGAAACTTCTTTGCTGAGGGGGCTACAATCTTCTAGCGTTACGGAAGTGACGAAATTTCGTGAATAACCTCGAATATATGAATTTATGATTTCAGCGCCAGGTTCGATCAATCATATTTTGTAAATGTAACAATTTGTCAGGAGTGAATGAGGAATTAGTGATAAAATTATTTTTCTTTTTAATGACATTTTTGTAAATAAAGCTGGGAATGGTAAGCTGAAGTGCCCTATGCCTGGACAGCATGTTTCTCTATTTTAAATTTTATCACTTTAAATAAACAAAAATAATTTCTTAAGAGTTTTAACATACAGTTCAGAGTTTGTAAAGTAATTTAAAATAAAAAAATCATTGTTTCGGTTAATATCTTAATTGTATTAACAAGAATAATTCAAACCTATAGTTGGACATATTAAATCCAATCTAAGCTAGTACCTGGACAGAAGTAAAGCCTATATCGAGACAAATTCAATGTACGAGTTGATCGAGCGAACATAACCTAAAACGTTGGTTGGTGGCGCTGTTGCGCATGACGAATACAAGATGCTTTGCGTAATATGTAGTATTCTTATCATAGATTATAGTATTGTATTATTTAACCAAATATATATTTATTTTCATTTACTGTTTTAATAAAACTTGTCATAATACAACTTTTAAGGTTAGGTAGTAACACTGATAGATTTAAGATGTAAACATAAAGTATTATTAATGTCACAACCGGAATACATTTTCTACATACGTTATTCAAGCTAATAGAAGACTAATTATACATACATGTAGTTAAATAATTTGCAAACAATGCGTTGATTTTATTCGCAAACACGTGTCCGGTTTCAGGCGTAAGCACATTGCGTATAAGCTTAGAGTGGGACAGCTACTGTCATCGCGTCCCAGTATGGAGTACTTATATTTGAAAACAGTCCTAATCTTGGACATCTAATATTTGGATTAATAATTATTATTTACGTTAAGTTTGATTGCTAATTTATTTTAAAATATCAATATTATTATACGTGATAATTATTTTTTGTCTGAGGGCTTAAATTATCTTTTTTTCTAACAAAAGTTAGAACTATAAATGCACATGATTCGCATGTAAATAGACTATTTTGTATACTGTTTTCAGATGAACTTTGAAATCGTTTTTAAATTTCAATTGATGTCTTAATGAAATAATATTCACACCTAATTGTAGCTAAGGCCTCAGAATATATAATATAATTATTTAATCCCTTAATTACTGATTTTACTATGAAAATTCAATTGTCCAGATTTAGGTATCACTTCGTGACTGTCCAGACTTAGGGCACTTCACCTTACTTTCACATGCAGTTTCTCATCGGATTTTGTTCCGACTGAAAGATTTATAAACAATTATCCAAACCCTTGTTCTAAACTAACCTGAAAAATGTTAACAGGTGTCAGGTAAGTAAAAAAACATACGCGTGGAAAACCACGCGCGGCAGAAGTGAAACTTCTTGCAATCTAGTAATGTTTAGATGTAAATTAAGATTGGAAATGGTAAATAATCCTAATGAAGCGACAACAAGATCAGGAACAACTCTCGATGCAGTATTTGCAAGACATTTAGACAAAATTGAATCAAGAATATTTATATCACATTTTAGCTATCACAAGCCAATTGTTTCAATGATAGAATCAGAGAAAATCATAGAACATAGAGAAAATTATGAACGATCAAAATTTGCGACGCAAAGAAAGAGAGCGTATGGGAAAGAAAGAGACATAGTTCATAGCATTTCCCATACGCTCTCCTTTGCGTCGCAAATTTTGATCGTTCATTATTTTTTCTATGATTTTCTATGATTCTATCATTGAGACAATTGGCTTGTGATAGCTAAAATATTATGTAAATATTCTTGATTCAATTTTGTCTAAATGTCTTGCAAATACTGCATCGAGAGTTGTTCGTGATCTTGTTGTCGCTTCATTAGGATTATTTACCATTTCCAATCTTAATTTACTTGTAAACATTACTAGACTACCATATTCTTTAAGAATGTCTGATAAAAATGTATCTCCTCAAAACGATCCAAGTCGCATAGTCCAATATGAAAATTCTCCTTTCACAAGTGTGCCAATATTTTATTTTATTCGCTGTACCTACCGGAAAGAATTCCAGGTGTACGAAAAAGAGCGTGGCAGCAATTTAAAAAATTCCCACGAACCCTGTGAAAGAGCAATTGAACGTATCAGGTTAGAAACCGCCTTCGACCTGTTACTTGGAGTGAGTATTATGCAGTTCCGCGCAAATCCACGGAAGTCCTCTCGGGAGCCGCGGGCAGTTTCGAACAGATCTTATTCCCGGGGCCCCGGGGATTATTTTCGCTGTTCTGAATGGGCCATTGTCAGAGAACGAGGCGTAGAACCGAGTGGGGAAGGTGGAAGAAAGACCAAGAGAAAGTAGCAGGTAGGCGCGTACGGGGAATTAATTACGGGATTAAAAAATTAAAGCCGTGCTCCTATTAACCTCGGCTGTAATTCCCGGCCCGCGGAACTTTTTAATAAAAGCCTCGGTGAAACGGGCGTAGGGTTGAAAGGATTCGTTCAGACAATCGCCCGAGGCTGGTGCGGCGCTGACAACGTTGGCAACGCTCTGGCAACGGTCTAACGCTGTCCATGTCAGCGAGTGGGTGTCCCGTTGTCAACCCAGACCTAACCCCTTTTGTCCGGCAAGTTTCCCAGCGATTGTGATAACGGCTCAAGGCCGTGGGGACTTTAATACTTAAGCTCGACAAAAGAGAGTCGACGTCGTCGTGACGGCACTTCCGTGTGCCCGTTAGCGAGCAACGAGTAGAACGACGGACACCGTCGGATCCCTCGTTCGACTATCTCCGGCACACTTTATTCTTACCGAGGCTTTATGGGGATCATGCTTGTCGATCGATCTCCGACTTGATCCGCAAGGTTTTTCGACGAGAGAACGGTTTATGGAGTGACGACAATTGGTCGGAGAGAGGTTGATTTAAAATAGCCTGCGGAGCACACAAAATTCTTTTTTGGGAATCAAATTAATGTGGATTTGTAGATTAGTGTCCTCTGTTAGTAATCCTGTTAACAATTTCAATGTACCATTTTTTGGTTCGGTTTTGTATCACTTTCAATCCCATGTGTGCCATTTAGTGGTCGTTGTGGAAGCTTTATCAACTTTGAGTGTGCCTAAGGTGCTTTAAAAATTTTTTCGTGAGTGAAACTTATGCGGATATGTAAATTAGAGTCGTCTGTTTATAATGGCGTTAAAAATTTTAACGTACCATTTTTTGGTTCTGTTTTATATCACTTTGAATCCCATGTGTGCCATTTAATGGTCGTTTTGGAAACTTTATCAACTTTGAGTGTGCCTAGGGTGCTTCAAAAATTTTTTCGTGAGTGAAACTTATGCGGATATGTAAATTAGAGTCCTCTGTTTGTAATACTGTTGGAAATTTTAACATACCATTTTTTGGTTCGGTTTTATATCACTTTGATTCCCACGTGTGCCATTTAGTGGTCGTTGTGGAAGCTTTATCAACTTTGAGTGTGCCTAAGGTGCTTCAAAAATTTTTTCGTGAGTGAAACTTATGCGGATATGTAAATTAGAGTTCTCTGTTTGTAATCCTGTTGGAAATTTTAACATACCATTTTTTGGTTCGGTTTTGTATCACTTTGAATCCCATGTGTGCCATTTAGTGGTTGTTTTGCAAGCTTTATCAAGTTTGAGTGTGCCTAAGGTGCTTCAAAAATTTTTTCGTGAGTGAAACTTATGCGAATATGTAAATTAGAGTCCTCTGTTTGTAATCCTGTTGGAAATTTTAACACACCATTTTTTGGTTCGGTTTTGTATCACTTTGATTCCCACGTGTGCCATTTAGTGGTCGTTTTGGAAACTTTATCAACTTTGAGTGTGCCTAAGGTGCTTCAAAAATTTTTTCGTGAGTGAAACTTATGCGGATATGTAAAGCAGAGTCCTCTGTTTATAATGGCGTTAAAAATTTTAACGTACCATTTTTTGGTTCTGTTTTATATCACTTTGAATCCCATGTGTGCCATTTAGTGGTCGTTTTGGACGCTTTATCAACTTTGAGTGTGCCTAAGGTGCTTCAAAAATTTTTTCGTGAGTGAAACTTATGCGGATATGTAAAGCAGAGTCCTCTGTTTATAATGGCGTTAAAAATTTTAACGTACCATTTTTTGGTTCTGTTTTATATCACTTTGAATCCCATGTGTGCCATTTAGTGGTCGTTTTGGAAGCTTTATCAACTTTGAGTGTGCCTAAGGTGCTTCAAAAATTTTTTCGTGAGTGAAACTTATGCGGATATGTAAATTAGAGTTCTCTGTTTGTAATACTGTTGGAAATTTTAACATACCATTTTTTGGTTCGGTTTCGTATCACTTTGAATCCCATGTGTGCCATTTAGTGGTCGTTTTGGAAGCTTTATCAACTTTGAGTGTGCCTAAGGTGGTTTAAAAATTTTTCGCGAGCGAAACTTATGCGGATATGTAAATTAGAGTCCTCTGTTCATAATGGCGTTGAAAATTTTAATGTACCATTTTTTGGTTCGGTTTTGTATCACTTTGATTCCCACGTGTGCCATTTAGTGGTCGTTTTGGAAACTTTATCAACTTTGAGTGTGCCTAAGGTGCTTCAAAAATTTTTTCGTGAGTGAAACTTATGCGGATATGTAAATTAGAGTCCTCTGTTCATAATGGCTTTGAAAATTTTAATATACCATTTTTTTATACGGTTTTGTATCACTTTGAATCCCATGTGTGCCAGTTAGTGGTTGTTTTGGAAGCTTCCTCAACTTTGAGTGTGCCTAATGTGCTTTAAAAATTTTTTCGTGAGTGAAACTTATGCGAATATGTAAATTGGAGTCCTCTGTTTGTAATCCTGTTGGAAATTTTAATGTATCATTTTCTGGTTCGGATTTACATCACTTTGAATTCCATGTGTGTCTTTAGTGGTTGTTTTGCAAGCTTTATCAACTTTGAGTGTGCCTAAGGTGCTTCAAAAAATTTTTCGTGAGTGAAACTTATGCGAATATGTAAATTAGAGTCCTCTGTTTGTAATCCTGTTGGAAATTTTAACACACCATTTTTTGGTTCGGTTTTATGTCTCTTTGAATGGTCCATGGTTCAACAGAGGCGGTTCGAGAGCACACCCATAAATTCCGAGATCCCGGATCGTTCGCGTAACTCGTCCACAGCGAAGAAGAAGCTTGAAGAGACCTCCGACGGTTTATCGGACACGATCATCGGGGAACGTGATGGCGGTTGAAAGCAGTTAAAAGAACCGGAAGAATAATTAATGCCTGTCACGTAGTTCCCTCCTGAAGTAGACCGATACACGTACTCCATGGGATCGAAGTTCCATCACCGTCGGCTAAAAAGTTGCGAACTTCGACAACGTACACTTCGTTCCAACTATGTTGTACTTGGAACTAGTATCTTCAAGATTGTAGTCACATTTGTTGTTCAGCCCTCAGGCTGTGCTCTAACCTTTGTTACACGTAGACACGAACTCATTTTTTAGTGCTTTGATAATTTCATCTTGTACAAAATATCTCATAGAATAATTTGCATTTTTCTCAGCCTCTAAATATCAATTGTCGAATGGAATAAAATTTTGAATTATTCTTAGGTACTTTAACAGTAGCATAAAATATGTAATAATTTATATAATTTATAAAATAATTTATAAAATAATTTATAAAATATAAAATAATTTATATTTTAATATAAAATAATAATATAAAATAATATAAAATAATTTATATTTTAAGTTCCTAAATATAAATTTCCAGCCGAAAAGAATTTTTAAATTAGATGATAAAGATAAATTAACACGATGATATTTAATAATGACTATTTTTCTCAGTTCTCAAATGTAAATTGTGAGGAGAAAAAATGTTCTTTCCTGGAAAGCAGTTGCAACAAGGATTGAATAGGATGTGGCATGAACGACTTTTATGTGTTTTCTCAGTTTGGAAGTTACGGAATTTTTAAAGATCTCGTAGACTGTTAAAAAAGTTGTTGCAGAGGATCGATGTGGAACTCAATGCGCAAAGTTTGAAATAACTCGGTCGTAAGCAATTTTATAGCTATTTTCTGCATGGTCCTTCGCGATCATTTACGAAGTTCCAAACTATACCAGCAAGTTTTCAGCATTACTGGTTCTTGTATGGTCTGGCATGAGTATTGATTCCTCTGTGCAGTTTATAGTGCAGGAATATGGCGTTGTTCCAGTGATTGGCGTTACGATTAAGGTTGTACAGACTCGTTCCCCGTTTATTATTGTCATTAGACTGCGAATTTTATGCATTGCAGAATGAGTGACATTTACGGAACAAGTGATTCCTTTTCAATTAAATCATTTTTCTCTCACCACAGATGATCGTGGAGTCTATCATTAACGTACAAAATTACCATAGATTACCATTTATTTAAAAACATAAAGCATAAAAGGTTAACAAGTAGACTTTCCTTATAGTAAAGTTTACAAAACAAAAATTGTCTGCATCAATTGCAATAAACAAGAACGAAGTAGAAATGTCCTGTTTTCTCCAATGACTTGAATAAATTTCAAATAATACATCCATATTTTCAAATTTTTCTATTCTTTCGAATTGCACCTACTCATTGTCATAAATGCATCAAATCCGCAGTATAATAAACCCTGCGTCCGATACTTTCACTGGGAACCGTCGGTGATCAAACGTTCGCAAAAAGTATGACAGAGGTTCGATTGAATCCTTTGTCTATCGGCGAACAGATTCGGCAGAGTTCAGCTGGCGTTTCGTGCATTTAAACATTAAAAACGCCGGTGGCGTTCCTGGGGCTACTGTTTCACCGTGCATCGATCTCACATGGCGCACCATGTGTGCCGGGTCTGGCTCGCGAATCGCCGATAAGCCCGGTATTAAGCGGTCCCTATGAATAATGAAGATGTTTTTGCAGAGTC